>OX463230.1:110373972-111626472 GCA_949820135.1 Sylvilagus floridanus
ATTACACATTTAAGTAAATATAATAGCTAATGTGTCTTTAGACAGTGTTTCTTTTTCAACTTTATATTGGCAATTTTTTAACTGCCTTGATTATATACTTGCTACTGCTCTCCTACATCACTGTCAGGAATGAACATCATAAATAATAAAACAATACATTATGTGGTTATGATTGTGTGCTTTCTATTCATTAAAAGTCTATTGGCAAGGATATTATAAATATAATAGATTGAAGTTATCATTCTTAAATTAATACAACAAAATGAGTGGATACATAAAATGATTTAAAACTACACTGAATAGTATATGTCAGATTTGTATGTCTATGAATCTGGTTTTGTAGAAAATGCTTTGTTTTGTTTAACTTTATTTCAGTGACTTATATTTTTCTATGAAGTTAATGCTTTTCAGTCATTGACAAGTATGTATAAAGTGGTTTCAAGGGCATTCAGTTATTTGTTAATATTTTTAAGCTTTCTACCAATCATAAAAATAAGTTTTCCTGGATTTTTAACCCCTTGTGATAGCTACAAGAATTTGTATTTTTAATCTCATAAGGCAAAATTAATAAGGCAAATGTGTAATGCTGTAATTATGATATCTCCCATGCAAAAGAAAGTATACCTGTGGATATACTTTAAAATGGACTGTATGTTTGATGATGTTTAGAGAAATATTATTTAAAAGCTGCGTGTTAAGAAGCATGTTAACTCCAGTATGTCATCATATTTTCCCCTACTAATATGCAGCCTGAATATTTTCAGAATATATCTGAGACATAATTAAGCACTAAGAGGAAACATCAACCTGGTAGAAGCTGTTTAATTTACAATGTAATCTATGAATAGTTGTATTGGGAACATATATTTTCTAAAATTAATGAGCCAAACACCAAATGCCATCCTATGATTGAAAATGTTATTGTATTAACTAATTATAATTTAGAAAAATGACATTTTCATATTGAAATGAAAGAAAAGGATGAGTTAATTCGTGGTAATCATTTTCAAATGTATTCATATGTCATAATATTGTAAATCTTGAATGTTTCAGTTATGCCTCAATGAAGCTGAAAAACCAAAGTAACTAACTATCAGAGGCTATTAGGTCAAGATTATGCTGAGTCATTTATATACATTGTTTGTTTATCAATTTAACTTGCCATCTTGAGAAGCTGAAATGATCTTCTCACTTTGAAAGTTACTAAAGAGAGTTCTGACTGGATGTTGTAGAGTATGACTTAGGTTAATCACAGGGCAGCCATCAATACTGTGTCTCTGCAGAAAATAGGAAAGTGGAATACTGAAAAGACTAGAGAGAAGCACTAAAGATGATATTTAGCATGTTAAAGGTTTAACATGAAAATATGGCTTTTTTTTTTGTCTAAATTATAGGACAGGACAAACTGCATCAAAGCCAGGAACAATTATCCCCGTGGCTGGGTAAGTGCTCTTTTTTAATGGTTCTAGATTTACTGTGATATTTTGAGTATATTGACCTCCTATATTTATAACAACCCAAAAGTGTCTTTTCCTTGTAGAAAAATGAAAAAAAAAATTTTCCTTATACAATCATTTGTGATTTCATCTTGTTTCTTCTAATCATTATTGCCAGTTGGAATTGTTTTGGAAATTTGTCACTGCATGTAGATGATGTTGCAGAGATTTGTGTAATCCAGTGAAACGATTCTAATAGCAATTTATTCCTGATCTTGAAATCAGTGTGTTTCAGATAAGAACTTAGGTTGTAAATGGTTCATATTTAATATCAGTGAGGTTATTGAAATAATGTTTATCTAGCTTTTTTCGTAGTCTCACAAAATTGAACAGGTCCATCACAAAGGATTTGATACAAGGCCAACTGTAAAGGATTTTGAAAGTGAAGAGTCACATTTTACATAGTATGAGGACATGATATGATTAACCATATGTGCATCAGAATGAGCTGCTTTTTCAGGTTGTTCTTCTAGTAAAGCTTGTGTGTAACACCACCAACAAAAATACCTGCAATTCATATAAAGCCTAAATTACATATAAAAACTTATCCAAGGGGCCGGTGCCATGCGCAGTAGGTCAATTCTCCGCCTGCAGAGCCAGCATCCCTTATGGACGCTGGTTCTAGTCTTGGCTGCCCCTCTTCCAGTCCAGCTCTCTGCTATGCCCTGGGAAAGCAGTAGAAGTGGGCCCAAGTCCTTGGGCCCCTGCACCCATGTGGGAGACTAGGAAGAAACTCCTGGCTTCAGATCCGCACAACTCTGGCCATTGTGGCCATTTGGGGAGTGAACCAACGGAAGGAAGACCTTTCTCTCTGTCTCTCCCTCTCACTGTCTGTAACTCGAACTCTCAAATAAAATAAAATCTTTATAAAAATGCAAACACATGTTAGTTAATGCAATTATAAGCTGATAATTTATAATATGGTAAACTATATATAACAAGAACAGAAATAAGAATAATTTGATTTCACATTGATTAACTACACATGAGCCCTTGTTATGTGAAAAATCAAAGTGGATTCCTGGCTCATGGGTTTGGCCTTGCCCACCCTGGCCTGTGGTAGGCATGTGGGAAGTGAATCAGTAAATGGAAGATCTTTATTTCTCTCTTTTTGTGGCTTTAGCTTTCAAAAAAAATATGGGAAAAATCACATTATATAAAATGTTTCCACAGAATATTGAAGTTCACTCAAAAATGTGCTCAATAAATATTTCTTGAATCACTAAATACGTATACTGTATGTTGGCAGTCTTAACAAATATTATGTTCATATTTTAGCTATTTATAAAAGAAAATGATACAAATAATTCTTTAATATACTTAAGGTTTGTTTGCAATTTCGTTTACATTATCCAACTTTATTAATAACAATCGCACATTTTAATTCCCTGTAATATTGTCAGCTACTATATTATCATATAGTAAGAAGCAAGGTAGGCCAGTGCAGTGGCTCACTAGGCTAATCCTCTGCCTTGTGGGGTTCTAGTCCTGGTCGGGGTGCTGGATTCTATCCCGGTTGCCCTTCTTCCAGGCCAGCTCTCTGCTGTGGCCAGGGAGTGCAGTGGAGGATGGCCCAAGTGCTTGGGCCCTCTACCCCATGGGAGACCAGGAAAAGCACCTGGCTCCTGCCATTATATCAGAGCGGTGCGCCGGCCACAGCGCGGCGGCCGTGGCGGCCATTGGAGGGTGAACCAATGGCAAAGGAAGACCTTTCTCTCTGTCTCTCTCTCTCACTGTCCACTCTGCCTGTCAAAAAAAAAAAAAAAAACAAGAAGAAGAAGAAGAAGAAGAAGAAGAAGAAGAAGCAGCAGCAGCAGCAGCAAGGCAAACTTGCTGTATGTATGAATATGGACACACACACATTTTGGAACATCAGTAAAACAATCCTGTAGGCAAATGGATTTTTGAAATTTAACTTTTTTATATCAAAAACATTATAGAAAAGCTTACACATTTTAACTTTATTCACGCAGTTTTCTTTGTGTGAAATATAAAGATGAATTTATAAAAAGCAATTGTGCAAACTATTATGTATGATTATTATGTAGGAGTTTTCTATTGTGTTTTACTGTGTTGAACTGTAAAAATTCAACTAGAATGTCATCCTCATACATAATGGTGTCTTCTAAGAACATTTATTTAATGTTTCTGTTCAATGCATTCACTACATGGCTGGTATTATGTAAGTTACATCATGTCTCCTCATTTCACAGAGCTAGACTATCATCTATTTTAATGGATGTTAGCAACTTATCACTTTTGTATTTCTTACTGCCTAATATATCCCTATGAGTCACCAGCATTGACAGTGTAATAAGTTGTAGTTCAGAGAGGCAAAAGTAGATATAGTAAAGCAAAAAGGTATTAAAGAAGTTCAAGGGAGGAACAGGCTGGTGAGGAGAGCATTGACCCTCCTTTTGGGATGATAAAGGGAAGTGTGTTCCAAAGCAGAAACAGGCCAGTCAAGAGAGCACCTAGCAGCCTCTCTTCCTGGTTTGAGACTTCTATCTCTAAAGTCTCAGTTGCCTAGTGATATAGCCCTGATGCTCATGTGATGCATTTGGGATTGACAACTCATAGTTGCTCACTTTTAGACACTCTTTATAAGTGGTTGAAAGCTAAACTTTTCTAATTTGAGATCTCGTTTTATCAGGATACTATAATCACAAATTAAACTGCAAAGTGGGAGGTCTTGAATGAGTCTTGGCAAACAGGTCTTTGGTCTCTTTGGATGATGGATGGTTTAGTAGCCCTTTCCTAGTTACTCATTCCTAATTATCTGCCTGACAAGGGTTTAAACAATAAGTTACATAATAGATTTTGTAAGAAGTGAACTTGGGAACCTTAGAAGTTATCTTGTATCCATAAAAAGGCTAAATTGATGCTATTTTGTTAAGTGTACTTATTCTTTATCAGCAGGTCTCCAAATCCATGACAGCATAGATTTTAGGAAAAGCCTTGGATGATGGCAGGGTTTATTGGCAAGCTTACAGCTAATGTAGATGGAATTTTCAAATGACCTAGAGCCTATGGAATCATCAGCTCCCTGGTTTGCAAGTTCAAACATTTTGGGTCAACAGGAATGATCTGTATGTGCATAGATTTTAATTTTGTTACCATAAGGAATTTATATGATACATGTCTCAGTCGTGCTTAGCCTATAGCTAAATTTAAAACAAAACCAAACCACAAAAACCTTAGATGCTTGAAAGTATTTTCTTACCTCAAAAAATAACTTAAAAACATAAAAAGTATGTCCTTTATGAACTAGAATGTTCGTGTAAGAACAATGAGGAAATAATACTAGTTAATAGTTAAATTCTTAACCATTGGTTTGACAAAGATATAAAACAAAGTTTCATAAAAGTATATTTGTAACAATACTGTACATATAAACATTTCTTTTTTTTTTCTTTTTTTGCTCCCACATATAAGAGAGAAAATACGGTATTTGTGTTTCAGTTTTGCATCCATTTTGATGCAAATGGTAGAATTTAATTCTTTTTAATAGCTGGTTCATATTTCATTATGTATATAAATTCTGTTTTCTTTGTCCTTTATCTGATGATTATGGATTCCAAATTTTGGCTATTGTGAACAGTGCTGCTATAAACATGGTAGTGCAGGTATCTTTTTGATAGAATGTGTTAACGTCTTTTGGTTATACACTCAGTGAGATTCATGGATCACATGACAAATCAGTTTCTAGTTTTTTAAGAAATCTCCATACTGTTTTCCACAGTTTCTGCACTAATTTACATTCACACCAACAGTGTACAAGTGTTCTCTTTTCTCCACATCCTCACCAGTATGTGTTGTTCTCTATCTTTTGTATTTTAGCCATTCTTACAGGGATGAGGTGATATTTCTTAGTGGTTTTGATTTGAGTTTCTCTGATGGCTAGTGATGTTGAACATTTTTTTCATATATTTGTTAACCAATTGTACTTTTTCTTTGGATAACTGTTGAGGTCTTTTGTCTATTTTATAACTGGATTAACTGTCTGTTGTTGTTGAATTTTTTTAAGTTGCTGACATATTCTGGAATTTTGAACTTAGTTGGATAAATAGATTGCAAATATTTCATCCCATCTCTTTGATGTCTATTCACTCTTGATTTGTAGAATTGTAGAAATATATATATATATATGCACACACACATATATATTATTGTAGAGATAATTGTAGAAATCATTCACTTAGTTGCTTGAATTTATTCCTCAATATTTTATTTGTGTGTATATGTGTGTGGCTATTGTGAATGGAATTTCTTCCTTTATTTTTCTCAGTGAGTTCCTAATTAGTATATAAAAGCTAATGCTTTTTTGTTTATTTTGTAACCTTCAACTTTACTGAATTGTTCTATCAGTTCTCACAGCTTGTTGATGGTTTAGGTTTTTCCATGTACAGAATCATGTCGTCTGAAAAACGTTGATAATTTGACTTCCCATTTTCCAATTTTGATGCCTTTTATTTCTTATCCCTAATTTCTCTTGGTAAAATTTCTAGTACTATGTTGAATAAGAGTGATGAAAAATGGATATCTTTGTCTTATTTCAGATTTGAGGAGAAATTTTTTCAGCTTTCCCCCCTTTAGTATAATATTGTCTGTTGGTTTGTCATATGTGACCTTTATTATTTTGCAGAATGATTCTTCTATAGCAGATTATGAGGGCTTTTGTCATGAATGGATGTTGAATCTCAGATTCTTTCTCTGCATCTATTGAGAGAACCAAATTTTTTTTCTTCTTCATTCTGTTGATGTGATTTATGACATGTATTGGTTTGCAAATGTTGAACCACCCTTGCATCCTTGAAATAAATCCCACTTGATCATGATATATGATCTTTTTGATGTGGTTTTAGATTTGATTTACTAACATTATGTTGAGCATGTTCGCATCTATATTCATTAAGGACATAGGTTTATAGTTTTATTTCTGTAGCATCTCTTTGTACAGTTTTGATATTAAAGTGATACCTCATAAAAGAGAGTTTGGCAGAGTCCCATCCTGTTCAATATTTTGGAATGGTTTAGAAAGTATTGAACTTGCTTCCTCTTTGAATATTTTGTAGAATTCAATAATGAAGGCATTAGATCATGGATTTACCTTGATAGAAGATTTTTTTTCTGTTTCAATCTCATTGCTTGTTGTGGGTCTGTTTAGATTACTTACATCCTCTTGATTTAATCTTTGTAGGTTATATGTATCCAGTAATTTAAGCATTTCTTTAGGGCTTATAGTTCTTCATAGTAGCTTCGTATTATCTTTTGCATTTCAGCAATGTCAGTTGTAATGGATTCTTTTAAATCTCTATTTTTTTTTCTCTTTTTTATTCATTAGTTTGGCTGGTAGTTTATTTTCTTTATCTTCTCAAACACAACTATATATTTTATTGAACTTTTTGTTTCAATTTCATATATTTCTGCTCTGATTCTATTATTTTTCTCCCCTTGCTTATTTTGGGGTCTAGTTTGTTCTTGTTTTGCTAAGTCTTCAAGAAGCATCATTAATTCTTTAATTTGAGACATTCATCTTTTTTTAATATAAGCTGGCAGGTCAGAGAGAAACCTCTACACCCAAAGACCATGGAAGCCTTGTTTGCTGAGACTTGGTAGTTACATAAGAAGGTACAGGGTGTAGCTGGGACTCTAGGCAATCTCTGTGTAGAGCTCCACATGCTCAGAGCTCCTTGATTTTCCAGAGCAGATCATTGCAGCAGGAACTATGCACACATTGAAGACTGTGCAGATCATTTGTATGGTTCATATGGTGGCATGGAACACACTGGGGGCTAACACATTGGCATTGAGATCTACCACGCTCAATTTGGGTGTTACCCTGGGTACTCATCCCAATCTGAAACATTGACCAAAGCTCCCTGGCCACATCCAGCATACACTACTTGGTATTCTATGAAAATGCAGACATTTCACTAAGCCACAGAGGCATAGCTCAATTATAAAACCCATCAGAGAAAAAACAAAAATCCACTGTACAAATGCCTAAAAGCTAACACAGAAATTCAAGAAACAAGAATAAGGAGTACATGGTGATACCACCAAAGGACACAACATTTCAATATTATAATGTGAAGGTGAAGAGATTGAGCAAATGCTGTAAAGAGAATTCAAAAAAATTATCATAGGATGACTCGAAGACAATCAGAAGAAAATCCTTAACTCATGAAAACCATACATGACATGAATGAAAAATTATCCCATGAAATTATGATTTCAATGAGAAATTGAAATGAAATATTAGAAATGAAGAATTCAATTGATCAAATAAAAAATGCGGTTCAAAGTCTTAAGAGCTTTGGCAAAGCAGAAGAAAGAATATCTGAACTAGACTAGAAGACAAATCTTTGAAAATATTACAGTCAGACCAAAAAAGAGAGAAGAAAATAGTAAAATTAAAAACAGTGTTGGAGACTTATGGGACACTATCAAAGACCCAACATATGGAACTTAGTAATTCCTGAAGGTACGGAAAGAGAGAATGGACTAGAAGTTCTATTTAGTGAAACGATTTCAGAAAACTTGCCCAGTTTGGAGAAAAAAAGGGAAATCCAAGTAGAGGAATAACATAGAACTCCTAAGAGACATGACCAGAAGACATCTTCACCACAACACATTTTAGTCAAACTTTCCACAGTAAATCATAAAGAAATGATTATAAAAAGTGAAAAAGAGAAATGCCATATTACTTTTAGAGCATCTCCAGTTAGACTCAAAGCTGAAACTCTGCAGGCTAGAAGGAAAAGACAATATACAGTCCAAATATTAAAAAAAATCAACACAAAAGACAGTACATGAAATAATTTGTCACTGCTCGTCTAGACTAACAAAAGATAATTAAGGATGTGCTACCTAAAGAAACACAGAAAGATAGCCATCATTATGAAAGAATGTGAAGGCAGAAAATCTCCCAGTAAAAGTACAAAAGAAATCCAAAGTAAACTATAGGAATATTTAGGGAAAAATAGCAGGGCCAAGTTTTTGCTTATCAATAGTCACCTTGCATGTAAGTGGTCTCAACTCTATAGTTAAAAGATACAGGTAGCTGAATGGATTATAAAAGAGGACCCATCTATTTGTTGTCTACAAGAAACACCTCTCACAAGCAAAGATACACACGATCTAAGAATGAAAGGATGAAAAAAGACTTTCTATGTTAATGGAAAGCAAAAAAGAGCAGTTGTTGCCATCCTAACATCAGACAAAATAGACTTCAACATAAAAACTGTTAAAAGAGACAAAGAACAGAACTATGTAGTAATTAAGTGATCAATTCAAAAGGAATACATGATTATAATAAATAGATACACACCCAATTTCAAAGTGTCTGGTATTTTAAAGGAAATGATAATAGTCTTAAAGGAAGACAGACTCCAATACAATAGTAATGGGGGCATCAACACCCCACTTTCATAAATGGACAGATCAACTAGAGAGAAAATCAACAACAACAACAACAACAACAACAACAGAGAGCTAATCAAAACTATGGACCAAGTGAACATAAGTGATACCTACAGAACTTTTCACTCCACAGTTGCAGAATAAACATTCTTCTCATCAGGTCATAGAAGTTTCTCTAGAATAGTATGCTAGGCCGTATAGCATGTCTCAGCAAATTAAAAAAAAAATCAAAATCGTACCATGCATCTTTTCTCACCACGATGGAATGAAGCTGCAAATCAACAACTTGGGGATCTCTAAAACATATCCAGTATGTAGGGATAGATCTGTGGCTTTTAGATCAATGTGGGTTTACTGAGGTGAGTATCTTTGGTCCACAAGGAGTTTGGTGTCAATTTCTCTGGGATTGTGGTTGCCAGGGCCTTTTGCTTGGTGCTTAGGGAGACAAACATAACTGTCCCCTTGTCCCTCTGACAAGCCCAAGTAATGCTGGGACTTGTGACTCTAAGACTGTGTGCTGAGGTTGGGACTTTCCTCTGGTTCTGCTAGTGAGGTCCAACTGGTGCTGTGGCTTATAACAACAACATCCCCAGTTTTGGGACTAGGTGTCATGAACTGAACCCTGCTACAATCCTACAAGGTGAGTATAAAGTATTCAGGAGATTTTGTTCTGGTAGGTATGCGCCCAGGTAGGTGAAATGAAGGTAGGCTCTGTCCTAAATTCTCTGGGTAGATTGAGGAATTTAGAGCTAATTGTTACTCTCATGATATTGCAGAATACAGTGGGAGCATAACCCAGATCTTCCAGGGTAGGGGGTGGATTTTTTAGTGGGCTGCTAAGATTATTATATTACTTTAAGTATTTTTTTTTTTTTACAGGCAGAGTGGACAGTGAGAGAGAGAGAGACAGAGAGAAAGGTCTTCCTTTTGCCATTGGTTCACCCTCCAATGGCCGCCGCGGCCGGCGCGCTGCGGCCGGCGCACCGCGCTCGTCCGATGGCAGGAGCCAGGAGCCAGGTGCTTTTCCTGGTCTCCCCATGGGGTGCAGGGCCCAAGCACCTGGGCCATCCTCCACTGCACTCCCGGGCCATAGCAGAGGGCTGGCCTGGAAGAGGGGCAACCGGGACAGAATCGGTGCCCCGACTGGGACTAGAACCCGGTGTGCCGGCGCCGCAAGGCGGAGGATTAGCCTGTTGAGCCACGGCGCTGGTCTACTTTAAGTATTTTTAAGTAAATTACTTTAAATAAAGGTAATATCTCTGGCTTACACAGTATGTGAGTTTGAAGACAGGAAAAAGCTTTACCATTTAGAGTATAACCAGTTTTTCCATAAATACAATATGGAAAATTTTGCCTTGAGTGTTCTTTAAAATGTAGAAGCAGAAATGGTTATATTTGTATGTGGAAAATAATTATCTTCACTTCTTAATACTATTGATCTACTTACAGATAGGTTGTACAGATAGAAATTAAAAGAATATAATCAAATAAGATTATTATATTACTTTTAGTAAATTGTTTTAACTCAATTGAAAAGAAATAAAAACATTTTGAGACATTGTGATATGTGTATTTAAGATACTATATGTTTAAAATGCACATGTTATGGAGGCAGTGAACAGAAGATTTGAGGATAATTGTATGTTGGCAGGGTTCCATTCAATTGAATGGACATTTATGGTATTCGTCGATATGTGACATTGGGAGGAAAACTATGAGGATAATACCAAGTATGGCCATTCATGTTTTTTTGCAAAATGGGGTACATGAGATCTGGAGCAATGGATGGGGAGAAGAGATGATTAATGAATACTTGCTGTGGATGAGATCATGTAAGCAAAGAGCTGTTTTAGCTTTGAATAATGACATCAGTTAGAGGCCACCTGTAGAGAGAATGTATAAGGTAATGCATGGATAATTTGATCTATTCTGGTTTAAGATGACATAGATTGTTCAAATGGGCATTAAATTTGAGAAAGATATTTTGAATAAATGAATGTGAGGCATAATGAATTATGGAACATTCTTAACAAGCTCAATATGTATTGGCTTCAGTATTTATCCTTCAATTGAAGGACAGAAAGCTCTTGTATTACAAAAAGGAGAAAGAAAAAATGATGGTTGCAGATATAGGTGAGTTGATATAGATGGTATGGAATTTTGAGAGACCACGTGATGGATTTTATATTCCTTTGAAGTTAGAAATAATGTCATCTGCTAAGACAGAGGGACTGGCACCACAGGAAGATAAATGAATTGTTGGGAAAATTGAGAAACTTTGACATTGTTGCTTTGAAGGTATGAGAGTTCACTGGAGAAATGTAATTTCCAGACCAGTTTGATATTGTAACTAGAGGCTAGAGTCGCTAGTCTTTTCTGGCAAAAACTTAAAACATGTTTTGTGAATTTCTAAAATATTTCTATATTGTTCAGTGGCAGGCCTGAAAAAATTAGGTTGTTGAGTTTTTCCAGTATTGGAATTCTAGCAGAGAGCTTGTTGCTAATACTCCTAACTGTTAATATAATATCTGCATTTTTCTCTATGTATATATTGGAGATACTTGTTGCATTTTCCCTGGCATATAAACATGCCAAATGGTTGATTTCCTTCCAAAATATGTGAGAGAAATTTATTACAGATAGTTTCATATCGGACACCTGAAATATTCCCATCTACTCTTCTGGGGACTTCCTTCTTTATCTGTCTGGATTAAATATGCCAGGGCATCTTTGGAAGTCATATGTTAAAGAAAACATAGTGTTTGTAAAACAAATTCCTTGAATAAAAACACAGAAAAATACTCAATGAAATTTATGGATACTGAAGTGATTAGATTTTATTTTGAGTTGGAAATAAATTTCAATTGTGAAAAGCCATTGATAGGTTTTTTTTCTGAAAAGGCAAGATAGTAAATTTAGAGTTTCTGGCATAAAAAGTCTTTTACAACTATTTAACTGTGCAAATGCAATGAAAAAGTTATCATACACAGGACATAAATAAATAAGCATGTCTGTGTTCAGTTTTGAAAGTTTCTCTACTAAAACAAACCCTGGGCAATATCAACAAAATCATATCCTGATTTTTTACTAAGCATCCAAACTTGGAAGTGCATTTGTTACCTCAAGATAGCCTGTCTAAATTAATAAACATGCATTATGAACACACAGAGTCCAGGGAATTTAATGTATGTCAAAATGTACTTTTGCAGTACAAGAATATAGAGATGATTCTAAATAAGGGAGTGAAGAAAGCAAAGTAATGTTGTAATAATATAACTGATGAAATAAAAATAGGCTATCACAATAAAATTGAAGAATTGTAATAGTAGGATTTATTTAACAGGTAAGGTGGAAGTGGTTTAAATTAATAGCATGAAAGTTCATGACAACTTCTAGTGTATATTTTGAACGTAGGTGACAGGAAGTCTAATGCAAGTCCTTAAGTAAGTTGTAGATATTTATGAATACTGGATCATCTTATTACTCTAATATATCAATGTCAGAAACAGAAGGTAAGCTAAAATTCAGTGTATATCTGATAGTAAATGATAAATTGAATTCTCATAGTCTAAAGCTATATTATATTATTATTTCATATATATTTATATATTACTGTATATATTATGTATATGTAATATGAACGCCAACACAGATAAACTTACATTTTGTATGTATGTATACATATATGTAACCATAATTAAATGATCTTTGATTAAGGGAAGCCATTTCTTTTCTTCTACAATTGACTTCTCCTTAAGTAGTCTAAAGTGCACAGAGACAGGAATTCATTTCCTAAAGAGCTAGAGAAACAGCCTTGAAAGGAAACATAACAGAAAAATTATTTTTATCACTCAGTTAATATATGGTGCATGTTTTATTCTCAGATTTTTTCTAGCCAATTTCATTAATTGATGTTACATTTGTTGAGATGTCAAAATCATGATTAACCAAATTACTTAAAATATTTTACCCAAAAAGACTAGAATAATCACAGTCATTTCCTTTAATTAATAAGCAGCTTAACTGAGATTCAGCTATTTGCTGAGATGTGTTATGTCATGAAAATTTCTTTAGCACTTCACGTATAAACTAAAGGTTTGAATTAGAATGTGACTTAAGTGAATTGTTAGCTTTGATAGTGGGCAATCTGACAGCAGTAATTTACAGACTCTCAGCAAATACTGGATGGCAATAATATGTGTAGTACAAAAATAACTTTTATCTTTGTTTTTTATGAACCTTTTTATCCATGATATGGCTGCATCTACTTTTTTCTTGAGAACTCAAGTTATTATCACCTATTATATACTTATTGAAATAATATTTACATATAGTTTATAGTTTTTGATTTTAAACAAAAAAGAATAAGGCATAATTAAGATTTAAGTCACTAATTCCCATTCTACCATTCATCATTACCTCTTTTCATCACTTTGCAGAAATTAATTTGTTTCTCCTCAATCAAGATTTGAAAATTTTCATCCTTTTGTGATTTTAGATGTTATGGTTACTTGAAGGGAAAAATTGGGGTTGGGGCGAAATTGAGAATGAGTTAGCTATTGCTATGAAAGAGATAGCAGGAAAGGAAACAAGGAAAGAAGGAAGGATGGAGGGAGGAAAAAGGGACGATAGGAAAGAGGAGAAAGGGGAGCTAGGGAAGCAGGGAGGAAGAACAGCACTGTTCTACCTTGCAACAAATTTTCCTTTACCACTTGACACAGGTAGTGTTCAGGGCGTGTGTGCTAGAATGTCTGTGCTACCAACATCACTAGGTGGCTTTTATGTAAATACTACTATTTTATTTTTCTGTCTAGATTCAACTTTTAGTATATATGCTGGTGAAGTGAGCACAAACACCTGCCTTTTGATAAACACTTAATGTAGGGCACTGATGACTTATTTGCTTTTGATTTGAAAATGGATTTGTATTTTAATGCCTTGGTACATTTCTAATATCTTACTTCATTACTCTAATATCTCCCCTTAAAATTTTCCTTTCTGTGTTACTACTGATTGATTTTGGTAGAGGGGATAAGTTTAAACTCTGTCTCTTTGTATTTCAATGACTTTTTTTGTATGCCTGTTTTTGTCATTACACAAAGGGTTTAAAAAGAAGACAGGTATTGAATGATTATCATTGTCATTGTTGTCTATTTATGGATTCAAGAATTATCAGTGGTTGAACTGGCAACAGAACTTTGTCAGGAAAAGTGTTTAAAATCCATTTTTCAAATTTGTATTCACTTTCATTAACTGCACAGGAATAAGAAAGAGTTGTCTTGTTCTGGTTTTACTTAACATCTCTAATCTGGGTGCTGAGAGGAAATTGTCCAAGGATTACACCCTAGATAAGAAGCAGCAGTTTTAACATTGATCTCTGGTTCAAAATGCATGTATATAGCATATCTCAGAGGATAAGAGGTTCCTCCAGAAGATACCTAATCTTAGTTCTTACCACTTGCATTGAAACAAAAATCTCAATTGTGGAGACTTTTATCATGAGATATTGGTAGCACTCAAGTTTATCTATACTAGTTTACATATTTTGAGTCCTAAACAAAACCACTCTCTATTAGCAGTTGATTGTCATATTTAAAGGTAGCAGAGGGAAATTTTTTTATAAGCAGACAAACATACAGCAGTAGACAAAATTACAAAGGTGGAAGAAAGAGGATAAGTTGTGTATCTGTGTTCCTCATTGTTAAAAATGGGATCAATAGTGACCAGATTGAATTTTTTGTGTGGTATATGAGACAGTGTAAAAAAAAAATACATCATGCTATAAAACATTACGAAGCACTAATACTCAGTTAAGAAAGAAATAGACTGATGAGTGGGGATTTAGACTGCATTCAGATTGCCATCACTACAATCCAAATGGATTGATAGAGTACTGATTCTTGAAATCATCTAATTTTTTAAGTTTATTTAATGCACAGAACATTATCTTCATGGCCTGAACAAATTGCAGCAGCCTCTAGATTACTATTAAAGAGTTTATGTACTAGATGTGTAGGCTTAATATGTACATTAATACAGTTATTTAGGATGAAATAATGGATTATATTAGCACAATAGCTATATTGTCAAATATATTCTGTTTATATTCTTTCCCATCTGTTTATATGGCGTGTTGCCCATTTATAAGTTAATCAACCTTTCCTGAGAGGGACTGCCAAAAGATTTTGCTTTGGAAGGGCAACTGGCAACTTTTGGAAAGGTAAAGGCAAATAAGGAAGCCAATTTAAATTAGCAGCTTGAATAGCAACAAAAATGTTGTATATTATTCAAGACAATTTTATATAAATTTCATTATTTAAGAATACTCATTTTAAATCAATTGATTTACTGTAAATCTAGTTGGAAGCTCCAGAACAGAATAAGTCATTCATTTGATACATTTAAATATTTCTAATTTTCTAATTACTTTTCTCTCTTTTCTGTTTGAAAAAAAGGCTTAGTGTAATAACAAATAAAAGGAAAGAAAAAATTGGTGTAATATCCTGTCTTTTTCACTTTGGTAGAGAAAACTTTAATTTATGAGAGCTTTTCTTTTGCCATTGGGAACATGTGCTTAATAGTGTTTTTTGTTTGTTTGTTTTTTACCCAAATAATTATATTTAAAGAATTACATTTTAATTTTAAAAGACACAGTGCTTTTATGTTTTCTTTTTCTCTCATCCATTTTAGCTGTAATACTCTCTAACAGTCTCTTAAGCTCTTCCACTTTTGTCTGAGCTTATATTTATTGCTTTTCTTGTGGAAATATTCCTGATGTTTTATTCCTTAGTGAGTGAGAGACCCTTTATTTAGCTAAAAATATCTAAAGTCTCCTAAAACTGAAATAATTACTGAAATAAATATTTCCCAATTTATAATAGGTCTATAGAAGTTCTTTCCACTGTACACACTAGTTCATTGTAACTCATGATAAATACTTCTACACACAGGGCAAAATTTCTCCAAATATTCATTAAATCTATACTATTTTATTATGTTGTTTTAAAGTTGTTAATACTATATCATATGTTTAAGAACTCAGGTATTACTAATAGCAAATTTTGTCTGGTAAGGATAGCTTTTGGAAAAGCTTCAGGAAAGCAAAATATTTGCAGTAGACCTTGACAAATGAGTAGGCATTAAGCCAGATTTTTTTTGTATAGCATTTGTGTGCTAAATAGGAAGCATTTGGCACTCTCTGTTGCCAGTAGAGGAAATGAGTTGTATGGTTGAGGTCAAGAATTTAGAATAAGAAAGATGTAAAATGATATGCATATATTAAGGGGGATTATCTGAAGCTCTAATATTCTATTCTTTTGTTTAAACATTTCTTGGAAATAATTATTCTGTATTTAAATATACTGTTATAATATTTAAAATTAAGTAAGTCTAGTCTTTCTCCATTTGATTTTCTTGCATAATTTCCGTTAATGCTAATAAGAGCCACCAATTTCTTGATGTTATGTATTTCATATACAAATAGATGAGTACATAAATTTCTCAGACGATCCCATAATATCTATGTATTTCTAAATAAATAGCTATCTAATTATATTGATAAATATAAGGGTGTATCTTTACTGAGATCATAAATTACCTAAAATTTTTAAAATACTGGAAATACATAATAATTCTATGTGGTACAATTCTAATTAAAATTAATCACTAAAATAAGACCTATTGTTAAGTGAGTCAACAACTTTAAAGTGTGTATTTGTTAAAAGTGTCATTGTTCACTTTTTTATTTATTCAAAACAGTTACAGGGAAAGAGGGAAAGACAGAGAGAGGGAATCTTCCATCTGCTGGTTCACTCCCCAAATGACTGCAAGGACTGGGGCTGAGCCAAGTAGAATCCAGGATTCAAGAGCGTCATCTGGGACTCCCAGGTGGACGAGAGGGTGCAAGTTCTTGGGCCATCTTCTGGGGCTTTTCTCAGGTTATTAGCAGGGAGATGGATGGGAAGTGGAGCGGCAGGAATAGGAACTGGCAGGCAGCTTTACTGGCTATGACATAATGCTGGTGCCAAAAGTGTCACAGTTCTGATCTTAGTTTAACCAGATTTAATTATGACAGAAGGGATATTCAGTTCTTTTCAAGATAGCATGATACAAGGAAATGATTGTTTGGCACAAAATGTAAAATGTAGACAAATTTGAGTGTTGTAGAAGAAAAATAGATGAGGAATAGAGAGTAACAAATGAAATCTATTACATCAGTTATTTTTAATTACTTGGTTAAAAGTCTGGTTTGTCCTGTCACATAATATATTTTATATATCTATAGATTGAGAATCTTAATTTTACTACAAACTGCTCTGTAAATCTACGTTATTAAAGAAATGCTATTGCTGCTCTAATGAATTTTCAGACTTCTACTTAACATCCAGTATATGGTTTATAAAATTATTGGATCATTGAATTCTTTATTTAGTGGAGGATTAAGCTTGCAATTTTAGGGTAAGTTCAAAATGCATCACCACAAAAATTAAAAGAAACATTAAAAATTGAATTTTAATTATATAGCAATTGCAAAAGTCAACCCCATAGGTTAAAAAAGTCAAAATTATAAATTTTATAGTGCAATGCAGGGAAATATTAGACATTTTAGCAGTGTAGTTAATATGGCACATAAATTGTCAATAATACAGGAAAGCCTTAGTATATTTAACTATATTGAAAGAGAAATCATCAAAATTCATGTAATAATAGGGAAAAGACTAACTAAATCCTGGTAAAAAGCATTTGTAATGATAAAGTAATAGTGTCTAGAATATGTAAAATGTTTGTGATTAAAAAGCCAAAATATAAAATAATAGTGACTATGAATTGCATTTGGAAATAGTATTGCACAGATCCAAATCCAGGAGCCAGGAGCTTCTACTGGGTCTTCCACATGAGTCCAGGGGCCCAGGGACTTGGGCCAACTTCTACTGCTTTCACAGGCCATAGGAGAGAACTGAATTGGAAGAGGAGCAGCTGGGACTAGAACCAGTGCCCATATGGGATGGCAGTGCTTCAGGCCAGGGATTTAACCCGCTGTGCCACAGCTCCAGCCCCAATCTTATTTCTTTAAGATTTATTTATGGGCCGGCGCCATGGCTCACTTTGTTAATCCTCCGCCTGCCGCACCGGCATCCCTTATAGGCGCCTTGTTATAGTCCCAGTTGCTCTTCCTCCAGTCCAGCTCTCTGCTGTGGCCCAGGAAGGCAGTGGAGGATGGCCCAAGTGCTTGGCTCCCTGCACCCACATGGGAAACCAGGAAGAAGCACCTGGCTCCTGGTTTCGGATTGCTGTAGCTCCGGCTGTAGCGGCCATTTGGGGGGTGAACCAACAGAAAGAAGACCTTTCTCTCTTCTCTCACTCTCACTGTCTATCTGTCAAATAAAAAAAAAAAAAGATTTATTTATTTATTTGAAATAATTAGAGAGAAGGAGGGATAGATCTTCCATTTACCTGGTCACTCCCCAGATGGCCACAATGGTCAGGACTGGGCAAGCCCAAAGCAAGAAGCCAGCAGCTACTTCCAGATCTTCCACATGGGTAACAGGGTCTAAGTACTTTGCCCATCTTCTCTGGCATTTGGTGGGGAGCTGCATTGGAAATGGAGGAGCTGGGACAGGAATCCGTACCCAAATGGGATGCCAGCATCATAGGCTGCAGCCTTACTCACTAGCATACAATGCTGGCCCCAACTGGTCTTATTTATAATTGGGAATATTCCTTTAATTTTTTTTGACAGGCATAGTTAGAGAGAGACAGAGAGAAAGGTCTTCCTTTTCCATTGGTTCACCCCTACATGGCTGCTACAGCCAGCACACTTGCAGCTGGCACGCTGTGCCGATCTGAAGCCTGGAGCCAGGTGCTTCCTCCTGGTCTCCCATGCGGTTGCAGGTACCTAAGGACTTGGGCCATCCTCCACTGCCTTCCCAGGCCACAGCAGAGAGCTGGACTGGAAGAGGAACATTAGATACTATTTTCAATTAGTGTCATATTCACTAATTTTACTACATCCAATTATCCAAGCCAGCTATTTTTTTCACTCTGAATTTTATGGTGTAAGAGCTTGCCATATGAAGCAGCTCAGTCCTGGTGATGAACCTCACAGCTGCAGTCATGTCATGGAGAGGCACGTGTCTGTGGAAAAGTTTGTTTCAGTAACTCAGAGAAAAAGACCCTACCATTCCTTCCTAGGACATAGTTCCAGTGAATGAAGAACTTCCCATCAGGTCTCACCTCTCCAAAGTTCCATCACCTCCCAATAGCACAGCCTGTAGACCAAACTTTTTTTGTAAAAAAAAAAAAAAAATTACATAAAGAGAACAAATTTCAAGTACTTGATATATACTGTTTTAAGAGCATAATAATACTTTCCACCCTGCAGTCCCTCCTTCCCTTGCCTCCACCATCCTTCCTCCTTACTTTCATATTTTTCTTTTCCTTTTTACAATGACAAGTATGGACTTTGAGGACAACCAAACATATCTGAAATGTATCAGTTATGGGGCTAATGAGTGGCTCACTTGTTTAATCCTCCGCCTTGTGGCATCAGCATCCCATATGAGTGCGGGGTTCTAGTCCCAGTTGCTCGTCTTCCAGTTCAACTCTCTGCTGTGGTCCAGGAGGGCAGCAAAGGATGGCCCAAGTGCTTGGCTCCCTGCACCCACACGGGAGACCAGGAAGAAGCACCTGGCGCCTGGCTTCAGATTGGCACAGTGCCGGCAATGACGGCCATTTGGAGAGTGAATCAACGGAAGGAAGACCTTTCTCTCTGTATCTTTCTCACACTATCTATAACTCTACCTGTCCAAAAAAATAAATAAATAAAATGCATCAATTAAATATTAAGTAACCAATATAATAATATATAATGTGAATAATGCAACTGTTTTAAAATTCATAAAAATACAGATTATGTAAAAACTATTCATTGTAAAAAGTCATACACTTAAACCAGTTTAATTCCATTTTCCATAATTTTCTTTATTATTTGAAATATTTTTATTAATATAAAGAGAAAAGATTTCATTTATTTCATAGATAAAATTCTGTGAAATAACCCTGCCTCTTTCCCTCAATCCCTGCTACTCCCTTTCTTTTTTCCTTTAATTTTAACAATACCATAATTTAAATTTAATTTATAATCACAGGCTTATTATACTAGTAAACATGATGATCAAGAAGTAAAAAGTAGAAAGACCATGATTCCACAGGAATAGAGATAAGGATGTAAAGAATAACCAAATCATAATATGTGAGTTTCATCCTTATACAATATTATATTCAGTATTAACCTCCATATATCTGAGAAAATATGATATTTGTCTTTTTGGGAGCTGGCTTATTTCTTCTTTTTTTGAGTTTTTTATTTAATAAATACAAATTTCTATGTACAGCATTTAGGAATATAGTGTTTCTTCCCCCCATTCTCACCCTCCAACCCCCACCCCCATCGCACCTCTTACTCTCTCTCCCATTCCATTTGTCATTAAGATTTGTTTTTAATTCACTTTATATTGAGACCAACTCCATACTAATAGAGATTTCTATGTTTGCACGCATAGAGACACACAAATTATAAAGTACTGTTTGAAGGCAGGTTTTACTGTTAATTATGATAGTACACCTCATTAAGGAGAGAGATCCAACATGAGGAATAAATGTACAGTGACTTCTGTTGTTGATTTAGTGTGTAACACTCTTATTTTGAAGTAAGTGACCACCTGAGGCTCTTGACATCAGCTACCAAGGTTATGGAAGGCTTTTGAATCCACAAACTCCGTCAATATTTAGAAAGGGCCATATGCAAAGTGGAAGTTCTCTCCTCCCTTCAGAAAAGTACATCTTTCTTAGATGGCCTCTTCTTTCCATTGGGGTCTCACTTATAGAGATCCTTCATGTAGGACATTTTTTTTTGCTACTTTGTCTTGGCTTTCCATGCCTGAAATGTTCTGGTGGACTTTTCAGCCAAACCAGAATGCATTAATGGGTGATTCTGAGATCAGAGTGCTATTTAGAGCATTTGTCATTCTATAAGTCTGCTGTGTGGCATGCTTCCTATGTTGGATCATTCTTTTTTAATTCTGTTGTTATTACCAGACACTTGGTCTTATTTACCTGATTGCTTTGACACATAATCCTATCTATATGATCAGTTACACACTTAAAATGATCACTTTAACATGTAAGATGGCATTAGTAACTGCCAACTTAATGGAATTCGGAGTCCTATGGCAAATTTTAAGCTTCACCCTTAGGTGTAAGTCTGTGGGAACATATGATGAACTGTATATCCCCTCCCCCTCTTATTCCCACTCTTATTATTTACAGGGATAAATTTTCAATTAGATTTATGCACCTAAGAATAATTCTGTTAAGAGTTCATCAACCAATGGTTCTAAGTAGAAAAAGAAAATATTAAAAAGAATAAAAAAGTAAGCTATTCCTTGAGAGCCAGGACAAGGGCTGATCAAGACATTACTTCTCATAGTGTCACTTTCACTTCTACAGGTTTGCTTTTAGGTATTCAGTTAGATGTCACAGATCAGGGAAAACATATGATATTTGTCCCTTTGGGACAGGCTTATTTCACTCAGCATGATGTTTTCCAGATTCCTCCATTTTGTTGCTAGTAACCAGATTTCATTTTTTTAATGCTGTGTAGTATTCCATAGAGTACATATCCCATAATTTCTTTATCCAGTCTTCCAGTGATAGACATTTAGGTTGATTCCATGTCTTAGCTATTGTGAATTGAGCTGCAATAAACATGAAGGTGCAAACAGCACTTTTGTTTGCCAATTTAATTTCCATTGGGTAAATTCCAAGGAGTAGGATGGTTGGGTCTTATGGTAAGACAATATTCAGATTTCTGAGTTATCTCCAAGCTGTCTTCCATAGTGATTTTTACCAGTTTGTATTCCCACCTACAGTGGATTAGTGTAGCTTTTTCACACAAATCCTTGCCAGCATTTGTTGTTTGTTGATTTCTGTATGAAAGCCATTCTAACTGTGGTGATGTGAAACCTCATTGTGGTTTTAATTTGCATTTCCCTGATGGCTAGTTATCCTGAACATTTTTTCATGTGTCTGTTGGCCATTTGGATTTCCTCTTTTGAAAAATGGCTGTTTAGAATCAGCCCTTAAGGCATTCAGATCTGGCTCAAGAGCCCATGAGAGTATTTTAGGCATGGAAAACCAAGACACTCTGGGAAAAAAAAAAAAGAACAAGACCTAAATGAAAGATCTCTGTGAGTGAGATCCCAGTAGAAAGAACGGGGCCATCAAAGATGGAGGTACTTTCTCTGAAGGGAGCAGAGAACTTCCACTTTGATTATGGCCTTGTCTAAATTAGGTCGGAGTTTGTGAACCCAAGAGGCTTCCATAGCCTCAGCAACTCATGACTAGAGCCTAGGGAGATTACTGACGCCATAAACAAGAGTGTCAAATTGTTAAATCAACAACAGGAGTCACTGTGTACTTACTTCTCATGTAGGATCTGCCCTTAATGTGTTGTCCAATGTGAAGTAATGCTATAACTAGTACTCAAACAGTATTTTTACACTTTGTGTTTCTGTGTGGGTGCAAACTGATGAAATCTTTACTTAGTATATACTGAATTGATCTTCTGTATATAAAGATAGTTGAAAATGGAAAAAAAAAACAACCCTTGGTGTTAAATTGGAAATTGCATAGAAAATTAATCAATTAAAAAAAATCATGTAGGATCTCTGTCCTTAATGTGCTATACATTGTGATTTAATGGTATAACTAGTACTCCAACAGTATTTTTCACTTTGTGTTGCTATGTGAGGGCAAACTGTTGAAATCTTTACTTAATATATACTAAACTGATCTTCTGTATATAAAGAGAATTGAAAATGAATCTTGATGTGAATGGAAGGGGAGAGGGAGAGGGAAAGGGGAGGGTTGCGGGTGGGAGGGAAGCTATGGGGGGGAGCCATTGTAATCCATAAGCTGTACTTTGGAAATTTATATTCATTACATAAAAAATAAATAAATAAATATTTTTATAAATAAAAAAAGAAAAAATGGCTGTTTAAGTCCGTGGCCCATCTCTTAAGTGGGTTGTGTGTTTCGTTTTATAGTGTTTCTTGATCTCTTTGTAGTTTCTGGTTATCAATCCTTTATCAGTTAAATAATTTTCAAATAATTTCTCCCACTCTGTCAGTTGCTTCTTTAATTTCCTGACTGTTTCTTTTGCAGTATAGAAACTTCTCAATAAGGTGTAATCCCAGTTGTTAATTTTGGCTTTGGCTCTCATGCCTCTGAGGTTTTTTTCTAACAAGTCTTTTCTTGTGTCAATTTTTTTGCGGGATTTCTCTGATGTTCTCTAATAATTTGATGATGTTGGGTCATAGATTTAGATCTTTAATCCATGTGGAGTGGATTTTTGTGTAAGGTGTAAGGTAGGGGTCTTGCTTCATATTCTGTGTATGGAAATATAGTTTTCTTAGAACCTTTTGTTGAATAGACTGTCCTTCTCCAGGAATTGGTTTTAGCTCTTTGAACATATATAAGCTAGTTGTAGATATTTGGATTAATTTCTGGTGTTTCTTTTCTGTTCCATTTGTTATTGATCTATTTTTGTACAAGTACCATGCTGTTTTGATTACAACTGCCCTGTAGTTTATCTTGAAATCTGGTATCGTGATGCCTCCGGCTTTGATTTTGTTGTACAAGATGGCTTTAGCTATTTTATTTCTTCCGTGCATCCATATGAATTTTAGCATCATTTTTCCAGATCAGAGAAGAATGTCTTTGGCATTTTGAGTGTTATTGCATTGAAACTGTAAATTGTTTTTGGAGGATTTGACGTTTTGATATATTGATTTTCCACTCCATGAACATGGAAGATTTTTTCCATTTTTTTTGTCTTCTTCTATTTCTTTCTTTAATATTTTGTAATTCTCATTGTAGAGATCTTTGACATCCTCAGTTAAATTTATTCCAAGATATTTGATTGTTTTTGTAGCTATCATGAATGGGATTGATCTTAGAAGTTCTTTTTTTTTTATTTATTTTTTATTTTTTTTTTTTTTATTTTCGACAGGCAGAGTGGACAGTGAGAGAGAGAGACAGAGAGAAAGGTCTTCCTTTTGCCTTTGGTTCACCCTCCAAGGGCTGCCGCGGACGGCGCGCTGCGGCCGGCGCACCGCGCTCATCCGATGGCAGGAGCCAGGTGCTAGGTGCTTATCCTGGTCTTCCATGGGGTGCAGGGCCCAAGCACCTGGGCCATCCTCCACTGCACTCCTGGGCCACAGCAGAGGGCTGGCCTGGAAGAGGGGCAACCGGGACAGAATCCGGCGCCCCGACCGGGACTAGAACCCGGTGTGCCGGCGCCGCAAGGCGGAGGATTAGCCTGTTGAGCCACAGCGCCGGCCAGAAGTTCTTTCTCAGTTGTAGCATCGTATATGTATATGAAGGCTATTCATTTTTGTGCATTGATTTTATATCCTACTACTTTACCGAACTCTTCTGTGAGTTCCAATAGTCTCTTATTAGAGTTCTTTGGATCCCTTATATAAAGAATCATGTCATCTTCAAATTAGGGATAGTTTGACTTGTTCCTTCCCAATTTGTATCCCTTTGATTTTCCCTTTTTGCCTAATAGCTATGGCCCAAACCTCCCGGAGTATATTAAATGGCAATGGTGATAATTGACATCCCTGTCTGATGCTTCCAACTTTTCCGCACTCAATAGGATCCTGGCTGTGGGTTTGTCATAAATTGCCTGTATTAAGGAATGTTCCTTCAATACCCAATTTGCCTAGATTTTTCCTCATGAAATGGTGTTGTATTTTATCCAGCGCTTTCTCTGCATCTGTTGAGATAATCATATGGTTTTTGTTCAGCAGTTTGTTAATGTGGTGTATCACATTGAATGATTTGCGAATGTTGCTGGCTTCATAGTAAGAATTTGAGAGGATTCCCTACATTCAGTTGTTTTTAATAACTTGAGAAGAATTGGAGTTAGTTCTTCTTTAAATGTCTGATAGAATATAACAGTGAATCCATCTGGTCCTGGGCTTTTCTTTGTTGGAGGGCCTTTATTACTGCTTCAGCTTCCATCTTGGTTATTGGTCTATTTGTTTTCTATGTCTTCATGGTTCAATGTAAGTTGGTTGTATGTGTCCAGTAATCTATCCATATCTACTAGGTTTTCCAGTTTGTTGACAACAACTCTTTACAATAATTTCTAATGATTCTTTTTATTCCTGTGGTGTCATTACATTTCTTTCTTCATCTCTAATTTTACTTTTTTGGGTCTTATCCATCCATTTTGGTTAGTTGGGCCAATAGTATGTCAATTTTCTTAATTTTCTCAAAAAAACAGCTCTTTGTTTTGCTGATCTTTGGTATTGATTTTGGTTTCAATTTTGTTTCTTTCTTCAATAATTTTATTATTTCTCTTTCCTAGTAGTTTTGAGTTTGATTTGCTGTAGTGTTTCTAGATCCTTGAGCTGCATTGATAGCTCATTTATTTGGTGCCTTTCCAATTTCTTGATGTCATCACCTATTGCTATAAACTTTCCTCTTCACACTGCTGTTGCTATATCCCATAACTTTTGATATGTTGTGTTGTTATCTTCATTTGCTTCCAGAAAAAATTTTTATTTCTCTTTTGATTTCTTTTATGACCCTGTGTTCATTCAGGAGCATGTTGTTCAGTCTTCATGTTTTTGCATATGCTCTAGAGATTCCTGATTTGCCTATTTCCATCTTCATCCATTGTGATCCAAGAAGAGGCATGTGATGATTTAGATTTGTTTTTTATTTGCGGAGACTTGCTTTATGCCCAGTATGTGGTCAATCCTAGAGAAAATTCCATGCACTGCTGAGAAGAATGTGTATTCTGCAGCTGTTGGATGAAAAGTTGGTAAATATCTGTTAGATCCATTTGGCCTATAGTGTTGATTAAATCTGCTATTTCCTTGCTGATTTTCTGTCTGGTTAATCTGCCATTGCTGAATGTGGAGTATTGAAGTCCCCCAGTACTATTGTATTGGAGTCTCCCTTTATATCCTTTAACATCTCTTTTAAATAGCCTGGTGCCCACTAATTAGGTGCATATATGTTTATAATAGTTACATCTTGCTGTTGAATTGTTCACTTAATCATTATATAGTGCCCCTCTTTGTCTCTTTAAACCATTTTTTTTTGTTGTTATTGTTGTTGAAGTCTATTTTGTCTGATATTAAGATGTCTATGCCAGCTATTTTTGGTTTTTGTTGACATGGGATATCTTTTTCTATCCTTTTACTTTCAATCTGTGTGTGGCTTTGTTGGTGAGTTATGTTACTTATAGACAGCAAATACATGGGTTTTCTTTTTTAATCCATTCACCAGTCTGTGTCTTTTAACTGTGAGTTGAGGCCATTTACATTCCAGGTGACTACTGATAATTATTGATTTTGCCCTGCCATTTTTCCAAAAATATTCCCAATTTATTCCTTTAACTTGTTAGATCTTTTGCTGAGAGATTTTCTTCCTTTACCTTCTTTAGTAAGGGATGATCATGTTTCTGTGTGCAACACATCCTTAAGCATTTTTTATAAGGCTGGACAGGCGGTGCCAAATTCTTTCAACTTGTGTTTGTTATGGTAGGTCTTTATTTCACCATTATTCACAAATGAGAGCTTTACAGGGTATAATATTTTGGGATGACAGTTTTTTTCTCTTAAGACTTGGACTATTACTTGCCATCCTCTCCTAGCCCGGGGAGTTCCTAATGAGAAGCCTGCTGTGAGTCTAATTGGAGATCATGAGAAAGTCATCTGGTGCTTTTCTGTTTTTATCTCTTACACATTTTAGAATCTTCTCTTTAAGTTTTACTGTGGGAAGTTTGATTATAACATGTTTGGTGAGGATCTTTTCTAGTTGTATCTATTGGGAGTTCAGTGTGCTTCCTATTCTTGGATGCCCCTTTCTTTTCCAAATCTGAGAAGTTTTCTGTTATTATTTCAGTAAAGAGGCCTTCTAATCCTTTCTCTCTATGCCTCTATGCCTTCAGGAATTCCTGGAACATGTATATTGGTATTTTTTAATAGTATCCTGTAGATTCCCAACAGTGTTTTTTTTAGTTTTATAATTTCCTCTTCTTGTCTTTGGTTTGACTGTATACTTTCGTGTGCTCTGTCTTCTAAGTCCAATATTCTCTCTTCTACCTTACCTATTCTGTTTTTAAGGCTCCCCACTGCATTTTTTAGTTTCATTTTAATTTTTTTTTAGGATCTCAATTTCTTTCTTTCTTTCATTTTTTTTTTTTTTTTGACAGGCAGAGTGCACAGTCAGAGAGAGAGAGAGACAGAAAGTCTTCCTTTACCGTTGGTTCACCCTCCAATGGCCGCTATGGCTGGCGCGCTTCAGCCAGCGCACTGTGCTGATCTGAAGCCAGGAGCCAGGTGCTTCTCCTGGTCTCCCATGCAGGTGAAGGGCCCAAGGACGTGGGCCATCCTCCACTGCACTCCTGGGCCACAGCAGAGAGCTGTCCTGGACAAGGGGCAACTGGGACAGAATCTGGCGCCACGACCTGGATTAGAACCTGGAGTGCCAGTGCCGCAGGTGGAGGATTAGCTTATTGAGCCATGGTGCCAGCCAAGGCTCTCAATTTCTTGGGAGAAATTTTCTTTCATGTCCTGCACGGATTTCATTAGTTCACCATTTGCTTTTGCATACTTCTATGTAATCTTATGATCAATTGTTTGAGTTCTATTTCTTGCATTTCTTATTTCTTCTATGTCCTCATCTTCACAATCTAGTATTGAAGGGGTATGTTCTTTTGGGGGCATCATGTTGTCTTCTTTATTGTTGTCTTCTTTATTGTTTCTTGGATTGGTGCATTAGTTTTTGTTCAGCATTTGTGGAGATAACAGGATAACAGATAACAGTTGATTTTTTTTTTCCTGTGGTGACTTTTATCATCGTACTCTGACTCAGTAGATAAGTGGAATGTCTGCTTTCAGTGAATCTTTAGAGGCTTATAGTAGTTGTGGCCAGAAAGCTCTTTTCAGGTCTCCAGGATTAAGTGTGTGCCTAAGGTGACACATCCAGGTTTGGTGTGGTGAATCAATCTCTCTCTCTCTCTCTCTCTCTCTCTCTCTCTCTCTCTCTGATTCCCTCTGCTCTTTCTGCTCCTTTTTTGACAGTGACTTTGGCTGCTGCAGTCTGATCTCACCTCACTTTCCAGTGTTTGTTCGTAGGCTGTCAGCTATCGGAGTCTCATGTCATAGGCACCCATGCCCTCTACGTATGTCCATTGTGTCCCTCTAATTCTGGTAATTTCCTCAGCCATTTTCCCCCTTACTATTCCCTGAGAATACACTATTTCCACTTTTTTAAAACTATCTTCTCCTGGAATAGAGCAGTACGCTCAATCCTTACTCCACCATCTTGTATCTCCTGGCTTATGTAACTAAGCATAATCATCTCCAGTTACATCAATATCATTACAAAAAACAGAATTTCATTCTTTTTTAGAGATGAGTGGTTTCCTTCGTGTATATATAATACAGTCATCTGTTGATGGACATCTGGGATGAATCTGTATTTTAGCTATTTTAAATTGAGTTACAATAAATATGGAAGTACACATAATCTTTCATATGCTGATTTCATTTCCTTTGTGTAGTTTGCCAGGAGTGGGATGAGTAGGTCATATAGTAGATCTATTTTCAGATTTCTGAGGACTCTTCATACTGCCTTTTTTAAAAAAAATATTTATTTACTTATTTATTTGAAAGAGTTACATGGAGGGAGGAGAGGCAGAGTAAGAGAGAGAGGTCTTCCATCTGCTGAATCACTCCTAAATTGGCTGCAACGGCTGGAGCTGTGCTGTTGCGAAGTCAGGAGCCCTGAACTTCTTCCTGGACTCCCACACTGGTGCAGGGTCCCAAGACTTGGGCCATCTTCTATTGCTTTCCCAGGACATAACAGAGAGCTGGATTGGAAGTGGAGCAGCTGGGTCTCAAACTGGCACCCATATGGGATGCTGGTGCTTCAGGCCAGGGTGTTAACCCACTGAGCCATAGCACTGGCCCCATGCACACTGCCTTTTATAATGGTTGTACTAATTTACATTCCAACTAGTAGTGTATTAGGATATATTTTTCTCCAAATCTTCATCAGCATTAAATGTTTTTGATTATTTGAATGATAACATTTGTTAAGGTGGTACCTCATTCCACAAACTTTGAAGTACTTTGTTGTCTATGTATTATTTTTACCTATTATTAAATGTCTTTAATTTGAAATTTATTTTACTTAAACTATCATAACATGTAAAATATGTATAAATGAATTATAAACTTTGAATTCATAGTAGCAAATTGTAAAATATTTATGGAAGATTAATAATAGAAGAAGCAGATTTTAAATAGACATAAATTTTACTCATTTGTGTAGAAAATAATTTTCACTTACCAACTCTACCATCTGACCTTTCTTTATACCTTGTCTGTACTAGTTAAATTCCCTCAGTGAAAATTTTGCATTTTCCAGTCTATGACTATGTTACTAAATTTCAAACAATGATATAAGCGTTGATATAGATACTTTTTTCTGCCTTTGGAATTCCAGTTGCCACATTGAATCATGAAAGCAAGAGCAAGTTTTAAGAAGGGTTGTAAGGAAAAGATAGGAAGGATGTTAGAACTAAAAATATTGCAGAGATGGGCGGCGCTGTTGCTCACTTGGCTAATCCTCCGCCGGTGGAGCTGGCACCGGCACCCTGAGTTCTAGTCCCAGTTGGGATGCCAGGTACTATTCCTGGTTGCTCCTCTTCCAGTCCAGCTCTCTGCTGTGGCCCAGGAGGACAGAGGAGGATGGCCCAAGTGCTTGAGTCCCTGCACTCACATGGGAGACCAGGAGGAAGTACCCGGCTCCTGGCTTCGGATTGGCGCAGCACCAGTCATAGCAGCCATTTGGGGAATGAACCAACAGAAGGAAGACCTTTCTCTCTGTCTCTATTTCACTGCCTATAGCTATCTCTCTGTCTCTCTCTCTCACTGTCTAACTCTGCCTGGCAAAAAATAAATAAATAAAAATTTAAAAAATTGCAGCATTGTCATCTCAAAGCTAGACTGACATATCTAGTATTTTTCATGACAGAAATAAATTATTTTTTTTTTACTCAAGAACTGGATATGTTTGTTTATCCTAAACCTGATAAGCACATTTTAAAAATACTTTTGGGGCATTGGCATTTGGCATAGCAGTTAAGGCAGCATTTAGAATGCTCACATTCTGTACGTGAGTGCCTGTGCTGAAGTCCCAGCTTTGCTCCTGATTTCATCTTCCTGGTAATGTCTACTGTGGAGCAAGAAGGTGATGACTCAAGTAGTTAGGTCTCTGCCAGCCACATGGAAAACTTGGATTGAATTCTCAGCTCCTACATTTGACCTGAGCTACCCTGGAATATTATAGGCATTTGGAAAATGAACTAGCAAGTGGAAGATTCTCATTCTTCCCTCCCTTCTTCTTTATCTACATCTCCCCCTCCCCTGTTCTCCCCACAATGCCCTCCCTAAATTACTCTCCTTCTCCCTCTCCCAGCTTCCAATACCAAATAAATAATCTTTTAAAGTTTAAACAAATACATTTGATTTTTCTAAGATTCAGTGAGTATACTTCTTAATTATGGGTAGAAGTACCTCATCTAAGTAACCAATAATATTGTGAAACTAAAATAATAAATCCTACAATAGCATAAGATAAAAAACTATACAACTGTACTCAAATTTATGTTGATGATTGTCAATTAGTGTTTTATAAACACATTTTTTCAATTATATTTGTTTTTATAAAGATTCATTTATTTATTTGAAAGGCAGAGTTATAGAGAGGCAGAAGGTGCCTGAAGGAGTCTTCCATTTGCTGGTTCACTCCCCAGATAGCCACAAAGGCCAGAGCTGTGCCAATCCAAAGCCAGGGGCCAGAAGCCAGGAGCATGGAGCTTTTTCTGGGTCTCCCACAGGAGTGCAAGGGCCCAAGAACTTGGACCATCTTCTGCTTTCCCAGGCCATAGCAGAGAGCTGGATTGAAAGTGGAGCACCTGGGTCTTGAACTGGTGCCCATATGGGATGCTGGCACTGCAGGTGGTGGCTTTACCCACAGTGCCAGCCCCTCAATTACATTTGTATTATATTGTAGTATTATCATGACTCAGAGCATTCTTTTCATTAAATAATCCATGAAGTAATTGTCACAAGGAGTTAGAGGAAAATATATTTAACATATGAAGAGAAAGATATCTAGGCTAGCGCTGTGGCTCAACAGGCTAATCCTCTGCCTTGCAGTGCCTGCACACCGGGTTCTAGTCCTGGTTGGGGTGCCAGATTCTGTCCCATTTGCCCCTCTTCCAGGCCAGCTCTCTGCTGTGGCCCGGGAGTGCAGTGGAGGATGGCCCGAGTGCTTGGGCCCTGCACCCCATGGGAGACCAGGAGAATCACCTGGCTCCTTCCTTCGGATCAGCACAGTGAGCCGGCTGCAGCGCGCTGACCGCAGCGGCCATTGGAGGGTGAACCAAGGCAAAGGAAGACCTTTCTCTCTGTCTCTCTCTCTCTCTCACTGACCACTCTGCCTGTCAAAAAAAAAAAAAAAAAAAGAGAGAGAGAGAAAGATATCTATTCACTAATAAGAATCACTTACCTAGTTATAAACACATACACATAATTTTCATACACATAATTTTTTATATGTAATTGTAGTTGTATTTTAGAGTGATAAAATAATCAAAAAATACTTTATAAGCAAGACAAGACTCCTCTTATTTTCATCTGCTTTTTGAAAAAATATTGGGGTGTTTGAAGCATAAAGAATTTGGAGGAGATAATGGAGGCCTTTTGGGGGGATTACTTTTGATCTGTAAACTTGAAAGGATAAATACCATCTTAAATATATATTATAATTTAAGCTCAAAATGATATCTGAAAACCAATATTGAGGTTTTCAGGCTAGAAGTATCAGATTTTAACTGGGTCTAAAACACCACTTAAAATGATACATACGTTCTAGAGGATAGTTTTTCTTTTATCTGTAAATCCATTTGATTTTAAAATCTTACTATATAATAATATTTGAATTGTCACCTAGCTCTTAACAACTTGTAGGCTAATACATACTTTTTATTTCCGTGAGTTAGAGTACTTTTTTTTTTCCATTTTGCTTATTAGATTTTTGTTTTTTAATATAAAATTTGCAATATACATTATAGTGAAAGACTTTATAGATTTTGCATTAAAATTTTGATAGCATTTCTTTTCAATAAATACCTATCTAAGTGTGATTCTTGGAGATATTGCAGAAGATGAGGCCCAAAACTGGTTATTAGACCTTGGTGAAAGACAGAGGTCTGACCAGATAGGTAAAGGAAAACATCTACCTCTGTGTATTTATGTATCCCTAAGTAAACCAGTACACAGAAGGGTTTGGTATCAGCGGGTATTCAAGAACCATTTTTGCCTGCCCTAAGAATCTTGGAGACACCTTTCTGCTTCTATACATCCAACTTACATACCTGCAGAAATGCGGCTTTAAAAGGGCAGAGAGATTTACATTGTTTCATGAAGAGTGGCTTGAATTTTAATAGCATCATTAGGGCATGGTGTGTGACTTATTGCCAGTTCAAATTGTGTATTATAAAAAAATCAAAAGCTAATATAAGTGTTAGGTGATAACTTCATCCATAGAAGGTCAGATGCAAAAGTATAGCAAATTGACTGGTTAATTGTTCTCATTAAACATACAGGTTATCTTAAATTTGTATGATTAATATGACCTTCATTGGAAAATGTCCTTTGTATTTGAAGAGCAACTCACTCTGATTTTTATTGTTTTAATTCAACATCCAATGGGATAAAATAAATGTATATATCCTGTTTAAAATGCACTCCAAAGTCACCAGGGATTCATGTAAAATACACACACACACACACACACACACACACACACACACAACTCTGTACAAGTATAAGATTGTCGAAACAATGACAGGAAAATTATGATTATATCAATAAAATATCAAAAATTTAAGAAAAGTGTCATAACAAGAATTGAAATTTACTGCTTTTCTTTAATTGGGTCAATGTACATGGTTTTAGTGTAGTTTGCTAATAAAAGTATGTTGTCAGCATTGTAACAAAAGGAAATTTTTAGAAAGTGTGAAGGAAGGTACAAAAATATTTTAAAACATCAGAATATTAGATTCTAGATCTGAATTAAGCTTTCTTGCTGCAGAAATAATGTCTATTCTTTCTCTCATTGGAGATGACATGATAAGACAGAGTGATGACACTAGTCCATCTCTTATTTCAGAATCCAAATGAGCACTTAGTTGTTCCTCTTGCCAATACCTGTCACAACATTGGTGGAAGAATGTAATGCAGTGAATTAGAAGGTCCTCTTTTGTATCCCTAGAGCTTCTGTAAGAAAAGTTATAATAGTATAGACATAGTCAACTTTCGTTTGTCCTTATTTCTGTGTTCGCAATTACAGTCTGAAATCGATTACATAAAATACTCAGGGGCATTAAATCCATTATACTATATAAATATAAGTCAGTATTATGAAGGAAGTCATGTTAGCCATATTTTTCCCATTTACAAAAATAAGTTAATTTGCCTGACTTACTGAACTATAACTCAGGACTAACTCCAAAGGTAAGTTGTTTTCTTATAAGAAAAAAATATTAGGTAAATTAAATTGTGGTTTTACTAGTCCAAAGTACCCAAATATTAGCATTTGCAGATCAGTTATTATTGATAGAGTATTATATGTTACCTGATACATTGTGTTATATATCAAAACATATCTTATACATGCCTATGGGTATTCATTAAAGAAGCAGATACTTCACTAAGCCATAGAAGCATAGCCAAAAGATAAAAGCTATAACACAGAAAAAGCAAGTATACAAATACACAAATACACAATAGTAAACAAAGCAATTCAAGAAACAAGAATAAGGATGATATAATCAACCCGCAGAAGAACACGAAACTTCAATACTAGAATATGAAAATGAAGAAATTGAAGAAATGCCAGAAACAGAATTAAACAAATTGATTATAGGATTACTTAGAAGTAATCAGAAGCAAATCCACAAACTAAAGAAATCCATAAATGACATGAATGAAAAATTTTCCTGTGAAATTGAGAATTTAAAGAAAAATCAAGATGAAATATTGGAAATGAAGAACTCAATAAATAAAATAAAAAAACGTGGTGGGAAGCTATAATAACAGAATAAGTGAGATAAAAGAAAGAATATCTGAATTAGAAGATAAATCTCTGGAAATTTTACAGTCAGACCAAAGAAAGAAGAAATTAGAAAACTAAAAAACAGTGTTGGAGATTTATGGAATACTATAAAATGATCTAATATAAGGGTCTTGGGAGTTCCTGAATGTGTGGAATGAGAGAATATATTAGAAAGCCTTTTTAGTGAAATAATTACAGAAAACTTCCCCAATTTTGGAGAGAAAGTGACATCCAATACAGGAAGTATTTAGAACTCCTAATAGACACGACCAGAAAACATGTTTACCATGATGCATGTTGTCAAACTCCACGGAAAAACATAAATAAAAGATTCTAAAATGTGCATGAGAGAAATGCGAGATTACTTTCAGAGAATCTCCAATTATACTCATAGCTGATTTCTCATCCGAAACCCAGTAGGCTAGGAGAGAATTGTAAGATATATTCCAAGTCTTAAGAGATAAAAACACAACACCAAGAATACTGTAACATGCAAAGCTCTCATTTGTAAATGAAAATGAAAAAAATGAAACAAAGACCCTGCATAACAAATGGATATTGAAAGAATTTGTCACCACTCGTCCAGCCTTACAAAAGGTGCTTAATACTGTGCTAACTGGAGAAACACAGAAACATGGTCATCACTATGAAAGAAGTTGAAGGCAGAAAATCTCTCAGTAAAAGTATAAAGGAAATCCAAAATATACAATAGAAATGTTTATGGAAAAATGGCAGTGCCAAGTTGTTACTTATAAGTAGTCACCTTGAATGTAAATGGCCTCAACTTTCCAGTTAAAAGATATAGACTGGCTGAATGGATTAAAAAGCAAAACTCATCTATTTGCTACCTGCAAGAATCACATCTCACCAACAAAGATGCATGCAGACAAAGTGAAACGATGGAAAAAGATATTCTATGCTAAGAGAAACCAAAAAAGAGCTGGTATAGCCATTGTATTATCAGATAAAATAGACTTTAAAACAAAAACTGTTAAAAGAGACAAAGAAGGGCACTATGTAATGATTAAGAATAAATTCAACAGGAAGATGTGACTATTATTAACATATATGTACTTATTAAAAGGGCATATTGGCCAGCGCTGAGGATCAATGGACTAATCCTCTGCGGCACTGGCACACCAGGTTCTGTCCCAGTTGCCCCCCTTCCAGGCCAGCTCTCTGCTGTAGCCCGGGAGTGTAGTGGAGGATGGCCCAAGTGCTTGGGCCCTGCACCCGCATGGGAGACCAGGAGAAGCACCTGGCTCCCGGCTTCGGATCAGCGCAATGCGCTGGCCGCAGCGGCCTTTGGAGGGTGAACCAATGGCAAAGGAAGACCTTTCTCTCTGTGTCTCTCTCTCTCTGTCCACTCTGTCTGTCCAAAAAAAAAAAAAAAAAAAAAAAGAGGGCATCTGGCTATTTAAAACAGATGTTAACAGATTTAAAGGAAACATAGAGTTGAAGAAAATATAATGAGAATTTAATACCCCAGTTTCATCAATGGACAGATCAACTAGACAAAATCAACAAAGATATAGATAATCAAAACTATGGACCAAATGGACATAAGTAATATCTATAGAGCTTGTCACTGCACATTTGCAGAATACACATTCTTCTCATTAGTGCATAGAACTTTCTCTAGGATAGACCATATGCTAGGCCATAAAGTAAATCACAGCAAATTAAAAAAAAAATCATACCATGTATCTTTTCTCACCACAGTGGAATGAAGTTAGAAATCAACAACTCAGGAATCTCTAGCACATTGCAAACTCATGTAGACAGAACACCATGCTATGAATTAACAGTGAGTCATTGAAGAAATCAAAAGAGGAATCAAAAAATTTCTGGAAACAAATGAAGATAACAACACAACATATCAAAACTTATGGGATGCAGCAAAAGTAGTGTTGATGCAATTTTATAGCAATTGGTGCATATACCAGGAAATTGGAAAGGCACCAAATAAATGGGCTATCAATGCATCTAAAGGACCTATAAAAAAGCAAACCAGACCCAAAACATATAGTAAAGAATTAAGTAAAATTAAAGAATAAATTGGGGTCAGCACTGAGGCATAGTGGGTAAAGCCCCTACCTAACATGCCTGCATACCATATGGCCACCAATTGAAGTCCCAGCTTCCCCACTTCCTTCTCTGCTATGGCCTGAGAAAGCAGAAGAAGATGGCCCATGTCCTTCAGCACCTACACCTGCATGGGAGACCCTGAAGAAGCTCATGGATACTGGCTTCAGGTCAGCCCAGCTATGGCCATTGCAAAAATTTGAACCAGTGGACAGTGGATGGAAGAGTTTGCTCACAGACTCTCTCTCTCTCTCTCTCTCTCTCTCTCTCTCTCTCTCTCTCTCTGCCTCTATGTAACTCTGCCTTTCAAATAAATCTAAAATAAAAATCCTGAAATTTGTAAAGATAATAGAGGAATTAAACAAGATTGAAATGAAAAATTATGAAACATCAGTGTAATGAAAGCTTGTTATGTTAAAAAATAAAAAAAAAACTGACACACCATTATCCCACTGGCCAAAAAAGAGGGAGAGGATTCAAATCAATAAAATTAGAGATGAAAAAGAAAATGTAACAATAGACACCACAGACATAAAAATAATTATCAGAAATTACTATAAAGAGCTGTATGCCAACAAATTGGGAAAACAGAAGAAATGGATAGATTCCTTAACCTGTACAACTTCCCTAAATTGAGCCATGAAGACATGGATAACCTAAACAGAACAAGATAGAAATTGAATCTATAATTAAGACCCTTGAAAAAAAGAAAAGCCCAGGACCGGATGACTTCACTGCTGAATTCTACCAGACATTTGAAGAATAACTAACTTCAATTCCTCTCAAGCTATCCATAACAATTGAAAAGGGGTGGGGGGATCCTCCAAAACTCCTTCAGTGGAGCTAGCTTCACCTTAATTTCTAAACCTGAATAAGATACAACCAAGAAACAGTACTACAGACCAATTTCCCTGTTGTAACAGACACAAAGATCTTCAACAAAATACTAGCCAATCAAATGCAGCAAAGGGGCCGGCGCTATGGTGCACTACGATGTGCTGGCATCCCATATGGCTGCTGGTTCTAGTCCCAGTTGCTCCTCTTCCAATCCAGTTCTCTGCTGTGGCCTGTGAAAGCAGTAGAAGATGGCCCAAGTGCTTGTGCCCCTTCACCCTCATCGGAGACCAGGAAGAAGCACCTGTCTCATGGCTTAAGATCAGTGCAGCTCTGGCCATCACGGCCATTTGGGTAGTGAACCAACGGAAGAAAGACCTTTCTCTCTGTCTCTCTCTCTCACTGTATTTGATTCTACCTGTCAAATAAATAAATAAAAAATTTTAAAAATGCCACAAGACATAAAAAATTTCATTGATTGGGATCAAGTGGTCTTTTTCCCAGGTATATGTGGAAGGTTCAACATTCACAAATCAATTAAAGTGAAACATCACATTAACAACTGAAGAACAAAAACCATATGATTATCTCAATAGATGCAAGGAAAGCATTGGGTAAAATAAAACAACATTTATTGATAAAAACTCTAAACAAATTGGGTATAGAAGGAACATTCTTCAATAAAATCAAGGTAATTTATGACAAACCCACGACCAATGTCCTATTGAATAGGGAAAATTTTGTAAACATTCCCACTGAAGTATGAAAGCAGACAACAATGGTTCTTGCTGGCTTTCCCCATGTTCTGGGAATATTGAGAATACAAATGCACATCACACACACATATAGTATATATAACAGTGTTTTATTACTCTGTCTGGAAGTTCCATTCCTATTCAGTACAGTTCTGGATGTTTTAGCCAGAGTGATCAGGGAAGAAAAACAAATCAAAGCTATACAAATTTGGAAAGAGGAAGTCAAACTATCCCTATTCGCAGATTATATGATTCTACATATAGGGAATCCAAAAGACTCCACTAAGAGATTGTTGGAACTCATAAAACATGTACTAAACTGATCTTCTGTATATAAAGAGAATTGAAAATGAATCTTGATGTGAATGGAAGGGGAGAAGGAGCGGGAAAGGGGAGGGTTGCGGGTGGGAAGGAAGTTATGGGGGGGAAGCCATTGTAATCCATAAGCTGTATTTTGGAAATTTATATTCTTTAAATAAAAGCTTTATAATAAAAAATAAATAAAAATAAATCTAAGATTTGATTTATTTATTTGAGATGTAGAGTTACAGACAGAGGGAGAGGCAGAGAGAAAAGTCTTCCTTCCGTTGGTTGACTCACCAAATGGCTGCAACAGCTGGAGCTGCGCTGATCCAAGGCCAGGAGCCAGGTGCTTCTTCCTGGTCTCCCACATGGGTGTAGGGGCCCAGGCACTTGGGCCGTCTTCCACTGCTATCCCAGGCCACAGCAGAGAGCTGGATTGGAAGAAGAGCAACCAGGACTAGAACCCGGCACCCATATGGGATGCCTGTGCTGCAGGCAGAGGATTAACCTATTGCACCATGGCTGCTCCACTTCCAATCCAGCTCTCTGCTGTGGCCTGGGAAAGCAGTGGAAGACGGCCCAAGTCCTTGGGCCACTGCACCCAGTGGGAGATCAGAAGAAGCTCCTCGCCCCTGCCTTTAGATTGGCACAGTTCTGGCCCTTGCAGCCTATTGGGGAGTGAACCAGTGGATGGAAGATCTCTCTCTCTCTCTCTCTCTCTCTCTCTCTCTCTCTCTCTGCTTATCTTTCTCCCTGTGTGTAACTCTGACTTTCAAATAAATAAATCAATCAATCCTTTTTTAAAAAATTAATTTTTTAGGAACACAAATATTCAGCCCCAAACAAATACATATTAGAATTTCTGACTGGAAGAATTATTTTCTATATAACTCAATCATAATGTGGTACTTTGGTAAACTGCAGAGAGTGAATTGAAAACATCCTAGCTATTTATATTCATTGCAGACCCTATAATTTGTTTCTGATAGTCATAATTGCTCACCTTCTTACTTACTAGCCAGAAGAAAATTTAAGTAATCTTTTGAAGAAGGTAACATCATCATAGCCATCAGTTTATGCTTGTATTTTTCATATAATTTGGCTAAAATTCAGGCACAGAAGTAGGCAGCATACCATGATAAGAACACAAGAAAACAATAGCCAATACAGACTTTTTTAGATGCCATATACTGCTTTTATAATGAACAGATTTTAATATAAATATGCTTAATATGTTTTAAAATGTAATACAATGTTTAGTAAACATTTAGGAATGAAGACTCAAATGCAAATTCTGATGCTAAAGAAATGTCAACTAAAGAGTTTAGCAGTTGATAGAATTAGTAAAATCTATAACTAGAACTCAAACAGTATTTGTCACTTTGTGTTTCTGTGTGGGTGCAAACTGTTGAAATCTTTACTTAATATATACTAAATTGATCTTCTGTATATAAAGATAATTGAAAATTAATCTCGATGTGAAGGGAATGGGAGAGGGAGCGGGAAAGGGGAGGGTTGCAGGTAGGAGGAAAGTTATGGGAGGGAAGCCATTGTAATCCTTAAACTATACTTTGGAAATTTATATTCATTAAATAAAATTAAATAAAAGTTTTAAAAAAAGAATTAGTAAAATCTAAGATAAATCAGAAAAAGCTACCCAGATTGAAGTATACATAAATCATAAATTGTAACTAAAGAAGAGTGTTAAGTTAGTAATGGCTTTCCAGATAAGCATAACCAAACATACATATGCAATCATTTTTCACTTAAGGACAGAAATACATATAAGAAAGGCATTGATAGTGATTTTTATATTTATGTGATCATCATGACTCCACAATCTAAGATGACTTGACCATTGCTGGATGATATAATCTTATGAGGCATGTATATGGTCCATCATTTCCAAAACATAGTCATGACTGCGTATGACTATACATTTAATATATGAAATTGAATGAGTTTGGACATATGCATTTACCGATGATACTATCACAACCAAGGAAATAAATAAATCAATCACCTCCTGAAATTTCCTTCTGTCCTTTGCTTGTGAGTGCATGTGTGTGAGTACATTTGTGTGTGGTAAGAACAGCTAGTGGCAGATGTACTTACTTAATTTTTCAAGTGCATCAGATGGTATTGGAATGGGTGGAGGGAATGTGGATGAATCAGATTCAGGCTCTGCTGAGTTCCCACTTCACACAACACAGATCCAGTCAGATACACCACATGCAAGTTACATTGTACTCACTGTGATATTCTAGGGTAGTATTAACAGTGCAAGGATCACAAAATAAGTAACTTTTGTTGGGGCAAGCTATATACTATGTTGATTGATGTAGTTAATCTCAAGTCTGTAATTAATATCCATCTGTAACTATTTCTTGAGACTGTAAGACCCTAACTAAACTACTTTGTTAGGCTGTCATTCCTAAAATTACACATTTAAATATACACTCATAGAATCCACTCTATTTAAGAAATATTTCTCACTGCTCATATTGTGTGGCAAAACACTATAGTCATCATAATAATATAGGTCCTTTATTTGCCTGCTTTACAATAAGCATGAAATGAGTATTAGTAGCCTTTTTAGTTTTAGTGAAATGGGTATTGTGGCCAGTGGTAAAAAAGGTCTTTCATTCCCCAAGAAACAAGGATCTCCAAACCAGCAGAACCTAAAATTGCATCCCCCAGGTGAATAGTCATTGTGAGTTTTGGTGAGAGAGAGTTTACCCTTATTTCTTTTTCCAGTGAAAATCTAGATTAGTTCTATTAGTACTGGAATTCTAATAACAATAAACCTACAGGTAAAAGCAAAGCCTCTGGTTCATGGACTACGCCTTAAGAAGCAAGGATATGAATCATCTGTGATTCTTACCACATATCATTTATATCCAGCAACAATATCATTGTTGTTTGTCCAGCAAGTAACATTAATAATTTTGGAATGCCATCCTGAGGATTTGCTGTGAATGCTTTCTTTTCAACCCCTACTTTCCATTCTTAGTCAATCACAAATACTGTTCATTTGTGTCTTTTATTTTCATTTCTAATTTTTAGTTTTGAGTATTATCATTTCTTTGCTGGATCAGTAATCTTGTGTCTTGACCCAGAACTGGCATGGTAGAGTCTATTTTCTACATTGTAGATAGATAAATATTTCAGTTTTAATTCTGATTATATTAATTCCAAACTAATACAAATTTTAAAATATCCATTTGACGTTGGAAAATGTACAAATGATCATTCATGGCTAAAAATAAAGTGATATCTATTTACTTAACTCTTCCATCTTGTATTGTGTATTTAAAACCTATAAAATTCTAATTTTCAGTCATTATTTTGGTTAACTATTGATGACCAATTTTAGATGTATTTAAGACATTTAAGTCTCTTTAAAAATCAAATGAAACTTGTTATAAAATTAATTCATCTTTTAAAATAAGAACATTTTAAATGTATACTCAATTTATATGACATACATGAATAAAATGTTAATTTTCATTCCTACTATGCCCTAAAAGGAAAGGGAGATAAATACTTGATGAACTTAAATTATTATTAGCTTTACTTTTTTTTTTTATTTTGACAGGCAGAGTGGACAGTGAGAGAGAGAGACAGAGAGAAAGGTCTTCCTTTGCCGTTGGTTCACCCTCCAATGGCCGCTGCGGTCGGCACGCAGCGACCGGCACGCAGCGGCCGGCACACCACGCTCATCCGATGGCAGGAGCCAGGTGCCAGGTGCTTTTCTGGTCTCCCATGGGGTGCAGGGCCCAAGCACTTGGGCCATCCTCCACTGCACTCCCTGGCCACAGCAGAGAGCTGGCCTGAAAGAGGGGCAACTGGGACAGAATCCGGTGCCCCGACCGGGACTAAAACCCAGTGTGCAGGCGCCGCAAGGCAGAGGATTAGCCTGTTAAGCCACGGTGCCAGCCAGCTTTACTTTTCTTAAAAATGTTTATTTACTTTGTAGTCAGGAAGAAACATAGAGAAAAGGATCTTCCATCTGCTGGTTCATTCCTCTGATGGCCAGAACAGCCAGGGCTGGGCTAAGCATGGGACAAGTGCTTCTTCCCTGTCTTCCATAAGAGTGCAGGTGCCCAAGCACTTCGGCAATCTTCTACTGCTTTTCCCAGGCTGTTAGCAGGGAGCTGGATCGAAAGTGGAGCAGTCGGGACACAAACTGGCATCCATATGGGATACCAGCACTCTAGACTGCAACTGCACTACAGGACCAGCCCAAGCCTTACTTTTACAGACTAGAAGATAAAATTAAAAATTATTACTTTTTTTAAATTAAATAATTTACCAAAATCAAAAAAGTATTGAGAGGAGGTTGCTGCAGAAAACGTAGGATTTTATAATTATCCATTTTTTTGTAACTTTATAATTGTGTGTTTTATTCAGATGCCATTAATACATTTAAGATAATTCCATTACTTTGTGTATTGCCATGATACTAGAAAAAAATATGAACCAGTTACGGATATTTAAGCTTATACTCTGGTATTTATTTTACTTCCAATTTTAGCCTTGAATATTTTTCATAACATGTTTAATGACACCCTTAACTATTCAGTGTATATTCTTGAATTATTCAAAAAAGAAAAAAAGTAACAGTTTTATTACATTTTCTTTGTTTCTCATATTCTTTTAAGATTTCATTTTTTATAAAGCTTTTATTTAAAGAATATAAATTTCCAAAGTACAGCTTATGGATTACAATGGCTTCCCCCCCCCATAACTTCCCTCCCACATGCTACCCTCCCCTTTCCCGCTCCCTCTCTTCTTCCATTCACATCAAGATTCATTTTCAATTCTCTTTATACACAGAAGATCAGTTTAGTACATGTTACATAAAGATTTCAGCAGTTTGCCCTCACATAGAGATAAAAAGTGAAAATACTGTTGGAGTACTAGTTATAGTATTAATTCATAATACACAGCACATTAAGGACAGAGATCCTACATGATTTTTTTAAAAAAATTGATTGGCCGGCGCCGTGGCTCAACAGGCTAATCCTCCGCCTTGCGGCGCCGGCACATCAGGTTCTAGTCCCGGTCGGGGCGCCGGATTCTGTCCCGGTTGCCCCTCTTCCAGGCCAGCCCTCTGCTGTGGCCCAGGAGTGCAGTGGAGGATGGCCCAGGTGCTTGGGCCCTGCACCCCATGGGGAGACCAGGAAAAGCACCTGGCTCCTGGCTCCTGCCATCGGAGGAGCGCGGTGCGCCGGCCGCAGCGCGCCGGCCGCGGCGGCCATTGGAGGGTGAACCAACGGCAAAAGGAAGACCTTTCTGTCTGTCTCTCTCTCTCTCACTGTCCACTCTGCCTGTCAAAAAAAAAATTGATTAATTATCTATGCAATTTCCAATTTAACACCAAGATTTTTTAATCATTTTCAATTATCTTTATATACAGAAGATCGATTCAGTATATATTAAGTCAGGATTTCATCAATTTGCACCCACACAGAAACGTAAAGTGTAAAAATACTGTTTCAGTACTAGTTATAGCATTACTTCACATTGTATAACACATTAAGGACAGATCCCTCATGAGACGTAAGTACACAGTGACTCCTGATGTTGATTTAACAATTTGACACTCTTATTTATGGCGTCAGTAATCTCCCTAGGCTCTAGTCATGAGTTGACAAGGCTATGGAAGCCTTTAGGGTTTGCCGACTTCAATCTTATTCCAACAGGGTCATAGTCAAAGTGGAAGTTCTCTCCTCCCTTCAGAGAAAGGTACCTCCATCTTTGATGGCCCCATTCGTTCCACTGGGATCTCACTCACAGAGATCTTTCATTTAGCTCTTTTTTTTTTTTTCCCAGAGTGTCTTGGCTTTCCATGTCTAAAATATTCTCATGGGCCCTTGAGCCAGATCTGAATGCCTTAAGGGCTGATTCTGAGGCCAGAGTGCTATTTAGGACATCTGCCATTCTATGAGTCTGCTGTGTATCTCACTTCCCATGTTGGATCATTCTCTCCCTTTTTCATTCTATCAGTATTAGCAGACACTAGTCTTGTTTGTGTGATCCCTTTGACTCTTAGACCTATCAGTGTGATCAATTGTGAACTGAAATTGATCACTTTGGCTAGTGAGATGGCCTTGGTACATGCCACCTTGATGGGATTGTATTGGAATCCCCTGGCATGATTCTAACTCCATCATTTGGGGAAGGTATGATTGAGAATGGACACTATGAGAAACAGTGACTTGATCAGCTCTTGTGCTGACTGTTGTTGTACAATGTAATACTTCATCCATTTTAGTATTTTTTTATCCCAGTACTAGTGGTTGAACTCTGTAATTAACACACAATTATTCTCAGGTGTTTAAATTTTAACTGAAAAGTGATCCCTGTGAAATATAAGAGTGGGAATAATAGATCGAGGAGATGTACAATTTGGGACATGCTCAAAGATTTCATTTGTTTGTGAGGTAGAGTTACAGATAGTGAGAAGGAGAGACAGAGAGAAAGGTCTTACTTTCCCTTCTTTCACTCCCCAAATGGCTGCAATGGCTGGAGTTGTGCCAATCAGAAACCAGGAGCCAGGTGCTTCTGGGTCTTCCATGTTGGTGCAGGGGTTCAAGGACATTGGCCATCTTCTACTGCTTTCCTAGGGTACAGCAGAAATCTGAGTTGGAAGAGGAGCAGCCGAGATGAGAACCAGTGCCCCTATGGGATGCTGGCGCTGCAGGCAGAGGATTAATCTACTGTGCCATGGTGCCGGCCCATGTTTCTTATATTTTTGACATTGTAAGTTCAATGCCAAAAATTCTTTCTTTAGTAAATTATTTAAGATCTGAATTCCAAAGCAGTTATCTCATAATACAAACCATCCAGTCAAGCCAAGTGTAATTTCAAGGACTGTCTGAGGGGAAATGTGCATTAACTTTTAATTCTATTTTCCATGTACTTTCCAAAGTCTCACATGTAAAAATGTATTTTTAAGTAAATTTTAAGTGAATTCCCTTATGTAGGTTCTCACTTGCTACTTAAACATCTTACTAGTTTTATTTTTAGAGTGCCCTGGATATTATTTACATCCTGAAGATTTCTTGGTAACTGATTCCTGTCTTTATACCTCTTAAGTAGTTCTTGCTTCTAAACTTTCTTTCATTAATATATTTCTGAATATTTAACATGTAATTTTAATAAACACTATTCTTAATATATGCCAGAAAAACAAGAATTAGTGTTGAAAATAGTGTGGAAATTACCCGGAGGGCAAGTTAGCGATTTTAAAAGGGTATTAATCAAGAAGTAACAGAATCTAAATTATTGTCTGGAGAGTTTTACCTTTCTCCATTGTAAAAAAATAGAAAGAGAAAAGTTGGGTGTGAGAAGCTGTTAAGCTGAATTTTAGGAGACGCAGGACATTTTTCACTGCATAGAAATCTAATTAAACCACATGATTTGGGGATTTATTGTGTAACAATCAAAGTTGTTTCTTAACCTCAGTTGGGTTTCTAATATGATTGTGACACTTTGTGATTAACTGCTTGTCCTCTCTGAAAGATAATGTATCAAAAATATGCCATGGAATGTATTTTATTTTTTAAAACAGATAGAAGGCCGGTGCAGCAGATCACTAGGCTAATCCTTCACCTGCAGCACCGGTACCCCAGGTTCTAGTCCCTGTTGGGGTGCCAGATTCTGTCCTGGTTGCTCCTCTTCCAGTCCAGCTCTCTGCTGTGGCCTAGGAAGGAAGTAGAGGATGGCCCAAGTGCTTGGGCCGTGCACCCGCATTAGAGACCAAGGGGAAGCACCTGGCTCCTGGCTTCTGATTGGCGCAGCACGCTGGCCTTAGCAGCCATTTGGGAAGTGAACCAAGAGAAGAAAGACATTTCTCTTTCTCTCTCTCTCTCTCTCTCACTCTCTCACTCTCTCACTCTCTCACTCTCTCACTCTCTCACTCTCTCACTCTCTCACTGTCTCTCTCTGTCAGGAAAAAAAAAGAAGGTTAAAAAATAAAACAGAAATCAAACAAACACAGACTTCCTTAGTTTTTAAGGAATGGAATAGGAGAGCTCATCTGGATTATTTGACAAGAGATTTGTGTTAGCTGTCCCTAATATCCTTAAACAATATTCACTTTCATATTTTCTCTGTTGTTACTTTCTGATAAAGAAATAGACAAACCAAATGTAGGTCCTTACACATAACTTTAATATCAGGTAGTCTACTTGAAAACAGTAACTTAAAGGCTTTATTATTTAACATTCTGATTTTTTAGAAAGCTTTTATTTAATAAATATAAATTTTATAAGTGCAACTTTCGGATTATAGTGGTTCTTCCCTCCATAGCTGCCCTCTAACCCCCAAATAGTTCTACCTCCTACACCCTCTCTCATCCCAGTCTTCATTAAGATTCATTTTTCAATTATTCCTATATACAGAATATCAACTCTATACTAAGTAAAGATATTCTACATTTCAACCCCAAATCTCTAATTTTTAATAATGAAATTCATATGAACAATTTATCTTATTTGAAAGAAAATATTTAAAATGTTACTTCTAATACTAACTGATAGAATAAAAAGGGAGAGAATGATCCAACATGGGAAGCGAGATACACAGCAGACTCATAGAATGGCAGATGTCCTAAATAGCATTCTGGCCTCAGAATCAGCCCTTAAGGCATTCGGATCTGGCTCAAGAGCCCATGAGAATATTTCAGGCATGGAAAGCCAAGACACTCTGGGGAAAAAAAAAAAAAAAGAAGACCTAGATGAAAGATCTCTGCGAGTGAGATCCCAGTGGAAAGAAGGGGCCATCAAAGATGGAGGTACCTTTCTCTGAAGGGAGGAGAGAACTTCCACTTTGACTATGACCCTGTTGGAATAAGATCGAAGTCGGCGAACCCTAAAGGCTTCCATAGCCTTGTCAACTCATGACTAGAGCCTAGGGAGATTACTGACGCCATAAATAAGACTGTCAAATTGTTAAGTCAACAACAGGAGTCACTGTGTACTTACTTCTCATGTACGATCTCTGTTTTAAATGTGTTGTCCAATGTGAAGTAATGCTATAACTAGTACTGAAACAGTATTTTACACTTTATGTTTCTGTGTGGGTGCAAACTGATGAAATCTTTACTTAATATATACTAAATCTTCTGTATATAAAGAGAATTGAAAATGAATCTTGATGTGAATGGAATGGGCGAGGGAGCGGGAGATGGGAAGGGTGTGAGTGGGAGGGAAATTATGGGAGGAGGAAGCCATTGTAATCCATAAACTGTACTTTAGAAATTTATATTTACTAAATAAAAAAAAAAAGAGTACAACAAATTGTATGAAGAAAAAACATTGTTCCTCAACAATAAAGACAAGGGTTGTAAATAAAAAAAAAGTTACTCCTGAATCACTAAACAGCTATTGAAATTCATAATACACAATTGCTTTGTCTTCCATAATATGTGTTCTTCTGTGCCAAATCCCCACCTCCTAGATGTTTTGTGAGAATAATACTCTCTCATTTTATAGCTGTAAAACATCAAATTTACACTTACCTTAAAGTGTGGGCACTTTTAAAGACTGTAGACTGTTAGTTGAAATCCAAAGATCACAGTATTCTATTTCAGACACGAAATTGTAATCCAATGAAAAAAGATAAAATGCTATCATCCTACTAATACAAGTTTTGTGTAAGCAGTACATTCGCTGTATGACATACATTTTGATATTCCATCAGAAAGTACAAAAAATTGATTATTTTTGTTAATGTATACTGAGTGTTATCTATCACTGAGAAACTTAAAAGCAGTCATAAACCTTCTAAAGAAGGAATCTGAGTGTATGAAATAGTCTCTAGAGTGCTCTTGGTGATGTTGTCCCTGGAAAATAAGTTGAATCCTGTTGAGGCATGATATTAAAAATCCCTTGAGAGTGATTCAAGATCATACTTGTTTAAAAAAATGGATGCCTGAAATGTAATAGAATAATATTCATATGAAAGCTGTGTTAAGGTAAAGAGCCACGAGTCACATCCTGAGAATAGGTGATTCAATCTAGGAGAGTCCAAGAGTTTGATATATAAAAATCATTTGATCAACATTTATTTAGTGGAACATTAAGCTTTTGCCTGTAAATTAAATTAAAAATATGTTATCACAAAAATTAAGAATGGGTAGGGAGGGATTGATGAGGGAATGCAGGAAGCATCATTCTTAAAATTGTCTCTTATGAACTACAGAAAATCTCTTACTCTGTTTGTAAAAATGTAAATTAAAAGGTAATAAAAATCATTTGATCATGCAGTACTGCCCATTGAGGATTTTTTTTATTTGAACAAAATGTTAATGTCTTTGTTCATGTTGATCACAGTCTTGATTATTGTGCATATAAAAATATGTGTTACTTAAGCATTTCACAGACTGTCTTAGTAGCCTGAATTTTGGCTTATTTGGGGAGAAATCCAGCCTTTCTTGAGTTGCCACAAGGATAAGAACTTTGAGTAATTTGTAGGCTTGTTGGTCTTTGTTGTTTTTTACACTATTTTTTCCCCTTATTTGAAATGCAGGGAGATAGAGAGAAGATTATACAAAGAGATCACTCTTCAGAATTTGCTTCTGAAATACCTGAAATATCCAAGCGTGTGCCAGGCAAAGCCCGGAGGTTGGAGCTTAAGCTGAGTTTTCCACACAGGTGCTGTCAGTATTACTTTAGGTCCCCTGCCCATTGTGGGGTGGGAGGGAGACAATTAATCAACCTAGAATTTCAATGACGAGGTAGTAATTCAGGTTTTAGATCTTGCCACCAATTTGAAAGCATGAGTATGGCAGATTATAGCTATATTAATGGAAACTGGAAGAATTCAAATTTTGCATAATGTGTTTGGGAGGCCAAAGCCAGAAGCCTAGAAATTCACCTGGGTGGCAGAGGCCCAAGCACTTGGATCATCTTCCTCTGCTTTCTAAGGAGCATTAGTCTAGAGGTGGATCAGAAGTGAAGCAGTGGAGACTCAAACTAGCGCTCATATCACATGGCTGTGGTTTAACCCTCTGCACCCAAATGCCGAACCCGTTATGGTTAACTTTTAATGGTGAATTTAAAGGCTGAAATATTTTATGAGAGGCTATTATAGTAATACTATAATGAATAAGAGTATTTGGTTGTTTCTATGGCATATGAAATAAACTAAACGCAATTGAAAAAAGTTTTGGGTAAAACATCTATATGCATAATTATATCCTAATGTTAAAAGAGTAGATAGTAATACACCTAATTTATTAAAGTAAATGAGTCTAGTGCTTAAATTTTCAAATACTTAGTAATCTAGAGATAGAAGTATAAATATATGAAGCATATGTTTAGGGTTTACACAGAATATACAAACACTTTTCTATTTATGACAGGATTATATACTACAGTTGGATGAAATCTTCTAACAAATAGTCTGTCTTACAATGATGTATTGAATATTTAATATACAAACACATATTGGCATTTGTGGACATGACAGGATATGGCTACACAGTGTACTAAAGTATTTGTTGCTTATCCTCATGATCACGTGGCTTATTGGGAGCTGATGCTTGCTGCTAAGTGCACAGTGTTACAAGAATAATTTGCCGTGTGTTGGTAGCCAGAAAAGATCAAAATCCAAAGTACAGTTTTTGGCAAATGCATCACTTTCACACAATTGTAAATTGGAAAAATTGTATTCCTAACTATCATTGATTGATGAGTTTCTAAATACATATAGTATATAATATATTATAACATCATAGGTAAGTAATATAAATTTCTAGTCAAAAATGACTAAACCACACTGGATTTAATTTAAGTAATATGATTGTCTCCAAATTAATACATTAAAAAGCAATTGCGGCCGGCATCGCGACTCAGTAGGCTAATCCTCCACCTGCAGCGCCAACACACTGGGTTCTAGTCCTGGTCGGGGCACTGGATTCTGTCCTGGTTGCCCCTCTTCCAGTCCAGTTCTCTGCTGTGGCCCGGGAGTGCAGTGGAGGATGGCCCAAGTGCTTGGGCCCTGCACCCGCATGGCAGACCAGGAGAAGCACCTGGCTCCTGGCTTCGGATCAGTGCGACGACCATTGGGGGCTGAACCAACGGAAAAGGAAGACCTTCTCTCTTTCTCTCACTGTCCACTCTGCCTGTCAAAAAAAAAAAAAAAAAAAAAAAAAAGCAAAAAGCAACTGAAGGTATGACTGATAACACCATGCTGTTGTATAATAATTGCGAAGTAGGATTAACCCCCATATCAATAAAATCATATTATGGATAGCAAGTATAATGACAAATCTTTGCAAAAATTTTGCAGTATTTGTGTAGATAACATTGTACTAATATGTTAGCCAGGGCAATGGAATTACCTCTTCTGATTTGACACTGCCCCAGTAATCATATCACATAAACAATCATTTATAGCATTTCTTTTTATAAGATAAAAGAACAAGTCTTTTGTGATAATACCAGTAGCCCAATGGGAAATCTCAAAGATGGTACTAAGGGTAAACGATATCTGTTAGTATTTGAGTTGGGAATGCAAAAATGTCAAAAGTTGTCAGCAGGCTTCAACATTTGATTAAATAGGGTCATGGGTTGTTAGTAAGAAAGAATACTTTTCTATCTACTTAAACAGGTGCTAATAAAAGATTTTTGAGGTAAACAAGGAGCTAACATAATCTCATTGAACCCAGTTCTTATAAGAGAGAAACAATACTTTGTTCTCTTAAATAATCAATGACATGAAAAAAGTCAACATGAACACAGGCGATTATGCAGAATAGATGCAGAATGTTTGCCTCCTAGGCATATTATTGAGAGACAGAGAAAACCTTTTTGCAGTACCTTATTAAGAGCAGACCAGTAATCCAAGGAAAAAATGTTTTATTAGCAAAAAAAAAAATTGTTTAATTTTACTTTCTCATCACTCTATTAACTTTAGTTAACTTTGAATGTGACGATTAAATTTGGTTTCTCTGAACTTTATATATAAAGTCCATTCAGATTTTGCCATTTACATTACTCCTTTCCATTCTGAAATCACATATTTTACTTTAAGACAAAATTGTTGTTTATCCTTAATGAAAACATACCCTATATGTCTTACATAAAAAGATGTTCCTTGGCACTGTTACATCTACCAGAGTCTCATTCACAAATATTGATTATGACTTTTATCGATAGTAACTTGTTTTATGGAGAAAACTAGAATGTAGTTGATTTCAACTATCTATCACTCATACTACCCTTCATACAGGCTAGCAAACTTTATGAACATTCATACTACAATTATTTTCTAGCCCAGTATTTCATCAGAGTATATTTGCTCAATGTGGAAAAAAGAACCCATCCATTATCGGATGCAAATATATATATACATATATATATATGATCCTCTGTGCCATATAAAATCAAGAAGCAAAAAACATATAACTCAAAATTATGCTAAATAAATTAGTGTTTCAGTAGATACATTAACTTTTTCATATTAGAAATTATCTTCATAGTTAATGAATATTCATTTACTAATTGAATTTGGAATAAGTCTAAGATTTTAAATTGTCTAAAGGCCTTAGAAACCTTCCTCAAATTGACATACTCACATTAGAATGATATACTGAAATAAAGTTAGTCAGAATAATGACTCAGTTTAGTTAAACATACATTTACATTTTTTCATGATATTAGACATCTGGCTGATACATTGCTGTACTTTAATCTGTAAACTTGTGTAAATTTAGAAATAACACACACAAATGGAATCAAAATGTATGCTTATATTTAGTACTGGTATTAAATGGAATAAAACTGGTGACTAGAAAGACATAGCTGGAGCCAGCATTGTGATATAGAGGATAATGCCACCATCTGCGATGCCAGCCTCACGGATGGGCGCCAGTTCAAGTCCTGGCTGCTCTACTTCCCATCCAACTTCCTAATAATGCACCTGGGACAAAAACAGAAGATGGTCCAAGTGTTTGGGCCCCTGTCATTCATGTGGGAGACCAGATAAAGCTCCTGATTTTGAACTGTCCATTGCAGCCATCTGGGGAGTGACCCAGTGGATGCAAGATCTTTTTCTCTTGCTCTCTCTTTAACTCTGACTTTTAACTAAATAAGCAAAATCTTTTAAAAAACAAAAATTACATAAATAAAGACATAGTTGTTTTTGTTAAATTGACACTTTAGTCTCATTTACCAAAGATCTAAATCATGTTAAGTTGAATTCTTAAAAATTCTTAAAATATTTGGGTGTCAATGTAAAAGAGTGTCAACCTGTAAGGTCTTTTGTACTCCAGTTTAATATATTTATGAGTCAGAGTATATGTGTGTGCTCCCCATCCTTAGATTCATACCCTAAAAGCCTTGACTGAACTGGGAGCATATAATTCAATCTAGGTATCCCCCTTGAGTGGCAGAAACCCAGTTTCTTAAGCCATCATCACTGCCTTCTAGGGTCTGCATTAGTAGGTAGCTAAAGGCATGAGCTGGAGCCAAGAGTCAGATCTCAACACTGTGATGTGGTACCTGGGCATCTTCATGGCTAGGCGAACTTCTCGACTATCTATTTTATTTTTAAAATCAAATTTCCATTTTGTACAATTTTATACTACTTAGAATTGTTGTTGATATTTGTTGAGACATTTTCATCCTGCTATCCTTTACTTTTGGACAAATACATAATGACTCTTCTGAATTCTTTGTCTCTTAATTCCTCTCACAAGCAGATTGGATGTTTGCATTGTTTTTCTGTGCTGAAAAATATTTTCTCAATGTGGGATCCTGATTCCCACTGTCCACCATAGGTCTTGTTCTTGTTTCTTTTATTTATTTAGTTCCTTTACTGAACCATTTTAGTAAATTCTATTTTCCCAACAATGCTTAATCTGTCATGTTACTCCTCTGCAGAATCTGCTTGGGGATAGGGACAGTCACTGGATGTCAACGGCCTTTGCATCTCATTTTTTAAAAATTATTATTTATTTGAAAGAATTCCTGGGAGGCATCTTCTATTGGCTGGTTCACTCCCTAGATGACTGGGCTGGGGCAGACTCAAGCCAGGAGCTTCAACTTGGTCTCTCATGTGGGTACAGGGGTCCAAGGACTTGGACCATCCTCCACTGCTTTACCAAGCACATTAGCAGGGAGCTGGATTGGAAGTTGAGCAGCAGAGACTCCAACCAGTGCCCAGATGGGAAGCTGGCAATGCAGGCTGTGGCATTACATGCTGTACCACACTGTCAGCCCCTTTAGCATGTCCTTGTGTCATTCTTTCATCTCCCTCTTAAGTCACCTACCTATATATATTTTCTTCCCATATATTTGTCAGATGGTTTGTACATTGTTCTTGAGGATTCCCTGTGGTGAATTGTGCCACCATTTGATGTAAGCAAACTTGAGGCCATTTGCATTGGTAGTCTTTAGAGAAGTTTCCCAAGGTTTATTTCTGACCAAGAAGGGTTTGTCCTCTTGGAATCACGCATGGCTGAATGAGTGGTGTGCTGCGGGCAGCTGTGTTAACAGTCTAATTTTCTCAGCTTGCTTTTCCTGGCATAGAAACTCTACTTTAAAAGGCAAATAGTCCTGATGATCACAGCCTGCTATGTCTAGGGTCAAGCATCTGTCCTATTATGTTGGACATGGTCATGGCTCAGTGCCAGAGTCTGTCTTCTTAGATTTTGCAAATTCTTGAATAAATGTTTCTTAATGTGTCATAAAAATATAAAAACCCATGGGTAACTTAAATGGTTGTATTTTCATTCTTTTCACTAGTTTTGTTGTTTCTTCAAACCTTGGTGAGCATTTTTTTATAATTCTTCAAATTGCTCCTCTGATAAAATCTAAAAGAAAGTTTCCTATTTTTGACCATAATTCAGGCAAAGCTGTTTTTATTTTCAAGAGTTAATTTATTTTATTGGCAAATTGAATATTTTCCTTTTTAGATCACACAGGTATGTATAATTAACTTGAATCCAAATATATAAATCCAAATAAGGCCACTCATGTCAACATGTCAGTCTCATATAGTCTATCTTAATGTATCACACTTTCTCAACTCACTTTCTTAAATGGTCTGATGGGTGCTTATTAAGACATCCTAGCTCACATAAAAGTTTCCCATAATCTCTTTCCCAGTAAAGTTACCAATTATCATGGAATGCAAAAGACAGTTATGCAAGATTTGAAAGCCAAAAATAAATCAGCAGACATGTTACTTTTATTAAATTGATAAGGAAATTCACAATAAGATTACCTCACTCTTTTGGTGAAGCTTTCTAGCAGAGGCAGCAACTCCTCCAACTCTTTCTGGTGCATCCTTTAGCTCCTATAACTCTTAAACTATGTGTATGATTAGTACTCTAATCTGCGTTGTAAACTTCTTTCCTGGGATACCACCTGGGATATCATTGAGGTTGGAGTCTTATGGATGGTGAGATACTGATACGTGTCCCTCTCTGTCTTCATGATCTTGTAAGTTCAAGTTTGTCCTTCTCTTTCCTATTTCACATTTATCTTCTATTTCTTCCTGCCTGTGCATTTCTGGCTGTAGTACCTCAGATGCAAAGACAATGACTTTGTATACTTTTGGACACTATCAGTATGCCCTCATACATTTAAATGGCAAAACAATTGACCAGTCAACTTCATTGTCAGAAAATTTGGTGTCTAGTTAACATTAGTTGGGTTTTTAAAGATTTATTTATTTACTTGAAAGTCAGAGTTATACAGAGAGAGAAGGAGAGGGAGAGAGAGAGAGAGAAAGAGAGAGAGAGAGATCTTCCATCCACTGATTCACTTCTCACAACGGCCAAAACTGTGGGGATCTGAAGCTGGGAGCCAGGAGCTTCTTCCAGGTTTCCTACACTGGTGCAGGGGCCAAGAGTCCTGGGGCATCTTCTACTACTTTCCCAGGCCATAACAGAGAGTGGGATTGGAAGTGGAGCAGCCAGGACGCGAACTGGCGACTATATGGGATGCTGGCACTGTAGGTGGTGGATTACCTGCTACGCCACAGTGCCAACCCTGAAGGCAGCCTTAAGAAGAAAAAAGATTTTTACATTTTAACATCTTTCAAATTAGGCCAGGCATTTCCCAAGTCCAGTGATAAATACACATAAACACATGCAACAGAGAAGCAAACCAATGAAGGCATTATTGTTCCTGTAAGGATGTAATGCATCAATATGTGGAATAAAATGGCCAAATTATTCGATTTATGGGAATACATCCAAAGTAAAAGAAGTCAGCATGTGAAAGTAATGCCTGCAATTTCCATGTTTATTGTCATCCAATTAGATATAGATTCAACCTAGAGGTCCTTTAATGAAAGAATGGATAAAGAAAATTTGCCATAGTACACATGCTGGAATGTTACTCAGATATAAAAATAATGAAATACTAACATTAGTAACCAAATTAGATTTATGCTAAGTAGAATAAGGCAGACACAAAGAAAACACCATGTGTTCTTTTATGTGGACACTATTATACATACAATGAAAAATGTATGTACATCATTTTATTTGGTATGTAGATAGTTATTAATGCTGCATTCAATGAACTGTGTTGCTTACATAGTACAATGAAATTCTTAGTCACTTGGTAGTCGTTGCCATGAATTCCACATTGTATGCTGTTAACTTATCCATGCTTAATAAAAATTTATTAATTAGTTTGAATGACAGAGTGGGATTGTCTGTGTGTTGTATGTGTGTGTGTGAAAGAGAGAGAGAGAAGGGCAGAAAAAAAGAGATCTGATTTACTCACCAAATGGCCGGAACACAGCCCTGTAGTCATTGTGTGCTTATTGAATTCTTCTTTGTACTTTATTATTTGAACTATATTTGAAATATAATGCACGGGAGAGTGAGAAGGGAGGGAGGAAGGTAATATCTTTATATTGTTAGAATTTTATCTATAAATCACAGTGAATCTGTTAAAACTAATTAAAAATTAAAATTTAAAACTTGAGAAATATAAATTTTTTTAAAACAAAGACATTTAAATATCCAAACAGATGACATAAATGCATTACCTATGATTACTCCTGATTGCTTTAAAATATTTAAGTACATTTTTTTCCTTAAAGATGTATTTATTTATTTGAATGGCAGAGTTACAGAGAGACAGAAGCAAAGCAACAGAGAGAGAAGTCTTCCATCTGTTGGGTCATGGCCCAAATGGCCACAATGGCCAGACCTTAGCTATCTTCTACTGCTTTCTCCTTATGCTTTCCCAGGCCCTAACAGAGAGCTGGATCACAAGTGGAGCAACTGGAACTCCAGCTGTTGCTCATATGTGATGCCAACACTGGAGGCAGTGGCTTTACCTGCTGCGGCACAATACTGGCCCCGGTGGTACATGTGTTCACACTGCCAGTAGCCAGAATATCATGTCCTTATCACAGTCTTGCCCCAGCCTCTGCAGATCCCATTGTTTCCATGTGCACTGAGAGCACTTAATGACTGCAAATTCATACCCTTCAACAAATGTACTCTAAACAACTAGAGATAGCTATTGAGATTTATATTTTTGCTTTTGATTAGTACAGCTTATTTTAAATCAACATTACCTCAAAACTTCAAAGGCAAAATTGAATGAAATTTAACTCTTGTTGAGATTTGGTTGACTTTGCACCTTTGAGTAAATTTTATAGCTTCTCAGACTTCCATTCTCAAAGTGTGACATTTACCTCTTGAGTCATATCATAATCATTTTCTTTTTATTAAAGCTTTATTTAATGAATGCAACTTTAGGAATATAATGGTTCTTCTCACCATACCCACACTCCCATCCCCCCATCTGTCCAGCTCCTGCTCCCTCTCCCATCCCATTCTTCATTAAGATGAATTTTAATTAACTTTATATAGAGAAGACCAACTCTATACTAAAGATTTCAACAGTTTGCACCCACACACATACACAATGCATAAAGTAATGTTTGAGAACAAGTTTTGTGGTTAATTCTCATAGTACAACTCATTAAGGACAGAGATCTTACATAGGAAGTAAGTGCACAGTGACTTCGGTTGTTAAGAATTAATACTCTTATTTATGACATCAGTGATAACCTGAGGCCCTTCCCATGAGCTGCAAAGGCTATGGAAGCTTTTTGTGGCCACAAACTCAGTATTTAGACAAGGCCATAAGCAAAGTGGAATTTCTCTCCTCTCTTCAGAGAAAGTACATTTCTTTGATAGCCCCTTCTTTCTACTGGGGTCTCACTCACAGAAGTCCTTCATGTAGGATTTTTTTTTTGTTGCCACAGTGTCTTGGCTTTCCATGCCTGATTTGCTATCATAGGCTTTTCAGTGAGATCTGAATGCCTTAAAAGCTGATTCTGAGGTCAAAGTGTTATTTAAAGCAATTGTCATTCTATGAGCTGCTGTGTGGGCTGCATCCTATGTGGAGCAATCCCTCCTCTTTAATTCTATTATTATTACCAGGCACTTGCTGCTATTTATATTATCTCTTTAACACTTAGTCCTGCTATGGCCTGGGAAAGCAGTAGAAGATGGTCTAAGTCCTTGGGCTCCTGTGCCTGCATGGGAGACCCGGAAGAAGCTCCTGGCTCCTGGCTTTGGGTCGGCCCAGCTCCTGCCATTGTGGCCATCTGGGGAGTGAACCAGCAGATGGAACTCTCTCTGCCTCTGCCTCTCTGAAACTCTGCCTTTCAAATAAACAAATACATTTTATTTTATTTTATTTTATTTTTAAAGAAAGTGGATGATCTTGTAGATGGCCAAGTTTTCTGAGTTATGCAGAAACATATTAATTGAATCAAGATGACGCTGCAGCCAGTTGTAGTCCCTATTCACCAGGCTTTTGACTCACTGTGATCTAGAAGTGACCCTGGGTGTGTCTGGGGAGTTTCAGACTGGTGGATTAGCTCAAGAGAACAAGTGTTCACTTGGGAGAGTCACCAGTTCTGGAGTGGAGGACCTCTAGAGCTAGGTGTTGAGTGATAGTTAGCTGGAGAGAGGGAGTATATGTTCACTTTAACACTTAATATGATCACTTTAACAGTTAAGATCCATTTTTAAAACAAATTTTAATGAGATTTGGAGTCCTGTTACAAGTTTTTAAATTGTATCCTTACAAGTAAGTCCATAGGACTGTATGCAGAACTATACAACTTTAGAGTTACAAACTTCCTCCTCCCTCTCTTATTCCCCTCTTATTTTTTTTACTGAGATCTATTATCAATTGACTTTATATATATATGATTAACTCTGTATTAAGTAAAGAGTTCAACATATAGTATGAAGAAGAGAAAAAAAAATAAAAAATAAACTGTTCCTCAACAGTCAAAACGAGGGATGTTCAAGTCATTGCTTCTCAAAGTGTCAACTTCACTTATACAGATTTGATTTTAGGTGCTCTATTAGTTCTCAAGGATCAGGGAGAAGATATGGTATTTGTCTCTTTGGGACTGGCTTATTTCACTAAGTATGAAGTTTTTCAGATTGATCCATTTTATTGCAAATGACTCATTTTTTTTTACCACTATGTAGCATTCCATAGTGTATATATATCATAATTTCTTTATCCAGTCTTCATTTGATGAGAATTTAGGTTGATTCCCTTTCTTAGCTGTTGTGAATTGAGCTGCAATAAACTTGGAGGTGCAGATAGCTCTCGTGTTTGCTGATTTCATTTCCCTTGGATAAATTCCTGTGAGTGGGATGGCTGAGTCTTATGGTAGGTCTGTATTCACATTTTTGAGGTATATCAATACTATCTTCCATTGTATCTTTACCAGTTTACATTCCCACCAAAAGTAGATTAAGGTGCCTTTTCCCCCACATTCTCGTCAGCATTTTTTGTTCATTGATTTCTGTGAGAGCCATTCTAACCAGGGTGAGATGAAACTTCATTGTGGTTTTGATTTGCATTTCTCTGACAGGTAGTGATCCTGAACTTTTTTTTTCCAGTGTCTATTGGCCATTTGGATTTCCTCTTTTGAAAAATTTATGCTGGCCAGCACCGCGGCTCACTAGGCTAATCCTCCACCTGCAGCGCTGGCACCCCAGGTTCTAGTCCCAGTTGGGGTGCTGGATTCTGTGTCAGTTGCTCCTCTTCTAGTCCAGCTCTCTGCTATGGCCTGGGAAGGCAGTGGAGAATGGCCCAAGTGCTTGGGCCCTGCACCTGGCTCCTGGCTTTGGATCGGTGCAGTGTACCAGCCACAGTGCGCTGGCTGTAGCGGCCATTTGGGGGGTGAACCAATGGAATGAAGACCTTTCTCTCTGTCTCTCTCTCTCTCTAACTCTGCCTGTCAAAAAAAATTATGTTTACATCCTTTGCCTATCTCTTAACTGATTTTTTTTGTTGTTGTGCAGTGTCTTTTTCTCTTTGTAGATTCTGGTTAGTAATCCTTTATCAGTTGAGTAGTTTGCAAATAATATTTCCCATTCTTTCAGTTGCCTCTTCACTTTCCTGTTTCTTTTGCAGTACAGCAACTTCTCAATTTAAAATAATCCTATTTGTTAATTTTGGCTCTGACTGCTGCCTGTTCCTTTAGGGTCTTTCGAAGAACTGTTTTCCTTTGACATTTTTTGCAGGGTTTCCCCAATTTTATCAATTACTTTGATTATTTTGGGTCATACATTTAGCTCTTTAATCCATGTTGCATGGCATTTTGTGTAAGGTGTAAAGTAAAGGGTCTTGCTTCATACTTCTGCATGTGGAAATCCAGTTTCCCCAGCAACGTATGTTGAATAGACAATCCTTACTCCGGGGAATGATTTTAGCTCCTTGGTCAAATATAAGTTGGATGTAGATGCTTAGGGTGATTTCTGCCATTTCTATTCTGTTCCCCTGGTCTATCGATCTGTTTTTGTACCAGTACCAGGCTATTTTAATTATAACTGCCTTGTAGTATGTCCTGAAATCTGGTATTATGATGACTCCAGATTCGTTCTTGTTGTAAAAGATTGCTTTAGCTATTCAAGGTCCCCTATGCCTCCATATGAATTTAAGCATCATTTTTTCTACATCTGAGAAGAATTTCATTGGTATTTTGATTGATATCACAATGAATCTGTAAATTGCATTCAGAAGTATGGACATTTTGATGACATTGATTCTTCTAATGCATGAACATGGAAGTTTTTTTTTTCATATTTTTTGTATCTTCTATTTCTTTCTTTAATGTTTCGTAATTCACATTATGGAGATGTTTGACATCCTTGGTTAAATTTATTCCAAGGTATTAGATTGTTTTTGTAGCTATTGTCATTGTGATTGATCTTAGAAATTCTTTCTTAGTTGTGCTGTTGTTTGTGTATACAAGGGCTATTGATTTCTATGTGTTGTTTTATACCCTGCTATTTTACCAAACTCTGCTATGAGTTCCAATAGTCTCGTTGTGGAGTCTTTTGGATGCCCTATATATAGAACTATGTCATCTGCAAACTTTCTCCTTCCCAATCTGCATCCCTTTGATTTCTTTTTCTTGTCTAATGGCCATGGCTAAAACTTCCAGGACTATATTGGATAGCAATGGTGAGAGTGGGCATCCCTGTCTGGTACTGGATCTCAGTAGGAATGCTTCCAACTTTTCCCCATTCATTATGATGCTGGCAGTGGGTTTGTCAAAAATTGCCTTGATTATCTTGAGGAATGTTCCTTCTAAATCCAATTTGCTTAGAGTTTTCTTCATGAAAAAGTGGTAGATTTTGTCAAATTCTTTATCTGCATTTATTGGAATAACCATATAGGTTTCTGTTTTTCAAATTGTTAATGTGATGTATCATATTGATAGATTTACAAATGTTGAACCCTCCCTGCATACCAGGGATAAATCCTACTTTGTCCTGGTAAATGACTTTTCTGATATGTTGTAGGATTTGATTGGCCAGAATTCTGTTGAGGGTTTTTGCATCTATGTTCATCAGGGAAATTGGTTTGTAATTCTCTCTCTCTGTTGCATCTTTTTTGTGTTTATGAATTAAGGTGATGGTGGATTTGTTGAAAGAATTTGGGAAGATTCCCTCCTTTTCAATTATTTTGAATAACTTAGAAATATTGGAGTTAGTTCATTTCTAAATATCTGGTAGAATTCAGCAGTAAAGCCATCCAGTCCTGGGCTTTTCTATATTGGGTGGGTCTATTACTGATTCAATTTCTGTCTCAATTATGAGTCTGTTTATGTTTTCTATGTCTTAATGGCTCAATTTAGGTATGTGTGTCCAGGAACTTATCCATTTCTTCTAGGTTTCCAAGTTTGTTGGCATACAGCTGTTTGTACTGATTTCTGATGGTTTTTTTTTTTTTATTTCTGTGGTATCTGTTCATTTCTTTTTTCATCGTTTAGATCATGGATTTGTTTCTTATTGCTTCTAAGTAAACTGACTGCTAATTTTCTGAAATTCCTTTTCTGGCCTATCCTCAATCTCTTCCTCTTCAGCCTCCATTATTGAAGAGTTGTGTTGTTCCTTTGGAGAATTCATAGAGTTCTCCTTATTCTTATTCAGGATTTTTCTTTTGTTCTTTGGCATTTCTGATTGATTTTATCTTTAAATGGTAGCTTTCTGTATATGGTACAATTTCCCTCTGCTATGAGCTGCCATCTCTGTTTGCATCGCAAATGGAAGCACACAGCCCCGCCTCCTGGAGCCCTGTTTACTTCTAGATTTGGATGGAGGTAGGTACCAAGGCTTTGGTGCACTAAGCCCCATCTACTGGGAGTCAGATTGCTTCTCATTGATGGGTGGAATAAGCTCTGGTTTTCACTGTTTAGAAATACTCCTTGTTGTACAACTTGCGTAATGGCGAGGAAATCATTCTGAAATGTTGTGATCTTCGTTCCCAGGTTGGGGCTGTTGTGAAGTGGCTCCCACAGTTGATGGGTGTGTGGCATGCAAGCATGGCAGCCCCCTGATTATGCTCAAGAATGTAAACAATCAATATGGCTTCTCCCCGCTGGCCTTAGGTCCAGGTTGGGGAAGAGGAGAAACAGATGGACCATGGTGTGCCCATCCTCTCTGCTTCAACCGCAGTTCAGCAAGCTTCCCCACCCACCACTACCAGCAGCTTGGTGGACTCGCGACCTCTCACCTGGTTCGCTGGTGGGGTTGGTGACAATTTCTTTGTTAGGTCTCTCCACTAAACTTTCACTCTACCTGCGCCACTTCTGATTCCTCTTTGCTCCCTTAGCATGGACCTGAGCAGTCTCTGGTGGACTCCTGGGCTACTCTGCATGATCTTCTCATGATTCCATCACTGGATTATATCCCTTCTGCTTATTAACTGTTTATTTTTCCCCATGCGACCCAGAACACCCTGTTGCTGTACTGCTATCTTGACCCCTCCTAGCATTATCTGTGTTTTCATCAAATTCTTTTTAGATAAATTTTTACTCTATTGCACTCTTTATTTTTTCCAAACTTTTATTTAAGAAATTTGTATCCGTTCATAATAAAGATTAGTAAAATAACTAATCATGCCCATTGAAGTAAATACACTGTTATATGCTACTACCTGTTTTTAGATTCTCTCTCAATATATGTATTTTTAAATTCTCTCTCAATGTATTTCTGTTGTACCATCTGAAAGTAAGTTAAATACATTATGAATCTTTACTCCTAAGCATGATGTCAAGTGTACCCTAAGAACAACATCAAAAAAATATGTTCAGCATTTGCCTTTGGTTAACTGAAATTGAGACAATGGTTTCAGAAGTAGTACTAGGTAGCTGACTATCAGGATGGGATTCTGGAGGTAAATCTTCTCTGGCCAGATTACGATAGAAACCTTGTTAGTCATCATAAATGTTGATTACTCATGCTTTATTTAACATCAACTGACACAGGTACTTTGGAGAAGACTAATGTTGATAGAATCTGCTCCTTTTGGAAATATCCCTAACCTGGTATTGATGTATAGAGAATTTCAAGTAGGAATTTAAAATATTATGGATTCAATTGGTTTTGTTATATTCCTTTGGTTCCATGAAGAAAACAAAGCAATGAAATCAGCTATTTACAGTTCACAATGTTATAAGCATTTCAGTCTCCATAGAAGAGGAAACATCAATCTTAATTGCCTATAGTTCTTTATCATAAGGTGAGAAGAGAGAAAGCCAAACCAAAAACTCCAGAAAATCATCTATGCCTAAGTTATGATTCTGTGAACTGGGGAAGATATTTTGAAATGTTGTTATGACACTGGGATCGCTGAAATAGATAGAACTCTAACAAAAATGGAGCTTTTGTTATAGCACCTAACCATAAGCATAGGGCAGACATAATTGCCAAAAATGATTACAGGATGGAAACCACAATTTATAACCTACAGAGGAATATGGAATTAACCCATTGGTAATAGTGTCCTTGAGGAAAGAGATGTAAAATTGGGAGGACATGCTCAAGCTTACTTGCCCCAAAAGGTAGAGTTAGAAACATACCGGGGGATTCAAATTCAATCCCATCAAGGTGGCATGTGCCAATGCCATCTCACTAAACCAGGTGGTCAATTTCTGTTCACAACTGATCATAATGATAGGACTAAGAGTCAAAGGGATCACACAAACAAGACTAGTGTCTGCTAATACTAACTGATAGAATCAAAAAGGGAGAGAATGATCCAACATGGGAAGCAAGATATACAGCAGACTCATAGAATGGTGGATGTCCTAAACAGCACTCTGGCTTCAGAATCAGCCCTTAAGGCACTTGGATCTGACTGAAGAGCCCATGAGAGTATTTCGGGCATGGAAAGCCAAGACATCCTGTCAAAAAAATGACTTAAATGAAAGATCTCTGCAAGTGAGATCCCATTGGAAAGAACGGGGCCATCGAAGAAGGAGGTACCTTTCTCTGAAGGGAGGAGAGAACTTTCACTTTGACTACGACCTTGTCTAAATATGATCAGAGTTGGTGAACTCAAAATGCTTCCATAGCCTTGGAAACTCATGACAAGAGCCTAGGGTGATTACTGACACCATAAACAAGAGTGTCAATTTGTTAAGTCAACAACAGGAGTCATTGTGCACCTACTCCTCATGTAGGATCTCTGTCCTTAATGTGCTGTACATTGTGATTTAATGCTATAACTAGTACTCAAACAGTATTTTTCACTTTGTGTTTCTATGTGGGTGCAAACTGTTGAAATCTTTACTTAATATATGCTAAACTGATCTTCTATATATAAAGAGAATTGAAAATGAATCTTGATGTGAATGGAATGGGAGAGGGAACGGGAAAGGGGAGGATTTCAGGTAGGAGGGAAGTTATGGGGGGGGGCAGCCATTGTAATCCATAAGCTTTACTTTGGAAATTTATATTTATTAAATAAAAGTTAAAAAAATGATATGCATAACACCTTTCAAAACCTCAGTTAATTCATATAATTGTACAAACTACCACCTTTTTCCAAGTTTGTAAATTTGAATCATTGCCATATATTGAATGAAAACAGAGATTAAGATTAATGAACAATTAAGATTAATGAAAACATTTTTAAAGTCATGGAGAAGAAGGATTGTCATACCCCCATTTTTTTTTACATTCTAGCCTCTGAAAAACTAATATATCATGATAGTTTACAGGATACCCCTACAGGCTTAAACAAAACAACGTATGCTTTGGCATGTCATATGGTTTTTCTGGATATGTTATATGTGTACTTTTCAAGATGAATTAGGACAAACATTTTCATTCAGATTGGGCAATATTAAAAATTTAAGGTCTTAATATAAGATTGTACTTACTTGTCTGCCCTCTACTATAATATATCCCAAAATGTTCTCAAAAGTAGGCACATCCCACATATATATTTTTATGTGATTTATACCAAATGAGTAGAAATCAGTTATAACTCTAGAAGATCTTACAAGATATATTTATTCCTGAGGATGGAAAATGTACTCTACAAAAAATTAGGCAGCTTCTATATTTTATAAACTTTTAGGATTTTTTTTTTTTTTTGGTGAGGATGACAGTAAGTATCCTAAAAATTGAAAAAAAGAATCTTTTTATGTTGCAGTTCTGCCTCTTCTACTCCCTTCTTGGTAAGCCTCTTTGGATTTTGCCATGCTATTATATAATACTGCTTTGAATAACTTTTGAATAATTCTGAAGGTTATCCCTTATGAGTACAATTACACTTACTCCTTGGGCCATGCGATTTAATATATAGCAGTTCTGAAATATCTGTGGTATATTTCATGCCATTTGGAAAGTTTGAAAGCTTCAATAGGCAGTTGTCATGTAGATACCTAGGATTTAAGAGGAAGGTCTTGGTGCCACCTCAGGGGCATTCTTTGATTAATATTTGATTAGTTTGGGACACCAGATTTGAACTCCACTGAAGTATGACTTACACTACTTTATAAATTCAGTGTTGATTTAAAATCACCAACTTACTTGTTATTCTTACTTTCTGAGGTCTATTCTCACATACTATATTTATCTTTCCCAGAAATGGCTCCTTTCTATAAAGTAACTTTCATATAATTTTTTTTTGTCTTGGAGTCTGATTGTGGAGTATTGACTCTACAATAAACAAAGTCTATTAATACCAATAATCTGTTAAAATCAGTTAATTGTAAAGTGAAAGCTCCATTATTACTGAGAAAGAATCCTCAAATTAGATGAAAATTTTTAAACATAGTAAGAATAAGTAAGATAATAGAATGCCACAAATGCAGCAGTGTGTTCTCACTACATATTATTAACTATTTTAGCTTTTCTGATTTTTTAAAAATCTGAACATACTAATCAACAGATATACAGGCAAAGTACTGATTTCTCATTTTAATTTCCTGTAACCTAACTAGAGAGAAAGCATCCACTTCAAAATTGGACATGAAAATGTTCGGATATAATTTAAATAAATGATTTTGGATGTATTCCACAGATCATTGAAATACATATGTGAAAAAACTAAGCAACATCTGTTCTTTTATATATTTAAAGTTTTATTATATTTTTTTCTTTTCTGACTAGCTTTTATTGGTAAGATCTAGATTGGATAAATCTAAGGAACCTTTTGGCATGATGAGAGATACATGAACTGAATAAATAGGTGAATCAATACCCTGAACACAAATTGGTTGATGTTGTCCTCACCTTCACAGAGTTATTGATCATCTAAATACCTACACAAAGGTAAACAAATTCAAAATATGACCATCAAAAATTAAACATTATTGCTACCTTGTGAGTGTAATTGAAATAAACTAATGGCCTGTTGTTTCCTATTATATTTTAGTCTTAACACTTTCATTAAGAAACAGCTCACATGTGATAAACCACAGTATTAGATACTGTACAATAGTGGAGTTTTGGGAGTCCTATGAACTTGTGAGACTGCCACCACAATTGAGAAACAGAACATTTCAGTCACCCCAGAGCTCCCTCATGTTGTTTGTCTTTCTTTTCTACTAGCCCATGAAAATACTGAAGTAATTTCTGTCACTAGAATTAATTTGCCTTTCGTATGAGTGAAAAATATGTTATGCGATCTTTTTGTGAATACTTTCATTAAGTATGCAATGCTATTCCATATAGACTGCATAACCACTGACAGGACCAAAACACAGAGTTATTCTATCATTATAAGGAAACCCATCATAATTCCCAGCTAGATTTTCACCTACAGCTTCTCCATCCCTTTCACTTGACCACTTTATTTTATTTTCTCCCTCAATAATTTTAGCATTTAAAAAATATTACATAAATGGAATCACATAATGTGACAATTTTTCAGGGAACCCAATCCAGTGCCTTTGAAAGCCACGTGGATTACATGTGTAAATAGTCCACTTTTTTATTATTATTGACTATTGTCTCAATGATGTATATGTGTTGGCATGTGTGTGAATATAAATATATTTATAAAGAACATATAAGTATTTTATATATCTTGAGACTAATGTGAATCCAATAATCAAATTTTGTTTCTTCTATTTACCTAATCATTGTTTATTTCATGTAAGATTACAAGTGCTGACTAGCTGTCATTACAAAAGAATGTGAAAGCAGAAAATCCATCAGTAAAAGTACAAAAGAAATCAGAAGTAAACAGTAGGCATATTTATGGAGAAATGACAGGGCCAAGACATTACTTATAAATAGTCACCTTGAATGTAAATGGCCTCAACTCTCTAGTTAAAAGATACAGACTGGCTGACAGGATTAAAAAACAAGATTCATCTATTTGCTGCCTACTAAAAACATATCTCGCCAACAAAGATACTTGCATACTGATGGTGGAAGGATAGAAAAAGATATTGCATGCCAACAGAAAGCAAAATAGGGCAGGTATAAGCATTCTAATATCAGGAAAAATAGACTTTTACACAAAAACTGTTAAAAGACATGAAGAAAGCACTATGTAATGAGTAACGGATCAAATCAACAGGAAAATGTGACTAATAAATGTATGTGCACTCAGTTACAAGGTGCCTGGTTATTTAAATGAAATGTTCATGGATATAATGGGATACATAAACTCCCATATAGTAATAATGGGGACTTCAACACCCCATTTTCATTAATAAACAGATCAAATAGAAAATCACAAAGAAACAACAGAGTTAATCAACATTCTGCGCCAAATGGACATAGCCATTATCTACAGAACTTTTCACTCAACAGTTTCAGAATACACATGCTTCTCATCAGAGCATGGAACCTTCTCTAGGATAAACAATATGCTAGACCATAAAGCAAGTCTCTCCAAATTCAAAAAAATCAAAATCATACCATGAATCTTCTCTGATTACAATGGAATGAAGCTGAAAATCAACAACTCAGGAATCTCCAGATCGTATGAAAACACAGGGAGACTGAACAACATGCTCCTGAATGACAATGGACCATAGAAGAAATCAAAAGAAAAATAAAAAAAAAAATCTGGAAATGAATGAAGATGACATTATACCACATCAAAAACATGTGGGATAGAGCAAAAATAGTGTTAAGAGGCAAGCTGATAGCAATCTGTCCATGCATCAAGAAACTGTAAAGGTACCTAGTAAATGAGCTACCAGTACATCTCAAGGATCTAGAAACAACAAGAAAACAAACCCACAATTTGTAGGAAGAAAACAATTATTAAAATTAGAGAGAAATAAAATTGTTTTTATTATTTTTTTAAATTTTTATTTAATAAATATAAATTTCCAAAGTACAGCTTTTGGATTACAGTGGCTTCCCCCTCACATAACTTCCCTCCCACCCACAACCCTCCCATCTCTCGCTCCCTCTCCCATTCCATTCATATCAAGATTCATGTACAGTTCTCTTTATATACAGAAGATCAGTTTAGCATATATTAAGTAAAGATTTCAACAGTTTGCACCCACACAGAAACATAAAGTGTAAAATACTGTTTGAGTACTAGTTATAGCATTAATTCACAATGTACAGCACATTAAGGACAGAGATCCTACATGAGGAGTAGGTGCACAGTGACTCCTGTTGTTGACTTAACAAATTGACACTCTTGCTTATGGCGTCAGTAATCTCCCTAGGCACTTATCATGAGTTGCCAAGGCTATGGAATCCTTTTGAGTTCGCCGACTTCGGTCTTATTCCAACAGGGTCATAGTCAAAGTAGAAGTTCTCTCCTCCCAAGAGAAAGGTACCTCCTTCTTTGCTGGCCCTGTTCTTTCCACTGGGATCTCACTCACAGAGATCTTTCATTTAGGTCTTCTTTTTCTATTAAATATAAGAGTGGGAATAAGAGAGGGAGAATATGTACAATTTGGAACATGCTCAAGATGACTTGTTCCAAATGGTAGAGTTAGAAATGTGCCAGGGGATTCCAATTCAATCCCATCAAGGTGGCAGGTACCAATGCCATCTTACTATTCAAAGTGATCAATTTCAGAATTGTAACTAAAAACAACAATACAAAGGATCATTAAAATAAACAGCTGTTTTTTTTCAAAGAATAAACAAAATTGAAAAACCATTGTTCAAACTAATCAAAAAGACCCAAATCAATCAAATCAGAGATGAAAAAGAAAATGCAACAACAGATGCCACAGAAATAGAAAGCATCATCAAGAATTGCCACAAAGAGCTGTCTGGCAACAAACTGGGAAACCTAAAATAAATGGATAGAATCCTAGACACATGCAATCTAGCAAATTTGAGTTATGAACACATAGAAAACCTAAACAGACCAATAACCAAGACAGAAATTGAATCAGTAATAAAGACCCTCCCAACAAAGAAAATCCCAGGATCAGGCATCTTCACTGCTGATTTCTACCAGTCATTTAAAGACAAACTAGTTCCAATTAGTCTCAAGCTATTCAGAACAATTGGAACTCTTTATGAAGCCTATATCACTTTAATTCTTAAACCAGAAAAAGATTCAACAGAGAAAGAGAATAGACCAGTATCCATTATGAACATAGATGTAAAAATCAACAAAATATTAGCTAATTGAATACAGCAATAAATAAGAAAGATCATTCACTGGTATACAGGTGATTCAATAATCTCAAATCAATTATTGTGATATATCACATTAACAAATGGGAGAACAAAACCCATATGGTTATCTAAGTAGGTGCAGAGAAAGGACATAATAATATACAACACCCTTTCACAATGAAAATCTTAAATTCGATATAGAAGGAACCTTCCTCAACACAATCAAGGCAATTTATGACAAACTCAAGGCTAGCATCTTATTAATAGGGAAAAGCTGGAGGATTCCCCCTAAATCTGGAATCAGTCATGAATGCCCACGAAAATGCCATGGCTGCAAATGAACTTTTAAGCTCAATCCCATTCACAGTAGCTCTAAAAAGAATTAAACACTTTGGAATACATTTAACCTAGAATGTCAAGACTCTACAATGAAAATCACAAAGCACTACAGAACAAAATAGAAGAAGACATTGAAAATGTAAAATGCTTGGGGCCGGCCCCATGGCACAATAGGTTAATCTTCCACCTGCAGTGCCCAGCATTACATATGGACACCGATTCAAGTTCTGGCTGCTCCACTTCTGATCCAGCTTTCTGCTATGGCCTGGGACAGCAGGGGAAGATGGCCCAAATCCTTGGGCCCCTGCACCCACGTGGGAGACCTGGAAGATGCTTCTGGCTCCTGGCTTTGGCTCGGCACAGCTCCAGCTGTTGCAGCCGTCTGGGGAGTGAACCAGTGGATGGAAGACCTCTCTCTCTGTCTCTACCTTTATAACTCTGTCTTTCAAATAAATAAATAAATCTTTAAAAAAATGTAAATTCTTCTATGTTCATGGATTGGAAGAATCAACTTCATCAAAATGTCCATACTACCGAAAGCAATTTACTGATTCAATGAAATCCCATTGAAAATACAAACTACATTCTTCATAAATCTAGAAAAAATGATGCTAAAATTCATATGGAAACACAAAAGACCCCAAATAGCTACAGCAATCTTCTACAACAAATAAAAAGACAGAGGAATCACAATACCTGATCTCAAGACATACTATAGGGCAGTTAAAATCAAACCAGCCTTGTTCTGGCACAAAACAGAAATGTAGGGCAGTGGAACAGAATTGAAACTCCAGAAATGATCCACACGTATACAACCAACTTATTTTGACAAAGGAGCTAAAATTTATCCCTGGAGCAAGGACAGTCTCTTCAACAAATGGTGGTAAGGGAAACTAGATGTCTGCATTCAGAAGTATCAAACTAGATGCATATCTTATACATTACACAAAAATCCACTCAAAGTATATCAAAGACCTAAAGCCATAACCTAATGCAATTAAATTACTAGAGAATATTGGAGAAACTGCAAAACATTGACATAGGCAAAGACTTCTTGGAAAAAACTTAGAATCACTGGCAATCAAAGCCAAAGTTGGCAAATGAATTACATCAAACTGGAAAGATTCTACATTTTAAAAGAAATACTGCAAAGTGAAGAAGCAGCTGACAGAATCAGAAAAAAAATATTTGCCAACTATGCAACTGATAAAGGGTTAACACCCAGAATTTATAAAGAACTCAAGAAATTCGACAACAGCACAACAAATAATACAGTTAAGAAATGGACAAAGAGCTTGGACAGGTGTTTCTCAAGAGAGGAATTTTAAATGGCCAACAGACACTTGAGAAAATGCTCAGGATCACTTGTAATCAGGGAAATACAAATGAAAACCGCAGTAAGGTTTCTTTTAACTCCAGTTAGAATGTCCTTCATGCAGAAATCAAAAATGACAAATGCTGGCAAGGATGTGGGTTAAATGTACCCAGGTCCACTATTGGTAGGAATGTAAACTGGTGCAGCCACTGTGGAAGAGAGTATGGAGGTACCTCAGAAATATGAATATAGACATACTATATCCCCCAGCTGTCCCACTCCTGGGAATTTAACCAAACCAAAAGAAATCATCATATGAAAGATTTATCTGTATCCCGTGTTCATTGCAGCACAATTCACAATAGCTAAGATAGGGATCAACTCAGCTGTACATAAACCGAAGTGGGATGGCTGATTCATACAATAAATAGGTCTACAATAAATAGTCATGCAATAAATAGGTCATATTTCTGAAATACCTCCATAGTGTCTTACACAGTGGCTAAACAAAATGGGATATAGATTATCAGTTTACCTTTGTCTTTGCTTCTAAGTGAGCCCAGTTGTGCAACTTTTTATTAATTTTTTCAGATGTAATCAATACTAGTAGCGTCTATTCATGCCAATTTTGTCTAGTCTACAGTAGCTCATTTAGACAGTAGTATAACTTTGAAGTGCATATGAGTTTCCAAAGATATCTGTCTCCAGGCCCAAAGAGTTGCATCTGAATCACACTTGGCATTGTGGTGGCAATTTTCATGTTCCTGGTGCTGTAGAACTCTCTGCCTCTGTCTCTCTGTAACTTTGCCTTTTAAATAAATAAGTAAATCTTTAAAAAAAAAACAAATAAACTAGATATAGCAACAGATCAAGATTGTCTAACAACAGGGTGAATATTGAATCATAATGGACAGTATGGGTTTGAGAATCATTAAATGATTCAAATTCATTCCCAAGCAGGTTGAAAGATTGATGCTGTTTCCACATTTATATCATCTCATCAATCTCACTCTTCCCCAGTTGAACAATCCCCCCCCCCAAATTTATTTTTAACACTTGGTATCAAAAAAAGTCTACCAAGAAACCATTTCAATGTAGGGACAACAATGTACATTTTCTGTCTGTTCTTGCTCATTATTTACTATTAAATATTTTGAATATCATCCAATTTACAGATGATGATTAGGCAGATTTATACCTTTTTATATAATATCTGAAATTCCAGCAGAATAAGCTGATTCAGATGGACATTTTTCTAGCCAATATTAAGTAACTAACTGTTACCAGGCAGTTTAGGCATTTTAATATACTTTTCTGGGAAAAATGATGACTTGTTTTTCTAGTGCCAAAGGGGGCATTTATTTAAGTCATTAAATTTCCTCTTTCCTCAAGATTTTGATCTTATTGTGAATATGCTGAAATAGAAATTCAACTATGGAAACCTTTGCATAGTTAAACCTTGTCATACATTTACAACTGTGATATAAAAATCAGGATTCATGACTATTTACATCTATAAATAGCTTTACGTTCACCAGTAATTCATTAACCAAGCCATCACATTATGTATTGATAATAAAGATATCCTTGAAAATGTTTTAGAGATTTAATCAACTATCCTTTTCCACTTAATTCTGGTTTTTCTAAATTTCATTATTAGTTGTGAATCCCAGTTTAACCATAGCTTCTCCAAAAATAATTTATTTTTAAATAAATCTAATGTTATTCGTTTCAGATTCCTTTAACCATCAACTGTATTCTACCTTAAATATAGCAACGATTAACATGCCAATGAAAATAATCACTATCTACGAAGTGTCCTAACTTGTAAATATAGAATTTATTATTAATTGTATACATAGATTATTATGTTTAAAACTAGGTGTTTGCAGTTTCATTCAGCTTTCAGGAAATAAGAGCCTCCCCGATATAAAATGAAGTAATTGCTCATCCGTGATCAACCAACAATGCAGCAGTGAACATGGGAAAAAAAAACAGATACATTTATATTTGAGATAAAAAATTGAAATCTTAGAATGGTAGTCTCGGAAGAATGAGAGAATTGAGGAAAAGAATACAAAATAGCTGAACTTATTGACAGTCCTTCTAAAATGTCCTTGGCCATTTTTATCCTTAATTTTTGTAGGAGCTTAAAAAAAAATGATAGTATGTTTAAAGGTACCTGGACCCTAACATTCAGTGTGTGTGTAAGTCCTTTCATAAATCAATTATATAGCCTTGTGTGAGGTAGGTGAATTCATTTGAGCCATTTCATGTAAAATTCTTTGCACATGATGCTCAGAATTGCTTTATTAAAAGTGTATAAAAAATCCATGACAGCTACTCACAGAGGTTGTCTTATGTTACTAGTTTGTGAAGACCTTTAGATAGGATAGGATCTGGTGGCTGTGGCATCTCATTGATCCATTTTTAGGCTATCACTGGTTGTTCAGCAGAAACTATGAATTGATTTCTTTCTAATGCCTTTTAATAAAAAAAAAAGTCAAGGGAATTGTGGGAAAGTCTGAGATCTGATGAAAATCTAAGTTGTGGTTTTAAGAATATTGCAAACTTCATGAGAATTCTATTAATTTAAAAATATTTAGACAGTGATTATTGTCCATTCATGTATTTTGGAAACAAAGTAGATATTAAAATGTCTTATAAAATTAATATTTGCCTTGAAATATAATTGATTGCTGTATGTGCATAAGCTGTATGTGCATAAGCTTAAAAATCTTATAAATGATGACTTTATAACTCAATTGTATCTTTTTAGGAAGTATTTTTTTAAATTTTTTTTTATTTATTTGAAAGAGTCAGAGAGAGGCAGAGACAGAGAGGTCTTCCATCTACTGGTTCACTCCCCAGATGGCCGCAATGGCCAGACCTGTGCCGATCCAAAGCCAGGAGCCAGAAGCTTCTTCCAGGTCTCCCATGAGGGTGCAAGGGCCAGAGGACTTGGGCCATCTTCCGCTGCTATCCCAGGCCATAGCAGAGAGCTGGATCAGAAGAGGAGCAGCTGGGACTAGAACCAGAGCCCATATGGGATGCTGGCGCTTCAGGCAAGGGCTTTAACCTGCTATGCCACAGCGCGAGCCCCTCAGTTGTATCTTAAACTGGGTGTTGACATTAATCTTAGGGTATGTTGTTTAAATAAAATAACCAAATTATTATTAACAGAATAAGTGTGTTAATATGAATAGTCAAATTAATATAGATTGCCAGAAATAAAGAGTAAAGCTCTTGAGTGTCTCAATAGGAATTTGTCTTTATTTCCATTTAGCCTGAAAACCATAAACTTCTATGTTAATTGTTTCTAGTCATACATAATTTGTCATCAGAATGTTTTGGACCTTCGTAGCATATGTTGAAAAAACATGGGTGAATTTTTGAATTATATACACTAATTTGTGATACATCAGACAGTTTAATATTTTTCAACCAATGTAAGTTTTCTTGTTCATAGATTTTTTCCACAAAATTTTATTGTTTATATCAGTAAGCATCTTCAGAATACAAGCGAAAGTTGTCAAGTCCCAGTTGGAATTATCACAACACACTGGATTTTATTTATGAAGAGTATAAAACATTTTTGATACAGAGAAAAGTAAGTAGAAATACTATAACTATTTATCTTATATTTTTATGTTTCTGTTATTTTAACTTTTAATAATATTTGTACATTACATAGCATAAAATACAATTTTTTTTTTTTTTTTTTTTTTTTTTTTTTTTTTTTTTTTTTTTTTACAGGCAGAGTGGACAGTGAGAGAGAGAGACAGAGAGAAAGGTCTTCCTTTGCCGTCGGTTCACCCTCCAATGGCTGCCGCGGTCGCGCGCTGCGGCCGGCGCACCGCGCTCATCCGATGGCAGGAGCCAGGTGCTTTTCCTGGTCTCCCCATGGGGTGCAGGGCCCAAGCACTTGGGCCATCCTCCACTGCACTCCTGGGCCACAGCAGAGGGCTGGCCTGGAAGAGGGGCAACCGGGACAGAATCCGGTGCCCCGACCGGGACTAGAACCCGGTGTGCCGGCGCCGCAAGGCGGAGGATTAGCCTGTTGAGCTACGGCGCCGGCCAGAATACAATTTTTAAACAAATATAATTATACTACATGAACTGATCAAAACAGTTCATTAGCATAATTTACATCTGCATTTCATATTTTTTATGTTTGGACCCTAGCTTCTGTTCTCTCCAGTTTTTCAAACAGTATGTAGCAGATTGAGGTGAACTATAGCTACCCTAACTAGAATTTGTTACTTTTACCTACCAACTTTTGGACTCATTATTCAACTTTCTTCTATTCTCACTCTTCTCATCCTATAGTAATCAGTGCTCAAATTCAGATATATTGTTTTTAGCTTTCCCATATGAGAAGAGAACCTGTGGTATTTGTTTTTCTGCATCTGGCTTATTTTGTTTAACAAAATGACTTCCAGGTCTATCATGTCTGAAAAATATTCCGCTGTGGTTTGTGTGTATCACATTTTCTTCATCCATTCATACATATTCTTAGCATCACATGTTCATAAGATTCAATATTTGTGAAATTATCAAAGAGTAGAATGAATGGACTTACCATCTAGATATGAGGCAATAATTTCATTGGCTTTGTGTTACACATTGCAATTGATGTGCTTCATGGTTCATATACCAAACAATTAAAATGAATGAAATAAGAAATAAATGTTTTTCCTGTTGGCCTTCAAAATTAAAGCATGAAAATCATGCATTAAGTTCTTTTTATCCTAATGGATTCATCCATTTTGTAACCTGAAACATTCTACTTCAGATTAAAATTCATTTTTAACATTTTCTATATTCAATATAGGTTAATATTCTGCATGGCAATGAATTTATAACTATTGGAGTTAGTTACGTTTTCTTCTGAATAGAAATCTTCAAATTAGCATAAAACAAATTTCACAGTTTTCAGATCTCTAAATCAATACTAAAAATTCAAATATGGAAAATTCTTAATAAAAATATTCTGTGGGTAGACTTATTGAATAATGCCCCTGCTTGACATTGAAAGACTATTCTTAGATTTTTTTGAAGAGATGCATATTTTTAATACTTTGATTCAACATTTATTGAGCATCTGCTCTATGTCATGTATCAGATTCAGTTTCTAACACAGGCTGTATCTCTGATTTCTAAGCACTCATGCAAGAGAAAGGATTAGAGTCCCATAAATATACAATCACAATATAGTTTATTTTTCATTTCATAATTATGCTCTAGCAGTTATTTTAGAACTTATGAGTGAGCTACAAATGTAACTTTCGTAGTTTTAAGGAATCAGAGGGTAGAAGACTGTCAATCAGATTTTTGAAAGAAGAACATGAGGCACCAAAAGAAAAGTCAGACTGAAGAAAAAACCTAAATAAAGAGTGCAAGGTAGCCTTTGCAACAAAATGGATGCAACTGCAAACTATTATGCTTAGTGAAATAAATCAGATCCCAGCAAACAAATATCATATGTTTTCTCTGATATATGGTAGCTAATACATAGGGCACAAAAAAAACCTGAATATATAAGAGTGAAACTGATATCCTATGATGTGATTATTATTATAGCCCTTATCTATATTCTTATGGAATAGTTATCTTTCTACTTTTTGCTGGTTGAACACATTGGTTAGTGTCCCATTAAACCTTGATTATAAAGTAAATTGATAGTGTGTTATTTCAAAAATTAAAAAAAAAAAAGGAAGGAAGGAGGAGAGGAGGAAGTTTTGTTATATATTTTGTAGAATTGTATCTATGAAATATATGGAACATATTCTCTTTATAATTACAAATTTTTTTTTAAAAAGAGTGCAAGGTCTGGTGGGGCATGTCTCATCTAGAATAATTCTCACAGTTTAGAATTCCTTAAGCATCTTTAAAACATTGTCTTTGACTATGACCTTGTCTAAACAAGATCTGAGTTGGTGAAAGAGGCTTCCATAGCCTTGGCAGATTATGACAAGAGCCTCAGGTGATTACTGACGTCATAAATAAGAGTGCCAATTGTTAAATCAACAATGGGAGTCACTGTGCACCTACTCCCTATGTAGGACCTCTGTCCTTAATGTGTTATACTATGCAAATTAACGGTAAAACTATTACCCAAACAGTACTCTAAATCTTGTGTGTCTTTGTGGGTGCAGTCTGTTGAAATCTTTACTTAGTACATACTAAGTTGATCTTCTGTATGTAAAGATAATTGAAAATGAATCTTGATGAAGAATAGAATGGGAGAGGGAGTGAAAGATGGGATGGTTGCAGGTAAGAGGGAGGTTATGGGGGGGAAAGCTGCTATAATTCAAAAGTTGTATTTTAGAAATTTATATTTATTAAATAAAAGTTAAAGAAAAACATTTTCTTGATATAGGACCAAACATGTACATAAGCTTAGGGTCATGAAACATTTGCAGACTTTTCTAAGAAATTAAGTTTGGGCCTGTAGGAAACAGAAAAAGAAGCAATTTTAGGGCAGTGACAGATTCAGGTTTGTCTGTAGTAAAACAGCATTGACAGAAATGTGGAGGATTGACAGGACAGTGAAAAGATTAGAGGGCTGAAGGCCAACAGCATATCATTGTCACAATTTGCACCCGAAGCAATAAACTATAACATATTTGCAGTTGAATTTGAGAGAAGCATAGATAGGAGACTTACAGTTGAGAAGGATCCAGAAAAATATAGAATGATTTCCAAGAAATTGCCTTTGGCAACTGCATGAGTGATGGTATTGTTAAATAAGACAGAAAATGTATCCATTTCAGATGAAATATGTGAATCTTATGAAGCAGATACCATCATTATCCCTGATGTACAAATATAGGAATAAAACTTTATATTACTTTGTTTCTCTACCTAAGAAATAATCATGGTCTCAATGATTGCTCAGCATCGGCTTAGAACCAAGTTATCTATTACAGAATAAGCATATCTGCAGCATGTCTTTTTCTGTTGAATCCTCAGCACTTAGTTGCCTGATGCATAGTGCTGAGAACTAGGTGTTAATGACCACTAAGGGTACATAAAGTAGACATGAAGACTGAAGTCCAGGAAGTCAGAAGTTTGACTAAATCAGAAGCAGATTATGTTAATAAGGGTTGACCAAAAAATGTTGACTAGTCGTAGGGAAGGAAATCATTTATTGAGCTGTCACCATGAGCTAAAATTTCTCATAAGAAATGTGTACACAATGTGTGCACATTATGAAACATCACATAGTACTCCATAAAAATGTATAAATTTTCTATGTAAAGTATTTAAAAAAAAACATTAAAAATTCAAGATTAATTCCCACATAAATTTTTATAACACATTTTCAATTTAGACGATAGTCAGTAGGTCAGTGCTCCACTAAATAATGAGTTCACCAAATAAAAAGTAAATAGGCCTACTTTGGAAGACAGTTTGGAGATAGCTCAGAAATCTGAATATAGCCCTAATATCCGACTCAGCCATCCCACTCCTCAGAATTTACCCAAGGGAAATTAAATTGAAAAATAAAAGAGCTGTCTGCACCTCAATGTTTATTGCAGCTCAATTCACAATAGCTAAGACATGGAATCAACCTAAATGCCAATCAAGAGTAGACTGGATAAAGAAATTATGGGCTATGAAATATTACACAGCGGTAAAAGAAAATGAAATCCAGTCATTTGCAACAAAATGGAGGAATCTGGAAAACATCATGCTGAGTGAAATACACCAATCCCAAAGGCACAAATATCATATTTCTCCCTGATCTGTGACAACTAACTGAATACCTAAAAGCAAACCTGTAGAAGTGAAAATGACACTATGAGAAGCAATAACTTGATCACCCTTTGTCCTGACTGTTGAGGAACACCTTACTATTTTACTCTTTTTAGTATTTTCTTTTTCTAAATACCATCGGTTGAATTCTTTAATTAGCACAGAATTATTCTTGGATATTTAAATGCAATTAAAAATTGATCCCAAGGCCAGCACTGTGGTGCAGTGGGTTAAAGCCCTGGCCTGTAGCACTGGCGTACCATATGGGTGCCGGTTCTAGTCCTTGGGCCCCTGCACCCGCGTGGGAGACCCAAAAGAAGCTCCTGGCTCCTGGCTTCGGATCAGAGCAGCTCTGGCCTTTGCAGTCAACTGGGGAGTGAACAAGCGGAGGGAAGACCTCTCTCTCTGTCACTACCTCTCTCTGTGACTCTTTCAAATAAATAAAATAAATCTTAAAAAAAAAAAAAGAAAATTGATCCCAAATAAAAATAAGAGTGGGAATAAGAGATGGAGGAGATACACAATTTGGCACACATTCCTCAGACTTACATTTAAGGGTAAATCTAAAAACTTGCCGTGGGACTTCAAATCCTGTTTAAGATGCAAGTACCGATGCCATCTTACGAGCTAAAGCGATCAGTTTAAATTCATAACTGATCATAATGACAGGATTAAATGTCAAAGGGATCACATAAATAAGATCACGTTTCTGCTATTAGTAATAGAATTAAAAAACAACGGCCCAACATGAGAAGCAGGCCACACAGCAGACTCAGAATTACAAATGCCCTAGACAGCACTCTGGCTCAAAATCAGACCTTAAGACTTTCGGATCTGGCTAAAAAGTTCATGATAGCATTTTAGGCATGGAAAGCCAAGACAGTGTGGCAAAAAGTGACCTACGTGAATGATAACTGAGAGTGAGATCTCGCTGGAAAGAAGGGACCATCAAAGAAGTAGGTACTTTTCTCCGAAGAAAAGAGAGAACTTGCACTTTGATTATGTCATTGTCTAAATAATGTCAGAGTTGTGGACTCAAGAGGCTTCCTTAGCCTTGGTAGCTCATGACAAGAGCCTTGAGTAATCACTGATGTCATAAATAAGAGTGTCAATTGTTATATCAACGGCAGAAGGCCTGCACTGTGGCTCACTTGGCTAATCTTCTGCCTGTGGTGACGGCACCCCGGTTTCTGGTCTTAGTTGGGGTACTAGGTACTAGACCTGGTTGCTCCTTTTCCAGTGCAGCTCTCTGTTGTGGCCCCAGAGGGCAGCAGAGGATGGCCCAAGTGCTTGGGTCCCTGCACCCGCATGGGAGACCAGGAGGAAGTACCTGGCTCCTGGCTTTGGATTGGTGCAGCGCCGGCAGTAGCAGCAATTAGGGGAGTGAACCAATGGAAGGAAGACCTTTCTCAGTCTCTCTTTCACTGTCTATAACTCTACCTGTCAAATAAAAAAAAAAATCAATAGCAGAAGTTACTGTGCACTTGCTCCCCATGTAGGACCTCTGTCCTTAATGTGTTGTACTCTGAGAATTAACAGTAAAACTAGTCTTCAAACAATACTTTGTACTTTGTGTGTTTGTATGGGTGCAAACTGTTGAAGTATTTACTTAGTGTAGAGCTGATCTTCTGAATATGAAAAAATTGAAAATGAATCTCAATGAAGAATGGGATGAGAGAGAGATTAGGAGGTAGCATGGTTTGGGGGTAGTAAAGCAGGTATGGGGGGAAGAACTGCAATAATCCAAAAGTTGTACTTGTAAAATTTATATTTATAAATAAAAGCTTTCTATTTAAAAAAGTATACTGGCCTAACCATTAGAAGGAATATATAGCAAACACTAAGTAATGAAGAAACTATGGTTCAAGTTGATTAAATTATTGAGTGCTCAGAGAGGTCCTCGCATACCCAAGGCTTACTCTCTCTCTCTAAGATTTATTTATTGATTTGAAAGGTGGAGTTATGCAGGAAGAGAGAGAGGAAAGAAGAGAAGAGGGAGGGGAGGGGTGTTCCATCTGTTTGTTTACTCCCTAAATGGCCACAATGGTCAGCGCTGGGCCAATTCAAGGCCAGGAACCAAGAGCATCTTCTAGGTCTCCTTGCCCTTGTGGGTTCAAGGGTCCCAGGACTTGGGTCATCTTCTTCTTTCCCAGGCCATAACAGAGAGCTGGATTGAAGTGGAGCAGCCAGGACTCAAACCCATGGGCACTGCAAGTGGTGACTTTGCCTGCTATGCCAAGCACTGGTCCTGCTTACTCTCTTTTCAATACAACATATTACAGTGTTACATAGAGTATGTTCTGCTGATAGCAAATATCTATTAACATTTAGCATTAATTGCTAATAGGTAAAGGACATACCACTCAACTTTCTGATTACTGAGTCGTCATGGTAATTGTTGTAAAATATATTAGCAGGATACAGCTCTTTCTTTCTACTTGGGATATTAAGTTTATATCTCCAGTTTACTCAAGTCACCACTGGATTGTAATTATGATTTTAATATATGTAATTGTATATATTTATATCTCCTAAAAATAAGTATCTCTCAAAGAGATCCATGGAAATGAAAAATGGCTGTTCATTTATGATAATTGTGTGCATATACTTGTACATATACACATAACTCATTATACTATATATAAATCTAAAAGAATACAAAGATATACTACATATTACTGTTTAAAATATGTATGTGTGAAGTGTGTATGTATGTATATCTAGATAGAAAAAAAGACAAAACTAGAGGGACTCAAGTTGATTACCAATGGAAAAAAATCATAAAATTTATAATTACTTCTAAATTTGGCAATAGTGCAAAAGAACAATTCCACCATGTGGGAATACTGAAAACATATTTCCAAAATCAGTCAAATATAAGGTGATTTTCTAAGAAAATTCTGAACATGTAATACTGTTTGCAGAAAACTTTAACTTATGTATTTAATGTATTTTCAAATTATCTGGATATCAAAATCCAACATATAGAGTAAATACAATTTTAGTGATAATGAGGATAGCTTAAGTTGGAGTTAAGCTATTTTACAGTATTCTAATGGCTGTGTTATCATTTCAGGATTGAAGAAATGAAAATGTCCAAGATAGGCAAGGCTAGCTATAGGCCAAAGCGTTGGAAGTCACATTCCTCAATGACAGTTATCCTTTAGATCCCATACCAATTCACAAAAGTAATGATACCATTCACACTGGGGAAAAAAATATCTTGGCAGCTGTAATTCATAAATATTACCTGTTTGTAAATGACAGTCATTTCATTTAGCTTTTCTATGTATACATTCATAGACACATCACGTGGCTTTCTTTCCACTCTTAGAGACACAATAGGTTTAATACAGACAAATAAACTGTAGCTATTGATTGAACATAAAGAACACAAAATAGCAGTCTCATTAAATTCATTCCAAGAATGATGAATCCTTAAGAGAAGAAAATCTCTTGGGTGGAATTCTAACAAAAGGATTGACTAGGTGACCTGGTAGATATTTTATCTCTAACTTCTTAGATTATATAACAAATATATAATTAAAATTATGCATAATTACATAATGTACAGTATAATTAAAATTATGTATAATTACAACTACATGTGTATAATTACAATTATATATAATTACCTAATTATAATAACACTCATATTTCTGAGACATGCACCAATGAAACTATGTCAAATATAATTTTCTTTCATAAGAAAAGGGAATCATATCTTACTTTTTCAAATTACTTTTATGCATTATCTTTGCTGAGTAACTAATAAAATGTGACACTTTAGATGCATTTTTGAGGAAGTGACATTGTATGCAGCCAAAAATTAAACAAACTCACCCCATTAAAATGAAATAAATATGTTAATATACTTTAAACATATTATAATTTTAATCTTAATTTCTTTTCTTAATGTTCATCCATTTCAATATATTTATGTTATAAAATAGGAAATACAAATAGCAAATTCTTTACATGTATTATTTTTACCATTTCATAAACAGTGTAATTATTGAGACATTCTCTCATTTCTTCTGTCTGACTTCTCTAGTTCCACAAACTAATTTGGATTTTATGGCTCATGTCTATGTCTGGAGTTTGAAAGAAAATTTAAAGTGTCTGTTAATAACTACTGTCTTAAAACATCTTGGAAAATGTGCTAAATGATTTTCATTATGTTGCTACGCAGGCTCATCTAGCGAGCACAACTCACCTTATTTTATTTTATAAGTATAAATCTCTAAATTATGTAATCTGAGAATACTCAAATGCTATGAAAATTATTTCTGTTGTCTTGGAAGAATTTTTACTACTCAAAGATATGCTCACATATAGAAAAAATAAAATTATTGGGGCCGGTGCTGTGGCATAACGGGTAAAGCCATTGCCTGCAGTGCCAGCATCCCATTTCGGCGCTGGTTCAAGTCCCGGCTGCACCACTTCCGTTCCCATTCTCTGCTATGGCTTGGAAAGGCAGTGGAAGATGGCCCAAGTTCTTGGGCCTTCACATCCACATGCGTGACCTGGAAGAAGCTGCTGGCTCCTGGCTTCGGATCATTGTGACCAATCAGGGAGGGAACCAGCGGATGGACCCCTCTCTCTCTACCTCTTTCTCTCTCTCTCTCTGCCTCTCTTCTATTAGTTAACTCAGATCAGGTAAAACATATGGTATTTGTCTTTTTAGGACCAACTTATTTCAATAAGTTTAATGCTTTCCAGTCACATCCATTTTGTTGCTAAAGACAGAATTTTATTCGTTTTAATGGCTGAGTAAAATTCGAAAATAAAAAACACATGCACATATAGTATTCCATTGTGATATGACTATACACACACACACATGCACACATCTCACAATATCTTTATCCAGTCATCAATTGATGGACAGTTGGGTTGATTTCATATCTTAGCTATTGTGAATTGAGCTGCGGTAAATATAGCAGTACAGATAATTCTTTTATATGCTGATTATATTTCATTTGGATAAATTCCCAGGAATGAGATCTCTGGATCATATAATTGATCTGTTTTCTTTCTGAGGTATCTCCATATTGTCTTCCACAATGACGTACTAGTTTACATTCCCACTAAAAGTCTTTTAGAGTACCTTTTTCCCCACATTCTTGCCAGCATTTATTGTTGATTTCTGTATGAGGGCTATTCTAACTGATGATGAAGTGAAACCACATAGTGGTTTTGATTTCAGTTTCCCTGGTGGCTAGTGAATCTCAGAATTTTTCATGTGTTTCTTGGCCATTTGATTTTCCTCTTTTGAAAAATGCCTGTTCAAGTTCTTTTCCTATTTCTTCAGTGGATTGTTGGTTTTGGTGTTGTTGACCTTTTTATGGATTGTGGCTACTAGTCCTTTATCAGATGCATATTTTGCAAATATTTTCTTCCATTCTGTCAGTTCCCTCTTCAATTTTCTGAGTGTTTCCTTTGAAGTCTGGCACCTTATCAGCTTAATGTTTGTTTAAGAGACTGCCCTTGCTCCAGGGATTAATTTTACCTCTTATGTCAAAGGTAGGTTGGTTGTAGATGCATAGCTTTAATTTTGGAGCAATTGTTTTGTCCATTGATCCAAATGTCTATTTTTGTGTCAGTACCAGGCTGTGTTGATCATAACTGCATGTAGTATGTCTTGATAGCTGGTGTCGTGATGTCTACAGCTTTGTTTTTGTTGTTTAAGATTGCTTTGGCTATTCAGAGTCTCATGTTTCCATATGAATTTTGGCATCATTTTCTCTTGATATGGCAAGAATTTCTTTGGGGTTTTGATTGGGATCATATTGAATATATAAGTTGCTTTGAGTAGTATCAACATTTTTTTTTATTTTTTAACGCTTTTATTTAAAGAATATAAATTTCCAAAATACAGCTTATAGATTACAATGGCTTCCCCCCCATAACTTCCCTCCCACCCGCATCAAGATTCATTTTCAATTCTCTTTATATACAGAAGATCAGTTTAGTATATATTAAGTAAAGATTTCAACAGTTTGCCCTCACATAGCAACACAAAGTGAAAAATTGGAGTACTAGTTATAGCATTAAATCACAATGTATAGCACATTAAGGACAGAGATCCTATATGAGGATTAAGTGCACAGTGACTCCTGGTAGCAAGGATAGCTGTCTTACATGGGCTGCATAACATGGACTTATACTCAGCTAGACTGACCTGTGTATGTCCAATGTTGAGCCTAATTTGAAAAGAGAAACAACACTGAGTTTTTGGTATGACACCATTTCCTGAGGGATCTAACCAACTACCTAGTGGCAAATTCACTACACTGGAGCTTCCGTTGTAGAAGGGACAGATGTTTGTCTCTACTGAAATGGACACTTACTGTGGATATAGATTTCCTTTCCCTGTGTACAGTGCTTCTAACAAAAGTACCTTCTATGGATTTACAGAATGCCTTACTTACTGTCACAATATTTCACACAGCATTGCTTCTTATCATATAATTCATTTCATAACAATAGAAGCATGACAAGAGGCCTATGCTCATGGAATTCTTTTTACCATGTTCCACACCATCCTAATAGGAAAGCATAATGTCATTTTCAACACCCAATTACTGTGCTAGCCAAGTATAAGCAGGACAAGGATTTCTAGAAAGTTGTATATGTTCTGAATCATCACCTAATGAGAGTGTTTATCCCATAGCCAAAATCCATGGCTCTAATAATCAAAGGGTGGAAATGAGAGTTGCATAAATAATTGCTCCCAGTGACCTGCTAACAAAACTTTATTTCCATGATATTATGTTGTGATGTCCTAGAGTTATTAGTTTCAACAAAAGGAATGCTTCCATAAAGTAGCAGAAAAATTATTCCATTAAAGGGGAAGTTAAGATTACTGCCTCACCACTTTGGGCTGTTCATACCTCTGAATCAAGTGCAAAGAATATAGATACTGTGTTAACTGGAGTGACCAATACTAAGTACCAAGGGAAAATTGGACTACTCCTCAAAGGAGGTATGGAAGATTATGCCTGACATATAGATGATCCTTTTGGGAATACCTTAATATAAGCATGACTTGGTATTTATCTTCAATAGAAAAGCTCAACAACTCAATCCAGGCAGGAATGTTAATGGCCCAGTTTCTTCATTATTGAGGAATGTGGAATGGGTAGCAGAATAAAGTTGTCATAAATACCATATAAGACTACATTACCAATTACCAAATGAGAAACAAAGAATTTAATTGATGTATTTCCCCTTTTTTTTTAAGATTTACATATTTGAAAGTCAGAGTTACACAGAGGCAGAGCTGGAGAGAGAGAGAGAAAGAAAGAGAGAGGTCTTCCATCTGTTGGTTAACTCCCCAAATGGCCAGCAGCAATTAGAGCTAGGCCAATCCGAAGCCTAAAGCCTGGAGACTGGAGCTTCTTTCGGGTTTCCCACATGGTTGCAAGTGCTCAAAGACTTGCGCCATTTTCAACTGCTTTCCGAGGGGATAGCAGAGAGCTGGATCCGAAGTGGAGCAGCTGCAGCTTGAAAAGGCACTCATATGGGATGTCAGCACTGCAGGCAGTGGCTTTACCAGCTAAGCCACAGTGCTGGCCCCCTTGTTTTGTTTCGAACATATATAAATCTTTGTTTTCTTGAATCACTTATCCATTTTCATGCAACATAATATATATTGACATTGCATTATGGTATTTAGCTATACTTTACTTTGATCATAGTATTTACATTATCAGAAAGCAAGAAAATAAGCAAACATAACATAGGAACTTTACTTCCTCTTCTGGGTAAGAGATTAGGGTATTTAGAGTTGGACAGCGAATAGCTGTATCATGTTAGATTAAAGAATTTTATGACTTTGCTATTGTTTTCACTTGAAGATTAAGTATGGTTTAACAAAATGCATATAGATGCCAAATTGGGAGAGGATGGATTTGTGATATTTGTATCTATGTGTCAAATCGACTGGGTCAAGGATTACAAAGATATTTGTCCAAATATTGTTCTGCGTGTTTTTATGTGTTTTTTTTTTTGGATGAGATTATTATTCAATGGGTAGGTCTAATAAACTAGTTTGATCTCCCTAAAATGGGTGAGTTTTAAAATTTTTAATTGACTGCTCAACCAATCAAATTAAAGGCCTGAGAAGAAAAAAAAAAGACTCTTTTTTGAATAACAGAGAATTCTTTGTGGTTGCCTGCCTTTTAAGTAAGACATGATTTTTTCCTGCCTTTGTAATTGAACTAAAATATTAGCTCCTCTTGTTTCTCAAGATTGCTGACTTTTTTTACACTAGAGAAACATTATCAGTTCATTCAATTTTCAAGCTTTATGATTGGACTATAACTACACCAATAATTCTGGATGTCAGGTTTTTGGATTTGGTTGAGAACTACACATTTAGCTCTTCAAGCCTCCAGCTTGTTAAATCACTCTGCCTTCTTGGGATATGAACGACCACCATACATTTAACAAATATGTCAATAATTCACTAAGTAAATGAATATTCTATTTGTTGTCTTTCTCATGAGATAACATAACCCATACACACAATAAGTATTTGAGTTTTAATTGTATAACTCTGTTCCTGATCCTAAATATATAAAGATAACTGTAGCTTGATGGTTACAACATTGCACATGATGTCACAATTTCTCCAACCTGCAGTATGAAAAATAATGATAAATGTTTTGTTTTTTGCAACTGAACTTAAGCACAGAGAAACAAATCTCATATTTTAGACATAACCTTTCTTTCAAACTTTAAGGAAGAATTTTAAAGTATATTTGTACCTTCTCTTTGTGCTTATGGTAGAAGGACTTTTACCTTGCAATAATATTCTGATATTTTTATTTAACTAATGTTTTGAAGTAGAAGTATATTTTCAGAGTATTTTAAAACATAATTTCATGTCTGTGGGCCTAGTGTGTTTTTATATGAGTTACAGTTACAAAAACTGTACTATTTACAGTGCTCTATTTTGCTGATTTTGTCCTTAGGCTCAAAATAGTTTCTGACTACTGTTTATGCAATGCTCTATTTAAAGAAATACTTCACTCTGAGATCTTTTTTGTCATCTGCTCCTTTTTTTATCAATGCTTCCATAAAATTACTGATTAAAATTAGTCATTGCTATAAGTAGCATTAGTATTTGGAGTCCTCCAGTACACTTCAAGATAAAAGTTCAGAAAGCATTTATGAAACTTATTTTGCTTGCTTCCAACTGATGATTCATAAGATAGAGAAAAAATAAGCTGGTTCTCTTATTAATTATGAGTATGTGTGTGTACCTAAAAGTGTAACCTACTCCATAGTGTAGAAATAATAATTAATCAACAAAGGTCAGTATAACATAATCTTGAACTTGAGTGGGTTAAATAATTTACAAATCAGCTTTTTTTTGCTTTGATATATTTAATTTTATTTACCTTTCAATAGATATCATTAAAGTGCATGCCTTTACCACTCTTGCACCTACAACAAGGAAAATACCAACAGGAAATTATAGGTATTTGAAGAATATATTTACTATTTTGGTTCGCAATTATCATTATCCTCCTTGCTATATGAATGTTGTTTGACATATTACATTTCTTTGGTCTCACTGTAGCATTACTTGGTCAACCTGCCTGATTCAAATTTCATGCTACATTTATTTTGAATATATGCCAGTATTGTGCACATCTACCGACTTTTAGATAATGGCCAACTATTTTTTAAATTTAGATGTTTGTAAAGAGTAGCAGTTGGAAAATTAGGGCATGACTACTGATTGTGTAGTATAAAATGTATACTGGAAATAACTTGGCATTGAAAATTGTTAAATATTTTATTTAATTAGAACTAATATGCAATAGATACATTCTGAATGTTCTAAAACACTGTTAATTATGGAAATAGAATGTAATAAATAATTTCAAAATATGACTATAAAAACACTCAAAATGCATTATGTTTAGTGGCAAACAAAATAAGTATCCTTAAAATCATCATCCGTCACAGCAGTTTGACTCACTTGACACACTGCTAACAGGTCAGGGAATTAAAAGGACATGTAAGAATTACCTATTAATGCAACGCTGAATAATAGATTTACTGAGTATGTATAAAATAACAGGTTCTTCAAGTAAATAACAAACTCATAGTTCAAAGAAAGGAAAGAAAATAAGTTATTGAATGCCATGCAATCTTCATTTTTTCAGGTGGTGATCAAATATGATTAATAGTGAATTCAGGGACAGCAAGTACACAGTAGCCTTCATTACATTCTGAAATGCCCTTCACTTGTTGTTAGCATGGATCTGCTTACGTATTTTACTTCCACTGTACTGCATATCGTTTAGAGGCCTTATACACAAGGCAAAATTTTAAAAAGTGTGTACACGAAGCATGTTTTCTGGTCAAAGATCATAATAAAGCAAACTACAATAAGGAGGAGTTCCACTGCTCAGTAAATTATAAAATGTGCATTAGAGGAAAACGTATTAAGTAACCAAAAAATAAAGTCTAAAGCATGCTCTTGATAATACTACTTCTCAGTTTCAGAGCAGGTCAATTTGTATTCCTGAGTATTATCCCATGTATGTCATCATAGTTCATGGATATCTCCTATAACACACTCTGCTTGAAAAATTTAATTTCTTGTCTTATTAGCAATACTTATAAGGGCAAATGTTTGAACTAGCAGTTAGTGCACCATATCATATTGCTGGGGTTTGACATCTGGCTCTGGTTCCTGACTCTAGCATCGTGGTGATAATGACCTTGGGAGGAAGAACCTAATGACTTTAGTAGTTGTGAACCTGAAACCTAAATGAGAGACTTGTATTGAGTTCCAGGTGCCTGTATGGCCTAGCTGAGCCCTGGCTTTTGCAACTGTTTGATGAGTGAGTCAGCAGGGAGGAGCTTCCTCTGTGTCTATGTCTTCTTGTCTCCCCCCTCCCCTTCTTGATGAGATTCTGTGTGATGCCATCAGTCATTCTTCTTCTTTTGCCTTGATTACTTTTCCTTCATTGTCTGTTTAAGTATTATACCCATGAAAGACATCATTAATACCAGTGGTTTCTTAATATTTGTCACCATAATCCTCAATGTTGTTTAAAGCATATTACTTTATTGTTATATCATCCTATGGGCCGGCATTGGTTTTTCACCAGAGATAGTGCATATATCTATGAGAACAATGTTTCTGCTGTTTGCTAAAAATTAAACATAAATTAAAAATGCTTGACCCTACATTCAAAGTTAATTTATTTTAAATTGATATTTAAGCCTTGTAAGACTACATATCACTATTCTCAACACATAATTCTCCCACTCATAAATTTTAATACTTAATTTTATTGAATGAGGGAGTATCTTTTTTTTTCCTCCAGAACCTTACTAAATTTGTAAAAATATAAAAACATTTCTCTAATATTTCAGTTTGTTTTCAAAACAATATGGAAATTAAGTTTCTGATGTCTAGTTTTTTATGTGATTTAGAAATCTGGGACTATGTACAAAATCTGGCATTAGCACCCAGAAAACACAGATCTAAGAGACGTGATTTAAGTTAGAATATAGATACAAGGTGTTATGTAGATGTTTGCATGAGGTTCTAGATTTGCTGTTGTTCTTGCTATTGGAGTTGTTTTTCTCCAAGTGAAGAAGTGAAGTCAGTTTACCTACTTGGAATCAATAAAAATAACCACTTGGTCACATAAAGGATTGTTTACCTTCCCCATAAAGAGAATCTGTTAAAACAATGATGTACTCTGATTAGGTGTGCATCACCTATCTGCTTCATTCACCTCCCCCAGCTCATCAAGAAAAAAATTCTGACATCATTATCCTACTCCATTGATCTTGAAATGAAATATTGAGATAGCTTTCATGAAGTTGTCATGACAGAGTATGGAACATTCCAGGAGTAATAATTAACTAAAGCATTTTTGGGCTAAATTAAATGTCTACTATATTCCTATCTGTTCATGTAGGTATAAGTTAAATCTTGAAGAAACAGAGTTCCATTTGAAGCAAAAAAACATACAAAAATTTTATCATTTTAAGGAAAATTGGCTTCTCATAGTAAGATATATCAGTAGAAATTTAAAGGAAATGCATATTCATTTTTAAGGTGGCCTCTAAGAATTTTTTTTTGTTTTTACAAATTATTTGACTTATTCAGAAAACAAATTCCTTTTGTAAACTTCTTTTTAACTACAGGCTATTTTTGGTTTGCTTTGAATATTTGTTATCCTTCTACAGTTTAACATTTTCCCATAGAAAAATTATAACATATGGTATAGAATACAATGACTTATTATGTCTTCTATTGCAAAGAAATAAAAATATTCTATCACATATGTATTACAAGTTGACTGTTGCCCAAAGGACTCATTCATTTACAGAATAGCATGTTTAAACCAAACCTTTTTTACCTGTATTATCACAATGAATTAAAGTTTGAAGAGGGTTCTTTATCTGGGGGGAATTCTAGTATTGTTTGTGAAGGATATTCAGGGAGATAGGTATGGAGACAAAACAGGTTGAGTGAAATTTGTCAATTAATTTGCAATTTCTATGACAAAACTATAGGCATAGAACTAGCTTATAAAGTATGTCAATCCTGTAGCTTTTAAAAAGGAACAAGACAGCAGTTATTTTAGATTTTAATATTGCTATAATATTTAATGTTTTCATTCAACCCATGACCTTGTATAATAGATGCCAAGTTGTTTTCTGAGAAAGGAAAACTTATTAGAACTGCACACAACTGTTATGTTTCCATTACTTTGCTTTCTCCTCTACCTGAATATTTGGTATTTTCTCAGTTTATATATTCAGCTAATAAAATGACTAGAGTTTCATAAAGAGATGGAAGTACTCACACTGAAGCAGAGATATGAGTAAATTCTTGAATTTACCACAAACTATATTAAATATGGTTTCTTCTGGCTTTTGACATAAAGCATTTAGTGATATTAATAGCCGTAACTAAAACTGTATCATTCTCCAGTAAATTGACTTATAAAACTCACAAGTAGCTGATTGGTTTCAACATCCATGAAATCTATAAGTATTTCATATTTTCTATATTATAATTACAGTCTTAATCCTTTAAGATAAATAGGATTATTACTGGAAAATCTTTAGGCTTTAATTTTTTATTTTATTTAAGTTATCGAGTTTCATGTATTTCATATATACAGACTTGCAGACATAGCGGCCCTCCCTCCCCTACCCTTCCTCGTGCCCATGCTCCAACCTTTCTCCTCATCCCTCTCACATTACCACTCCTAGTTTTTACAAAGACCTATTTTAGGTTTACTTGTTGATTTTATAGTTAACCCTACACTAAGTAAATGAGTTCAACCAATAGTATGAAGAGAAAACTCAAAATAAAAAGGAACATTGTTCCACAATGAAAGAGACAAGGGCTGTAAGCAATCATTGAATATCAAAATGTCTATTTCACTCCAACACATTACATTTGCAGTACTCTATCGGTTACCCCAGATCAGGGAAAATATATGATAACTATCCTTTAGGAACGACCTTATTTCACTAAATATAGTTTCCACCTGAGTCCATAGTATTGCAAAAGATGGGATTTCGTTTTTTTAATAGCTGAGTATTTCACCATTATATATATATATATATATATATATATATATATATTATAAATTCTTTATACAATAAACAGTTGGACATCTGGGTTGATTCAATTCCTTAGCTGTTGTGAATTGTGCTGCAATAAACATGGGGTACAGATAACTCTTTCATAAAACCATTAGGCTTTAAAACATGCCCATCAGGAAATAAAGTCTTCACAATGCTTTTTATATCATGGAATGAAATCTTTTCAATAGCTTTCAACATACAAAATATGCACCAAAACAAAGACAAACTGAGACATAAACACATATTCACATGAGTAAGAAACATACCTCAAGAACAATTTTGAGAAGTTTTGCTTAGCATTTTAGCAACCTTATAGGCAAATTATTTTATACCAGAATAAATATTATATATTTTATAAATGACTTACATCAACAAATAATAGCATTTATATACACAAACAATGCATGACTTAGAAATGACTTGTAAGTTCAATACTAATCACAATAGCTACAAACATTTAAATGCCTTGGAACAAATATAATCATGATGTGAAAGATCTCTACAATGCAAATTTTAAAAAAAATAATGAAATATAGGAAGACACATACAAATGGAAAAATCTTCCAATTCATGAGTTGGACGAATATCACCAAAATGTCCATACTACCCAAATCAGTTTATAGATTCAATGTCATTCCAATCTAAGTACTAAGAATACTTTTCTCAGATCTAGGAAAAGCAATGCTAAAATTCATATAGAATCACAAGAGATGCTGAACAGCTAAAGCAATCTTCAACAATGACAAAAACAGAAATATGACAATATTAGATTTCAAGAAATACTGCAGGACAGTTACAAACAAAGAAGCCTGGTACTGCACAAAAAATAAACACGTGGCTTAATGGTAACAATAGAAAGGTCAGAAATTAATCTAAGCAGCTACAACCAATGAGTCTTTGAAAATCAATCTCTGGATAAAGGGCAGTCTCTTCAACAATTGGAAAATTAGTTCTACATATGCAGATGTTTGAAACAAGAACACTGCTTTCCATCTTATACAAAAATCAACCCACAATGGATCAAGAACCCAAATCTTTGACCTATCACATTACTAGAGGGAAATGACAAGATGTTTGGCATAGGCAAAGTGTTCCCGGAAAAGACCTCAGAAGTACAGGCAATAAAAGAGAAATAGACAAACTAGATTACATTAATGTAAGAAGCTTCTGAACATCAAACAAAGCACTCAACAAAGTGAAGACGCAAGCAACATAATGGCAGAAAATACTTGTAAATTATGTAAATAATTATGCAGATTATGTAGATAATGTATTGTAAAATAATATAAGTTATGTAGTTAAGGATTAATACCAAAACATATAAAGAGCTCAGAAAACTCCACAATAAAAGAATCTAGTCAAGAAATGGCCAAAGGACATGAAAGGGCATTTTTCAAAGGCTGAAATACAGACAACAGACACATAAAGTTTGGCTCAGCATCACTAGCCAATAGGGAAATGCAAATAAAACCCACAGTGTGGTTTAATTTTACCGTACTTAGAATTTCTATCATTTAAATAAATAAATAAAAATGCCTGTGAGGATGTGGGAAAAAAAGGTATCCTAATATACTGCTGGGGGATATAAAATAGTACAACTCTTATGGAGCACAGGAAAGAGATTCTTCAGAAATCTGAAACTTCATCTACCATATGACCCAGCCAACCCCTGCCTGGGATTTTTATCCAAATGAAATGAAATCAGCACTTGAAAGAGTTATTTTTAACTCCCATAGTTACTTGAAGCTCAATTCACATGACATTATGAAGAAAACATGTATATATACACTATAGACTACTACTCAGCCATAAAATATGAAATTCTGTCTTTTGAAACAAAATAGATGAAACTGGAAAGCATTATGCTTAGTGAAATAAGGCATTCTCTAAAAGACAAATATGTTTTCCCTAATATGTGGTAATATGTGGTATTTCTTGAGATTTGACTATTGTTTTTAGCTGTTGTTTACACTCCTGTGGAACTGTATTCTGTTTACCTTTTATTTGTTGAATATTATAGTTATCAGTGCATTAGCCTGTCATTACAGAGGGGGCTGACAACTTCCAGAACTATGTTGAATAGAAATGGTAAAAGTTGATATCCCTATCTGTTTCCAGATCTCAGTGAAAAGTCTTCCAACTTTTCCCCTTTCAGTATGATGGTGGCTGGGAAATTTTATAGATGAGGAGAGAATTGATAGATAATATCCATGTCCTTAAAAATTGTCAGCCTAGAATACTGTTCCTAGCCATGCTCTCATTTATGAATGAAAATGTAATAAAAACTTGCAAAAACAAACAAAAATTGACAGACACCAGGGCAGCCTTACAAATGATACTTTAGGGTGTACCATATACAGAAGTAGAGAAAGATAACTACCATCATGAGAGACTATGAAAGGAGAAAATTTCCTAATAGTAGCACAAATGAGATATAAAACAAACAATATGATTATTTACAGATAAATGTCAAGACTAAGTCATCACTTATTAATAATAACTCCAATTAAAAATACAGTTTGGCTAAATATATTAAAAAGCAAAACCCTTCTATGTGCTGCCTACAATAAGCAAACCTAACCGAGAAAGATACACACAGACCTTAAGTGAAAAGGTGGTAAGAAATATTCCATGCAAATGCAAATCAAAAACAAGCAGGAGTTGCTGTTCTAATATCAAACAAAATAGTTTAATATAAAAATTGTCAAAAGAGATGCAGATCATTATGTAATGATGAAGGAATCAACTCTGAGTCTTAATCACTTAAATTTATATATATATATATGTGTATATATATATAACATACACACATGTACATATTCATATAAATACATGGTGGAATGCTAAATGGAGCTGATTAATATATACATATTCTCACATATTTACTATTTTCAGGTATAATAACACTGAAATCTGTTGCCTCATTTATTGCATTCTAGAATGTTATAGAGAGAGAAGAGGAGAGATCTTCCATCACCTGGTTCACTCCCCAAATGCTTGCAACAGTTACAATTGAGCCAGGCCAGAGCGAGGAGTTTCCTCTACATCTGCCTTGTATGTGATAGGGACCCAAGAATTTGACCATCCTTCCCTGCTTTTCTAGGTCCACTAGTAGGGAGCTGGATCTGAAGTGGAGCAGCTGAACTTAAACTGGTGCCCATATGTGATAGTCATTGAAGGCAGCAACTTAACACAGTCCACCACAATGCTGGCCTCTCTATCCTTTAACTAGCATGTCTTCGACCTCCCCCAAGCCAGTTTAGCCATTATAAAAAGTATACACACTTTAAAAAATATGTATGTTTTATATATACATACATATATGCATGTATCATTTTTTACTGGATAGCATTATGCTTAGTAAAATAAGCCAGACCCAAGAAAACAATACCATGTTTTCTCTGATTGTTTGTAGCTAATATAGAGAGCACAAAAACAGCTTGATGCTGATCAAGATAACATGAAGTCTAGTGATTTGATTGATGTCCATAACCCTTGTCTACACCTCCACAGAACAGTGGTCTATCTTACTTTTAGAACTCTTTGTTTAGAGGACCATTGAGCCTATGACTATAAAATAAACTGAAAATGTGTTATCACAAAAAATTAAAGGAAGAAAAGGAAGGAAAAGGCAGGGGAAGAGGAAAGTACTGTTGAATTCCAGGAATTGTACTCATGAAATTCATGAACTCTGTTGTTTATATGTTAATAAACTAAAAATGTAACAAAATGGATTTTTATTTTTTAAATTAAAGTATTTGTACATGTAGAAGGTTTCAGCAGGGTAAGTAGTTGTCTGATAGGAGTTCTCTTGATTTTTTTCCATTGTCTTCTTTTTGTATTCCTGGCAATAGGCATAAACTGCAAGTTTTAATGAAAAAAAAATGCATCCAAGTGCATAACCAGGCTTTGAGTTATCTTTTATATCCACATCAAAAATCAACCTGCTTTTCCTGGCTCAGTGCATCCTAGACCTCAATCTGAGTGTTGGGAAATTTTCTCTTTAAGCATGACTCCTCCTTCACATTCATTATATGAATTTTAGGTTACCACATTGTCTCAGCTGCTATGGAATGTTTATTTTCTTTTTTTTTAATGGATATCTAGATAAATTTAATATGTAATCTGAGTTTCAGAGCTAGAAAGCAAGACTACTACTAATGGATGTTCTCTGGATTGGCAGCAGTATTCCATTAGTAGCTGTGATTGAAAAATGTAATGGCCATCACTTGTCAGATTAGATGAAATGCAAAATATGTGTCTGTGTCTCTGTGTGCCTCTGTGTCTCTATCCTTCTAGCCCAAGTTTAGGATATGTAAATGGAAAGCATTGGAAAGACCTAATGTCCAATGCCCTGAAGCTCTTTATTAATGTTGCTGCTTTCAATTATAGGTTTCTGATTCAACTCACACATGTAATAGTGTGTATAAGATCATGAACTTAAGATAGCATTCAATTTAAATAGCAAATATACTCCACCCCCAGTTTTGATTTTTTTATATTTTTATTATTTGCCTGGTGAAGTTTGCTGTTCAGTCATTTGCATACTATGAATGCCTACCATGCTCATCCAGGGGTCTTAATATAAACTCTGAATTACAGACATGGTATCCTTTTTCCTCTTTGAATAGAAGCTTAATACTGAGTTTAGATGTTTGGTTCCTACATTATTAGTCTGCTTGCGTTCATGAGCTGGTTGTTACCATAGCTTATTCTTAACTGACCATGCCCCAGTTTTCTCACCTGCAAAAACATAATGATGTGATAATGACTCCTAGGGTCATAAAGAGGGCATGGTATACTAATACATGAAAAATGACAATCAGAATATATAATACCCAACACATGATATTCTCTCAGTAAATGTTAGGTTTTACGCATGTTTGATCTATTTTATATTCTGCTTTCTAATTTTTCAAAACACTTCCTTAAATGCCATCCCATATGATAAAGGCTAAGAGGACTACTTTTCCATATTCAGAATAGTATGAAACACTACTCTGTGAAAGATGAAGGGATGCGTTCTATTTACTCTTCATAAAAGGGAGAAGAACCTTTATCACTGATGATGAGTGTAGACAGTGAAGAATATGCATCATGGGAAGGTTTTATATCTCATGTCCAAGAAAAAAATAACAGTGTACCAGATAGAAACAGAGAAAACAGGTCCAATTCCAAGATAATTACAGAGTAAACAAAATCTCCTGAAGATCCACATCAGTCAAAAGCTGTATACTCAATATGTAAAGTTCAGAGCAATAAAGAGCATAGTGGTGTGGATAGTTGGAGGGGAGCCCTGAAGCCACATAACCTGAGTATACTTACTATCCTTTCTCTTCTTTATGCTGATCATTAAGGTTTTTTCTGTACTTTATTTTCTTTATTTATATAATGAAAAAATAGGTTTCTATGAAATTAAAGTTTATAAAATCACTGAAAGATGGACCGGCATATACATATAATAACTGCTATTAATTCCTATGTTAAATAAAGTGAAGAGTAAAAGTTAAAAAGTAAAGACATAGGTTGAAATTAGTGTTCAGTATACTATTTGAGTGAAAGAATTTAAATTTCTAATCATCAGAAGGATTTTGCACAAAAGTTCTCAATAATTAGTGTGAATAAATATTGTTATGGAATATGTGAAATAATACAACCTCACACTCTAATACACAGATATTCTAATTTGAAAAAGAAGTGATCTGTTTGAGACTTCTTCTTCTTCTTCTCCTTTTTTTTTTTTTTTGAAAGGCAGAGTTAGTGAAGAGAGAGAGAGACAAAGAAAAAAAGTCGAGGTGCCGGTGCTGCAGGTGGAGGATTAGCCTAGTGAGCCACGGCACTGGCCAAGGAATTTTCTTAATAACAAACATTAAAAAGCTTTGATCAAGGAAATAGGTGGATGACATTACAAGAAATGCTATGAGGTAGTGTGAACCAAGTTTTATAAAGTAAGTAGCTGTTTTTATTATCTTTCATTCTTTACAACAACCTGAATTTATCTTCCCAACAGGGAAGAAGGAAATTGGAATGTTCTGAGTGCTTCCAAAAACATTTCTCCATCCTTTCCCTTAATAAGTGGTTTTCAGCTCTTGGCCTTCTGCCTGCTGTGTTTAGCAGACAGGAAATCAGACCATGAATAAACAAAGAGAGTCGGAGGGAAAAAAAAAATAATCCCTCTTCCTCTCAGACAGAGAAATATAAATATGACTTCTTCTGATTTGTAATTGGGATAAAAAGTGACTTTATGGCTCCTCAACTGATCAAGAGCACAAGGAAGTGCAACTGAACATCCTGCTACAGTGCTCCAGGACCTGTGAACTCCTGTGGATGAGAAGTACAAATTCCTCTATGCCAGGCTGAGCCAAAAATGGCAGAAATTTCAATGAATAATAATTGTTGTCTCTGATAACATAGAGAAAATCTACTCTATATCACTAGTACCTCTAGCCAAGCAAATTATTGAAATTCCTAAGGAAATAGATTATCTCCATAAACAACACTTTGGGAATTTTTTGAAACCCCAAACTTTGTAGCATAATTTTTTTCTAAGAGTGTTACCCATACGTATTTCTAAAATACGTGGATTACTACATTTCAGTCTTCACATAATCATTGAAAGTTATATCACTAAAATTGATGTACCTCCTCCATAACCTGAACCTGTAACATCGTTTCAAGACATCTCTAAGTGAAATGTGCTCATTTTTCACTGCCCAGAAATCATCATGTCCCACAGTATTCAGTCTATCAGAGATTTGCATAATGATGTATTGAGTTTATTGACAAAATTTGTTACGTGCAAATTGTCAAATTTCTGTGTATTTGTCGGTAACCCATGCTTTTTCTAAAAAAATGCCATTCTCTGTTCCTAAGATGGGAATTGATGTTCTAGTTTCTGCTCTAGTTTCATCCATCTCTCTCTTCCTCACTCACTCCTCTCCTTCTCCTCTCTCCTTGTCTCCCTCTCACTTCTCTCTGTTCTTTCCTTTTCTTCAGAACCATTCTTTGTTTGCAATATACACTATGGCACTATCGAGATGTGTCCTGCAATGATGTTTATAATGGGAATTATATTTATAGGTTCACTTTCAGGAGTCATTTCTTTTCCTGGTTATTCATATCAGCAATTTGTGCCTTAGCTTCTTGGAGACGTGGGTCTTCCCCAGATCCGTTTTATGTCCCTGTAGAGATATTGTAGAATCAAAACCCAAACCATTTCCTATTAATGCCTGCCTCTAAAAATTCTACTCTTCCTCTATCTTATGTCATATAATTACCCTTTAACACTTAAATTAAAAGTCAACTGTATTCTTTCCCTCTTTAGAGTAATGAAGCAGCTATTGTCATCATTTTCTGCTAAAAACATACAATAATTTCTGTTATTTTGCTCACTCTGCCTTACTGGATTTTTTCTGTAAACTGGAATGATTATTACTTACTTTGAGTCTCCAGTTTTGTCTTGGTATACACATAAGCAGCACCTGTTTATTGGAATTCATTCTCACTACATTTATATATAATATTATTATTTTACTTATAGAAACTTTAGCTGTGCACTCTAAAAGGGAAATTTTTTAAAATTTTTTATTATGTGCTTCTTTTATTTGAGAGGGAGAGAGAGTGAGCAGGTGAGAGTGCTCTGGTCTCCTGGTTCACTCATTAAATAACTGGAAAAGCTGGGGCTGTGTCAAGAGGAGCCAGGACCTGGGATTTCCAACTAGTTCTCCCATATGGAAGTAAGGAAGCCAACTACTTGAACAATCACCTGCTACATGCTAGGGTGTACACTAATAGGAAGGTGCAGTCTGGAGAGGCGTTGTAAATCAAACCCAGTTACTCAGATACAGAAAGTGGGCATTCCAAGCAGTGTCTGATCTGCTGCCCCAAGTGCTTGCTCTGTACCTTACATTTTATAGGTAAAGAGAGATTAAGTGACTATATCAATAAATAATTGTCCTAATATGAGGAGGAGAAATACTGTAAACACAGTCAAAGGGAAAAATGTGGTCACCAATAACAACAATTGGACTGGGAGTCATGAAAAGTCACTGTGACTAGAAATTTGAAAAATAGGCCAGCGCTGCAGCTCACTAGGCTACTTCTCTGCCTGTGGCACCCATACTCTGGGTTCTAGTCCTGGTTGGGGTGCCAGATTCTGTCCTGGTTGCTCCTCTTCCAGTCCAGCTCTCTGCTGTGGCCCGGGAAGGCAGTGGAGGATGGCCCAGGTGCTTGGGCCCTGCACCCCATGGGAGACCAGGAGGAAGCACGTGGCTCCTGGCTTCGGATCGGCACAGTGCACTGGCTGTAGCGGCCATTTGGGGGGTGAACCAACAGAAGGAAGACCTTTCTCTCTGTCTCTCTCTCTCTTGCTGTTTAACTCTGCTTGTCAAAAAAAAAAAAAAAAGAAATTTGAAAACTAAATGGAAGCAGTCATGAGGAAATTTACAATCTTAATTTCCAGGGAGGGAGATAGAAGCAAATGCAAATACCTGAAACAGGTAGCAAAATATCTAGTGTGTTTGAGAGACAGGCCAATGGGCGATAACTCACAGTATAAGGGAGAAAAGTGGGAGAGTGGATGGATAGGAAAACAGGGTACCTCTTTGTACTACCTACAAAGCTCTGGGAAGAAGTTTGGATTTTATTTCAAGGAAACAGAATGTCACTGGAGGGTTTTAAGAAAGAAAATAACATAATGTGATTTGTGTGGTAGAATTTCACACTGACTGCTGTGGGGAGAATGGATTGTAGGAGTGGAAATAAGAAAGCAAAGACAAGCGTAAAAAAGCAGTTCCAGTTGTCCAGATGTACCAGAGGCAGGCTTGGTTATAGAATTTTAGGATATATTTGGGTACATAGATTCACTTAGAAATGTCACTCCAAAAGAAAACCCCATTCTCTATAATTTAATTAGTGAATAATGTTAAGTACTGAATTAAAACATAGTCTGCTGCCCAGAATTATAGGTTAGAAAGATGGGCAAGGTTTAAAATAGCGTTTGACAGCTGGTATTCGTATATGGGACTATGGCTCTATGACATAATGGCAGATATATAAGATTTAAATGGCATAATATACAGAACGTTGAAGATTTTCTGCATTCTCTAAATTTTCTCACACAGAAGGATTTATTTTCACGATTAAAACACATGAGTGACAGTTGTGACTGCTTTGAAAGTTTAGCATTACAGGGATAACTGAGAAGACAGAACTTGTGGAAGATAACTGAGATTTCTGAGTACTAAAAAATAAGTGAATCACCACTTCTTAAAGGAATTGGTTTGATTACTGATGTTTAAAATACATGTCCTCAAGTGACTTGTTAAAAGTCTCTTTATTTTATTGATTTATATATGTGTGTGTGTGTATATATATATATATATATATATATATATTATTTTCCCAAAGAAACCTTTTATTTAATGAGTACAAATTTCATGAGTACAGCTTTAGGAATATAGTGATTCTTCCCACCATACCTGCCCTCCCATCCCCACTCCCACCCTTCCCATTCTCAGTCCTGTTCTCTATTAAGATTCGTTTTTAATTAACTTTATACACAGAACACCAAATCTATACTAAGTAAATATTTCAACAATTTGCACACACATACACAATATAAAAAACTGAAAACAAATTTTACAGTTAATTCTCATAGTACAACTCATTGAGCACAGAAGTCCTGCGTGGGGAGTAATTGCACAGTGACACTTGTTGTTAATTTAACAATTAACACACTTACGTATGACATCAGTGATCACTGGAGGCTCTTGACATGAGCTACCTAGGCTATGGAAGCCTTTCAAATCCATACTGTCTGCCAGTATTTAGACAAGGCAAGAAACAAATTGGAAGTTCTCTCCTCCCTTCAGAGAAAAGTACATCCTTTCATGGCCCCTTCTTTTCCTGGGATCTCATTCACAGAGATCCTTCATGCAGTACATTTTTTTTTAACAAGATGTCTTGGATTTCTGTGCCTGAAATTCTCTCATGGACTTTTCAGCCAGACCAGAATGCCTTTAGGCGATTCTCATTCTATGAGTCTGCTATGTGAACTGCTTCACATGTTGGAACATTCTCTCCTTTTTAATTCTACCTATTGCTATTAGCAAACACTTGATCTTATTTATATGATTCTTTTAACAGTAAATCCTATCTATGTTATCCCTTTAGCACTTAAAATGGCTTTACCACCCAGCTTAATGGGATTTGGAGTCCCATGGCGAGTTTTAGCTGTATCCTTAGAAGCATGTCCATAGGAATGTACACAGAACTATACAGTTTACAATTACAAACTTCCTTTTCCCTCCCTTATTCCTACTCTTACTTTTTACTGGTATCTATTTTGAATTGACTTTATATACATATGATTAATTCTATGTTAAGTAGAGCGCTCAGCCAATGTTATTGAGAGAAAAAAATGTTTCTCGACAAACAAGATGAGGGCTGTTCAAATTATTGCTTCTCAAAGTGTCAATTTCACTTCTGTAAGTTGTCTTTTAGGTGCTCTGTTAGTTATCACAGGTCAGGGAGAACATATGGTATTTGTCCTTTTGGGACTGGCTTATTTTACTAAGTATAATCTTTCCTAGAATCATCCATTTTATAGTAAATGACTGAATTTTATTTTTTTTACCACTGTGTAGTATTCCATAGAGTATATATCCCATAATTTCATTATCCATTCTTCATTTGATGGACATTTAGGTTGATTCCATGTCTTAGCTACTGTGAATTGAGCTGCAATAAACATGAGGTTGCAGATAACTCTTTTATTTGATGATTTCATTTCCCTTGGGTAAATTCCAAGGAGTGGGAAGGCTGGGTCATATGGTAAGATTATATTCAGATTTCTGAGGTATCTTCAGACTGTCTTCTGTTGTGGCTTTATAAGTTTCCATTCCCACCATCAGTGGATTAGGGTGCCTTCCCCTCCCCCATCCACCCTCATTGTGGTTAATTTTAGGATTAGGGTATAATTTATTGATAACAATAATTGATAGTATTGAAATAGAATACAAAATAATCAGTTACACATATTTTACATGGGGAAAAAACTAGAATTTATAGACCTGTTTGTACACACAGACATTTACTGGGCACTTAGTAAATATCAGCAATAGATTATGCCTTCAAAGATTTTATAATCTTTTGAGGAGACCCAGGCATATAAGGCATATATATTTGAATGTAATATGGAAAATATTCAATAAGAGTAAGGTATGGAAAATATTCCACGGAACGGCGTTACGGTGATTGTTCTAACTTGCTCATTTAGGGTGTATTTCACATAGTAGAAAGTGCCTAAGCTGACTTTTGAACAAATCATCAAGAGTATGGGATTGAAGTAAGGTCATGCAGACTTTCTGGGTGAGAAGTGGGCAGAAGGAGTAAAAGAAGGGTGGCTTAAAATATGTGTGGGCCAGGCTGGCGCCATGGCTCACTAGGCTAATCCTCTGCCTTGCGGCGCCAGCACACCAGGTACTAGTCCTGGTCGGGGCACCGGATTCTGTCCCGGTTGCCCCTCTTCCAGGCCAGCTCTCTGCTGTGGACCCGGAGTGCAGTAGAGGATGGCCCAAGTGCTTGGGTCCTGCACCCCATGGGAGACCAGGAGGTAGCACCTGGCTCCTGCCTTCGGATCAGCGTGGTGCGCCGGCCACAGCACGCCAGCCATGGCGGCCATTTGAGGGTGAACCAATGGCAAAGGAAGACCTTTCTCTCTGTCTCTCTCTCTCTCACTGTCCACTCTGCCTGTCAAACAAACAAACAAACAAAAAAATATGTGTGGGCTGGTGCCGCAGGCTCAATAAGCTAATCATCCATCTAGCAGCACCGGCATACCGGGTTCTAGTCCCGGTCGGGGCGCCAGATTCTGTCCCAGTTGCTCCTCTTCCAGGCCAGCTCTCTGCTGTGGCCAGGGAGTGCAATGGAGGATGGCCCAGGTCCTTGGGCCCTGCACCCGCATGGAAGACCAGGAGAAGCACCTGGCTCCTGCCTTTGGATCAGCGCTGTGTGCCGCCGCAGTGCGCCGGCTGCGGCGGCCATTGGAGGGTGAACCAATGGCAAAAGGAAGACCTTTGTCTCTGTGTCTCTCTCTCTCTCTCTCAGTCCACTCTGCCTGTCAAAAAAAAAAAAATGTGTGAAAGGATATGTAATTGCACATCATTATGAAAGTGTGGTGTAGATTTGATGCTATAGAAGTTTGCAAGCAAAAGCCTGTATGTTGTGAACCAGCTTCTAACAGGAATTCAACGTGCAGTTAAAAGCAGGTGATGCCTTAAATATCTACCTACAGGAAAAGTGGAAAGGAAATTTATAAAACAAACTGTCATTCAGCAATTCTTTTTCAAAATTTAATATTAATCTTACCAGTATCCACACAAAATACTATATATATATATATAACTTATATAAGATTTTATATATATATAATAATGCTATATATACTATATATATAGTGATACTCATAGAGTAACTAAACTGTGTATTTTATGAGCTGGTATGCGCAGATATATTAATGAATATGCGTTACTAACATCTATGGAGATTTTAAATAGATCCTAAGGCTTATAAACTTCTATAGCATCAAATCTCCTAGCTCTACATCACACTTTCATAATGATGTTCCAACATATATCCATCACACATACTTTTCAGGCCACCCTTCTTTTACTTCTTCTGGCACCTTCCTGCCAGGAAAGTCTATATCCCTTCACTCACCTCCCGTAATCGTATTGATTTGTTTGAGTCAGCTTAGGCACCTTGTGTTCTTTGAAATATACAAATATACCCTGAATGTGAAAGCTAGAACACCCATTATAGTTGGTGCTGTATTTTTTTTATGAAAAATATGTTTATTTTAGTGCAAAAGAAATTTTGAAAGAACTGCATAGATTTTTTTTTCACAATACTCATTGCCCACAAACTTTTTGAATACACCACATGTTTTTTAGCAATTTGCTATCTGACTTTTTTTAACTTCTATTTAACAATTATAAATTTCCAAAATACAGCTTATGGATTACAGTAGCTTTCCCCCCATAACTTCACTCCCACCTGCACCCTCCCATCTCCCGCTCCCTCTCCCATCCCATTCATATCAAGATTCATTTTCAATTCTCTTTATATTCAGAAGATAATTTAGTATATATTAAGTAAAGATTTCAACAGTTTGCACTCACACAGAAACACAAAGTATAAAGTACTGTTTGAGTACTAGTTATACCGTTAATGCATATTGTACAACACATAAAGGACAGAGATCCTACATGGAGAATAAGTGCACAGTGGCTCCTATTGTTGACTTAACAATTGGCACTCTTGTTTATGGCGTCAGTAATCACATCTGCAAATACTAACTGATAAAATAAAAACGGGAGAGAATGATCCAACATGGGAGTGGGAGACACAGCAGACTCATAGAATGGCAGATGTCCTAAACAGCACTCTGGTCTCAGAATCAGCCCTTAAGGCCTGCGGATCTGGCCCAGAAGACCATGAGAGTATTTCAGGTATGGAAAGCCAAGACACTCTGGCAAAAAAAAATGACCTAAATGAAAGATCTTTGCGAGTGAGATCCCAGTGGAAAGAACAGGTCATCAAAGGAGGTACCTTTCTCTGAAGGGAGGAGAGTACTTCCACTTTGACTAAGACCTTGTCTAAATAAGATCAGAGTCGGTAAACTCAAAAGGCTTCCATAGCCTTGGCAACTCATGACAAGATCCTAGGGTGATTACTGATGCCATAAACAAGAGTGTCAAATTGTTAAATCAACAATAGGAGTCACTGTGCACTTACTCCTCATGTAGGGTCTTTGTCCTTAATGTTCTGTACATTGTGATTTAATGCTATAACTAGTACTCAAATAGTATTTTTTACTTTGTGTTTCTATGTGGGTGCAAGCTGTTGAAATCTTCTCTTAATATATGCTATATTTACTTAATATATGCTTCTGTATATAAAAAGAATTGAAAATGAATCTTGATGTGAATGGAATGGGAGAGGGAGTGGGAAAGGGGAGGGTTTCGGGTGGGAGTGAAGTCATGGGGGAGGAAGCCATTGTGATTCATAAGCTGTACTTTGGAAATTTATATTCATTAAATAAAAGTTAAAAAAATTTTAAGAAAGAGTGAAAATTATACTGCACCAATTAAACAGGGAAGGATAACTTTATTGAAAACTGTTGTAATAGGGAGGTGCTATGGTTTCGATTTGATTTCAGCATCCCCAGGATTTCATGTATTCAAATTCCCCGTATGAGATATTAAGAAGGGAGAGAGTTAATTCAACAATGTAGTTAGGGGCCAGCACTGTGGTACAGTATGTTAATCCTCCATCTGCAGTGCCAGCATCCCCCATGGGTGTTGATTCAAGTCCTGGCTGCTGCACTTCCGATTTAGCTCTCTGCTGTGGCCTGGAAAAACAGTAGAAGATGGCCCACGTGCTTGGGCCTCTGCACCCATGATGAAGACCTGGAAGATGCTCCTGGCTCCTGGCTTTGGATTGGCTCAGCTCCTGCCATTGAGGATTGAATGGAGAGTGAACCAGCCCATGAAAGACCTTCTGTCTTTCCCTCTCACTGTCTATAACTCTACCTCTCAAATAAATAAATAAATCTTTAAAAAGAAGGATGCGCTTTAAAAAACAGAGGTATTACATTTAAAGCTGAAGCCTTTGGGAGGTAATTAAGTGTAGATAAGGTCATAAGGGTTGTGTTGTGATTTAATCCTGGTGGCTTTATAAACAGATGACTAGAAAGCAGACAGACACTCATGCTCCTTGTCTCTTGACATGTGATTCTCTAGCACCTTGGGACTCTGCCAGCAAGAAGGCCCTCACAAGATGAGAACCCTACATCTTGTACCTCCCCACCTTGAACCAAGTAAATGATTTTATTTGATAGGTAGACTTCCTCAGGTCTTTCACTATAGGAAAGAAAACAAACTGAAGCAGAAAGATTAATACTTCAGGATACAATAGGCAGGAGAGTTTGGGGCAGTGAGATGAGCAAGTGGAAATGTACAGGATGACATTAGAGGGCAGATTGATCATGCTATATAGATACTCTGAATTTGCTAATTGTTACCTACTAAAAGTAGGCACCTACTGTCTCATAGAGATGGGGGAAGAGTGAAACGGACTCTATCCTTGATGTTTACATTTCAAAGGATGGCTCCTAGATCCTTGAAAAAGGCATTCTTAGATCTTAAAACTGGCCTGAAGATAGAAGATTTACATCTTTAAAAGGGCTAGAAAGCTTTTAAAATGGCAAGTTTTCTCAAGTGAAAGCTTTAAAAGGAAGTTAAAGATTTTATAGTCAGAAAGAAAGCTGTATGATTTTAGTCAAGCTGAACAGAACATTAAGGCCATTTTGATCCACTTACACAATGGAAATGTATTGTCTCACATTTCTTGAGGCTAGCAGTTCAGATCAAAATATCAACTGGGTTGGTTCCTTCTGAGGGTGTGAAGTACAATCTGTTCCATCACTCTCTTAGTTTCTGGTAGTTGCCCGGCTGGCAACCTTTGACTTCCTTAACTTTTGTTTTACTACCTACTCTCTGCCTTCACCCTTATATGAGGTTCTCCCTGCATGTGTCCTTGTGTGTCCAAATATGTGCATTTTGTAAGGACAACAGGCACAGTGGATTAAAGAGCCAAACCTACTTGAGTGTGATCTCATCTCAACTTTAATAATTACGTCTAAATCACCTTATATTCAAGTTAGCTTACATTTCTGAGTTATTGGGAAAAAGAGCTTCAGTAAATGAATTTTTGGTCCAGTTTCCTTTTGTATAGACTTTATTAATTTGTGTTTTATATATTTATTTTCATTTTATTTGAGTGATAGAAAGATATACATAGTGATGGAAAGAGATGTCTCATTCACTGATTTTATTTCCTGAAAGCCGCATGACCAGGGTTAGTTCAGGCTGGAGCCAGAAGCCAAGAAGTGCATCTAGGTCTCACACTTGGGTGGCAGGGACCCAAATACTGGAGGGATTAAAGACAGCCTATTGCAGTGCATGTGAACAGAAAGCTGGTTTAGAAACAAAGGGTCTAGGTAGGAGGCACTCTTTATGGAGCAACAAGTACCTGTTTCATTTCTATGACATATGCATGAAACTATGGATGATTTTTAAGAGTAATTTTAGTCTATCCGTTAGTATTAGCAGACAATAGTCTTGTTTTTGTGATCCCTTTGACTCTTAGATGTATCAGTATGATTAGTTGTGAACAGAAATTGATAATTTGGACTAGTGAGATGGCATTGGTACATGCCACCTTGATGGGATTGAATTGGAATCCCCTGGCACATTTCTAACTCTACCATTTGGGGCAAGTAAGCTTGAGCATGTCCCAAATTGTACATCTCCTCCCTCTCTTATTCCCAGCCTTATATTTAACAGTGATCACTTTTCCATTAAATTTAAACACCTAAGAATAATTGTATGTTAATTATAGAGTTCAACCAATAGTAATACTAATTACCAATAGTAATACTAACTGATAGAATAAAAAAGGGAGAGAACGATCCAACATGGGAAGTGGGATACACAGCAGACTCATAGAATGGCAGATGTCCTAAACAGCACTCTGGCCTCAGAATCAGCCCTTAAGGCATTTGGATATGGCTGAAGAGCACATGAGAGTGTTTTAGCCATGGAAAGCCATGACACCCTATCAAAAAAAAAAATGACTTAAATGAAAGATCTCTGCAAGTGAGATCCCAGTGGAAAAAACAGCTCATCAAAGATGGAGTTACCTTTCTCTGAAGGGAGGAGAGAACTTCCACTTTGACTATGACCTTGTCTAAATAAGATCGGAGTCGGCAAACTCAAAAGGCTTCCATAGCCTTGGCAACTCATGACTAGAGCCTAGGGAGATTACTGATACCATAAACAAGAGTGTCAATGTGTTGAGTCAACAACAGGAGTCACTGTGCACTTACTCCTTATGTAGGATTTCTGTCCTAAATGTGTGGTTCAGTGTGAATTCATGCTATAACTAGTACTCAAACAGTATTTTACACTTTATGTTCTGTGTGGGTGCAAACTGTTGAAATCTTTACTTAATATATGCTATATTTACTTAATATATGCTTCTGTATATAAAGACAATTGAAAATGAATATTGATGTGAATGGAAGGGGAGAGGGAGCAGGAGATGGGAGGTTTGCAGGAGGGAGGGAAATTATGGAGGGGAAAAGCCTTGTAATTTATAAGCTGTACTTTGGATATTTATATTTACTCAATAAAAGTTAAAAAATCTTTTAAAAAAAGAGAAATTTTAGGTTTTTAGAGAGTATAAAAATTTCCATGTACAGAATGGTTACTTGAATTCTGGTACCTTGATGTAAAGTGTGGTATCCCAAATGTTGTCTTAATTGCTATGTGAAATGCTGGCTCAGAAAATGATTTTGCTCAGAAAAATGATGCTGATGTTATCATCATTGTATGTCTGCATAAACTTTTTTTTAAATTTTAAGTTCTTTCATATTTATATAGAATATAAGACTGTTGCTATTTTATTTGTTTCTTCAGTCTCTGAGGCATTCTTATGTTCAAAAGGAGATGATCATAGAACAAGGAGAAAGTGGAATAATGGAAGACAGAACAGAAGGCTATATTTGATGTCAACAACAGAAGAAAACTCGAAAAAGTAGGTAAGAAAAGAGTAAAGTGGTTAAAGATGTTTCAGTACAAAATAGGAGATGAAAACTGTTTTATACAGTGTCAAACAGTGGGAAGAAAGGAAGTTTTTGTTAACAAAGAAAAGTTTTCTCTGGTTTCCTCGAAATAAGAAAGAAAATCAGTATCATATTTGGCAACAAATGGTAATATAATGTGGAATGATTACTCTTTAAAGCAGTGAAGTAGCAATCATCTTTGCATAAGATAATATGGGGTACTGCTGTTTTGCTATACCGGATTTGATATAAAATAAGTGAGAGATAAAGGAGTTAATTCTGGATACCTGCTAACCAGAAGTAGAAAATGAGTAAAACAGTCTCTGGAAGGAAAAAAAAAAATGCTAAAGTCAAAAAGAAAACAGCAGATTTTATTTGCTCTCGTATGGAATTATAAAATGTTTCAAGTGCTATAACAAGTCTTTTTGCTAAATACAAATTAAAATGTACGACTAATAAAATCTAAGCAGATTAGTTTAACATCTATGGTCTAACATCTAACTTTTATTTTAGGCAGTATCTTTTTTAGCAATTGTTTTCTTGATATTTGTTAACAAAATAGAGCTCTACAGCATTATTCTAATTGGACTACTTAAAAGTGCTTATAGTATCCTATTCTTTATAAATACTTAGGTTTGCACTGCATTCAATTCTGTAAGTTTATTCTGTTTCTGGATCTTTCTGAATTTGGTTAATATCATTGAAAAACTTACACTATTTTCAATCACTCATAATAGTTTTTTGTTGATGAAGGTTTTGGCTTGCTGTAAATTTTGTTCAATTTTGAATAGTATAGATTTATACAGAAGTTGCTTAGCCAAGCAGATATTTGAGAGCAAAAACTATAAGCAAACATTAAGAATCAGATGAGACCAAGGAGACCAAAGAAAGTTGGAGAAAAAAACAGCAGTGGATCAATTTACTTTATAACTACAGTAAATAATAGGGTAAATCCTCCTCATACACTCATTTAGTTAAACTGATGATCTAAGAAGCTATTCCCTAAGGTACTCTAGGGCTAATATGAACTTCATCCAAAGGAGGTATTAGGTAACAGTTGTGAAGTGTGGAGTACAGGATTTTCCTTTCTACCATTTTCATGCCAGAACAAGTGTGAATACAACACTTAACTGCAGAAATAAAATCTTAAGATATACCAAATATTTTATTGACTAACAAGTACTTTGGTTTAAAGTGCACTCACTAACACAAAATATAACTGTATCCAAATTTTAGATTTATGGTATTATCAATTTTGTCTCTTTGAGTTACTGTGATTTATGCAGTTAAGCTAAGATCATTTATTCTATTTTTGTATCATTCAGTGTGAAATACTAGTGATGTTAACTGATATTAATATGAGCAAGATAGGCCTTAATCAAATAGGAATTTGGGATGATTCTTTGAGGCTCTTGCCAGTATTCTCTATGTATCTGCCTGACAGAAATGCAGTGAGCTCAAAAAAATATGTTTCTGAACCAATGAGGGTCACTCTTTGTTTTGTCTGGTCAAAATTTAATAGAAACCATCTGGCTAGGGAATGGAGACTGATGGAAATATATATATATTTCCATATTTTATATATATATATATATATATATATATATATATATATATATATAATACTGCCACAATCCACAATCCCGAACATATAGGACTACAATTGTGTCCTGGCTGTGCTCCTTAAAAACCAGCCTGCTGCTACTATGTATCTTGTGAGGTAGCAGGTAATGGTTCAAGTATGAGAGTCCACTCTGCTTATGTGTTGATGTAGAGAGATGTCTAGCAAAGAGAAAATGAAGATTGCCAGCATTTCCACTGCTCTCCCAGATGCAGCACAGCCCTGCAAGCATTGTCCAAACCCCAACCCTTCTGAGCCAAGTGTGGCTGCTCAGGTTGAGACTGAGGAGCTGTCACTGGCTAGAAAAATCCAATTTGGCTGCACCTGGGTTCCCATGATCACCTTTAAGTCAATGTAGTGTCATGTTATTAAAATAACCAAGACTGGCATACTCACTTCCATTGTGCACCTGATGGCATAGCATGGTCAGGTGCATTCATGGTTGTGGGATTTAGTTGGTATACGTGGTGCTGCAGCGCCATTTGGGGAAATCTAAATCATAGAGACTTGTATAACATTTGATATAAAAACCTTTGCTCATTACTTCTCTGATGAAACAGTTTCTTTAGTGGATTATACCTTCCCAGTGTCTTTTTACCTGCCACAAATATAAGTAGAGCTTTCCTCTAAGCAGCTCCCACTTGAGACTGATAATTTGGTGAAACCTCAAGCAAATGTACTCCTTGTGTCCTCCAACAGTATGCAGCTGAAACAGGTATGCTAAATTTGTGTCGGTAAGAGTTAATATTTGATAGATTTCTCATTAGTAGTTATTAGTCGTTAAAGGAAGGTCATTAGGAATGTATTAGTGGTAAAATTTTGTTGAGAAATATGTCTGCTTTAGTGTATTTATTGTGTCCCTTGCTTTCTGTTGAATTGCTTTATTATTATTATTATTATTATTTCAACTAAGATAACATGCGCTGAATTTTTTTTTTCAAAATCAAGAATAGCTTTATTGAAATTGTTAAAAAAAAAACTTGCATATCAGCCATGTTACATTCCTCAAATTTGCCATAGTTTGGCAAGATTTTGAGAGAAAAGTTCAGCTTGTGACTTTTCTTCTGGGAGGAGACAGAAAAGCAGAAGGAGCAGTCTCGGGCTGATGCATCTTGCCTTAGAGCACTTATGGGGAACCTGTGTCCTTTGGATGTCTTGATGTCACAGGGAACAAAATAAAGCTCAGTACTACAGATGCAAGTTAGCATCACTCAGGAGGACTTGGGGAAGGTGCACTCCTTGTGGCTTCTTCCTTGGGACTGAAAGAGAAGAGTAGTATATGCATCTGGAATTCTGGTTTATCTAGAAACTGCCCGGGGAACTGATTTCTGTCTTGTCTGACTCTATCCTGAAAAGGAATAGGCATACTTTGAATCCCTAAGGTCCACCAAGAACAAAGTAACTCAGTGGTTTGTGGAAGCATCAGAGAACCTGTGTAACATCAGAGGGAGCAAGAGACTACAGGTTTTTGGAGAAGAAATGGTAAAGCTCTCTATATGGGAAAGTGCATGCACAGAATTGGAAAACGTTTGAGGGACTTCTGGAATCTTTAGCAGAAGGTCATTTTTTTGTATGAAGCAAGTCCATAACGACTGAGAGCACAAGCTTTTTTAAAATGCATAAAACACAGTAAAAAAAATCACAGGACACACATAGGAAAGCATGGCCTAATTAAGGGATCAAAGTAATTCTCTAAGCTACATCACCGAGAGGCATAACCATTTTGGAGAAAACAGTTTGGTCATTTTGGAATCAGGGACCCCCTCCTCCAATAGCCTATCCTGAGTGCTGTTGCCTGTAGCTTCTTCTGTATTTGTAGGGAAGAAAATTCTGGTTCAGTTTGTGAGAGTGAGGTGTGTTCTGGGCTTTAAAGCACTGCCAAATATCTTGGGGGTTGCTAGACATTTGATGCTTGCTTCCCCTCCCAGGCCTCCTCCCTACTTCCTTTTGGAGATTATAAGAAGAAACAGCTGAGGCCTAGCCAGCTGAATGCTATTATTGCACTAGCCCAACAGATTTTCTTATTGGCTCTCAGGTACCCAACTGCCCCTTGATTCTACCTCCAAAGTATCTCTTAACTTTCATAGTTGTCCTCTCTTGCAATCTTTTCTGGCTGTGGTCATTTCCTTCTAAACATTTTTCTTATAATTTGTGGTTCACCAATCAGAAGTTCCTGTTTTGCATATTATATATTTAGTTGTAAAAATTATCCTATCATCTCTGACACCTGAGAGTATAAAGTTAATTCTAGGACATTCATGTGCTTAGTTCTTCACTTAATTCAGCCTCGTGGGGTACATCCATTTCATCACATTGTTTCTCTCTCTCTCTTTTTTTTTTTTTTGAAGTATCCTCATACAGAATGTATTATATAAATTTATTTTTATTTCTTAAATTTTAAAGTTTTATCAGATTCAATATAGTTTTTAGATACAATTCTAAGAATACAATGACATTCTCTGACTCTTTCACTCCCATGTTTCTCCCTCCATCCCCCATCCTGCCTGCTTGCTTGGTATTTAGTTCTTTTGAGACAAAATATTATAAATTTATGTTATTGCAGTAAAAACACTTAATGCTTCACTAAATAATGAGCTTAACAAGTGAAAATCAAAAATACCCTAGTTTAGTGAGAATATAGGCAAGGTTATTACAATATTTGAATGGAAAAATGATAATTCCATCCACATGTAGTAAATTTTAAGCTAATTATAGATCATGAAAACTATAGTAGTATAACCTTCTTAACCATTCCTTTGACAAAGGTATAAAATAAAGTTTTATAAAATTATATTGGCAGTAATACTGATACACACAGACATTTCTTTTTGTTTTTATTTTTAATTTTTTTTATTTTAGCTCCCACATATAAGGAAGAACATTCAATTTATGTCTTTCTGTATCTGGCTTACTTCATTCAACATGGTGTCTTCCACTTGCATCCATTGTGATGCAAGTATTAGAATTGCATTCTTTCTATAGCTGAATAATATTCCATTATGTATATATACCACATTTTACTTATCCATTAATTTGATGATATATACCTTGGTTGATTCCAGATTTTAGCTATTGTGAACACTGCTGCTATGAAGATGATGATGCAGGTATTTCTTTAATAGGTTGTATTCAAGTCTTTTGTGTATATACTCAGTACTGGGATGGCTGGATCATATGGCAAATCTATTTCTAGTTTTTTAAGAAATCTTCACACTGTTTTCCACAGTGGCTCTGCCAATTTGCATTCCTACCAACAGTGTATAAGCATTCCTCTTTCTCCACATCCTCTCTAACATATTTTACTCTTTGTCCTTTGAATAATTAATATAAAAGTTTGTGCCTATTCATTTTTTGAACATTGGCTTATAGCTCTATATAATTTTAAATTGCTGTTTAAAAATTTAACTGGGAATAAAGAATAAATTAAGACATTGGAAGATCATTTAGAGTGATCATGATGGTTTTACCTATGTTTTATACATAAGTATGAAAATATAAATAATTGAAAATAGAATGATTAGCAGATAAAAGGTTGCATGCAGTTGAAGAGGAGGCATATCTTCTAATGTTCTATATCACAATGAAATTATTATGGTTTAAATCATTTAACCATATATTGCAGAAAACTTGTAGAGAATTTTGAATGTTGTGCACAAAAAGAGGGTGAGTGTCCCCCACAGAAATGTTTAAGGTTATCTATCTTTGATCCAAATATATCTAGATAAATAAACCATCTGACCATTATATATTATATACACATTGATTTGTCATACTCAACCTCATCAAATATGTATAATTATGAGTCAATTAAAAATTATCTTAAAATATTTTCTTGGTTTAATATGATAACCTTGCTTACCTCCTGAATATATGAAACACCATATCCATTCAAATAATTCAGCACTATGTCAATGTTTAAAAATAATACAGAGAGGAGAAAACAATGTAACATTAGTAATATTTATTTTGATATGAAAGATGAAGATGTAATTGCTTTTCATCATGATTTATCTTCCTTCAGTTTAGTTAGTTATTAAGACATTTGACTTAGTATTATCCCTCAGACTATGACATAACTTTACTTTCAAATGATACATCACCTAATAGTGCCATTTTTGGAATCTACAATTAAGAAGAAGATGAATATAAATTTAACATATGGAAAAAATTGTTTGCTATTACAATATTAAAAAGTAAAAAGCAAAATGAAAACTTTGATAGTGTCATATCAGACTGAAATCTGTTTTTAAAATATTATTAAATTTGATGAACAGAGCAGTCTTCATAGTGTTCTCCACTTTACCCCACAGTTTCATTAGCATTGTTTATTATTTCATTACTTCAAGCTTAATTTGAATGTCGCCTGCAAGAATAGTTCCAGAACTCCACCAATTATTACCAATTGATTTTATGAGTCTTTGTATCAATTTATATAATGTTCATGATTTCTATGTATTCTTTTTATTTTAGTAAGTTACATTTTTAATTTCATTCTTATATTAATTTAGACCATTCTGTCTTTGGATATAAAACATGTCTGATCCATGTCTGTGTCCATATGACAGTTTGACAAATATACAATTATCATTTAATGTTCAACAGGATTATAAATGTGTGTGCATGTTAGTATAGGTAGAAATAACTACATGTAAGATGAGCACATCAGTATTGACATAAACATTATACTAATATGTTACAAAAGTGAATAATACTCACAATCTAATTAAATATATTTCGTATATTTGATACATTTCATTGGTACTTAATCTATAGAAACTGTATAAGGCTACCTATATGAGAAAATATCTAATTACAGTAAATAACATTACAGTTCGCAGATGGCCACCTTTACAGTGTGACCTCATGTGTTTTTTCCTTTGTTCAGGTGCAAATAGGGAGAACTTTTTTTAACTTTTATTTCATAAATATAAATTTCAAAAGTACAACTTTTGGATTATAGTGGCTTTTTCCCCCTATAACCTCCCCACCATCTGTAACCATCCCATCTCCCACTCCCTCTCACATCCCATTCACATCAAGATTCATTTTCAATTATCTTTATATAGAAGATCAATTTAGTATATACTAAGTAAAGATTTCAACAGTTTGCACCCACACAGAAACACACAGTATAAAGCACTATTTGAGTACTAGTTATACCATTAATTCACATAGTACAACACGTTAAAGACAGAGATCCTACATGGGGAGTAAGTGCACAGTGTACTCCTGTTGTTGATTTAACAATTGATACCCTTGTTTAAGGCGTCAGTAAATACCCTAGGCTCTTGTCATGAGCTGCCAAGGCTATGGAAGCCTTTTGAGTTTGCCAACTCCGATCTTATTTAGACATGGCCATAGTCAAAGTGGAAGTTCTGTCCTCCCTTCAAAGAAGCTACCTCCTTCTTTGATGGCCCATAATTTCCACTGGGATCTCACTCACAGAGATCTTTCATTTAGGTCATTATGTTTTGTTTTTTTTTTTTTTTTTTTTTTTACCAAAGTGTCCTGGCTTTCCATGCCTGAAATACTCTCATGGGCTCTTCAGCCAGATCCAAATGCCTTAAGGGCTGATTCTGAGGCCAGAGTGCTGTTGAGGACATCTGCCCTTCTATGAGTCTTCTGTTTATCTTGCTTCCCATGTTGGATTGTTCTCTCCTTTTTAATTCTATCAATTAGTAGAATCAGACACTAGTCTAGTTTATGTGATCCCTTTGGCACTTAATCCTATCAATATGATCAATTGTGAACTGAAATTGATCACTTTGACTAGTGAGATGGCATTGGTACATGTCACCTTAATGGGATTGAATTGGAATCCCCTGGCACGTTTCTAACTCTACCATTAGGGATAATTCCAATTGAGCATGTGTCGAACTGTACATCTCCTCCATCTCTTATTCCCATTCTTATATTTAATGGGGATCCCTTTTCAATTAAATTTAAACATCTAAGAATAATTGTTAATTAAAGAGTTCAACCAATGGTATTTAGTGTAACAAAAAATACTAAAAGTAATAAAGTAATAAGTTGTTCCTTGACAGTCAGGATAAGGGCTGATCAACTCATTGTTTCTCATGGTATCCATTTCACTTCCTTTTAGGTGCTTAGTTAGTTGTCACCAATCAGGAAGAATATATGATATTTGGAGAACTTTTGTGTCTTCCTCTTGTTAAGAGGACAGAAGCCCTATAGGGTTAGGAACATTTAATTAGGACCACATTTATACCTGATTACCTTTAAAAAGATTCCATTATCCAAATGCAATTACATCAGGAATTCGAGCTTTACTATATGATCATTTGATTGGAGGAGGATACCATACAGACCTTTGACAGCATGTCGAATTTATACCAATATTTCATTTGAGCATCCCATATCTTTTTTCTCAGCAACTCTAGGATTTCTTGCTTCCTTTTCAGTTCCTTGATAATCACTCTAAATCCAATATCATGGAATGGGAAAGAAGAGGCATATTAATCATTGTAAAATTATGTTAGCAAAGTTTCATGAATCATTTTGAAACCTTGCAGCCTATTGACTATAACTTACGTACACACAACTACTCTGCTGTGAGGATGGCTAGGAAAGAGAATTTATTCTGCTTTGCAATGCTAAAAGTCAGAAATGAGTCTCTGGAAAAAAAGAGAATCCATTTCATAAGCACAACCTGCAATGTTAATGGCAAGTTTCATGTAATAGATCACAACAATTAGAGTATACATTTAAGTTCATCTGTTATTACTGTATAATATTTAATAAATAAAATAAAATTTATCAACCTTTTACTGTGATTTTCCAACTACAGGAAGATAATATTTGGCAAAGTGATTTGTAAATTCTGAAGGGACTATGAATTGAGTGGTTTATATTTATATTACATAACATTAGTAGCTGAATTATGAGAAATACACACATATTCATGAATTCATGGTGTCCCCAAACTTTTCCACATATTTATATAAAATATCAAAGTGCTACTTTATGCTGATGATTTTTCTCTTAGTCTTTTCCAATATACTTCATAATTTCCACAATTCCAAATTAATGGAGTTGTATCATTTTTCTCATCTGCTTATAATGGCTGAAAATTATTCCTTACAAAAAAATACTAGCCTGCAAAGTGCAGTGACATTATATTTTGAAAAAACATAATTTGAATTTTTACAGTGAAGTAAGATAGAAATCACCAAACTTAAAGTGTGTATTGTAGCATCATGAACAGGTTTTGTGTTTGTTTCTAACCTATTGAAAGCTGCAAGTGTTGCTCCTGGGAGTGAAGTTCTCAAGGTGTTTATATAAAGTTTTGTTTGCTTATATGGTCTGTTAAAAACAATATAAAATTATTAAATGGATTGTTAATATGACCAAGTAAACTAAAGAGAAAAAGAGGGAAAATCAACTGCTAATTAATATAGCTAGCTCATATTTATAAGTCATCAGCCTATAAATACAAATGTACTATTGAATCAATATTTTCATTTGATTTTGTAGCAAGTTTTCTTACTCTGTATTACAAAGTTTTGACTGTAAAATCCTAGGATCTTATTAGTAAATTCTTGAGGATCAATGTGTTATAGAATGCAACTCAGCAAACAAATAGCTTGATTTTGAAAAAAATACCTATATATAACACATAAATTACATAGTACCAGTTGTGTTATGATATCATTGTGTGAATATCCCGTGAATAATGGATACATTATTAAAAATATACATTACATCGTACTTCTTATTGGGTCTTTTGATTCTTGCTTACATGAAAGAAGTCCAAGTCTCCTGAGTTAGAATAGATGTGGGAAACTGGTGATTGAAATAAATTAGAACATCAAGAAATTAAGTAAGTAAATTGTTCCTTTGATATGAATCATAATGATATACCTGTTTTCATGGAGTGTTTGCTTTCCAGGGATATTTTCCTTCTTTGAACGTATTGCTTTATCATCTGTAAATTATTTAGAAGACTATCTTCCTTGAAGTATGTGTTTAATGCAGATAATTCCTTGAGATGCTTTCTTAAGAGCATTTGCTGAGACTGTGTTTTTGTGTGTTTATTCTACTCATTTATGCAAAAGAAATGTTGAAAAAGAGAGAAAAAGAGGGAGAGAGAAAAGGAGAGGGAGACAGAGGGTGAGAAAGAGAGAGATTCCCCATCCACTGGTTCACTCTCCCATTGTCCACAGCAGCATGGGCTGGGCCAGGATGAAGAAAGAAGCCAGAACTCAATCTGAGTCTTCCCCATGGGAGGCAGGGACCCAGTTCCTTGAGCTATCACTGCTGCCTCCCAGAGTACACATTAACAGGAATCTCAAATCAGGAATGGAGCCAGGATTAAACTAAGGTCCCCTGATATGGGATGCAGTCATGTCTGAACTGTTAGGCCGAACAGACACTCTGTGTATGTATTTTAATGATTGATTTCATCATAGTTTTAGGAACCATACAAATTTTCATAAGTGTACATGTGAAAAAGAACATCTCATCACCATAGTATGATCAAAATACAGTGTTTAGTTTCTTCCTCCTCCTTTACTGTGGTTATTCTTTCTGATGTAAAAGTATTTTTATCATCAACATTCTTGCACTTCACTGGGTGAACTCATTCTTTAGTTTCTCAATGTACTTATTTAAAGAACACATTTTTTGTGGAATGAACCAATTTTTATTTTTATTCTTTCTTTCTAACCTTAAAAATCAGCAATGGATGTTAATATTTTAACCAGTTGAATTGTATCTATTTTAGCTCAAACTTATTCTTTTAATATAGGAGTCATATGTTCTTCACTTTTTTCTAGTTATTATTACTCCCTATATACATGTGAAGATGCATTGTCTGTCGAACTCAGAATCCACTTCTCAAGTCAGTGAGTCATACATTTTACTTGAATGTCCTAATTATTCAGTTACATTATTCAGAAATTCATGTAACATTCACATTCTTCTTAGGTATTCCTTATTTAACAATTCATTCTTTGCACTCCAGATACACATACCTAGAAAGACCCTTGGTAAAGTAAGATGTTAGATGTTGCCAACTCATTGAGATTGCTCGAACAAATGATAGGAAGAGGGATATTAATAGTTCATAATTAGATTTCTTATTTTTAGTTATAAATAATGTTTCATTTGAACTTCAATATATAATTGATGTTTAGCCTTTAAAAATAGGTTGTGCATCAACCTATTTTTTAATAAAAAGATAGTTTTAATAAAAAGATAGTTTTAATAAAAAGAATCAAAATACAATACAAGTATCTTACCTTGGATGCAGTCTATCCATTTCATATATACTACTGTTTTTACATAAACCTTCATGAGTTATGTTTCTGTGCATCAGTGACTGGGATACTGTATTTTTTATGGTGCTGCAGGGGTGTCAGGGTTCCAGGCAAGATTTAGAAGGTTGTTATTTGTAAGTTAATACTTCTTTTTATATAAACTCTCTGTGGTATGTAATTCGTTGTGCTACTTGGTGAAATATTGTTTCAAGGGGGAAATTTTTGTATTACACCACAATAGAATCAGCTCATTATTATTGATGGGTGGGTAATGCAATTTGTAGGTTTTCTTATCACTTAAATATTTTATTCTAAAAGTTGTAGGGAAGTAACTGATAATATAAGGACTTTAGGGCTTATAGGAACTTGCAGAAAATTAGGAATTTTTTTCAACATAGCGTCCCTTCCCCTCCGAAAACCAGCAAAGTAAAATATAAGATTAAGGAGAGATACATCAGAGCCTAAAATGTCCTTGGAAAGTAAGTTTTATAGTCAGTATTCATTTACATATTAATACTCAGAAGTTGTTGCTGTTAGTAGTTAAGGATAAACTTTCCTGGAAGGAGAAGAGAGAGGAGGGATTTGGTCATGCCTAGTATCAAAAGCATAGTCATGTTTTCATAGAAGGAAGGCAATTACAATTAAGATGGAAAAAAGGGAATCTTTTGTATACCCTCCTTAGAAGCAGTTTGGCAATCATAGATAAAACAGGCTAATATAGTCTTAAAAGTTGTTTGTAAACTCACTGATTAAATTATTAATTGTATGGAAAATTTGTTTTCATGTTTGAAGTTCTATAATGAATTAAAATGCATAGAATATCTTCAATGTGAATAAATTTTGATAAGAATTTATGAAAAATGAACTTCATATGAAAACTGAAAATTGTTTTCTAATATGTTTAATTTTTATGGTTAAACTGCAATATACATTGTGAAATAAAGTAGCAGAGTGGAAAGAATGAGAGGTACAAAATACATTTAGAAGTTCGGGATGTGGGGATTTCCCTACTGGCTTGCCACACACGGATGACTTCTAAAATTCAAGTACCCTTTTCTTTACCTTCTTTAAATATATTTAAATCTTCCCTTTGGCCTTTTATAAAGTTAGGTTGCTTAACAGAGCCATAAGCAGATTTAGACTATTTATCTGTCACCCCTACCCCCAACCTGACACACATTCTTAGCCAAGAATATATGAAACCTCTCAGCTGTAAGCATGAAATGTCTGTTCTGGCTCTGCATTTGCAAGCAAGCATTTTTAATCTGCCTCTAACAATTTTGACTGTTATAGTTCAGTTATGAGATTAGGTATATTCTTTTACCAACTTTCTCTAGAGTAATGTGGCTAGATATTTTTAAATATTATTTATGAAGCTTGTTTCTTCCTGTCATCACATTTCCTTCTTTCTCTTTCTCTATAATTCTTACTATAGCAGAAACATGACTTTTGCCTTTGGGGAGTTGTATTACAGAGAAAACCATAAGTAGGACAAATCAGCAGGACCTCAGGGATCTCATCTTCAAAACAATCCTAAAAATCAAGGAAAGTTAAGATTTTCAATTTAAAAAATTGCATGTTTAGAGAAAAAAAGAGACTAGGCTCAGTTGAAAAAATTACAGCAGTACAGGAAAGGCCTGAAATGATGTTGGATCCATATATCTTAGTACCTAGACTTTGTTCTCTGCAATTGCCCAAGGAATACCAACACTAAAAGTACTTATGCCTTGCAATGTCTTTGGGCTATAGAATGGGCAAAAGAAGTGTAATAGTTTTCATTGTGGATGCTCAATAAATGTTATTTGATTGATGATAGAGTAGGCACCAGAGAATAAACCCAGAGCAATTAACCCTGGAATTATTAAGGTAGCATCCCTTCAGGGAATTGAAGATTTGTAAGAAAAATGAAATTAATATATAGGAAATAAAGTACCATTACTTATATATGCGTGCTCTAAGACAACATAATACTACTGATGGTAATACATGGTCCCACAGCAACCTATTAATTTTATAATACACCACAATTTATACCTATCATTCAATTCTGTGTACGTTCCTCTAGAACAGGAGCTCTTGAAGATTATTCCAATGCCTGTTTTGCTTTACGTTTTATTCCCAAATCCCTAACAATAAATTAAATTTTAAAATCTGATATTTAAAGGAAGGGATATTAGATAAAACAAAAGTTTGGCAACCTGGAATGAATTTCACTTCAAATAATGTTATTAAAAATCTTAGTCATTTAATTCAGAATTTGGTATGTGCCATCTAAAATCATACCAGTCTATGTGTCACCTCTCCCCCTCTTTTTAAAACTTTATCTTCATTCTCTTTGCCCATTTTCATGGGAAGGGACCTGTTGAGGCTGGTCTCCCAGTGGTGGAGGAATTCATCAGAGCAGTGAGGAGAATTTGTTGAGTGAACATGCTGCAAGAGAGCATCTGGCAAGACAGCTACAGGCTGATTCTTGCACAAGAAGAAGTACAATCCAAGAAGTCTATATATATCTAAAGTCAGCCCCCTCAACCTAAGATTGAGTTTTTTGTGGTCCAGTGGGTTTTCCTAGTTAGTAATTTGTCTTTCTGTGCCAAGCTGGGGAGTTGTTAAGGGAGCTGGGGTCTTTCCGACCAACCTGTTACTGTTAGGAACTCTTTCCTAACAGGCACTCTGTTTGACTTCTATATATTTGAACTGTAAAATACTCAACATGGGGTATTTATTGTTTAATGGTCATTTACATTGAAGTATAATATTCTCTCTGAAGATAGTATTCTTCAAATTGTTCTGAAAGAAACAAGCATATAAAGACCCCTGGACAGGTTGGCTTCATAATTCGCTAATTCCACCATAAGACTCCCACATTGGAGGCTGCCCTATAAAGTTTTAGTAAAAAACTTGAAAAGGAATCTGCGCTATCGAAGGCAAGTAGCCAAAGAAAGCAAAATATATTGAGACAAGGGGTTTCCGACTTATTATCTCATATGAATAGTCAACTATGTCATTTGTTGTATGTAAGCTAAGACTACACTTAGAAAGCCAGACAGTAGGTTGAATTAGTTGTCATTGTGTTTGTGAGAGCACAAACTTTCAGAAAGGGGGCCACCAGCAAGGAAACCATAGTGCATAGCTATTCTAAGAAATGGGGTGAACCTACTCTTTGATGTTCTACAGAATGATATTTTATATAGAAATATGACCAATGATGAACCTGAGTACAAAGAAACCTTAGACATTCCTTAATTCACTTACTTAATTTATTTTACTTCTTTAGAGATACACAAGAATGATACATAATAAATACCTAGGTTTAACTGAACTTCTTTTCTGAAAGTATAAAATGAAAATATAGCATGGTCAAAATATTCTCTGTAAGGGTTTTTGTACTTTAGTCTATTAATTAATGTTAAACATATAATAACAGAGTGCCTTGTAGTTGATGGCATCTTATATTAGAGGAAATAAAACAATGCATTGAATTATTTGTGTTAATTAACAAGTCTAGAGAGTGGGAGTAGTACTTATTTAGCATTTCAAAGATAACCAAAATGCAGACTCTTTTGAACAATTGGCTATGGATATTAATTTAATTCAGATCATCTAAGTTAATAAGAGAATAAGGAAAACATTATTTGAAGCAAGATTCAAAAGAAACAGGGTAGACATTTTGCTATTAGTAACTTAACAGTTACTAATCTTCTTTTAAATAGATTCTGACTCGCAAAACCTAGTTCTGTCTTCTGGAAAGAGAATGTGTCAATACCCATTTTATTTTTATTGCTCTTTTGAAGTGAAGAAGTAAGGTTTCATTAGACTAGACAGCTTCCTAGCAATAATGTTAGCATTGCACCCATATTCTGTTCTTATAGCTCTTTCTTACCAGGTAAGATTGAGATGTTCTTTTTTACTGACTGACCTAATTTGAGGTGCTGGCTTCCTTTTTTTTAATTCTGGGTACTCTGTGTGTACATCTTGACTATTATTTGACCACTATGGCTCCTAACTCTCTCACATTTCAATTTTTCACTTACATATGTGAAATGAATCTGCATTTTCTATGTCAGATCTACTTTAAAAAGATTTATTTATTTATTTATTTATTTGAAAGACAATATTACAGAGAGGCAGAGGCAGAGAGAGAGAGACAGACAAGTTCTTCCATCCGCTGGTTCACTTCCCAAATGTATTCAATAGACAGAACTACTAAATTTCTGGACCCAAATCTCTATGTGTTATTTATATCTTTCTCTCTTGCCTCTGCAGTTTTGTTATGGGCTAACTTAAACCAAAATTTAATATTTTGGATTCTTACCATCTACTTAGGAATTCTAAGCAGCAGCTCAAGCAAGATATGCAACATAGTAAGGTTTAGGATTTTTTGCAAAGTGAGAAAAAATACACAGGGACAAGAGGGCTTTTTAAGGAAGAGTGATCCAAGAAGAGTGAACAAGGAGCTCCATACCAGCCACTTCCAAGAATTGTTTGTAACCTTAGATGGAGAGTGCATGCCAGAGAGCACAGGCAAGAGGGCAGGTAAGTGCCATAAGGGAGAGCAGGGCAGGCCTGCACTGTCTAGACCTCTTATTCACTTCCAAAAGGGGAGTGGTTGTAGTCTGATTGACAGGATTCCAGGTGAGTAGATATAGGTGAGATTACATCATATGAAGACATGGTGTGACCTCCTGCTTATGAACCTAATCCTAACTACCTACTAGTCCCATATCAGATGAGATAGCAGAACCCATAGGTCAGAAGCACAGGAACACAAAATTCCTACAGTATTTATTTTTTTTTAGCTAGTTAATTTTCATTATCATCATTTCTTTATATATAGTCTCAACTGCCAATCTGATGAAATTTATAGATAATAGATTAATATTTATAAAATATTTATTTGTTATTTCTCTAGATGCAAATCTCAATATGCCAAGATTCTTTTCATATACAGAATACCTCCTTTTAAACATATATCAAATAACAGAGACTATTATATAATTACATTTCATGATTTTAGCATATGAATAGATTCAGTATTTTTTCTTTCTGTGATGGCTTATTGCACTTAAATAGTAACCCAATAATGGTACATCTTTTGCAAAGCACTTAGACATAACTATAATTTGTGTGACATAAGAATATCCTCCACTTAATACACTAAAACGAAGTAATTCTTTGACACCAATTTTTACTATTAATCTCATAATACAGCTCTTTTAGGATAGATGTCCTGCATGGGAAGTTAGTGCATAGTGACTCCTGTTTATTTGAAACTCTTATGTATGATGTCAGTGATCACCAGAAGCTTTTGACAAGAGCTGCCTACATTATCGAATCTTTTCAGATCCACAATTTTTTCAATTTTTCCACAAAGACATAGGCAAAATGGAAGCTCACTCCTCCCTTCAGAGAAAAGTACATCCTTCTGTGGTGGCTACTTTTTTCCACTGGGGTCTCACACACAAGGTCCTTCATGTAGAACATTTTTGCTACAATGTCTTGGCTTTCCATGCCTGAAATGCTCTCCTGGCCCTTCAGCCAAACCAGAATGCTTTAAGGGTTGATTCTGAAGTCAGAGTGCTACTTAAGACAATTATTCTATGAGTCCGCTATATGGACTGCTTCCCATGTTGGGGCATTCATTCATTTTTAATTCTGTTATTACTACCAAATACTTACCTATTTATATGATTGATTTGTTGATTCTATCTATATAATCACTTTAAAACTTAATCCTCTCTATATGATCTGTATAAGAATTCGAATGCTATTTTTATTTCTTTTTATAAAAAAATCAATTAATTAATTTGAGAGACACAAAGAGAAATACAAGTAGAAAAAGTGCTCCCATCAGTTGGTTCATTCCCCAAATACCTTCAATGGCTGGGACTGGGCTGTGTCAAAACTAGTAGCTAGAAACTCAATCCAACTCTCGCACATGAGTGATATGCCTATAATTACTTGAAAAATCACTGCTGACACCAGTTAGAAGAAGTAAAGGAGATGGTTTCAGGAGCTGGAGACAGTTACTCTGTTATGAGATGTAGTTTTAACTAGTATTTAAATCAGTAGGACAAATATCCAATCTTCCCTTTTAATTTATTTAATCATCCATTCTTCATTAGAACCATATTACCCTGTTTACATCTATTTGTATAATTTCTAGCATTTCTTCTCATGTTGATTTCTAGTTGTATTCCATTATAGTCAGAAAAGATACATTATATTATTTCCTTTTTAAAAATATTCAAAATTTATTTATTTAATGTATAATCTATCCTAGAGAATCTTCTATGTGTCAATGAAAACCATGTGCATTTTGCAGCATTCACCTTTCTCTTATTTGTAATTTTGTCAGTTTTACTGTTTTGAGAAAGATCTTTTCTCATCACAGCTATTTCCCCACTGGGATTCCTATACTTGGATGTCTATATATTTCAACAGATTGGGACATTTATCAGCTTTTAGTCCATTGAATAAATTCTCTAGGCCTTAAGTCCTCCATTTTCCTTCAGTAATTTCCATGATTAGAACATTTTTTTCAGTTATTTGTCGCTGATCAGGGAGAACATATGATTTTTGTCCCTTTGGGACTGGATTAATTCACTCAGCATGATGTTTTCCAGATTCCTCCATCTTGTTGCAAATCACTGGGTTTCATTGTTTTTGATTGCTGTATAGTATTCTATAGAGTACATGTCCCATAATTTCTTTATCCAGTCTACTGTTGATGGGCATTTGGGTTGGTTCCAGGTCTTGGATATTGTGAATTGAGCTATTTATTTCCTAAATTTGCATTAGTTTATTTTTTTCCAGATCTTTCTTTCTTGAATTTCTTATTCATATTGTGCATTGATTCTCTAATTTTATTTAACTATCTGTATCCTCTGTGTATCATTACATGTTCTTATAATTCTTCTTTGGAATTCTTCGTCAAGCACTTAATCACCCTACTTTTCTTTGAGTTTAACACTAAAACATTATTGTATTCCTTTTCAACTGTCATATTGATTTTCAGTTTCTCATTTTCTGTGACCCTATGTTGATGCTTATGCATCCAAAATATCAGTTGTCTCTATCACTTTTAAGTAAATTTTATAGATTGAAGACCTCAACCTCCAGATACATGAATTAGATAAACTAAATCTGTGTGATGAAGCACATCCCTGTATCTTTTTTCAGTGTAATTGATGACAACTTAATAAGGAAATAGAATCTTCTCCTAGTTCTTGCAGTATTATGTTTGTACCATTGACAATGCCAGGTGCAAGGTATTGCCAGAGTGAAGACAGGTATAAGTATGTGCTTCTGCCCATGATCACCAAAGTGAATCCATGCAGGACCAGATTTGAAGTTAAGTAGGGCCAAGGTTCACAGATGTTGTACACATCTGTGTCTACCCACAAATACTCAGGCAGATGTGAAAAATGAACTATTTTTGTTTTTTTACTTAATGACCCATCTTAAAGTTTTTCATGGTGAATGTCCCATGATATGTGTTCTCATTTAACAAAAGTTTATTCTTCTGCCTGAGGATGGAGTGTTTTTTAAATGTCAAATGATGTTCAAATATTCTAGACCATCCCCAAGTTTCTCTTTTTTATTGGCTACTAAAGACAGGGTATTAAAGTCACAAAGCAAGTGTAATTCATTTTTAATAAATGTTTAAATATATTTACTCCATTTTTAATTGTGTAAATGTTTCAGATTTATACTTAGTCTTGGAAATGTTAACTATGTTATGTCGTATTTCTGTTTATCTCTGATTATTCTGTTATGAATTCCATTTCTTTCTATACTAATATTTTTATTCATATTTTGTGATTGTATAGTTTACCTTCTTCCATCTTTTCTTAAGTGAATATTGTAGAAAAATTGGACTCTTTTTAAAAATAAAATCTGAACATCTGTGCTTTTAAGTAGAATATTAGAATAATTTATTTTATATGAATCATAATACAGTAAGATTGTATATACCATCTTTTTTTACCTTATTCCATCTATGTTTTTTCTTTCCCTCTTATCCATTATTTTACATTGATATTGAGATATATCTCATTTTATTTCTTCTATTCAGTTAAATCTCCATTGGTTACCTGAACTTTTATACGATACATAATCATATAATTATATACTCCCTCAGTTATTAAGCTACTTCAGATATGGCATATAAAGTTATAGCAGTATATTACCAATTCTCCCTTCCATTATTTTTGTATTTTTACAATGGCCTTTATATTTAAATATATTCTAAAAAAGCAACGCAAAGAGTTAGGCAAAGTTATCTTTTGCCTTTGCAGATGAATATTTTTTTCAAATTGACAGCGTTTTATTATGGAATATTAAGTGGAATTGGATTGTGGCGCTAAACCTCTCCGTGCCTAGGGGGCTCCAGATGCAAATATGTTTTATGAGTTGGTTGCTTCATGAATTCTCTCCAATGGGATAAAAAGATTGTGAATTTAAAATTAACCCAATTCAGTTAAAATTTTGTTAGAAGAATTGAAATTATGTTATTTTCAGATATCTACAATACTAGTTAGATGCTACATGAATGATAGATATCTAAAGGTTTAAACATCCTTCAAATGACTCCCACATTAAAATCTAAGACTGTATCCATACTTTCATAACATTTTTATTTCTAATCACATGTACTCAGTAGAACTGTTATCTTACAATATCATAAAAACTTAAATATTTCAACCTATGAGAAATTTTAATCAACTTACCAAATATATGTTGGATAATTTATAAACCAATTTAACAGCATACACACATACACTTGGATGCAGTAAAAAATCATGAAAATGGAGTTAAATGAAAATTGGTACAAAATTATGAAATCCATGCATAATTTTTCATAATATGTATTTTATGAACCTTTTAAGAACCCTTCATATTCATCAAATAGCTAAATCTATATCTAGTTATATCTATCTGTATTTATTAAGAGAGAGAGAGAGAACGAGAGGAGAGGGAACAAGCTGAGAAGAACAGGCTGAGCTGCCTTTTGGAACCAAAGAGAGTGAGATGTGGAGGCAGAAATCAGAATTACTAACTGAAAACTTTAATGCCATTTACATAACAGTATAATATACATTCACACTTCCCACCCTTGTCTTTATTTAGACATTACAGGGCAGTTAGGAATTTGTCTACCATGAGGGAAAAAAATGCACTGTATCCTATAATCTCTAGAGAAAGAGTGAACAGGTAGTATTAATGTTCCTAACTTAAGAATAGCTTTTCTGATTTTGGATTTGAATAAACCCTATTATAAAAGTTAGCTGCTCTCCTTCTTACTATAAAGGAAGACCTCTGTATAGCAATGCATTTTAATTATTATAAGAAAAATAATTTAAAAGTACTACTTATTTTCTATTTACTGTATGCTAGTAATTTTCAAAGGTTAAGATCTCATAAAGAGACAAAACATTTGTGAGTTATTTTTAAAAATTTGTAGGCTAAAAACAAAAATCCAAAATTAAAAGGCAAAAATATTGACTTAAACAAGTTTTTTGAAGAATAGAAGTATGATTTTTTAAAAATTTCCAACTTTCAAATATTATGACAGAAATTTATGGAGATCTTAGAATCATGTGTCCATGGAATACTGTAAGAAAAAAATCACATTAGAACTTTGAAATTATGATTTCTAAAGTTAAAAGATGCTCATAAACTTATTGGAAGGCTAATATGGTAATTTATTTCAAAATGTGTAAAATAATTTAAAAATTCCTTGATTAAGTAATAATTTAAGACAGTCAATCTAGAAGATGAAAAATATCAAAAATCAAAACATATTAAAGCATTGTTAACATATTTTTAAGTTGCCTTCATTGAAATATATTTTTCTTTCCCTTAAACATGGTACCATATTACACACACGCACACACACACACACACATATACATAAATATCCCATATACATTTAACACATTCCTCCTACTAAACTCTACCATTTCCTCCTTTAGGTACTGATTATATAGTCAAAGAAATTGGAGGTAAATTGTGCAAGTTGATATACCTCCTTATTGTCCCTGGGGTAAATATCTACTTTGTAAATGCTTGTGACTTTCTTTGGAATATGAGGAATTGGAGATTTCTGCATCTCATCTGAAATTTTAGTTACTAACACTGCAATGTTATTGACCACATTGTTTATATGATCTGCCTTTTTGATAATGTCTCACTAGCACTAAATGTGTCTCAAGAATGATCATATACTACTATACAATTAGTGTCCCCATTTTATCACATCTGAAATGAAAATATAATAGTATGTATATCATATTTTTGCAAGAATAAAAATAAAGAGTTGACATTGTGGCATAGTGGGTAAAGCCACTGCGGGCAGTGTTTTCATCCTAGGTGAGTGCTGGTCGTCATTCCAGCTGCTCCACTTGTGATCCAGGTCTCTGCTAATGCAGTTGGAAAAGCAGTGGAGATGGCCCAAATGCTTGGGATCCTGCAACACAAAAGGGAGAACCAAATGAAAATCCTGGCTCCTGGCTGATGCCTGGCCCAACCTTGGCTGTTGAGCCCACTGGAGTAGTGAACCATCAAAGACAGACCTCTTCCTGACTCTCCCTATTTCTCTAACCCTGACTTTAAAATAAATAAATCTTTTAAAAAGAATAAAATAAAAGATATAAAACACATAACCGAATCCCTGGCACATATTAAATGACTGAAAAATATGATTGTTATTCTTATAATCCCACCCTTCTTCTTGATTTAATAGGGGTATGTTCTCTGCACCATGCACAACAACAACAGTATAATAGTTTACAGAACTGTAACTCTACAAAAGTCAGGGAATTTTAATTTAAATTCTACTTCTCTAACAAATTCACCCAAAGAAAATCTTTATCCTACTTAAGTTTTAACTCCATGGTCAATGATATTGGAGATGTTTTCTAATATTTATTGTTTTTTTCATATTTAATTTATGATTCTGCTTTAGTAACAACATTTATTCCTTTATGATAAGCAATAAAAGTAATATCAACCTAAATGAATCTGGTAACAGGAACATTCCTCTGTAAGATAGCTGATTCCATAATTCCCTAAGTCACCTGCCATCAGTGACAGGTTGTTTCCAAAGAAATGATAGTCATTTAATCAAAGAATGTAAGGCCAAGGTAAGAGACCTGGCAGCCAAAATGGAACATCACCTTAACTGACAGTTTCAATAAAAGTGTATGCCCCACAGGGAATAAATTAATTGAGCCTAATCTCTCTTCCTTTTTCTCAATTCCATTAACAGCAAGTATACCATGAAAGCATGGTGAAACATCCCTTATTCCAGACCATGGGTAGAAAATGTATGTTTGGAGGAAGGGATTTTTTAAAAACATATTGTAGTTAGATTTGCCTGAATCTATCGCATTCCAAATTTTTAATTTTCCTGTGTTCTTGACATATGATTCTAAATCATTTGAATATTTTATGGATTTATAGACTTGAGAGTAAAATATAATATCATACTTTTCATTCAATCAGTAAGGTATATTAAATTGGATCCATTTGAATTGTTTTGGGATCCAAGTAGGAATGCCTTGTAAACATTTGTGTAAAGTGATATGGAGGCTAGAAATATACATTTGTTGTTCAGCAGGGAGTTCATATGATTAAAGGGAGAATTAATAAGGCTAGCCAAGTGAGCACATGCAAAAAGTGATGGAAGGAAGGCAGCTATGCTCACCACTATACCACCAACACTAGCGCAATATACATTGTGGATTAATACTATAACTGGTACTCCAACAGTATTTTTCACTTTGTGTTGCTATGTGAGGGCAAACTGTTGAAATCTTTACTTAATATATACTAAACTGACCTTCTGTATATAAAGAGAATTGAAAATGAATCTTGATGTGAACGGAAGGGGAGAGGGAGTGGGAAAGGGGAGGGTTGCGGGTGGGAGGGAAGTTATGGGGGGGAAGCCATTGTAATCTATAAGCTGTATTTTGGAAATTTATATTCTTTAAATAAAAGCGTTATTAAAAAAAAAGTGATGGAAGCCTAGGGTGATGACCTAAGAGAATTTTGCTTGAAAAATTTTAGTAAACAAAAGGAGAAATTCTAAGATAATGTGGTGTCATAGAAAATTGTGAAAATAGTGCTTTGGAACAAAAACATGTTTCTTTGGGTGTGAATATTGACTTTTAGGTACTCTAGAACAATGAGGACATAAAATTTCTATTGGATTTTGAATTTGGGTGGATTTTGAATTATGGTGGAAAGAAAAGAAAAGAAGTCTATTGATTTATTAATTATTGCAACAAATATTAGTGTCAGAGCTCCTGTGCACTGAAGTTGTCAAGATTTTTGTGGTCCAGAATTTTTCTTTTAGGATTTATATATTTATTTGGAAACCAGCGTTATATATAGAGAAGGAGAGACAAACGATTTTTCCATGTGTTGTTTCACTCTTCACATGGTCTCAATGGCCGGGAAAATGACAAGCTGAAGCCAGAACTATGGAACTCCATCCTGATTATCCACGTGGATACAAAGGCCCAAGCACTTGGGCCATCTTCCACAGCTTTCTAAGGTGCATTATCAAGGAGCTAGATCAGAAATGGAACAGCAGGGACACAAGCCAGTGCCCACGTGGGATACTGGCATTGAAGGCCACAAGAAAAATCCACCAGGCTCCAAAAAAAAAAAAATAGTACAAAAACGAAGACAGGCGTTTTGTAAAAATAGGGTCACAAGAATCGAAGTACTATGAAACAGAATAAAGTTTAAATAGGAAGTTTCTTTGGGAGACTGACATTTTAGATAGTATGTTCTGGTTTCCTATTGTTGCTCTAACAATTTAAATTTTAACTAAAATTCTGACACATAAAGCAGCAAGTCTTTATTTTCTTATAGTTGCTCATATTATAAATCTGAGACAAGTCTCAGTGGGCTAAAATCAAGGTGTGGGCAGGTCTACATTCTATTCTGAAAACTCTAGGACAGAATCCATTCCCCAGTTCTTTCCATCTTCATCAGACCACCTTATTCCTTGACTAATGGCCTCCTTCCTACATCAACAGAGGCATCAAAGGAAAGTTCACTTATGTATGAATTGTGCATCCAAGCATTATATATTGTGAGTTACTCTCAAAATGTGATTAGGAATTTCTGTTCTTTTCTCCATTCTAATATTATAGCTTTGGATTCTGCTGGGACATGGAAGGTCAAATGTTTATGAATGTGAGAGAATGGATAAGAGACATTGGTCTTGTTATTAAGGTACAGTGTAACACTAAGATAGCATTAGAGTCTTAGAATCAATGTCAGCATATAAAAGTCTGATTTAAATTAAATGTTCATTGATTTGTCACATCAATCTAAAGACTCAGATGATTTATTTGGCTCAATCTTACTTGCTATCAACGTATTTTGGAAAAAAGGTAAAAGTTTTTAAAATATTTCCTAAAATTTTGGGGGGGAGGAAATGGGATTGAATACACAAGCATTTTTAATAAATTGGATAGTTCTGAAAGGCAATTTAAGAGAGACTAATTTAGGCTGGATCCACGGTTCACTAGGCTAATCTTCCACCTGTGGCTCTGGCATCCCAGGTTCAAGTCCCAGTTGGGGCGCTGGATTCTGTCCCAGTTGCTCCTTCTTGCAGTCCAGCTCACTGCTGTGGCCTGGGAAGGCAGTGGAGGATGTCCCAGGTCCTTGGGCCCTGCACCCGCATGGGAGACCAGGAGAAAGCACCTGGCTCCTGGATTCAGATCAGCACAGAGTGCTGGCCGCAACACGCCATAAATAGTGGCCACTTAGGGGGTGAACCAATGGAAAAAGGAAGACCTCTCTCTCTCTCTCTCTCTCTCGCTCTCTCTCTCTCTCACTCACTATCTAACTCTGCCTGTCAAAAAAAATTAAAAAATAAAAAAATTTAAAAATAAGAGAGACTAATTTAATCCTCAGAATCACAATCAGACTGTATCTTAATCTCTTCTCCCTAGATCACAAGCATTGTAATATTTGACTTTGATTCAGAAACTTAAAAAGTTTTACCTTTTTAGGAATATTTCAGATTATTCAATATCCCTATCTTCAATTAATATCTAAAGCATCATAAAATATTCTATGCTATATGCCACAATTTTAAGGCAACTTGTACATCATCTTGAACATCACCTCAGCTCTCGCTTCATATAAAAATCTGTTACCCCAGTCTGAATCCCCCATGTCCTCTTTTGTAATTCTCCTGTTTTTTAAGCCTTATTTTCTGACTAAATCTTGAACTTTCCCAATTGGTTTGTGCTGTGATTTGCCATTTATCAATCAGGATACTAGCCGAAAGTATTGGGAGATATTGAAACAAGCTTTCAATCTGTTTCTGAGGCACATGATATAGAGCCATTCATTGCATAAGACTATTTTCCAAAAAGAGGAGCGGGTAGCTTCTATGAAATATATTCCTGTCCAGTGTTCTCAGTCCCACTTACTAAAATGTTCCCAGGTCGAATTCCAAGTTCCCATGCTTTACTTAGAAGACTAAAATATTTGCCTGATTAGATATGTATTAAGGTTCCATAGAGAAAGATAACCTATGGAATATAGATATAGATGATACACATATGTAAAGGGGATTTATTAAGATAATTGACTTCTGTCCTTACATCTGCGAAGTCCCTTAATAGGTTGTCTACAGCACAGAGACCCAGGAATGCTGGTAGTGTGGCTCAGTCTGAATGTGAAGGTCTTAGAACCAGGGAAGCTGAGGGTGTGACTCTCAGACCGAGGACAAAAGCCTTACTACCAGCAAGGGGTCCACATCTGTAAGTTCTGGAATCTAAATACCAGCAAGCCTGGAGTTCTGGTGTCCAAGGCAGGAGATGAGTGTCCCAGCTCTGAGGGGCGGTGGAGGTGGTGGTGGAGAGAGAGAGATTAATTCACCATCTGTATTTATTCTCTCTAAGCCACTCATATTAAGGGTGAGTCTTCCTCATGTAGTACACTCAGACTCACATGATAATGTCTGAAGCATCCCCACAGCTATACCCAAAATGATGCTTTTCTAGGCTTCTAAGAATTACTTAATCCAATTAAATTGACACAAAAAGTTTACCATCACATAATCATTCCAGAATATAACCTGTATTGAAATGTCACATTGCAGTCCAAAAGTATATGCAATTACTGCTTGTCAATTAAAAAGAAAGCTAGATAACAGCAGTTACTTCTAATGCCACCAAATAATCATTTAGTTTTTTTTACAAAATGCTGAAAGATAGAGAAAAGCTGTTTGAATCCTTCCTTTTGAGCAAGATTTCTAAATCTGTTAAAAGGAGACACTCTACATAACATTTTTTTAATTATCATTGACCCTATATCAACTAATTCAATCACATTCCAACTCTACCTTTCAGCTGAACTTTTTAATTAACCCTGCTGAAAATCTTAGTAAATTAAACTCTGCTAAAAATATTAGTAAATATGATACCAGCACATTCTGGAGATTATCACTCTAATTACCCACAAAAATATATCTCCATTGACATGTAGCAATGAGAAGTACAAACCTGAAATCTCATTCTGAGATTTATAGATTTCAGGGTAATAAACTGTCTTAACACAGGTTCTCTAAAAAATTCAGCTAGGTATTCAGTTTATATGATGAGGATTCAAAAATTCATGGCAAAATAGAATTAAAAGATGATGTAAGGGGTAGGTTTTTATCCTAGCCATTTAGAAAATACTTTGGAAACCCATGTCCTGACTTTGGCTCCTTACTCTAGTTTTCTGCTAATGTAAACCTTGAGTTGCAATGGTGATAGCTCAAGTAGTTGGGTTCCTCCTACACATGTGAAAGACCTGGATTGTGTTTTTGAACCTTAGATTTATTTCAGGATTGAACAGCAGATAGGATCTCTGTGTGTGTGTGTGTGTGTGTGTGTGTGTGTGCATATTATCTCTCTTTCAGCCTCCCAGTCAAATAAGTAAATAAACGTATTTTTAGATGGCTGAGTGGTTAAGATGATTCATATTTTTCCATGATTTTTTTGGATCTCCCTTATGATATGCTGTTTTGATGATGGGAGAATTTAAGTATTACCAGGGCAATGGAGTGAGGGAACACATATGAGATGCAGGAAGAAGAGAAAGAAATCAGTTTTTGTTTATCAATAAATTCACAAGGGAAACAGAATTTCTCTGGTCTTGAATTGCTGTATCTGGAATTATCCATTTGGGTTTTTCAGAAAGGAAGTCAAGTTATTTATCTGGCTACTCCATCATGTCATCTTTCACTATTCAAAGTTAACCTCATGAGGTTGAACACCTACACATCTCTGAACTTTTTTTCACTTTCCGTGCCTGAAAGTCACTCTAAAAGCTAGAGTCTGTGTGGTCCTATGTGACCTGGCCCTGGGTCCTAGACCTGATGCAACTTCTGCCCTACTGTGTGAAATGATGACAATGACAAAACTCAACTCTTGCAGAAGAGATATTGAGACAATAATTTGAAGCCTAGAGAGATGATGGGGTTGATGAAGAAGTGTAACCTGGGTATTCAGTCTGTTAATATGCATAATTTTATTTAATCATAGTGATAATATTCAAAATACAAAGTATTTGCTTCTTTTTCCTTTTATAATTAACTGTGATTTAATATCATATCATTCCTAAAAAAGGATTTTTTGGTGGGTTTCATCTACATGCAGGTTGGTATATTTTGGAACTTTAATGTCTGCATGTAATAAAATTCTCCCAGATTTTATCATATGCTTGTAGCAATGTGCTCAAATCCACAGTAATAATTGATATTACCTGGACCAGGCCTATAATTGCATAATTCAGGGATTATTATCCTGCTCTAAAATTTCATTCATTTGTTGGAGATATACAATGCATGATGTAACAAATATATTTTCTTCAATCTTGATATTGAGTACACAAATTTCCACGGCACATGCTTAGTCCCTTTTGAGTTGTTAAGCCAGCAACTGTCTCTGCAGTCGGAGCTGTCAGTGTGAAAGATATGTCGGTGCCAGCGATACAAATGCCAGATTATCTGGTTCATTTTGCAATGGAGCCCTTGTTTCTACATATTGAGATTCAAGTAGAAATGTAGAAAAATATTTGAAAGTTTTGCCATTTAAGGATTTATTTTTTTCTTCCCTTAACTCACAAATTGCATTGTAAAAGGAATTCTTTCATTTTACGCCAACAAACTTTTGGCTTTGAGCTGAGTCAATAAGTTGGTCCTGAAAACACTCCCAAGATAAGCATGATGTTATTTTAAAACTCCTAAAATTTAAAAAAATGAACAACATTCAAATCAATGGATGAAAATTTATGGGGAAGGCATTTCACCTAGAGATTAAGACACTGATTAGAATGCCTGCCACCTATTGCTTGGATATGAACCTTGCCTCTGGCTCCTGATTTCAGCTACCTGCTAATGCAGACACTGGGAGGAATCAATGTTGACTCAAGTAATTGGGTTCCAGCTGCCCACATGAGATTGAGCTCTTGGCTCCTGACTTTGGACACATCGCTGTTGGAGGCATTTGAGAGTGAGGCAGTGGATGGAAGCTGTCTCTGTCTTTGTCACTTTCTGCCTCTCATGTAAATAAATAAAATTCGAAAGAAAGGAACATTTACCACCTATTGGATAAACCATCACTTATATCTAGATATGCTTTATTCATTGTTGTACACACATTTGTATTCTGGATTCCTGCACTTTCTTAAAACTGTTTATAGAATCATTTCTGCTTTTTTTCTGCTGGCACAACTGTGTGGCCCAGTTGCATCAAAACAGATTGACAACAACTTTAATGGAAGATCAAATCTGTTAGACAGGGATAGATCCAATCAATTAGTAGCACAAGTCCCTAATGCAAAAACTGTTACAATTAGAATGTTACTTTTTTCTAGAATATGATTCAAAAAACTCTGGTTTAGTATTTTCCCAAAACTTCCTTTTTATAACAAAATTCAAATACTTACAATAATAGATTTAATATAAAACAACCTCATGGATGAAACTTGATTTCAAAAACTCTCAATTCATGTCAATCTTGTTTCAGATATACACTCAACACTCTCTTCAATACCATTATACCTATAAGCTTTTAGTGTGTATCATTGAAAGCTAAAGCTTTATTTTTAAAAATATAAGCATGTCGGGACCAGTGCAGTGGCTCAGTAGGTTAATCCTCACTGCCTGCAGCACCGGCATCCCATATGGGTGCCAGTTCTAGTCCCGGCTGCTCCTCTTCCAATCCAGCTCTCTTCTATAGCCTGGGAAAGCAGTGTAAGATGGCCCAAGTCTTTGGGCCCCTGCACCTGCACAGGAGACTGGGAAGAATCACCTGGCTCCAGAATTCAGATTGGCTCAGCTCCAGCTGTTGCAGCCATTTGGGGAGTGAACCAATGGAAGGAAGATCTTTTTCTCTCCCTCTCACTGTCTATAACTCTATCTCTCAAATAAATAAATAAAATCTTATAAATAATAAAAAGTAATGTAAGCGTGCATGCACACATCAGGTTGTGGCACATCAGGTTAAGCAGCTTGCATCCTATATCAAAATACCAGTTGAATGCCCAGAACCCCTGCTTCCATTTCAAATTCCTGCTAATGCAACCTGGAGGTCAGCAGATAAAGAGCTTAGATCCCTACCAAGTGATTTGCAATTAATAAAAAAAAATTAACTTTTTCATTTTTTGTAGTGACATATTTAGCTTAAATTCAAATGATAATACTTCATTGCACATTAAAATGGTCCATAATGTTTACATTTATCCCTGAATGAATTTGAATATTGTATATTTATATTACTATATAACTATATTATAATTTATGTAATTAACTTCATTTGACATGACACTGAGTAAATGTGTTATGAAATATAAAATTTTCAGGGTCTGAGTTGTAGTGCAGCAGGATAAGCCCCTGGCTTTAATGCTGACATCCCATAGTCTAGGTGTTCCATTTCCATTACAACTTCCTGATAATGTGACTGGGTAGTTGGGTCCCTGCAACCCACATGGGAGACCTGGAAAGTTCCTGGCTTTAGGCAGGTCCAGCATGGGTCATTGCAGCCATTTGAAGGGTGAACCAATGAATGGAAGATCTCTCTCCCTCCCCCCACACTCTTCCTCCCCTCTTTTCCCGCCCCCTCCCTCTCCCTTTCACTCTCCCTCTCATTCTTCCTTTCTTTCTGTAACTCTGCCATGCAAATAAATTATGTTTAACAAATAAAAACATAAAACTTTCAGCATATAAAATGCTGAAAATGAAATTTTGAATAATTTTCTTTCCATATAATAATAAGCAAATTCTAATTTTATGTGTTGGAAAAGAACTTCATGTAGTGACAGAATTAGACAAATTAGTATATATAATCACAATTAAACTAATTAAACTTATTACAAATACCATTCTATAGTGTTACTACATAATACATGCTCTCTAATACTTAGATATCAACTGAAATACTCCATTATTTTTTTTAAATTTTTAACTTTTATTTAATAAATATAAATTTCAAAGTACAGTTTACGAATTACAATGGCTCCCCACCCCCCATAACTTCCTTCCCACCCACACCCCTCCCATCACCTATTCATTTTCAATTATATTTATATACAGTAGGTCAATTTAGTATAAATTAAGTAAAGATTTCAACAGTTTTCAGCCACACAGAGACACAAAGTATAAATTACTGTTTGAGTACTAGCTATACCATTAATTCACATTGTACAACACATTAAGGACAGAGATCCTACATGGGGAGAAAGTGCACAGTGACTCCCGTTGTTGATTTGACAATTGACACTCTTATGACGGGACTCAAACCAACACCCATATGAAATGCCAGTGTCGTAGGCAGTGGCTTTACTCCCTATGCCACAACATCGGCCTCAAGTACTCCATTCACAATTGGAAGTTGCTTAGGAAAAACACTATGTTTAAACACACACACACACACACACACACACACACACACACCAAAACCTATGTAAATTTTCTGGGGATGTACATTGGATTTTCATGCATTTTGTATTTATACTTACCTTTACGTGACTGTCAGATCTCCCATACAAGTAAGTAGAGAGAATGAAGAGGGAATGAAGAGTAATTCTATTTGGTAATCATTTGATAAACGGATCTGTATTAAAATATAGCAAGGAGACATTATTGTATCCTTTAATATACCCTGCTTTTGAAGAGATATTAAGAAATAGTTTGTAATTAAACACATAATATATATCAATTGATAGAAAAAAATAAGTGAATATTAGGGAACAATAGTGACAATTTAGAGAATTCCAAAATATACATTTTCCATCTGTTGTATGTGAACTTTAGATTCACAGACTATAAAGAAATTCCACAGAGAAATATGACTTAATTATATTATTTCCATCTTTAGAAGATCAAATTAGTGAATGTGCCTGTGAAAATATCTGCAGATAAGATACATGTATATGCGTTGTGGAATATACATATATATTTATATATGATATCATTAAAACGTGTAGTTGAAATAATTGAGCTGTATAGTTGAAAATTAACTGTATAGGTAAAACAATGGATAATAGAGTGAGATGCAATAAAAGTAAAAATCATTACAATTACTGTATCACTGTATTCAGGCATGAAGAACTCTGAATAAATGGAAATGATAAATCTGATCCCTCTGATTTCTCAAAAACAGTGAGTTACATGCAATTTAAAGTTCGCTAACTTAGTAAAACTATGTGTATCCATATCACATGTTTCACCTGAAAACTACAGAGGAGAAAAATATGCTTTAAAATTTCCTTTCTCCTTTGAGTAGATGTGGGATGGGACACATGTCTATTCATACTCTGTGTGTGTGTGTGTGTGTGTGTGTGTATGTATGTACGTTCTCTTAAGTACAGACCAAAAATAGTTGTCAGACAATTTCACTAGGTCTTTTCACATCTTTTGTGAAAATTATTGGTATTCAAGAAAACTATGTATTGTCTTTGCATCTTCCGATATCTTCTTTTGAATTACAAAGAAATACATTCAATGAACATTTTTCACCCTCCTAATCTATGACAGGCACTAGGTTGGGAATACTGGATTCAGTAGTGAAGTAAGTAGCATGCGTCTGATAAAATCTAGAGACTAAGCCAGCTCTAGCTTTTTAGTATTCTCCTATTTTTTCCAAAGCTTGTGCATGCGCACACACGCACACACATAGTTGGTCTCTCTCTCTGAATAATAGCAGAACAAAGTGAAAATAAGTAGCTACTGTACATCCCTGTATTTTATATAAGTATTTTATATACACATAGAGGACATAGAAATTATTTCTGCATTAGTATTATATCAATATCTCAGAGTGTGATATGTGGTAATTCATGTTAAAATGCATCGGTGTTGTATTATGACTAGTTATAAATATACCAAATTTAAATACATGTTTATATCACACACATTTGATACCTGCGTTCAGATCTGGAATTCAGGAATTATTACCATTTTAGAGAAACTAAGAATCATTCTGATTTTGAGAAACCTTAAGAACATTTCCATAAGTGTCACATTTAATTGTCTATGATTCATTTTTGACAGACTGTGTACTTAAACCAATGAGTCTTATTTCTTTTTTTTAATTGTTGGCAGCCAAACCTCATATTACTCATGCCCTTGGAAAAAATTTGCATAGTACAACTGACAGATTTTTGTACTAATTAAAGGATTAGTTACCATGCAGTCCACATGCTAATGATTTAGAGATTTCACAAATTCACATATGAAGGTGAGACCAGGAAGGAGCAAGTAGATCTACTACGAAGAGTAATTTTGGATGAATATTGAGAAAAGGTCAAAGAGGGTTTAAAGTAATTAGCAATTATAATTTAAGAAATGAAAGTAAATATGAAAAAAGATGATACAAATAACTGTTCTGTCATTATAGATCATGATGCAAATTGACTACTAACTAATTCTGGGCTTAAAAGATTGTCTAAATTAAAACATTTACCTGAATAGTATAAATGAGGTTTTTGAGTATCTAATGCATTTGTTAGTAAAAAGACACTTCACAACGAGTCAATTTGCTTGTACATGCACACAAAAACAGTTCACTGAAACGGTAAGTTTTCAAAGTACTAGAGTGTTAAATTAGTTTATATCCTGACATTAAACCTCCCAGGGTTGAAATTCAGGTGTACTATATACAGAATCACCAACATAAGGGTGATTGGATGATGTGCTTTATTTTATTTTATTTTATTTTATTTTATTTTCTCTATGTGTATTATAAAGGGGTCATATTCACCCAATATGAATAACCTTCAAGTATTTGCAAGCAGAGCCAAATGTATAAAAGCAGAGCTTATGTTTGTTATATTTGACACTGACTTCATATGACAGCTCAAATGCAACCAAAGCTTAATTTACATACTTAGTCCTTGTTATGTGCCCAGTAGTTTTTGAATATTTTTTTTTGAATTAATCTTTGTAATGCTATGAAAAAGGTATCATTAGTCCTCTTTATTTAAAGTGGAAGCAACTGAGGGATATGTGTAAAAATTTTATGTGTAAATTAATTTCTTTTTAAATTTAGGAAAGAAATAAGAGATGTTAAGAAACTTTGCCCTGGGTAAGGATTGGTGTCCAGGTAATGTGCGTGTTCCGAGGGTGCTACTAATGCCTGTTCTTAGCTGCCGTCCCAAAATAACAGTAGGGCATTTTGATTAAAGTGGGATTATACTCAAAACTACACAGGCGTTTTAGCCATTTACAAAAAAAGTAACATTTTCTCCAAAAACCTGAGTACTATTCAACTTTTGGATATAAAGCAAAATGATATGCAGATTTAAAAAGGAACCAAGAAACAAATACTCATGCAAATTATGGTGTGTATTAAAAATGAGAGTCCTTAGATAATGATCTTAATATATATAATAATGTTAGCTAAGATTAGATAGGAATTTATAGGGATATGTTTAGTACAAGGTTTTTTTAAGCTTGGTTTTGACAGTCAAAAAGTCACCAGTGATTAAATGTTGTTCAATAAAGAAATATAAGAGCATGTACATATATATGAATATATATTGGTCAATTAAGTATGCACTTATCCTAATGTTAGAATATGGACATATTATGTAGCACCAGAATGGGTATGCTTTTTTAAATTATTTATTTATTTATTTGAAAGGCAGAATTATAGACAGAAGGAGAGATAGAGAGGTTTTGCTTTTGCTGATTCACTCCCCAAATGGCTGCAGTGGCCGGAATGGGCCTATCCGAAGCCAGGAGCCAGAGATTCTGGTTAAGATGCCCAAGTACTTGGGGGGTCTTCCGCTGCTTTTCCAAGCCTTTATCAGGTAGCTGGATTGGAAGTAGAACAGCTGGGACTCAAACTGGTACACAGCAGGCAGAGGCTTAATCTACAATACAACAGTGCCAGCTCCCCAGAATGGAATCTTTTTAAAGTACCTTTATTACAGTTAGTTATAAGTTTTTTGACTACAGATATCAACATATTTTCTTTACTAAAAGGGAAATCAGCTCTGCTGCTAAGTTTCCTTGTCACAAGTGCGTCATCAAACCAAGATATCTTCCTGGAGATTTAATTCACAGATGAAATTTCTAAAGCACGTTTTTTGTATAATTTTGCTTGGCTTTGTTTTCTTTTAATGTTGCACAGATTTTATTTTGAAACTATTTTAACAAGATGTTCTTGCATAAAGATTTTTCCTCAATGTGATTTTTATTTTTTAAACACTTTTGTTAATATAAAGAAGAAAGATTTCAGATATTTCGAAAGTGTAATTCTAAGAACATAAGCATACTTGCCTCTTTCCCTCCCTCCTCCTTCCTTTCTTTTTTCTTCCTTTTAATTATTATGATAATATACATTCTGTTTGCTTTATAATAATAGGCTTAATGCTCCCCTAGATACAGGGTTCAGCCATTAAAAAGTAGTAAGACTTCTGATCCACAGGAATATAGCCAATGCCTATAAGCAATAATCAAATCATAAGATGTCAATTTCACTGTTATACATCCAAGGGTTTCTTTTGTACTCTGTGTATTAGCTACCACAAGTCAGAGAGAACATGCTATTTGTCTTTTTTTTTCATCTGGATTGTTTCATTTAGCATAATGGTCTCCAGTTTGATGCAGAATACAGAATTTCTTTTTCAGTAGCTGAGTAGTATTCCATAGTGTATATATACCACGTCTTTATCCAGTCACCTGTTAATGGATATTTGTGTATTGAGCTTCAAATGAACATAGAGGTACAGATAACTCTTTCATATGCTTTTTTCATTTTCATTCCCAGGAAAAGGATGGCTGGATCACATGATACATCTATTTTCAGATTTCTGTGGAATTCTGCTTTCCATAATAGTTGTGTTCCATTTCTGTTTTCTATAGTAGTAGCACTAGTTTACATTCTTATTCATACTGTATTAGGGTACCTTTTTCTCTATACCCTTGCAAGCATTTGTTATTTTTGAGTTTTGGATAATAGTCATTCTGTCTGGGTTGAAATTAAACTCTTTGTGTTTTTATTTGAATTTCCTTTATGGCTAAAGATCCTAAGCATTTTTCATTTTTCTGTTGGCCATTTGTATTTCATTCTTAGAAAAACTCGTGTTCATGTCCTTTTCCTATTTCTTTACTGGATTTTTTGTTTTTGAGATTCTTGAGATGGATATAGGAGAATTTTGATCAAAGTAAATTAAAATAAGCTGGTTTATCCAGTTGTTATGAATTATGATAGACTGTCTTCAGGCTATGTAACGTATAATTAAACCAGTGTATTTGCTTGCAAGTGTTTGTTTGTATCATACAGATATTGCAAATACACATGTATAAAATTGTGAAATAGGTCAGGAAAAATGCATGATTATAATTTTCCTGTGTCAACTAAAATACATTTATATTCTCTGTGAAGTAAGTGAATTTCAGTAAATTCATTGAATGCTAGTTTTCTTAACATGTTCCGTCATGTGTATACTTACTTGAGTCTGGTTCCTCAATACAGGAGAAAGTGTAAGTAAAAATAAAGAAGACAATAAATTTATACTTATAAAAGATTCTAAAGTCAAATAAAGTTAAACAGTAAACTTGAGATTATTGTTCATATTATAAAATTGAAATATTAAGCAATAGCAAAATAGAGGTTATCACTTATCTTTTAAGTGATTTTGCAAAATAACCATTATTATTGCCACTTTTAAAATCAAGTAATTGAAATTAAATAGAAAATTTAACTCTGTGACTCTACCTCTTAATTAATAACCAAAGACATTTAGATGAAACAAGATGACACCTTCAGCTGGCGCCACGGCTCATTAGGGTAATCCTCCACCTGCGGCGCCGGCACACCGGGTTCTAGTCCCGGTCGAGGCACCGGATTCTGTCCCGGTTGCCCCTCTTTCAGGCCAGCCCTCTGCTATGGCCTGGGAGTGCAGTGGAGGATAGCCCAAGTGCTTGGGCCCTGCACCCGCATGGGAGACCAGGAGAGGCACCTGGCTCCTGGCTTGGGATCAGCGTGATGCGCTGGCCACAACACGCCAGCCGTGGCAGCCATTGAGGGGTGAGCCAATGGCAAAAAGGAAGACCTTTCTCTCTGTCTCTCTCTCACTGTCCACCTGTCCACTCTGCCTGTAAAAAAAAAAAAAAAAAAAAAAAAAGATGACACCTCCAACTCTAACTGAACATAATGTGATAAATTGAGCACATTAACATCTTACATTAGTATTTTCCCTTTGATATGCTGACAAATTATTATTAACTCAAGGTTTTACTGTTTTACAACATAATTTTTGTCTTAAAAGTCATTCTGTATGGATTTTCATTGTTTATTTATGCACCCCTTCTTCCCCAGTAATGAAAATCTGATCAGATACACAAGTGTCAGAAATACACTGCATGTTTTAAAGACCCTTATTGATAGTTTTGATCAAGTGATTAAATTCTATTTCATACAAAAGTAGTTCTAAGACATATTCTTTAATGGAAGGTACTTAAATCTTTTCTCTCTGATTCATTCTTGCTGTTTGAAAATGGGGCATAGAGCCAAACCTTTAGTTAATTTCTTTATACTAGGAAGTCAACATGAGAGTAGAATCCAGGTAAGAAAGAAGGCCATAAATGAGAGGGTTTTTTTTTTTTCATCCCACCAAATGGATTTGGATTAGAAGCCCTGGTTTTAGTACTTGTTGACAATAAGTAACAAATATGTTTCTATCATGTACTATAATAGTTATTTAGAATATTTTTATAATACATACCCAAACCCAAGTCTTACTAGTAGATAATTTTAAAGTGAGTATAACAATCTGTATTGGAAGTGGAGCAGGTGGGACTCAAACAGGTACTCCTATGGATACCAATGCTGCAGGCGGCAGCTTAACCCACAGTGCCACAGTGATGCCCCCCCCCCCATATCTCTTTAATGGCTTGGTGTTGAGATAATTGATTATAAATTTTACAGAATGAAAAAATAATACAAAAATGTATATTTGTGTTCTGTAATAACTCATATTCTAAATGCTTCTCTTCTTTGTAGGTCATTGAGGACAAACTCATATTTCCCCTACAATTATTTTTATTATTATACTAAAATACCAGAAATCATATTCAACTTATCAGATAGTTTTCATTGTTTTACCTTCTGGAAAATTTCATATTTCCTTCTTTAAATGATTTTTGCATTATGAATATTAACTCTCAGATTTAAAATACTTGATATTTTCTGTGTTCTGCATTATTTTCTTCCATCTATTTAAAGTATTATTTAGTTTTTCTCTCATGAAGCATTTGCCATGGTGAAGACATGTCATTTTCCAAGGGAATATATTCTAAATTCCTCTTTTTACTCTCCTAATTTATATTGCTAAATTATGCTTTTATGATAAACTTATCTCTTCTCCATTTTAGGGGATAATTACTCAATGGTTCTAAGAATATCTATTACATTAGATCAAATAAAATCATTGTCTATTCAAAAATGTTAAGATAAGATAGGGGATGATAAATGACTTATGCTTTGTGTTTTCCAGTAATGAATAATGAGAATTGACCCAAAATAAAATAATTAGATTAGAGAAGATTGTTTTTTAACATGATCTTGGTTTTACCCTTACTTCCAGGTCCATCTGAAAGCTTTTGTCCATCTCATTCTGTATCAAAGTACCCTCTGCTACTATCTCACGATGCACATTGTAGTCATGAGCTGCTTTTGGTTAATGTAACTAGAAAATTGGCTTAAAAACTAAGTTGAACTCCAGATGTGTTTCTCCTGTATGGATACCTATTGGAAGAAAGTTCAAAATCTTACTTTCCTTGCTAAGCAAACTTTGGTTTTTGTTTGTTTGTTTTTTAAAGATTTATTTTATTTGAAAGAGTTACAGAAAGAGGTAGAGACAGAGAGAGATCCTCCATCTGCTGGCCCACTCCAAAAATGGCCTCAATTGCTAGGTCTGAGCCAAGCCAAAATCAGGAGCCAGTGGCTTCCTCTGGGTCTCCCACGTGGGCGCAGGAGCCCAAGGACTAGGGCAGTCCTCTACTGCCTTCCCAGGCCGTAGCAGAGAGCCGGATCAGAAGAAGAACAGCCAGGACTCAAACTGGCGCCTATATGGGACACCAGCACTTCAGGCCAGGGCTTTAACCCACTGCATCTTAGTGCCGGCCCCTAAGCAAGCATGGTTAGCAAAACATTTATGCATGTACTTACTACTTAGAGAACTGCTTATATGTACAAAATAGTAGCAATATCTCCAAAATGGAATAAAAATTATCTGGTGAATACAAAGAAATTCAGAACCCTCCAAATAAAAACAAATTTTTCCACTAGCAATATACTCCTGATTTTACCACCTATCACTTCACCATATGTTTTCTATTTTTATTTACTTTCAAAGACAATAAAACCTACTGGTAGTATATTAATACAATAATAGCACTAGGCACACACAAAATACAGGAAAAACTGTTCAAAATATATTTTAATTTCTAATAAGTACAAATAAGTACAAAAAAATGTTCCCTCCCTTTCAATTGTTTTGAATAGCTTTAGAAGAACTGGAATCAGTTCTTTTTAAATGACTGGTAGAATTCACAGTGAAGCTATCTGGTCCTGAGATTTTCTTTTTTGGGAGCATCTTTATTGCTGATTCTTGAGGTCTAGTTACCGATTGTTTTACTTAGTATAGAGTTAATATTTTGTGTGTAAAATTGAGGGGCTGGTGCTATGGTGTACTGGGTAAAGCTGCAGTGCCGGCATTCCATATGGGTGCTAGCTGCTCCAGTTCCAATCCAGCTCTCTGCTATGGGCTGGGAAAGCAGTAGAAGATGACCACATCCTTGGGCCCTTGCACCTGCATGAGAAGACCCAGAGGAAACTCCTGTCGCCAGGCTTCAGATCTGCACAGCTCCAGCTGTTGTGGCCAACAGGGGAGTGAACCAGCGGATAGAAGACCTCTCTCTCTCTCTGCCTCTCCTTTTCTCTCTGTTTAATTCTCAAATAAATAAATACATCTTTTTAAAAATAAAAAATAAAAAAGAAAGAAAATTGTAAAACATTTAAGAAAGAAATACTTGAAGAAACAAAAAAATGGAAAAATCTTCCATGTTAATTAATTAGAACAACTAATATCATCAAAATATTCATACTACATAAAACAATATACTGATTCAATGTGATCCCAATCAAAATACCAATGACATTCCTCTCATATCTAGAAAAAATCCTAAAATTAATATGGAAACACAACAGACCCCAAATAGGTAAAGCAATCTTAAACAGCAAAAACAGCCAGAAGTGTACCAATAACAGACTTCAAGACCTAATACAGTGCAATTATGATCAATACAGCCTGATACTGGCACAAAAAATAGACATGTAGACCAATGAAGCAGAATAGAAACCACATAAATCAATCTTCACATCTACAGCCAACTAATCTTTAACAAAAATAGCTAAAATCAACTGCAGGTGAAATGACAGTCCTAATATCAAATGGTGCTGGGAAATTGGATTTCCATGTTCAGAAGTATGAAATAAGAACCCTACCATACACATTATACAAAAATCAATTAAAATGGATCATAGACTTAAATCTATGACCTGATATCCTTATATCACTAGAGGAAAATGTCAGGAAACTCTGCAAAGTATTTGCATAGGCAAAGATTTCATGAAAAAGACCCCAGAAGCACAGGCAATCAAAACAAAAATAGAGAATTAGGACTACATCAAGATAAGAAGTTTTCCACTGCAAAGGAAATATTCAACAAAATGAAGAGTCAACCAACAGAATGGGAGATAATGTTTGCGCACTATGCAAATGATAAACGATTAATATCCAGAATATATGAAGAATTCAGGAGGCTCAGTAACAAATAAACAAAGAATCCAGCAAGAAAATGGGCAAAGGACTTGAACAGGTATTTTTCAAATGATGAAATTCAAATGGCCAACAGACACTTGGAAAATGCTCAGGGGTCCCTAGGCATTTTGGAAATGCAAATAAAAACCACAGTGAGGTAGCACTTCACTCCAGTTAGAATGGCTGTCATCCAACAATCAAAAAATGATAGATGCTGGTAAAGAGATATGCAAAAATGTAGACTAATCCCCTGTTGATGGGAATGTAAACTAGTACAACTTTTATAGAACACAGTATGGAGATTCCTTAGAGATCACAAAATAGATCTATTACATGACCCAGCCATCTCACTCCTTGGATTTTACACAAAAGAAATGAATTCAACATAGGAAAAGTTATATCTACCTCTTTGTTTATTGCAGCTCAGATCACAATAGGTAGGATTAGAAATCGAACCAGATATCCATCAACTGATGACTATGTAAAGAAAATGTGGTGTGTATACACACACACACACACACACACACACACTATGAATCCTGTTCAGCCATAGAAATAATACAGTACTGTCATTTGCAACAAAATGGATGCAACTGGAAAGAGTATTTTACACTTTATGTTTCTGTGTGGGTGCAAACTGTTGAAATCTTTACTTAATATATACTAAATTGATATCCTGTATATAAAGAGAATTGAAAATGAATCTTGATGTGAATGGAATGGGAGAGGGAGTGGGAGATGGGAATTAGCAGGAGATGGGAGGGAAATTATGGGTGGGGGGAAGCCATTGCAATCCATAAGCTGTACTTTGGAAATTTATATTTATTAAATAAAAAAGAAACTATGTTTAGTGAAATAAGCCATTCTGAAAAAGACAAATACATACATTTTCTTTGAAATGTGTTGATTAATATAGTATAACAAAAATGTATAGGGATGATATGGTAATGGTGGAATATGATTGTCATGTTTAGACTTGTTTATACTCTTTTGTAACTGTGGTTTTCCTACTTTTTACTTGTTGAGTATTATCATTAGTGGCAAATTAAGCCAGTGCATATAGAGTAGGATAAAATTGTGTCTTTGTAAAAAGCAATGGAGAGAAAGAGGGAGGGAATATGGATGGAGAAAGTAAGTGAGGTAAGTGTGGCTGTCTTCATGGAATTATACCTATGGGATGTATAAAATCTATTCTCTTAATATTAATAAAATATTAATATCTTCATTATAATGTATGTAAAGTAATAAGTTATGGCTTTGCTTTTGATATTTCTAATGGCTGATGATATCGAGCATCTTTTAATGTGCTAATTGATTATTTGTATACCTTATTTGGAGAGATGTCTCTATGTTTTGTCCACTTTGCAATTGTATTAGTTCTATTTTTATTATTAATTTGGAACTGTTGTTCATATATTCTAGATAGAAGTCCCTTATAAGATGTTTGGTACACAGATATTTTCATCCATTCCTTGGATTGTACTTTGACATTTTTGTTGGTTCCCTTTGAATAAAAAAGTTATTATCTTTTATGCAGTTCAGTTTCTCTAATTTTTATTTTGTTGCTTGTGCTGTTTACTTTCATGTCTATGAATGCATTGCCAAATCCAAGTGATAAATATTTGATCCTATGTGTTGTTCTACCATTGATCTATATGCTTGTTCCAATGCTAGTACCGTAAAGAGTTGACAACTATTGCTTTGTAGTAAGTTTCAAATTAGGAGTGTAAGTTCTCCACTTCTTTTCTTCTGTTCAATATTGTTTTGGCTATAAGGTCCATTACAGTACCATATGAATCTCTAGAGAGAGGGTAGCTGGATTCAGATCAGGGTACTTTGTGGCATAGATAAATTTGAGGAAAATTATCACTTTAACAACATGAATTCTGTTCATAATGTAATGATTTTTTTCATTTTTAGGGTATACAATTATAGCTTTCATTGAGGTTTTAGTTTTCAGAATACATGATCTACCTCACCTGCTAACTTTATTCCCAAATATTTTATTATGTTTGATACCACTTAGATTGGAGTTCTTATTTTTTTCATTTTAGATTGTGTAATGCCATTGTATAAATTATTTTTATGCAGTTATCTTGAATTTTGAAACTTCGATGAATTTTTATTAATTTAATGCAAGTTTTAGTGGATTTCTTATAATTTCCTCTATGCATGGTCATATGATTTATGAACAGAAGAAAAATGTACTTCTACCCTTCTTATCTGGTATTCCTATTGATTTTCTTTGCCTAATTTCCCTAAGTAGACCTCAAGAATGATGATAAATACAAGTTTCCAGAGCAGATATTCTGGTTTCATTCTACATGTAAGAATAAGTCATCCTGTCTTTCAGCATTACTTAAGATCTTAGGTGTGAATTTTTCATGTATTTCATTTACCAGATTTAGAAAATTCAGTTCTATTCTTTACTTGCTGTGTATGTGCGTGTGTGTGTGTGTGTGTTTTGAGATGACCATATTTCATTTGTGATTCATTTTAGAGCATACTGTTTTGATTTATTTTTGAATGATAAATCAATCTTGGGTTCCTATGGTAAAAAAGAGTTTATTATTGATATATAATTAGTATCACTCTTTCTAGTTTAAATTTGCTAGTATTGTGTTCATAGGTTTTTTGCCCATATTTATAATAGATATTAGTATATAGTTCTCTTTTATTCTCATCTGTTTTTTCTGTCATTGGTATCAATTTAATAGTGGCTCCAAGAAATGATTTGGGAAGTATTCACTCTTCATTTATATTCTGGAAGAGCTTTTCAAGAATTGGTATTAAACCATTTTTAAAATAATTTGAATATAGCATTGAAGTCCTGTTTTGCTCGACTTTTCTTGAGTATTATTATTGCTACTAATTCAGTATGTTCATATATTATGGGTCTATATATACAGTTTGTTTATTGTTCAGTTTTGGTAATTTGTACCTTCCTAAAAGCCTTCAATTTTATTTATGTTTTATAATCAATTGAATCAAAATCATTCCTGGTATTCCTTTATATTATTTTATTTGGAAATTTCTATAAGATTGATAGTACTGTCCTCTCTTTTATTTTGAGCCTGGTAATTTGAGCCTTTCTATTTTTTATCAGTAAGTTCAGTTAAGGATGTATAAATTATATTGAACTCTTCTAAGACACCATTTGTGTTGTTGATTTTTCCACTGTGTTCTATTTCCTACTTCATTTTTCCTCTTTTAACTATTATAATTTCTTTCTGAATGCTTTAGGTTTATTTTTTTCCCAGTGTCTTTAGAATACAGTTAACTTACAGATTTGGGATGTTTGTTTTTCAATATAGACATGCATGGCCTACCATTGATTTTTAAGTACTGAAGTACCCCAAAGAAACTCTTGACAAGTCTGTCTCATGTGGATCAATGAGCTAGTGCAAGGGTAATTAGGACTTTAGCATTCACTCTCATGCTGTACCCATGGGAAGCCTCTGTCACATTCGTTGGACCAAAGAAACAAGGGAGTTCTGATCTCTCATCCACATAACCTTGTAACTTAACATTAGCAATAGGAATCTGGATTAGTTCAAACAGTAAACATAGTTATGAAGAAGACATGACACAAAAACATTGCCTTAAAATAAGAAGCATGCACAGGCACTGTGGAACATAGTTTGGGCGGCCAATTTTGATGCCCAAATTCTGTATCAAAATGTGTGGGTTCAAGTCCCAGAGCTTCTGATCTAATTTCCTCGTACTGTGAACTCTGGGAGGCAGGGTTTATTGATCATATACATATACCCTGCCACTACATAAGAGACAAGATTGGAGTTCTGTGCATCTGGCTTTAGCCTGACCCAGTCTTGGCTCTTTGGCTCTTTTGGGTATTTGTTGAGTGAATCAATCAATAGATGATAGTGAACTTTCTCTCTCTCTCTCTCTCTCTCTCTCACACACACACACACACACACACACACACATTCTGCCTTTCAAATAAATAAGTGAATGTATAAGTAATAGACAAAAATCAATGTCATTCAAAGTATCTCCAGAAATATTGTAGAGACATCAAACAATAATTATGGGCATCTAGAACAGCAAATGATTTATGACCTATACCTACTCCGTCACAGTTTCCAGAAGTGAATTTCTGTTAAACAAGTTTGTATAAAACATTATTTATTGTTTTAACATATTCCACTTGCATGCATTCTCTAATACAGCCCTATGGTTATGAGTTGCCAATTAAACCTCCTTTATTTAATGTGTTAGATTTTGTAAAAAATAAGTACATTATGTTATAAGTTTCTGTCTGTTCCTATTCATAACATGTACAAAGGAGAGAAATATACTCCCTTCCACAATGGCAATTTACTGAGGTTTATTTATGGGACATCTAAAATGAATTTTAAAAATCATATTTCCATGCTTTCAACTTGTATGAATATAATTGAGAAAAATATAGTTTGCAGTCTAAACAGAGATATATACAAGAACCTAATGATTGTTAGGTTTAAAGTTTAATAGGTTGATAAATATTCAAAAGCAGCCTGACTCTTCTTTGTTATGATAGGGGGGATATGTCACTTCAAAACTTTTCTGAAATTTTTATCTTTTTAAAAATATAGTCACATTTCCAAAGTGTCACTCTCAATATGGCTATTATTCTTACAGTTACTTAAATATGCACATATTGCATAACATCTATATAACTCAATTTATAAATGATATAAGCAAAACATGAACTATGTATATATTGACGAGGAAAAGGTGGGAAAACTCTCTTCATGTCATTTGTATCTTGAATATAATAAATCGTTCCTTTCATTTTCTTTTCCTTTCTTATTTCCTCCCTAAATCATAATGTAAATAATTACTTGATATTCTGCTAGTTCACAGATTTTTTTTAAAGATTTGTTTATTTGAAAGGCAGAGTTACAGAGAGGCAGAGGCAGCGAGATAGAGAAGTGGTTTACTCTCCAGATGACAAAAATGGCTAGAGCTGTGCCAATCCGAAGCCAGGAGACAGGAGCTTCTTCCAGGTCTCCCACATGAGTGCAGGGGCCCAAGGACTCGGGCCATCTTCTACTGCTTTCTCAGGCCTTAGCAGAGAGCATGATCAGAAGTGGAGCAGCCATGACTTTGATCAGTGCCCATATGGGATGCTAGGACTGCAGGAGGAAGCTTTACCTGCTACACCACAGTGCTGGCCCCACAGATTCATAAAACTGAAATAAAGGATTAATACCAAGAAAGTTTATATAATATCAGGGAACAAATCAACAAAGCAAAGTTTCAAAATGGGAATTAACTTCTGCTATGCAACAAAAACAGTACAGCACACATTTATATAAAACCAAATCAAAAATGTTATGAAATGTATTAGAAAAGGTATAGCACATAAAAGAGTTGTAAATCATTGGTATTATCTAGCCTTTTAATTTTCTTTATGTGTAAAGTGGTAAGAATATATAAGCAAACACTTTCAATTCCATCAGAATGTGAACAACTTCATTATTTCACATGATTCCATATCAGCTTAAAATAGATGAGAAGGTTTCAGATTGATATGTCAAATAAAAAAATTAATACTTAGATTGTTATCTTCTTTTTTTAATTTTTTAAAATTTTTTGACAGGCAGAGTGGACAGTGAGAGAGAAAAACAGAAAGGTCTTCCTTTTTGCCATTGGTTCACCCCTCAATGGCCGCCACGGCCAGCGCGCTGCGGCCGGTGCACCACGCTGATCCGAAGGCAGGAGCCAGGTGCTTCCTCCTGGTCTCCCATGGGGTGCAGGGCCCAAGCACTTGGGCCATCCTCCACTGCACTCCCAGGCCACAGCAGAGAGCTGGCCTGGAAGAGGGGCAACCGGGACAGAATCCGGTGCCCCAAACAGGACTAGAACCCGGTGTGCCGGTGCCACAGGCAGAGGATTAGCCTATTGAGCCTCAGCGCTGGCCAAGATTGTTGTTTTCTTAAGTGGAGTAGTATCCCTAAACTCAGTCTTTGAAATTACTTTCTTCCCCCATAGAATTCGCATTGATTCATTTTGATGATGGTGTAAGGACATTTGTGAAATGCGTTCCTGTTCAAGAAGGTAGGGTCTCTAATTCTCCAGAAATCCCACAATGTATTGTTTTACACTATGACACTTTCTGGGAACCCTGGATTTAGCAATATGTTGATGGGACTGGTCTCTGTTGTGATAGTTCTTGTTCAGATGAGTGTAGGGAATTCTTCTGACATCTGCTAATGTTTTCAGAATTTGGAAAACATATGTTCTCTACCTTAGAGTCGATTGTATTTTAAGGTCCTACATTATTGACTTTTCCACTCTTTATTCTTTTTTTTTGGCATGTTCTGAATTCTGAATTGGGATAAAAATGCATTATTTGTCACAACTGATTTCTACAAAATCTTATGAATTCTCTTATGGTTCTCTTATGGAATTATTCCAGTAAGTCACTTGCCTATACTTACTGTCTTGTTTGATATATTTAGGAACAATACTTTAGTACTAGTAATCATTGTGCAACTTTGTTTTCAACATCTTAAAATATCATTATTTCAATTAAGCAATTATGTAGTATGAAATACTACACAACAGTTTAGAATAAAAAGAAATCCTGTCATTCATGAAAAAAAAAAAAAAGGGTGCAACTGGAAACCATTATGCTTAGTGAAATAAGCCAGCACAAAAAAAGACAAATACCTTATGTGCTCCCTGATCTGCGGTATACGATGGAGTACCTAAGGTCACCCACAGTAGTGAAATTCAAACTTCGGGATGTGATAGTTTTGAACAACCCTGTCTTGACTACTGAGGAACAGTGTTTGTTGCTGTTGTTGTTGCTTTTCCTTCTTACTATTTGGTGAAATCTTTACTTAGTGTAGGGCTGATATTCTCTGTGTAAAGTTAACTGAACATAGATCTTTGTGAAAAATAAGAATGGGAATAGAAGAGGGAAGAGGAAGAAGGGTGGGAGCATGGATGGGAAGGAGGGTGGGGTGGAAAATATCACTATGTCCCTGAACCTGAAAAAATACTTAAAATGCAAATAAAACTTTTTAAACCATTGTTAAAAACCTAAAATGTAATAAAATTTAAAATTCTCTTTGGTATATGTGAGAGTGACCAACTATTATTTTTATCCTATTAGTTAGCTTTGTAGTACTATAATGAAATGATTGAGGAAACTAACTTCAGAAGTGAAATGGTTAATGTAGCTTACAGTTTGGGATATACATGTCCAAGCTCAGGTGCTCTGTTGATTTTCCTTTGGAAAGTTCAGCAAATGAAAATGGCAGAGTGCAGAATAAGAAAAGATGATAGGGCAAGCCAGGGGGCAGAAACAGTGTGTGGACCCAAATTCAGGGTGTTATAACAACCTTCTCATGAGAACACACTAGGTCATAGGAGATATATCTTCAAAGGACATGTCTCGGTGACATAAAACTACTGATAGTCTCCACTTCCTAAACATAGAAATGACATTAAATCTCCACCTTCTTAGTACCATTAGTCTATTATTTTGGAGTTTAAACATCTACATGAGCTCAGGTACCAAATCCCATTCAAACTACAACTGGATATAATGTAATTCCCCCACCCACTCCTTTAAACTAATTCCACGGCACCTTTCAGTAACACAGCAGACAAGAAATAATAAGTTAAATTAATGCATAGTTATCATGATGTTCAAACATCATCTAAAGGTCCAGCTCCAAGGTGTAAAAGTGGGTAGCATCATCAGAACACCAGACTGGTGATAAGAGAAGAATATATTTTGGAATTCACAAGACAAAATCATTACAGAATATTCTGATGGAACTATTAATGAAAGCAAAGTCTCAGCACTGAGGTTTGGTGGGCTGGTGAAAGATAAAACCAAATTACAATGATAAAGCACATAAAATATTTGTTATAGTTAAAAATTTGTATAGTCAACATGAAAATTAACATGGGTATAAATTGCACTATTCCTCATTTTTTTCTGCAGGATTAAATTAGGACTTAAATTTTAAATTAGGATTTAAATAGTTAGGTTTAAATTTTCTGCTTTCAAATTAGGATAAGGTACACATCACACAAAGTTTAGCATTTTTGATGATTTCTAAGTATACTGCTCTGTAGTGTTATGTATATTTATCTCTTGTACAACCAATTTTAGTATTTCTAATTCCTGGAAAACCTAAATTGTACTCATGAAACAGTAACCCTGGAAACTGCTGCTCTTTGTTTTTGTATGAAATTGATTAGTGTTGATACCATAAATAACCATAGTAATATACCACTTATCTTTTTCTTACTGGTTTGTTTCACTTAGCATAATGTTATCAAAGGTGTTTCATCTTGTAACCTGTCACAATTTTCCTTTTTAAAAGTGAGTGGTTTTCAATGATATATATTATACTTTATTCATCTATTTATATATCAATGGATACTTAATTTGCTTGTGCACCTCTTTATTGCTGTAAACCATGCTATTATGAATATGACTGCTAAAACAACAGTACAAGATACTGTTGTAAGTTCTTCAACATATACACTAAGAAGCAGAGCACTGTTTTACAGAGTGATTATATTATCTTACGTTCCTAGTAACAGTACACAAGGTTTTTAAATCCCCCCTTCTGTATTTGCAATTTTCTAATAATCAGTGATGATCAACTTTCTATAAGACCTTTGACCACTTTGTATTCTATTTTCAAAAGTACAATGCACATTAGAACAATACAAACATTAAATATTGTTTTAAAATTTATTTAACAAGTAAACAGAGAGTGAGAGAGAGAAAGAAAGGTATTTTATCCCTCACCAAATGCTTACAACAGTCAGGGCAAGGCTAGCTGAAGCTATAAGTTGGGTACTCAGTTAAAGTCTGTGTCTTGGGTGGCAGGAACTCAAGTAAATGAGCCACCACCTGCTGCCTCCCTAGGATGCACATTAGCAGGAGCTGAATTGGAAAGCATAGCCATGACTCAAACTCAGGCTCTCTGTTACAGGATATGGGAATTCCAGTCACTGTCATAACTGCTTTAGTAAATGTCTCCCTATTTTAAATTGCTAAATAATAATTGAGGTATCTTATAAAAGTGCATAGAAGTGTGTTATGAAAACACTGTATGGATTTCAGAAATTTTTAGAAATTCATGTTCTAAATTTATTAAATTTTGTAAGTTCTTTTAAAATCTAAACTAGAAAAGGAACACATATGCTTGATACCTAATTGATAGGATAAGAAATTAAGTAATGTGCAATAGAAGGACATGTATTTTACAATTGCTGCATAGACTCTTTCTTTCCTAAGGATGTCATATAAGTTTTTACCATAGTGTCGGGTTTGTTCATCTCCTCCAGGCTTTAGTTGCAGTTGACATAAATGTTTTGTGATTTTATAATCCCAGTTTAGATCTGAAGGTCACACGATAGTCAACCACATGTGATATTACCCTACATATTGTGCAGTAATTATTATTTACCTAAGGACTGTGAGATTGCAGGAAAGAGAACATCATGATCACTTAAAAATTAATTAAATAGCTGTAGTACTGCATAACATATGTGGCTATGAACACCCATATAGAGAATGAAAAAAAATAATGCAATAATTTTCTGTATTTCCCAGCCACTTACATTTTAATTCTGCTTCTATTTTGAAAGAAAATAATTAAGTTATTAATAATTTAGGAGCTTATATTAATTCTTCCTTGAGATTTATTTATTTGTTTCTTTGAAAGTCAGTGTTACATTGAGAGAGGAAGAGAAAGAATGGGAGAGAGACAGAGAGGAGAAAAGAGAAAAAGTGAGAAAGGGGGGAGAGAGAGGGAGAGGGAGAGGGAGAGGGAGAGAGAGAGAGAGAGAGAGAGAGACAATCTGCCATCTGCTTGTTCATTTTCCAGATGACCTAAACAGCCAAGGCAGAGCCAGGCTGAAGCCAGAATACAAGAGCTTCATCAGGTTCTCCAATGTAGGAGCCAGGGGCAAGTACTTGGATCATCTTCCACTGCTTTTTCCAGGTCATTATCAGGGAACAATGAGCTGAATTGGAAATAGTGCATCCAGGAAAAAAACCAGTGACCATATGGGATGCTACCATGGCAGGCAGTGGCTTTTACCCACTATGCCTCAATGATTGCCACACATTGATTCTTTTTATAAAATATATGTTTAAAGTGAATGAATTCATGTATTTCATATATAGAGATTTAGGAAGATAGTGATAATTCCTATCCTACTCTCCCTCGCTCACACACTTCTACCCCCCTTCTCTTTCCTTTTTTATTCTTTCTTTTAATTTTTACATTGATATACTTTCAGTTTATTTTATAATCATAAGCTTAGCCTTTCACTATAAAGAATTCCACAAATAATAAGAAAAAAACACTGTTTCTCAACAGTAGAGACAAGGGCTGTAACAATAATCAATTAGCAAAATGTCAATTTTGATCAAATATATTTCATGTTTTCCTCTCTGTTAGTAACAACAGATCAGGGGAAACATGGTATTTGTCTATTTGGGACTGGCTTATTTCACTAATATAATTGTTTCCAGTTTCATCCATGTTTCCATAAAAGACAGGATTTCATTTTTTTATAGCTGATTAGTGATCCATAGTGTATATATACCATAATTTCTTTATTCTGTCAACAGTTGATGGGCATCTTGATTGATTCTATATCTTAGCTATTGTAAATTGAGCTATAATAAATAAGGGGGTACATATAACTCTTTCATAAGCTTATTTCATTCTATTTGGGTAAATTCCTAAGAATGGGATGGCTGGATCATATGATACATCTATTTTCAGATTTCTGAGGAATCTCCATACTGTTTTCCACAATGGCTGCACTAGTTTTCATTCCTATAAATGGTGGATTAGATACCTTTTTCCCTACATCCATGCCAGCATTTATTGTATCTTGATTTCTGTATGAGAGCCTTTCTAGTTGGCATGAGGTAGAAACATCATTGTGATTTTGATTTGCATTTTCCTGATGGCTAGTGATCCTGAGCATGTTTTCGTGTGTTTCTTGTCCATTTGAATTTCCTCATTTGAAAAAATGTCTGTTCAAGTCCTCTGTCCATTTACTAATGATTATTTGTTTAGTTGTTGAATTTCTTGAATGCTTTATAGAATCTGGATATTATCTTTTATCAGTTATATAATTTGCAAATATTTTTCCCATTCTAATGAATGCCTCTTCACTTTGTGTTTCTTAGGCTGATATAATCACATTTGCCAATTTTTTCTTTGGATGCCTGTGCTTCTGTCTTTTCCAAGAAGTCTATGCTTATGCCGATATCTTGCAGTTTCCTCAATTTTTTCCAATAGTAATTTGTTAGTATTAGATCATCGATTTAAATCCTTGATCTATTTTGGGTTGATTCTTGTATAAGGTGTAAAATAGGGGTCTTGTTTCATACGTCTGCTAAAAGAGATCCAATTTTCCCAGCACAATTTGTTAAAGAGATCATTGTTTTTCCAAGGATTGATTTTAGCTCATTTGTCAAAGGTTAGTTAGTTGTAAATGCATAGATTGATTCCTGGGATTTCTGTTCTGTTTCATTCATCTATATGTCTATTTTTGTGCCAGTACCAGGCTGTTTTGAAATAACTGTCCTGTGTTATGTCTTGAAAGCTGATATTGTAATGCCTTTGGTTTTGTTTTTGTTGTTAAAGTTTTTTTTTTTTTTAATTTGGGGTCTCTTATGTTTCCATAAAAATTTTAGCATCATTTTCCTTCTAGATCTGAGAAGAATGTCATTGGCATTTTGATTGGGATAATATCAAATATTTAAATTGTTTTTGGTACCATGGATATTCTGATGATATTTATTGATTCAATTGAACAGAAGATTTTTCCATTTTATTGTGATTTCTGATTATTTCTTTAATGTTTCAAAATTTTAATTGTAGAGATATTTTACCTACTTGGTTAAATTTATTTGAAGGTTTTAAAATTTTTGTAGCTATTGTGAATGTGAGGGATCTTAGTTCTTTGTCAGCCATGTCATTGTCTGTGTATACAAAGGCTATCAGTTTTGTGTGTTAATTTTATATCCCACAACTTTACAATACTCTATTTTTAAAAATGTGTTATATTAGTTTCATGTAATTCTTTTTTTTAAGATTTTATTTATTTGAGAGGAGAGTTACAGAGAGAGAGAAGGAGAGACAGAGAGAAAAGTCTTCCATTCAAGGGTTCACTCCCCAAATGGCCATAACTGCTGGAGCTGAGCTGATCCAAAGCCAGGAGCCAGAAATTTCTTGTGGGTCCCCCACATGTTATGAATATGAATGCTTAATCAATCTATAAGATACTGTTGTTGTAACTTCTTCATAATATACACCAAATAATAGAATACTATTCTACAGAATGGTTACATTATCTTAAATTCCCAGTAACAGTACACAAGGTTTTTTAATCCCCCCTTCTATATTTTTGGAGAGAGGGAGTCTTCATTATGGTGATTCACTCACCAAATGGCCACAACGACCAGGTCTGGGCCATGATAAAGGGTCTCCCATGTGGGTGCAGGGACACAAGCATTTGGGCCATCTTCTGCTGCTTTTCCAGTTACATTAGCAGAGAGCTAAATCAGAATTGGAGGAGCCAGAACTTGAACCATCCCATATGGGATGCTGGTGTCATAGATGGCAGTTTTATTGTCTGTACCACAACACGAGGCCCAAAGGTCTTTATTTCACCTTCACTCATAAATGAAAGCTTTGTATGATATGCTATTTTGTGTTGAAAAGTTTTTTTTTTTTCTTTTAGTATGAGGACTTTGTCTCTCCATTAGCTCCTAGCCTGTAGTGTTCCTAATGAAGGTAATCTGGAGCTTCTGGCTCCTGTCTTTGGTCTGGCTCTACCCTGGCCATTGTAGCAAGTTGGGGACTGAAACATGGATATAAGATCTCTTTCCCTCCTTCTGTCTCTCTCTGCCACTCTCTCACACTGTGTGTATAACTGTGTCTTTCAAATGAATAAAATAAATGTTTTCAATAAAGGTAATACCGACTTCAATTGTTTAAAAGCAATATGTATTTTGTTTACATAATATATTTTATTCAATTTTAGTATTCATTATTTCCATTTATAATAATGATTGTCATTGCGTTTTAAGTATATTGACCACATTTCTTCTATCCAGTTTCTTTTTACATGTGTAAATATGTGTATATTTGTGTGTATTCAGTGAGAAAATTATTCAAACAATACAATCAAATGGTTTTCCCATAAGTATATCATTTGTTGTCAGATTTCCACCTTGAATGTAACTCAAAGTTTTATTGAATTTCTAACTCTGTTACAGAGACTCAAGATACATGTTTAATATTCTAAGTATACTACTCTGTATTGCAGCGCGCCGTCCTTAACTGCCATTTGGGGAGTGAACCAACGGAAGGAAGACATTTCTCTCTGTCTCTCTCAATGTCTAACTCTGCCTGTAAAAATAAAATAAAATAAAATCTTAGATAATTTAGAATATAAGATTTTTGAATAGAAATTTTAAAAATATTCCAACTGTCAAGATAAAAGAAAATGACTATATTACCAGTAATTGGAAGCTCATAAAAAATGTGTTTTGGGCCGGCCCCGCGGCTCACTAGGCTAATCCTCCGTCTGTGGCGCTGGCACCCCGGGTTCTAGTTCTGGTCAGGGCGCCAGATGCTGTCCTGGTTGCTCCCCTTCCAGTCCAGCTCTCTGTTGTGGCCTAGGAGTACAGTGGAGGACGATCCAAGTCTTTGGGCCCTGCACCTGCATGGGAGACCAGGAGGAAGCACCTGGCTCCTGGCTTCGAATCGGTGCAGCATGCCAGCCATAGCGGCCATTTTGGGGGTGAACCAACAGAAGGAAGACCTTTCTCTCTGTCTCTCTCTTTCTCACAGTCTAACTCTGCCTGTAAAACAAAACAAATAGAGTTCTCCAAACAAGAAGCCTTTTCACGAATGAATAAAAGTGCTGAAGGTGACTCAGACCATGGTACTATCAGTGTTAAGTGGCAAAAAATTGGTTATAGTGCAGCTAGAAGTTTTGCTGATGACTAGAAATAATAGAAATAAAGGCAGCAAGTTTAAGTCCAAGTGTTTTATGAACAACGAAAGGAACAGAATGAAGAAGACTAAAGATGTTATAGGTCAATAGGGGAAAAGGAAGGGTCACTGTTGGGTCACTATTAATTATTTTGAAATGTGTATGAAACATCCAAGAAAAGAGGTCAAATGGGCAATGGTAGATTTGAGACTGGAAGTTAGAAGAGATCTCTGAATGAGAGAAGTTCAAGGTACTGGTAGATTCAGTATCTTGTGAGGGCTCATTTTCTACTTTATAGATAGTGGTGTCCTACCATGTCCTAATGTGTTAGAAGGCTCTCTTGGACCCATTTTTATAAGTATGCTCAGGCTATAAAAGATGGCTACACTATCATCAGATAATTCCCAGAGGGTCCTAGTTCCTAAAACAAATATAAGGTGAGAATTTCAGCACCTGAACTGGGAGCAAGGGGCATTGTTCATAAGCATTGTGAAATAGCAGGCATTTTAAAATAATTCCATTAAATCATCTGATTATTGAAAAATGTTACTCTTCAAAGAAGATGAAAATAATAATATAGTTGTAAAAAGACGTAGTAGTTGGAAGGAATGTTTAATATGGTGATAACATTATGAAGAGATGAAAAAGTTATAGAGATTAAAAACTAACCAAAGAAAAATGATGTGCATGCCCATCCAGCTTCCATACAGATAAATAAGTGTTCTGTATTGCCAAATTGGGATCTCAGGACCATGTAGTGACTAGATACAAGATTGGTAAGAAATCAAAATTACCTACTAATATTTTTCTAATTCCATTTATAGCAATCAAACCTTTTATAATATATTACCTCAAATAGCTGTATTGAAATTAAATAATTTGCTGCCAGAATGGCATGGACATTTGCTTTCCATAGGTGTTATATTTCCATTTAACTTAGCAATATTTTTCTTTTAATTTCATGATTCTATTAACTTTTTTAATTTAGTTTGATTATATGTCACAAAAGGCTTTCAGTAGTGAGCTACATAGGATTTCCTAATATTTTCAGATAAAAAGTCATTCAGTTTTTTTTTTTTTTTTGGTTTACACTAAATTAAGCAAAGTTAAGATAGGAGGTTGCGAAATCAGAATACATTCATAAGAAAATAAACAGTTCATACAGGATAAATGATCTAAATATGAGTTAGTACAATAATGGATTCAGTTTAGGAAAATAAAGAAACGTTCAAAGATTTCTCAACTATGTTTCTCAACTAGAGATGATTTTATATTTAGGGTACATCTGGAAAAACTGTTTTATTGTCAAAATTGGCCAGGTGGTAGATTACTATTACTATATTTAATGGATAGAGGCTAGGGATGCAGCTAAACATCTTAGCAAATACAGGGAAAATCCCCACAACAAAGAATTATCCAGTCCAAAATACTAGGAGAGAAACTGGTATATAAGTAAAATCCACCCTATACAACAACCTGTCCCTACTCATCACTTCAAAAGGCAAAAATTCTTGAAAAGTCTCATTTGTATTATATGATGTGAAATTGTATGGCATGATTATTAACATGACATTCTATGATGTGATATGACACAAGGTGACATAACGTGTCAGACAAGTGCTCTCCAAATATTTGTTTCCAGCAGAAGCTTTAGAATGCAACTGCATATGGAAATAGTCTTAGTAAATGGACCACGTTAAAATAAGGTCACATAGAGTAAGAGTAGGTCCTATATTCAATCGCTGGAGTCCCTATAAAGACAGAGACTTGGAGAAAGACAAAAATTGATAAATACAAAGAGATAGGCATATGGAGAGAAGTCTTTTTGCTAATGAAAGCTGAGATTATAATAGCACAGGTGCAGTCCAAGGAACAGCAGACTTAACCAGCAACTACCAAAATATTGCCAGAGTTAAGGAAGGATTCTTCATAGAGCTTCTGAAAACATGAACCATTTCGACCTGGAGTTCTAGCATCCAAAACTTTGACATAATAAATGTCTGTTGTTTTAAACTATCCAGTTTATAGGAATTAGTACAGCAGCCCTGAAAAACTAACATATGTGATATGGACATAATATGATATTACATGACATGATATAATATGATTAAGTTGCAGGTGTAAGAGTCAGGAGTTCCTGAATATAAGGAAAACAGTGCACTATGATTTATTGAACCTTTCTTATTTCCACTCTACCCTAAAATTTATATTGGACTATGTACTAATTCTGCTAAATCTAGAACACCAATATTCTTTATAAAATTTCTTAGTGTCATTAGTGTGACTACATGGCATAAAGAAGTGGTTATCATTTACAGAATAAAGTATTGCCAGTAAATAGACTATTACTGAGACAAACTTGATTTATTTTCTAAAAATGACCAACATAGGAATGGCTTAATCTTTGTAGATATGCTACTGATATCTTAACAAGAGAAAAGTTGATCCATGCTTTAAGAGTCACTTCCTTTCTGAGTGATGATAATATTGCCCAGAGTATTTTGCTGTATCAGTGGAAAAAGAGACGAATAATCTGTTAGGTTCTGAACTACTTAAGCATAAAACGATAAAAGTCAGTAAGATAGTTACATGCTATTCTTAAAAGAATCTCGTGGAACTCTGTTTAACAGAAATAGAGTGTATCATTTGGTGATCACTGTTAATCCAGTGTGAAGAAATTTAAAACAGTATTAAAGTCAGATAAAACAAGAACAAGAACAACTCTAGTATATCTACATGATATCAGAGAAACTCATTGAAAAAAATGAAATATTTATTCCAGCAGCTATTCTGCCTCATAAAATTTTAAACAGCCCAAAATGGTTATTTGAATTCTGCACAAATTGGATGCTATTCACACTACATTGGGGTTGTGGATATGATTTCAGACTTCAGAATAACCTAGTAGTTTTGAGTAGTTATTTAAATATTACCATTATAATTATATATTATTATAACTTATTGGTTTGGTAATTTTATATCAAAATTTACCACAATGAAAACCTGTAATAATTGCTTACCCCAATAAAGAGATCTAGGTATAAATATAGTGGCGTATTTATTAATTAATTCTCTTATTTTACTATTATATCTAGTTCTGAGTCTTAATTAAAATTTTTTCAAGGCTGGAGCCTCAGCTCAATAGGCTAATCCTCCGCCTTGAGGTGCCAGCACACCGGTTTCTAGTTCCGGTCGGGGCGCCGGATTTTGTCCCAGTTGCCCCTCTTCCAAGCCAGCTCTCTGCTGTGGCCAGGGAGTGCAGTGGAGGATGGCCCTAGTCCTTGGGCCCTGCACCCCATGAGAGACCAGGAGAAGCACCTGGCTCCTGCCTTTGGATCAGCGCGGTGTGCCGGCTGCAGCGCGCCAGCCGTGGCGGCCATTGGAGGGTGAACCAACGGCAAAAAAGGAAGACCTTTCTCTCTGTCTCTCTCCCTCACTGTCCACTCTGCCTGTCAAAAAATTTTTTTTCAAATACCTATCCATGAGCAATTTTTACTTCAGTCTGAATAAAATAATAATAAAGCATATATATTAATATATTTAAAATGATATTTTATATACATATGACATAGGTAAAGTAAAAATACTGCCATTTGATTTGTATATAGGGAGCTTCTTGCTGTTTAAATATTTGTTTTCATAGAGGTGTTGGTATATCTTCCTACATTGTTTTGTTCATTTCCCACATGTATCAAATTAGAAAATTTTTTGAAAGACTCAGTTATTTGATAGCAGAGTTAAAGAGAGAGAGAGAGAGAGAGAGAGAGAGAGAGAGAGAGAGAGATTCTTCCATGCACTGGTTCACTCCCCAAATGACTGGAGCTGGGCCAATATAAAGCTAGGAGCCAGGAGCTTTTTCTGGAACTCCCATGTGGATGCAGGTCCCCAAGTACTTGGGCCATCTTCCAGGCCATAACAGAGAGCCAGATCAGAAGAGGAGCAGCTGGGCTCGAACTAGCACCCATATGCAATGCAGGTGCCCATATATATATATAGAATGCCAACACCACAGGCAGCTGCCTCATATGCCAAGCCACAGGGCTGGCCTCAAATTAGAAATGTTTTATGCATCTTATATCTTAGCAGCAAATGGTATAAAACTAGTAGTCTTCATCCTATAGATCATCAACATCTTTCTAATATTTCACAAAACATGAAAGAGGACTGGCACTTAATAGAGATGAGAGTCTTCCTAAATACCTAAATTGTAATTACAGTATACTAAGTTAGGGAGTAATTTAAGAAACATTGCAAAACGCATCTCATACTATGAGGCAGCAAAACTGAGACACAGTGTTGTTGATATCTAATTCAATCAAATCAAAATAGTTCTATTTAAGATTTTTAAATACCATATCATTATTGTTATTTGCTACAGTAAGATGACTAACAATCATAAATATAGGGAGTAGAATGATTTAGTGAGTAAAGAGTTTTCTTAGGTCCATATTCAAACTGCTTATCCATTTGGCTTTTTCTGTGCACCCCAGAAACATTATCCTCCTGATGTTACTGTTAATGCCCACGAGTCCATTACTTTCCCATATAATCTAAGTTCTTCTAAAAGAGTCTGGCATATGGTCATTCAATACACTCTATCAATTTGAAAGGCCCAGGATTAAAGGCATGATGACTTTATAATTAACCAAGAAAAACCTGGAATAATAACTATTGCAATATCTTCTGCAGAATAAGAATAGGATGTCAAGTTTAAATGTAGCAAGGAAAATTATAGCAAACTCATCGGTAAGTTAAACTAGTTAAACTCCACTAGTCATAGTTTTTCTTTTTAAATATTATATTTAATTATTTGATAAGTAGAATCACAGAGAGAGAGAGAGAGAGAGACAGATTAAGAGGTCTTCCTTCCATTGGCTCACTCCCCAGATGGCTGCAATGGCCATAGCTGAGCCAATCTGAAGCTAGGGATCAGGAGCTTCTTCCTTGTCTCCAATGTGGGTGCAGGGCCCAAGCACTTAGGCCATCCTCCACTGCCTTTATAGGCTTAAACAGAGAGCTAGATCAGAAGAGGAGCAACGGGGACACAAACTGATGTCCATGTAGGGTGCTGGTGCCGTAGACAGAGGCTTAATCTACTAGACCACAGCACTGATCTCCACTGGTAATGAAAAGAGAGAATTGTTAATAACTTGTTCATTAAAAATTAAGATTTCTCAATTTGTATTTGGGGTATTTTCACTATGAAGAATTTTTAAATACTTGATAGGATAAATATATTTGCCATGATTGGATATTTCACAATATATACATTAGATGTATATATTAAAAAAGTTAAAAATAATGTTAAGAAATAGACAGTAATTATGGAAAAGCCCTCTGAGTTTCAGTTGCAAAAAGCTTAAAATTTTAAGTTGCTTCTACAGTAAATCAGTGTTCTAAGTAATAGTAATATTAGCTAGTAATAATGGTGATTGATAAAAACAAAATTAGAAAATAAAACTGCATTTCAAAGAAGAAAAACTGAACAATGAATAAAATATTTTTATTAATAAATGTTAATAAACAAACCCTTAATCGTAATTAGACTCCTCACAGTATGTTGAAAGATTGCTTTCTTTTTCCAATTGACAAATATTACAGATGTTTACAGAGTGTAGAGCAACAAATTATGTTATTTAAGAAACATATAAATCGCACATTTTTAAAAATATATCAGAAATCATAATGAGATTCTTTAGCACAGGACTGTTTAGCTTTTTAAAAGTCATTTAGTCATATAATTCATTTTTTAAATACCAATAAGGGTTTTTTGGCATAGCTTTGCAATTATTGATGAGGCATTTATTGCATTAAACTTTCCGCATAATGCTGCTTTTGCAGGGTTCCGTAAGTTTTGATATGTGTTTTCATTTTCATTCATTTCAAGGAAGTTTTTGACTGTTGTTGATTTCTTCTAAGAGCCACTGTTCAGTCACATGCATGTTTTTCAATCTCCATGTGTTTGTCTGTTTTCTAGTGTTTCTTTTGTTAATTTCCAGCTTCATTCCATTGTGGTCATTCCATTGTGATACGATATGATTTTATTTTAATTTGTTGAGATTGTTTTATGGCCTGGTACAGAGTCTATCCTAGAGAATATTCCATAAACTCATCATGAAAATAATGTGTGTTCCATAGCTGTGGGATGTAATGTTCTGTAGATATCTATTAGGTGCATTTGCTCTATAGCACAGATTAGCTCTGCTGTTTTTTTGTTGACGCTCTGTTCTTCTTTTGTTGAGGATCTGTCTGCTTGATCTGTTCACTGCTGAAAATGGGGTGTAGTATCCCCCATTATTATTTTGTTGGTTCTTATATCTCCCTTTATATCCATTAACATTTGTTTTAAGTAGATAAGTGTCCTAGCATTGAGTACTAATACATTTTCTGTAGTCACATCTTCTCATTGAATAGAACCCTTAAACATTACATAATAATCTTCTTTGTCTCTTAGCACTTTTTGACTTAAAGTCTATTTTGTCTGATATAACTACTCCTGCTTGTTTTTTATTGATTGGAATATCTTTCTGTTTTTTGTTTTTTCACTTTCACTCTGTGTATCTATGTTGGTTTATAGGCAGCAAGAGATAGATCTTGTTTGTTTTTTTTTTTTTCTTTTTAATCTATTCAGCCAGTCTGCATCTTTAAATTGGGGAATGTAGCCCATTTACATTCAAGATTATTATTGATAAATAATAACGACTCTGTTATTTTTCCATAGTATCCTTATTGTTTTAAATATCCTTTGTTTACCGTGAGGTTTTCTGCTTTCACATTCTTTCATGATACTGATTGTCTTTATCTGTTTCTAGATGTTGTAAATTCTTAAGTATCATTTGTAAGGCTGACTCAGCAAACAAATTTAGAAGGATACACTTTAGGAATTAGTTGTGCTTTAAAGGTATGTTGGATAATAGAACTTTATTGTGTATTCCTATATTGAACATTCAAATACTTTAATAAGAGAATGCATTGAACATCTATGGTAATTATATAATAACTGTATACAATGTAAAAAGTTTAATATTAGTCATTTATCACATGGCTATTTAGTAAAAGATGCATTAATATTTTCACAATGAATATGAGGTTCATAAAGAAACAGGTCTTATAGGAACTACTATTGATCAATTGGCCAGCTCAAAATATATTTCCAATACTATGTTATAGAGTTATATTATTTGTCACATTCTGTTCAAATCAGTATAACATGCAATGTATTCTGCTGTATGACAAAAATATGAAATAAAGAATTCAGATATTTCACAGACTGAATATTTTAGTGATGATAGCCACATTCTCAATAAAATAATGTGTATGTTTTGTTTTTCTCTCTCTCTGTGTATATATATATATGTATATATATACATATATATATGTAGGTTTTGTGTATATAGAATTACATCTGACTCTGCTTTCCATAAGATGAAAGACATATTGACAATTCTGTACTATTTTGTATGCAAGTGTAATAAACATGCTACATATTAGTGTGAATTTATGGTTATCCATCAAGGACAGGTAAAAAGTTCTTCTGTGTAAGCAAGTAAATAACTAAGCTGGTAAATACCAAGGAACATAAATAGATGACTGTGATCTAAAATTTTAATACCATGAGTGAGAACTTGGGTTCAATATCATCTTATTGGTGTTTGTATCCACACCAAGCCTACTCAGGAAAGGATTAAATTTGAAAAATTTAATTTCCTCTCAGGAAAACATTAAATTTGAAGAAAAAAAAAAGCCCCACCACAAAATCAAAACATCCAGCGAAATGTTCTGTTTCACCTATAGCTTTGTGTGTAGATTTATTAAAAAAAAAAAAAAACTGCCTTGAGATTGCATTACTATTGGCTGAGTATCACATAATTTTATTTTTGAATCTCAAGTTAGACTATTTAATTGATGAGCTTTAGAAATGTAAAATGCAGATAGGTTCATATATTCTGAGGCATCTGAGACACAGAAGGACAAATATTTTTTAGGAAAAATGCTCACTTATCATATATCTGAAAGTATTTCTATTAAATTCCAAAAGATTTAATGTCATAAGAATAAAAAGCGGGCCGGCATTGTTTGGCATAGCATGTTAAGCCTCCACCTGCATTGTCAGCATCCCAGATGGGCACTGGTTCATGTCCTGGCAGTTCCACTTTTGATTCAACTCCCTGCTTATGCTCCTGGGAAAGCACTGGAAGATGGCCCAAGTGATTGGGCCTCTGTACCCATGTGGGTAACCAGGAAGAAGCTGCAGGCTCCTGGTTTTGGCTTGGCCCAGCCCTAGTCTTGTGACCATTTGAAGAGTGAGAACAGTGGGTGCAAGATCCATCTCTGTCTCTCTTTCTGTCTTTCCTGATCTTTCTGTAACTCTTCCTTTCAAATAACTCTAAAATAAAAGAATAAAAAGAAATAAAATCTCATATGATGAAGAAGTAAACAAATACGAAGCAGTTTAAAAAGTAATATATCAAGTAGGTTTATTATGCATATGGAAGAAATGAGGAAATGGAAAATCAATGAAAGGCAGATGTTAGAGAGGTAGTAATTGTAATATGAAATAGTATATTAGACAATAAAATAATATTGATAAGAGTTAAATATAACAGGATAAATACAGAGAAATTTTTAATATTTAAGAGTTTATATCAGCCGGTGCCGCGGCTCACTAGGCTAATCCTCCACCTTGCGGCTCCTGCACACCGGGTTCTAGTCCCGTTGGGGCACCGGATTCTGTCCTGGTTGCCCCTCTTCCAGGCCAGCTCTCTGCTGTGGACAGGGAGTGCAGTGGAGGATGGCCCAAGTGCTTGGGCCCTGCACCTCATGGGAGACCAGGAGAAGCACCTGGCTCCTGCCATCAGATCAATGCGATGTGCCGGCTGCCGCGCTGGCCACTGCGGCCATTGGAGGGTGAACCAATGGCAAAGGAAGACCTTTCTCTCTGTCTCTCTCTCTCACTGTCAACTCTGCCTGTCAAAAAAAAAGTTTATATCAATGAAAAGGATGTATTTAGATGATCTAAAATATATCTACTAAGGCATAATTTATTAATGAAATATTAAATATAAATAATATGTAAAGAGGTAAAGGCTTATAAATATATAATCCTGAGAATTCAGAATAAGAAGAATCTCACATAGAATAAGTTAAAAGATATACACCTTTAGATGTGTTTGCAAAATTATTTGGTACCTAAAGAAAAGGGAACCCCTTAAAATTAGGTAACTTACAAAAGCAGATTATGTACTGAAATGCAAAAATGCAATGTGTTGGACAATGAATTTTTCAAAATGAAAGGACAAAGCAATAATACTTCCAAAATGTTGATCGAGAATAGTTTGTGCCTTAGAATTATATATAAACAATATTCTTCAGAACACAATATAAATTAGATGTTTTCTACTGACAAAACCATCATTTAATGGTAGATTTGAAAAAGGAAAAATAATACTAGTAAGAAGCTGCAGATGCTTAAAGAGATCATGAATTAACAAACTGTCAATCAGTACTTAAATCTCAACAATGTCTGAACTATCATGGATGACAGAAGGCAGCAATAACAAATCCTTGTAGGTTAAAAAAAAGGCAAGATAAAAGTAATACACATAAATAATTTTATATAAACTAGAACAGATATGACTTACAATAATACATTCTACATTGTTTTATTGTTCAAGGGATGAGGAAACCACTGGTGCATTTAGAATATGTCAAGTTAACTACACTTGTTAAAGTGTGAAGGGCAAACATTAAAATAATAGAAACAGATTGTATATTTTCTAAATCAATGGGCATTGGAGAATGAAATGAAATGAGAATAATAGCACTATCCATCAAGTCAAAAGAATAAAGTAACATTGGGAAAAAAAGAGAGGGTGAAATAAGTTGAAAGAAGAGACCCAGGTTTACGAAAAACATCTAAATGTGTCCTATAAACAAGATAATTAAATGGACTGAACTACATATAAATTAGGTTGAAAATACTAAAAGCAGTTTACCAGAAAAACATCAACTATAGAAACTGAAAAGAAAAAGCATGATATGGTAACTCCCTAGGGCTATCATAATAAAGGACCACGGACTGAATGACTTGATCCACAGCAATTCATTTTCATGCAGTTCTGTAGGCTGGAAAAATCTGAGTGTTGGTAGGGATGGTTCTTTCTGAAGGCCATGAAGGGAGGATTTGTTACAGGCATGTCTCCTCAGTTTGTAGATGACCTTCCCCCATGTCTTCATTCTGTAATACCTGTTCCAGAACTTCTTACTCTAATAAGGATACAATGTAATTGGATTAAGGCTTCCAATACCATCTCACTTTAACTTAGTTACTGTTTTAAAAGACCCTGCCCCTAATTATTAGTCACATTCTTTACAGGGAGCACAATTCAGTACATAACACATGGAAAAATAGTACAGTACAAAAATATTAATCAAAATATACAACATACTTAGAGTAATAACAAAAAGGTTAGACTTAGGGAAAATTATCTAAAAGCAATAAAAACATTAACTGTATTATGATTTAAGACTTGTTCACTAGCATGATGTAATACATTTTCCAATGTGTGCATCTAATATCATTTCAAATTATAAGGAAGAACTAGAAGATATAAAGAATTTACCATAATAATTAGAGATTTTAATATACCCCACAAAAATTCATTAAAATATCAGAAAAAATTCAGTAGTTGGCCGGCGCCGTGGCTCAACAGGCTAATCCTCCGCCTTGCGGCGCCGGCACACCGGGTTCTAGTCCCAGTCGGGGCACCGGATTCTGTCCCGGTTGCCCCTCTTCCAGGCCAGCCCTCTGCTGTGGCCCGGGAGTGCAGTGGAGGATGGCCCAGGTGCTTGGGCCCTGCACCCGATGGGGAGACCAGGAAAAGCACCTGGCTCCTGGCTCCTGCCATCGGATGAGCGCGGTGCGCCGGCCGCAGCGCGCCGACCGCGGCGGCCATTGGAGGGTGAACCAACGGCAAAAGGAAGACCTTTCTCTCTGTCTCTCTCTCTCACTGTCCACTCTGCCTGTAAAAAAAAAAAAAAAGAAAAGAAAAAATTCAGTAGTAATATTAATACAAATTTAGTGATTCAATACACAATAGTTGATTTAATTGGTCTATATAGACCTGAGTACCTCACAATTAGAGACAACACATATCCATGGGAGACGCTTGAAACAACTAATATATTGACAAATATTACTGCCATGAATCAAATGCCAGCAAAGTTTTAATGATCTGGAATACAGAGGCCACATATTTTTACCATAAAACACTTAATTTATAAATATCAAAAAATGAGATTATATATGTATAAATATATTCTATACATATTTTTAAAAATCCATAAGAAATAATCAAAAGGGAAAACAAAAAGTTTAGCATTGAAATATAGCTTACCTATTATTTTTGAAAACTTCTAAAATAAGTGTATATTTTATATATACATATATTTTATATATACACACACAATGAATATTGGCATTGCTTTTCCTAAACTATCTGGAGCCATTATCCTTATTTGTATTTCTAAGTTAAAAATAATTCTTAATTTTTGGCCACCAAAATGTTCTATGAAGAATTGGTCTAAAATTTGCTATTTAAATATTATAAGTTTGCATTCATATCCCAAAAATTCTTATTGAAATTATTGGTCTAAGAGTCTTCCAGTTTCTGCTTCTGCTTCTGTGTTTTTAATATGTATAATGAAACCACATGCTGTTTCACTCAACATGCTTCCATCAGTAATTTCACTAAGAAAGCTGTCAATCGATAGTGAGCGCAGAGGGCTGCAAGACAAGACAAAAAAACAAGAATGAAAAAAATCTCCCATCTGCTGTTCCACTCTCTAAATCCTACAGTTGGGCTGATCTAACCAAAAGACATGAGTTAGGAACTCAATCCATAACTCCCACATGGGTGCCAGGAACATAATCCCCTTAGGCATAAGATGATGTTTCCTAGAGTCTTCAATAAGAGGAAATACGAGTCAGCAGCTAGAAACAGGTAATGAATCTACACACCCTCTGGTAAGGGACATAGGCAAGATGTCCCCACCAACGTATCTTTAGTTTTTAATAAAGGTAATTAAATATGTTTTTGTTTAAAATACTTCAAAAATTTGTCTTGAATGTACTTTTAGCATAATTGTCATATTCATTAACTATTTCAAAGTTAAAAATGGAATTAACTTAATCATGTCAACATCACATTATTTCTTGAAAATTCATTTAATTATAAATAAAAAGAGAGTCTACAGCTTATTATAATTCATTCTATTTGGAACTTAAATTTTTTATTAGACTTTTTTCAAAATTGTAATATCTAAAACTTATCAATAAATATTTAATGATAGAATTTAGACATTTACTCCTAAAATAACTTGAATAAGAAGTAACTTCAGCTTCTTTATTTATTTTCTATGCTCTATGCCTATTTTGTTCTTTATTTACTTTACCACTGCTGCCTTATATATTTATTGATATTTTGTATCATGTTCTTTCTGTTATCTTCTGAATTTATTTATTTTTTAAATAATTTCTTAGCATTTACCTTGAAGATTATAACTAATATTCTAAATTTTTCACAGCCTAGTTTGAATTGGTATCCAGTTTGTTTAAAAAAACACTTAAAAATCCTCCATTCTTGGAGCCAGCACTTGGGTATAGGGGGTTAAGCAGCTGTCTGCAGTGCCTTTATCCCATAGGGGTGCCTATTCAGGTCCTGCCAACTCCATCTCCCTCCCAGCTCCCTTGTAATGTTCCTGTGAATGTACTGGAAGATGTCCTAATTGTTTGGGACCCTGTACACAGGAGGGAGACCCAGATAAATCTTCTAGGTCTTGGCTTGGCCCTTTTTGCTTGGCCCTGACCTGATCATTGTAGCAATTTGGGGAGTGAAACATCAGACAGAAGGTGAATATCTGTGATCTCTCTCTCTGTCTCTTACTCGCTTTGTAATTCATACTTTCAAATAAATAAATATTTTTTAAAAACCCTCTATATTCAGATTTCTGAGTTATCTGCAAACTGTCTTCCACAGTAGCTACATCAGTATACATTTCCACCAGTAATGGATTAGGAAACTATTTCCCTGACATCCTTGCCAGCATTTGTCCTTTCTCGATTTCTGTGTGTGAGCCATTTTAACTGGGGTGAGGTAAAAGCTCACCGTGGTTTTGATTTGCAATTCCCTGATAGATGGTTTTCTTAAGCGGTTTCTCAAATGTCTGTTGGCTGCTTGTATTTCCCTTTTTGAAAACTGCTTGTTCAAGTCCTTTGCCCATTTCTTAACTGGATTGTTTGTTTTGTTGTTGTTGAATTTCTTCAGTTCTTTATAGATTCTAGATGTAAACCCTTTATTATTTCTGTAGTTTGCAAATATTTTCTCACATTTCGGCCGGTTACCTGTTCACTTTGCTGAGTGTTTATTTTGCAGTATAGAATCTCCTCAACTTGTTACATTCCAATTTATCAATTTTGGCCTTGATTGCCTATGCTTCTGGGCTGTTTTCCAATAAGTCTTTACTAAGTCAATGTCTTGCAGAGTTTCCCCAATTTTTTCTAGTGATTTGGTTCAGATTTAGGTCTTTGATGCATTTTGAGTGGAAATTTTATAAGGTGTAAAGTTGGGATCTTATTTCATACTTGCTTGTGGAGTCCAATTTCCCCAGAAACATTTTTAAAGAGAATATCCTTGCTCCAAGGATTGATTTTAGCTCTTTTATCAAAGATAAGTTGTTTGTAGTTGCATGGTTTGATTTCTGTAATTTCTGTTCTTTTCCATTGGTCTACAAGTCTGTTTTTGTTCCAGTAGCAGTCTGTTTGATTATAACTGTCCTGTTTTATGTCTTTAAATAACATATTGACATATCTCTGGCTTAATTTTTTTGTATAATATTGCTTTAGCTATTCTGGGACTCTTGTGTTCCATATGAACTTTACCACCATTTTTTTCTACATCATAAAAGAGTGTCATTGGTATTTTGATTGGGATCATGGTGAATCTGATGTAAACAGATTTGGAAGTATGAACATTTTGATGATGTTGACTCTTCTAATCCATAAAAGTAGAACACCTTTCCATTTTTTAATGTCCTCTGTTTCTTTCTTTAGTGTTTTGTAATTTTCATTGTAGAGGTCTATGACTCCCTTGGTTAAACTTATTCCAAGTTATTTAAATCTTTTTGGAGCAATTGTGAATGGACTTATCTTGAAAATTCTTTCTCAGCAATGATATTGTGTTCTCAACTATGACATTGTGTGTGTATACAAAGGCTATTGATTTTTCTTGTGGATTTTATATCCTGACACTTTTATAAACTCCTTTATGAATACCAAGAGTCTCTCAGTGGAGTCTTTAGGATCACCTATATGTAGCAATGGTGAGAATGGACATCCTTGTCTTGTTTTGGATCTTAGGGATTCTCAGTAAAATATTTTCAAATGAATAAAATCTGAGAAAATTTATCATTAGCTTTAAGTAATAACTAAACCAAGTTTTATAAACATTAAGGAAATGGTAATACAAGAAAACCTGGAACTTCAGAAAGGAAAGATGAATTTTAGAGTCTTTAAACAAGAGTATATAGGAGCTGAAACCAATTCCAATAGCAAGAACAGTCTGTTCAACAATTGGTGCTGGGAAAACTGGATCTCCACAAGAAGAAGTATGAAACAAGACCCCTACCTTACACCTTACAGAAAAATTCACTCAAAATGCATCAAAGAACTAATGCTGTGAATCAATTCTATCAAATCACTAGAAAATATTGGGGAAACTGTGCAAGACATTGACATAGGCAAAGACTTTTTGGAATACAGCCCAGAAGCACAGACAATCAAAGTCAAAATTGACAAATTGGATTATATCAAACTGAGGAGCTGCTGCACTGCAAAAGAAACATTTAGCAAAGTGAAGATACAACCAACCGAATGAGAGAAAATATTTACAAACTATGCAACTGATAAAGGACTAATATCCAGAATCTATAAAGAGCTCCAAAAACAACCACAAAAGAAATAATCATGTTAAGAAATGGGCAAAGGACCTGCTGTATTTATGATATACATAAAATTTGCTCACCTTAAAAAATTAAAAGTGGCTAAATAAATGATACAGAATATAAAAAGTGGAAATAAAATGCAAAATTGCAATAATAATGAGTTTTATTTTTACCATTGTAGTTTTCTTTACTAGAGCTTTGTATTTGTTCCTGTTGTTTTGAGTATTTTTTAAGATTTGTTTAGGGTCTGGCACTGTGACGTAGTGGGTAAAGCCGCTGCCCAGAGTTCCAGCAACCCATACGGGCACCGGTTCGTGTCCCGGCTGCTCCACTTCCAATCCATCTCTCTACCATGGCCTGGGAAAGCAGTAGATGGCTGTAGGCCTTGGACCCCTGCACCCAGCTGGAAGACATGGAAGCCTCTCCTCTCTCTGTGTAACTCTTTCAAATAAATAAATTAATTTTTTTAAAAAAAGATTTGTTTAATAATTTGAAATCCAGAGTGGTGGCAGGGTTTGGGGTAGGGTTAGATATCTCTTTTATACATTGTTTCACTCCCCAAATGACAGCAGCCTATTCTGGGCCAGTCCAAAAGCAGGAGTTAGGTGCTCTATCTTGATTTCTCACATGAGTGCCAAGGATTCAATACTTGAGTCATGATCTACTACTCCAAGGTACATTAGCAAGCAGCTGGATTAGAAGCAGAGTAGCTGGGACTGGATCCAACCAATGTGAGGTATGAGCATTGTAAGTGGTAGCTTAACTCATGACATCACAGTGCCTGCCCCTGCTTAGGTTATTTTTGTTGTGGTTTCAACTTGAAATATTTGTGGTACTGTAGACACTTGGATCAGGGATGCTTGTCTTTGCAAAAGGAAAGAATTTCAGACGTGAGAAAGAGAATAGGAGTAGCATTGTAGCCATGTTTAATGAAGAGAATACACTTGACAGATAATGCAGGCATTTCAGGAAAGAACTGACAGCACAGTCTGCCTTCAAACCGTATTTTTATAGATAAGTGCATGGAACATGATTTCTTCTTCCCCTTCTTCTACTGAACTGTTGCAAGGTGGAAGGCTTTCTGCTCATGTAATTCATGAAATTCGTCCCAAGGCATTATCAGCACAGTATTTTTTGCCCTAAAACACCCTGGTGCATGGCAGGAAAGATTCCTCTAAACTGATTCTGGGAGAGAGCTGGGACCCTCCTAAGAGGGTTCTTAGCCAAGATTTTGGTATACAAATGCTGCTGTGTTTCCAGTAAAGCTTCAACATTGCTTCCTTCATTCATCCACACAAAATTCCCCTTTTTTTGTTCCTCAGCCTATGTTATACATATAGGGTAATATCTAACTTGCTACCAAATATTTCATAATTCCTTGTAGGTCTAAGAAACTATTTTAACACTTTCAGATTTCTCTATTGGGAGTGCTTTAATTTCTTTTGTATTTTAAAGTTATTTTTGTAATATGTAGATTTCTTGGTTAAAAATTATCTTTTAGCTCTTTTTTTTTTTTTTTTGACAGGCAGAGTGGACAGTGAGAGAGAGACAGAGAGAAAGGTCTTCCTTTGCCATTGGTTCACCCTCCAATGGCTGCCGCGGATGGCATGCTGCGGCCGGCGCACCGCGCTCATCCAATGGCAGGAGCCAGGTGCTTTTTCCTGGTCTCCCATGGGGTGCAGGGCCCAAGCACTTGGGCCATCCTCCACTGCACTCCTGGGCCACAGCAGAGGGCTGGCCTGGAAGAGGGGCAACCGGGACAGAATCCGGTGCCCCGGCTGGGACTAGAACCCGGTGTGCCGGCGCCGCAAGGCGGAGGATTAGCCTGTTGAGCCATGGCGCCGGCCTTATCTTTTAGCTCTTTAAAAATACCTTCCTTCTCCCACTAATCTCGGTGACTTTTGAAAAGGCTGCTGTTCTTGGCTTGCACGGGTCAGCTCCTTTCCACTGTCTCACGTATCTTTCTATCAGATAAGTGCCATGCCATTATGAGAACATTACTTCTTTTGAAACCATGATCTCCTAATACAGACATATTGAAGGTCTGAATCTTGCAGGAACAGAAACATTCAACAAGGAGAATCTCTGGAGTAATATTGTTAGCAAGCAGGAACCTGTATAACATACATTCATGGGAGTGACATCTGCTTGTTCAAAGTCATGGGAAACAGACACATTCAATGGTAGGGGATTATGCAGAGGTTTGATTACTACAGGAAATGATCATGGAGAAGTCTGTCTCCCAGAGTTTATGGTCATGACTTTGATTTTCATGGTTTCAAGTGGTTACCTCTTTCATTAAGATACAGATTGATTCTACTATAATATCATTTTTATTGTTTAACTTTTCTATGCCTGTGAGTTTTATTCTTTGGATTCTAGATTGTTTATCTTTTCCTATTAATGTACCATAAAAGTTTATTCAAAATTGTAATTCTTACTAATTATTTTATAACCTTTGCTACTCATTTAAATATACCATCCTTTTTGAAAATTTTCATGTTATGAGATTTCCACTAAAGATATTTGTAGGTAAAGATTTTAGTAAATTTTAAAAATCTTTACCTAGAGACTGTATTATGTAGTATGTAGTTGACCTTTGTTTATAATTAATATACTTGAATCAATTAAAAACAAACTTGTAGTTCAAAATTATTTTGCATCAAATCTTAGAAAATATTACTAATTTTTGTCCTTTTGTCTTTATTTTGACTATTGATCTCAATTTAACTTTTTTTACTTTGTATGAGTCTATTAACTTTAATGACTTTTGAAAGCGACTCCTTCTTTGATGGTCTTGTTATCATTCTACATGTGGATTTTATTTTAACTATTCTGTTTGAAACTTTAGGATTCCTTTCAACTAGAGGTCTTTTATGTTTCTAAAATTCTTTGCAATTCTCCACATTAATATTTAACTTTCTCTGTCCTTTTTCTACACCTAGGCTCTCTTAACAATAATCCTTCACATCTAATCATTTTATTACATGTCATCTATCCGAGGTATCACTTCATTGAATTTTGAGTTCAGTCCACATGCTTAAATTATATTACATCTATTATTCTTCTGTCTATTGAATTATTTATTTAAACTCATTGTTTTTACCTAATATTTCTCCTTAGTCTACTTTATAATTAGTTCTTTCTGCTTCACAATGCAATTACCATGTGTCATCTCTTTGAGTTGTTATTTTAATATTTTCTTATTTTCTTTTTTTTTTTTTGCATTTTTTTTTTTGACAGGCAGAGTGGACAGTGAGAGAGAGAGACAGAGAGAAAGGTCTTCCTTTTGCCGTTGGTTCACCCTCCAATGGCCGCCGCGGTCGGCGCGCTGCGGCCGGCGCACCGCGCTCATCCGATGGCAGGAGCCAGGAGCCAGGTGCTTTTCCTGGTCTCCCCATGGGGTGCAGGGCCCAAGCACCTGGGCCATCCTCCACTGCACTCCCGGGCCACAGCAGAGGGCTGGCCTGGAAGAGGGGCAACCGGGACAGAATCCGGTGCCCCGACCGGGACTAGAACCCGGTGTGCCGGCGCCGCAAGGCGGAGGATTAGCCTGTTGAGCCACGGCGCCGGCTATTTTAATATTTTCAAGTGTCTGACTTATCATATGTGGTTAGTCTGCTATAGGTTTTAAATCTGTATGTCTTTTTCTTGGTGTATTTGTGAATCTTGATTATCTATTATTTTTTTAATTTCAAACTTATTCATCCCTAAATACCACAAATTTTTTGTTGTTGCATGTACAAGATAGAAGGGGCAATGAGAAGTCTCATTTTAATGCCTTTGTAAGTTTAAGGTGCACAGTGGGGGAAACATGCTCTAAACTGCAGGTCAGAACACCACAGTTGAGCTTGGACACCAAGATCAGTAGATTTCTCTTAAAAAATTAGGTTTCGGGACCACTGTCTTTACCTCTTCTATTAACTGTTCTCTTTGTTCCTAGTGTAAAAGAAACAAAATGAAAGGGAGAATGGACGATACTGCTGTCAGCTCTTTATTCCATCCTTTATAGGACAGCCGTGGATGGTACCTAGCTCACACTGATGTAAAACCACCTCAAAGGAATACAACAGAATAAAGAAAGACCACCATAATGATCTCTTCCTGCCCATTCTAGATCTGATACATAACACCAACTTCATTAAAATAAACTATTATTGACTCTATCGCTCCCAGGAATTCTTCAAAATGTTAGTTCTCAAATCTATAAAGTAATAAGTATCTAGTTCTTCAAATATATGAAGGCCTGTCAAAATCAGAATTTCCTCAATATCATATTTGAAAATGTTTCCTTAATGATGTTTCCAAAAATTTTAAAAATGCAGAATATTTACCACTCCTAAATTCTTAATTTTTTTCCCTTCAGGGGTTTTAAGATATCATTGTTTTCTTGTTGGTTGGCTTTGAGATCTTTAAAGGTGCTTTTGCATTTTCATGGTATAATTGCCCTCATACCAGCTCTTATATTTGTTGATATACTATCAATATCAAAAATTCTTTATAGTAATATAGTATCAATGAGCTCTATTTTCAGAAAAAGCCTCATGTTCTCATTGACAATGAAATATCTGTTACATATCAAAGCACCATGCATGCACTTTGTTTTATATCTCTCCTATTCCTCCTGTGAATTGATTCATCTGTGTTTATGCCCAAACAATAAGATTATTATTTGTTTTGCTTTATACTGAATCTCTGTATCTGGTAGATTAAATCCTCCGTCCATAATATCCCTTAAATTCAAGAATGCAATGGCTTTTCTGCAGGCTTTCATATAATTTTATTCATTTCTTTAAGAATATTATTGACATTTTAATTCATATTGCATTGAGCCTATTAGTAACTTTATATATATTAATAGCTTTAAATGTTGAGCTTTCCAGTTCATGATAATGGTATGTATCACCATTTATTTAAGTCTTCTTTAACATGAATAAATAAAGTCTCAAAGTATTTATTTTAATGAGATTACCCTTACTTGATCTTTTCACATTACTTGATAATTTGTGAATCCAAATATTCAAAGTGTGTCTGTAACTATTGTAATTACATATTGTAAAGTTGCTTTGCCTCCTTAAAACACCTGGTTTCACTGATTATATGTTAATCATTGTCCTAGAAGAAGAATAATTTTGAGATTCTTTGTGTTTATTCTACTGTCAGCACAGCCAAATAGAAGCCAATAAAAAGCATATTCCTGGCTTGAGTTGCCATGTCCAACATAGGACTTGTATATTTTAGAATAAAAATTTGTAATTTAATAGTCTATGGTGCTAGCTTATGAGAAATCTCTTTCCTATCTTCAGACTTTTTTGTGGTATTTGTTCTGTTTACACCAGGTGCCATCTCAATTTTATTTGGAATTGAATATGATTATTTATTTACTCTTTACTACTATCCTGAAGGTGTTTAGACATATGAGATATATGCATAGCCTGGATAAATACTCCCTACCTTGTGATGCCTTTTGGCTTTACCATTTTCTTTCTCACCCTGGGAAGTTTTGAATCTGAAGTCTAAATGAAAGATGTCAACAAATGTCATCAAATTAAGAAAAACTTCAGAGCTTTGATATTCTACTTAACTTTACAAAGTCAGGCTTTTCATCATAGAGTGACACAGAAATGAACAACTGATATTTTATATTTCTTCAAAAAATGTAGGCTACTTCTTTTCAAATATATGTACATTTATTTTCATTTTCACTTCATATTTTAAGTAAATTGAATTGTTTGAATTATTGTTAGAAATTTCTCAAATTTGGTTTTTGCCTTGCGATTAGAATATCCTTATACATATTTTTAAAGATTTATTTATTTATTCAAAAGGGAGAGTTATGGAGAGGCAGAAAAGAGAGAGAGAGAGAGAGAGAGAAAGAGAGAGAGAGAGAGAAAGAGATGTCTTCCATCTGCTGGTGCACTCCCCAGATAGCCGCGATGATTGGAGCTGAGCCAATCCATAGCCAGGAGCTTCTTCCGTGTCTCCTATATGGGTACAGGGGCCCAAGAACTCAGACCGTCTTCCACTACTTTCCCAGGCAATAGCAGAAAGCTGGATCGGAAGTAGATCATTTGGGACTCAAACTGGTGCCCATAAGGAATGCTGGCACTGCAGGTGGCAGCTTTACCCACAAGGCCATAGAACCAGCCCCTCTATATGTGTTTTTACAAACTTTATTACATGCTTATCCTAAAATAGTTACTATTTTCTTCTTGCATTCATTGTTTTTATTTTTTTTATTAACGCTTTTATTTAAAGAATATAAATTTCCAAAATGCAGCTTATAGATTACAATGGCTTCCCCCCCATAACTTCCCTCCCACCCACAACCCTCCCCTTTCCCACTCCCTCTCCCCTTCCGTTCACATCAAGATTCATTTTCAATTCTCTTTATATACAGAAGGTCAGTTTAGTATATATTAAGTAAAGGTTTCAACAGTTTGCCCTCACATAGCAACACAAAGTAAAAATACTGTTGGAGTACCAGTTATAGTATTAATTCACAATGTATAGCATGTTAAGGACAGAGATCCTACATGATATATATATTTTTAAATTGATTAATTTTCTATGCAATTTCCAATTTAACACCAAGATTTTTTAATCATTTGCAATTATCTTTATATACAGAAGATCAATTCAGTATATACTATGTAAAGATTTCATCAGTTTGCACCCACACAGAAACACCAAGTGTAAAAATACTGTTTCAGTACTAGTAATAGCATTATTTCACATTGGATAACACATTAAGGACAGATCCCTCATGAGACGTAAGTACACAGTGACTCCTGATGTTGATTTAACAATTTGACACTCTTGTTTATGGCGTCAGTAATCTCCCTAGGCTCTAGTCATGAGTTGCTGAGGCTATGTAAGTCTTTAGGGTTCGCCGAATTCGATCTTATTCCGACAGGGTCATAGACAAAGTGGAAGTTCTCTCCTCCCTTCAGAGAAAGGTACCTCCTTCTTTGATGGCCCCGTTCTTTCCACTGGGATCTCACTCGCAGAGATCTTTCATTTAGGTCTTCTTTTTTTTTTTTTTTTGTTTTTCAGAGTGTCTTAGCTTTCCATGCCTAAAATATTCTCATGGGCTCTTGAGCCAGATCCAAATAGAAATTTTTCAAAAGAGGAAATCCAAATGGCCAACAGACACATGAAATCAGGGAAATGCAAATCAAAACCATAATGAGGTTTCACCTCACCCCGGTTAGAATGGCTCACATTCAGAAATCCACCAACAATAGATGCTGGAGAGGATGTGGGGAAAAAGGGACACTAGTCCACTGTTGGTGGGAATGCAAACTGGTGAAGCCACTATGGAAGTCAGTCTGGAGATTCCTCAGAAACCTGAATATAACCCTACCATTCAACCCAGCCATCCCACTCCTTGGAATTTACCCAAAGGAAATTAAATTGGCAAACAAAAAAGCTGTCTGCACAGTAATGTTTATTGCGGCTCAATTCACAATAGCTAAGACTTGGAACCAACCCAAATGCCCATCAACAGTAGAATGGATTAGGAAATTATGGGACATGTACTCTACAGAATACTATACAGCAGTCAAAAACAATGAAATCCGGTCATTTGCAACAAAATGGAGGAATCTGGAAAACATCATGCTGAGTGAATTAAGCCAGTCCCAAAGAGACAAATATCATTTGTTTCCCTTGATTGGCGACGACTAACTGAGCACCAAAGTGGAAACCTGTTGAAGTGATATGGACACTATGAGAAACAGTGACTTGATCAGCTCTTGTGCTGACTGTTGTTGTACAATGTAATACTTTATCCATGGTAGTATTTTTTTTTTTTATCCTAGTACTAGTGGTTGAACTCTGTAATTAACACACAATTATTCTTAGGTGTTTAAATTTAACTGAAAAGTGATCCCTGTTAAATATAAGAGTGGGAATAAGAGAGGGAGGAGATGTACAATTTGGGACATGCTCAATTGGAACGCCCCAAATGATGGAGTTAGAATCGTGACAGGGGATTCCAATACAATCCCATCAAGGTGGCATGTACCAAGGCCATCTCACTAGTCCAAGTGATCAATTTCAGCTCACAGTTGATCACACTGATAGGTCTAAGAGTCAAAGGGATCACACAAACAAGACTAGTGTCTGCTAATACTAACTGATAGAATCAAAAAGGGAGAGAATGATCCAACATGGGAAGCAGGATACACAGCAGACTCACAGAATGGCAGATGTCCTAAATAGCACTCTGGCCTCAGAATCAACCCTTAAGGGAATCATTGTTTTTAAAATACAGTCTTCAAAGTGAACATTTTAAAATGTAATTCATATACGCAGGCTACATTTAGAACTCACTTTCATCTGTTAGCCTTTCTTTCTTTCTTTCTTTCTTTCTTTCTTTCTTTCTTTCTTTCGTTATTTATTTATTTTTCATATGCAAAATGACAGAGAGAGATCCAGGAGTAGGGGTAGGTGATCCATCCACTGGTTCACTCCCAAAAGGTGCAACAGCCGGAAGTGCCGCACTGAAGCAAGGAATTATGATCTCCATCCTGGTCTCCCACACAGATAGCAGGGATGCAAGAATTCAGGCCATCTTCTGCCCCCTTCCTAGGTTCAGTGGCAGGAGGCTGGAGTAGCATCAGAATAATCTGGAATAAAACCAGCACTCTCATATGGCATGCCCACCTCATAGCTGCACCACAATGGTGACCCCTACACTAATCTTTATTTGACTATTCTTGAAAAACTTTAAGAACCATTATGCTTTACTTGTTTCTTGTGTCTGAACATTATAGTACTTCTGCATACAATCTTCTCTACATGTATGTTTATTCTTTGACATCTTATTCTGCTGCCTCAGACATCAACTTAAATATTCCCTATAATCCTTGAAGGTTATAACATAACATAATACTTAAACATACTGGACAACAAACAATTTTCTGAACTTATATAATCCTGTATATAAAGCCAGTATACCTGATATTTGTTTTTAGAGAATCAGATGAGTAATGTACTCAGTCATAAAAAATAATACATGCTACTTGACATTAGTATCCCCCACAACTAAATAAAGATAATAGTCAAAATATATGCTTTCATATTCCTTCTATAGTTTCCTGTAACTAACTTAAATTCTTATGTGGTTAGCTGTTGGATTCTTTCCTAAGAGTTTAAGACCTTGAACATAGGAACTCTGTTTTCCTATACTTTAATTCAGTGTTTGATAATTAAGTACAACTAGGAAGAATTTGTTAAAATAATGAAAGAACAAATAGACAAAATATTCAATCAAGTCTTTGAAATGAAGGTATTTCAAAAAAACCATGGAAAAATGGATTTAAAGGATGTTTATTTTGGTGAAAATATTTTGAAATCTGTGCATATATTTTATATTACCTATTTCTCATGAACTTTTTGAATGACCCACTTATTTAGAGATAATTTATATAGCTACTGAATGATTCCCTTACTTTACACCCAGCAACAGGAAGGCTCAGCACTCTTCACACACAAACTCTAGGCAAGATGCCAACAATCCAAATATAATCTCTATGTTGAAATAAGACATATACACATTTTGTAAGATTTATATTGTACTAGAAAGGCAATAGATAAGGAAAATAAGGTTTAAGATCCAAAGATTATGATGTTATATTGGGAAGGTTAAAGTAATTCTGATAGATGAAGCAGGAGTGTAGATTGACCTGGCAGGGCATTACAACTGCAGCTTCCAGGTCAATGATTGAAAGTCACGCTCCTTTGGCATGTTGTACTCAAAAAGAAGACAATAGCATTGTCTCACCTAGGAAAAGGGTTACTTTCATGATGCCTAAGCCATAGCAATGTCTGCATATTTGTGATTGAAACCTATACATTATATTTCAGTTTTACCCAAACAATTGTGGGTCACTAGGTATTTTTTCACAAAAATTTAGTCAATTTTCTTAAATTCATTTTCCACAAAATAGTGTAAGTGTACATATTGTACAAATATAATTTGGAGAATATATTATAAGTAAAACAATTTGAATGAATTTATACTTTTATGATTAGTTCCTAAATTTCTATCATCTCTTTGAAGTTCATGACCTGTTGAAATATCAGCAATAATTGCAACAGCATTGAGCCTTACTGTGTGTTCTAAAAATATAATGTAGCAGCATATACAATGAATTAGACAAATACTAAAACATGAACCAGGAACAATAGGTTGGAAATTCAGAGACAAAGATAATACCAACATCTCATTGAACACAAAACTTAATAGGCTTACCAAACTGTTGACTAAATTGGGTCCAGATTTTTGGGGAGTAGAATAATAAAAATATCTCTGAAATTTCCATCTGAAGATAAAGAAAATTATGGGAATAACAGAAAGAGAATGATATTGTGAAGTCTTTAAGTTAACACTTTTGTTAACATGGAAAACATTGTATTAAATTATTAATATGTCAAATTAGAAAGGCAGTTTGGAAACTGTCATTGCAAAACCTATAAGGAAATTATTATTTTTCTTTGATACTATGAATTTTGACAAATGTTGTATTTTGACCAGAATATGACATGATGAAAGGGATATTTGGGGAAGTTATATAGAAGTAGTTAAAATGATTGATTTTGGTAGGAAATAAACTGGAAGCAAGGGATTGATAAAGGGATTATTGTATTTGCCTTATGCTGCTAATACTACTGCTGCTTGCTTAGGGGCTGCTTAATATCAACATCAAAATGAAAATTTACTTGTCACAGCATATGCCAACAGAATATTGAATAAAATGAGCATGTATTTCCCAGTTCTAATTTAGGGTGTCTGTCTTAGAAATAAACAGCTTGAAATGAATTTCTTGAGTTTTTACATGAAATAGATTCTGAGTAATGACAGACTTCTATGGAATTGCCAACTACTGTGAAATTGAATATAGCAGAACAAACAAGGGTGTAGCATTTTTAAATGCTACACAGTGCAGTTGAAGAAAGTCTAGCCCTCAGTGCATTTTGAAGGTACGTAAGAGTGTTTCTAAGGAGATATAAGAGAAATAATAGCAGGAGATGACTAAAAGCGTTACATGAAAACTCAAATTAGATATAAAATTTACTATTATATTACTATAGATATTTAGATACAAGTATAGTTGGACCTTTGTATCCAGGAGTTACGCATCTGTATATTTAAACAGCTGGGGACTTAAAATAATAAAAATTAAATTGTTTCCTACTGAGCATATACAGAATTTTTTCTTGTTATAATCTCATAAAAATATAAAAATGTTTACATTGCATTTACTTTGTATTAGGTATTAGGGGTAATCTAGGAATGGTTTAATTATACAGGAGAATATATATAGACTATATAAAAATATTTTGCTTTTTTTATAAAGAATTAAATTTTTACAGATTTTACCAAGATGGGGCACTGGAAAAAATCTCCCATGCTTATTTGGTGAAAACTATAATAAATTTATAGGAGATTTGAGAAATTTTCAAACACTCGAAACAAAGGGCTTCGCTAAAAATATTTTAATAATTCATTTCAAATTCCCACGAGATTTTAAGTTGAAAATATATAATTTATGAAAAATCCTGAAAACACTAAATTTTGAGCAGCATTTTTTAATTGACCACTACTTTTATAGTACTGAAAATCCCCATGTGTAAGCAAGCATCCTCTAAACCTACTTATGACAATTAAGTTGCTTTTGATGAATTTTCAAATGAGGTGTACAAACCAGTCGAATTAAATCAGACACAGAAACCCATAAGTTTATGGAGGTTTTATCAGGGGAATGTTGTCTACAGAGAAAAATCTGGTAGTGGAAGGACTAGAGAAGCAGAGAGGACAGATTTGGGTGAGTGAAGGAGAGATAAAAAGAGTTGGACAAAAGGGCATGGAAAAAAAAAAACATGACTAAATGAGCTACTTGATAATTTACTCTTTCGTATCTGATTCTGCACTATCACAACAGAAATCACTTCTTGGCCTTTTGGCTAAGATCAAGTGTAGTTATCACAATAGTAAAATGCAACATAACCATGCTTTTGAGAGAAATCATGGGGTGAATAATCCTTACTAAATCAGTCCAGTGCCTAGTCCTTGATTAGTACTACAATTAATACATTTTACTGTTTTGATATAGCTTATTATGTAAGTATATATATTTTTTGTAGACACAAAGGAATATGTACCAGTTGGATAAAAGTAACAAGCCTCCTTTTGAGCTGGTTTGGAATGTGTTTCTATTTAAAAATAAAACTGCTAGGATATATAAGTATGATCTCCAATGGATTTACTAGTAACAGATTTACTAGTAGAGTCCTGGCATGGTGACTGGTAGTTATTATTCATCCACTGTAGCATAAGAAGATGGTAGAGAATAACACTGCAGAATACCACAACTGTGGTGATTACTGCTTATAACATCTGTACTATTAGTCCAGATGCCCATTTGCTTTGGAAGATTTCCACTGGACTTGGAAGATTTATAACTGAACATATGTGTATCAGAGGAGAGTCATTAATTTTAAGGAAAGTAAAGCAAAAAGACTCATGTCCATTTTAACTACCTTCCATGGAAAGAAACATGGACAATATAGTGATTATATTCTATTTATGTAAATATTTGTGTTTTGTTGCTTTGTCACCCATCATTTCTACAATCTAGGTTGACACAAAAGCTTTTGTGTTGCCAAAATCAGCTACTGAATTTTAAGTACTTCCTGTGGTTTCAAAAATAAGTCAATGCTGTGGTTGTCAAATATTAGATGCTGGCATCTGTCATGGGTGGGTATAGAATTGAGCATTCTAATTACAAACAAATGTAAATTCTGGAAAATAATTGGTGTTAGGCACTTAAAAATGTAGGTTGCCAATAAAGACACCTAGTTACTGCTTACATAAATATTTTGATATCTGCTTTTAGTCTGCGAACTGGTTAAGAGAAGACTAATGCAAAGGAGTCTGATAACTAATATAATAGAGGCCTCAGAGTCCCCCAAGGCTCACAGAAATAAAATCACACAATCTGGAAATGCAGTAAGGAAAGTGTTAGAGAAAATAGCATAGCATCTATGTTGAGACCAAAATAAAATAGGAGGAAGGTCCCTCAGAGTATTTTCAGAATTTGTATCACTAAAAAATGCAGGGTTGTTGACAAGTAAACATCCATTCTTGACTCAAATCAGAAGGTGAATAGTCTTCCCTCTTCAGCAAACTCCACACTAGAGCTCAAAAAATCTTGTCATCTCCTCAAAATCACAAGCCACATTTGTCTTAAGATAGGTGGATCTCATTAAACAAAAACTTTTAAAATATTTTCTTTTTTTAAGGAGCACAACTTCATGCTAAATATATACAAATTTGGGAACATGATGATTCTCCCCTCCCCTCATACTCCCACTTTCATTATTCTCCCTCTTCCTTTCCCATTCTTATTTTTTACAGAGATCAATTTTCAGTTAATTTTATACTCAGAAAATTAACCCTACACTATGTAGAGAGTACACCAAATGGTGTGAAGAAAAGAGAAAAAGAGAACAAAAATAAACAAATAAACAAGAAAATTGTTGTGCCTCGACAGACAAGGCAAGACAGAAAATCATATTAGATAGATAGATAGAAGATGTGTTAAGACTGCCAGGGAGAAGTCACACAGATAAAAATCTGAAAGAAATTTGTTTACATAATTTTTCATATTATAGAACTAATATATTCATTGAAATAGCTAATATCATACCTGTACTATCAAGTTAGCTAATATTGTATCAATATTGTTAACTATATTTTCCCATTGGGATTATATATTAACAGAAAATATGAAATTGATAAATCCTGCACCTATAACTACGTGATGTATACATTGATTTTTTTTCTCAACAATGAATTACATTGGATATACAGTGTACCCTTGATTAAGCATCCAATTCTACATCTGATGGGAATTTATCAGACTTTCATTCTGTTTGCTTAAACTTGTAATTACTATGTCTTTTGTACCTGTTTTCTCCCCCATGTTCTAGTTTCTAATTAAAATTTCCTGCCCAGACTTAGTTTTACAAATTGCTAATTCTTCATCTTTATTTTATTTTATTTGCCTCAAATGCAGTATATTTATGTAAAAGCTTTACTTGATAACATGGAACAACTTTTGAATTTCAAATATATTTTTTTTTCTTTTTAAACTGAGCTTACTACATCTTTATTCTCTTTGTGTATGTCTGGAGTTCTGTCCCACTGAAAGAATAGTCTATTTCTTGTCATGATAAGAGAGAATATTTATCTTTTGTCTAGACAAATTCAAATTTTATCTGTTCTTTGTGCAATGATGCTGTAAAACTTTAACTTATCAACAATGAGTGAGTATCATTAATTTTCATAGATTTTGTTGCAAAATAGATTCTAGAATGACTTATATAAATCTTTCATGGCACAACACATTTTTCAATAAATTGAACACTGCCATATTTGGCTGATTTGAATAACAAGACAATACAGGAGAAGACCGGAAAATGTAAAGGAAGATAGCTAAGTGGGGAAAAAGAAAAGGATATATCCATTTGGGAACAATGGGCAAAATAGATAATCTGTTGACAAATCGCTTCTTGAAAAATTGTTCCCACGACAAGATGCTGTTACATATGAGAAACTTCCTCAGAATACATAGGACAGATTCTTTGTCTTATAATTTATGTGCAGATTTGAGCTGGGCCTGTATGTTTCCAGTTCTTTTTATACTTTTGCTATTTTCTGTTGAGTTCTTTGTCAATCTTTGTCTTAGTAAATGTGATATTCAACACAATATTCAGACTTATAACATGAGTCAGGCATTTGAGGATGATACCATATCCTTATCTATCTGTTAATGTGTACCTAACTACCTTGATTTGCAAGTCTATTCAGACTTACTCCATGCTCCACCCCCTAAACCCCACTTGGTTGTACATCAGGGAAGGCATTCTTCTCCCCTTGGATCATTTTATTACTTTAAATACTTTCAGAATGGAGTGGAATCAACTTGATATCTGTTCAAATATTTTTATCTCATAGATGAAGACAGAATTTGATTAAGCTGAAATTAAAAAATAATTAGCTGGATTTTCCAGATGATTGGCGAAGTATCTACTACTCTCTCAATACTTTCTTTAATTTCTTCTCTTATGATTTTATGTTCTTACATATTATAATACATAAAACACAACATTCAAAGATTATTTACTAATGGAGATGTTTAATATCATACTTCTTATTTTCTTAAGCTTTAAAAGTTAAAGCAAAATCTTCCTGATGATATGACTTCCTTTGAAAAAAAGAAAAGAAAATCACTTCCCTGTTTTGAATTGTACACTGAGAAAAATGAAATTTGTGAGTAAAGGAGCTAAAAGCAGTCAGAACTTTTTGTTTCAATTATATTTTGGATTCTTTTTAATATACACTATTATATTTACCTGGCCTTCCAAACTCATGGAAAATGTTTGGAATCACAGATGACTTAACCTGTATTTAAAGTCATGTCTACACTAAAAAAAAAAAAATAAGTAAAAAATAAAGTCATGTCTACAGATTATTTAACACTCATTTATTATATATTCATGTTGTAAGCCTCAGTTTAGTACCAGCTGATGTAACAGAAAAAGCATTGTCTATCCTGTTTTGTAGGACTTTGTCTTTTAAGGTTCACAACTTTATGCTTTCATAATGGCTATTCTTTATTATCCGTATGACAATATTATTACATCACCAAATAAAGTTTGAGAGAAAATTCGTATCTGGTCTTTCTCAGCCATGGAATTATAGGTATATACAAAGGCTGGTGATTTTTGTGTTAATTTTATATCTTTCCACTTACCCAAACTCTTTAATGGGTTCCAATAGTCTCTTAGTGGAGTCTTTTGGTTACCCTGTTTACAGAATCATGTCATTTTGCAAATAGGGAAAGTTTACTTCTTCCTTTACAATTTGTATGCCTTAAATTTCTTTTGTTTACCTAATGACTCTGGCTAAAATTTCTATGACTATATTGAATAGCAGTAGTGAGAGTGGGCATTCATGTCTGGTTCTATATTTTACTGGGAATGCTTATAACTATTCCCCTTTCAGTATGAAGCTGGCCATGATTGTGTTGAGAAGCATTCATTCTTACCCAATTTGCTTCAGGTTTTCATCATGAAACGATGCTGTATTTTATGAAATGGTTTCTCTACATCAATGGAAAGAATAATGTGATTTTTTCTTCAATTTTTTAATGGGAAGTAACACAGTTCTTGAATTGTTAATGTTGAACCATCCTTGTATTCCAGGGATAAATCCCACTTGGTCCTGGTGAATGATCTTTCTGATGTGTTGTTGGATTTAATTAGCTAGTATTTTGTTGAGGATTTTTGCATCTATATTCATCAGGAATGTTGGTCAAGAGTTCTCTTTCTCTGATGTATCTTTTGCTGGTTTAGGAATTAAGGTGATTCTGGCTTCATAGAAGCCAGATATAAAGATAAAAGATAAAGATATAAAATTAATTCAATTGCTTTGAATTGCTTGAGAATGATTGGAATTAGTTATTTAAATGTCTGGTAATATTTAGCAGTGAAAACATCTGGTCCTGGGTTTTAATTTCTCAGGAAGGTCATTTTTACTGATTCAGTCTCCATCTTGGTTAGTGGTATATTTAGGTTTCTGTGTCTTCTGTACTCATATTTTGTAGATTGTGTGTTTCTAGGAATTTTTTTTCTCTTAGCATTTCCTATTTGTTGTCATATAGCGTTATTCATGATGTTTCTATCTGATACTTATGTGGTATCTGTTGTTAAATTTCTTTTTCATCTCTGATTTTATTGATTTGGGTCTTCTTCCTTGTTTTTTGTGGTTAGGATGGGGCATTGGTATATATTAATTTTGTTTATTTTGTCAAAAATACCTCTTCATTTCACTGATCTTGTATTGTTTTCTAGCTTCAATTTTGTTTATGTTTTCTCTACTTTTTAAAAGATTTATTTACTTATTTGAAAGTCAAAGTTATACTGAGACAGGAGAGACAGAATGAAAGAGAGGTCTCTCATCCGATGGTTCACTTCCTAGATGGTCGCAATGGCTGGAGCTGTGCAGATCTGAAGCCAGGAGCCAGGAGCTGGCCCAGTACCTGGGCAATCTTCTACTGCTTTGCCAGGCCATAGCAGAGAGCTGGATCACAAGAGGAGCATCCAGGACTAAAACTGGCGCCTATATGGGATGCTGATGCTTCAGGCCAGGGCATTAACCCACTGCGCTACAGCACTGGCCCCACTTTTTATCTAATTTTAAATTATTTCCTCCAACTAATCTTGGGTTTAGTTTGTTGTTGTTTTTCTAGGTCATTGAGATGTATTTATGCCTTTACACTTTCTTGATGTAGGCATTATTTACTATAAACTTCACTCTTTTTTTGGGGGGGTCTTCCCTCCGTTGGTTCACCCCCAAAATGGCCACCACAGCCGACCAGTGCTGTGCCAATCCAAAGCCAGGAGTCAAGCACTTCCTCCCGGAATCCCACGCAGGTGCAGGGCCCAAGCACCCGGGCCATCCTCCACTGCCTTCCCAGGCCACAGCAGAGAGCTGGACTGGAAGAGGAGCAACCGAGACAGAATCTGGTGCAACAAACTGGACTAGAACCCGGGATGCCGGTACTGCAGGTGGAGGATTAGCCTAGTGAACCATGGCGCCAGCCTAAACTTTACTCTTAATGACGCTGATGCTGTATGTCATACTTATTTATATGTTATATTGTATTTTTCCTTCATTTCCAGCATTGCTTTTATTTCCTGTTTGATTTCATCTATGACTCATTGTTTATTCAGGAGCATGTTGTTCAGTCTCCATGCGTTTGCATATGTTCTTGAGGTTCTTGAGTTGTAAATTCAAAACTTCATTCCATTGTGGTCAGAAAAGATGCATGGTATGATTTTTTAATTTTTTGAATTTGGTGAAAATTATTTTACTCCCTAACAAATGGTCTGTCCAAGAGCAGGTTCCTTGTACTGATAAAAGGAATGTGTATTCTACAACTATGGAATGAAGTACTTTGTGGATATGAAGTCCATTTGCTTCATAGTATAGAATAGCTCTTGTGTTTCATTGTTGAATTTTTGTCTAGTTGATCTGTCCATTATTGAAAATAGAATGTGAGTCTGTTTTTACCTTTAGATTCATTAATGTTTGTTTCCCTGATCTTTATAACTAATAAAGTACCTAATATGTAATTTCTAGGGATGAAATTGAAATTTTTGAGATTCAATGATTGTTACAGCCATTGTCTGTACTGATGGGGAACAATATTTTTTTCTTTATACTATTTGTTGAATTATTTACTTATCTTAGGGTTAATCTTATTCATATAAAGTTAAATTAAAATAGATATTTGTAATGATCATGAATAGGAATAGGGAAGAGAGATGGAAGAAGTAGGGGAGCATGGGCTGGAGGGAGAATATGGTGGAAAGTATAGTATGCTCCTGAATGTATGTATAAGAAATACATGAAATTCTTATACCTTATTGAAATTTATTTAAATTGCCATACACCCTGGCATTGAGTGCATATACATTTGTTATAGACACATCTTCCTTTTCAATAATTCCCTTAATCATCTTGGTCTCTTTTAACAGTTTTTGTGTTAAAGTCTATTTTCTCTAATAGTAGGTTGGCCATACCTGCTGTTATTTTTCATTTCTGTTAGCATGGAATAACTTTTTCCATTCTTTCACTTTCAGGCTGCATATATCTTTGTTGGTGAGGTGTTTCTTTCAGGCTTGATCTAACAGGTAGATAGGATTAAATTGATTAAAGTTGTGAGCTGGAGAAAACGCCTTCACCCTGCTATCTTTGTGACCTCATGTTCCTACTTGACTTCAACTGTATGCCCACCTGCCAATCAGACTATATAATCACATCCTTAGGAAGTAAATAAAAGACCTGCAGTATCTGGGCCTGCTCTCTTTTTTTGCCCCCATGCCTCTTGGCATGGCAGCCTTTTGGCCACCCTTGATGCCTGCTTGCCCTTTTGGCCCCACATACTCTTGTGCCCACCTGCTCTCTCTCTCTTGCAGCCTCCAGTCTGCTTCCTAGAAAAGCCTGTAAACTTCTAAACTCATTCTCCCTTTGATAAAGCACTCACTTTCCTGTGTATTTCTTTCCCTGAATAAATGCTAAAACTTTCCTATGTGACCTATTTTATTTGAGCTGATATTTGGAATTCTTACCTGAATAGATAGCAAAGACCCTAAAATTAACATTAAAATTATTAATAAAGCCAGATGATATCAGGCTCCTTTGGTAGGTCTTGATTTTAATCCACTCAGCCAGCTTGTATCTTTTAATTATTGATTTTAGGTCATTTACAGTCAAAGTTACTATTGATAAGTAACCACGTGGCCCTGCCATTTTCCTATAAATATTCCTATTGTTTGCTTTGGCTTTCCTTTTACTTTTACTGGGAGATTTTCTGCCTTCACATTCTTTCATAATGATGACTATCTTTCTGTGTTTCTTCAAGAACTCCTAAGATCCGTATCTAGGCCACTGATAATGTCCCATATATCTCTAGCACTCTTTTTATTTTTTCTAATTTCTTCTTATTTTTTGGACTGACTGCAAAATTTCCAAAGATTTGTCTTGTAGCTCAAATATTCTTTCTTGAGCATTATCAAGTCGATCCCTTTGTGCCTTGGTGGAGTGTATGCCCTTTCAGTTAATATACCCAGAGGCATGTGCTGGGTATGCTAAGGGGGCTCTGATCATGCTTCAGGGCAGGGTGAGTATCCAGGGTGAAACTCATTTTGGACATGGTAGATCTCTTACTGTTAACAGAAAAGAGGGTATGATCACCCATGTTGCCATATTCATATTCTCATCTCCTTCCTTCCAAGTTGTTCAATATCCTTGTGTTAGCCCACAGTGAGTGCAGTAGTCATCCATGCTGTCATATTATTCACACAAAAGATCTATGAAATCCTTAGTATGAGCCTAGGTCCTGCTGCAGTGATCCCTCCAGGCAATTAGAGAGCTCTGAGCATGTCGAGCCACACACTGTGATTTCCCAGAGATCTGGAGACACCCTTTGCCCTCTCATATTTTCAGAGTTTCCAAAGTCTCAGCACAGGTCTCCCGTAGTCACTGGGTATACAGCATCCATTCCACCTAGCCTGTCCTGTCCACACAGTGGCTGAAACGTTCCCAAAGACAGCTTCCCCGTGTGTTTTCTGCCTAGACAGTTTAAGCCCCAGTGCATGTGAAATGGTTTGAGGATGTGGGCACCTCACCATCCTTCCTCCCAGCCAGACTCAAAGTCAGTGGGGAACATTGGCATTTCCCTCTGGTAAAATCCCTGGATGACATGTGTATATAAGAGCCACTGGCTGCAGCCACAACTCACTTCTCAATAGTGCCTTCTCCCTGCTGGTTGCAGGACATGCACAAGAGCCTCAACAGCTGGTACTGATGTCAGAACAGCTCCTTCTCCTGGGCCATTGCCAGGAATGTGCATGTGAAATGCTGCTGCTGCCACCACTGTCAAGTTGATGTTCTGTCCCTGCCAGTTTTTGTTCATGGGCACAGGAAACACTGAGCCATTACTTATGTCCAAAATAGTGTCTGCTCTCTCAGCTGATCACCGGATTCCCTTCAGTGGCTAAGCTGAGAGAGACGCATGCTTCTTTTTTTCACTGAGTTAGCAGGCACCCTGTCCCTTTTAGTGCTCCAGACTAGACTCAAAGTCTGTATAGTCTGCCAGGCTCTCCCATCAGCTATATTACCAGTGGCATTGGCCGCAACAGTCTGATCTCACCTTGCTCTCCAATGCAGACGAGCTCTCAGGTGCTGGGTTCTGTGTGGTGTCTGTGCATCCCTCTTCCTTATGTAAATTTCTACCATAGTTTCTCTCCAACTCTTGCCCAAGAATTGCACATTCTCGACTTTTCCTTTTTATTTTCCTATAGCCTAAAATAGCATGCCCCCTCCCTACACCACAATCTTGAAATCCCCAAGAAGTTATTTCTTAAAAAAATCTTCCTTTCTCTCTGTCTCTACCTCTCTCTCTGTAACTCTTGTCTTTCAAATAAATAAAAAATTTTAAAAAATATTAAAAAAACTTTCTTAATTCTCCCTTAATAGGAACAGTATCTATAAAATGATCTTCTGGCTGCCAATTATTTATCAAATGTAAATTTATTTTTTTGTTTTCTTGGTATTTTTTAACAGGACTCATTATCTCTTACTTCCCATGAAGTTCTGAGTGTGTAAACTTTCACATTTACTCTTGTATTGGTTTTACTTATCTTTTTCCTTATCTCTAGTATATGTTTTCTCATATTACCCAATAATATTTTACATTACATTCCACATTGACCTTGAAAATATTCCCTGATAATATTCCTAGTTCTTCTATAGCTGTGCCTGTGGTTCACACTATTTCTAACTTTAGGATCATATGACTGTTTTATTTGAGGTTCCCTCTTGAAGATTCATCACAATCTGTCTTTGATAGATTAGATTGCATCTTACTAGATCTTGCTTATTTTGCTTAAGATAATGATCTCTACTTCCATTCATTTTGTTGCAAATATCAGAATTTCATTCTTTTTATGGCTTTGCAATATTCCAAGGTGTGTGTGTGTGTGTGTGTGTGTGTATGTGTGTGTGTGTAGCATTTTCTTATGCAGTCATCAATTGATAGACATCTAGGTTGAGCCCATATCTTTGCTATATTGGTCTGAGCTGATATAAGCTTGAAGTGTAGGTATCTTTTTTTCATATGCTAATTTCATTTCCTTAGCTTGGTCACGTGGTAGAACTATTTTGATTTTTTGAGTAATCTTGGTACTGTTTTCTATAATGGACATTCCAATTTGTATTCCCACCAACAGTGAATATTAGGGAACCTGTTTCTCTACTACCTTACCATCATTTGTTATTTTTTTTATTTTGGATGATAGCTGCTCTATCTGGAGTGAGGTGATACCTCACTGTGATTTTTATTTCAATTTCCCTTGTGACTGGTAATGCTAAGCATTTTTCTCCTACGTTTCTTGACCATTTGTACCTCACCATTTGACAAATACCTGTTCACATCCTTTGCTGATTTATTAACTGGATTGTTTGTGTTTTTGTGGAGTTTCTTGAGCTCGTTGTATATTTTGGATGTTAATCCTTTATTGGATACAGTTTGCAAATATTTTCTTTGATTCTATTGGCTGCCTCTTCACTTTGTTAAAAGATTCATTTGCTGTACAGAAGCTTCTTATTTTGATGTAATCCCATTTGTTTATTATTTGCTGTCATTGCCTGTGTTTTTAATATCTTATCTAAGAAGTCCTTGCCTATGTCTGTGTCTTGCAGAGTTACTGCTATATTTTCCTCAAGTAGTTTGATGGCTTCATTCTTGCATGTAAATTCTTGATCCATTTTGAGTTGATTTTTTTAGTGTGGTCTAAGGTAGGTGTCTTGTTTCAAATTTCTACATGTGGAAAGCTATTTATTTCAAAATTATTTGTTCAAGAGGCTGTCATTTCTCAAGGCAAGGATTTTAGTTAGGTTGCCATATCAGTTGTGGGTTACTGGGATTCATATTCTGTTCCATTGGTCTACATGTGTATTTTTATGCCAGTATCAGGCTGTTTTGTTTATAACAGGCCTGTGGTATATACCTTGAAATCTAATATTGTGATGCCTCTGGTTTGTTTCTATTGTTTAAGATTGCTTTAGCTATTGGGTTCTTTTCTGTTCCCATGCAAATTTTAGGATACTTTTTCCGATTCTATGAAAAATGTCCTTGTAATTTGGATTGTGATCACATTTAATGTGTAAATTGTTTTGGGTAGTATAGGCATGTTGATGTAATTACTTCTAATAACCCACGAACTTAGAAGAATTTTCCCTTTTTTATGTCTTCTTATATTTCTTGAATTAATGTTTTCTAACATTCCTTTTTTTTAACCCTTCTGTTGAGGGCTGACTTTCAATAGATCACAGTGAGGAAGCTGCTCTACTATGTACGAAACCCCAACCCAGATCTAATATTCCTTCTATAGCTCTTTTACATCCATGGTAAAGTTTATCTCAAATTATTTAAAATTTTTGTAGCTATTGTGGATACTATGGATCTTGTAAGTTCTTTAGTTTCAGAACATTTTGGCACATAAGAATGCTATTGATTTCTGTGTGTTGATTTATATCCCACAACTTTGCCAAATTCTCTGTCCAGTTTTAATAGTCTCTTAGTGGAGTGTTTTAGTTCTCCCACTTACAGGATCATGTTACCTCTAATAAGGATAATTTGACTCCCTCCTTTCTAATATGTATGCCTTTGATTTCTTTTTATCATCTAATGGCTTGCCTATAGCTTCTAGAACTATATTGAATAACAGTGGTAAAAGTGGGCACCCTTGTCTAGTTCTAGACCTTAGTAGAAATGCTTTCAGCTTTTCCCCTTTCAAAATTGTGACGAGAGTGAATTTATCTTATTTTACCTTGATTTGTTGAGCCATGTTCCTTCTATAACAAATTTCCTTAAGGTATTTGTCATGAAAGGAGATTGTAATTTATCAAATTCTTTCTCTACAGCTATTTAGATAATCATATGATTTTTATCCTTCACATTGTTGATTTAATGTATCATATTTATTGATTTATGTATATTAAACCAAAAAGCATTATTGGATTAAATTCCACTTGGTCTGGGTGGCTGATCTCTTTGATGTGCTGTTGGATTTGACTTGCTAATTTTTGTTCAGGATTTTTGCATCTGTGCACATCAAGGATATCAGCCTATGATTCTCTTTCTTTTTCTTTTTTCAATCTTTGGTTTTAGAATCAAATAATAATTGGTATTAGTTCTTTCTTTAAATTTTGGTAGAATTTAGCAGTGAAGCCATCTGGTTCTGGAGTTGTCTTTGTTGTGAGGCTCTTTACTGATTATTTAATCTCAACCTCAGTTATTGGTCTATTCAGGTTTTCTATGTCTTTGTGCCTCAATTTGGGTAAATTATATGTGTCTAGAAAAGTAAGCATGTCTTCTAGATTTTCCAGATTACCTGAATATAGCTATTCATAGTAATCCTAATGATTCTTCACATTTCTGTGATAACACTTATAACTTCTCCTTTTTCATCTAATTTTTTTTAATCTGAGTCTTCTCTATTTTATTGGTTAGTTTAGTTTAGCCAATGCTTTATCAATTTTGTTCATTTATTTTCAGCATATCAGCTCTTCATTTCCCTGATTTTTGTATAGTGTTTTTTATTCTTATTCAGTTAATTTCGTTTATGATTTTATTATTTCTTTCCCTCTATTAATTTGGGGTTTGGCCTGTTCCTTTTTTCCTAAGTCTTTGAGATGTACTATTAGGCTATTTATTTGATATCTTTCCAAGTTTTTGGTGTCAGCATTTATTGCCACAGAACTATCCTCTAAACCCTCTTTCTGCTATATGCATAAGTTTTGATAAGTTGTGCTTTCAATTCAAGGAAAAATTTTAATATCTCTTTCTTCTGTTATCCACTGTTCAGTCTCCATGTGTTTGTATATTTTCTAGAGATTTTTGGTGGGAATTTCCAGCTTCATTCCATTGTGGTTCTGAAAGACATATGTTATATTTCATTTTTTAAAAAATTTGTTGAGACTTGTTTTATGGCCTAGTAAATAGAATATCTTAAAGAACATTCCACGTGCTGCTGAAAAGAATGTTTATTTTATAACTTGGGATGTAACGCTCTGTAGATATATATTAGGTCCATTTGCTCTAGTGTTGATTAGTTCTGTTGCTTCTTTGTTTATTTTTCGTCATGAGGGTTTGTCTACTGATGAATATGGAAAATTGAAGTCATTTGTTATTACTATGTTAATATTTATATCTCTCTTTGGATCCATTAACATTTGTTTATATAACTAGGTACCCTAGCATTGTGTGCATATTCATTTACTATAGTCGCTTCTTGTTGAACTGATCACTGAATCTTTACATAATGACCATGAACTTAATTTTGTCTCTTTTTTTTCCAATATAAGTATAGCCACTTCTGTTTACTTGTCATTTTCCATTTGAATTGAGTGTCTTTTTCCCTCCATTCATGTTTAGTTTATATGTATCTTTATTATTGAAGTGTGTTTCTTGTAGGCAGCATATAGTTGTATTTTTGTTTTGATCCATTTAGCCAATCTGTATGTTTAAATGGGGGAATTTGATCCATTTGCATTCAAGGTTATTATTAGTAAGTAATGACTTGCCTGCTTTTCTCAATAAATATTACTATTATTTCTTTTACTAGGAGATTTTCTGCCTTCACTTTCTTTGGTGATACTGATTACCTTTTCTGTTTCTGTGTGTATTATAAAATTAAGTATCATTTGTAAGGTTTAGCAGGTCATGACAAATTCAGTTTTTGCCTGTCTTGGAAGATCTTTGTTTCACTATCATATATGAATTTGAGCTTTTCTGGTTGAAGTATTTTGAGTTAGTAGTTTTTTTTTTTTTTTCTTTTTGAATTTGAACTATATCTCTCCTGTCTCTTCTGCTTTTTAGGGTTACCTTTGAAAAATCTGCTGTCAATTTGATGGAATTTTTCTTTAAAATTGACCTGCTGTTTCTCTCTTGCAAATTTTAGGATAGTTCCTTTATGATTTACTTTCAAAAGTTTGATTCTAATGTGACATGTCATGGTAAGGATGTCTTATAATCATGCCTATTTCAGGTTCTATGTGCTTTCTGTATTTGGATGTCCAAGTCTTTTCCAAATTGGAGAAGTTTTCTGCTACCATTTCATTAAATAGGTTTTTCAAACCCCTCTGTTTTTTTTTTTTTTTTCGTTCCTTCAGACGTGCCTAAGATTTATGTATTTGGTTGTTTGCTGGTATCCCATACCTCCCAAACACTGTTTTCATTCTTTCTAAATTCTTCTTTTTATTCTTTTTTCTTTTTATCTGACAGATATTTCAAAGACCAGTCTTCTAGATCAGAAATTCTTTCTTCTGTGTATGCCAGTCTAATGGTAGGACTTTCCTCTATGTTTTTTATTTGACTTCTATATAGTACTGTATTTCTAATATTTCTGTTTTTTTTTCTAGAGATGTGTCTCCAGATAGAGTTCTGTATCTTTAGTTCTGGTTAGATTTTGTAGTATAGGCTCCGTATGCTTTTTTTTTTTTTTTGAACTTATGGCTTAGTGTGGTTATTAAGATTTCTATTATACAGGTCTCCAGCTGTCTCTTGAGGGAGGTTCTGGCATGAAGAGCTTCTTCTGTGTTAGGAGCAGGCCTTGCTGGTATTATGGGTGTGCCTGTCACATAGATGCTCAGCCAGTATCCAAGTCAGGACCTGCAGTCTCGAAGTCAGTGCTGACTCCAGGAGCTGAGTATATTCATAGACTGTTTACCACTGCCCAGGTCCACGCACTAATGCATGATGGAGGAGGTAGGAGTCACATACACTATTTGAGAGGGTGGTTCATTATATGGAAGTGACTTTGCCTCTGTACTAGCAGGATAATCTATATTGAGCCACTGTCCATGCTGTATACTGGTATGTGTTGGGTGCAGCTACGTTAGGCCCAAGCATTGAGCTAGCAGCAGTACCCAAACGTGCAGCTTCTATGGGAGGGGCTGGAACTTGGAGGTCTAAGCTCCACACTGGGACAGGCTAAGTATGGCAGCTGTAGGCCAGAGATCCCAGCACCCATAGCATTCTTTTTGTTAGACTTAGTGCAAAGAAACTTGTTGCAGGTCTTGGTGAGCAAATGCTGGGTTAGGTGGAGCACCTAAGGCTTACACCTCAGCTCCAGAGTGATATGCTAGATGAGGACAGTAGCTCAGCCCAGCATTCTTGGATAGAGAAAGAGTCCAGAGTGATACCTGAAATGAGTGTGATGGAGCTCTTATAGCTATAGTCTCCTGAGGGGAATGGATGATGCTACCGACTAGTGTGTTCTGAGACCCAACTTTACATTGATCCACGGGGAGCTAGCGGATCCACAGCTAAGTGTGAGCTCACAGTATCAACATACTTCACTCACCCAAACTTGTGCACAGTGCACAGCACCAATTCATTCTGTAATGTGCCTTCTAACCCCACTGTGAGTTCTATCCCTAGTGTGCAGGGAGCTGAGCAGGTGCAGAAGAATGCAGCTGCAACCTGTAGTTTTTTTCAAGTGGATGGGGGAAGGGAGGCAGTGGAGAAGATGATGCTTCTCAATTTGACAGGTGGGCTAACCTCCCAGAGTCCTGGAGGCTGTAAATCCAGTTGCCATCCTTCACTGTCCACCACAATGTGGGACACTGTGAAGACCTGGGCTCCATGGCTGCTGATGCCTTGCGAGGCCTAGCTAGATCTGTAGGGCTCAGTCTGCCCTGCTAGAATGCAGGAATACTTCTGGGAATGCTGGATAGAAGACAGGCAATAACTTCTCATGAGCAACTACCTCTAAAGATGGTGCCTCCCTACCACAATAACTCCTCTCAGGAATGTGGGAGGAAGCCATGTGGATTCCCTATCTGAAGTCCAGAAGCCCTGAGTTTTACTTTACTTACTTACAGGGTATAAGCCTCACTTATCTCCTTGTCTGTGACAGCCAGATTCTCATCAGCAGAGGCCTGCCCTGGTGACAAGCCTGCACTGACAGGCACCACCTGTCCTTTCCGAGTGCCTTCTTCCTAGCAACAGGTTGTTCCCAGCCATGGGCTCAGGGCTCAGGGCTCAGCGCCTCAGATACCTCTGGATTTGCCTTGTTAATCCTTCCTCTATCTCCATGCGTGCTGCATGCATGTTACTCATGTCTTGCTGTGTCACTACTTTTCTACTACTACCTCTGGTGCTTTTCCTGTAGACATAGCTGTTTGGAGTTTCTTGCTGGAGAAGGACAATGATACTTTTCTATTTGGCCACCTTGACTCTCCTTGCAAGATGGTCCTTGATCTCTGTTCAGTAAAAGTTAAGGTATGGAAACTAACACCAAAAATGAAGAATGTAAATTTATTTAAAGTAAAATAGATAAACAATTTGAAATGTCAAATAAATGACTTACAGATACCTGGGTGAGGAATCTAATTTTTACATTTACACCTATCTAAAATTTTTTTTGACAGGCAGAGTGGACAGTGAGAGAGAAAAACAGAGAGAAAGGTCTTCCTTTTGCCGTTGGTTCACCCTCCAATGGCCGCCGCGGTCGGCGCGCAGCGGCCGGCGCACCATGCTGATCTGATGGCAGGAGCAAGGTGCTTCTGGTCTCCCATGGGGTGCAGGGACCAAGCACTTGGGCCATCCTCCACTGCACTCCCTGGCCACAGCAGAGAGCTGGCCTGGAAGAGGGGCAACTGGGACAGAATCCGGTGCCCCGACCAGGACTAAAACCTGGTGTGCTGGTGCCGCAAGAAGGAGGATTAGCCTATTGAGCTGTGGCGCCAGAACCTATCTAAATTTTTATAAGACAAAATTATATCTTCAAAGTTCAGATTTCAAATAAGTTTACCCAAGCTTGCATGCCCTAATAGAAGTTAAAGATTTTTACTGGTGTTTATAACATAATGCAATTTCTATACTCTGTTTTATCTATTGTTAATAATTAAAAGATTAAGAAGTATATTTTATCATCCGTAAATATGCTTATATATTCAGATCTTCAAAGAAATCTCTGTGTGGTGATATAGAATTACTCATAAACGCACTACCAAGTATCTGTAATAGATAATATCCTATTTTAAATTTATCAGAGGAACTATCTACAATATGATCCTCATGTGCAGGAAATTATAGGATTTGGATAGTCAAGATTATTATATCTGAGGGTAAATGAATTAATCAGAAAATCTGGGCCAGTAAATCTGAATATCAGCTCACCCCTCATAAAAGTTGTTAGTAGCCTGTAGAGTTTCATGTAAAGTTTGAAAACAGTAACAAAATCTAGTATCTGTCAAGATACTTTGAAACTATCTGTAAAGATAGTTTGAAAAAAAAAAGAGCTCTGAGCATTAAACATTTAAATTTTAACAAGGATATATGTTATTCAAACACAGTAACAAGTATTTCTTTAAAATATGTACATATCTATACAGTCATATATACTATACCATATATTATATCCGTGTAATTGTTTACCTTTGTCTCCCACATTGGAAGGACGAAGTTTTGTCTGTTTCCTTTTGTTTTCTCTTTGCTTTTAACTTCTTTTATACAAAAGATTCTCAATAAGCATTTATTATAGGAATTAATTAATGAATCCGACATTATTCTTTATTTAATACATTTTTTTGCACTGGGTTAGTATTTTAAAGTGTAATTCTTTCTAATTCTGAGACTTCAAAATCTCTATCTGGGAAAACAGATAATAAGCAATCACTTTACTGTAATATAATTGTATTTATTATTTATAAATTGACAAGGAAACAACATTTGGAAATGCTGAAATGGTACTATCCACAAGTAATTTATCATATTTTTATTCATATTTAATTTAGTTTGCTATAGTTTGTTTTCAAACTATCAAGAATGCAAGTCTGGATTGATTACCCATCATCAAAAACATATTAAGGCAACAAATGCATGTCAGTTCTTTAAAGCTCTGAGAGATAACTATCATTGATGATAAACTGTTGAAATCTTTGTGTAATATGTACTAAACTGATCTTCTGTGTATAAAGAGAATTGAAAATGAATCTTGATGTGAATGCAAGGGGAGAGGGAGCGGGAAAGGGGAGGGTAGCGGGTGGGAGGGAAGTTATGGGGGGGGGAAGCCATTGTAATCCCTAAACTGTACTTTGGAAATTTATATTCTTTAAATAAAAGCTTTACATATAGATAGATATAGATATAGATATATAAATATGAAATAATATACACTGAAAAATACCTCACACAATTTGCACTCACAATTACTAGGAAGGAACTTAAAAGGCTGGATAAAAATGATGTTGTTTTATCTTTTTGGGTGTTAATTCTATAACTTACTTGTCATTATTAGCTTTGTTTTATGATAATACTTCCTTGAGAAAGCTTTCTGTGAATTTTAAAAACTTTTTTAAATACCTGCTGCCTGTGTTTCTATAGTATTCTGTACATAAACTTATCAGTAACCTTCAATATAATGAATAACTGACTAAAAAAAGTTTATTCAGAGGTCTGTTTTCCCAAAAGCTAGGCACTAAGTTGAAGTTCACACAATCGTTTAATCACTGCATGCTAACAATAATCACTCAATGTTGGTTGAAGCAAAGTGATAGAAGAAAATAAAACCATTAAAGTTTTCTGTCTATAAACACATGCCAAAGTCTTACAAATCTGAACAGGAAAGCTAACAACTTTAATGCAGAATAAAAAGATTTTAAGATATTCTTTCTTTGGGAAAAAAAGATATGATTCTATACACAGCATCCAAGAAGATGATAAAAGGTTATTGCTCCTATAGCAATAAATTCAAAAGTATGATTTACTATTATAGAATCATGATCAATACTTTCCTTTAAGTAATATACTTTTGATGTCTCTTTTAAGTGGAGAATATTTTTCATTATGCAAAATACTTTCAAAAGCGGAGAAGTACTATGTAGCATTTGTCGATAACAGAAGTTTGAACATTCCATTAAGAACATGTTAGAGTTGAATGGAATGTAAAATATTAGCTTAGTAGAAAGTGTATTCAGATATAACAATTTCAGGCTCCATATTTCTGAAGTGTTACATTTACATTTTTATTTTGTATATCCTATTATTTTGTCATGTACTGAATGCTTATTTAGGGAGACAGACTAAGTCTCACCACCTAAAGTTTGTTGTGTCAAAAAAAGCACATGAATTTATGGGGAAATTAGTGTTTGGTTTCAATGAAAAATTATACAAATTAATTGTAATATATCTAATTCATTTGATTTTTAGGGTCTTAATATGTCAAATATTCTCAACTAATGGGGTACAGAAGTAAGAGCATCAAAAATGTCGTATAAAGCCAGTGACTGCTGTTCCTGTGGAGAGTACAGCACAGTTAAGGACTCAGATTCTTTGGTCTCTCAATAGCAGAGATTCGTAATCTTTAGCTACACTATTTAGTAACTCATCTTTGTTCCTTGTTACTGCTGCTGCTGCTATCAGTAGTATACTAAACTGTTGTATGTACTATAGATATCCAATAGTCCCTTCTTGTTCATGATTTCATTTCCCATGGTTCTCTAGTTACCAAGAGTCATCTGTTATCCGAAAATAAGAAATGGAAGCATTCAATAAATAAACAATACGATGGCAGGAGCCAGGTGCTTCTCCTGGTCTCCCAGGGCCCAAGCACTTGGGCCATCCTCCACTGCACTCCCTGGCCACAGCAGAGAGCTGGCCTGGAAGAGGGGCAACTGGGACAGTATCTGGCGCCCCGACTGGGACTAGAACCCGGGGTGCTGGCGCCACAAGGTGGAGGATTAGCCTGTTGAGCCACGGTGCCAGCACAAAGTTTTTATTTAACAAATATAAATTTCATAAGTACAACTTTTGGATTATAGTGGTTCTTGCCCCCATACCCGCTCTCCCACCCCCAAACCATCCCACCTCCTATTCCTTCTCCCATCGCATCCTTCATTAAGGTTCATTTTTATTTATCTTTTTATACAGATGATCAACTCTATACTAAGTAAAGATTTCAGCAGATTGCACCCTCACAGACACACAAAGTTTAAATCGCTTTTGAAGACTACTTTTACTGTTAATTCTCATTTCAGCACATTAAGGACAGAGGTCCTACATGGAGAGCAAATGCATAGTGACTCCCGTTGTTGATTTAACAATTGACATGTTTATTTATGACTTCAGTATTCACCCAAGGCTCTTGTCATGAGCTGCTAAGGCTATGGAAGCCTCTTGAGTTCACAAACTCTGACATTATTTAGACGAGGCCATAATCAAAGTGGAAGTTCTCTCCTCCCTTCAGAGAAAGATACCTCCTTCTTTGATGGCCCCTTCTTTCCACCAGGATCTCACTCACAGAGATCCTTCATTTAGGTCATTTTATTGCCACAGTGTCTTGGCTTTCCAAGACACTATGAGCTATGTTTTGAAAAGAATGAAAGGCAATTAAAGGAGAGAATTATGTATCCCCAAGATTATTTACAAATAGTTATTGATAAAAATAAGAGGAAATAATAAGAAAAATTTTAGAGGAAAACAACACACATAGTGTAATAAATTGTAATAATGTTAAATGTAATAATATAGAGTGATCAGATAAGTGAACTACAATAAGAAATATGTCATTCATTTGCATCTAAATAATAATAGTGCATTGCAACATATAAGTGATTTTCACCATGTTTTTAAGCAGTAAAAGTTTAACCCTGGTGTTAGATTATTTTCATACAACTTCCTTTTTAAAAAAGATTTATTTATTTGAAAGTCAGAGTTACACGGAGAGAGAGGCAGGGGGAGAGAGAGGTCTTCCATCTGCTGGTTCACTCCCCAGTTGGCCACGACGGCCATAGCTGAGCCCATCTGAAGCCAGGACTTTAGAGCTTCTGGGCCTGTCACATGGGTGCAAAAGGCCCAAGGACTTGGACCGTCTTCTACTGCTTTCCCAGGCCATAGCAGAGAGCTGGCTTGGAAGTAGAGCAGCAGGGACTCAGATTGGCTCACATATGGGATGTCGGCTTTGCAGGCGGAAGCTTTACCCTCTACGCCATAGCACCAGCCCCTCCATACCACTTTCAGTGAATGCATATATGCTGCTAAAAAGCATATTCTGTTTTCCTTTAGTTTCAAGTGCTTCAAGGGTCAAATGGTTTCTAATATTGGAATGAATTTACCTATATTAATTTATTTTTTACTTCATATTTTAACAGTTATATTTTCAAAAGGAAAACAATGGTTATATGTAGACATCAAAAAAGCATTAAGATGGTTGATATATGAAGTATAGCTGTAATATTAGAGGTATGCAGATATTTCCTTCTAAAAATGTCCAGGGTAATGCTATTAGAAAATCAAGTTATGCACTTTAGCATCATGCTATTACTTTCCCCAAAATAGTAATTTCTGTGATGAAACTCATGCAAAATACACAAGAGTGTGTTATAGTCTCACAAAAAATGTAGAATGTCAGTGAAATGAAATGACTGAAGAAGGATTATAGAACATGGAAGCAGAACATGAACGTGCTAGAGTTTGTACATACTATGGGATGGAGATCAAAGGAGGGCTAGGGAGTAACAACAGTTATTTTAATCCTGAAGTTTTCAATATCAGTAGAGACAGAAAACAGAATTGAAGGAATCCACTGGGGAAAGTGCAATGAGAATCACATGAAGTCTGTTAGAATTTTATTCTTCTGGGAGTGCGAGAACAGACAGTTTTAATAAAGTAAGCATTTTCTGTCAGCACCCATTCACCTGAAAACTTAGCTCCTAATTATGATGCAAAATGTATTCATTTGAATAATTTACCAGATATCATCCCTAAGTACTGACTGCATGAAGGCTTCACTAGAGAAAGTATGTGGCCTTCAAGATTTGTTAGCCTGATTATGCTAATGTCTACTTAGTAATAGCAGTGTGAGTTGAATTTCTGTTCAGAAAATTGACATATTTTTCTCTTGTTTTATTAGGAGAGTATGGAAGGTCATGAGATATAAATTCCTTAAGCCATTTTTAAAATTATCTGTTTGAAAGGCAGAGTAACAGAGAGAGAGGGAAGACAGAAAAATGAAGAGATTTTCATGTAATGTGTTATTCCCCAAATCGCTGCAACAGCCTGGCCTGGGCCAGGCCCAACCCAAGAGCCCTGAGTCCACCAGAGTCTTCCAAATGGGTGACAGTTGCTCAAGTATTTGGCCATGTTTTGCTGCTTTTCCAGGAACATTAGCAGGAAGCTAGATCAGAAGTAGAGTGGACGGGACCTGAATTAGCATTCTGATATGGGATGGAGTTGTCGCAAACAGCAGCATAACATCTTTAGAGCAGTAGCCCTGGATCATTTTTATTCTTCTTAATATTTGGTAATTTCTCCCAATAAGCTGCCAATGGTTTACTATCACTGCAGTATAAGAAAAAATAAATATAAAATCTAATATAGTAAATATTTAGCCAACACTGTGATTTAACATCACCATCAAAAACTCTATAAATAATTGTCTATTTCTTTCTTTGTGTAGTCGTATGTGAATAGTTAATCCATAACCTTTAAATATGTTTAAGATGTGAATTTTATTCATAAATGTATAGTTTTTTCTCAATGAATATTTATAAAGTGAATAATATGAATAATATGAGGGTATTTATTTCAGAAATAAAACTGATCAACCTTTAGTTAAATGATAATTTAATTCAGAAAAAATTTCAGCTAATATATGTAAATAGCCAAGTGTTTATAACAAAAAACGTCTGCATTCTGCAAATTAATAATTTTATGGTTTTCATCTCAGAAGATAGGTCTCAAAGCAAACCTCTGAGTCCCAAACTGGGAAGAGGCAGTCACTCAAGGACAGGAAGATATTCATGCACTTAGTTATTTGAAGCAGAAATCATTGGGTGACTTCAAACGAAGCTTCCTATATAAAATTTGAAGATGTTGCTGAGGTTAAGTATGCATCAACATGAGTATACTAGTGGATCTGTGCAGGGTGTTTGGCCACTTCCGTGCTTTTCTTCCACTAGCCCCACCAGGCATTTATTAAGAATATTAAGGAGAAATCAGAGGAAGTTTACTTTGTGGTAGAAGGTAGAAAAGAGGAGTAGAAATGATTGACTGTCAAAACTGGATCAAATCCAATGCCCCTTTCTTCCTTGTAGCCACTCTAGAGATGTTAAGAGCATAAAATCAAAACACTAATGATTACTGGTGGGAACTCATTACAATTGGACGGGGGGAAAAAGCCTCTTTATAGCTGAAAGAGAGGATGGAATACACCCTACACTCAACACTATGGGGGTATAGAGGACAAAGAGCTTTTGAAGTCATCAACTCAAATCCTGGAAGATATTGCCTACGTAAGTCTGTAGCCTAACCAGAACACCAAAGAACACCCCTCTGACTTCTGCTACCATAGGCTGTCATTATTTATGGGAACCTAGATTTCTTGCTTCTGTTATTTATTCTTGTTTCTACAATAAATGGACTTTATAAGTTTATAAGCATTTCCTGAATTCAGTCAATGTCATTTATATAATTTTTAAAATATATTTTACTTTTCATTTCAAGCAATTTATTCAGGATTCTAGTATTTTCCCATCCTGATTGTTTTCTCTTAACCAGCTTCATAGCAATTGAATGTTTTTGAATTTTTCACCAATACAAATACATTCCCAGGAACAGCATTGAGGCACAGCAGGTTAAATCACCCCCTGTGATGCCATTGCCATTTCTGGGTCCAGCTGTTCCCCTTCCAATCCAGCTTCCTACTAATATGCCTGGGAAGAGAACCCAATTTCTTGGGCTCCTGCTGGCCATGCAGGATACTCAAATGAAATTTCTGGCTTCTGGCTTCCGTCTGGCAAAGTACCTGCTGTTGTCTCCATTTGGGAGTGAACCAGTGAATGGGAGATTTCATTCTTTGTCTTACTTTATCTCTATGTCAAATAAATGAATCAATCATTTAAAAATGCACAACCCGCTAAATTATCTCAGACCTAGTATATTTCAGTAATTCTACCTTAAAAAAAGAAAAAAATCAGTGATGTATTTTTCCATTTTAATCTCCATGATTGTGATTTTTTTGCTCTGCTTCTTTATGGAGTGGTTGTTTTATTTATTTGTTTAGTCAGTGTAGAATTGGAAGTGAAATCTTCACTTAGAGAACAGTGTGGGCTTCCATAAAAGTATTTTTGCATGTGGTATGTGTCCATAATTGAGATTTTATTGGTGTTGAGAATCAGTGTGCATACATTTCAGTTCATACAAAATGATTAACATATGTACAGAAAAATCTAAAAATTGTCATTCTTTTTATAAAGTCATTCCTGTGACTTTCCAGCTTCAAATTTTGAGGCAGCTCTTCCTTAAAGAAGCTATCAAATGCCAGTATTTCCAAAGCTGTTGTTACATAAATCCTACCAATTCATATTTTAATGTCATTTAAACAGCATATTCAAATTTTCAATCTTTCACAGCACATTAACAGAATTATTAGGAAAACTGGACTACCACAACCAATTACAGAGCACCATGGTTCTGACATAGTAATAAGGAATGTTTTTCTGCAGGAAATAATTCTACTAAACAACATAGAAGAAATAATTGAAAATATCCAAGACAGATTAAATGCACAATTGTGACTCCAAATTCCATTTAGCATACTTTATATTGTAGGATATAAAAACTACTCTCTACCTATGAAATATTAAGCTGATATCCATGGCAATCAAAACCTCATATAATTCAATATCCCACTATTTTCTGGTTGCACTGAAAAATAAACAATAGCAAATGATTTCACCTCTTAAAAAATTGCTTGTATTTTAAAAAGGGAATGATATGGGCTTCTCTCCTTAAAAATGCTTCTAGAACTACAAAAAACTTGTATTTACAAAATAGTTTATAAAAACATTCCTCTGAATTATACAAGGAGGGAGATAGGGACCACTGATAAGACATGGGATATGATATTATTCAACTTGGGTTCTTGTATGTTTCATCAGAGGTGAACTCTGCTCATTTTTAGTTTCTTCATTTTCTACAGGCAAATCTTGAGTTTCTTGGGTTTTCCCTTTACTCCTCTCTTCCCCTCTGTCCTTTTTTATCAGTGCTTTCCAGCTGCCTTCTTAGGCTTTGTTTTTACTTTTACAGGAGCTGATATAACTGACAACCTTGCCAATCTCCTCTTGACCTCTTACTTCACTGCACCTTTGTCAGAGCTGACCCACCCCTTGGGCATCTTGATGGTGAGAGCACGTTGAGAACTTTCATAAAGCTAGGCTCCCTGGCTACTGCTGTCTAAATGTCATAAGATTTGGCTTAGCCTTAAAGTCATCATTTCAAAAATATCCTGTGAGAAACCATAAAAAGGCTAGATCCAGAAGGTTATTTATTTATTTATTTATTTATTATTTATTTTGGCAGGGATCTTTCACTTTATGACTGTTAGAGCTTCTTCTTGGTTTGTTCCGGTAGTGAGGAGATAACTTTTTCCTGTGTCTCTGTGCTTTGTTCTTAGCAAGGAATTGGCCAAAGTGGTTTCTCTTTGGCCCATGATTCTCTGATGATGTGCCTGGAATTTTTCTGTCTTTCCAAATATGTTCCACCAACACTTTCTTTAACAAAGTTCCTTGTAATTTCTTACATTTATATGCCACCTCCATGGAATTCCCAGTATGGTGATTTGGCTTCTATTTTGCTTTCTAAGGAATGTGGGAATCTGGATTCAGTTAAACACATTTGAATAGATGTTTTAAGATGAGCACAATGAAATGCTTTAACCTAAAACCTGTTTTTGCTCAGTTTTTCCTATACCTGTGTACAAATATGGAAGCCAGAATATTGGAATCCTTCTATCTTTTATACCTTATATCAAAGTCATATAAATTTTTGTTTGCTTCATATTTAAAATCTATCAGCTCTTAGTTCCCTGTCATCTTTTTGGTAGACTCTATCTCAGAAAAACTCTTGCAATAAGTATGGTTCCATGGCCTCCCTCTTGATTCAAGTCAAAGTTAGAGGAAACAATTCCTCACAAAAATGACAAATTCATGCTGAAAGAAACTTGCTGTGTTGGTTGTCACGCTTCTGTATCTTCTCTGAAACTGCTCTGACACGGCTGCACAGGATGCCTGCAGGATCCCTTTCTGCACTCACACTTAATGCACCTCCCAATGCAGCAGTCAGCACTGCAGAGGGTGTCTTCAACCAATAGAAATAGAAGAAAAAAAATATATATATATAAAGTCTGCTCCTTCCTGCCCTCATGGGGCCTGTGGTAAGACACATTTGTAGGATCCCTGAGAAGTTTCCAGAGTATTAGAAGACTGGTCCCTATAGAGTTTGCCAACTCAAAATTGTATCCTGTGTTGGCTTGTTCTGCATTGTTTCACTCCTTCTCACAGACATCACATTATTAGTAAATGACCTACATACACGACCTTAACTCAAAATGACCTTTGAAGGTAATCTAGCTGAGGCTACAGCTACTGAGAGCAGCACCAAACAGCAGTTACTCAGCATAGTATTATGGAAGTTAATAACTTACAGATCTAAGGGGAAAAGAGTTATACTATAGTGATAAGTGAAGTGATCACTAGACCGAGCATACATAATTATCACATTTTTTTTCCTGTCAACAATGGAGAATTACAGTAAGGAATAAGTGGAAGTATATGAACAGTAATCCAGTTCATAAATGTAGCGATACAATGTGTTTGTGTAAGTTGAAATGGACTCTTGATGCTCTATGAGTACTTAATCTAGTACTCAATAATCAATATTTAGTACTCATACTTAATCTAGTATTCATCTTATATACCAGGACAGTGAACTTAAAATGCATATGCATACTTCTGGACAATAAATGTTTGATCAGTTGAACAGGAGCCAGAAACCATTGTGAATGGAATTTTTAACACAACCCCATCTGGAAAAAATGCTTATGAATTTAGTTTTCTTGTGAGAGTGAGCAAAAAGCATATACATTTTGATTTCTAACATTAATACATACCATCATATCAATCTACTATATAAAGGACATTCAACAAAAGAAGAATCAGAATGGCTCATTTTCTCAATGTCATCTAATCTCTCTTTTTGAGCATTCTAATGTTTAACAAAATATTGCAAAATGGAATAGGTATTTACCTTAGCATTTGAGATGCCAGCATCTTATATCAGACCTGATTTAATTCCTTGCTCCAGCTTCTTGCCATGCATACTCTGAGAGGCTTCTGTGATGACTCAAGTATTGGGTTCTGGCCATTCATGTAGGAGACCTGGATTGAGTTCCAAGCTCCTGTCTCAGACAGTAGCCCACCCCCACTTATTGCAGACATTTGGAGAGTGAACCAGGAGATGGGAATGTGCTCTTGTGTTCTCTCTCTTTCTTCTCTCTCCCTCTCTCTCTTTCACCTTTGTCTTTGACTTTGTGTCTCTCAAGTAAGTAAAAAAAATCATCAAAATATTGTTAAAACTATATTGTGGTGTGGATTGGCATTAGTAGAAGGGAGAGAGGATATATGTGGGTCCAATAGAGGCTCCCTTTTATCAAATCTGATGTAACTATTGTCACTATTGAATGTCAGATCTGCTGGTGACAAAGATTAACATTGAGCTATAGTTATATCACTGTCTCTCAAGAATACCAGGCAATGAAAGGCATAGCACCATTGTGTAATGCTCATGGAGATATTTGCTTTGTAAGATTTTACACATGCTATACATCCAAGAGGATTTTTGCTAGTATTACCTCTACGTATATCATAGTCTGAGTGCTTACAGTAATTCCTATTTATCTGCATGAGACCCTATAAATAATGCATCCAACCCAGAAGCCACATTTAATGTAAGTGGCATATAGGATAATGATATGGTCAATTAACATTTTGATTAAAACTGTAGCTTGAGAAACACCTGTGAGGTTAGGGAGCTTCCATTCAGGAATAATTGTGTGCCATACAGTAATGGCTCATATGTGATTCTACATCCCCTAGATTAACAGGTTTTGGAACCAGACCCAAGAATCAAAGTAGCAGTGTTTCCTTTTATATCATTTTTATGTATTATCCACTTGTGAAATATGTGCTCTTTGTTGGTGAAATGTAGGATTTTCCATGTCTGAAGTTCTGATTCCTGTGGGGAGAGACATCAACTAACCATTGTTTTTCATTTCCAATGTTGGTTCATCAGTGATAACACTGTAACACTAAGGATTTGCCACAATGGCTGGGCTTACTGATCATGAATTCCACAGGGAGCTGGGGATTATGCCATGAATTCTTTAGATTCTTTAAAGTTTCTCTTGATGCTTTTGTATGTATGGAGCAAAAATAAAGGAAATCTAGAAATAGAAATATTAGAGAAGTTCATAAATATTAATTATTACAAACATTTTTTTCTATCAGAGGATCATATGCACACAGTAACTAATAGCTCAGGTTATCCGTAGATTCATTGTCTGACATACAATGTTTTCTGCTCATGACATTATGGAAGCTTAGCATACACATAATAACTTTTTCGATCATAGAATATCCTGAAAAATCTGTTAAACTATTTAATTGATATTCTGAGCATATTCAATTGTTATGTATATATAACATCAGAACACATGGAATATAATTACTTTCCAGTTCTATCATTGTATTTTATAGGGATGCAATTAGGTATATATTAATATGAGTAGTTATTGCTCTAGATAAAACTTGGGATGATTTGTATCCTATTTCTCAACTGATGAATTATTCATTTGTATCATTTTTTCTCTATTATGGTATTTCTCTAGTGTTATATAACAAGGCATATTATGATTCAGTTTACATATTTTTAAAACAATATCTATATTTAAATATATTATTTTAAATTTATTTTATCATTTGATACTCTAGTTAAGACTACCCTACCTATGACCTTCATGAGCTACTAAATGTTTAATATTTTCCCATCTATGCTATCATCTTACTTTGTGTTTTAGCAAAACATGTTGCTCGTAAGAGCTTGTCTAAGAAATATTATTGAATGTGTGAGAAGCTTTCTGATTTTCCAGTTCACTGGCTTTTGTGGTTAAAACATTAAAATCTTACTTTAGAAGTACAAAGATACATTGTCATAAGTTATTATAAAATGATTAATTGTAGTTTTGTGGGTAAATTCTAATTGCACACCGGCAAAAGCTTAAAAATTATTCTCCTGTTCTTTGTTCTTTGGCTTGCCAAGGAACACATGATTACCTTGTGAAAAATTTCTGTTCATTTTCTAAGTACATCAATATTCTAGTAGAAACTGTGTATAACCTTGACCTTAGGCAAGTCGTCAACACACTGTAATCGGGTATGCATTATGTACAGTCTCAGAAATTTGTTGGGGAGTCAAGGTAATAATGCATAAAAACATTTTCATCAGTATGTAAGAATATTTAAAAAACAAATGGTGTAGCTCTACAGATTAGAAAATTTACCTGCCATTTTTCATAATGGGAATGAGAGTTTTGTTTTTTTTTAAACATGGTATTATACTGGCCTTGGGTTGAATATAGCCATTTCTTCTCACGCATGACACTTGGGAGAAAAATGTCTTTAAATAACTGAATCTGAATTTTTTAGTCATATGAAAAATGCAAATACCAAATACATACTCAATAGAATAACAGTTGAGAAACTAAATAAAATGTATAAAACAGTGAATTCCTATATTGATTTACCTGATTGTAGACTCCAGGTTTGTGGACTTTGACATTTGTAATATGATATAAAATAAAGAACATCCTTTATTTATTATATATGCACATAAATATTTATAATTATACATATTTATTATATATCATTATATATACATATTAATATTTATTTATAATATTAAAGTCACAGAAAATTAGAAGGATAAGAAAGCTGGAAATTAAAATACATATCATAAACTCTAGGTTCTATTATACTGTTTAAAATGTACTCAGTGATATACCTTAATAACATTTTTCCTGTTTTATTTGAATGAATACCGCTTGATCACCAGTCTTCTGAAAATATTTTGGCTTTGTAAGCACAAAGGTTATAAAATAATTTGAAATATTTTCTATAGTAAAGATGAGTCAGTCTATTAAATGGCCTATTCTCTTTTTTTCAAAAAAAAATATTTTATTATTTCATTCTTTCTTTCATCTGAAAGACAGAGCAACCGAAAGAGAATGAAAGATAGTTTCTATCTGCTGACTCATTCCCCAAATGGCTACAACAGCCATCTCTGGGCCAGGTTGAAACCAGCAGCCAGAAACTCCACTCTGCGTCTCCTACAAACGTGGCAGGGGCGCAATCACTCATGCAAACATCCACTACTTTACAGGTGCATTAGCAGGAAGTTGGAACAGAGAGTAGCCAGGACTCGAGCTGGAACTCTGACAAGGGATGTCAGCATCACAAGTGGTGGCCCTACCTGCTGTGCCACAATACTAATTTCCAAGATCTATCCTCCCTTTGAATGTACAAATTTCCTTTGCTAAGTCTTATAGAATACATTCAAATAGCAGACACATCTTCTGTTCCTAGACTTAGGACAAGATGCCTAAAAAGTGGATACAGTGCCCCTAGAATAAAAACAAGAAGAAAAATTCACAAATGTATAGCAGTTGGTAAAATAATGATAGAATTGATGTCAGAGATGTTAATAGTATTGAGATTATTACCATTTTGCTCATTATTGTAATTTGGATTCCCAGACACATGAGAGATACTCAATAAGCTATCATTTAATAAGTTATAAAGCTCAGGAATGGGTATATTTGAAACTGACTCCTTCCTAAATCCTAGAACCATGTGTAAACTGAAAGTTTCCACAATGCTTCAGTAATAAGATAACACTGTAACCATTTGAATATATCTCATGGAAATAAAATAAATGTGTTTACTACTTCCATTCACCATATCTATCTTCCAAAAACACATGCATCTTTAATTATGCTAATGGATGCCAGGCTAAGTTGGATGGGGAGGGAAGGGCAGTGCAAAAAATAGACATCATCTTTATTTTATAGAAACATCACAAACAACAACATGTGCACATTGCTAAATACTTTTGAAAGATTCTGTGTAATGAGGAGCGGTGAATGTTTACCTCTTAGCTTCATGACCAACTTTTCTTTCGAAGTATTATCTTACACATAAGATAATTCTTCCTTAGTATAGTGTTAGAACAAGTCTTTTAAATAGGAAACCATTTATAATCTTTAGAAAAATCTGGTCTTTTTCACTTTCTCTTAGTATGTTTTACTTCTCTCAATGTGGAAATGGCTACCAGTAGCTTTCAGAAGTAATAATATGATATTAATTTACCAGATTCACTAGTGTAAGCATAGAGATTTCTGTCAGACTAAGGGACAATATCTAAATGTTCATGCAGTAAAACAGGATACCACAATGCTACAATGGATTTCCAGCTGAAATCTTCTTGTTTGTATCTATTTTCCACTGAATATCCATATTCTTATATCTATATGTGTATATACAGAGTATAAAATTATATACCTACACACATACATATGCATATATTTCTTACACTATGCCGCTTCTCTTCTTAAACCTATTCATGACATTTATTCCACATCTAACTCACCACACAAAAAGAATCATACCTGTTTCTCTTGACAACATGATTGTGAAGATCTCTTGTCCTCATTTTTTAGATAAATTCTTTGCATTTTCACATATTCACTCCAGTCAACCTCTGTTGATTGCATTGAATGTCTATAGCCACAACATCTACATTTTTCATTAGTTGCTCTGTCCTCTATCTGATTATTTTGCCAATGCCTGAGCCTGAATAATTTTTATCTTTAAGATTTTAGCACATACATCATATTCTTTTTCATGGAAGCAGGCATTTCCTGACCATTGTATGTTAAGTCTCTCCTACTCCTATAGTTGTCATCTTATTCTTTTTTCCACAATAATATGTCTCTCTCTGAAAATATAATACAATTTAAATGTAGTAAGTAAATCACTGATGACTGGGGAAAGGAAACTCACCTCAAACTTCTAAACATGCCAGAAAAAGAGGAACGTAAAGACATTAATGTCAGTGGAATATATGTTGCCTACATAGAAAAAGAAGGAATTTGGTGTCTCATAACATAGTATCGAGTTTATGGAGTGACACAGACCAAGCCATGATCTTTAAAATATTTTATTTCAAAAAATATTTGGTTGCTGGTGTATTAAGATAAATTATGAGACAACCACATTTACTTTTGGATAGATAGCTCTAGTAATAATAAGATTCCAAATGCATAGATCCCAAAGCAATATGTGGTTTGGAAAGTAATGATTTAGCAATATAAGAGACAGGCAATTTAAGTATTATCACTTAATTTTATGAATACCCTCTTGAAACACAAACTGTTTCCCACATTTTACAGATGAAGATGCTTAGATTCAGAGACTCAATTGTTTTGTCATTCAGTTATCTAAAGCATATGTGTATTTAAAGGAGGTTATAATATTTCTCCAGCAATGAATGCAAATCCTCAACCAGGGCTGATTTCAAATCTTCTTCCAGGATAGATGCCCATTTCCTATAGCTCCTATGAGTATATACAGCCTTATATGCTGTACGTGATTCAAATCACACATTGCCAATTCTATACTACAAAGTGTTCCAAATCATCAATTTTAAGAAATGGCAGTACCTTGAATTTTAACAAGTGTTGATTGTATGTTGACTAAATGATAAAGTACTTATTAGTCAAACCTTTGCCTTAGCATACTTCCTTTTAAATAAGTTTTTTCAAGGTTGTTTTTTTTCTAAGCATAAAACTATTCTTATCTGAATTTCATATAAGATCAGAACAGCAAATCATAACTCTAAGATCAAGAGAAGAAATTAAATTTAACTTGTAAGCTTTCCAGAGTAAAATTCTCTAATCTTTTTCTTGCACCACTCACTTTGTACTTTCATCACAAAATTTCAAACCATTATTTTAATCATGCCAGCAACATGATCCCTGATTACAAATGCCCATTTCCCCTTTATCTTTCTAGGCAATGGAAATTTAGTTGAATTTACTATAGTTTTAAAATGAACATGCTATAGCTTAATCTGCCTTCTTAGGAGGTAAAAGTAAATCACATTGGTGTGGAACTATGGTAGCTAGGGAAAGAAGTTGAGGTCTGATGGTCCCAGTCACACTTCTTTTAGACAGCTCCCCACTGGCCTGGGCAGGATGTTGATTGACAGTTCCAGGTACCCATTCCTAGCTTGATAGCTGCAGCTGACTGGTCTCAGGACAGCCGCAATTGGCCCATAACAGGTCAGTCCAACCCGCGTGACAGGTTCCCTTCTGTGCACCCTAAGAAGTCCCTTTTCTTTATGTGCATGACACAAGCTTGCATTCTGTGTACCACCTAGGCCTGCTTATCATGTACCACTAAGCACCCTCCCCCACATTTCAGGTAGTGGAAACTGAAAGTTCAGCAAGTTGTGAACTTGGAACAGTGATAGCCAGAAATATTCATTATGGCTGCAGGATTTCTCCTCTCTCCCCACCATGCCCATGACCTTTAGATGTCATTACAAAACTGACATTTATTATAATAAAATTACCACAAGGGGCACTACCATTCCCATAATACTCCTGACACCATGATACTTCCAGTATATCCTAAAAAAGGTCATGGAAGTGGATGGTACTTCACACTGCCCCAAACTCCACCTAATTTTGAATAGTCAATTGGGCTCCACCCTGGATATCAACCCCTATGCCTCTTGATGGCCTAACCTTGGTAAGGGGGGTTTTTTGCCTTGTTGAAGACTTGCCAGTGTTGGATGTTCTTCCTTTGTGAGGGGTTTCACTTTATAGCCTTCTTTATTAATTTTGACTATTTGTTCAAGCACTTCTTAGTTCCTGACTTTGGGGTTTTCTTCTATATACTGCCTATCTGTACAATTTTATGCCTCTATCTTTGAATTATGTCATACATAGAGGGAAAAACATGCAATAAGCCTATCCAGGAGCCCCACAGCCAAGAGCAATTTTATATAGTCACCAATTATTTAGCAAAAACATAAAATATCAAAAACAGTCATAATAAAACATAACTATATTATTTAAACATCTATGACCACAAAAATATGTAATTGAAACTTTAATTATGCATGCTACATCATGCCTGTTGCTTATTTATATTTTCTGATCTTCTTGATTTAGGCTATGAGTTGTCTAGGAGGCTATCTTTGTTCAAGTATTATATGAATAAGTCATATAACAAATTCATTTCAAATCACTTTCAGCAAAGAATGATGATTAAATCTATTCCAAGAGTCAAAAAGATTTAGAAGCTCTGTGAAGATTGGAAATTAGAAACAGAACATATAGATCCTGCTTGGAACATTAACTTTGTCTAATTATATTCTCTTAGAATATGGTCCAATTTCAACCTCACTTGTTTCCACTGCAGAGAAATAAATTCATTATTATTTATTTAGCTAGCATTAACAAAAACAAAAAACACTACACAATTATTTTAATACTCATACCTAACAGGGAAAAGATACATATCTGTTAAATTTTAATTACATCACTTTTAGGATTTATTTTAGAAAGGAAAACTAGCCATCACTGTATATACTCAGGAAAACTACTAATGAGGGGCTGTCACTGTGGTGTAGCAGGTAAAGCCACTGCCTGCAGTGCAGGCATCCCATATGGGCACCATTTCGAGTCCCTGCTGCTCCGCTTCTGATCCAGCTGTCTGCTATGCCATTGGAAAGCAGTGGAAGATGGCCCAAGTCCTTAAGTCTCTGCACCCACGTGGGATGCCTGGAAGAGGCTCCTGGCTTTGGATTGGCACAACTGCGCCGTTGTGGCCATTTTGGGAATAAACCAGGAGATGGAAAACTCTCTCTCTCTCTCTCTCTCTCTCTCTCTCTCCCTCTCTGCCTCTTTTTCTCTCTGTGTAACTGCCTTTCAAATAAATAAATAAATCTTAAAAATAATAAAAAAAACTACTAATGAGATAAACCAAAGATCAACTGTTTGCTTTAAAATGAGGAGAGGGGGTCTTACAAGGGTAGAACTAAAAGAGCTAAGAAATTATAGGGCATGTTAACTTTAGGGAATGATTTTGATATAATTTGAAGTTATCTCTTTGAAAAATGCACGTGTTGCTCCTGAAAGTATTAAGAGAGAGGGCCTTTAGGGGTTGGCGCTGTGGTGCAGAGGGTAAAAGCCCTGGCCTGAAGCACCAATATCCCATATGTGCGCTGGTTCTAGTCCCAGCTACTCCTCTTCCCATCCAGCTCTCTGCACTGGCCTGGGAAAGTAGTAGAAGGTGGCCATAGTCTTTGGGCCCCTGCACCAATGTGGGCCATTTCCAGTGTTTTCCCAGGAGCATTAGCAGGGAAATGGATGAGAAATGGAACATCTGAGACTCAACCACTGTCCATTTGGGCTACAGGCACTGCAGGTCCTAAGTTTTACTGTCTATGCCATAGTGCCAGCTTGCATATGTAACTTTATTTATAAAAACATATGAACAGCTCAGATTTATTTTTTGGCCCATAGTTTGCTTATGCTTCCCTTAAGTTACTTCATTACAAACTCATTGAAAACATACAAAACAGGAAAAACTACATGAAATGTTTAGAGTAAGATTAATAATCATTTTCTTATGTCAAAAATCTATTTCAGTTGAATAAAAAGCAAAGTCATGATACACTCGTATATATAATTATGTTTGTAACAGAAAAGTGATTTATGTTTATGTATACTATGTTGTTTGTAACAGAAAAAATAGGATGAAGTGGAAAATAACCTGAAACTTATTTATCAGTTTTGTGAATTAAAAATCTTCAATTAACAATAACAACACAAACTATCTTTAATTACAGAATGCAGTAGAATTATGAATTTTTCTTAAGTACAAATTCAACTTACCCTGAATGTTAATTTCTAAATTACTTATCTTTAAGCAGGTAATCTAAAATTGGAATTTCAATTCTTAAGCTGACACAAAATATATGAGAAGCTAGCTTTATAAACTTGAGTTTTACTAATTTTTATTAACTTGTGTTATATGTAGAGTGAACCATGATTATTTAAATATGTATAAGACACATATACTAATAGTATACATGTGTTTATTGCTGCCTTACCAAATTAATATACATTTTGTGACTTAAAACAATGCCAATTTCTTATTTCATAGTTCTGAAGGTCAGAGTTCCAAGTGTAGCATATGTAATTGAATCTTCTGCTTAACATCTCATGAGATCAAAATGATATTAACAGGACGAGACTCCTTTCTGGTAACTCTGAGAATTAATCTGCCACCAAACTTTTGCAAGTTGCTGTTTAGTGCTACCGTCATGTAGGACTAGTGTCTCCATTTCCTTGCAGGCCATGTGTGAGGGACATAGAGGCTAGCTTCTATTAGCCGCCTGTGACCCTGCTCATGTTTTCTGTTAGCCTTTCCTCCTAAAATGATAGATGCATTCCATGCGTGCTTTGAGTCATTCACTTTTCCTGAAATGCAAATTTCACTTTAACTAGCAAAAAAAAAAAAAAAATTCTGGTAGGGACTCAAGGAATTACAACTGGTCTGCACTGATAATCCAGGATAATCTCCTTATTTTGAAGTACTTACATGAAATGCGTTTGCAAAGTCCTTTGAATTGTGTACTGTAACCTATTTACAGATTCCAGGGGTTAAGGAGAGTATGTCTTTAAAGAATCATTCTGTCTTCCCAAATTAGTGGTGTAATAAATACCAGTGAGTCTGTTAACCAGTTTATGACACAAATTATTTCTCTAAACTTTAAAATATCATCAATTTCATTCCTACTCTACTGTTTTGGGAATGATCAGTAATCTTAATTTTGTGTTTGCCGTTCTTCATGAAATGGGATTTATGTTTAGGGGGTTGTGGAAAATATTTCCCAAAGTAATTATAAATTTACAGAACAAAAAGTGGTGGATATACTTTTCTATTATTCTATACACTGACCAAAAATTAATATTGTCATTCAATTTTTAAAAATAAGGTGGAGATGCAGGTTTTGTTATGCAGACAGTTACTCCTCCTGTTTTGGAGTGCTAGTTTGTGTTCTGGTTACTTTGCTTCCAATCCATCTTCCTGCTAATGCACCTCAGCAGGCAGCTGGTGGTGGCCTAAGTATTTGAGTTCCTATCACTCACATGGGAAACCAGATGGAGGTCTGGGCTCTGGGCCTCAACCTAGTCCAACCTTGGCTATTGTGGCATTTTGGGGAGTAAACTAGCAAATGGAAGACCTGTTTTTCTTTGTATCTACCTTTCAAATAAATCAATAAATATTTGAAAAGGTGGAGATGATTTGGTGTGATTTATCTAAATGTCATGAGACTCGAGCTCCTTTTTATGTGGTCACTACATTTTTTTCTTATATAAATGCCAATGATTTTACTAGTCAACTGACTTACCCTCATCTATTTCTAAAAAGTCTTTGTATATTCCACATATGAAGGGGCTTTAAGAATTTCATGGGAAATGGAACAAAAAGATAATGTTCATTTTAAATGAACTCCTTTAAGCCTCTTTGATTTTTTGAAGAATTATCTTGGTTTATGATACACTTTAAACTTCCTGTGTTTATACAGAACAGCAGTAACAGGGAAGGACAGGAGTGACATACATTAAGTAGAAGGGATGCACAAAAGACATTCTCTGACAATACCTGCTAGATATCTGATATTAGCATCATGTCAACATTTCACATACTCAAATACAGAATTCCATGACATGGTTGAACCTGGAGGATATTATGTTAAGTGAATTAAGCCAGGCACAGAAAGACAAATACTACATGATCATGCTTATATATGCATTCTACCATAGTCAAAATCATAGAAACAGACAGTAGAATGGGGGTTATCAGAAGTTGAGGGGTAGGCGAACTGTTCCAAGTATATGAAGTTTCAGTAAAACACGAGGAGTAAAGTTAACAGATCTATTTTGTATCTTCTAACTGTCATCAGTAGCAATGTATTGCATACTTGAAAATTATTAAAAGAATACATTTTAAGTATTCCCACCCAAAAAAGGTATTTAAGTAATGTCTATAAATGACCTTGATTTAGCCCTATCATGATATTTACATACATCAAAACATCATGTTATATGCCATGAATTTCAACATTCTTGTTAATTGAAAAATGATAAAGAATTTTTAAAGTTTTTTATTTATTTTTTTTTTTTGAAACACAAAGTCAGAGAGAGAAAAAGTGACAGAGAGAGAGAGGGAGAGAAAGAGAGAGAGGAGAGATATATTCTTCCATTCACTGGTTCATTCCTCAAATGCAGGTCTCCACAGGTGTGGCAGGAGCTCAAGTGCTTGAGCCGTCACCTGTTGCCTCCTAGGCGTGGTAGCAGAAATACACTCCAGTAAGGGATGCAGGCTTCTCAGTGCTTTAACTTTCAGCAACACAACACCTACCTCCAAAATAAAGGGATTAATGACATAAAAAGGTGAAAAATCAAAAGTAGATTTTAAAATATTTCTATTCATCAGTAATCACCAAGAATTTTTTTTCCTTTGGTAATAAAGAAATGGCTCCACCTGTATTGATTTGTCTTTATTTGTCTCTGGCTGTCCCTGTGAGTTTAAAAAAATGCCTGCTTCTCAACAACACAATTACAAATTTAGTTCCCAAGGTATATTAACTGTGATTAATTGCATAGTTACAGTCTTCACTGCAAGCTCTTTTCTCGCTTGATCACTGTTTAAATAAAGGGTGCATGTCTTGATCAGAGACCCGCATGCTACTTCTTTGAATGTTGCTGAATGTCTCTGTTACTGAGTTCACACATGGCAAAGAATTGAATTGTATTGTCTCCTTTTGTCCTGCTGATATACTTATGTGACGTATTATAGAAGCTGGATAATCAAAGGGGAAACCGACCCACAAAAATGAAACTGCGGTAAAGAAATGAAAAGTGACAATGCTGGAAGTGAACCAAATGTAAATGGAATTAGAGAAGAAATAGCTGACCGTGGGAATGTTGACGCTCTTGCTGCTGGAGAGACTCTAAATATACAACCGGAGGAACCTAGTGAAGGTGAATTTATTAACATAAATGGGAAATGTGGTTTGATAAATAGGATGAAGATGTTCCAGAGGAAGTGATGCCAGTTCTCATTAAATAACTGAGCTATTTCTAGACATTGGAAGTGCAAAAGATAAAATTCTGGAAGCGGATCCTAACGGAGGAAGAAGTATAATAGTTCTCCAAGGCCAATAAAAAGATGTTCACTCCCTACCAGAAATTATATAAAAAGAGAAAGTTGGGGCCGGCGCTGTGGTATAGCCAGTAAAGCTGCTGCCTGTAGTGCCGGGATCCCATATGGGCACCGGTTTGTGAGCTGGCTGCTCAGCTTCTGATCCAGCTCTCTGCTGTGGCCTGGTAAAGCAGTGGAAGATAGCACAAGCCCTTGGGCCCCTGCATCCACATGGGAGACCCAGAAGAAGCTTTGGATCTGCACAGGTCCAGCCGTTGCGGCCAATTCGGGAGTGAACCAGTGGATAGAAGACCTCTCTCTCTGTGTAACTCTGACATTCAAGTATAAATAAATCTGAGAGAGAGAGAGAGAGAGAGAGAGAAAGGCAAACATCACCTACACTCTTACTGAGATTTTTACAAGTAAATATAATCACTTTCATTCTCAATATTTAATATTTTAAATGGCAATGTACCTAATATAAGTTTTACTTTCCCATGGATTTAAAGCGATTTGTTAGAAGAATTTAAAGTTTCAAAAAAAAAAAAAAAATACTAGGGCCAATGTTGTAGTCTATCCGGTAAAGGGTCTGCTTGCAAAGCTGGCATCCCATGTGGGTGCTGGTTAATTTCCTGGGTCCTCCACTTTCTATCCAGCTATCTGCTACATGGCCTGAGAAAAGCACCAGAAGATGGCCCAACAGTTTGGGCCCGACACCAACATGGGATAACCAGATAAAGCTCCTAGCTCCTAGTTTCGGCCTTTCCTAGTCCTAGCCAATGTAATCATATGGGGAGTGAGTCAGCAAGGGCTGGAGGTCTCTCTCTTTTCTATTTCTCTCCCCTTGTAACTCTTTCAATTAAATAAATAAATAAGTCTTTTAAAAAATAGAGAAAGAAATGTCCTGGAACAACGGTACTTTTCAACTGATTTATAAATCTGTTTTGTATGATTTAGGGCTACATTATTCTTCCTGTGTATGGTAGCATGTTTTTATGTTTATGTATAAATGGTATAGTGTTTAACCACTGTGAAAAATGAGGACTGAATACACATTAACACTTGATAGGACAGACCTCACATTTATTTTTTTCTACAATGCAAAATAGTTTCTTACCTCTTCATTTTCCATTTAAATTTAGATAAATTTTCAACAACTCTATTAGATTGGAATTAGGATTACATAACCTCTGTAAATTCATCATGGTACAATGGACATTGTTATAGCATCAGCTCATTGCATCCAAAAATATGAAGCGCACCTCGATTTATTCATCTCCTATGTGTGTCTTTACTGTGAATCTAAGATGCTGTTGCTTAGAATCTACTCCATAGGTTTGGACAATTAAGAAAAAAATAAAGATTTTCAATTAAAATATGACAAAATATTTTCATATGTAATTGATAACTCAAATTTGTGAGAATGAACATTTAGAACATATAGCATAAATTGTAGTTTTAAAGATTTTTCCTTTTATATATATATATATATATATATATATATATATATATATAAAGCTTTTATTTAAAGAATATAAATTTCCAAAGTACAGCTTATGGATTACAATGGCTCCCCCCACACACAACTTCCCTCCCACCCGCTACCCTCCCCTTTTCCGCTCCCTCTCCCCTTGCATTCACATCAAGATTCATTTTCAATTCTCTTTATACACAGAAGATCAGTTTAGTACATATTACGTAAAGATTTCAACAGTTTGCCCTCACATAGAGACACAAAATGAAAATACTGTTGGAGTACTAGTTATAGTATCAATTCACAATTTACAGCACATTAAGGACAAAGATCCTACATGATTTTTTTTAAAGAATTGATTAATTATCTATGCAATTTCCAATTTAACACCAAGATTTTTTAATCATTTGCAATTATCTTTATATACAGAAGATAGATTCAGTATATACTAAGTAAAGATTTCATCAGTTTGCACCCACACAGAAACACAAAGTGTAAAAATACTGTTTCAGTACTAGTTCTAGCATTACTTCACATTGGATAACACATTAAGGGCAGATCCCTCATGAGACTTAAGTACACAGTGACTCCTGATGTTGATTTAACAATTTGACACTCTTGTTTATGGTGTCAGTAATCTCCCTAGGCTCTAGTCATGAATTGCCAAGGCATGGAAGCCTTTTGAGTTCGCCGACTTCGATCTTATTCCGACAGGGTCATAGTCAAAGTGGAAGTTCTCTCCTCCCTTCAGAGAAAGGTACCTCCTTCTTTGATGGCCCCATTCTTTCCACTGGGATCTCACTCGCAGAGTCTTTCATTTAGGTCTTCTTTTTTTTCCCAGAGAGTCTTGGCTTTCCATGCCTAAAATACTCTCATGAGCTCTTGAGCCAGATCTGAATGCCTTAGGGGCTGATTCTGAGGCCAGAGTGCTATTTAGGACTTCTCCATTCTATGAGTCTGCTGTGTATCTCGCTTTCCATTTTGGATCACACAATTATTCTTAGGTGTTTAAATTTTAACTGAAAAGTGATCCCTGTGAAATGTAAGAGTAGGAATATGAGAGGGAGGAGATGTACAATTTGGGACATGCTCAATCGGACCTGCCCCAAATGATGGAGTTAGAATCGTGCCAGGGAATTCCAATACAATCCCGTCAAGGTGGCATGTACCAAGGCCATCTCACTAGTCCAAGTGATCAATTTCAGTTCACAATTGATCACACTGATAGGTCTAAGAGTCAAAGGGATCACACAAACAAGACTAGTGTCTGCTAATACTAACTGATAGATTCAAAAAGGGAGATTTTTCCTTTTAATGCTATAAATGTTTGCTTATGTTAATTTTATGATATTTTGTAGCATAGAATTTTTGAATAACTTATTCTTAATAAGCTTTATAGTTATTTACTGAAAATGTGAAATACTATTAATTTTTACTCTATCTGATTTTAGATTTGGAAAATATACCAAAGACTTATTCAAAGGGTTTGTAATTTGATTCTATTGATTTTTGATAGATATTATCCATAAATAGTTAAGCATTTATTATCTAGTTCCACACCTTTTTTCTTTTTTCTCAGATTTATTTTTTTCAGATTTGTTTTATTAGAAAGGCAGAGTTTCAGAGACAAAGACAAAGAAGCAGAAAGAAAGAAGTCTTCCATTCACTGGTTCAAACCCCAGATGGCCTCAATAGCACAGGCTAGGCCAGGCCGAAACCAGGAGCCAGGACCTTCTTCTGGGTCCCCTATATGGATGCAGGGGCCCAAACACATGGGCAGTCTTTGCTGCTTTCTCAGTAACATTAAAAAGGACTGGCTCTGAAACAGAGCCTCCGGGATGTAAACTCATGCCCATATGGGATGCCGGTGCTACGTGTGATGGCTTGACTCACTGTACCACAGGGTAGGCCCCCATTTGTCCTTAAGTTTTCTATTGAACAGAATGCCACAATGTATTGCACATAACCACAATATTAGTGGTTCTTGTGATATTAACAAATAGCATTTGTGATTAAAACCAGTGCCTTAATAAAGGGAAGACAATAGAGATTTCCCAAAGATCCTGAGATTATGAGCTTGTAACACGTGAGAAACAGAAAATCTAGAAACTTAACATATATACCTATTTACTCATAGTTTTGTAATGAAATTATAACTTTTGTGTAATAGTTCCTCAAAATAGCCTTATAGGTCATAAGATAATTTAACCTGTGTCTAGCATTAAGTTGTCCAGTTATTTTGCTTTAATTTTAATTGTGATCTCCATGTGTATTTTATTCTCCTGTCTCTTATCTAAATTTTACTAATGTTTTCTTATTCTCAAAATGAAATATTGAAAAGATACAAGTTTTGTTAAAAATCACTATATATTTTAGAAAAAATTTAATCCAAATACTCCTGCATTTTGATTGTACAATTGAACAAAACAGGCTAGATTTTCTGTGGAAGGAGGTAAATATAAACATTATAAAAGGTAAGTTGACAGTAAATTTTTACATAATAAAAAATGCCAGGACAATAATTAGAGCAATACTAAAATTGTACCATAAAGTTACTTAGAATTTAACCATAAAATATATATTGATGATAAAAAATATACACATGAAATGAATTTAATAATATAAAATAATAAAATATGCTAGATAATGAGAATAAGAATATACTAAAGAAGTATATGTAAATCATAAAAGAAAACAGAAATATATCATAGTATAGTACATAATGATATAGCCACTAACATTGATTACATAAAAATCACTAACAAAATATCAGTGTAAAGACTATCAGTACTGTGTTTTAATTATCCCACCTATAAAATATAAATTAAAATTAAATTGATAATCATTTGGGTTTAGAAAAATAAAACAATGGAATTTCTCATTTATTGAAAGAGGAAGAAAGAGTGAGTGTGTGCTTCTGTATACTGATTTATTCCCCAAGTGTCTGCCACAGCCAAGGCTGGCCCAGACTAAAACCAGGAACCAGGAATTCAATCTGAGTTTTACACGTCGGTGGGAGACCAATGCACTGGACCCATCATCCACTGTCTCCCTAGGTATGCATTAGCAGGAAGAGGGATTCAAAGTAGATCACTGGAATCTAGGCTTTCAATATATGATGCCTGAATTCTAAACTGCAGCTTAAACAGCTATACCACAATGCTCATCCTTGGAATTTGCTTAAAACCATCAAAAAGTTACTAATGTCCACCATGTATGTTCTCTGTATAAAATGTGTTTTACCTTTTTTGGTGGGGGAAAGAAGGAAACACAAGTGGATTTTTTTTTATATTCCCCAAAGTGAAAATATGAGAAAAATACTATAATTGACTAAGTAAATGGAAGTACAATTTTATTCTAAAATCTGTAAAACATAGAAGCTTCTCATTATTTACATATTTAACAATAATTGCTTCAATTACTATTGACAATTATAACCGGTTTTTGAAATTATGAAGTTGTATATGATAAAGAACAATTCAGTTGCCAAGAAGCATTATCAACCTTGAGATTTGTTAGTTGAATGTATTGAACATTATAAATCATAATCAAATGCCCTTAACAATAAAACATTTGTGACTTACTGGGCTTAAACAGGGAAAATACAGCCAATAAAATGAATATGAAAGTGACTATTTTTGAAAGCTGAATTAAGGCATCAAATAAATTATCTGTACATATATTGAATTATTTCCAAAAATGATTTCACATCACTAGTAGCTTAATTGAGGAGTTTTCCATCTGCCTAAAGAAACACTGAACACTTTAATGAAGTTGTCATCACATTCTACTCAGAATGATTGATATGACCAAAAAAAAAAGAAATTAAAGAAAGTCACAAAGTTTGTGAAATTTTAAGATATTACATCATTTTTATATTCAACAAATTATTCACCATTCCAAATATGAACAAATTAAAGTATATATGTATTATGTTTAAAGTATATATACATTCATTTTATCATTTATCATTTTATTGTTGAACTCTATTGAAGTATTAAGTACTTGACAAAATTAAATTAAAGATATGTTATCTCAGGCCAGCACCACGGCTCACTTGGCTAATCCTCCGCCTGAGGCACTGGCACACTGAGCTCTAGTGCCAGTTGGGGCACTGAATCCTGTCCAGCTTGCTTCTCTTCCAGTCCAGCTCTCTACTGTGGCTCTGGAGTGCATTGGAGGATGGCCCAAGTGCTTGGGCCCTGCACCTGCATGGGAGACCAGGAGAAGCACCTGGCTCCTGGCTTCTGGTCAGCGCAGCACACCAGCAGTAGCAGCCATTTGGGGGGTGAACCAAAGAAGGAAGACCTTTCTGTCTCTCTCACTGTCTAACTCTGCCTGTCAAAAAAAATAATAATAACAAAAGATATGTTATCTCAAAAGGGGGAGAGGGCCAGAGGTCGGTGGTAAAGAGAGGAGGGAAAGAGAAAAAGGAAATATCATTTTAAAATCTGTTATTAATATAAAGAAAACAGATCTCATGCATTCCATTGGTACAGTTCAAAGATAATAACCCTGGTTCCCTCACTCACCTGATACTTCAATATTCCTCCTAACCTCCTCTGTCTTCATCAGTTTTTGCAAAGACATAATTTTAATCCACTTATATTTACATGCTTAACTCAGTACTAACCGTAATAATCAGGAAGTAAAAAGTAGATAGACCACAGTGGCACATGCTATAGGCAAGGGCTAAAAATGATAATCATATCATTTGGTTTGTGTTCTATATATAGTACCACATATCAGAGAAAACATGCTATTCATGTTTTTTGAGATTGGTTTATTTGACTTATCATAGTAGTTTCCAGTTGCATCCATTTTGTGGCAAAAGACAGGATTTTGTTCTTCTTTCTGTCTCAGTAGAATTCCACAGTGTATTGATACCGCATTTTCATCTCTCATTATTTTTATTTGGGTCTTCGCCTTTTTTCTTTTTTCATTAGTTTGGTCAATGGTGTATCAATTCTGTTTACTTTTTTGATAAGTCAGCTGTTCATTTCACTGTTCTTTTGTATCATTTTTTGTTTGTTTAAATTTTATCCCTTAGTTTTAATTATTTCTTTCCTCTTAATTTGTATTTTTTTGTTGTTGTTGTTTTTCTGAGTCCTTCAGATTCATTGAGAGATCATTGATTTGATGCCTTTCCTATTTCTTGACTTAGGAACTAATTTTTATAAATTTCCTTCTTAACTTTGGTTTTTGAGGTATCAAAATTTTTGATCTTTTATGTTGTCATCTACACTCATTTCTAATAATTTTATTTCCCTTCGGATTTCTTTTTTTTTATCTAACAATTTTTTTATTTAGTAAATATAAATTTCCAAAGTACAGCTTATGGATTACAATGGCTTCCCCCTCCCCATAATTTCCTTCCCACTCCCACCCCTCCCATCTCCCACTCCCTATCCCATTCCATTCACATCAAGATTCATTTTAAATTATCTTTATATACAGAAGATTGATTTAGTATATATTAAGTAAAGATTTCATCAGTTTGCATCCACACAGAAAAACAAAGTGTAAAATACTGTTTCAGTACTAGTTCTAGCATTACATCACATTGGACAACACATTAAGGACATATCCCACGTGAGAAGTAAGTACACAGTGACTCCTGTTTTTGACTTAACAATTTGACACTCTTGTTTATGGTGTTAGTAATCTCCCTAGGCTCTAGTCATGAGTTGCCAAGACAATGGAAGCCTTTAGGGTCCGCCGACTTTGATTTTATTCGGACAGGGTCATAGTCAAAGTGGAAGTTCTCTCCTCCCTTCAGAGAAAGGTACCTCCTTCTTTGATGGCCCCGTTCTTTCCACTGGGATCTCACTCACAGAGATCTTTCATTTAGGTCTTCTTTTTTTTTTTTTTTTTTTTCCCCAGAGTTTCTTGGCTTTCCATGCCTGAAATACTATCATGGTCTTTTCAGCCATATCCAAATGCCTTAAGGGCTGATTCTGAGGCCAGAGTGCTATTTAGGACATCTGCCATTCTATGAGCCTGCTGTGTATCCCGCTTTTGATTCTCTCCCTTTTTGATTCTATCAGTTAGTATTAGTAGACACTAGTCTTGTTTGTGTGATCCCTTTGACTCTTAGACCTGTCAGTGTGATCAATTGTGAACTGAAATTGATCACCTGGACTAGTGAGGTGGCATTGGTACATGCTACCTTGATGGGATTGTATTGGAATCCCCTGGCACGTTTCTAACTCCACCATTCTGTGATCCACTGCTATTTCAGGAATGTGTTGTTCAATCTCCATGTGTTTTCATGTTTACTAGAGTTTGTTAAGTTGTTAAATTCCAGTTTCATTCCATTGTGTTCAGAAAAAAATATATGGTATGATTTCAGTTTTTTAAATTGCTGAAACTTCCTTTATGACCTAGCATATGGTCTATCCTAGAGAACGTTCCATGCATCAAAAGAATGTGTATTCTGCAACTGTGAGATGAAATGTTCTGTAGATGTCAGGTCCATTTGGTCCATAGTGTAGGTTACTTCTATTGTTTCTTGGTTGATTTTTTGGCTAGCTGCTCCATCCATTGGTGATAGTGAGATATGGAGTCTCCTATTACTATTGTATTGAAGTCCATGTCTCTGTTTAGAGCTACTAACATTTTCTTAAATAGCCAGGCACCCTGGCATTGGGTTCATGTACACTTAACTGTAGTCCCATCTTTCTGTTGAATGGATCCATTAATCATTACATAATTCTCTTGTTTCTTTTAACAGTTTTTGTCTTATAGTCTATTTTTCTCTGATTTAGAATAGCTACACCTGCACTTTTTGCTTTCCATTAGCATGGAATATCTTTTTACATCCTTTCACTTTCAGTCTGCGTATGTCTTTGTTCATAAGGTGTTTTTATTTTAGGCAGCCAATATATAAACCTTGTTTTTTTAAGCCACTCAATCAATCTGTATTGTTTTGTAGAATTAGGCCCTCATTTATAGTCAAGCTTTTTTATTGATAAGTAATGACTTGGTCCTACCATCTTTCCATAAATATTCTTATTGGTCGCTTTGGATTATTTGTACTCTTATTGGGAGATTTTCTGCCTTCATATTCTTATATGATGACTATCATTTTTTGTTTTTCTGTGCAGCACATACTTAAATATCATTTGTAAGGCCAGACAAGTGAAAAACTCTTTCAGTTTCTTTTTGTTTTGAAAGGTCTTTATTTCATCTTCATTTATAAATGAGAGCTTTGCTGGGTACAGTATTTTAGGTTGACACTTTGTTGTTTTATTTCTTAGACTATGTTTCTCCATTCTCTCCTAGTCTGTAGGATTTCTGATAAAAAAAAAAAAACAGCTGTTAGTCTAATTGGGGATTCTATGATGGTAATCTAGCATTTCTCTGATGTATATTTTAGATTATTTCTTTATGTTTTACTGTTGAAAGTTTTTCTATAATGTGTTGTGGTGAAGATTTCTTCTCATCATGTCTATTAAGAGTTCTCTGTGTTCCCATACTTGGATGTCCCTGTCTTTCTCCAAATTAGGAAAGTTTTCTATTATTATTTCACTAAATTGACCTTGAAATCCATTCTCTCTTTTTCATACCTCAAGATCTCCTAAGAAACAAATGTTTGGTTGTTAGATGGTATCCCATGAATCTTGAAAACTATTTTCAATGTCTCTAATTTTCTCTGTGTATTTATTTTTTTGTCTTCTTAAGATAGTTCCAAGGATTTGTCTTTTGGCTTGGATATTCTCTCTTCTGCCTCAGTATGTCTGTTGTTGAGGCTTGCATTATTTTCTATTTGACATATTGAAGTCTTTATTTCAGATATTTCAGTTTGGTTTCTCTTCAATATCTCTATATCTTGGCATTTGCATTTATTAATCTATATTATGTATGAGTTTCGTTATCTCCTCAATTTGTTTCTTTTTTTTTTTTACTTATTTTTTGACAGGCAGAGTTAGACAGTGAAACAGAGAGAAAGATAGAGAGAAATGTCTTCCTTTTTCTGTTGGTTCACCCCCCAAGTGGCCGCTATGGCTGGCACGTTGTGGCTGGTGCACTGCGCTGATCTGAAGCCAGGAGCCAGGTGCTTCTTCCTGGTCTCCCATGCAGGTTCAGGGCCCAAGCACTTGGGCCATTCTCCCCTGCCTTCCTGGGCCACAGTAGAGAGCTGGACTGGAAGAGGAGCAACTGGGACAGAATCCCGCGCCCCGACCGGGACTAGAACCCGGTTTGCCAGTGCCACAGTCGGAAGATTAGCCTATTGAGCCACGGTGCCGCCCCTCAATTTGTTTCTATAAGTTTCTATGTAGTGATCATTCTTTTGAATTCATTTTCAGGCATTTCATCAATATGTTCATCTTCAGATTCTAATATTGAAGGGGAGTTGTGTTTCTTTTGGAGAGTCATATTGTCTTTTTTGTTCTTTTTACTTATGTTTCTGCATTTATTTTAGGCATTTGTGGAAATAGTTATTGGTTTTTATCTGATGACATTTGTCTTTGAGCTATGCCTCTGTGGTTTAGTGGAGTGTCTGCTTCTTCATTGGATATCCAGAAGCATGTGCTGGGTGAGGCCACAGAACTCTGGTCAGTGCTCAGGAGTTGGGTGAGAGTCTAGTGTGACACCCCAGTTGAGCATGGTAGTGCTCTTTGTGTCAGCAGAGGAGAGGCTATGAACACATGTGCTTATATAGTATTAAGCCTCACCTCCTGTCTTCCAAGGTGTTCAATATATGAAGTTAGCTCACAGTAGCTACAACCCCACCCACACAGGTGCATGATTTGTGTAAGACAAAAAACTCTCTGAATTAACCCACCCTAGGCACTCAGAGAATTATGAGCTTCTGAAGACAGACACAGTGATTTCTCAGACACACAGCTACACCCCCCACCCATCATGCAGTAACAGAATTCCCACAGTTATAACCTGCGAGGTTCCAACATTCACAGGGTGCATCATAACCACTATCAGCCCCATGAGCCTGCACCATCCTTGGAGAAAGCAGATGTGTTTCCGGAGCTAGCTGCCTGTGGTAATTCCACCTTGGCAGTTTGAGCCCAGTTGGCCATGACAAGATGTGGGGAAGGGATCATCTCAAAGTACTAAGAGAGTTCCAACCCCTGTCCACCCCGCTCTGATAAAATCCCCTGTTGCACATACGAGAAATCCACAGTAGCCTCTACTGGTGTTTAGATGGCACTCTCCCTGCTGGTTGCTGGGCAACCTTGTTGGGGTATGGTTGAGAAAGGGAAGTGCTTTTCCTGTACAGGATTAAGTGGGCACCCCGGTCCCTGCTTAGGGCTCCATGTTAGACACAAAGTCAGCGTGGTCTGCAAGGTTCTTCCTCAGGCAATATCACCAGTGGCATGGCTGCCATAGTCTTCTTTCACCATGGAGTAATACATACAGTACAAACATGCAGTAAATAGGGACAGCACTGGTGACTTCTTCTATCAGAAACTGGGGGAGACACCAGCTTCTGAAAGCAAGGTAATGGCTCAAGTGGTTGCATACCTGCCTCCCATACAGGAGACCCTGACTAGGTTCAGGGCTCCTGGCTTCATTCTAACCCTCCCTGGCTATTGCATGTATTTTGAAAATGGACCAGTAAATGGAAGATCACTCTCTGTCTCTCTGTCTTTTAAATAAAAATAAAAGTAATTATATATTCTTTTTAAAAAGCAAAAAGTTCTCAAAAACTTATCAATGCACTTCAATGTGTTAGAAAAACAAGAACAATTGAAACTGAAAAGTAGTACAAAGAAAGAATTATTAATAAAATTCAGAGAGAAGTAAATGAAATAGAGCCTGAAAATCTATACAAAAATCAATGAAATGAGCAGATTCTTTGAAAATATAAACAACACTGACTGCACTTAGCTGCACTATGAAAAAAGATTCAAATAATCAACTAAGAAACTCTAAGACTCATTTAAATATGCAATTTGTAATATGCTTTTTGTAGTAATATTTAATACTCCTTTCATTTTACCTTATATATAAACTAGAATTTTCCCTCCATAGACTAGCAATCTGTATTAAGACTATTGCAGTTGATTCAATGTGTATTTATAATATGTACTTCACAGATTAGTGATTTTTGGGGTGTAATCTGAATTTTATGGAAGAGGAAAAACTTAGGAAATGTTCAAATTATTGAGTCAATAAATAGAGGGAAAAGAAGGTAAAGAACAATCAATGCTATGTACATTAATGCTTCGAGGTAACAGTGGTGCAAGATTTTTACATTTTATCCTTTCCTTCTCATCAACAGTAATAATAACAATTATCAAACTACATTTCTTCTTTGGTGAGATTAACAGAGTAGGAAATCAAAATACTACATTCAGTTACCAATTTTCATTCTGGTTAATCATTGAAATCATTCATGAGACCCCTTCTACTTCTCTGGCTCTCTCTAACTGGAACTTGTTCAAGAAACTTTGCCTGCATTAGTAACCATGGCAACTTCAGGATAAATATTGAGTACTGGCCTTCCAACTGTTAAAAACCTCTAAGTCTCCTTAAGTCCATAACATATCACCACTGCAACAATAGCATGCAGAACAGTAGAAACTTATCATCTAGTTCCGAGGAAAAAAAGGCAAAATGTCATGGACAATCTACTTTATTGCAAAATTAAATAGAAGATAAGGTGCAAAGATTAAGAAATTTCCTCTTCCCCCCTCCCCAGGTAGTAGAACAAATGACAAATTTCACAGCAATTATATAAAGCTTTTATGTAAACAGATCATTAACACAGTTGCATACTTAGCTGCTTGAGGGACTATTGAAGAATAGTGGGAAATGTAGGAGAGCAGAAATCCAGGGCATTCTCAACAACTTTATTGCCCACATAGGTGCATATTTATGATACACAGTTTAATGAAATATCTCTAATTTGAAGCTAAAAGACAGAATGTACAAACCATTTAAAATGATATACTTTCTATTAGAAACTTACTCCTTCTTCAGACTATCAGCCACAGTAATTTCTCCTACCCCTCCTGCTCTTTCAACAATTTAATCTTTTTTTACCTCTGAAGTGTACTCTCCTTTGGATCACATAGTCTATGATAACTGCTACAAGTGACAGTATTGTGAAAATATAATTAGGTGTTAACCGAGGGTAGATTGAGAAAATAACATACACTTTTCTTCCTCTCTTGGGACACTTGCCTTTGAAACACAGCTCAACCTATATTGTGGGGAAATCAAATTAACCCACAAAAGGAAATCACACAGAGAGGCCACATTTCAGCTGATAGACCATAGAGGTTCCACACCTGCCATCTCAGTTGACAGTTGTATAAACTGTTTATAGATGATTTCATTTCTGTATCTATTAAGAACAATCCAACATAAGGTTTTCCTCCTTGGGCTGAGAACATCAATGCTTAAGCCTGGTAATCCATGAAATTTGTTTATATTGTTATGTAACAGTAAGTTAAAAAATGCAGAAACAAAACAAAGCAAAACAGAAAAAAAAAACTACTTATCTCTTTATTGTACTACCAACTCTCTCAGCCAACAAATTCCTAGCAATGTCTTCCTAAAATTGTTAAAAATATTCCTGCTGTATCATTTTAAACCCATCATTTTAAAAGAGAAGACTTTTAAGTAAATATCTTTCACTCAAAAATATATGTTACTTGAATTTAAACCCATCATTTTAAAAGAGAAGACTTTTAAGTAAATATCTTTCACTCAAAAATATATGTCACTTGAATTATCAAAAAATGATACCTAATCACATATAACTTTTCAATAAACGCATAGGAATGATTTGTCCCTGTCAAGTGGTAAAGAGGGCCTGGCATTATAGTGCAGCAAATTAACCTGCCACTTGTGACAAAGGCCTCCATATTGTAATCCTAGCTACTGTGCTTCCAATTCAATTTCGTGTTAATGTACCTGGAAAAGCAGCAGAAGATTGTCCAAGCACTTTCCTCTCCATTCAGGTGGCAGATCTGGATGGAGTTTGTCTCCTAGCTTCTCTCTGGCCAGACCAGGCTGTTGTTGTGGCCATTTGAGAGTGTATGAGCAGATGGAATCAATCTCTCTCTCTCTCTCTCTCTCTCTCTCTCTCTCTCTTTCTCTCTCTCATTCTCTTCCTCTGTTTTCATTGCTCTGCTTTTCAAATAAATAAATATTTTTAAAAAGTGCAAGAGAATTTATTAGTGAGAAACATATAATGGAGAATCTGATTTAACATTGTCAAAAGTCATTTCATTTATGCCACATAAAATATTATGACAAATTTTGTTTTGCGGTAGTCAAAGATTGATTCAGGAATGTCAGTAATCTATCTCTTTGAAATTTTAACATTGAAAGCCATATTCTCTGTCTGCTTCTAAGTGTGCTGGAAATTATAGGTAATATGGTGGGAAATATTGGAGATACGGTGAGATAGAAAGGAGGGAGATAGAGAAATGAAGTTGCCTTTTAAAACTTACTGCTTAATGAGAGCTGCCATTTTTTCAAAGATGCAAATGCAACGGGATAATGAAGTTTCAGTATAATGACCACAAAGATTTAGACTGCAAAAGAGACTCTGTGGCATTTTTTTCCCTAATGGATATGTTGGTTCTGGTTCTGGCTCTCTTAAAGGTCCATCAGAGAATCTAAATGCCACTTACATACCTGTGACACCCAGATGCTACCTAAGATTACTTGAAGACAGAGTGTCAGAATACCTTTGATGACAAGGCACAGTGTCAGTCCTGCTGTCTTAAACATAAAATTTATAAACTTCCATTCCAATCTAGAAATAGGGTCTTCCAGCAGGTTAGCAGAGATAGATAAACTATAATCTTTCAATCTTTTAATATTCCAGTCAGAGTTGAAGTTTTATCCAGATGCCAGTCCCTCTTGTGATTATAGTATGGCTGCAGAGTCTATGAAAAGTCTATGTATTTCTTATTAGGTATAATACTATCATCTATTTCTGGGATGCTTCCTAAATATTTTTTCTTTCACATGACCCTTCACAGTTCTTTAATCCTTCATTTCCCATCAGTTGTGAATCCAAACATTTGCAAACATCTATTAAAGAAAAGACATTCTTCTTGTATCACTAGCAGTGACTGGGTCTCTGAACTTTTTTTTTCCAATGAATTTCTTCACATAGATGAGAAGGTGTTACTTATAGACACAAAAATAGTTTTTGTTTTATAATATTTTCAGAAGGCATAAATACAGTCAGTTTTCATTTTAAATACCATTTCTTTTTCCTCAAAGTTTCAGTTCATTTCATTTACCTTTTAGCTAGCTCTAGGTCCATAGTTATTAATAGGAATGGCAAGGGTGAGAAGAAACACTATATTCCTAAATTTGTATTTTTGAAATGCATGATGCTTATATACCTTAAAAATGTTTCTGGGAAAAAAAAGATATAATAAATATTCTGTTTGAATATTTTGTTAGTAAAATAGTCCAGTATTCTAAAGTCATTTTTAACTTTAAATGCATAGAAATGTAGCTATATTAAACATAAATGACTGGACCATACAAGAGACCAAATCATTCCAAATAGCATTACCAAAAATTAAACACTATGAAATTTTATTGCTTTCCAGATTTTGTTTAAATTTCTGTTGTAACATAACCCGTGAATAAGTTATAACATATTGAATGTGCTATTTTCACTTTTACTGTATTATTTTAGAATTATAGAAACTTTTCTCATGTAACTAAGTATATAGTAAAACTATAGTGAAAATAGTATCATAATATCTGTAAATTATTAATTAATTTAGTATCTGTCATTTCTAGTTTTATTTCTGTATTTTTTGTAATTTTAGAGTAAAAATACTTTCATATAACATTTAATATTTGTATACCAGCTGATATACACAATTTTGACTAATACTGTTCTTTGAAATTATCCTTACAAGTAGATTATTGCTTATATCCTTTGCTTATTTTCCTGCTGTACTGCAGTCTTTCATTTTTATTTGTTTAATACTCTATATAGTAGAGCCAACAATCCTTTTGATATAACATAAACTAAAAATGTTATCTGAAAAACAACAAATAAAATGTTAAGTTAAAAAAAGAATTCCTAATTCAAGCAGTTAATGATTTTTTAATGTTTCAGTACAGTGTGCTTTGCATCATCAACAAAGTAGTTTTTGATTTTTTAAAACTTTTTGTCCTGGCCGGCGCCGTGGCTCAACAGGCTAATCCTCCGCCTTGCGGCGCCGGCACACCGGGTTCTAGTCCCGGTCGGGACACCGGATTCTGTCCCGGTTGCCCCTCTTCCAGGCCAGCCCTCTGCTGTGGCCCAGGAGTGCAGTGGAGGATGGCCCAGGTGCTTGGGCCCTGCACCCCATGGGGAGACCAGGAAAAAGCACCTGGCTCCTGGCTCCTGCCATGGGATGAGCACGGTGCGCCGGCCGCAGCGCGCCGACCGCGGCGGCCATTGGAGGGTGAACCAACGGCAAAAGGAAGACCTTTCTCTCTGTCTCTCTCTCTCACTGTCCACTCTGCCTGTAAAAAAAAAAAAAACAAAAAAAACAAAAACAAAAAAACAAAAAAAAACCTTTTTGTCCCATTAATAAGCATAATGATTTTAAGAATATAGTTTAAAAGTTTTTCTGGGCCAATAATATTATACCTGAAAATGATTTCATAGTAGTTTTCATATACTTATCATTTTATTCCGTCAGGTTACAGAATAAATCTTAATATTCTGTGACATCAGCTTCTAAGCTGAAAACTGCATCTTGCTGTATAGTCTACAGGATAAAAGGTATTTTTAGTACCTTTCCTTTTCAGTTGTACATGGATTCATGATTTTGGAGTGTAAGCTCAGACATTTTGTTAATAACCAGTGACTGTTAAATAAAACCAATAATCATAAGTTATACGCTTCATGATTAGAAAAAAATGGTAACTCTCATTAAGCAATAAGTTTTTTTATAACGCTTTATTTTAAAAATATAAATTTCCAAAATACAGCTTATAGATGACAATGGCTTCCCCCCATAACTTCCCGCCCACCCGCAACCCTCCCCTTTCCCACTCCCTCTCCCCTTGCTTCACATCAAGATTCATTTTTTTTTTTTTTAACAGGCAGAGTGGACAGTGAGAGAGAGAGACAGAGAGAAAGGTCTTCCTTTTGCTGTTGGTTCACCCTCCAATGGCCTGCCGCGGTCGGCGCGCTGCGGACGGTGCACCGCGCTCGTCCGATGGCAGGAGCCAGGAGCCAGATGCTTTTCCTGGACTCCTCATGGGGTGCAGGGCCCAAGCACCTGGGCCATCCTCCACTGCACTCCCGGGCCACAGCAGAGGGCTGGCCTGGAAGAGGGGCAACCGGGACAGAATCCGGTGCCCCGACCGGGACTAGACCCGGTGTGCTGGTGCCGCAAGGCGGAGGATTAGCCTGTTGAGCCACGGCGCCGGCCAAGATTCATTTTCAATTCTCTTTATATACAGAAGATCAGTTTACTATATATCAAGTAAAGATTTCAACAGTTTGCCCTCACATAGCAACACAAAGTGAAAAATACTGTTGGAGTACTAGTTAGAGTATTAATTCACAATGTATAGCACATTAATGACAGAGATCCTACATGATATATTTTTTTCATTAATTAATTTTCTATGCAATTTCCAATTTAACACCCAGATTTTTTTTTCATTTTTAATTATCTATATACAGAAGATTGATTCAGTATATACTATGTAAAGATTTCATCAGTTTGCACCCACACAGAAACACAAAGTGTAAAAATACTGTTTCAGTGCTAGTTATAGCATTACTTCACATTGGACAACACATTAAGGACAGATCCCACATGAGACTTAAGTACACAGTGACTCCTGATGTTGATTTAACAATTTGACACTCTTGTTTATGGCGTCAGTAATCTCCCTAGGCTCTAGTCATGAGTTGCCGAGGCTATGGAAGCCTTCAGGGTTCGCCAACTTCAATCTTATTCTGACAGGGTCAGAGTCAAAGTGGAGGTCTCTCCTCCCTTCAGAGAAAGGTACCTCCTTCTTTGATGGCCCCATTCTTTCCACTGGGATCTCACTCACAGAGATCTTTCATTTAGGTCTTCTTTTTTTTCCACAGTGTCTTGGCTTTCCATGCCTAGAATATTCTCATGGGCTCTTGAGCCAGATCTGAATGCCTTAGGGGCTGATTCTGAGGCCAGAGTGCTATTTAGGACATCTGTCATTCTATGAGTCTGCTGTGTATCTTGCTTCCCATGTTGGATCATTCTCTCCCTTTTTGATTTTATCAGTTAGTATTAGCAGACACTAGTCTTGTTTGTGTGATCCCTTTGACTCTTAGACCTATCAGTGTGATCAATTGTGAACTGAAATTGATCACTTGGACTAGTGAGATGGCCTTGGTACGTGCCACCTTGATGGGATTGTATTGGAATTCCCTGGCACATTTCTAACTCCATCATTTGGGGCAGGACTGATTGAGCATGTCCCAAATTGTACATCTCCTCCCTCTCATATTCCTACTCTTACATTTCACAGGGATCACTTTTCAGTTAAAATTTAAACACCTAAGAATAATTGTGTGTTAATTACAGAGTTCAACCAATAGTACTAGAATAAAAAAAAAAAACTAAAATGGATAAAGTATTACATTGTACAACAACAGTCAGCACAAGAGCTGATCAAGTTACTGTTTCTCATAGTGTCCATTTCACTTCAACAGGTTTCCCCTTTGGTGCTCAATTAGTTGTTGCCCATCAGGGAGAACATATGATATTTGTCTCTTTGGGACTGGCTTACTTCACTCAGAATGATGTTTTCCAGATTACTCCATCTTGTTGCAAATGACAGGATTTCATTGTTTTTGACTGCTGTATAGTATTCTATAGAGTACATGTCCCATAATTTCTTTATCCAAATGTATGCTTTGAATTCCCTGTGATCTTTTGCTGTGAGGTTCCCTTCGTTTACCTTCTTTCATGTTGATGGCCGTGTTTCCGTGTTTCTGTGTGTAACACATCTTTAAGCATCTTTTGCAGGACTGGACCAGTGGCAACAAATTCTTTCAATTTCTGTTTGCAATGAAAGATCTTTATTTTACCTTCATTCACAAATGAGAGCTTTGCAGGATATAATATTCTGGGCTGGCAGTTTTTCTCTCTTAGTACCTGGGCTATGTCTCGCCATTCCCTTCTAGCTTGTAGGGTTTCTGATGAGAAGTCTGCTGTGAGTCTAATTAGAGATCCTCTGAGAGTAATCTGACGTTTCTCTCTTGCACATTTTAGGATCTTTTCTTTCTGTTTCACTGTGGTGAGTTTAATTACAATGTGTCGTGGTGAGGATCTCTTTTGGTCATGTTTACTAGGGGTTCTGTGAGCTTCCTGTACTAGGATGTCTCTGTCCTTCTCCAAAACTGGGAAATTTTCTGCTATTATCTCACTAGAAAGGCCTTCTAATCCTTTCTCCCTCTCCATGCCTTCAGGAACTCCTAGAACTCGAATGTTGGGTTTTTTAATAGTATCCTGTAGATTCCCAAAAATATTTTTTAGATTGCTAATTTCCTCTTCTTGTCTTTGGTTTGACTGTATATTTTCCTGTGCTCTGTCTTCTAAGTCCGATATTCTCTCTTCTGCCTCACCCATTCCATTTGTAAGGCTCTCTAATGTGTTTTTCATTTGATCTATTGAATTCTTCACTTCATTATGATTTCTCGTCATTATCACAGTTTCATGTTCTACTAGTTGTTTCATTTCAGCTTGATTTCTCCTTAATATTTCATTTTCATGAGAGAGATTTTCTACCTTGTCCATTAAGGATTTCTGTAGTTCAAGAGTTTGTTTTTGAGTACTTCTTAGTGTTCTTATCAATTTTTTGAGATCTGCTTCTTGCATTTCTTCTATCTCATCATCTTCGTAATCTTGAATTGGGGTGTCTTTTTCATTTGGGGATTACATAGTGTCTTCCTTGTTCTTATTACCTCGGTTTTTGCGTTTGTTGTTTGGCATATTGGTTTCTTCACTGTGGTGTTGTTTCTTGTTATACTATGACTCTAGATTAAGTGGACTGTCTGTTTTTGATGGAGCCTTCGAGGCTTGAGATGGGTGTGGCCTGAGAGCTCTGTTTGGTTCCTCAGGGTTGAGGGTGTGTCAAAGGAGACACTCCCAAGTTAGGCGTGGTAAATCTCTCTCTGTTAGTTTTTTTTTTTTTTTTTTTTTTGGTTCAAAAGGGAAGTAATTCCACACAGCTGAATGGAATCGGGGGTGGTTAGCATGCGAATGATATACCCACAGGAGCCAGAGATGGGAAGCTCTTTCCCAAGGACCAGAGAGGGAATCTTTGCGGCCCTTAGTGTGGGCTCAGATTCTCCTGTCGTCTCCCACTGGGCTGCCAAGGCTACTGAACTGTAGCGTCTCTGGAGAGTACTCACATGAATTCGTGATTTCCGTGAGTTCTCTCCCCCATACTCTCTTTTTTCACAGTCTCAGTTCATTAGCACCACACATTCATCAGGTTCTAATCTCCTGTTATTTCAGCCCTCCCACCCAGAGTCAGGTTTTTCTGCTAGGCTCGGGGCCAGTGCCGACCCGAGGTCGCCCTGCTTATGGCGTATTCCAAAATGGCGCCTGCTCTTTGTCTTGCTTACCTTTGAGAGGTGTGCTGAGAGAGAGAAACTCGTGTCTGTATGGGTCACTTTTTTTTTTTTCCCTCTCTCTCTCTCTCTCTTCTAGTTAGCCTGGTGAGCTTTTCCCTGTAGGGTTTCAAGCCTTGTCAAGCTCTAGTCTCCTCTTTCCGCTTCCCTTCTGGTATCTCGGTCTATTGAGGTTCGGCTCACCTCGCGTTCCAGCGCTGTTGTGTTGCATCTGCTGCTGGTGTCCCAAACTGCGGGCTCCCACGCTCACCACGCAGGTCCACTGTGAATCACCAGTTCCGGAAGGGTTTCTTCTGCTGTTTCTTCCCCTACTCTTCCTTGAACCTGCAGTATCTCCACTTTTATTAAACTGTCTCTCCCCAGACTATGGATGTGCTCCCTTCCTATTCGGCCATCTTGTCGCTCTCAGAACTTACTCCAAGCAATACGTTTTAAAACACAAAATTAATCTTGTGGAAAATAGTCTTAACCAGGCTTAAATTTTAAAAAGAGACCTTTATTCTAAGAAAAATCTATAGATTGGGTAGAAGTAGTCTGTTTCTGAAGGAACAAAAAGGGACCATTTCTAAATGCAATTTTGATTTATTTGAGACACAGAGAAACACATACAGATAGACAATGCCCCATCTGTTGATTCAATCCGCAAATGCTAAGATGTAATCAGCAACTCAGTTCAGGCATCCCATGCAGGTGGCAGAGACCTAGCTCCCTGAGCCATCACCACTGCATCCCTGGGTGTGAAACAGCAAGAAGCTGAACTCAGAGCAGAGCATCTGAGGCTGAAACCCATGCACTCTACCATGAGGTAATGGCTAACACTAGGCCAAATGCTTGCTCCAGGAATAGACCCCTTGTATCTGCTAACAAATAGTGATTTATTTAAAGAGAAATAGTCCTATCCATATTCCCATTTAGGCTGCCTTGAAAAGGAAGGATTCAAATTTACTTAGTTCCGTTTGTTTTTATCAATTGGTATCATGCATTGTCCAATTAGATTAGTGGGCCACACACTGGATTCCATAGGTCAGCTTACGATGAAGCAATGGAACTTTTGAGAGACAGTTTATCTGAGTTTCTGGAACTTAATATATCTAAGCAAGGGCCAGGAATTAATTAACATACGTGTAAGCATGGGAAGAAAGAGGGAGAATTTTGATACATTAAGTTGGAGTGGTATGGTCAGAAACCTTCTTAGCTATGTTCAAATGGCTTTTCATGAAGTTCAGGTAAGATCTGAGAGAGATGTTTTATTTCTTTAGTTTTTAATTTTTTTTATTTATTATTCAAAAGGCAGGGTTACAGAAAGAGAAAAAAGCGTCAGAGAGAAATCTTCCAAACATGGTTTATTCCCTAAATGCCCATAACCACTGGAACTGGGCCAGGCCAAAGCCACTGGCCAGGAGTTTCTTCTGGGTCTCCCACATGGGTGGCAAAGGACCAAGCATTTGGGCCGTTTTCCACCGCATTTTCCCAGGTGCATTAGCAGGGAGCTGGATCATAAGTGGAGCAGCCAGGACTGGAACCTTGTGCCCATATGGGATGCTGGCACAGCAGACTATGGCTTAGCCCTTTGTGCCACATTGCAATTCTCATTACTTATTTGTTTTGAAATAGTGGACTGTGATCCTGGACTTAGTTAATAGCTTCTTATTTCTTTGTTTCTCTTTTTCCTTAACAATTTCATCTTAATTAAAAGATATTTTTTATTTTTTGGTTAAATTTTTTTTTTTGACCGGCAGAGTGGACAGTGAGAGAGAGAGAGAGAGACAAAGAGAAAGGTTCACCCTCCAATGGCCGCCACGGCCAGCGCGCTGCAGCTGGCGCACTGCACTGATCTGAAGGCAGGAGCCAAGTGCTTCTCCTGGTTTCCCATAGGGTGCAGGGCCCAAGCACTTGGGTCGTCCTCCACTGCACTCCCAGGCCACAGCAGAGAGCTGGCCTGGAAGAGGGGCTACTGGGACAGAATCCGGCGCCCCAGCCGGGACTAGAACCATGAGTTTCGGTGCCGCAAGGTGGAGGATTAGCCTATTGAGCCGCGGTGCCAGCCCAATTAAAAGATATTTTGTTATCGACTTGTACAGCATTTGTCCAAGCGGAGGGTGGTTAACATAGCAGGTTGAGCAGGCATCTGCAGTACCAATATCCTATACGGTTGTTCCATTTCCAATCCAGATTCCTACTGGTGTGCCTGGGAGACCAGAGGATGGCCCAGGTGTCTGGGCCCCTGAACCCATATGGGACACCTGGAAGAGGCTCCTGTCTCCTGGCTTTGACCTCACCTGGACCTGGCCATTGCAGCCCTTTGAGGAGTGGGCTAGTGGATGGAAGATTCTCTCTCTCTCCTTATCTCTCTGTAATTCTGATTTATAAATAAATTAATAAATATGTAATCAAGAATATAGGATTGTGGCAAAAAGGTAGAAAGGGAAGAGGAACATAGAATGTGAAGCAATGTACTGCTTGAGTTTGGTTTTCAGAGATGTTTCAAGAAAGCTCGTACCCACAGGGGGCCAGGTCACCATAAACAAGGAGAACCAAGGTACCACACTGAGTCTAAGCTTTGAATATGAGAGATAGAAAGATGCATATTGCAAGCAAGGACTCCCCCACTCTTCTTTATCTATCTCCTGATCCTTCCTTAATCCTTGTCTTATAAAATTGCTCCTCAGGAAGAGGGAATTTACTTAGGAACTATACCTTCTGAAGATCGCCTTTATTTTTCAAGTAAATAAGTATTCACTTATTTTATTATAATTATTATTCATGTAAAAAAACTTTTCTATGAATAACTTGCTCAAGGTTGCTTATTTGGTGACATCCCAAGTGAATAGACCCCTTGTATCTGCTAACAAATAGTGATTTTAGCTCAATCAGAGCAGAAAATTATTAAAGTTATTCAATGTATTTCTTTTCCCAAAATAATAAAATGTATTTCCTTCTTATTTTCTCAGAGAAATAGAACTCATAATCCTGAAATATCAAGTAACCAATTTGCTGGTTTTAGTTGAGCCAGCATAAAATTCTTCACAATAAAACATCACAGGCATTTACAAGTATTTCTACCATGTGCTTTCTTTCATGGGTTTTATAGGTGCAAGGTAAAAATCCTCTTTGGAGAAAAGTTGGCATCAAATATTACAGCCATAAAGAGAATTTTTTATTCCTCCTTATCTAAAAGTATCGATTTGAAGCTTAAGTTACATAACTTCGCTCTTCAAAAGCACATCTTGAATATTTGAAGTTTCTGTTTTAGGGTGTAATTGAAGAAGATCTTTGGATTCATGTATATGATTAAAAATATGGAACTCATTTTCTCTTACTCTCCCTGCCCCTCCTCATTTATCAGGAGACATACTTAACTTAGAATTTCTTGACTATATTCTAGTCATGCTATGGAAACCTTATCTGAACCCTTATCCTTTCTGGAAGCTCTTTTTATAAGTGCCTTGGGTAACTTCTGAGATTTTTTTTCACAGAAAATAATCTGCTTAATTATGACATACAGCTTAAAATTGATTGACTATTGCCAATATAGAAACTCTCCTTCTAAAATAAAGAAATCTATTTATGAGTAAAGCAAAAATGACTTTTATTGACTTTTTTCTGCCACAAACATGATTCTGAAAAGAAATCTTGTAAGGAAAGTGATTCATGGCTTTAATTGTTATGGACTGGAACTGGGTGTTCTGATGGTATGACAGAGAGCCAAGCTTAGTCTTCTTTGTATACTAGTTCATTAATTCATTGAGGACCAATTCTACATGAAAAGGGTAGTATTGTGTGTCACTGCACATTTTTCAGTCATTGTTGCACAGCTGATGGAGGTGAAATTTTCTGGCCCTTTGGAGCTATCTTAGCAGACAGCTAGGAAAAAGAGTTTTGATTTCGTTATAATTTGTATCACTTGTTCTCACTGATTTCAAGACTTTATTCTATAGGCTATAAACAAGATTTCACTCTGGCTTTTGGGGATAAACTTCAATAACATTTAAATTAACTTCATTTCTTTCGATTTTGGAAATGTATTTATTTGAAAATTATATCATATTTTGGAGTGGCTTCAAGGCATGTGAGGGAGAGTCAGGCTTAAGGTGAGATTTTGAAAAAAAGTAATTCGTAGGGGTTTTATTAGCTATGGTTCAGTGCCCTATGACTACTAAATCATCTCAAATACCCGGCTAATCATTTATACCCAGAAAAAAACTTGGTGGTTTTTCAAAACCCACTGCCGAAGGTCACTTGACAGTTGAAACAGCCATATAAAGCACTCATTATTATTACTATTTTACAAGGTGTGGTAGGCTTCTTGTTTGAATTATGGTGTAAAGCACAGTTATTTAAAGTAAGTGATGGACCAATAGTGTGAGCATGAGCTAGAGGCTTAAGTATATACTTTGAAATGTATACCAGCCCAGACAAGTGAAACAATGATCTCTGAGGATGAAGGCCAGAATTCTGTATTCTCTGAAGGTAATTCTTGTATGCATTAAACTTTTGGAAACATGGTTAAAGAATGGTTAGCGATCAGGCACAGACTTTGATGATATTTGGATTACCACCAGAATGTCAGGTTAGAATATGTTGATTACATCTGAAATCTGAAGTAGGAGTCTGAGAAAAATGCATTATTTAGATGGACTATCTACAGAGAATGAAATATGTGCATTATTATGTAAGTTTAACATTAAATGTTAATTCAAACTTCAGCTTTAACCAAAACCTATGGACTTCAATTCCATAACATTTAGTTAAAATCTTAGTAGCAAAATGCTTGAATGAGGTTAAATAACTTTTTTTGCTGTGTTCTAATGAGAATATCAGACATAGGGCTACTGTAGTAGACCATGCAGTAAAGCACCTCAGAGACACTTTGCAAAGCTGCCTAAGCGGCTCATAGTGCACTTCTTGTTAGTAATTGTCGGGGACCAGACCGGAGGAACCGTGCCCCTAAGATGGCGCCCACTTCCTGCTTCCGGGTTCTTCCTCACCTAGGGGACTTCCCGCCTCACTACGAACTTTCCCGCTCCGCCGCGAAATTGCCCTATCCCAGCGCTTCTAGCCTGTCACGCGATTCATGACGTGTATTGTGCATATATACCCTTGCAATCCGGATGTAGTGTGTCTTCTCCCCAGAAGAGATCGAAGCTGGATCTCCTGCTTGCCGAGCAATAAAGGAACCCCGTTTAAAGTGTTCGGTCTCTGTCTCTTGCTGGACGAGGGCGGCGCCGAGCAGCTGGTGGCCCGTACGGGGAAACTTCCTCTACTTTGCCCGGTAAGTGGAAGGTAAGCGAGGTAGGTCTTACCGCCTGGGGCTCCGCGAGTGAGGTATATCTCGTGGTTGGAGGGTGGACGCACCCCGAAATTGCGGACGTGTTTTCCCGCTTTAGATTAAAAATGGGTAATTCATCTAGCCATTCAATGTTAATTAATCCGTTAAAAATACTGCTACGTAGCAAAGGAATTAAGGTTTCTAAAGCCACGCTTGTTAGGTTTCTTGGATGTGTTGATTTTTTTGCGCCGTGGTTCGTCCACACGGGTCAGATAACCCTTGAATCCTGGGAAAAATTAGGAAAGGATTTCCAGCGGACGGCTAATGATCCCAAGGAGCCCGATCTTGATCCCATCGTACTCCCCTTATGGGAGCTGCTGCGGGCATGCCTCCGAGAGGAGAGATCGGAGGGAGCGGACCGCCCAGCTCTTACGGCGGCTCGTGAGCTGCTCGAGGAAGTTCGTTCTCAGAGCTCGGATGGCGCCCGGGACCTTATACATTTCAAGGACACGGGTTGCCAAACTTCCTCATTAGCCTCGGGCTCCGAGTGCGGCTCCGCCTCCTCCGAGTCCGAGGAGGAGAGGGACTGTAATCCTGGATCCCCGCCTCCTTCGTATGCGCAGCTGCGACAAAAGTTAAAAGATGCCTGTGCGCGCCCTCCAGTGCCTACGGCTCCTCCTATTGATATCATGCCCGTCCATCAGATCGGAGGCGCAGCGCCCCCTGGTGATGGTCACGCAGATGTAACTCAGCCCCATCTAACACCCGTGCCGCCGTGGCCATCAAATGCCCCAAATGCGCCACCTTCTTCAGGCAGACAGTTTCATCAACAAGCCTGGAAACAGTTGCGAACTAGCGCTCCCGCTGCCCCCGCTCAGGCTTACCCTGTTTTGGCCGTGGGCACGAGGGAGGCCCGACACGAGCCATTAGACATGACAATATTAAAACAACTTAAGGCCGCGGTCCATGACTATGGGCCCACGGCCCCGTTCACATTGTCACTCCTTGAATCAGTCGGCCAGTCCATTTTAACACCTAGCGACTGGACCCAATTGGCTCGGGCCTGTTTGAGTCCAGGCGGCTTCCTCATGTGGCAGTCTATGAATACAGAGTGCTGTCATGACCAGGCGGATGATAATGTTGAGGACGGCCACCCTACGTGGAATGCTGATATGCTTTTAGGGCGGGGACCTTATCAGGCCGACCAGACCCAATTCCCCAGACAAGTATATAGGCAAATTTCCAACTGTGCCCAACGTGCGTGGAGGCAGGCGTCCAATCCAGGTGACTCAGCTAGCCACCTCACCAAGATTATTCAGGGCCCGGCCGAACCTTTCGCAGACTTTGTTGCTCGTATACTTGAGGCTGCATCGCGTATTTTTCCTCCCGAAGTTGATGTTCAGCCGCTGGTCAAGCAAATCATTTTTGAACAGGCTAATAAGGAGTGCAAAAACATTCTTCGACAGTATAGACATAAATCTGTAGATTCTTGGCTAAAACTCTGTAGAGATACCGGTGGACCACTTACTAATGCGGGCCTAGCTGCTATGTTGGCCACCACTCTAAACCCCTCAAAATTCGGAAAAAACGGCTCAAAGACCAAATCGGTCCGACCATCTATTTCTTCAGGGCTTTGCTTTCAATGTCACCAACCGGGTCATAGAAAACGCGATTGTCCCACTCTCAGCCACGGATATCCCACGGCACAGCCTTCAGGCATAGAGCCTTGTCGTCGCTGCCGCAAAGGCCCTCATAGGGCAGAGGAGTGCCGTTCTGCTTTCGATATCGACGGCAACCCGCTTACCGGTACTGCCCAGGGGTCAAAAAACGGCCAGAGGGGGCTCCCCAATCCAGCGAGGAGCCCCCAAAAACAAATCTACTCTCAGGTTCCTCCTCCCGCGTCAGCGCTGTACCCAGTACACCCTCAGCTCGTGCCACCCACGGATCAGCAGGCCTGGACCTCTGTGCCACCTCCCCTCTCCTCTTAACTCCGGAGATGGGGGTACAGTTGGTGGAGAGCGACTGCTCTGGACCGCTGCCACCAAATTCGGTTGGGCTGTTGTTAGGTCGAGCCTCCGCTGCCCTCCGAGGGCTAGCCGTGATCCCTGGAGTAGTTGACCCTGATTTCACTGGTAAGGTAAAAATTATGGTACAGGCCCCTCAAGGACCCGTAGTAATCAATCCTGGAGACCGAGTCGCACAGATGCTATTACTACCCAGTCTTCACTCTTTAACCTTAGCTAAAAATCATGTTCGTGGTACTGGTAGTTTCGGATCCTCTGGCACTAATTTCACCGGCTTACATATGCTTTTAAACGAACGTCCCACTCTAGTGTTGCAGATTAATGGTAAGGATATCAAGGGACTTTTGGATACAGGAGCCGACAAGTCCATTATAGCAACAAAGGACTGGCCCAGTTCATGGCCTACAAATGTGGCGGAACAAACTTTACAAGGACTTGGTTTCGCCCACTTCCCAAAAATCAGTGCGACCTTATTATCATGGCAGGATAACGAGGGTCATAAAGGACAATTTTCTCCATTTATTTTACCTCTCCCCATTTCCCTTTGGGGGAGAGATGTCCTGGCCGAAATGGATGTTGCCTTGGTCACCACTTCCCCTGCCGTACAATCTATGCTACAAAAAATGGGTTATGTCCCCGGCAAGGGACTCGGCATTCAGCTTCAGGGTCACCCTTCTCCCATCCAGCCAAAGCAAAAACCAAGTAAGGCTGGCCTGGGTTTTTCCTAGGGGTCACTGTCTCGCCTCCTAAACCAGTGGAGCCTTTACCCATCTCATGGCTGACAGACGTACCCGTCTGGGTTCCACAGTGGCCCCTATCTCAAGAAAAACTGGAGGCAGTCAACGCCTTGGTCCAGGAACAAGTTAACGCTGGCCATTTGATCCCGTCCACCTCGCCGTGGAACACGCCTATTTTTGCCATTCGCAAAAAATCAGGCCAATGGAGACTCTTACATGATCTTAGGGCAGTCAACGCACAAATGCAGCCTATGGGCCCTGTACAACGTGGCCTTCCCCTACTTTCAGCGCTCCCCAACAAATGGCCTGTTATTGTTATAGATCTTAAGGATTGCTTCTTTTCCATTCCATTAGATAAAAAGGATACCCCGCGTTTTGCCTTCACCGTTCCCACCCAAAATCAAGAACAACCGGACAAACGATGGGAATGGACAGTCCTACCTCAGGGAATGACAAACAGCCCCACCATGTGTCAAATCTATGTAGCCCAGGTGTTGGAGCCTCTTAAAAGCCAGTATTCCGACTGTAAATACCTACATTATATGGATGACCTACTGTGTACGGCTCCCACTATGGAAAGACTTCTAGCCTTGTACAGTGAGCTCCAACAAGTGTTAAAAAAGGCGGGGTTACATATTGCACCTAACAAGGTACAGCTGTCATCTGTGGTATCTTATCTTGGAGCTATAGTCACTCCTACTCAAATTAAACCTCAAAAAATACAAATAAAAACCAATACTATTTCCACCTTAAATGACATACAAAAACTTTTAGGGGATATCAATTGGATTAGGCCCTACCTTAACATCCCTAATGCTACATTACAACCCCTCTTTAATATACTTAAAGGAAATCCGGATCTTACTTCCCCCCGAACCTTCACCCCTGAGGCTAAACAAGCGTTGTCAGTTGTCAATGATGCCCTTAGTAAAGCTGCCCTAAAACGTTGGGACCCTAAGGGAGACCTCACTCTTTGGGTTCTTAACACCCTCAAACAACCTACCGCGGTCCTATGGCAGGATGGGCCCCTCCTCTGGATTCATCCTTCAATGTCATCCTCTAAATCTATTAGTTACTATCCCGTGGCAGTGGCGGAGGTAACTCTCCTAGCCATTCAAAGGGCTATCCAACACTTTGGCCGCGAACCATCTACCATAGTTGTCCCCTATTCCATGGAACAGGTACGTGTGCTGATCGCTTGTACTGACGCTTGGGCGGTCTTAGCCTGCTCCACCTCCGCAACTATTACTAACAGAACACCCTCTGATCCCTTATTAACCTTTGTTCAGTCTCACCCTGTTATTTTTCCAAAGTCCACATCCCAAAAGCCCTTACAGGGAGCCCCCGTAGTGTATACTGATGGCTCAAAAACGGGGGTCGGTGCATATGTTGTCTCAAAATCCGTGCCAAAAACATTCCAATTCGTTACTGGCTCTCCCCAGGTAACTGAGCTTCTTATAGTTAACCAAGTCCTCTCTGACTTCCCTGGACCTGTGAATATTGTGTCTGACTCACGTTACGTGGTCAACTCTGTGTCTATCCTTGAGGCCGCAGGACTAATTAATCCTTCATCCTCCGTGGCAGCAGTTTTTCTTACCTTGCAACAATCTATTTGGCGCAGATCTGCCCCTTTCTTTATTACCCACATTAGAGCCCACTCTTCCTTACCTGGACCTATGACCGCGGGCAATGCTATAGCTGACCAAGCCACACGCCCTATTTGGATATTCCAATTTCCTTCCCCAGAAAAACAAGCCACCCAGTTTCATTCAGAGTTTCATGTAAATGCAAAAACTCTTGCCGCCAAATTCGGCCTTTCCCGTGCTGTCGCTCGCGACATTGTTCGCCGCTGTGCCTCATGTCCCACTTTAACCCCTATGCCTTCAGTGGGGGTTAATCCCCGAGGATTATTACCGGGACATATCTGGCAAATGGATGTCACTCATATGTCTGAGTTTGGAACCTTAAAATATATTCATGTGTCAATCGACACCTGCTCCCAAGTAATTTTCGCTTCTCTGGAGGCGGGTGAACGTACCACCCATGTCATCAGTCACTGCCTTGCCGCTTGGGCGGCCTGGGGCAAGCCAAAAACCTTAAAAACAGACAATGGTCCTGCGTACACAAGCAAGTCATTCCAAGATTTTTGCACTCGTATGCAGGTACAACATAAAACTGGAATCCCTTATAATCCTCAGGGACAGGCCATAATAGAAAGGGCTCATCGAACCCTCAAGGCCTTTCTCTCAAAACAAAAGGAGGGAATTGCCATGGGCAAAACCCCTCGCATGCGCCTTTCCCTTGCATTGTTTACTATAAATTTTTTAAATTTGACAGATAATTCTATGTCCCCTGCTGACAGACACATGTTAAAAGAGCCATCTTCACGAGGCTATGTTCGTTGGAAAGATATCCTCACGGGAAAGTGGTGTGGCCCGGATCCGGTATTATGCTGGAACCGAGGCGCAGTTTGTGTCTTCCCACAGGAGCCTGGAAGAGAACCTCTCTGGGTACCGGAAAGATTGGTCAGAAAAGCAACTCCACCGCCACAAGATACGCCTTTACCACCTACGGATGACATCTCCCCCGAGGCAACCGAGGTCACCACACCCTCACAAAATAACGAATTACAACCGATCAACGACACGTGAGATGTACCCTTTCTGTCTCCTTATGTTGACAGCTACCTTGCTCCCTGGCTCCTATGCAGGCTTCAATTCCAACCCACATGCCCTGCAGCAAGCCTTTGGCAACCCCTGCGACTGCAAAGGGGGAATTGCCTCTCAGCCACCCCCATACTCCCGTCCACAAACTGACTGTGGAGACAAAACTGCTTATCCTCCAAGAGCCCATGTCCCCGGCTTACCGCGCGGCTACGTATGTGTACTCAAGCCCCGTCTTTCTACTTCCCATAACAAAAACACCTCATGTCCTTGCTCGACTTTTCAGGACTCAATGCATAGTTCTTGTTATTCTACATTCTCCACATGTACTACTGCGGGTCAGCAGTTCTATTCCGCCATTTTAACTAGTACTCGCAGTCCATCTAGCCCCGACCATTTACCACAGGCGGTCTTTTCATCTCCTTACTCCTCGGCCCCCTGTGTCGGTCAGGTGGGACAATGGGCGTGTTGGCGCACTACGGCACCCGTGCATATCTCTGATGGTGGAGGCCCACAGGACCAGCTCCGCCACCAACAACTTACGCAGCGTTGGAAAACTCTCTTTTCTCCCTCCCCTTTCTTGTATCTCCCCTTGGTCAGGCCCCTACCTCATTCTGTAGCCCTGGATCCACAAACTCAGGATATTCTTGAGGCTACTCACAGGGCATTAAATCTGACTGCCCCCGATTTGGCTCAAGACTGCTGGCTGTGTATGGCCCTAGGGACACCTTACCCCCTAGCAATTCCTATCCTAAATTCTTCCCTCCTCAATCTTACCACTAACAATTGTTCTGCTGCTCTCCCTTTTCCTGTACAGGTATCTTCCCCTCTAAATGCCTCCTGTATTACCACCAATTTAAATTCAACAGGTGCTGTTCCGGTAGGAATCACACTGTCACAATGCGGCGACGTACTGAACGTCAGTTCGTCCCAAAGATGTGCTCCCCCTGGTCATGTGTTGGTTTGCGGGTCCCACGCCTACTCCGCGCTTCCCTCTAACTGGACTGGGATCTGTGCTCTTGCCATCGTTCTCCCGGACATAGAGATCATTCCAGGAAGCGAACCGGTCCCCATTCCCGCTTTAGATACCTGGCCTGTCCGTACAAAACGAGCGGTCCACATGGTACCCTTGTTAGTAGGCCTTGGCATCACCACCGCCGTGGGCACCGGTACAGCAGGACTGGGAGTCTCCTTGGATAAATATACCAAACTTGCACACCAAATAATTAATGATATGGAGGCCGTAAGTCAATCTCTCCAGGAAATTCAAGACCAAATAGACTCACTTGCAGAAGTGGTCTTACAAAATAGGCGTGGCCTGGACCTTTTAACCGTGGAAAAGGGAGGTATCTGTCTTGCTTTGCAGGAACGCTGTTGTTTCTATACCAACAAATCTGGAGTGGTCCGAGATCGAATAAAAAACCTACAAGAGTCCTTAGAAAAAAGACGCAAAGAATTATACGAAAACCCGCTCTGGAGCGCCTGGAACGGATTCCTTCCTTACCTCCTCCCTCTCCTGGGCCCATTAATATCTTTGTTCCTATTGTTGTCCATAGGTCCCTGTGTGTTTCGCTGGGTGAGCTCCTTCATCAACAACAAATTGGAGAGCGTCAGACATCAGTTCCGCGCGGCGGCGTATGCTGCTCTCCACCACCGTGATCCGGATGCATATGCCATGCTGGCTCGCCTGACTTATGACCGAGTCCATACCGACGATTAAAACCCGCATCTCCCTCCCCTACTCTCGATTCACTTTTGGATAATCACTCTGTTAGGCACTCACCTTCCTCGAGCTGTCTGTCCCACTTCCCTCTCCCTCATTGGACTGTAGCACCCATCCCTGACCGGGAGCCAAAACTAGGTATGCGAGACCAAAGGTACTGCAGCAGGAGTCCACCCGGGGGTTCCGGGGGCACTGGGAGAGCATATGCATATGCATACAGGCCCGAACCCCAGCCTGTCCCAGCAAAAGGGGAACCTGATCCCTAACAGGAGCATCGAGGGTTGTGGCCAGGCCCTCGAGGCTCAGTGACTAGTGGATCATAGGCACGCTGGGTATGCACCTCTACTCTCTGCCTAGTAAAATTTTTCCCGGCCTTCCTGAGCCAGGGCCGTCGGGGGTGTGATTTGTGCAAAAAACAAAAGGAGGGAGATGTCGGGGACCAGACCGGAGGAACCGTGCCCCTAAGATGGTGCCCACTTCCTGCTTCCGGGTTCTTCCTCACCTAGGGGACTTCCCGCCTCACTACGAACTTTCCCGCTCCGCCGCGAAATTGCCCTATCCCAGCGCTTCTAGCCTGTCACGCGATTCATGACGTGTATTGTGCATATATACCCTTGCAATCCGGATGTAGTGTGTCTTCTCCCCAGAAGAGATCGAAGCTGGATCTCCTGCTTGCCGAGCAATAAAGGAACCCCGTTTAAAGTGTTCGGTCTCTGTCTCTTGCTGGACGAGGGCGGCGCCGAGCAAGTAATAGATTTTCACAGGATTAGAAATTGTTGGATTTAATTATCCTGAAAAGAAAGCCTGATTTTTCCCTCTCTTTTCACTTTCTTTCTGTCTATCCTTCCTTTCTCTGTCTCTGCCTCTGCCTCTGCCTGTATCTTTGTCTCTATCTCTGTCCCTGTCTCTTGTTCCTTATAAAAGACAAACATGGTCATTTTATTTATGTGTTTATTTATCTATTGAAGATTTCTTCCCGGACTTCTTTGTAGCCATTATTTTTATTTTTATGCTGTGTTTTTAAATTTTCTTTAATTATTAATTAGTTTTGGCAGATTCAATGTGATTTGTAGATACAATTCTCAGAACATAATGATACTCCTTTCCTCTTTTCCTCCCTCCATCCCTCTCTCCCTCCCACTCTATTTCCTTTTCCCTTTTTCTCTTTTTTTCTGAGATTATATTTTAACTTTATATTATAGTAAAGAAGCTTAATATTTCACTGAATGAGTTTAACAAGTAAAAAGCAAAATGGTTATAAACAATAATTGTGTGGAAAAATGATCATTCACCCATACACAGTAAATTTTAAAGTGATCACAGGTCATTAAAACTATATTAGTACAACATGCTTAACCGTTGTTTTGACAAATATATAAAACAAAGTTTTCAAGTCTATATTTGTAGCAATACTGACACAAACAGATATTTATTTCTTTTTTCCTTCCTTTTATTTTATCTTAAGTTTTGGGTGTTTGCTTTTTTAATTTTAGCTCCCACATATAAGCAAGAACTTTTGGTATTTGCCTTCTGGGTACGGCTTATTTCACTCAATATGTTGTCTTCCAGTTGCATCAATTTTGCTGCAAAGGGTAGAATTTTGTTTTTTTTTTTGCATAGCTGTATAATATTCCATAGTTTATTACACAATCTAATTTTTAAAAATTTTTTATATAAGGTAAACAAATTTCATATATTTAATATATAAAAACTTAAGAGCATCATGATACTTCCTACCCTATCCTACCTCTCTCTCACACTCCCACCCTCTCTCCTTCCTTTCTTTTTGCTTTTAATTTCTATAATTATGTATATGCAGTTATTTTATAATCAAAAGCTTAACACTACACCAAACAGAATTCAACAAGTAGAAAGTACCAAGAAAAAAAAATTACTGTTCCTCCAGAGTGTGGACAAGGGCTGCATACAGTAATCAAATCTCAAAATGTCAATATCACTCATATATGTTGCATTTTTATGTTCTGTATATTAATTACTACATAGCAGGAAAAATATATATTTGTATTCGAGGTGCGGGCTGGCTTAATTCACTCAGCATAATGGTTTCTAGTTGCATCCATTTTGTTGCCAACGACAGCATTTCATTCTTTTTATGGCTGAATACTTTGTCATGGTGTATATGTTTTGATGTAAGCAGGAGTCGGGAATGTCTGGCCTACAAGCTACACAAGGACCACAGAATCATTTGGTCTGGCTGTTAAAGGCAATCACAGTTGGGATTCAAAATTAAATAAATTTATAGGAAGTTTATTTTTAGGTTGATAATTTTGTATGGCCCACAAGTGATATTATAAATGTGCAGATGGCCCTTGGAAGAAAAAACGATTCCCTACCCCTGTGTGTCACAGATAGCTCCATTTTTGACTTGAAGGTGATATATAGAAGAAGGCACATACATGATTTTCAGCACTAATAAACATATTTGATACCCTGAGAAGAATGATTAACCTTAAACAAATGAAGAGGAATTGTAAAATAGAAACTGATGCAGGTTCTTTAAAAAAATGATACTATACTCATTTAAAAAATCAATTTTACAGATATATTACCATGCAAAATTTCAGGTCAGGGGAGATCTGGAGAGACATGACAGCTAAATTCAATACTCATCCATAAATTGAATCATGTTAGAGTAACCAACTATTCGTTTTGCCTTGGACCTATGGGTTGCCTGGGACATTGAACTTTTAGTACTAAAATCATGTCAGTTAGACTCCATATTCTGGTTCAGGAAATACACACATATACACATATACATACTTATACACACACACATACATAAGAGAGAGCAAATTGTGAAAGATAGGTACATTAGTTTGTGTGTTGGGTGTCCTATGAACTATTAGAATATAGATTTTCATATATTTATTTGAACAGGAGAGAGAGAGAGAGAGAGAGAAAGAGAGAGAGGTATTCCATCTCCTGTTTTAGTTCCCAAATGCTCCTGACAGTCAAGGCTGGGACAAGCTGAAAAATGTTGAACTCAATCCAGATCTCCCATGTGAGTAATAGGGATCCAATTACTTGACTTATCACTGCTTCCTCCTAAAGTCTGCATTACCAGGAAGCTGGTGTCAGAAGTAGAGCTGAGAGGCCAGCATTGTGGTGCAGCAGATTAAGCCATCACTTGTGATACCAGCATCCCATGTCGGAGGGTTGGTTTGAATCACTGCTATTTTGTTCTGAGGTAGCTTCCTGCTAATATACCTCAGAAAACTGTGGAAGATGGCCAACTGCTTAATCCCTGCTACTCAGGTGGGAGACCCCTACGGAGTTCTTGGTACCTAGCTTCAGCCCAGCCCTATTTGTTGTAGCTATTTGGAAAGTGAGTCAGTAGCAGAGGATCTCTCTCTCTCTCTCTCTCTCTCTCTCTCTCTCTCTCTCTCTCTCTCTCTCTCTCTCCTGTCTTCTTCCTTCACTCCCTCCTTCCTTCTGTCCTCTCCCTCCTTCCCTCCCTCCCCCCCCACTTAGTTCTGCATTTTTAATCAATCTTTTTTCAAAAGAGATGGATCCAAGACTCAAATTCTGGTTCCAAAAACGAATCTCAATATGAATATATCCTAGTGGTATAGTAACTACTTTGCTGATCTCCAACTCCATAGATAAAAATTTTCAACTAAATGCACATCCTATGTGGTGTGACACCTAGGATATCTACCCAGACCTGCTAATCCCCTTTCTCTTATCCTTCCATCTGCTTTTTCATCACTTTTCCCATCATACACTCTTTAACTTTTCATTTTCATCACATATTCACTCTTAATCCCACCCTGTGTCATTGCAAATGTTGACCAGGTTGACTATATGATTAATTCTGACTCAAACTTTAGATCTGGAACCTGTATGGCAAACCAAGATTAAATCAAGAATCTCTACTATATTCTGTGTCTTCATCAGAACATTTATAACATTCTTAGTATTTATTTTTGTGACACTTGATGTCTTCCTTCCTTACTATTTCTGAAAATTATAAATGACATAAGCATGCCATTCTACATTCACCTCTTTGCCTTTGTGTCCAGAACAGCACCAGTCATAGTGAAAGGAATCAGAAAATACTGAAATAAGTGAATTCTGACTCATTTGACTCAAAATTTCTTCAGGCATAATAATAGAATATGTTTGCACTCAGGTATGATGGACTAAAGATCATGTTTAGATATATCATTTATTTGCTTTTTCTGATTCAAAAAATCAAATATAGGAATACCAATGTGCAAGGAACACATGATATTATATTGTCATCAAATAGATTTTAGCATTTCAGAGCTATAATTCTTTCATTGACTAGTGCACAACTCTACAGTGTTGTGATATAATAAAAGAACTGGAGACTGAAAATCCTTCAGTTTCATACAATGTAAATAGTGTAGTAAAATCTGGAGCTCTCTCCTGTCTTCTTGCCTGTATAAAACATTGTTACTAGAGACTATAGTTCTAGCAAAGCAGTGATCACTTCCTTCAGCCATTTCTCTGATGGCATGCACTTTACCACCTAACATGTGCTGGTTACATATCCCATAAACATGCTGCTGTTCACTTGGTGCTTTCCCCTGTGCCTTTAACAATGTGTTCCTTTCTCTTCGGAATGTATTTTTTCTTATTCTCTCTTTGACTAATTTCTGCTCATTCTTTAATAATTGACATCATCTGTATCATGATTTCTAATCTCCTCTTTACACATTTTCCTTTTTTTTAATAACGCTTTTATTTAAAGAATATAAATGTCCAAAGTACAGCTTATAGATTACAATGGCTTCCCCTCCCATAACTTCCCTCCCACCCACAACCCTCCCCTTTCCCACTCCCTCTCCCCTTCCGTTCACATCAAGATTCATTTTCAATTCTTTTTATATACAGAAGATCAGTTTAGTATATATTAAGTAAAGATTTCAACAGTTTGCCCTCACATAGCAACACAAAGTGAAAAATACTGTTGGAGTAATAGTTATAATATTAATTCAAAATGTATAGCATATTAAGGACAGAGATCCTACATGATTTTTTTTAAAGAGTTGATTAATTATCTATGCATTTTCCAATTTAACACCAAGATTTTTTAATCATTTGCAATTATCTTTATATACAGAAGATCGATTCAGTATATACTAAGTAAAGATTTCATCAGTTTGCACCCACACAGAAACACAAAGTGTAAAATACTGTTTCAGTGCTAGTTATAGCATTACTTCACATTGGACAACACATTAAGGACAGATCCCACATGAGATGTAAGTACACAGTGACTCCTGATGTTGATTTAACAATTTGACACTCTTGTTTATGGCGTCAGTAATCTCCCTAGGCTCTAGTCATGAGTTGCCGAGGCTATGGAAGCCTTCAGGGTTCGCCGACTTCAATCTTATTCCGACAGGGTCATAGTCAAAGTGGAGGTTCTCTCCTCCCTTCAGAGAAAGGTACCTCCTCCTTTGATGCCCCATTCGTTCCACTGGGATCTCACTCACAGAGATCTTTCCTTTAGGTCTTTTTTTTTTTCCACAGTGTCTTGGCTTTCCATGCCTAGAATATTCTCATGGGCTCTTGAGCCAGATCTGAATGCCTTAGGGGCTGATTCTGAGGCCAGAGTGCTATTTAGGACATCTGCCATTCTATGAGTCTGCTGTGTATCTTGCTTCCCATGTTGGATCATTCTCTCCCTTTTTGATTCTATCAGTTAGTATTAGCAGACACTAGTCTTGTTTGTGTGATCCCTTTGACTCTTAGACCTATCAGTGTGATCAATTGTGAACTGAAATTGATCACTTGGACTAATGAGATGGCCTTGGTACATGCCACCTTGATGGGATTGTATTGGAATTCCCTGGCACATTTCTAACTCCATCATTTGGGGCAGGACTGATTGAGCATGTCCCAAATTGTACATCTCCTCCCTCTCTTATCCCCACTCTTATATTTCACAGGGATCACTTTTCAGTTAAAATTTAAACACCTAAGAATAATTGTTTGTTAATTACAGAGTTCAACCAATAGTACTAGAATAAAATAATACTAAAATGGATAAAGTATTACATTGTACAACAACAGTCAGCACAAGAGCTGATCAAGTTACTGTTTCTCATAGTGTCCATTTCACTTCAACAGGTTTCCCCTTTGGTGCTCAATTAGTTGTTGCCCATCAGGGAGAACATATGATATTTGTCCCTTTGGGACTGGCTTACTTCACTCAGAATGATGTTTTCCAGATTCCTCCATCTTGTTGCAAATGACCGGATTTCATTGTTTTTGACTGCTATATAGTATTCTATGGAGTACATGTCCCATAATTTCTTTATCCAAATGTATGCTTTGAATTCCCTGTGATCTTTTGCCGTGAGGTTCCCTTCGTTTACCTTCTTTCATGTTGATGGCCGTGTTTCCGTGTTTCTGTGTGTAACACATCTTTAAGCATCTTTTGCAGGACTGGACCAGTGGCAACAAATTCTTTCAATTTCTGTTTGCAATGAAAGGTCTTTATTTTACCTTCATTCACAAATGAGAGCTTTGCAGGATATAATATTCTGGGCTGGCAGTTTTTCTCTCTAAGTACCTGGGCTATGTCTCGCCATTCCCTTCTAGCTTGTAGGGTTTCTGATGAGAAGTCTGCTGTGAGTCTAATTAGAGATCCTCTGAGAGTAATCTGACGTTTCTCTCTTGCACATTTTAGGATCTTTTCTTTCTGTTTCACTGTGGTGAGTTTAATTACAATGTGTCGTGGTGAGGATCTCTTTTGGTCATGTTTACTAGGGGTTCTGTGAGCTTCCTGTACTAGGATGTCTCTGTCCTTCTCCAAAACTGGGAAATTTTCTGCTATTATCTCACTAGAAAGGCCTTCTAATCCTTTCTCCCTCTCCATGCCTTCAGGAACTCCTAGAACTCGAATGTTGGGTTTTTTAATAGTATCCTGTAGATTCCCAAAAATATTTTTTAGATTGCTAATTTCCTCTTCTTTTCTTTGGTTTGACTGTATATTTTCCTGTGCTCTGTCTTCTAAGTCCGATATTCTCTCTTCTGCCTCACCCATTCCATTTGTAAGGCTCTCTAATGTGTTTTTCATTTGATCTATTGAATTCTTCACTTCATTATGATTTCTCGTCATTATCACAGTTTCATGTTCTACTAGTTGTTTCATTTCAGCTTGATTTCTCCTTAATATTTCATTTTCATGAGAGAGATTTTCTACCTTGTCCATTAAGGATTTCTGTAGTTCAAGAGTTTGTTTTTGAGTACTTCTTAGTGTTCTTATCAATTTTTTGAGATCTGCTTCTTGCATTTCTTCTATCTCATCATCTTCGTAATCTTGAATTGGGGTGTCTTTTTCATTTGGGGATTACATAGTGTCTTCCTTGTTCTTATTACCTCGGTTTTTGCGTTTGTTGTTTGGCATATTGGTTTCTTCACTGTGGTGTTGTTTCTTGTTATACTATGACTCTAGATTAAGTGGACTGTCTGTTTTTGATGGAGCCTTCAAGGCTTGAGATGGGTGTGGCCTGAGAGCTCTGTTTGGTTCCTCAGGGATGAGGGTGTGTCAAAGGAGACACTCCCAGGTTAGGCGTGGTAAATCTCTCTCTGTTACTTTTTTTTTTTTGGTTCAAAAGGGAAGTAATTCCACACAGCTGAATGGAATCGGGGGTGGTTAGTAGGCGAATGATATACCCACAGGAGCCAGAGATGGGAAGCTCTTTCCCAAGGACCAGAGAGGGAATCTTTGCGGCCCTTAGTGTGGGCTCAGATTCTCCTGTAGTCTCCCACTGGGCTGCCAAGGCTACTGAACTGTAGCGTCTCTGGAGAGTACTCACATGAATTCGTGATTTCCGTGAGTTCTCTCCCCCACCGTCTCTTTTTTCACAGTCTCAGTTCATTAGCACCACACATTCATCAGGTTCTAATCTCCTGTTATTTCAGCCCTCCCACCCAGAGTCAGGTTTTTCTGCTAGGCTCGGGGCCGGTGCCAACCCGAGGTCGCCCTGCTTATGGCGTATTCCAAAATGGCGCCTGCTCTTTGTCTTGCTCACCTTTGAGAGGTGAGCGGGGAGAGAGAGAAACTCGTGTCTGTATGGGTCACTTTTTTTTTTTTCCCTCTCTCTCTCTCTCTCTCTCTCTTCTAGTTAGCCTGGTGAGCTTTTCTCTGTAGGGTTTCAAGCCTTGTCAAGCTCTAGTCTCCTCTTTCCGCTTCCCTTCTGGTATCTCGGGCTATTGAGTTTCAGCTCACCTCGCGTTCCAGTGCTGTTGTGTTGCATCTGCTGCTGGTGTCCCAAACTGCGGGCTCCCACGCTCACCACGCAGGTCCACTGTGAATCACCAGTTCCGGAAGGGTTTCCTCTGCTGTTTCTTCCCCTACTCTTCCTTGAACCTGCAGTATCTCCACTTTTATTAAACTGTCCCTCCCCAGACTATCGGTGTGCTCCCTTCCTATTCCGCCATCATGCCGCTCGGAAAATCATTAAGGACTACACATTTTCCTAAACATGCAAACTCTGCAGACTGAGAGAGGCACCTACTTTTGTGTTTTCTATGATCACCAGCATCCATCATGAGCCTTTTTCATGCAAACTACTGTGGTGTGTTGACATGCACAGTATGTTTGATTTTCTTCTATACTGAAGTCAAAGAGCCGGGGATGAATATGGACTTAAATTTGTAAATGCAACTCAGGTCCAGTGTGTGCTATTTAGTGGTATTCACTCTAAATTTCATAAACATCAGCTAATCAGATCCTGAAAATCAACAAGCACCTGTCTCTTAGTGACCTCAATAGAAATAAATGTGACATAGATTGTGAACCAAAAGCCATGCACTTTCTTCATAGCAGAATCCCTAAGGCCTTACACATTGTTATTTTAGACACCATTTTTTTAAAGTGCTTGCTTATCTTATTTCCTAACACACAGAAAATTAAAAGCAGCAATTTGCAGGGGTAAGAGACTTATGTTACAGGCAAGCTTAGTAAAAAGTTAGAGCTGCTGAGTCAAGATTCTAGAAAGTGATAGCACAGGCACTAAGGAAGAACTTTTCATCAGAATTAAACATTGTAAATCAAGCTCTCTATGTTCTTTCACTAGGAAAAAAATAAATGATGAACAAATTGAGTAAAAAAGACAATTATAAAATCATATGTCTGGATATTATCCATGTGCTTCTTTATAACCCATACACGAAGAGAAAAAAAAAATCACAAAAAGAAAATATTTTGAACTACATAATGAAGAGATGACATACAATGTATATTAGAAGTAGCCATGAAAGAGCACATGAAGTGTGTGACTTTGAATGTATATATTTGAGATTCTATTTATTTTTTTTAATTTTATTTATTTGACAGGTAGAGTTACAGACGCTGAGAGAGAGAGATAGAAAGGTCTTCCTTCTGTTGGTTCACCCCCCAAATGGCCGCTATGGCTGGAGCTGCACCAATCTGAAGCCAAGATACAGGTATACAGGTGCTTCCTCCTGGTATCCCATGTGGGTGCAGGGGCCCAAGTACCTGGGCCGTTGTCTACTGCCCTCCCGGACTACAGCAGAGAGCTGGACTGGAAGAGGAGCAACCAGGAGTAGAACCTGGTGGCCATATGGCATGCCGGCGCCTAAGGCAGAGGATTAACCAAGTGAGCCACGATGCTGGCCCCAAATGTATATATTTGAAAACAGAACTAAGCAAGAAATAGGAAAAAACATTCATTAAAATCAATGAAATAGGGGTCACTGAAATTGGTAAGATGCATAACTACTAAAAATTGAAGAATGCTGAAATTTGTTCTTAAAAAATAATTTGTCTCTAATTACAAACAGGTGTCATTGTATTAGCTACTGATTTCTAGATTCCAATGTTTAACAAGACTGTTTAAAAATTAATATCTTATTAATTCAATATTTATTCAGAGCTTTATGTCAATGAACAAAATAGAAAATATTTTGGAGACAGTATTGTGGTATAGCAGGTTAAACTGCCTCCTGCATTGCCAGCATTCCGTATAAGTGCCAGTTCAAGTACAGGCTGCTCCACTTCTGATCCAGCTCCCAATTCATGCCTGTGGGAAATCAGCAAAGTGTGGCCTAAGTGCTTGAGCCCATACCATCCGCATGGGAGACCCAGATGGAGTTCTAGGCTCCTGGCTTTAGCCTGGCCCAGTCCTGGCTGTCACAGACATTGGGGGTGGGGAGCGGTAAACTAGAGGATGGAAGAAATCTCTCTCTGCCTCTCTCTAGCTCTGCCTTTCCAATAAATAAATCAGTAAATAAATAATTTTTTAAAAAAATTCTGACCAAGGAAATTATTAAGCAAGCAAAAGATAAATAATTTAAAAATAAATATGCAACTTTCAAAAAACTAAAAAAAAAACTAAGTGAAGAAGAAAACATCTGTCAAAAATGAGTATTTTGCAAGTGTGTAGCCATGGTGGCTATACTGCTACTACATTTAAAAATAGAGTAATTAAAATCAAATTTAAAGGTTAGTCATACCATTTCTAGGAAGAGTAGATAGAAAATAAATGACTAGACAGAAAATTAAAACTTTGTCAAAGTAAAAGAATTCCAAGAATTCTCTATATAAAAGGAAACGTCCTAGACGGATGTGGCTCTAAATAATATATATATATATATATATATAATTATAACCTCATAGATATATGAGGTTAAGGGGAATTTCTTATTACACATGGGTAATAGCTGAAACTATTCCAGGAGAGAAAAAAAAGACAAAACTTATGATCTAACAGAGAAACATAGTACCTTCTTTTTTTTAACAGATCAATATTTTTATTAAAAAACACCTCAACAGAAACTAGTATTCAGTATCAAGCAACATTAAAATTTTATATCATGACCAAGAGAAGTTTGTCCCAGAAATGTAAAGTTGATCTAACATCTGAAAATCAACTAATATAATAAAACATATCAATAGTATTTTCCTTAAAGCCTTACAGTCATCCCAATAGATGCAGGAAAGGTATCTGACAAAACCCAACACCCTCTCATGATAAAAAAGTAACAAAGTAGGAGCAGAAGGAATTTTCTAAATTTGAAAAATGGTTTCTCTAAAATACCTGATAGCTAGGACTTCTTTTTTTGTTTTCTGTTTTTGTTGTTGTTGCCCACATTCCCAGAGTTCTTCTTCCTCAGTATCCTATTCCCATTCTAATTTTCTACAAACTTCTATTTACAGTTAACTTCTTACTCATAAGTTGAAGTTACCCTAAGTAAATCCAATTCAAGAAATTGAATTCAATTCAGTCATCAATTCAAGGAATCTGGGTTGATTGCATAACTTAGCTCTTGTGAATTGAGCTGCAATAAACATGGAGTACAGATAATGCTTTCATATGCTGATTTATTTTCCTTTGGGTAAATTCCCAGGAGTGGGATGGCTGAGTCATATATTCAGATTTCTGAGGTATCACCACTGGTCTCCACAGTTGCTGCACCAGTTTACATTCCCAACAACAGTGGATTAGGGTACCTTTTTCCCCAAGTCCATGCCAGAATTTATTTTTTGTTGATATCTGTATGAGAGCAATTCTAGCTGGGGTAAGGTGAAACCTCACTGTGGTTTTGAATTCCATTTCCCTGTTGGCTAGTGTTGATGAAAATTTTTTTCAAGTGTCTGTTGGCCATTTGAATTTTCCTTCTTAAAAAAAAAAATCTGTTCAAGTCCCTTGCCAATTTCTTAACTGGTTTGTTTGTTTTGTTGTTGTTGAGTTTCTTAAGCTCTTTTTACATTCTGCAAAAAAAAAAAAAAAGAGAATTTTTTTTACATCCTTTTTGAATTTATTCCAAGGTATTTAATTTTATGTAGCTATTGTGAATGTGATTGATTTTAGAAGTTCTTTCTCACCCCTGGCTTTGTCTGTGCATATAAAGGCTATTGAGTTTTGCATTTAATTTTGTATCCTGTCACTTTAAAAATTCTTTTATGAGTTTCAGGGTCCTCTCAGTGGAGTCTTTCTGATCCTTTATATATAGATTCATGCCATCTGAAAATAGAGATGGTTTGACTTCCTCCTAATTTGTATCCCTTTGATTTCTTTTTCTTGCCTAATGGCTCTAGCTAAAACTTCCAGGATTGTTGAATACCAGTGGTGAGAGTGGGTATCCTTATCTGCTTGCACATCTTAGTGGGAATGGTTTCAATTTTTCCCCATTCAATAAGATGCTCACTGTAGGTTTATCAAAAATTACCTTGATTGTGTTGAGGAATTTTCCTATATATCTCTTTTGCTAATGGTTTTCAGCATGAAAAAATGTTGTATTTTATCAAATGCCTTCTCTGCATCTACTGAGATAATCATATGGTTTTTGTTCTTCAGTTTGTTAATGTGATGCATTGCATTTATATATTTGTATGTTCTGAACCATCTCTGTATACCAGGCATAAATCATACCTGGTCAAGGTGAATGATCTTTCTCATGTGTTGTTGGATTCGATTAACTAGTATTTTGTTAAGGAGTTTTGCATCTATGTTGGTTAGGGATATTGGTCTATAATTCTCTTTCTCTGTTGCATCTCTTTCTGTTTTAGGAATAAAGGTGATGCAGGCTTCATAGGAGGAGTTTGGAAGAATTTCCTTCTTTTCAATTGTTTTTGATAGCTTAAGAAGAATTGGAACTAGTTCTTCTTTAAATGGGTGGTAGAATTTAGCAGTGAAGCCAACTGGCCCTGGGCTATGTTTTGTAGGAAACATCTTTATTACTAATTCAATCTCCCTTATGTTTATTGGTCTGTTTAGGTTTCTATGTCTCCATCACTCAATTTAGTTAGACTGTATATGTCCAGGAATCTATCCATTTCTTCTAGGTTCCCAATTTGCTGCCATACAGCACTTTGTAATAATTCATGATGATTCTTTTTATTTATGAGGTATCTTTTGTTGCATTTTCTTTTTCATCTAAGATTTTATTTATTTATTTTTTTTTTGACAGGCAGAGTGGGCAGTGATAGAGAGACACAGAGAGAAAGGTCTTCCTTTTGCCATTAGTTCACCCTCCAATGGCTGCCGCAGCCAGCATGCTGCAGCCGGCACACTGCGCTGATCCGATGGCAGGAGCCAGGTGCTTCTCCTGGTCTCCCATGGGTACAGGGCCCAAGCACTTGGGCCATCCTCCACTGCACTCCTTGGCCACAGCAGAGAGCTGGCCTGGAAGAGGGGCAACCAGGACAGAATCTGGGGCCCCGATTGGGACTAGAACCTGGTGTGCCAGTGCCGCAAGGTGAAGGATTAGCCTGTTGAGCCATGGTGCCAGCCCATCTATGATTTTGTTGATTTGGGTCTTCTCTCTCTCTCTTTTTTTTTTTTTTTGTTAATTGGGTTGGTGGTGTATCAATTTTATTTATTTTTTCAAAAAACAGCTCTTATTTCACTGATATTTTGTGGTTTTTTTTGTTTCAGTTTTCTTTATTTTTTTCTATAATTTAAATTGCTTCTTTTCTCCTATTAATTTTCAATTTGACTAGTTGTTTTCTAGGGACTTGATATGTATTGATAGCTCATTTATTTGGTGCCACTCCAATTTATTGATGTAGGCACCAATTGCTACAAACTACCCTCTTAACACTACTTTTGCTTCATACAATAATTCTGATATGTTGTATTGTCATCTTCATTCATTTCCAAAAATTTTTGTTATTTCTCTTTTGATTTCTTCTACAACTCCTGTTGATTCAGGAGTGTAGTGTCCATTCTCCATGTGTTTGCATATGTTCTAGAGATTTTTGAGTTATTGATTTCCAGTTTTATTCCATTGTGTTCAGAGAAGATGCATGGTGTGATTTTATTTTATTTTTTAATTTAGTGATATGTCCTAGCATAAATCTATCTTAGAGAAATTTCCATCTACTGATAAGAAGAATGTGTTCTGCAACTATGGGATGAAGAAGTTCTGTAGATATCAATTAGATATATTTGGTTCAAAGAGTTGATTACCCCTGTTAATTCTTTGTTGATTTTCTGTCTAGATTATCTCTCCATTGATTAATGGGGGGTGTGAAGTCCCCATTACTATTGTATTGGCATCTATGTGTCCCTATAGATCATTTAATATTTGTTTTAAATACCCAGGCATTCTGTAATGTGGTGCATATACATTTATTATAGTCACATCTTTCTATTGAATTGATCTCTTAATGATTAAATAATTACCTTCTTTGTCTTTCAAAGTTTTTGTGTTAAAGTCTAATTTGTCTGATATTAGGATGGCTACTCCTGCTCTCTCTTAAAAAAAAAGATTTATTTATTTATTTGAAAGGCAAGTTACAGAGAAGCAGAGGCAAAAGCAGAGAGAGAGAAATCTTCCATTCACAGGTTCTCTTCCCAAATGGCTGCAACAGCCTGAGCTGCGCTGATCTGAATCCAGGAGCTTCTTTCGTGTCTCCTGCTTATTTCAGGTACAGGAGCCCATGGACTTGGGCCATCTTCCACTGCTTTCCCAGGCAGAGAGCTGGAACAGAAGTAGCGTACTCGGGTCTTAAACATCTCTCTCTCTGTCGCTGTCTCTCTCTCTGTCTCTCTCTATATATATATTTTGCTTTACAATAGCATGGAATATCTTTTTTCCATCATTTCATTTTCAGTCTTTGTGTTTCTTTGTAGTGAGGTGTGTTACTTGTAGAAAGCAAATAGATGGATCTTATTTTTTAATCCATTCAGCCAGTCTGTATCTTTTAATGGAGAGTTTAGTCCTTTTACATTGAAAGTTACTACTGTTAAGTAATGACTTATCCCTGCCATTTTTCCATAAATATTTCTGTTACTTGCTTTCAATTTTGTTCTTTTACTGGGAGATTTTCTGCCTTCATCTTCTTTCATAATGATTACTATATTTATGTGTTTCTGTATTTAGCACTTCCTTATGCATCTTTTGTAAAGGTACAAGAGTGGTGACAAATTCTTTCAATTTCTGTTTATTATAGAAGGTCTTTATTTCACCTTCATTCATAAATGAGAGCTTTACAGGGTACAGCATATTATGGGTTGATAGTTTTTCCTCTTATTACTTGGACTATATCTCTCTCTTCTCTCCCAGCCTGTAGATTTTCTCATGAGAAGTCAACCCTGAGTCTAATTGGAAATCACCTGATAGTAGTGTGGCATTTCTCTCATACACATTTTAGAATTTTTTCTTAATGTTTCATGGTGGAAAGTTTGACTGCTATGTGTCATGATGAAGATCTTTTCTAATCATATCTATTAGGAGTTCTATCTGCTTCCTATACTTGGATGTCCCTTTCTCCAAATTAGGGAAGGTTTCTGTAATTATTTCACTAAGTAGATATTCTAATCCATTTTCCTTTTTAAAAAATATTTATTGAGTTATTTGAGAGTAGAGTTGCAGAAAGGGAGAGGGACAGACAGAGAAATAGGTCTTCCATCTGCTGCACTCCCCAAATGACTGTAAGGACGTGAACATGGCAGATCTGAAGCCAGGAACCAGGAGCTTCTTCCAGGTCTCTGAAGTGGGCGCAGGAGCCCAAGCACTTGAACTATCATCCTCTGCTTTCCCAGGCCATACCAGAAATCTAAATCAGAAGAGAAGCACCTGGGACTCAAACCAGTGCCCATTTGGATAATGGTGCCACAGGCAGCTACTTTACCCACTACACCACAGTTCTGGCCCCTTTATTCTCACTTTCTACTTCAGGAACTCCTAAAGCCCATATGTTGGGCCGTTTGATAGTTTCTCATGAATCTCCAACTTTTTTTAAGAAAAGGAAGTCTGTTGGTCTTTTAGTGGTTCAAATTACAAAAAATTACACTGAATACATTGGGTAGCAGCAGCAGCCTACAATATGTGATGCATCTTTGCATTTGGCTTCATAGTATCTCAGTACCAAGGAGAGGAAAGGTCTTAAAGCAAAGTTAAAATGTTAGTGGTTAGGACCCCAGTTCAAATAAGACTGCAGTGAGTGAGTACACATAGAGCTTGCTTGGCCCACTCAATCCTGTTTTTAATTTTTCTAATTTCTTCTTTTTTTGGTCTGACTGAAAAATTTCCAAAGATTTTAATTTCTGTTCAGATATTCTTTCTTCTTCCTTAGCTCTGTTGTTAAGGCTTTCTACCACATTTTTATTTGATCTTTTAAGTTATTCATTTCTAATATTTCATTTTGATTTCTCTTTAAAATCTCAGTTTCATGGGAAAGATTTCCATTCATGTCATATGGATTTCTTTAACTTGTAGATTTGCTTCTCATTTCTAGTGAGTAATCATATTAATATTTTGAATTCTGTTCCATGCATTTCACCAATGTCACATTCTAATATTGAATTTTGTTGTGTTCCTTTTTTTATGGTGAGGGTTTTCATGTTGTTTTCCTTATTCTTATTTCTTGAATTTCTGCGTTTACTTTAGGCATTTGCGTGGGATATCTGTTGGTTTTTCCTCTGATGGCTTTTATTTTTGAACTTTGCTTCTATGGCTCAGTAGAATGTCTGCTCCTTCAGCGAATACCCAGAGGTGTGTGCTGGATATGGACAGAGAGCTCTGATCAGTACTCCAGTGAAGGGCAAGGAACCAGGTGACACCCAAGTTGGGTGTGGAATATCTCCTCTTGTGAAGAGAAGAGAGTTATGGTCACCTCTGTTGTAATCACACCCTCACCTTTTCTCCTCCAAGATGTTCATTGCCTGAGTATCAGCCCTCCATGGGTCCAACACTCATCCATGCTTCCATCTGAACTGCACAGAGGATCTGTGTTGTCCTCAGTGTGAGCACAGATGCCACTGCAGTGACCCATCCCAGGCTATCAGGGAGCTCTGAGTATGTGGAGCCACAGTCATTCATTGCCTAGAGACCAAGCTACACACTGTGACCTCTAATGCTGTCACAGAAATCCAACAGTCTCAGCACTCAGGACTCACACGTCACAGAGTATGGAGGATCCACTGTGCAGTGCTTGTCTATCATGTCCACAGGGCAGCTAGACATTCCCAGAGCCACCTAAGCAGTTTGAGCTCAGATCCCTAGAAACTGTGATATGTTAAAAGGCTGAAGGCACCTCACAGTCATATGTGGTTGCCCAACCTCCTGTCAGTCCTCCCAGCCAGCCAAACTGAAAGTCAGTAGGGAGTGTGGATTGTTCCCTCTGTTAAAAACCCTGGGTCATCGGTGTGCATAGTACTAATCGGCTCCAGTCATACTCATTTCACAGTCTTGCTAGGCACACACAAGAATCTCTGAAGCCTGTACTAGTGTTGGAATTGCTCCTTCTCCCCTCCTGTTTCTGGGTTTGTGTACAAGAACTCTGTGATTGCCTTGCAATGTGGTGACTGTTTCTGCCTATTGCTGAGTGTGCACAAGACCTGCAGGAGCTGCTACCTAATGGCACCTGCTCCCTCTCAGCTTGTTGCTGGGCACCATTGTAGGGGGGATGGAAAGAAAAAAAATTCCCCTGTTCTCTTTCTCTGGGTTAGAAGGCACCCTGTTCCCCTCAGGGCTCTCTGCTGGACTCAAAAACATTGTAGTCTGCCAGGCTTTCCCTCTGGCATAACACCAGTGTCATGTACCCCTGCACTCTGATCTCAACTTGCTCTTCAAAGCTGCTGATTTCTCCAGCTCAGGGCTGATGGGGTTGCTTGTTGTGTGCATGCTCATTGCTGAGCATCTGTACCTTCCAAACAGATCCATGGAGTCTCTCCTCCTTCCTCAGAATCTCCACTGCAGTTTCCCTTCCAACTCTATCAAGACTACACTTTCTCCACTTTTGCTTTTACTATTTTTGCCTACCCTTGAGCAGACCTCTCTGTCGGTATTTTGCCAACTTGGAATCCTCAATGGGTCCTTGAGAAGATGAGATGGCAGGAAGAGAGTTGGATAATATGGTAAGCAATGTAGTTTAAATGTTCAGAAATCCATGTTCTTACGTGTTATTGCCTTTATTGATCTCCCTGCTCCAAAAATGAAATTTGAATGCCTTTGCACATGTCTGAGTATCAGTTTTATTGACTACTCTTTTGAGGGAGGTTATATTGGGGTCTGAAGAGTGTAGAATACATATTATGATCTAGATAACATGTTTTGATTATAAGTGTTTATGTTTCTGAGGTTGGCATAGCATAATAAAGGATATTTTCATGATGATGTTTGAAATATCAAATGATGAGACACATCCTCCAAAAAATATGGAACAACCCTTCAGGAAAAAATGATATTTGCAGTAGGGTGGTTCTTTTTCTGATATGTTTATATTCTATGTCTCCCCACTTAAGCCTCATACTGTAACTTTGCCATGTGGATATTGATAGTACAAGTTTGTGTGGAATTGAACAAATCAGGAAGCTATTTCACCTAAAGTTAGGACCATAGAGGTACTTTTGCAAATTTCATTTTGTGAGTTAGATTGGGGCATTAACTTATTCCATGAGATTGCATTGTGTCCTCTGATGAGTACAATCCTCTTAAACATTTTAATAAGAGATTGAAGACAGCTTAAGATACAGAGTGTTGGAGTCGTTATTCCAGATTCCTGAGAGTGTAATTTCATGTTATCAAAAATATAAATTCCAAATGAGCTAGCATTGTGTTGTAGGACCTTTGAAACTATAGCATGGATGCCTGGGACTAGTAAGATTCTCACCTTCAAAATACAGAATTTTCTAAGAATAAAATATATCTGTTTAAAAATATATTTGGGGGCCGGTGCTGTGGCTTAGCCAGTAAAGCTGCCACCTGCAGTGTTCTCATCCCATATGGGCACCAGTTCAATTCCCAGCTGCTCCACTTCAAATCTAGCTCTCTGTTGTAGCCTGGGAAAGCAATAGAAGGTGGCCCAAGTCCTTGGTCCCCTGCACCCACATGGGAGACCTGAAAGAGGCTCCTGGCTCGTGGCTTTGAATTGGCACAGCTGCAGCCATTGCAGCCATCTGGGGAGTGAACCAGTGGATAGAAGACACACTCTCTCTCTCTCTCTCTCTCACTGTCTCTCCTTCTCTATCTGTGTAACTGTGAGTTTCCAAATAAATAAATCTTTAATATATACATATGTATAAAGGCAAGCATTGTAGCATAGCAGGAAAAGCTGCCACCTGCAATGCTGATATCCCATATGGGCACTGGTTCATGTTCCTACAACTCCACTTACAATCCAGCTCCCTGCAAATGGCCTGAGAAAAGCAGTAGAAGATGGTGTAATTGTTTGGGCCACTGCCACCCATGTAAGTGACCTGGATGTAGTTTCTGGCTTCTGGATTCAGCCTAATACAGCGCTGGCCTTATGATTATCTGGGGAGTGAAACAGCAGTTGGAAATCTCTCTCTCTCTCTCTCTCTCTCTCTCTCTCTCTCTCTCTCCATCTCTCCCTCTCTCCCTCTCTGTCTCTTAACTCCAAATTTAAAAATACATAATAAATCTTTAACCATATATGTTTATTTGCCTAAGGAAACAAGCCTACAATTTCCCACCTCTCAACAAATTCCCTTCTCAAACTTTACAAAGAATACTCGCCTTTCATCCATTTTTAATCTTTTTAATCATAAGGGTGATGGTGATGTGCTGATTTGTCAGTGTCACTTTGAACTTTTCTTGCCTTTCTGGCTTATTTATTAACATTGTCCACATTTATTCTCAATTTGGATGATAAACTATATGGTCACTCTAACTTTGATACTTTTTGCCCTAGAAGGCAAATAACTCTGAGTCACCCTTAGACATAAATAGAAATACTAAGGTTGATATTGCAAAGTGAATGGCACTAATGACTGGGTAATAAATCCTCTCGTTCAGGTTTCTCATTATTTACTTTCAATACAGTGGAAGGGAAACCTAATGGAGTTGTCAGATGATAGATTATTAAAAATAATTTTAAAGATAGATAGCTGTGTAATTTGTGGCATATAACTATTAAGAAGTGTAAAGAATTGAAAAACCTTGTAATGAAACAGCTTCCACTACCATTTATTTATGTGATCACATTTCCTCAGCACATACCACAAAGAACAGAAAAGAAACACAAGAATAAAACTGATGCTGAATACTATCTGAATCTAGAAATAAATAGTAATCATCCCTGGGCATGTGACAGACTCCCATCAATCACAATAGAGGATTTATTGCAAGAAAATATAATATTATTATATTTACCAAAACTTTGATATATGATAACTACATTGTTTTATTTTTTATTTATTAGTTTGCTCTGAAAGGTCTTTATTTCACCTTCATACACAAATGAGAGCTTTTCAGGATATAATATTCTGGGCTAGCAGTTTTTCTATCTTAGCACCTGGGCTATGTCTCCGCCATTCCCTCCCTAGCTTGTAGGGTTTCTGATGAGAAGTCTGCTATGAGTCTAAATGGAGATCCTCTGAGAATAATCTGACGTTTCTCTCTTGCTCATTTTAGGATCTTTTCTTTATGTTGCACCGTGGTGAGTTTAATTACAATGTGTTGTGGTGAGGATCTCTTTTGGTCATGTTTACTAGGGGTTCTGTGAGCTTCCTGTACTAGGATGTCTCTGTCCTTCTCCAAACCCGGAAAGTTCTCTGCTAGTATCTCACTAAAAAGGCCTTCTAATCCTTTCTGTCTGTCCATGCCTTCAGGAACTCCTAGAACTCGAATGTTGGGTTTTTTAATAGTATCCTGTAGATTCCCAACAATATTTCTAAGATTTCTAATTTCCTCTTATTTTCTTTGGTTTGAATGTATACTATTTTTTTTGACAGGCAGAGTGGACAGTGAGAGAGAGAGAGACAGAGAGAAAGGTCTTCCTTTGCCATTGGTTCACCCTCCAATGGCTGCCGCGGCCAGCGTGCTGTGGCCAGCACATCGCGCTGATCCAATGGCAGGGGCCAGGTGCTTCTCCTGGTCTCCCATGGGGTACAGGGCCCAAGCACTTGGGCCATCCTCCACTGCACTCCCTGGCCACAGCAGAGAGCTGGCCTGGAAGAGGGGCAACTTGGACAGAATCCAGCACCCCAACCGGGACTAGAACCCGGGGTGCCAGCGCTGCAAGGCAGAGGATTAGCCTAGTGAGCCGCGGCACAGGCTTGACTGTATACTTTCCTGTGCTCTGACTTCTAAGTCCGATATTCTCTCTTCTGTTTCACTGACTCTGTTTTTAAGACTCTCTAATGTATTTGTCATTTGATCTATTGAGTTCTTCATTTCATTTTGATTTCTCTTCACTATCACATTTTCCTTTTCTGCTAGTTTCTGAGTTTCATTTTGATTCCTTCTTAAGATTTCATTTTCATGAGAGAGATTTTCTATCCTGTCCAGTAAGGATTTTTGTAGTTCAAGAATTTGCTTTTGAAAACTTCTAAATGTTCTTATCATAAATTTTTTGAAATCTGTACCTTGCATTTCTTCTATCTCATCATCTTCATAATCTTGGCTTGGGGTGTTTTGTTCATTTGGGGGCATCATAATGTCTTCGTTGATCTTGTTCCCTCGGTTTCTGTGTTTGTTGCTTGGCGTTGTGGAGATATTCTTTGAATTCTTCCCTCACTGCAATGTTTTTTTCTTGTTATGCTATGACTGTATTAAGTGGACTGTCTGCTTTTGGAGGAGCCTTAGAGGCTTGAGATAGGTGTGGCCAGAAAGCTCTGTTTGGTTCTTCAGTGTTAAGGGTGTGCCAAAGGTGACACACTCGGGTTAGGTGTGGGAAATCTCTCTCTCTCTCTCTCTCTCTCTCTCCCTCTCTCTCTCTCTCTCTCTCCTGTTTTTTTTTTTTTTTTATTCAGGAGGGATGTAATACCTCACAGCTGAGCGGAATTGAACGTATTCAGCTTCCGATCTCTGGCTCCTGTGGGTGTATCATTCATCTGTTGTTTCCCAAGGACCACACAAAGAATCTGTTCTGTCCTCAGTGTGGGCTCAAATTCTCCTGCAGTCTCCCACTGGGTTGCCAAGGTAACTGAATTGTAGTGTCTCTGGAGAGTACTCACGTGAACTCAGTGAGTTCTCTCACCCACCGTCTATTTTTTCACTGTCTCAGTTCATTAGCTCCACACATTTACTAAGTCCAAACCTCCTGTTATTTCACCCCACCCCCCAGTCAGGTTTTTCTGTTTGACTGAGGGCGGGTGCAGTTCTGAGGTTGTGCACAGCCCTGAGGTCACGCAACTTTTACATATGTCCAAAGGGCACCTACTCTCTGCCTTGCTCGCCTTTGCGAGGTGGGCAAAGAAAGAGAAACTCGTGCATACTGGTCCCTTTTTTTCCCTCTCTCCTCTAGTTAGCCTGGTGAACTTTCCCCAGCAGGGCTTCAAGCCTCGTTCCCTCTAGGCTCTACCTGCTGTTTCCCCACCAATGTCTCGGCTTACAGAGGGTCTACCTCACCTCCCCTTCCAGTACTGCTGCGTAGACTCCGCAACTGGGCCCCGGAGCTGTGGACGTCCTTGCTCTCCCTGTAGGTCGTCGGTGTCACATCCACTAGATCCGGAAGAGTTTCCTCTGCAATTTTTCCCCCGAGCTTTTCCTGAAACTACAGTAACTGCACTTTTATTAAACTATCTTTTCCTGGACTATCAGTGCGCGACCTCACTATTCCGCCATCTTGGCTCCGCCCTCTACCTAATTTTTTTAAGATATTTATTTGAAAGACAGAGCTTCAGAGATAGATGGAGAGAAAGCTTCCATCAGCTGGTATACTTACCTAATAACTGTAACAGCCATGACTATGCCAGGCCTAAGCCAGGAGTCTATAACTCCATTGGGTCTCCCTTGTGGCCATCTTCCAATGGTTTCTAAGGTACATTAGCAGGGAGATGCATTGGTATTGGAGCAGCCAAGACTCAAATTGGTACACATGTGGGAGGCTGTCATTTCAGGTGATGGTTTAACCTGTTGTGTCACATCACCAGCCCTTAATATTATCGCATTTATCTAAATATATTCTCTGAACACAGAACATATTACCTTATATTTTTATTTTTAGAATATGATCATGCCAGCACTGTGGTGTAGCAGGTAAAGCCACTGCCTACAGTGCCAGCATCCCATATATGTGCCAGTTCGAGTCCCAGCTGCTCCACTTCTGATCCAGCTGGGAAAGCAGTAGAAGATGGCCAAGTCCTTGGGCCCCTGTAACCATGTGGGAGGCCCGGAAAAGGCTCCTGGTTCCTGGCTATGGATTGGCACAGCTCCGGCCATTGTGGCCAGTTGGGGAGTGAACCAGTGGATGAAAGACCTCTCATTCTTTCCCTCTCCTTCTCTCTCTATGTAACTCTGACTTTCAAAGAAATAAATAAATCTAAAAAAAAACTAGAATATGATCATGAGCCTATGCTTAAAAAGGATTTAAAATTAGTATGAAATTTATTTTATGCTATTTCATGGTCTTTCAGTATTTGCCAGTAATAATCTGAAGAGAGCCACTGTCATTATTTAAATATAACCATTCTTCCTTTGAAAAACATTTCTGGTTTTCACTTGGCTCTTGGTGTTCTGAACACCATGTTTCAGTTTCTGCTGTGTTCCTCCTTTCTTGGGGGAAGTAGAAATGTTGAATAAATGTTTTTATTCCATAAAGGTTGGTTTGCGGTTCTAATGCTTGATTTGATATTCTCTTATCTATGATGCACAATGCTGCAGATGAGAACATCACTGTTTTATTTCTCTTCGACTTCTCTCCTATTAATAAGATAATTGCTTCCTTTGAAGCAAAGAATACAGACTTAAGAAATATTCCAAATTTACTATTACTTTTTTAGATGTGTATTTTATACATGTCAGATATTTGCCTTTTAAACTTAAAAATCTTTCTCAAAAATATTATGTCCTATCAGTTTATTCATTTGTCACAAATTCTTTGGGAGAAGAAAATGTAACTTTCATAAATTTAAGGATCTATAATACCTTATGTTCTTTTTGTATTGAAAGCTTGGCTAACACAGGGTCTGTAACCATGTGTGCCCAAAGATCTTTGGCCATGTTAGAATCTTCCACATCAGGCTAATTATTAAAATGCTTTCCCTGAATTTTCTATTTCTTACCTAATGACTATTATAAAGTATAATATATTATGTATTCAGCCTAGTAAAGTGTTGCGTCCTCATTAACTCAATTCTATTATAGTCTCAGGGACATAAAGTTGGACATCAGTGATTCCATAAAATCTTCATTTGTGTCTAGAATAAGATAATTTACATTACAGAGCTATGTTTGTCTTCTGAGGAAGAAAGAAAGAAGAATGAATCAAACATACAAAGTGGTGCAGAGACAAGAGGTCATGGGACTCCAGGGGGAATAGAGAAACTGAGGGTGTGGAGGCTTTGATTTTTGATAGATTTCCACATCTTGTTTCTTAGCCCTCAGGAGATGTGAATATACTGCCTGCCCTTGTGCTCCATAAAATACCCTTGAATTCTCTACTTACATAATTTTAATAAATTTATTTTCTTTCTTGTTCTTTTATTCTGTAGGTTATAGTTGGAGGCATTTTAATTAAGTCCTCTAATAAGCCAAGAATTAACCATGGATAATATCAGGATTACTTGCAGCTTCTATTGTAGATTGAAAAATTTAAGAGATCATGTATAGCACACTATATAGGTACAAGAAACAAATGATAACATACAAAATAGCTATTTTTTTAGTTATGTCTTTCAGGCCTTCAGCACTTCCTCAAAGCATTTACTCCTGATGGTATAATAATCTCTGTTACTGTTGGGGAGAAGGATTAATATTATAAATCAAATGTATGTTATGGTAAACATTTTATATTTCCATAAGATGCTCTATATTTTAATCATTTTTATCAAAATAAATCCAAACAAAAATATTACTATGTCTCTAAAAGCAACAAAATGCATTTATTTAATTTAGATAAATATGATTTCAAAATTATACATGTGTAATTATATGTTTAAAAAACTTGAATGTTTATTATAAATGTATAATATAAATCTTGATAAGGATCGCAAATGATTTTAAATTATGAATGTGCTTTTTATACATCAGCACATAAAATTGCATCATATATATTAGCCTGCACGTTTATTCTAAATTCTTTCATATTTTGATAATATCAAATATTATAGATGATGCATTATTTCTAAATTAATACAAGCAAGGTCTTATGTGGTCTGTCATTTGAAGTTTTGACAGAACACAGCTTGTAATTATGGCTCCATTCCCTACTAGTTCATGAATCATGTGAATTAAAACCTATAATTCTCATTCTCTTTGTTGGAATTTGCAGTTATTATCTAGGTTTATATTGTAAATATATAGTATAGTGCGTGTTATATACTTTATATTTTGTAATTATTAATAGTAGTAAGGCTATAGAAAATAAATGAGTACATTAATAGACAAATAATAATGACCACTGTTTGATTCATGTTCTCATTTAGTCATTTGTGGAATAGTAATAAAAATCATAAGCAGGTTGGCCAATGGCAAAATGTAAAAGCTGGAGAATTCTTGTAAACAAATTTAAAAGCATTAGATTTTTTTTCTGCTATAAAAATTATTTTTGACATAATGTGAGCTATTTATTTGAAATTCTTGAAAAATCATGTCAAATTGTAGTCAGAGAAAGCAGTTGAGTAAATGAACAAGACTGACTGTTGGGGTGCTGGGGAACTGACTGGGAAAGAGCTTTAGACAACTATCTGGATGATAGATAAAATGTATAATGATGGTAGTGGTAGTTAAGTGTGTATTAACATTTGTTAAACGTCTTCAAAGTATAAATTTAAAATGATTGCATGGTTATACAGTCGTGTATCCCTTAATGATTTGGATGAGTTCTGAGAAATGCATCATTAGGCAGTTTAGTCATCATGAGGTCATAGACTCTACACAACTGAGAAGACTATAAACCCACTGGCCTATATGGGTAAACATTATTTTTGAAGAAATAATTACGCAGTTGAGTTGAGAGATTTTTTATGTCTCTTGAAGAACCAGATTCCTTCATGATTTTGCGATTTCTGCTGTTTAAACAATTTTTCATTCCTTTATATATATATATATATATATATATATATATATATATATATATATATATATAAAGCTTTTATTTAAAGAATATAAATTTCCAAAATACAGCTTATGGATTACAATGCCCCCCCCCAACTTCTCTCCCTCCCCCTACCCTCACCTTTCCCGCTCCCTCTCCCCTTCTGTTCACATCAAGATTCATTTTCAATTCTCTTTATACACATAAGATCAATTTAGTACATATTACGAAAAGATTTCAATGGTTTGCCCTCGCATAGAGACACAAAATGATAATACTGTTGGAGTACTAGTTATAGTATTAATTCACAATGTACAGCACATTAAGGACAGAGATCCTACATGATATTTTTTTAAAAAAATTGATTAATTGTCTATGCAATTTCCAATTTAACACCAAGATTTTTTAATCATTTACAATTATCTTTATATAAAGAAGATCGATTCAATATATACTATGTAAAGATTTCATCAGTTTGCACCCACTCAGAAACACAAAGTGTAAAAATACTGTTTCAGTACTAGTAATAGCAGTATTTCACATTGGATAACACATTAAGGACAGATCCCTCATGAGACGTAAGTACACAGTGACTCCTGATGTTGATTTAACAATTTGACACTCTTGTTTATGGTGTCAGTAATCTCCCTAGGCTCTAGTCATGAGTTGCCGAGGCTATGGAAGCCTTTAGGGTTCGCCAACTTCAATCTTATTCCGACAGGGTCATAGTCAAAGTGGAAGTTCTCTCCTCCCTTCAGAGAAAGGTACCTCCTTCTTTGATGGCCCCTTTCTTTCCACTGGGATCTCACTCGCAGAGTCTTTCATTTAGGTCTTCTTTTTTTTTTTTTTTTTTTTTTTGTTTGTTTTTCAGAGGGTCTTAGCTTTCCATGCCTAAAATATTCTCATAGGCTCTTGAGCCAGATCCGAATGCCTTAAGGGCTGATTCTGAGGCCAGAGTGCTATTTAGGACATCTGCCATTCTATGAGTCTGCTGTGTATCCTGCTTCCCATGTTGGATCATTCTCTCCCTTTTTCATTCTATCAGTTAGTATTAGCAGACACTAGTCTTGTTTGTGTGATCCCTTTGACTCTTAGACCTATCAGTGTGATCAATTGTGAGCTGAAATTGATCACTTGGACTAATGAGATGGCCTTGGTACATGCCACCTTGATGGGATTGTATTGGAATCCCCTGCCACATTTCTAACTCCATCATTTGGGGCACGACTGATTGAGCATGTCCCAAATTGTACATCTCCTCCCTCTCTTATTCCCACTCTTATATTTCACAGGGGTCACTTTTCAGTTAAAATTTAAACACCTAAGAATAATTGTGTGTTAATTACAGAGTTCAACCACTAGTACTAGGATAAAAAAAAAATACTACCATGGATAAAGTATTACATTGTACAACAACAGTCAGCACAAGAGCTGATCAAGTCACTGTTTCTCATAGTGTCCATTTCACTTCTACAGGTTTCCCCTTTGGTGCTCAGTTAGTCATCGCCAATCAAGGGAAACAAATGATATTTGTCCCTTTGGGACTGGCTTAATTCACTCAGCATGATGTTTTCCAGATTTCTCCATTTTGTTGCAAGTGACCGGATTATATTGTTTTTGACTGCTGTATAGTATTCTGTAGAGTACATGTCCCATAATTTCCTAATCCAGTCTACTGTTGATGGGCATTTGGGTTGATTCCAAGTCTTAGCTATTGTGAATTGAGCCGCAATAAACATTACTGTGCAGACGGCTTTTTTGTTTGCCCATTTAATTTCCTTTGGGTAAATTCCAAGGAGTGGGATGGCTGGGTTGAATGGTAGGTTATATTCAGGTTTCTGAGGAATCTCCAGACTGACTTCCATAGTGGCTTCACCAGTTTGCATTCCCACCAACGGTGGATTAGTGTCCCTTTTTCCCCACATCCTCTCCAGCATCTATTGTTGGTGGATTTCTGAATGTGAGCCATTCTCACCGGGGTGAGGTGAAACCTCATTGTGGTTTTGATTTGCATTTCCCTGATTGCTAGGGATCTTGAACATTTTTTCATGTGTCTATTGGCCATTTGGATTTCCTCTTTTGAAAAATATCTATTGAGGTCCTTGGCCCATCTCTTAAGTGGGTTGTTTGTTTTGATGTTGTGGAGTTTCTTAATTTCTTTGTAGATTCTGGTTATCAACCCTTTATCTGTTGCATAGTTTGCAAATATATTTTCCCATTCTGTCAGTTTCCTATTCACTTTCCTGACTATTTCTTTTGCAGTACAGAAACTTTTCAATTTGATGCAATCCCAGTAGTTAATTTTGGTTTTCAGTGCCTGTGCTTCTGGGGTCTTTTCCAAGAAGTCTTTGCCAGTACCTATGTCTTGCAGGGTTTCTCCTATGCTCTCTAATAATTTGATGGTGTCGGGTCGTAGGTTTAAATTTTTAATCCATGTTGAATGGATTTTTGTGTAAGGTGAAAGGTAGGGGTCTTGCTTCATGGTTCTGCACATGGAAATCCAGTTTTCCCAGCACCATTTATTAAACAGACTGACCTTACTCCAGGGACTGGTTTTGGATCGTTGATCAAATATAAGTTGGCTGTAGATGTTTGGATTGATTTCTGGTGTTTCTATTCTGTTCCATTGGTCTATCCATCTGTTTCTGTACCAGTACCATGCTGTTTTGATAACAACTGCCCTGTAGTATGTCCTGAAATCTGGTATTGTGATGCCTCCGGCTTTGTTTTTGTTGTACAAGATTGCTTTAGCTATTCGAGGTCTCCTGTGTCTCCATATGAATTTCAGCATCATTTTTTCCAGATCTGAGAAGAATGTCCTCGGTATCTTGATTGGTATTGCATTGAATCTGTAAATTGCTTTTGGGAGAATGGACATTTTGATGATATTGATTCTTCCAATCCATGAGCATGGGAGATTTCTCCATTTTTTGGTATCCTCTTCTATTTCTTTCTTTAAGGTTTTGTAATTTTCATTGTAGAGACCTTTAATGTCCTTAGTTAAATTTATTCCAAGGTATTTGATTGTTTTTGTAGCTATTGTGAATGGGGTTGATCTTAGCAGTTCTACCTCAGGTGTGGCATTGTCTGTGTATACAAAGGCTGTTGATTTTTGTGCATTGATTTTATATCCTGCTACTTTGCCAAACTCTTCTATGAGTTCCAATAGTCTCTTAGTAGAGTTCTTTGGGTCCCCTAAATAAAGAATCATGTCATCTGCAAAGAGGGATAGTTTGAGTTCTTCCTTCCCAACTTGTATCCCTTTAATTTCTTTTTCTTGCCTAATAGCTCTGGCTAAGACTTCCAGCACTATATTGAATAGCAGTGGTGAGAGTGGGCATCCCTGTATGGTACCAGATCTCAGTGGAAATGCTTCCAACTTTTCCCCATTCAATAGGATATTGGCCGTGGGTTTTTCATAAATTGCTTTGATTGTATTGAGGAATGTGCCTTCTATACCCAGTTTGCTTAGGGTTTTCATCATGAAAGGGTGTTGAATTTTATCGAATGCTTTCTCTGCGTCTAGTGAGATAATCATGTGGTTTTTCTTCTGCAGTCTGTTAATGTGGTGTATCACGTTGATTGTTTTGCGAATATTGAACCATCCCTGCATACCAGGGATGAATCCCACTTGGTCTGGGTGGATGATCTTTCTGATGTGTTGTTGCAGTCTATTGGCCAGAATTTTGTTGAGGATTTTTGCATCTATGTTCATGAGGGATATTGGTCTGTAATTCTCTTTCAATGCTGCATCTTTTTCTGGCTTAGGAATTAAGGTGATGCTGGCTTCATAGAAAGAATTTGGGAGAATTCCCTCTTTTTCGATTGTTCTGAATAGTTTGAGAAGAATTGGTGTTAGTTCTTCTTTAAATGTCTGATAGAATTCAGCAGTGAATCCATCTGGTCCTGGGCTTTTCTTTGTTGGGAGGGCCTTTATTACTGATTCAATTTCTGACTCACTTATGGGTCTGTTTAGGTTTTCTATGTCTTCCTGGTTCAATTTAGGTAGGTTGCATGTGTCCAGGAATCTATCCATTTCTGATAGGTTTCCCTGTTTACTGGCATACAAGTCCTTGTAGTAATTTCTGATGATTCTTTTGATTTCTGTGGTGTCTGTTGTTATATTTCCTTTTTCATCTCTGATTTTACTGATTTGGGTCTTTTCTTTTTTTAGTTAGTTGGGCCAATGGGGTGTCAATCTTGTTTATTTTTTCAAAAAACCAGCTCCTCGTTTGGCTGATTTTTTGTAATGCTTTTTTGGATTCAATCCTGTTGATTTTTTCTCTGATTTTGATTATTTCTCTTTTTCTACTAGATTTGGGTCTAGTTTGCTGCAAATTTTCTAGATCCTTGAGATGCATTGAAAGCTCATCTATTTGGTGCCTTTCCAGTTTCTTGATGTAGGCACCTATTGATATAAACTTTCCTCTTAACACTGCTTTTGCTGTATCCCATAAGTTTTGGTATGTTGTGCTGTTATCCTCATTTACTTCCAGAAAATTTTTGATTTCTCTTTTGATTTCTTCAGTGACCCATTGTTCATTCAGGAGCATGTTGTTCAATCTCCATGTGTTTGCATATGCGCTAGGGATTCCTGAGTTGCTAATTTCCAACTTCAATCCCTTATGGTCTGAGAAGCTGCATCATATGATTCTAATTCTTTTGAATTTGCTGAGACTTGCTTTATGGCCTAATATGTGATCAATCCTAGAGTAGGTTCCATGTACTGCTGAGAAGAATGTGAATGCTTTCTGTGTAGGATGAAAAGTTCTGTAGATATCTGTTAGATCCATTTGGGCTATAGTGTTGTTTAAATCTACTGTCTCCTTGTTGATCTTCTGTCCTGTCGATCTGTCAATATCTGTGAGTGGTGTATTGAAGTCCCCCAGTACTATTGTGTTGGGGTCTAAGTCTCCCTTTAAGTTTCTTAACAAATTTTTTAAATAAACCTGTGGCCTGTAATTAGGTGCATATACATTGAGAATTGTTATATCTTCCTGTTGAATTGATCCCTTAATCATTATATAGTGCCCCTCTTTGTCTCTCTTAACAGTTTTTGTGTTAAAGTTTATGTAGTCCGATATTAAGATGGTTACACCCGCTCTTTTTTCATTTCTGTTGTCATGGTATATCTTGTTCCATCCTTTTATTTTCAGTCTGTATGGAACTTCGTTGGAAAGATGTGTTTCTTGTAGGCAGCAAATAGATGGTTTTTGTTCCTTAACCCAATCAGCCAATCTCTGTCTTTTAACAGGACAGTTTAGACCTTTAACGTTCAATGTGACTATTGATAAGTGGTAAGTTTGCCCTGCCATTTGCCAAAGATATTTTCTAATGTATGCTTTGAATTCCCTGTGATCTTTTGCTGTGAGGTTCCCTTCGTTTACCTTCTTTCATGTTGATGGTCATGTTTCTGTGTTTCTGTGTGTAACACATCTTTAAGTATCTTTTGCAGGGCTGGACGAGTGGCAACAAATTCTTTCAATTTTTGTTTGTTATGAAAGGTCTTTATTTCACCTTCATTCACAAATGAGAGCTTTGCAGGGTATAATATTCTGGGCTGGCAGTTTTTCTCTCTAAGTACCTGGGCTATGTCTCGCCATTCCCTTCTAGCTTGTAGGGTTTCTGTTGAGAAGTCAGCTGTGAGTCTAATTGGAGCTCCTCTGAGAGTAATCTGATGTTTCTCTCTTGCACATTTTAGGATCTTTTCTTTTTGCTTCACTGTGGTGAGTTTAATTACAATATGTCGTGCAGAGGATCTCTTTTGGTCATGTTTATTAGGGGTTCTATGAGCTTCCTGGATTAGGATTTCTCTGTCTTTCTCCAAGCGTGGAAAATTTTCTGCTAGTATCTCCCTAAAAAGGCCTTCTAATCCTTTCTCCCTCTCCATACCTTCAGGAACACCTAGAACCCGAATGTTGGGTTTTTTAATAGTATCCTGTAAATTCCCGACGATATCTTTTAGTTTTCTAATTTCCTCTTCTTGTCTTTGGTTTGACTGTTTCCTCTCCTGTTCTCTGTCTTCTAGGTCTGATATTCTCTCTTCTGCTTCACCCATTCTGGTTTTAAGGCCCTCAAGATTGCTTGTCACTTGATCTATTGAATTCTTCAATTCATTAAGATTTTTTGTCACTATCGTAGCTTCTTGTTCTACTAGTTGTTTCATTTTGTTTTGATTCCTCCGTAGTATTTCATTCTCGCGAGAGAGATTTTCTATCTTATCCATTAAAGATTTCTGTAGTTCAAGAATTTGTTTTTGAGAACTTCTTAATGTTCTTATCAATTTTTTGAGATCTGCTTCTTGCATTTCTTCTATCTCATTATCTTCATAATCCTGACTTGGGGTGTCTTTTCCGTTTGGGGTCATCATAGCGTCTTCCTTGATCTTGCTCCCTCGGAATCTGTTTTTTTTTGGCATTTTTTTTTTCCCCACACACTTTCTCTGGGTTGTCAAGGTAACGGAGTTTGTGTGCACGGTGTGTTCCCAGTTTTTGGATCCCCTTCAGGTTTCTACAGCCTCGGGTTTTTGGTTCCATCTGCCTCAGTGACGGGCGGGCGGGCGGGCGCGCGTTGTCCCACTGCGTTTAATCAAATTCGACTTCGCAAGGTGGGCGGCGAGAGGGGCTAGTGTCTGTGCGGGCTCGCCTCAACTGTGGTGTTTCCCCCGTGGGGGTCTGCTTCCCCCCTCCAGTGTCTCGGGATCCCTGTATCGGCTCCCGTTCAAGCGCGCAGATCCTGCGGCGATTGTGTTCCGCCCAGCTCCTGTCGCAGCCGGCGGGTGCGCGCCGTGCCACTGCGTTCAGTCTAGCTCGAATTCACAGGGTGGGTGAGGAGAGAGGCTAATGTCCATGCAGGCTCACCTCAATTGTGCTGTTTCCCCTGTGGGGGTCTGCTTCCCCCCGCCAGTGTCTCGGGATCCCTGTATCGGCTCCCGTTTAAGCGCTCAATTCCAATGGCGACTGTGTTCCATCTGGTTCCCGTCCCTCCCGGCAGCTCCCGTGCCACTATGGCACGATTTGCTGTTCGCAAACTTACTTTCCCCTAGGTCCTCTGTGTCTCATTCACTGGGTGCGGAAGAATTTCCACTGCATTTTTTTCCCTGAGATTTTTCCTGAGGCTACAGTAACTCTGTTTTTATTAAACTATTTTTTTGCGGACTGCTAGTGCGCGTCCTCACTATTCCGCCATCTTGGCTCCACCCCAATTTTTCATTCCTTTAATATCTTTATGTTATATTCAGTTAAAAAACTTTATCATGTACTGTTTAGTGAGGAGGATAGGAAATGAATCTATGCTACTCATTTGAGATAATGTTTTTCATTTTTAGTAGTATTTGGCAAATTATATGATTCCAATCTTTTGACATTTTAGGTAACAAACTGAAATAGGAACCATTATTTGAAGTTGTTCCAGATTGGCATTAATCTCACTATCTTGCAATAAGCATGTTTGTCTTATTAAAGTATTTTGGCACATTAAGATGTTCTTTCATTTTCTTCAGGATATTCCACACTGCAGAATCTCAGAAATGTGAGATAATGTCCCATTTTGGCATTTATTTGCATTTCCCTGATGATTAGCAATGGTGAATTCTTTCTCTGTTTGTTGTTTATATATCTATTGCATATCAAGTGACTATAGTTAATAATTTCAGCAATTTCAGAATTGCTGAGTTAAATTTAAAATATTCTATTAAAGAAAAGATAAACCTATGAGCTAGTGATCATGCTAATTATCTTGATGTAATCATCCCACATAATTATACATATGTCAAAACTTCACACTATACTCCATATACCTAAATAATTTTATCTTTCCATTAAAAATAACTGTAAATATTTGGTACAGTAAAGAAAAACAGCCATGATAATTTAAAATGCCAACCTAGAAAAAAGATCAATATTTTAATAGGGAATAAATCATATTTTTAAACATTTGTAACCTAAGTGTTATCATCTTATGATTTAGAGTCCAGTCAGAGAAACAAACAATTTGGAGATAGTTATATATATCACATAAATTTATATATTTTATACAGATATAGATATATGATTATTTTTATCTACATCTGTGTGTGTTGATGTCTATTTTTCTATCCAGCATCTGTCTAAAAGGATTTATTAAAAAGAATTTAAGGTTTCAGTTCTCAGAGTTGGTCAAATAATACCTTTATGTCTTAGCTGGAACTTGAAGTCTGTAGGAAAAACACTCAGGAAGAGCAAATGGACATAAAATTAGGGTAGAAGAAGAAAAATCTATAACAAGAGTATAAATTAGAACCCATAAGGACAAACTAGAAATGGCATCTTAAACAACCTGCAACTTTGATGGCATAGGTTTTCTTTAGGAACAACTGGACTCTCTGTTATCAAATAAAGTGTATACCTAGCTCAGGAGTTAGAGAGGCTAAAGGAGCACTCAGGGAAACGTGGGATAGTTACAGACCTACAGGATGCCCACACTAGCAAAATGAAGCAGCAGTAAGTATCAATATATGTGAGTTACAAAAACACTTAGTAACCCTACTCCAAACAATATGGCTAAAAACAAATGTGGCTTATAGTTCACTTCAGATTTCCACAGTTCATACAAAAATAGGAGAGGGAATACTGGGGAATGTAGTTCCAAGATAATTAAGTTACAAATTATAAAATCACTACAGTCTACCATTGTTAATCTAGTATCCATGCATGTGTCTTTAAATCATACTTAGTTTATGCATTAAACAAATGGTAAAAGCATACTTCCATTCAACAAGATGCAACTGTCTGACATGCGACCACAAGTATGTTAACCATTACCATAAAAGAAGATTAAATATCTCCTTTGTAGGCTTGGCAATGATTTTTTTTTTCATTTTGCTCTTTTTCCCTCTTTTCAAAATTATTTATTTATTTGAAAGAGAGAGAGGAAGAGAAAGAGAATGAGAGAACAAGCACACTTTTTGCTAGTTCACACAAAATTATTATGGTGATTATAGTCCTTGTTTCTGCAACAGTTCACATGATGGCTGGTATTTAAAATTTCTTTATCTTAGTGCTAATTTTGGATTACTTTTCATAAGCCATCAGAAGTTTATGATTTGTGGTTTGGTGGTATGTTTCTGAAAAACCTAAGACATTAGTCATTTTTCCTGAAGTACTTTAACTTCATAGACTTTAATCACAGAATAAGTAAGTACAAAGGAATGTCCCCATAGGATCTTCTGAATTGCAGACATATTCTCTGTTAATTCCATTTTATAAAGGAATCAAATTATCCGAGGAGCCAAAATCAATCACACAGACAGTACAGTAAAAGTTTTTTTTTTTTTCTTTGTATTTACTGCCCTCAAGTACCTAATATGGCCATGTGCCAGTATGAAATTCCAGTTCAAGAGAGTCTGTTATATCACCTGGGGAAACCGTGCCTATCTTTAGAACTAAGACCTTTAGAGCAGTAGAGAATAAACTTATGTGGATGAAATAAAATATTTTGATAGTAAATAATTAAGAAAATTAATGAATGGAATTACTTGTGTTTTGATCACTTGATTCTCACACTAGCAAATCCTACTTATGGAAAAAACCGAAAAATATGAGGAGTCCTCAGAAAGTCCATGGAAAAGTGTGTATCATGAAGAAGCTATGCCTTGCCTTGATTTCAGGTTTTCCCCATCAAAATGAAGTTATGTTTTAATTGTGTATGCAAATATTTTGAAATCCCATCATGTACCCATTTTTGATGCAGAGCATCCACTGTGCCCTAGCATACATTTAGATGTACTTCAAGGCAAATTGATACCATAGCTAAATATTCAAATCGACGTCTCATCATTCTATCAAGCCAGCTGCTTCAGAATGCCAGAGAATATGGTAACACAAATAAGTTTCGCATTCCTGGGCCTATTAGAACACTTAATTTGCTTATGATTTATTACTGTAAGTGCTGTAATGCCATGTGCAATACCATGATACTGCATAAGTTAACATATAATCTCATGGATTATAGTAAGTGCATTGTATAGGAAGTAGACTAATACCAATACATGTATACAGAGTATGTTTCTATTACAGTATGAACAAAAACACTACTATTTTCATTTGACAGTAGTCTGAAAATGGCATATTGAAGGAAAATTGTTGATCTCTGAGATTTGTGCATTTGGTACTTAGCAGTGGTGGGAGCAATATCATCTTTAGTGTATGAATGTCAATATTATTTTACCTCTGTCTCTGCCGTCATGGCCACTTCATTCATGAGTTCATTAGGCAATCACATAAATGACAGCATGACTGGCATCTATAGTATTGGCCATGTTTTTTCATTTCATTATTAAAAATGTTTTCTGGTGGGGTCACTGATGAATTTTGAAATGGGATGATATCTTCATATACGATACCTATTCTGAGAGGTCTACCTTTATTTACAACTTTCTAATCATAGTCTTTCTAAATCAAAGACTATGCTTCCTTGTATCTCATGTTTCCAGTGTCTCTACATTGACATCTGTGCATTTGGCATAATAACTTATGCTTTTATGGAGTAGATTTTGCTGGAAAAGAATTTTTTGTTTAAATACAATATAGTATGTCACTTGAGGATTGATTAGGCTTTGTTTCTGGGTAAACTCAGACATGTAACCTCAGTAATTTCTTCAGTGGTAATCAATGTCAACAGTGTCTACAGGAGCCATAGTTGTCTCATCTGCAGCAGAGTATTGAGATTGTAGTGTGATTTTTTAAAAAAAAAAATATTTATTTGTTTGAAGGGCAAAATTACAGCGAGGCAGAGGCTGAGAAAGAGAGAGAAGTCTCCCATCTTCTGGATCATTCTCCAAGTGGTGGCTGGAGCTGGGTGGATCTGAAGCCAGGAGCTTCTTCTTGGTCTCCCACACGGGTGCAAGGGCCCAAAGAAATGGGCTATCTTCTACTGTTTTCCTAGGCCATATCAGAGAGTTGGATCAGAAATGGAGCAGCCAGGGCTTGAACTGGTGCCCATATGGGAAGTCAACACTGCTAGCAGCATGTTTACTTCTCTGCACACAGCACTGGCCTCTGTAGTATGATTTTGAAGTGGATGTAGTCTTTCAAAGCTGTTTGACTTTAGTCTGCAGTGCATTGGATATCAGTCAAACCTAGATTTTGATGGCTGTAGTCATTTTTCTAGTGATTTGGGACACATAGGGGACTGCCTCGTTGTCCTGACCTGCAAGGGTGAGTTGTTCTGGTGTTTGTCACAGCAATAGGCTCTATGATGTGGGTAAGAGCTTTCCTTAGGTACTGTTGTGTGGATATAACTAATGCTAGAGTTTATAGCACGAAAAAACCAGGTCCCAGCACTGGAAGATGTTAAGGGAATCTTGCCCCTGTCCCAGATTGAGTGTAGCATATATTCCTATGACTTTAAGGCATATAATACTAATAATCACAGTCCTGGAGCTGCAGGATCCAGTAGGGTCCTTACCCAGGTCTAATAGGTAAATGCCAGTACTGGCAGTCACCAACATGAAGCAAAGGAATGTATATAGGGTCCTCAAGACATTATAGGTGAATACAAATTGTGCCACAGTTATAACACCAGCAGCAACAGTTCCAGAATTACAAAATACAGAAGAGACTGCCCCATATCCCCTGAGATATGCAAAGGTGACACTAGAGGTACATTTTCCCATTGATGGTTATTTGTTTGTTTTTAGTTTGGGACTATCTTGAATACATTTTATACAAATATTTTTGCATAGGACTTTTGTTCAATTTCACTTGATAAACAGTAGTGTGATTGCTGAATCATTAATTACCTGTGTAGCTTAATAAAATACTACCATATAATTCTCTGAAGAAATGTGCAGTTAACTAAGGAAAGATAATTCCAATCTCTTTGTTTTCCCACCAAATTTTTGCATACCAGTTTTTAATTTCATCATTTAGTAGGGTGTCTTATTAGTATTTATTTGCATTTTCTCATTATTAATACCTTCCAGTATTTTCCATATGCTTATTGGTCAATCATTTATCTTCTTTTATGGGTGGTTAATTCACATTCATACATTCAGTATTAGTCCTTAGTGTTTCTTCATGTAGAACCTCCACAGGACTTAAAAAACGATCTTAAAAGATGTCCTTAAAAGATGGCTATGAACATTCTCTATAATCAGCTGTCTGAGACACAAAGAGACAGAGACAGAAGGAGAGAAGCACACACTGGGATTTATCCTTTTTCCTTTGTATTATGTATCCTTACTTCCACAACATTGTGTTCCTAAGATGAGAATTAGTCAGTCTAACTCATACAAAAGAAATAGGGAATTGCACTCCAGATTTTGAATGGGAGTGATTCAATATAAGAAAACAAAATAAATGTCGGATTTTGTGAAATCCTTTTTATTTGTTCAGACGTTGAAATGATTATGTATAATTTTCTTTATTATTTTTGTGCTATGGTTTACACGGGTTAGCTTTTAACTGTTAAACACACTTGATCAAAATAAACTTATATATGTTATTGAATCATCATTTTATTGTTTTATTGGATATAAGATTATTTAGATAGATTTCTTTTCATCTGTTGTGGCAAATTTTCTCTATCTCACCCAAGTTATCAAATTTACTCCATTAAGTCATTTCGACTTTTATATTTAATTGGCTTTATATCTGTGAAGTCTGCAGTGAAACTACCTTTTACGTTCCTTATATTGATAATTCACAATTCCTATACTTGTTCAATAGAGTTGAGATGGTTAATTTAAGTTGATTATAAAAGTAGGTCATTGTAAAAATTAGAAGAATATGGCTGGCACCGCGGCTCAATAGGCTAATCCTCCGCCATGCAGCACTGGCACACCAGGTTCTAGTCCCAGTCAGGGCACCGGATTCTGTCCCGGTTGCCCCTCTTCCAGGCCAGCTCTCTGCTGTGGCCCGGGAGTGCAGTGGAGGATGGCCCAAGTGCTTGGACCCTGCACCCCATGGGAGACCAGAAGAAGCACCTGGCTCCTGCCATCGGATCAGCTCAGTGTGCCGGCCACAGCACTCCAGGCACGGCGGCCACTGGAGGGTGAACTAATGGCAAAGGAAGACGTTCCTCTCTGTCTCTCTCTCACTGTCCACTCTGCCTGTCGAAAGAAAGAAAGAAAGAAAGAAAGAAAGAAAGAAAGAAAGAAAGAAAGAAAGAAAGAAAGAAAGAAAGAAAGAAAAAAAAGAAAATGCATGAGTGAACAACATTGTACATATTTCCTTGTATATACATTTATGCCTAATTTCACATCAGAAGGCATGTAGATAGAAGTAAACTGTGGATCCTGGCTTTGGATCAGTGCAGTGTGCTGGCCAAGTGGCCATTTTGGGGGTGAACTAAAGGAAAAGGAAGGCCTTTTTCTCTGTCTCTCATTGTCTAACTCTGTCAAAAAAAAAAAAAAAAAAACCTCATTCCATAATTAAGTGTTAAAGAGTAATCACTTTTTTTAAAGCTTTTATTTAAAGAATATAAATTTCCAAAATACAGCTTATGGATTACAATGGCTTCCCCTACCCATAACTTCCCTCCCACCCGCAACCTTCCCCTTCCCGCTCCCTCTCCCCTTCCATTCACATCAAGATTCATTTTCAATTCTCTTTATATTCAGAAGATCATTTTAGTACATATTACGTAAAGATTTTAACAGTTTGCCCTCACATAGCAACACAAAGTGAAAAATACTGTTGGAGTACTAGTCATAGTATTAATTCACAATGTACAGCACATTAAGGACAGAGATCCTACATGATTTTTTTAAATTCATTAATTTTCTATGCAATTTTGTTAATCATTTTCAATTATCTTTATATAAAGAAGATCGATTCAGTATATACTAAGATTTCATCAGTTTGCACCCACACAGAAACACAAAGTGTAAAATTACTGTTTCAGTACTAGTTATAGCATTACTTTACATTGGACAACACATTAAGGACAGATCCCTCATGAGTCGTAAGTACACAGTGACTCCTGATATTGATTTAACAATTTGACACTCTTATTTACGGTGTCAGTAATCTCCCTAGGCTCTAGTCATGAGTTGCTGAGGCTATGGAAGCCTTTAGGGTTCGCTGACTTCAATCTTATTCTGACAAGGTCATAGTCAAAGTGGAAGTTCATCAGAGAAAGGTACCTCCTTCTTTGATGGCCCCGTACTTTCCACTGGGACCTCACTCGCAGAGATCTTTCATTTAGGTCTTCCTTTTTTTTTTCCCAAAGTGTCTTGGCTTTCCATGCCTAAAATATTCTCATGGGCTCTTGAGCCAGATCTGAATGCCTTAAGGGCTGATTCTGAGGCCAGAGTGCTATTTAGGACATCTGTCATTCTATGAGTCTGCTTGTGTATCTCGCTTCCCATGTTGGATCATGTTGGATCGTTCTCTCCCTTTTTATTCTATCAGTTAGTATTAGCAGACACTAGTCTTGTTTGTGTGATCCCTTTGACTCTTAGACCTATCAGTGTGATCAATTGTGAACTGAAATTTTCATTTTTAGTTTTTGCAATAGTGTATTTTTTTAATTTATTTGACAGATAGAGTTAGTGAGAGAGAGAGAGACAGAGAGAAAGGTCTTCCTTCCGTTGGTCCCCCCCCCCAATGGCCGCCATGGCAGGAGCTACGCCCATCCAAAGCCAGGAGCCAGGTACTTCTTCCTGGTCGTCCATGCCGGTGCAGGTGCCCAAGCACTTGGGCCATCCTCCACTGCCTTCCAGGGCCACAGCAGAGAGCTGGACTGGAAGAGGTGCAAGCAGGACTAGAACCTGGGACCCATATGGGATGCTGGAGCTGCAGGCAGAGGATTAACCAAGTGAGCCACAGCACCGGCCCCACAATAGTGTAATTTTAATTTACTTTATAATTACAGGCTTAATGATCCACTAAATAAATAATCATTTTTAAATTGGACAAATTAAGTCATACATATGTATTCACATATATATATATATATATGTATGATTTATTTAAAAGACAATCTAATTTTCTTAAATTTTAAATATTTTTAAATATAAGAAAAAATAATTAAAAATGGATTCAGATACTAAAAGTAAAACCAAAGAGGGAGAAACAGAAAGGGAGTGATGGAGGGAGAGAGAAAGTAGGAGGGAGAAAGGGAGGGAGCAAGAGAGAGAGAGAGAGGTATTGATTAATTTTCTATCAGCTGGTACACTCCCAAAATGCCCATAACAGCTGGGAATAGGCTCGGCCAAAATCAGGAGCCAGGAACTCCAGCCTGGTTTCTCACATTGGTGGCAAGAGCCCAAATACTTGGGTCATTATGTATTGCCTCCTGGTTGAATTAGCAGGATGCTGAATTGAGAATGGAGGTAGAACTTGATCTCAGGCACTCCTATTTGGGGTTGTACAACCCAAGCAATGGCTTAACCCACTGTGCCACAGTTACTTGTGCTGTTTGTGTATAAGATGGCAATATAAACAACATATGTTATAAGTATGTGAAAATGACCTTACCTAATGGAGAAGTTAAAGTGAGAGGAAAATTTTATTGATTGCTGGGAGAGGATGGGACCTATTGAAATAATAATCCAGGGACTTGACTTTATCAGTGCATTTACAAAATTCAACCCTGATAACAAGAAGATAATCATTGAAATCTATTGATTCTATTTCTAAAATTTATTAGCTCCTTAGAAATCCTTCCTAGAGATCCTTTAATGCTAAAAGGGAGAGAATGATCCAACATGGGAAGTGGGATACAAAGCAGACTTATAGAATGGCAGATGTCCTAAACAGCACTCTGGCCTTGGAATCAGTCCTTAAGTCATTCGGATCTGGCTGAAGAGCCCATGAGAGTATTTTAGGCATGGAAAGCCAACACACTCTGGCAAAAAAAAAAAAAATAAAAAACCTAAATGAAAGATCTCTGCAAGTGAGATCCCAGTGGAAAGAATGGGCATCAAAGGAGGCCTCCCTCTGAAGGGAGGAGAGAACTTCCATTTTGACAATGGCCTTGTCAAAATAAGGCCGGAGTTTGTGAACTCAAGAGGCTTCCATGGCCTTGGCGGCTCATGATTAGATCCTGGGGAGATTGCTGACACCTTAAACAAGAGTGTCTGTTTGTTAAGTCAACAACAGGAGTCACTGTGTACTTACTCCTCATGTAGGATCTGTCCTTAATGTGTAGTTCAATATTAATTAATGCTATGACTAGTGCTCAAACAGCATTTTGCACTTTGTGTTCTGTGTGGGGGCAAACTGATGAAATCTTTAGTTAATATATACTAAATTGATCTTCTGTATATAAAGAAAATTGAAAATGAATCTTGATGTGAATGGAATGGGAGAGGGAGCGGGAGATGGGAGGGTTGAGGGTGGGAGGGAAGTTATGGTGGGGGAAGCCATTGTAATCCATAACTGTACTTTGGAAATTTATATTTACTAAATAAAAGTTTTCACCTTCCACTTTCATTAATACTACTCACACATTCACTGTTCATTTATTGTTAAGCCACACACCGTTTCCATGCTTTGCTTGGTCGCATCAAGATGCCATGACACCATGCATTCATTTTAGAATCCTCCCCCTTCAGCTCACACAAACTAGCCTATCATAGGAGCCCACCAAACTTTGATGAATGGACGCTCAGGTTCCTATTTTCCAGCTTCAGTGGGCAGAGTCCTTCCAAAAATATGCAAAGAATTTAGTATTATCTTTCATATGAGATGTGAATTTTGAATGAATGAGGAGATAAAATTGTCTTATGAGAAAGCAGCTATGTTTTGATATAATTTTCATTTTGTTGCAGTTGTGTTTTTTTAAAAAACCAAACAATGGAGGATGATGGTAGATCTAGTTAAGTATAGTGAAAGTAATTACAGAGCACTGAAACTTTACTCCAGTATACCCTGGTACATGTCTACCACCAGTAGACAATAAATGATACTAGATGTCACAACAAATTGCCCAAACATAGAAACTTCAGAGATATCACAAAACTCATACATATGCTGTGGCATTCATCACAATTGGGAATAACGCACTGGGACTTTGGTGTTGTCTGGGTTCAATGTTTTGTCTGAATTTCAAAGGCAGTTTTTTTGGACATAACAATCATAAATATGTTATATACTACTTAGTAATCAAAATGGAAGTTTCATTATTATTTGTGAGCTTTTAAACATTTCCCTTGGGATTCTACCAAAAGGAACTCAATTTCATTTCGACAAAATACTTCTGAGCACAGATAGCATAAATAAAAGCATGACATCAAAATATTTGGAAAAAAATCAGTGACAGTTGTTTCAGGTAAAATTCTTTTAAGTTTACTGTAATGATTTAAAATCCATTTTTCCTGAAGTCAGATACCTGCATTAGCTTGGCTATACCAGGCATATTTTTAATTTCCTAATATTACATAAAAAATTTAATATTTGATCAATATCTATATTGCCAAGTTAAAGTACTTCTATAAACTAATCATTAATCTTATTTTCTAACATTTCTAGATCATATCCTCAGTTTTATCTGTGTATCAAATATCTCAAAACTTAATAGTTTATCATAATTGCTTCAGATTATCTTTTAAAGATAAATACTTCAGATGTCACTCAAGCCCAAAATATCCTCCTTTTCAATTCTATCCTCTGTTTTAAGGATTTATTTACTTATGTATTTGAAAGGCAGAGTGACAGAAAGAGAGATAGACAAAGAGACAGAAAGAAATTTTCCATCTACTAATTCCTCCCCAAATAGCCACAACAGCTACGACTGGGCCAGGCCAAAGCCAAGAGCCAGGAACTCCTCCTGGTCTCCACCACGGTTGGCAAGACCCAAACACTGCAGCCACTCTCTGTTACACTCTGTGTTACCAGCAGAGTAGCTCATACTTGAACTGGCATTGTGATATGGGATCCTTGTGTTACAAGTGGCAGCTCAACCCACTGCACAGTGCCAGCCCTATAATTTTATTCTTTCCTTCCTCAGAGAAAATGATTAATGTGGATTTATTTATAATAACCCACAAATGTATTTTAAGTAATCACTAAATGCCTGTGACCAGGGTTTCCCGTATGAATGCTGGTTCAATTCTTGGCTATTGCTTTAATCCAGCTCCATGATAATCTGCTCAGGAAAGCAGTAGAAGATGGCCAGAGTGATTGGGTCTTGCCACCCATGTGAGAGACCCAGATAGAGTTCCAGGCTCAACACTTCATGTTGGCCCAGCCCTGGCTGTGGCAGCCATTTCAAGAGTGAACCATTGAATACATTTCTCTCTCTCTCTCTCTCCCTCCCTCCATTCCTCCCTCCCTCCCTCTCTCCCCTCTCCTTCTGTGACTGTAAGTTCCTTTCAAATAATTTAATAAATATTAATTATTAATATGTTCCATTGAAAATACATCAGTGAGGCTGGCGCCGTGGCTCACTAGGCTAATCCTCTGCCTTGCGGCGCCAGCATACCAGGTTCTAGTCTCGGTCGGGATACCGGATTCTGTCCTGGTTGCCCCTCTTTCAGGCCAGCTCTCTGCTGTGGCCAAGGAGTGCAGTGGAGGATGGCCCAAGTGCTTGGGCCCTGCACCCCATGGGAGACCAGGAAAAGCACCTGGCTCCTGCCATCGGATCAGTGCAGTGCGCTGGCCGCAGCGCACTGGCCACGGCGGTCATAGGAGGGTGAACCAACGCCAAGGGAAGACCTTTCTCTCTGTCTCTCTCTCTCACTGTCCACTCTGCCTGTCAAAAAAAAAAAAAAAAAGAAAATGCATAAGTGAACAACATTCATCATTGTACATATTTCCTTGTATATACATTTATGCCTAATTTCATATCAGAAGGCATGTAGATAGAAGTAAAACTGTGGACTTTGGGCCTTTGAACATTTTCAAATATCATCTATTGCCAGATTTCTGTTTAAAGTGGTAATGATGTCCAATCATATGTCCAAGTAGTGGAATGATGTTTCAATTTTTACAAATATTTGCTATAATTTTACATTATCAGCTCTAGTAAAAAGAAAAAACATGTTAATCAGATAGGGAAAAAACCATATACCATTATAAATTGTGCACACAAATATAAATTTTATTAAAGTACATCAAATACACATAAAAGCGTACAGGGCATAGTGCGCAGCTTGATGAATTTTCTTTTAAAAGTAGCTCTGTAGGCCGGCACTGTGACTCACTAGGCTAATCCTCTGCCTGCAGCGCTGGCACCCCGGGTTCTAGTCCTGGTCCAGGCACCAGTTCTCTCCCGGTTGCCCCTCTTCCAGTCCAGCTCTCTGCTGTGGCCAGGGAAGGCAGGGGAGGATGGCCCAAGTTCATGGGCCCTGCACCTGCATGGGAAACCAGGAGGATGCACCTGGCTCCTGGCTTTGGATCGGCACAGTGTGCTGGCCGTAGCGGCCATTTAGGGAGTGAATCAAGGGAAGGAAGACCTTTCTCTCTGTCTCTCACTTTGTAACACTGCCTGTCAAAAAAAAAAAAAAAAGTAGCTCTGTAATAAAGGATTCCATCAAATATGAAATTACCACATTGCCTGGTTCCCAGAACCTTCTGTGCATTCTATTCATTGTTTCTCTTCAAGTCTAAGTGATATATAGACTTATAACATTTTGGATTAGTTCTACCTATATTTAGAATGATATATTATTAGGCACAGTGGGCTAAGCTGTCACCTAAATCCTCACCATCCCATATACCCCATATTAGAATGCCAATTTAAGTCCTAGTTACTTCACTTCTGATCCAAGTGCCTGTTCATGTGCCTGGAAAAGCAGCAGAGGAAGGCCCAAGTATTTGTCAGTCTTGTGATAGGCCTGAATGGTCCTCTGGATTCCTGGCTTCTGCCTGCACCACCATCAACCTTGTCTGTCAGTTGGGAAGTGAACCAGCAGGTGGAAGATCTCTCTCTCTCACCTCTTTCACTCTCCCCTTCTGATAAATAACTATATCTTAAAAGAAGAATGAGATTTTACTGGAATAAAACAGCATTGCTTTCTGTATATGTGTGTGTGTTGAGGCTTCTTTTGGTCAGGAGCATGGCTGCAATTTTTTTTTCCTTTTTGTTGTAACTGGTCATATTTATTTATATCTTATTGAAAAAATAAAAGATAGTTTATATATTTACTTCTGGAGTAGATATTTCAGGGAGTTATTGCTGCATTCAACTGCCCAAAATTCAGTGCCTTAAAACAACTGTTTTATTAATTTGTATAATCTGTTTATATATTCAGCTGAGCTTTTGACTATGGGATTACGGATGGAGCATCCAAAGATAAAGTTTTCCAAGTAAAATAGATATATCCTTTTGTCTCAGGGTTTAGGATCATAAGTCTTTAATATCACTTCTGACACAATCTCTTCATCAAATTGTCATAGGGTACCTTCACATCCAGGGGCTTAAATGTGGAAGGAAGAATTTGGCACACAATTTTTCAAAAAAATAGAAACTGTAACCTCTTGTTTCAACAATTTATTCTCATATGTAAAATGTAGCTTTTCATGTCTCTTTCTAATGATGAGAATACTATTGAAAAGTTCAGAATTGCACCATTTAAGTCAGACCCAGATACAAATGGGCTCATTGGATTCAATATATCAGGTCAATTTCCTTTAACTCAAAGACTGCAGAATGCAAAGATATGGAACATTTAATATTGAGAACGGTATAGGACAACTGCAACAAATACCTGCATTCAAAGGGCTAGAAGTGGGGAGATACTATGTCAGGGAAATCCTTACATCATGCCAGGTATCTTGGTAGCACATCTGCTTTGTAATGGGGGCATTCCTAACTCTTAGTCCTGCATTCTGACACATTCTTCCTTTTTCCATGAGAATGGTACATGCTGCCATCTGAGTTGCTTTCTCAACCTCAGGGTGTTTTTGCTAAACAGGGTACTGAGAGACCACATTTCATTTTCATTTCCTTTTTGTTTTAGTGGGCATAATTTGTTTAAAAGCTATACAGGTTCTGTGCGGCTCAAATTATTATCAACTCTGTTAAACAAAACTGCTCCTAGATAAATCTTCAGGGAAATGTTTGCAACAGATTGTGATTCAACTTAACACGGGAAATCCCTTCAGGATTCCTGGAAGATTTCAGGTCTGACAACAAAAGTGAAGAGGCATGCTGTACATTCTCTGAAGATTCCTGAGGTGTTTTTGTTGTTGTGTTTTTAGCTTATACATTGGATCATATGATGTTTTAGAACTAAGACAGCTTTTTTATTGGCACTAATTTGGTGCATTTACTTAATGACAATTCTTTTTAAGAGCCATCTGTTGACAGAAAAATTGTGTCCTAAATATTTGTAAATTCTTCTAAAACAAACAGTTTCTGGAGTGGGCATTCGGTCTAATGGTTAAGATGCCATGTGGAGCATCCATGTCCTGGAGTGCTTAGGTTCAACACTCAGCTGTGCTCTCCATGCCATTTTCCTACTAATGGACATGCAGGGAGGCAATAGATGATGGCACAAGTAACTGGGTCTCTGTTACCCTCATGGGAGACCCAGAATGAGTTCCTGGTTCCTGACTTTGGCTGGCTGTTGTATGCATTTCAGGAGATCTCCCTCTCCCTCCCTTTCCCCCATTCTCCATTTCTTCCTTTCAAATCAATGAATGACTAAACGAATATGCGTTAAAATAAATAGTTCCTTTTTGTCTTTTTTTCATATACTTCCTTAGACATCTAGAAAACCCCAATTATTACCTTCAGTAGGCTCTCTGAAAATCCTTAGCCATGGCAAACTCATTATGCACATACTTTATGTTTTGTATTATTGCATGCAGCAGTGTTGTTAAACAACTGCCACCACACAGTATGCATCAGCTGTCCCTCCGTTTCTATAGTAATTGTTTTGTTTTGTGTCCTACATCCAGTTAACCTTACGTTCAATACCCTGGAACTCAAGAACATTACCCAGTTCATTCATCCCCCCCTCCCTAGATAATAAATCCAGATAGGTAGGAAAATAGACAGGTTGTTTAGATGTACTGTTGCTTTAGATAAAATGTGAGATGTATTTGGAATTTCTTTCTTTTTTTTTTTTTTTTTTTTTGGTGGTGATAGAGGATCTTATTCACTGATTGCCCTCCAAATGCCCTCAACAGCCAGAGTCCAGAACTCATTCCAGGTTTCCCATATGGGTGGCAAGGACCCAGCCACTCGCATCATAGTCTCATATCTCCCATAATTTGCATTAGAAGAAAACTAAAATCAGAAGCAGAGCTGGAACTTGAACACCAGTACTCTGATGTGGGGTTTGCACCTTCCAATTGTAACTGCTATAAAAATTTCCTGCCCTCAAATTTGTCATACGCATCAACATCACTATTTAATTAAAGAATATTTCCATCACTCCACAAAGAAACCTTGTATCACTAATTTCTCCTTCACTTCATCCTCTGCAACTACTGATCTACTTTCTTCCTGCATGGATTTACCCATTATGAACATTTAAATTTCATTGTGGGAAACAAAATGGGTATTATATAAGCATGCATGCAGGTGTATGTGTGTGCGTGCATGTGTGTGTGTTTAGGATAGATGTTGGGAAAATAAATATCATAGAGGAGTTAACAAAGAACACCTGGGAAGATCAAAATGCAAATGAACAGAAAGAAATTCACACTCATGGGTGAGAAAGAGTACTCAGCAATATTACAAGTAAATCACAGAAGTTCAGGGAGACTATCAGTAAAATACAAATAAAATAAGAGTGGGGAAATGTGTCTATTAAGAGAACAGTGAGATTCAGAATAATGTTTTCACTCAGTGTAGTGGAGAAACCATATGCTGTCACTGCAAAAATAGTTTTAGTGTAACACACTGGGTAGAATCAAATCTCTGGGCATAAATGGAAATATATCACCCATGAGCATGAAGTATTTTAGACTTGTAAATTTGGAAAGGAAACATTACTTGTTTTTATGTTTGAAGTATTTAATAACATTTTATGAAGGTAATGCCCTATGAAAATTTTTAAATGTGACTTAGAATTATCCATTACATATATATGATATATAGATATATACATAGATATATAGATATATCTTTAGAATCACTGGCGGTCATTGCTAATTAGCTTCTGAAATTTATTTTAACCTGCTAACTAAAAGCCTCATGATCAAAACAACTTACTCCAGCAAGTTGTTTATGGATACTAATATCACAATAGTATCACTTGCTGTAAATACTTGTATGTTGGTAGATATCTTGGTATCTAAAATATGTACCTCTAATGCACGGATGTCAAGGCATGGGAATTGGGAGTAGATGCCTTGAGGGATGTTCACAGTTCTCAAATTTATTATGTAGCTTTGTTTACTCTGTAACCACAAAAGATCTTATGTATCCCCTACATTGTTGAGCATTGGCTTTATTGTTAAACATAGCTATTCCAAAATGAAGTGGCAAAGTGATGACAGAAAATTATATTGATGAGATCCTGGGTTTTGTAAATATGGAAACTATTACTAGGGGAAATTAAATGTCCTCTGATCAAGGTCATGTTGAAAGATTCAAGACATGAACCAAAGGATAGCACTGCAACTAACATCACCTATGCCCATCCTGGACAAGTTAGACAAATGCTCAGCTCATCCTCCCCACGTGTCTGTCAACGTGTCCATTAAGCTAACACTCACTGTTTTTGTCCTTACCATTTGTAAGCCTCCCATAAACGTTTCTTCTTCTGTTCCCTGACCTTTCCCAGCATGGCATTGAGTTTATCGACTGAAGTTTTCATCCTGGCATTTAACTCACTTTGATTGTGGAGAAATAATATAACTTTTCTGAAACTCTGTCTGGTCAACTGTAAAATGAAGACAATAAATACCTCTTCCTCCCAGAGTGGTTGTGAGGACCAAATACAATAATGTGTTGGAAAATGTCTTGTAAGTTGTAAACAAATGTCGTTATGAGTTGTAATTCTTTTCTTTCCTGTATTCAGGAAAATCATAATTCAGTGGTATTCCACTTTAGACATATAATATTGGTAAGCATCATAATCTTACTCAGATAACAATAAAAACAATTTTGTCAGTGATGAAGAGCATTAACAATGAATAGGCACCACTGACTTATTACGACTTCCTCACAAATGTTATTGCTGAAAAAATAACCTTTTAATTTAATTTTGAAGATATTGCTAGAAATTCATATAAACCGGATATTATTTATAATGACAAGAAGGAAAAAGTAACAAGCTCAGGATCATGGCCATAAAGTGCTGCATGTAATCCAGTAAGACTTGGATCTGAATATAATTCTAAGATTATTTTTGTTGATGTTTTCCATATCAAATTCAAGGGCATAAAAGTGAAAGTTTAAGATAAGACATTCTTTTTCCTCTCTTCAATAAATTAAACTAAGTTATTTTAGTTATGTTTAGAACTGTGTGTACAAGTAAAATTCTTACAAAGACTAACACTAGAATTTATATCCTAATATAAAGACGCCCTAAGGAAGTTTAGAGATTTCTAACTGTATTGAAAAAAGAGAATGTAGGATGTAGATTTATTTTCTTAGTTCTTAAATATATATTTATTTTAATGTAATGCATGTGCTTGTTGAAAATCACAAAATATAGAAATGGAAAATGAAATGGAAACACAAATATGAAAGATAAATGGAAAACATGTAGAATTTCATACATATACTTGGACTAGGAAATGTTTAACAAGTGCTCCCAAAACAAAAACACACAAACAAACAAACAAAAAACATACTGTAAAGAGAGAGAGAGAAAGCGAGAAATGGAGGGGAGGAACGGGGAAAAGAAAGAACAAAAAGAAAATCAGTAGAACATTATATATACATTTTGTGCATGAGCAAATTATATAATAGAAAAATTGAGTAGCTGATGCATGCAGAAGGGCTTGTTAAATTTGCAATCACAGAAATGCAAATTAAAACAATTTTGTTCCATAATTATCTATACAGAGAGAGAATAGAAAAATATTATAAAATGATCTCCAAAATATTAGTGTAAATGTGAAGAAGTGGCAATTTTTTACACCTCTGTTAGTGTCTGTTAGCTTCCAGATATTCAGAAGCACATAGTGATAGTATTTGGTAAAATTAAGAATATTCATATCATGTAATATTGCATGTCTGGGATATATAAGCTTGATAATTAACTCTCTCTGAAAGATAAATAAATGACCCCAAATTTAATGACTTTAAAAGAATTATGATATGAGAACAACTATGAGGAGTTTAGGGAGAATTGATTTATAAATTATTCCACTCATTATTTCCTGGGTGATTCAAAGGCCAGGGACTAGAACATTTGAAGGCTAACTCTCTTTCCTGTCTATCAGTTGTGGCTGGCTATCCTCTGAGAAACTACCTGCGAGGTCTCTCAGCACTTTGGCAGCATTCTAAGAGTGTGCTGAAATCACAGCAGAGTGGAAATGCCGTTGCTTTGGAAAGTACCATCAAGTCAAGCTATGTCACCCCACTAGATTCAGTTCATTAGGAGCAAATTATCCCTGATTCATAAAAATACAAAAGAATATATACAATTATATGTATTTTAAGGTATTTTAATTGAAATGCATTCACTATTCAACTTAATTTTAGTGTGAACATGTGTCATATACATATAGGTATCAATATATAAAATTTTAAAAAATTATTAGGTTTTTAAAGTAAGTAATAAATCATAATTATAATTTTGCCAGAAAGCTTATTGCAAACATTTATTTAAAATTTAATTCAAATTTTCTTTGTGACATTGAATGTAAACATTTTTAATAGGCTTTTAGTCATTTGAATTTAGCATATAAACTGCTCTTCAAGAATTGGAAATTGTGGATTTTTTGTTTTGACCACTTAGAAAGGCATTACTATAGATATTAACCATTGTATCTCAGTCATGTGCCATTTTCCCCTTAAATCTATCTTTGGTCAGTTTTCATCAATAATTTTATGTTTGAAGTTTTAGACTATTCCTTTCACTATAACATAATTCCTTAGACCAGGTAATTTATATGAAGAAAATAAAATGATTTCTTATAGTTCTGGAGGATGGGAAGTCTAATATCGAGTAGTCACATTTAGCGAGGACTTTTTTGCTGCTTCATAACATGACAACATGTCAGCCACACTGTGCAATTTGGATCTTGCCAGCTAAATTCTTTCTTCGTCTCTTAGAAAGTTGCCAGTCCCTTTGTGGAGGCTCTACCCTTATGACTTATTTAATCCTAATTACCTCCCAAAGGTCCCACCTCCAAATATGATTTACAAATTAAGTTTCCAACACATAAACTTTTGAGAAACATTCAAACCATAGTGTTTAACCAAGATATGTTATAATTTCTATAATTAAATGTTTGTTTTTATTTTAAAGATTCTCACATGTTATACATATAAAGATTTTATTCCCTGCTTTCTGAATTTATACATAATTACCCATTATTTTTTAAAATTGTTTTTGCAGTTAAAATATTTTCTCCATCTGGAATTCATTTTATACCTACAATGGAATAACATTCCAAATATATGTTCTTCCAGAAGACCATATGTGGTAAATTTTAAAAAAAGGAAATTAAAGTCCATTTATTTGGAAATGAATAATTTTGTCATATATCAATATCAATATTTTATCTTTTAAATATTAAATTACATATTATAAAATATAAATTCAGACTGTCTTGGTTTGCTGTTCTGTTGCAGGGATCTATTTTTTTTCTAATTTTACCATAATAATTTTAAAATTATAATGACTTCTTACTGTGCATTTGTTTCTAGTAATGTGAATCCCCCATCATTGTTGTTTATGTGCTTTTAAAAATTACCTGTTTACTTTTTATTTGTTGTGAGGTGAGGAAACACAGGAAGGCAGGTACATAGAGATTTCTCATCTGTGAAATGTCTTCCAATGCTTGTAACAGCTATTAGTGGACCACACCAAGGCAGGAGCTGGAAACTCAATCTAGATCTCCTATGCCAGGGAAAAGGATCCCACTATCTGAGCCATCACCTGCTGCCTCCCAAGGTGTGCATTAACAGGAAGCCTGAGTTGGAAGCAGAGCAATGACTAAAAAACAGGAACTGTGATATAGGGTGGGAAAACATCTGCCTTCTGCATTTTGATGTGGCCTGTAAAGAACTTAGAAATAGACTCTCTCAACTAAAAAGTAAAAAGTTACTCAAACCAAAAGAATCAACAATTATTCTAAGAGCCATCACAGCAGTGAAGTTACATAATAAACCACTGTTCTCAAACTGGGGAAACAGACAGATACAGATAACAGCTCACTAGAGCTGAAATTAATGAGCAAAATCTTTTATGGGAAACTGTGTCAAGAGAGGAAGAACTGGGGCAGGCATTGTTGCTTAGTGGGTAAAGCCACAGCCTGAAACTGGCATCCCATGTGGGTGCAGATTTGTGTCCAGGCTGCTCCATTTCTGATCCAGCTCCCTGCTAATGGCCTGGGAAAAAGCAGCAGAATGTGGCCAAAGTGTTTGGGTCCTGCCACCCAAGTGGGAGACTTGGAAGAAGCTCTCGGCTTTGGCCTAGCCCAGGCCTTCCCATTGGAGCCATCTGGGGAATGAACCAGCAGATGCAAGATCTCTCTGTATCTCTCTTTCTCTCTGTAAGTCTGAGTTTCAAACAAATAAATAAATCTTAAAAAAAAAAAAAAAGATAGGAAGAACAAAACTAGAACTGACAAATTGCACTGGTTTAGTGTAGTCACATTTTAGAATTTAAAACTTGATGAGGACTCAAAGATGGGAAATTCCCTACACTTTAGTAAGTTTTACCTCTATGAGTTTCACCAGGTCACTGGAATGAACATAAGTCTCCTCGTGTTTCCAGTGGAGATAGAGGGAAGGGAACCATTTCCAGACATTCCAGAGCAATATGTTCTTCATGGGAAGGCTTCTGCTCAGAAGAAGCTATTTTACCAGAGCTTAACCTGCTGGGGTTTTTATCAGAACCCAATTTATCAGTGGGAAGAAATAATCATTGATTTGTATGTTACAAGAAAAAAGCATCAGCATACATGGGCCAGTATTTGAAAGAATACAAGCAGAAATAGAATACAATATTCTAGTCATAGACTTTAACATCCCTCTCAGAAATGGTCAGTTCCAGCAGGCAGAAAAACAAACTTGACTGACTGGATGTAATTGATATCTATATATTAGTTTTATATCAATAGCAGATCACATATACTTCTCAAACTCACATGGACTATACACCAATTAGATCATATTCTGGGCCCCAGTATGTATATTAACAAATTTAACAGAAAAGAAAGCATACGGCATCTGCTGTCAACACAATGTGATTAAACTAGAACTTGATAATAGAAAACTATCTATAAATCTTAAAATATTTAGAGTGAAAATCATATTTTGAAATAATACAAGTCAATGAAAAATGCTCAAAATAAAAATATTTTGAAAAAATGATATTGAAAGTAATATTTATAGAATTAATGAAAGCTATTTATAATATTTACACATATATCACAAAATATAAAATCAATAATATATGATCTCATCTTAGAAAATGCTATTTTTTGCTGGTGCTGTGGCACAGTGGGTTAAAGCCCCAACTGCAGTACCAGCATCCCATATGTGTGCCAATTTGAGTCCTGGCTGCTTCACTTTGGGTGCTGGTTCGAGTCCTGGCTGCTTCACTTGTGATCCAGCTCTCTGCCATGGACTGGGAAAGCAGTACATGATGGCCCAACTCTTTGGGCCCTTGCACCTGCGTGGGAAACCAGGAAGAAGCTTCTGGCTCCTGGCTTTGGGTAGACTCAGTTCTGGCCATTGAGGTCATTTGGGAAGCGAACCAGTGGAATGAAAGACCTCTCTCTCTCTCTCTCTCTCTCTCTCTCTCTCTCTCTCTCTCTTTGGCTCTATCTTTCTCTGTAACTCTGTCTTTCAAATAAATAAAAAAATCCTTTAAAAAAAGAAAATTATATTTTGAAAACTAATCCCAAAATAAAGCAGAACAAAGCTAATAATAAAAAGTAAAGCAGAAATCAATGAAATTGTAAATAAAAAATAGAGAAATCAATAAAACCAAAAGTTTATTTTTCAAAATGATGGACTAAGACATCAATAAGGCTAAGAAACTGGAGAGATGACACAAACTATTGATGTTATAAGCAGAAAAGAGGGGATCACCTTGGATAGCGTAGACATTGAAAGGATATTGAAGAAATATTATGAACAACTCCATGCCCAAAAACTTGAAAACCTAGATGACATGGGCAAATTTCTTGAAAGACAGAATGTGTAAAAACTCATGTAAGAAGAAATAAGAAATCTGAGTAGATCTAAATCTCTTAAAGACTTTCATCAAAAACTAATATGCCTGGAAAACAGATAGCAGCAGGTCCAGATGAGTTCACTGGTGAATTCTACCAATTATTTATTTAATAAATTACCCAGTTCAATTCAATGTCTTCCAGAATACAGAAACAGAGGGAATACTTCCTAACAAATTCTGTAAATACCAAAAGTAGGCTAAGATTTCCTCTAGTAGGTGAATCAATAAAAAACAGGGTCTATCCAGAGAATTGAATAATCTTCTCTGCCAACAAAAATCAGTGAATCCATGAGTAGGCACAGAATGATAATTGCATATTACAAAGTAAAATGAGGCTATATGAAAAGTCTGAATACTGTAGAATGTAAGTCTACACACTGTCCAACATTCTGGAAAAGGTACATGTTTGCTAGGTGTTGGGGAGAGAAAGGAATGAAAAAGCAGAGGGCAGAGGACTTTTAGGGCAGTGAGGCTACCTGTATAATGCTAAAATAATGTGCACATGTAAATATACATTAATCAATAGCACAGAGTGTGCGACACCAAAAGAAACTCTAAAGTAAATGATGGCCTTTGGGTGATGATCTATCAAGAAAGGTTCATCAATTGTAACACATGTATCAATGTGGTATGCTGTGTTGAAAGTGGACAACGGTGTGTGTGTGTGTGTGTGTGTGTGTGTCTGTGTGTTAAGACTAGAGTTATATAGGAAGCCTCTACGCATTGCACTCCATTTTGCTGTGAACCTAAAATTGCTCTAAAATACATTTATTAATTAAAACAAGAATTATTTGGCATATATTTATCTATACAGATCTTTTCAAGTTAACAAGCACACATATATACCAGTATATGAAAAATTTTTACATTGTATTTATTAACAAAATAATTTTTTCATTGTTATTTCTCAGTTATTATTACTTTCTTGCTCATATTACCCCCAAATCACTGGTTAATACTGAATTCACTTCATTGAAGTATAAGACTTATTGGTGAGATTATTAGTTCCTCATCACACAAGAGCAATAGCAAAATGTTTTAAAAGAGAATAAAGATAACATAGTTTTATCACATTGGGTTCCTGTCTAATTGTATATAGTATGCAGTCTAAACCCATAATCACTGTTTCTTTCCTCCTGAAGCATACAAGAGAGATTTAGGAATCCAAGATTAGATGTAGGTAGTGCCACTCATAAAAAATAGTTAATAAATCCTCCCCTCTCTCTTCCCTCTGTTTTTTCTCCTCTCTGTCCTCTCCCTTCCTCCTTTGGCTACTGCATCCTCCCTTTCTTTCTTCTTTTCCTTCTCTCTTTTTATTTTCTAGTTTCTCTTTCTGTGACTCTGGGCTTTGCTGAATTGGATTCTTAGTGCACAAGTAAGAGAGTTTATGAAAAAACAAAGTTCTGTTGAATTTGGAAGTGAAACTATGTGTAGGACTTAGCATGTCTCAGCGTGAATATAATTAAAGCTGTCAAGGTGATGCCTAATGAAATTGTTCCTAACTGTGAATAGCAAGGCAAGGGGAACTGTGAAGAAAAGATGAGATTCCCTTGGATGCCTCATTGTAACCGCATATCCAGATACTGAAATTAATGGTAAAACACTGCAGTTTTGTGTAGGCATAACTAACAAGATTACAAATTCTTCAAGAAAACAACTTAAGTAAAAGAATTGATAAAGAAGGCTAATTGGCCAAGGTGCTAGCAGAAGATAAAAAAAAAAATTGAATTATTTATTAAAAAGTCGTAGCAACTAGCTAGGTCAACTTACTATAATAAATAAACACTATAAGAATTTCCTTCCTATTTATCTATATATATGCATGTGTGTGTATAATATATACACATGCATACATACACACATTTACATAGGCATATGAGTGTATATACATATATATATATATATATAGATGACATGGGCAAATTTCTTGAAATTTCTGCTTTCCCTCATATGTTATACAGTATGTTGAGGATAATTAAATATCAAATATAGACCTTGTCTTTATGAAAATATGAGAGTAAGATGGTATTAGAGCTGACATTGGAAATAGGAGGCTGGCATTGTGGTACAGTTTGTTAAGTTACCAATTGGGAAGCTCACATCCAGTATCAGAGTGCTGGTTCAGGTACTAGATACTCTGTTTGGTCCACTTTTTTTCTAGAGCACACGAGAAGGCAATGAAAGTTGGCCCAAGGCATTGGGCCCTGCTACCTGCCTGAGAGACCTGGTTAGAGTTCCCAACTACTGGCCCAGACTTGCCTGTTGTGGCCATTTGGTGAATGAACTAGATAATAATATCTTTCTCTGTGTCTCTCCCTCTCTCTCTCTGTTGTTCAGCCTTCAAATAAATAAGTAAATACAACTTTTGAAAAGTAGGAATTATATAAATACCCTAATCTGTGAATCTAATGCAGAAATTTAGAATGGTTTGAGTTGACTCTCCTTGAGCTTGAATATACATTGATTATTCACTGTAGAGGACCATTGCATTAAGTTATTTGGAGCTAATTAGGCACATAGAGATGTAAAATTTAGGTGGTGATAAAGTTATAGCCACTGTTATCAAATTAATTTTTAACTTCATGGGAAATATTCTGGGGGAGAACCCAAATGCACTGACAGATTTTTCTCAGATTGACAGATTGATCGCATGCTTCCACATGGCCAAATCTGTGCTATTGCCTGATTGTTTTCAAAGTTGTTACTCCCTATAAGCAGTAGGGAATACAATAATGAAAGAAACTAATCCTTTTTCAACCTTATCCCATTTTCATATCTACTTTCCTGTGAATACATTTCATACAATTATTTATTTAAGTCTGAAATCTTGAAGGTTGTGTGTTACTACTGAAGAAAGAAATCAAAAATGTATGTGTTGAAAAAACAGATAATAATCCAACTTCATAGCTATTCTAGTGAAAATAAAAATACACGTTGAATTAAATATTTATGTAATAGGGGCCAGTGCTGTGGCATAGTGAGTAAAGCCACTGTCTGCAGTGCTAGCATCCCACATATGTGCCAGTGTGAGTCCCTTCCATTTTGGATCCAGTTCTCTGCTATGGCTTGGTAAAGCAGTCTGTGAGCCCCTGCACCCTCGTGGGAGACCTGGAAGAAGCTCCTGGCTCCTGGATTCAGATCCGCAGAGCTCCAGCTGTTGCAGCCATCTAGGAAGTGAACCAGAGAGAGGATGGAAGACACTCCCTTTCTCTCTCTCTCTCTCTCTCTTTCCTTCTGTAATTCTGCCTTTCTGTAACTCTGCCTTTAAAATAAATAAATTTTAAAAGATGTATATGGAATAAAGGGATCGTCTTTCTTAAGATGAAATATTAAGAGAAAATGAAAGAGAGGGAGAAAGAGATCTTCCATCTTCTGGTTACTCCCCAGATGGGTGCACTAGCCAGGGCTGGTCCAGGGCAAAGTCATGAGTCAGGAACTCCATCTGGGTCTCCCATCTGTGTTGCTGGGGCTCAAGTAGGCCATTTTCCACTCCCTTCCCAGGTGCATTAGCAGGGAGTGGAATCAGAAGTGGAGCAACTGGGATTCCAACAGGGGCACTGAGGAAAGATGCTGGCATTACAGCCAGTGTTTTAACTCACTCCACCTCCACACCAGCCCCAAGGGATCAACTTTCTAAAACACAAAAGTCAGAAGGGAAGAAGTTGTCAATCTTCATCACTATACAATTTCCTATCAACTGGGCACTGATAAAGGACCAAGATTTAGACAATTAAAAGCCTCTGGAGAAACATTGAATTGAATATAGGATAGAAGACGCAAACCAACTACAATAGTGTGGAGAGGCAAGCACAATGCCACGTGGCATTAAGTGTTTACAGTGGTGAGATTTTCCACTATTAGTGACAGCAATGTCCAACCTAGACTCTTCCAGATAAAACATGGTTGTTGGGATTAACTCTTTGTTCCTTCTTGATTCCTGCCCCTGTTCCAGACTTCTGCTCCCATCATTCCATGCATTTTAATATCATTCCAATAAATCTTTCTTATATTTAGCAACATTAATTTCTGTTGTATGCAGGCAAACAACCAAATTGATATATATTTGAACATTAAGCATGTTTCATTGTCATCAAAACCTCATAACCAAGTTTAAGTTGAAATACCATATCCTACTTGTACTATTAAGTAAATGATAATTAATTCCAAAACCCTAATCTTCAGTTTGTTTTAAGAGCCATTTAAGAGTCAGCTTATGGAACACCCCGAAACTGAAGTTCTTGGATAAGCATTTGGTTAGCACACTCACACCTGTCACTGGAGTGCCTGGGTCCCCACTACAGTTCCAACTCTTGATTGCAGCTTCAGGCTTATGCAGTCCCTGGGAGTCATCAGGTAATTACTTAAGCAGTTGTGGTCCTGCCAGCCATGTGAAATACACACACACACACACACACACACACACACACATCTATATGGATATCCATATACATATATATATATATATGCATACATTATATATATATATATAATTGTGTTTGTGTTTAAAATCAATGTTCTTAAATATCAAGACTCTCACAAATGCTGCATTTAGGAATCCAAAGAATGTAAAGGACCATAAAAACTATCAAATTATCATGTCACACCTATGACAGGAAATTTGGGAGAGAACCATTGTATTTAAAATATATATATTTGTGGTAGAAACAGGACATAGAGCCTTACAGGAAATTATTGTACTTTAAAGCTGACAATAGAGATTCAGTGAAATTCTGCATAGGCCAGTGATGAGAACAATCATGAGAGTCTAGAAATAATTAGGTTTAGCATCAAGAGTCTGATAATTTCTAAGAGACCAAAGTCTAAGAAATACTGTAATCAACATGCTAAGTGTGGAAGTTCACTTAAATCATATGGGGGTTAATGGTGATTTAAATACTCATTCAATCTTTCTATTTCAAATATTTATATTTCCTTTAAAATTGTACAGATATGCAATAGTAAACTCTGCTCTCCCTAGTAGCTTCTACATTCTCCAATCTGCATACTTAGAGCTCTGGAATTTTCAGAAATTTCAGCCTTTTGTTTCAGGTACTTCAATGCTAAATTGAGTGTGGAGTCTGTCAGGTGATGTTTCCTTTTCTCACTCCACTGTGCAGAGTAAATTGAATTTGTAGCCACCAATTCTCCATTCAGAGTGCCTTTATTACACATGCCAAGTCCTGGATTGTCTTCTGTTTTTCTCCTTCCTCAGACCAAGTACATTTTTTTAACTCTGTGTTAGAATATCACCCTCCTTGTTTGTTTGGTTGTTTTTTTTTTTTAAATTTTCTTTTAGTAAGGAGTTCGTAAGTATATAATCTATTCATGATAGCGAATTTCTCCCTCAGGAGTTTGGATTTGATTCACAACATGGGCTCCCAAGGACAGTATGGGAATCCCTGTCCCTGAAAAATACTCATGCTTTATATTATGCCATAGTCTTTGATTTTCTAGAGTTTTAGAAATCTTTGATAATGCAGAAACAGTAGAAAGATCCCATTCTGCTATATATTTTTCTGTGATTGCAAAACACACTTTCTGTGTTTCATTTTCATCTATTGTTCCTATATTCTTTGTAGTCAGTCGTGACTGAGTTTTAAAACTCTGTATCTGCTCTTAAACTGTTCACATTTTCACTCTGCCATGTTTGTTAGATTGAAATACAGTACTGTATTACTCTAATTTCATGATATTTTCTGGTCCAGAGATTTATTTTTATCTTTTTAACTTAGCAAGTTAGTTTTCCTATCCTACCTGCTAAAGATTTAACCTGTTAGCCAGCGCCTAGGCTCACAAGGCTAATCCTCCGCCTGCAGCACTGGCACCCCGGGATTCTAGTCCCTGTTGGGGCACCAGATTCTGTCCCGGTTGTTCCTTTACCAGTCCAGCTCTCTGCTGTGGCCCGGAAAGGCAGTGGAGGATGGCCCAAGTCAGCTGCATGGGAGACCAGGAGGAAGCACCTGGCTCCTGGTTTTGGATCAGTGCTGCGTGCTGGCCACAGCGCACTGGCCATTTGGGGAGTGAATCAAGGGAAGGAAGACCTTTCTCTCTGTCTCTCTCTCTCACTGTCTAACTCTGCCTGTCAAAAAAAAAAAAAAAAAGATTTAACTTGTTTTACCTGTCTGTCCTATGCCCTAGAGTTTCCCTTCCTTCCTGTAATTCTGCAACATAGTCTAGGCATGATCTCTGGATGAAAGGGAAGAAGTTTATCATCATCTAACAGTAATCACCATGTCACCTTGTAACTGATACAAAGAATACTAAAAATATTGTACAAACATTTTCCTGGTATTGTCATCTCCAATTATTCTTCCTATTTTTCTGTAATCATCTCATTTAGCTAGTTTAAAATATTCTCATTATGGATTATTATTATGGATTACAAATCAGAAGCTTTCACAATGTTTCATTCAGTAACTTCCTGGAATCCAGCCTGTCTCTGAGAAAATCAATACAACTTTTTTTTCTTATTCAATTATTGCCTCTCTTTTGTTAGATATTGTCAGGTATTTGTCATTGTATATAGCCCAGTAAAGGAAGGTGCTTCCTCTTTTCCAAGTTTTATTTTCAAAACATGTAAATTATTATTATTGTTTCATGTAGAAAATACACTAATATTTAATGATACATTCATATATATTAATTTCAACTTATTTTTCTAACCTCCCATAACTTAACATATGTAAAACATTTTAAATTTTATTTTCTAATAGCAATACCTTTAATATCTCAACTGTATTTAGTCAGATTCTTCTTATTAATATATTCTCAACCAGTAAATATGACTTTTATCCCATAGTTCTTGTAATTACATATATTTTCATTGTCAACCCACATGACTTCAGAAAAGTTTTTGAGGTTAAGCTTTAAGTAATGGTCACCTGAAGGAATTTGCGTTACTTCTACCAGGGTCTGTCTGATCTGATTATGTGTCCACGAGGATTGAATTATGATGGATTCCGGCTTTAAATGTAGTCAGATTGTGCTTGCAGTTTCTCATACGGTGGGGAGAATGCTTCCTTGCTCTTATTTCCCACCCAGAGCTTGTATTGATACCAACAGTTCCTTAGTTGTCTCTTTATGCTGCTATCACAAAATCCCATAAACTGAGTAGCTCAGTCTAGATGTCAAATGTGTCCACCTTTGCAAAGAACAAACTGATGGTTTTGTTAGTTCTCTGTTGTTTTCCTGTTATATGCTTTATTCATCTCTACTCATCACAATAGTTCCTTGTTTCTTCTTAGTTTAAATTGTTTGCTCTTCTTTTTCTAATAAGTAAAGAGGAAGCTCAGATTATTGATCTGAGACTATTCCTCACCATGTGGACATAGAGTGCTATGTATTTCCCTCTGCCATCAGGGTTCCCCATGAGCTTTGTTATATCATATTTTGTTTTCATAAGTTCAAAGTATGTTCTTACGTCTTAATTTCCCTTTTGATTTCTTTAATGATCCATTCATTATTTGAAAGTGTATGTTTCCTGTGCATGCATTAATAGATTTCCTTATTTTTCTGATTTATGGATTTCATTCCATCATGACCTAAGAACATGGTCTACATTGTTTACATTGTTTTGTATCTCTTACTACTTTTTTATGCCCCCCATAAGGTATTTGTGGTAAATAGTTAAGCCTACATTATCTACTAAGGCCAAAAAAGTGAATTCAAAGGTGTATCTCAAAAGGAGAGTACTTTTACATTGAAATTGACAGGACTTCCCTCTGATATTCTAAATGCATGTCTGTCATTCATCTAAAGGAATCTACCAAAAAGCTCTAAGGATCATTCCCATCTGCCAATGCCACTTCATGTACCTTGGATATGATGGATCATATGACCAAACCCATTTGATGTTGCTGCTTGCACAGTAGCCTATATGGAACCTCTAGACTTCACTCAAAACTACCAGTCTTTCAGTGCACTGAAATGTAATTGACTGCAGCAGCAAACACAGATATTACCCTGCAAAATTTAAAGAGGCTTATGAGGAGTAGTGTTTCTTTTTTGATTGCAGGATTCTCCAATGCAAGAACTTATATTTTACTTTATCAGTTATTTCTCAATAAACCTCATATCCCTGGCCTGCTAAAAATTTCACTATACCAGAGAGACTAAATTTTTGTCAGATTTCCTTCTCTCCTTCTAATTAGCAAATGTCTTACCAATAAATGTAGAATAAGGTGTATAAGAAGTTAATGGAAAGGCAAAGAATACATATATCAAGAAGTTGCTGTTTCTAGCTCACCAGGTCCAATCAATGTACTGTCACTAGTAATGGATTATTGTAATATCTTGTTGAAAGAACAGGTTAGCACAATTCCTTTGAAGTAAATAATGACATAGGACTGGAGAGTTGTTATATATGATGTAAATATGTATGCAGGCCTTTCTAGCTAAAAGCTAGAATCTTATCACTGCTTATGGTGATCTTTACCAGCACATAATGAGGGAGAAAAAAGCATAGTCTAGGTTAATAACTGTATATCTCAAATACCATGAGATGTTTTAACTTGTTCAAACAATGAAACTATATCTTATACATCAGTGGGAATTGAATTGATCATTTAACTGAATTTACAATAGTCCATTCTCATTTTCCAAAATCCAGTTGTTTTTTGCATAGGCCAAATGGGTGCATTGAAGAGATGTGGTAGAAATCACCATCATTGCATTCTTCAAGTCCTTGAAATTTTTACACAGTTATGGTATTAAATTTACTGGAGTTCTAGTAGCTTTCACTTGGCCTTATTCACAAGTATAGTCCTTACTTCAGAAATCAGGGAATCCATGTGGGCAATCTATCAGTTACTTATTATGTCTATTCTATTTAAGCATTTCAAAACTGGGACCAAAAAGTGCATTTGGTGACCCAACAGGTCTACTAGCAATGCTATGGGTCTCTGCTAGTCATGCTCTTCTGATTAGTGCTTCATTTCTGATGTCTATTAAACTCACCCTACTTTTGTGATTATTTCCCACTACCAAGGCCACTTCTGCTCAGTAATCCCATGACTTCCATTGCATTTAGTTTTCCCAGTACACTGACAGCAGCTCTCACTATAATTTATAAGCTACAAGAATAGCTGTCACAGCACTCTTCGTGGATTCTGAAGCTACTCTAACACATTAATTTCTCTTTTTGCATTATTTTATTTATCTGAGAGGGAGAATTACAAGCAGAGAGATGGAAAAACAGAGAGAAGTCTTCTATCCACTGGTTCACTCTCCAAATTGTTGTAATGGCCAGAGAAGGGCCGATCCAAACCTAGGAGACAAAAGATTCTTCCAGGTCTCCTACGTGGGTGCAGGGACCCAAGCATTTGGGCATCTTCCACTACTTTCCCAGACCATCGCAGAGAGCTGGATTGGAAGAGGAGCAGCCGGGATATGAACTGGAACCCATATGGGATGCAGGTGAATTCTTAACCTAAAACACCACAGCTCTGGCCCAATTGTATTCATATCTCACAGTTGTGGTGAAAGTTGTGTCCTTTATACTACATCTCCCCACTCCCACCCAGTACTAATGAGCATATCTTACATGATCAGAATGTTGCAACATTCCATTCTCCATAACTATTTAAATATCCTCTTCTAAGTTATTCCAAACAGATTTCAACTTGTTAATATAGGTCATCTTTTGATATGCATCTCAGTCAATCCATCTGATAAATTTTTGCATCTCCTTTAATCCCACCAAACTAAAAAATATTCAGAAATCTACTTAGTGGGGATATACTATTACATTTGGCTTGGTACTTCTTTATCTTTTTTCCACCTTTATCCCCCTCTTCTATTATTCATTCCCAGAAGTATGTCCAAGATTTCTGTCAATATAAATTGGAAAAATTACATAATATGTTTAATATGTAGTATATCTCTTCATATTCATATCTTAGTCCTCACTTTTTGGAACTTGCTGGTACTTACCTTTAGGTATATGATGAGAAGCAAAAATGAAGTGGTGGTTGTTCCTGAGAAGAAAAGCAGTGTTTTCAAGGGAACTGTAAAAGAAAGGCCATCATAGTTTCTTTACTAAGGCTAAACAACTGGAGTAAGAGTAGAATAACTGCTGAGGATTAGTGGAATATAGACACTGAGTATCTCCTGCATCATCAGGATCTTCGCTTATGTCCCATTCCCTTCTCCAGGATCCCAATACTTTGCATTCTCATGTTGGGGATATAATGATTATAATTACACCCCTGGCAGAATGATGCTCTGGCTTTGGTCTTCAGCATTCTTAGGTCTGTAGCTCCAGTTGATAAAGATTTCATTCATAGCAGACATATAAATGTTCAAGCCACTTATGCGATGGCTTGAAAATTTAAATCCCTGAGCCCATACTTTCTCTCCTCACGCTGTATAGGATCAACCAGCTAATCTCATTATGGTTGTTAGTCTGAAAAAAATGCTCTAAGATACCAAAAACACAGTCACCAGAATTGTACTTTTTAAAATATTTTTGGAGTATCCAGTAGTAATATTTAGTATACCTCCATTGCCACAACTTAACCATAGAACATTAGTGCCCTGTTTACTACTGGAAATATAATTTTTAGTACTTTTAAATCCAGAAAAGTTAGGAAAGCAATTCTGAAAACTATTGAACCAATTCTCAGAATTCACCCATGAATTTTCTGCTAATCTAGAACCATTGTAGGAACTGGTGGAATCCTTCTTAATCAACATTCTCCAGAGACCCAAAAATAATAGAACGTGTTTATGTGTGTGTGTGTGTGTGTGTGTGTGTGTGTGTGTGTGTGTAGACAGATTAAGAGAGAGGGAGAAGGAGAGAGAGAGAGAGAGAGAGAGAGAGAGAGAGAGAGAGAGAGAGAGAGAGATTTTATTGCTATTGGCTCAAGAAATTGTGATTACTAGAAAATATGCAGTTTTTAGGGCAGGCAAGAATCAGAAAATTCCTGAAAAAACTGATGCTGCAGTCTTTAATACAAAAGTAGTCCAGAAGAACAATTCCTTTTAGTTCAAGTGACCTCAGATTTTTCTCTAAGATTTACAGCTGATAGGATGAGACCCTCCAGTATTATAGAGGGTAATCTGTTTAGTCAAAGTCTAATGATTTAAATATTAATCACACTTGAAAAATACCATCACAGAAACATCTAGACTCATGTTTGAAAAAACACTGACTGTCCACCAGAACTTAGTTAACACTAAAATTAATTATCATACCCGTTTAGAGATTCTGTTTAGAATGTTTAGTGTGCAAATAATTCAAATGATAAATCTGTGATGAAGTAAAGCAGGCATGATTGAGTTGTAGAAACTGGCGGGCAATGTGGTTACAACTTTTTTATTATTTTTTTAATTTTAGGTTGAAGTTTTTAATTTTTTTAATTTTACAATTTAACAAATTTTTAACATTTTTCATATTCATTTATATATATCATATACATACACATATGTGCTATTTTTATTGAAAACAGAGATATTAATATCACAAAATGTTGGGATGGCGCCGTGGCTCACTCTGTTAATCATCTGCCTGCGGCGCCGGCATCCCATATGAGAGCTGGGTTCTAGATCCGGTTGCTCCTCTTCCAGGCCAGCTCTCTACTGTGGCCTGGCAGGGCAGTGGAGGATGGCCCAAGTTCTTGGGCTCTGCACTTGCATGGGAGAACCAGGAAGAAGCACCTTGCTCCCACCTTCAAATCAGCTTAGCGCTGGCCTTTGCAGCCATTTGGGGAGTGAACCAATTGAAGGAAGACCTTTCTCTCTGTCTCTCTCTCTCTCACTATCTATAAATCTACCTGTCAAATAAATAAAAAATTAAAAAATTATTATCAAAAAATCACAAAATATGGGACTCATGACAATGATCATAAAGTGAGGAGAGAAGGGTATGTTGTCACATGCATAATTTAATTTAGTATAGACAATATTTATAATTTATATCAAATAATATGATACCCACCATTCTAATTCTTTCTGTATATTAACTAACACATATGAGAGAAACAATATTTGTGTTTCCAACAACCAATCTTATAAAGATTCGATGAGCTTAGAGGCTGTACTGGAGGTGTCTGAAATTGAAGAAAAGAGGCTGGCTCCTTTAACCATTTTTTCCATCAATCATGTGACCCTGTTTGTACAACAGTAACTGTAACCAAAAGCAATTGTCCTTGATGGATGCAGATGTAAACATGGAAAATAAAAATGATTTTTCCAGCAGATAGTGCATAAAGGTAAAAGTTATAGAGAATCAAATTTCAAAACACAATATAAACTATAAAAGACAAAGAAAATCTATTCAATGATTACATTGAAAAGAATATATGAAATTTGAAAAAAAAACCTATTCCTAAAGAATTATTATAGCCAAAATCTATAGAATCCATGTTTTTTATATGCTATTCATCATTTAGCAATCTGTTTTTGGAAAACTTAGTCTGAAAAGAATGAGATACATTGTAATTTTTTTATAATTTTGTGTTTCTAATTAACCTATTGTATTCACTAGGAATGTGGGAGATGTTTTAAATGATGAGCACTGCACTGGAAATTGTTTCAGGGATAACATTGCAATTGATTATAGTTATATTCCCTTAACGTAATGTTTATGTGCAGCTGCTGACCATAATAGCAAGTTGGACAGATTCCTTGTCATCCCACACATTTCAGTCTCTTTAGAAAAGAAGTAGCGATGATATTTTCTGTTCCTTACATAGAAAATAGCAGTGCTTCATCACAATTCCCTTTAATCATCATTGAAACATTGGGAGAAAAGAAGCTGGTAAAGAAAAGATCAATGAATAACATCCAGTTAGAGAAAACTGAAGTCCACAAATATTCTTACAATGAATTTCTTTGAGTAAATATACTTTACAAGTATTCACAATATAGAAATAGAATCAATAGTCCAGAATTATCATATAACTCTGCCATTGAATGTTTAGCTGCACATTAGTTCTGGCTTGTAGTGAAGAGTTGTAATGTGGAGCATTTCTAAGATATTTATAAGAACTCTAAGTTATTTAAGCAATCATTTTTTAAAGCCAAATTCCTCATAATGAAGAATCCCAGAAAAAGCGAGGTCTTTCCTCTAAAGGCGCTTTGGTTGTAGTTTGAGCATAATGGTTTTCTTTCATATGGATGTGCTTTCTAGATATACTTAGTTTACTATGAGTAAAGCATGCTGGAAACATATGTACAGTACTTATATTTTCTCTTTTTCTGTCCCTTACTTTCTACTGTACGTTTTTCTCATACTAACTCCCACTTTCAAGACATTTGCACTTTTAACTATATGAATGGGTGAATGAATGATTAAGTGAATGAAAAATATGTATGTGTGTCAGATTTTGGCTAGTTTAATTAAATTATCTTATATATGTTACTTATGAAAGAAGAAAGTTTATTTGGGCACGTAATTTTGAAGGTTCAAAGTCAAAGACTGAGTGGTTTCCTTGGTCGGTGTCTGATAGGATAGTGGGTGGTAGAAGGAGAGAGTATCACATGGCAAGCCAGGAAGCAGAGAAAAAGGGAGCATGCTTCCTAATATAACCCACTCCTGAGAACTATCTTCTGAGGGCAAGCCTTCAATGACTGAAACACTTCTATTACACTCAATTCCCAGCTATTATAATTGGATCAAGTCTCTACCCTTAATCTTTCAATTACTAGCATTAATCCATTATCCATTAATGTAAGACCTGGGGGTTTACATATCTGCCTCATGAGCCAAATTTTAGTCAAATTATCATAGAATGAATGACTAATACATTTAGAACTTTGAGTGATCTTTGATTCTTCTTCTGGGTAGATTTAAATTTCAATAGAACAAAATATTTTAAAGTTTATTGTATAACAGTCATCAGACATAGGAATTATAATAGAAATATATGCCTTCTCCATATCCCTTAAACAAAATGTACAATCAACTATCTTTTAAGAGATGAGGCCTACCTATGTGAAACAGAACACTTTCAATTTCTCAATTTTTTTTGTTTAATGCTTAAGTGAAAACCACAGTATCTAGAACTTTCTCTCATTGTCACTCATATTTATTTCAAACTCAGAAACAGAAGGATTACTCTGAAACAAAAGTATTGAATAGAAAACAAGCTATTTTCCATGTACTGAGAAGAGCAGAAACAAATTTAAATAAGGATCTAGATCTTTTACAAAATTTTACTATAGCATTGAAATATTCCCATTCATAAGGATTGGCTTGGCTTTATTTTATCACTTCTTGAAGTTTATTATATTACTTTTAGATTTATTATTTTTCAGAGTAATTGAGAGTCATAAAGTCAGAACTCTAAATATATATATATATATATATATATATGTATAATATACATTATGTTGAATCTTGCATGATCAATAAGCACATTCAGAGAAACATCTAATGTTTTGTATTCTGTTATATTTCACCTCAGGTGGTATAATGTTATAAAACTTGTATTCTTCATACTATTGAACTCTCTTAATTAGCCTGACATATATTTTTCTATTGCTTGAAAAACTTCACATACAAACATACACACATATACACCTAACACACAAGGGTATTTCAGAAGGTTTGTGGAAAATTTAGTTTGGTCAAAATTTTTGGAATGCATACGTAGTTTCTGTTCATAGCATGCATTTTCCATGAATTTGTTGATGTTCCTCCATACACATATACATATAACTGGAACTGTTTTAAGTTGTATTTTTCTTTTATACACAATCAGCTGACTGTGTCACCTTAGCTATATTTTACTTATTTCTGTACATTCTCTTCTGTGTATGACTCTAGGTTAAATTTGATCATCAAAGAAATCTGACTGGTAAAACAGCAGCCACAAAACTTTGCTGAATGAATCCTTGAGGACCCAGTGGATGGCAACTACATTTATTCTTAATTTTCCCCCTGTCACATCATTCTCTAATTCCCAACTGCTGGTATTATTGGTGAACAACAATTCAAGTTCACCATTAGATATTTTGCAGAAAACGCACATAGTGAGTATGAAGATACAGCCAACAAATACAGATTTATAGAATGGTTTCATTCACATTTCCATTCCAGGAGCTATAGCTTCTTTTAATATTCCCTCATTTTATTTTTTTATGTATATGAGAAGTAGAGAAAGAGAAATCAAAAGAGAGCCCCCATTAGCTGCTTCAATACTCAAATCCCCTCACCAGCTGTGGCTGGCAGGCCAACGCAAGCAGCATGAACTCACCTTAGTGGCATGAACATAATTACTTGAACCATTGCCTGCTGCCTCCAGGGTGCACGTTAGAAGGATCTAGTATCAGAAATAGGGACCGGAGTTAATCCAGACTCTCATATGTGGGATGTCAGAGTTCCAACTAGCATCCCAACTTGTAGGCAGTTGCCCAGCCCAGCTATAGCTTCTTGTAAGTTCTAAGCTTCTAAGGCTTTGTTCAGATCCTGCTCAGGGATTTAATTCTCTAGCATTTTTTTTTTAACATGAAACTGTGTTTCAATTAAAAAATATCTTCCACTTAATATCCTGAGAAATTCACAGTTTTATCTCATTCATTGAACTTTGACAGATTGAACCATTAAATAACGTGAAGATCTGTTAAATATTAGTTAATATTTATTTCATTTCACGTATTGAATATTACTTTCAAGGAGAACAGGAAGTGAAAGCAAGAACTTGTCCGGATTACTAGCCATCAGGGAAATGAAAATGAAAACTGCAAGGAATGGTCATTTCACTCCAGTGGAAAATTGCCATTATGCAAAAATCAAAAACAAATGCTGGAGAGATTATGACGAAAAGTATATCCTAATACACGGTGGGAATGCAGATTGTTAAAACCATTATAGAAAACTGTATGGTGATTCCTCAGAAAAGTAAAAATAGGTCTACGGTATGACCTATCTTTCCAATTCCTGGGAATGTATACAAAGCTAATGAAGTACCTGCACTCCCATGCTTATAGCAGCTCAATTTATAACATCAAAGATATGGAATACACCTGCATGTCTATCAACTGATGGTGGGATGCAGGAAATGTGGCAAATATATGAAATGGAATTCTCTTAATTAGCCTGGAAAATGTAATTAAAAATGAGTTTGAATTTTTGAAATCCATGCATAGTTGTTTTTCATAATGTGTTTGGCATCATCTTTAAAACTATGTATCTGTATACTACATTTCTCATGCTAAACATTTTCTCCAAGGTGAATTTCTTATGATTAATTTATTTGTTTGAAAGTCAGAGTTACAGAGAAAGAGGAGAGGGAGGGAGGGAGGGAGGGAGGGAGGGAGGGAGAGAGAGAGAGAGAGAGAGAGAGAGAGAGAGAGAGAGAGAGAGTCTTCACTCCCCAATTAGCCACAATGGCCAGAGCTGTGCCTATCCGAAGCCAGGAGCCACGAGTTTCTTCTGGGTCTCCCATGTGGTCCAGGGGACTTGAGCCATCTTCTACTGCTTTCCCAGGCCATAGCAGAGAGCTGGATTGGAAGTGGAGCAGCCGGGTCTCAAACCGGTGCCCATATGGGATACTGGCACTTCAGGCCATGGCATTAACCTGCTGCGTGACAGTGCTGGCACTCCCAAGATGGGTTTTAAAATCCTATTCATTTTCTTTCTTTTCAATATCTAATATGTATGTGATCAGAGCTCTTTCCTGAATTTTTTTCAATGAATGATTAAGAGATATGTACCTAAAATGCAAATAAATCCTCTAAGATAAAAAAAGAAGCCTTGCCCACATCTTAAATATCACATGGATGGCTACATACATTTTTTAAGGATCATTGGGAAATCACTGGAATCACATTTATAAACTATACTTACTAAGGTTTATCCTCTATGTATTCTATAGTACATTAAAAATTAACTATGTTTTACAATATTTGTGACTTTACACCCAAAAGTAACTTGATAAATTTTAATAACATGTTAATTTTTTTTGTCTGAAGGAACAGGAAATTTAAAATTAATGAAAATAGGCATTTCTGATTATATATGTAGATCATAAGCATTGTATGTTTTCCTATTTTCACTAATATTTGATGAAAAAACAACACATTGTTATCATCAGTGTTGATAATCATAAATATTGAGCTTTTGCTTTATATTCAGTATCTTTATTTCCATAACTGAAAATTAGTAAGAAAAATATTCATTACCTACTCTTGTCAATTAGTTTTCAAATATTTCAAATATCATGTGTTTAACTGATTCCTCTTGTGAGTATTATATTTTTTATAAATTTTTTTGGATCCCAGAAATAATTTAACCCAATCCCAGACAATGCTGCATTAAATCATTAATCTGTCAAAAAGGACATCAGTTCCTACTACACATTCTTGAGTATAAATAATTATTTAGGGAATATCTTCTGTCATCCAGTGCAGTGCATGTCGTTCTGCCAGACAACAAAATGAAGTAACATATCTTGGCCAACTCTGAAAGCAGAAAGAGATTCAAAAGTTTTGAACATATTTTATTATTTTAAAATACTTGACACCTGTCATTTTTGTATTATTTCCTTTCTTGTAGAAAATAAAAAAAAATTTCTTTTGTATCTGACAGCTTTTTTCAAGGTCAGTGGAGTGATTCTTTTTACAATAAAACCTCACATATGAGAAGTCTTTAAGATGTTCATGAAAAATGTGTATTTTGAAAAATTATGATTATCAATTTTTGCACTAAAATATTATTTTATTCCACTTTTGCACAAGCTTTTTGAATCATTCTCATATTTTTATTTCTAAGGGCAAAAAATAAAAATATTAAAATGGATTTTTAACTTTAATGCATATATCCAGAGATTTGATGTCAGACCTACTACATAGATCCACTTCTCAGTACACCTTAATTCTATTGCCCATAACTTTATTTAGTAATGACAGTGATATCAGTAAATAGAACCAGGGTAAAGAGAATTGAGCAAGGCTTGAGATTTCTGGAACTGTTTTCTAATGAAACTGTAAAGGTAGAGAGTAGCTTAAAGACATTTAGACTGAGATCAAAGCTTAAGTCCACGAAAAGTCCTCTAAAAAATGGCCTACCTATGGAAAACTATGTACCAATCTCTGAGATGGCACCAGGATGAGGACCGGCTAAAGGGATGGAGATACAAAGAGTGAAGTGAGAAGAAACATAATACATGAATTATGTTCAGGCCAGAGAAACACAAGTCTTCACACAGACAAAATACATGTCTGCAGGGTGGGAGGGAGCTTCATTTGATGTCAAGTTTTCAGAAAGGCTACCTTATGGTTTGACCTAACTTCATATATATTTGCATAAAAAGGAAATAAGAATGTCAATAATCTGTTTTGGATTTATGTTTTTATTAGGCCTTGGTTAATAAACTTAATTCTATTCCCAAGTAACATATCTGTAATGATGAAAGATCCAAGGAATAAAATTATGAAAATGATGACTATTAATTTTTCAGGTTTTTTCCACTATTAAGTTTAGAAAAAATCTAATTTTCTACCAATGAAATATGATTGCCACTTATAAGTAGTGAATAATAGGACCCAGCTGGTACTTTGAGATTTCAAGGAATATTTATTGGCCTTAAGATATATCCTCAAATGATGAAGACATGATACATTTTTAATTTTATAAACTTTAATTGAATAGAAACAAAGATACTTTTGTAAAATGCAGCATATTAATCACTTTTATCACTAAATGAAATAGCTGAGGCAACTTCATAAAGAGAAAAGGTTTCTTTACCTCACAGTTTGTGGTGCAAGTTCTGTAAACGTGGTGGATTAACAACAGTGGAATGTGCACTGTGAAATAACCACAGAGCCAGCAACCAGAGAAGACTGGGCTCCAATTCAGGCTTTAAGAATACTTTGCCACTGGAGAGTGATCTCCTACAGACACACCTCCAATGACATCAGAACCTCCAACTAAGCCCCACATCCCCATAGTTTGACCACCTCCCAACAGAACCAGTGTGGGGTCCAGACTTTTTAACACAGAGGCCCCATGGGGGCTACTGATTCTGTCACACTCACATTCAAACCACAGAAGGCAGAGAAACAAATACATTCAAAGGGATCAATCTAAAATGATGATGTGATTTAATAATTCAATCATTTAATCTGGTTAGGAATCTTTTATCTTGTGGTTTCTCAAAAATGTGTTGCTATAAACATTAATAGAATAAATATAGCTAGTATAGCCTTTCTCAATTTGTGATTAAGAACTTACTCCATATCCAAATTACATGTAAGTGATCACTTAGACAATGTGAATATGACCATCAGGAGGGTACAGTATTTATACTATAAAAATTATCATTTTGTGTTGCTATGTGAGGGCAAACCGTTGAAATCTTTACGTAATATGTACTAAATTGATCTTCTGTGTATAAAGAGAATTGAAAATGAATCTTGATGTGGGTGGAGGGCGGGAGGGAGCGGGAGAGGGGAGGGTGGGGGGAGGGAGGGAGGTTGTGGGGGGGGGAGCCATTGTGATCCATAAGCTGTTCTTTGGAAATTTATATTCTTTAAATAAAAGCTTTATATATAAAAAAAAATTGAAACTTGTTAAGAAGAAATCAATTACTGTGTGTGTATGTGTGTGTGTTAGATTTTAAAACTGTTTCAGTGTATGTTACTGAATACTTACCTGTGTAGCACTCAGATTATATAGAGAGATTAAAGTCATAAAAATATTAGCATTCTTTAAAATCTGTTAAATATTGTATTTGTTGCTGCATAGGTGTAGGCATGTAAAACTACTTTCATTTTTTTTTTTTAAGATTTATTTATTTACTTGAAAGAGTTATAGATAGGCAGAGGCAAAGAGAGAGAGTTCTTCAATCACTAGTTCACTCCCCAGATGACTGGCAATGGCTGGAGCTGTGCCGATCCAAAGCTTCTATACATAGAAGTGCTAACCTGAAACAATAACTGCTCCTAGAATTTCTAAAGATTTAAGTGAATTTCTCCTTACAGTTAAAAATGATTTAAAACTGTGTTTTGAACATTGGATCTTTCTTGTCTTTGATTTGCTGGGTCTCCCACAGGAGTGCAGGGGCCCAAGGACTTGGACCTCTTCAGCTGCTTTCCCAAGCCATAGCAGAGTTGGATGGGAAATGAAGCAGCCAGGACTTGAACTGGCACCCATATGGAATGCTGGCACTGCAGGCGATGGCTTTACCTGTACCTACCTATCCCACTACTTTCATTTCAGTATTTATAATTGTCTGCTGAAATGGAAAGCAAAAGGTTTATTAATTTGTCTAAAAAGTTGTGTTGAAAATAGATGGTTTTTGAGTTAAGAGGATGAAGAATGCACCTAATAGCCTTGTAGCAAAGGCTAGTGAAAATGGGAAGATAATTACGTCACAGCAAGCGTCAGATCTTTCCTTGATTTGCTAGGTATTTGTAATCTAAAGTTCAATTCATACATATTTGCTGTTTTCTTTTTTTTTAAAGATTTATTTTATTTATTTGAAAGGCATTGTTACAGAGAGAGGTAGAGTTAGAGAGACAGAGAGGTCTTCCATTCCACTGGTTCACTCCCCAAATGACTGCAACAGCCAGAGCTGAGCTGATCTGAAGCCAGGAGCTTCTTCCAGGTCTCCCACATGGGTGTGGGGGCCCAAGCACTTGGGCCATCTTCTACTGCTTTTCCAGGCCATGGCAGAGAACTGGATTGGAAGTGGAGCAGCCAGGACTCGAACCGACTCCCATATGAGATGCTGGCGCTGCAGGCCAAGGCTTTATCCTGCTGTGCTACAGCACCAGCCCCTGCTATTGTTTTCTAAATGCAATATGAATAAAATTTATTTTTAAACTTTGCTAGCTAGCATCAGGGGAACATTTAGTAAGCCAGAAAAGAAAGGTAAAATGGAGAATTCCTTTGCAGAAATTCTGGATAATTTCCCTCAGTGTTGGCTTTCTTTTCAAGGCCTCACAGTCTGTTGGTTCCTTCCCGCTTTGCCCTATAAATTATAAGCACTTTTATCTGAAGCTGTCAGCCCAGTCGTTCACAGATAACTTCCAAACTAGTGAGACTTATCTATAGGGAGGAGCAGGGAGTGGCCTGGAGCACTAATAGATTTCTCAAGGGGCACTCAGAACACAGTGATAGTATTAGCCTGTAAGGAGAGGAAGTGAATCCTGTCAAATATGCTCCAATTAAATTGTACAGACTTCCCCCAGGAACAGCTTCTTTCTGTTAGGAATTTAGTAATGTTTGGTGACTTTATTCCTCAGGCTAATACTGGATTTTTTCCAACATGCCAGAAGAAAGTAGATTTAGAACATATTTTTCCCTGTCCTGTCAAGATTCAGAAATTCATTGCCAACAGGAGTCATTTTGTACTCATGCAAGCTTTCGTTAGTAAATGATCCTCAGAAAAGAGAAAGCTCAAATTTTTGCTTTAGCTTCAAGAGAGCTGGAGTCATTATACTGATTGAGTCATCTTCTTTGATATTACAGACCCCTTACTAGAGAGGGACTGCAGTCAAATTTATTTAAAATGACAAGTTTTACTGTAATGACTTGAAAATATCAAAATATACATAGAAGTTCTAACCTGAAACAATAACTGCTCCTAGAATTTCTAAAGATTTAAGTGAATTTCTCCTTACAGTTAAAAATGATTTAAAACTGTGTTTTATACATTGGATCTTTCTTGTCTTTCATTTGCTCAGGATTGCATGTTGAAAGAAAAGCTAGTTTTCATCAAGCTTTTTCCCCTCCTTTTACTGTAGGCCAGTAGATGTTACACTACTCATCAATTGCAAAATTCGTTCATCCTAAAATACAGCTGAAATGAAATATAACCTATTTGCTTAACTTCATCCAATGGCTCTAATAGAAATTGCAAACCAGATTTTATCAGAATGACATAATTTGGTAATGACCTTATAAAATCAAGAATTTACAAGAATCAATAATTCAGTTCAGATAAATATCAGAGTTCCAGTAACATATTAAAACATTCTTAAAAGATGCTTAAAAATTTGAATCATAGAAATATTGCTTATGAAAACTTTTCGGTCTTCATTAGGGATGTCTTCTCTCTGTTCCATGTAGACTGACACTGGGGCTGGATTTTCATGATGACTCCTTCACTCAGATATCTGTGCCTTCATTGGAATGATTGGGATAGCTGATAACTAATGAGGCTTCTCACTGTTTCCTTCTTGCCCCACACATGGCCTCTCCATGAAACTAGCTTGAGTTTCCACTAGCACTAGCACTGGTAAGCAATTTCTTACATGCTGTTATGCTTACTCTATGAGCCCAAAGATGTACACTATGAAACCTTTTTAGTGCTTGATCTAAAAGTCCCAGCTTGCCTTTCCTCTGAATTCAGTTGATCATAGTAGTCACGGGGTGGGGGTGGGGGGGAGGCTGACTTTCAAACACAGATTGAATAGACTTCACTTCTTGATTGTGAAACAAGTAGATCTCCATGCAAAAGACCATGTGGAAGGTAATTACTGTCATGCAATTTTGGGAAACATAACCTACCAAACCTTTGTAGGTCATTTTTTATGAAAGATGAAAATTTACTTCAGAACAACAAAGTTAGGAAGACAAATGTGATTTGTGGACAAAGCTTCCATAGTTGGACATGAAATTGAGAGCATAATGTTGAGTTTATCATTAAGATTTCTTATATATATATTCATTCATATATTCATAAATATATTTGTATATATTTCATTTAATATATGAAATATTCAGTGGCAATTATTTTTAACTGTTGTATTTATTTGGAAGGTAGAGTTATAGACAATGAAAAGGAGAGACAGAGATCTTCCATTTGCTGTTTTGAGAGTTAGAGTTACAGAGAGAGAGAGAGAGAAACAAAAAGAGGTCTTCTATCTGCTGGTTAACTCCCCAAATGACTGCAACAGCTGGCGCTGGGCCAGTCTGAAGCCAGGAGCCAGGAGCTTCTGCCAGGTCTCCCACGCAGGTGGAGGGGCCCAAGTGCTTACTTCTGGTTCCCCAGGCCATATAGTAGAGAGCTGGATCAAAAGAGGAACAGCCAGGACTAGACTCATAACCCATAAGGGATGCCAGCACCACAGGCAGAGGATTAACCTACTGTGCTGTAGCACTGACCCCATCAGTAGCAATTTTAAACAAGTAGGATCAAGATCCTGAAATTTCAAATAATTTTAACAGATGATGAAACATTACTTTACCAGTATCATTTCTTTCTCTCTTTTTTTTTTTTTTTTTTGACAAGACAGAGTTAGACAGTGAGAGAGACAGAGAGAAAGGTCTTCCTTCCATTGGTTCACCCCCAAAATGGCTTCTACGGCCGGTGCTCTGTGCCAATCCGAAGCCAGGAACCAGGTGCTTCCTCCTGGTCTCCCATGCAGGTGCAGGGCCCATGAACTTGGGCCATCCTCCACTGCCTTCCCTGGGCACAGCAGAGAGCTGGACTGGAAGAGGAACAACTGGGACAGAATCCGGCACTCCAACCAGGACCAGAACCCAGGGTGCTGGCAATGCAGGTGGAGGATTAGCCTAATGAGCCACTGCACTGGCCAACCAGTATCATTTTTAAGACAAAATGAAATCAATGCAATTTCTACCAAGAATTAGAACTGGTCCAGTCAAGGCAAAAATGAACTGGTCAACAGCAAAAGTCATGGCAAAAGATATTTGGAATACTCAATGTATTTTTTTTATCAGTTTTCAAGACGGTCAAATCTGGTAATATTTGTTTATTATGAGAATCTTTTGCTGGCGCTGCTTCTCACTAGGCTAATTCTCCACCTGCGGCGCCGGCACACCGAGTTCTAGTCCTGGTCTGGGTGCCCGATTCTGTCCCGGTTGCCCCTCTTCCAGGCCAGCTCTCTGCTGTGGCCTAGGAGTACAATGGAGGATGGCGCAAGTCCTTGGGCCCTGCACGCCATAGGAGACCAGGAGAAGCACCTGGCTCCTGGCTTCACATCAGCGCGGTGCACTGGCCACAGCGCGCCAGCCGTGTCGGCCATTGGAGGGTGAACCAATGGCAAAGGAAGACCTTTCTCTCTGTCTCTCTCTCTCTCACTGTCCACTCTGCCTGTCAAAAAAAAAAAAAAAAGAATCTTTTGAGAATGCTGGCCAAAGGTTTAGTAGAACCCTTCAGTGTAGTCCTTGTCCTTCTCTACACAATGATATTCTGCTACTCCTGCTCATTTCTCTTATCAAACAAGGGCAATTGTGTACAACGGGAAGTTATTAGGCATCTACCTGACAATCATGATTTGGCTCTTTCTGGCTTCCTTTGTTTCCTATCTTACAGAGTCTTGAAAGAGCTCCAATTTTTAATAATAATGAAAAAACTACTACATTTTCATTATTAAATTCTAAGGAGCCTGGTTCTTTAGGTATGAACTAAATGGCTAATATTGTTACTTAACCCTACCATTCAACCCAGCCATCCCACTCCTTGGAATTTACCCAAAGGAAATTAAATTGGCAAACAAAAAAGCCGTCTGCACAGTAATGTTTATTGCAGCTCAATTCACAATAGCTAAGACTTGGAACCAACCCAAATGCCCATCAACAGTAGACTGGATTAGGAAATTATGGGACATGTACTCTACAGAATACTATACATCAATCAAAAACAATGAAATCCGGTCATTTGCAACAAAATGGAAGAATCTGGAAACATCATGCTGAGTGAATTAAGCTAGTCCCAAAGAGACAAATATCATTTGTTTCCCTTGATTGGCGATGACTAACTGAGCACCAAAGGGGAAACCTGTTGAAGTGAAATGGACACTATGAGAAACAGTGACTTGATCAGCTCTTGTGCTGACTGATGTTGTACAATGTAATACTTTATCCATTGTAGTATTTTTTTTTTTTATCCTAGTACTAGTGGTTGAACTCTGTAATTAACACACAATTATTCTTAGGTGTTTAAATTTTAACTGAAAAGTGATCTCTGTGAAATATAAGAGTGGGAATAAGAGAGGGAGGAGATGTACAATTTGGGACATGCTCAATCGGAACTGCCCCAAATGATGGAGTTAGAAATGTGCCAGGGGATTTCAATACAATCCCATCAAGGCGGCATGTACCAAGGCCATCTCACTAGTCCAAGTGATCAATTTCAGTTCACAGTTGATCACACTGATAGGTCTAAGAGTCAAAGGGATCACACAAACAAGACTAGTGTCTGCTAATATTAACTGATAGAATCAAAAAGGGAGAGAATGATCCAACATGGGAAGCGGGATACACAGCAGACTCATAGAATGGCAGATGTCCTAAATAGCACTCTGGCCTCAGAATCAGCCCTTAAGGCATTCGGATCTGGCTCAAGAGCCCATGAGAATATTTTAGGCATGGAAAGCTAAGACACCCTGAAAAACAAAAAAAAAGAAGACCTAAATGAAAGATCTCTGTGAGTGAGATCCCAGTGGAAAGTTCGGGGCCATCAAAGAAGGAGGTACCTTTCTCTGAAGGGAGGAGAGGACCTCCACTTTGAGTATGACCCTGTCGGTATAAGATCGAAGTCGGCCAACGCTAAAGGCTTCCATAGCCTCGGCAACTCATGACTAGAGCCTAGGGAGATTACTGACGCCATAAACAAGAGTGTCAAATTGTTAAATCAACATCAGGAGTCACTGTGTACTTATGTCTCATGAGGGATCTGTCCTTAATGTGTTATCCAATGTGAAATAATGCTATTACTAGTACTGAAACAGTATTTTTACACTTTGTGTTTCTGTGTGGGTGCAAACTGATGAAATCTTTTCATAGTATATACTGAATCAATCCTCTGTATATAAAGATAATTGGAAATGATTAAAAAATCTTGGTGTTAAATTGGAAATTGCATAGATAATTAATCAATTCTTTAAAAAAATCATGTAGGATCTCTGTCTTTAATGTGCTGTACATTGTGAATTAATACTATAACTAGTACTCCAACAGTATTTTCACTTTGTGTCTCTATGTGAGGGAAAACTGTTGAAATCTTTACATAATATGTACTAAACTTATCCTCTGTGTATAAAGAGAATTGAAAATGAATCTTAACGTGAATGGAAAGGGAGAGGGAGCGGGAAAGGGGAGGGTAGAGGGAGGGAGGGAAGTTCTGGGGGGGGGGACCATTGTAATCCATAAGCTGTACTTTGGAAATTTATATTCTTTAAATAAAAGCTATAAAAAAAATTAAAAAAAATATATTTAAATTTATGGAACTTATGTTGAGAACTAATGTTTATATATTTTTATTTAATTTTTTCCACAAATATTTTGAAGTTTGTGTGTGAGTGTGTGTGTGTCTGAGAGAGAATTTGAAAATCTGAAAAGCAGAAGTGAGATAGAGCTCATCTTGCTGTACTTCTGTTTGTTCCTGCTGATTGTGTGACATAAAGATTTTGGGAGGTTATAGTAGCTGTCCAGTTCACAATCACTGGCCGTGTTGGTATTGAGAGTCATTTCAGATAGCAGAAGCAGATCACAACAGTGATCCCTAGATCACAACAGTGGGAATATTGGATTGAAGTGAAGAGTTCCAGTGATTCCAACTTTCTGTACAGAAAAACACCTTTAGAGGTTAACTGTTTTATGGATTCATTCTAGAATCCACTCTTCTAGTCCTCCTAATAATATCAGCAGCTAATACCTCAGTAGTAAATTTCTGTATGCTAAGATAGCTGGAATAATGTCTTTTTCAGCAACCAAATTATTGAGACAGCCAGCATTTGGCAGATGTCAATAGGGAATGGAGTTCTCTTAAGAGTAGCCAGCCTGAAATGGCAGCACAGTGCCCAGTTGGGCATTCATCTTGGGCAGTAGGGCAGAAAATACTTTTTTTGACAGGCAGAGTGGACAGTGAGAGAAAGAGAGAGACAGAGAGACAGAGAGACAGAGAGACAGAGAGAAAGGTCTTCCTTTTTCCATTGATTCACCCCACAATGGCACTGCAGCCGGCGCAGCTGGTGCACTGCGCTGAACTGAAGCCAGGAGCCAGGTGCTTCTCCTGATCTCCCATGCGGGTGCAGGGTCTAAGGACATGGGCCATCCTCCACTGCACTCCCGGGCCACAGCAGAGAGCTGGACTGGAAGAGGAGCAACCGGGACAGAATCCAGCACCCCGACCAGGACTAGAACCTGGGATACAGGCGCCACAGGCGGAGGATTAGCCAAGTGAGCCATGGCACCGGCCCAGATTTACTTTTTAACAGTTGTGAGATGCTATTAGAAGATATGCAGAAACATTTGTTAAGGGAATATACAAGCTACATGACCATCGGTTTTTTATAAAGCTTCTGCCTTTCTTGAATTAGTGCTCTTGAAATAATTCTGAGACATGGGTGGAAGAGTGTGGCACTGAGGTTTTATTCTGAAGATTTTTAAAGATACCATCCTTTTTGAGGTACTATTGACACAATAAATTTGGTATAAAGTATATACTTTAGTAAATTGTTGCATAAATGTACAGATGGAAATCATTACCAAGATCAAAATGATGAATATACCCACCCTATATAACAGTTATTTTTACCTTTTTGGGATCTGTTCTTCATGCCCTTCTCTATCCTACTGTATCCTCCCTGTTCAGCACCACTAACAACTAATCTGGTATCCATCACTATAGAAGAGTTTCCATTTCTAACTTTCATATGGTTAGAATCAGGCAGCACTTACTAATTCTCCTTGTTCTTCCACTCAGAATTATTTTGAAATTCATTATGTTATTGCATGTGTCATTAGCTCATTTATTCCTTCCATTGAGTAGTATTCCATTGTGCAGATATATAGTACTGTAGCAGCATAGTTCATTTATGAATTCATATTTGTATTTGAGTGATTTCCAGTTACAGCTATCATAAATAATGTTGCTATGAATATTCATGTCCAAGTCTTTGTATACGCAGATACTTTCATTTCTCTAGTGGAATGACTGGATCATATAGTAGATATTTGCATTCCTACACACAGTTTACAACTTTTGCATTTCTATTAATTTCACTTTTACAAGTATATAAAATGAAATCGTCTAAAAGTAAGGCAAGGTATTTTCCATGTATGTGCTCATGCACATGCACCATATGCATGTCTTTGGAATTAATCCTGCACATACTTTTGCACAGATTTACCAATGTCTGTATATAATTTATTTGGTGATAAAGGTAAATTTATTATAATTTGTTTTGATTTTATTTTATTGAGATTCTCATTAAACATTCTAGTTTAAAGCATTCTATAGTTTTCTATAGTAGATTATCATTTGTGATTCTATTTTTTTAAAAAGCTGACTTATAGCCTTACTCTAGAGTGGCATATGAGAATTGGCAGCAAACTGTCACTGTGTTCACCTTCTTATCATATTTGCTTGGGTTCCCTGGATGGAAGACTTTGCTAGAGGTGGAACACGTACATTACTGGCTATAGCATAGAGACTTAGGCATAAAAAAGGGAAGGCTATGAAAGAAAGAGCTTGTTTCTAGTGTTTGTTATTTAATGTAGCTCTGGTGGCCTATTGCCTCATTTTCCAAACAGATTTTTAAATTACCACATTTTCACAGCAACTTCATGTTGTAGAGTTTAAATGGCTTTACTCGTTTCTTTAAAGATAAAAACAGGGGGCTGGCGCTGTGGCATTGCAGGTAAAGCTGCCACCTGCAGTGCCAGCATCCCATATGGGCACTGGTTCAAAACTCAGCTGCTCCACTTCCTATCCAGCTCTCTGCAGTGGGCTGGGAAAACAGTGGAGGATGGCCCAAGTTCTTGGGCTCCTGCACCATGTGGAAGACTCGGAGGAAGTAGCTGCCTGGGTCCTGGGTCAGATCAGTGCGGCTCCGGCCGTTGTAGCCATCGGGGAGTGAACCAGCGGGGTTAAGACCTTTCTCCCTCTATCTGCCTCTGCCTCTCCCTCTCTGTAACTCTGCTGCCTTTCAAATAAATTTTAAAAAATACTCCACACTTACTTTCAATAACTTTTTCAGATATTTAAAATCATTGAAAAAATTAAATCCTGTCATTAGGATGTCATTATATTACTATTTCAGTTATTTCAGTTGCTGTTCCCATCTGATTTGGTTTTTTAAATATTAAACAATGAAAAATAAAGAAGGATAGGATGAAAACATCATAAAGAAGAAAATTAGTGTTTCTCTTCTACCTCAAATAACAACACTGTCAAATACTTTTAATGAAAAACATTTAATCTCATGTAAAACAAAAGTAAAAATCTTCTAAAAAATGCAGGGGATCAGTGGTACATTTTGATCATACAGAAGATTTTCTGCTTCTAACACAATTTCTCAACTACTGAATTTGCTTACTACATCCAAATCGATAATGTAACAGTACATTTACTTTATTGATTCGTTTCAGAGTTATGCTAAAGGAACACATGTCCCTTTTCTGGGAGTAACTGTGTTGTGTTCTATTTACCAAACCCCTGGAGAACACGGCACACTTGAACAGTTTGCTGTTCTGTCATAAATGACAGGCACTGACACCTAGACCACTTTCCTCATCCTACTTACATAAAAGTAAGGGTCTATGAGCTTTGATCCACCCATTTGAAGTTCAGGTATCTCATTAGCACAAATAACAATAATAATGCCTTTGTCTACATTATAACAATAACCCAAGAATCTACTAAATGAGATCATTGGAGTCAAAGTGCTTGTTTTACTTCAGACTGCTATTAAATACATTATGATTTAAGCACCATGTCTGGATTTATGTATGGTTTCCTGCTTCGGCAAAGGCAAGGGTAAAGCTCCAATTTGATTTTTAGAATTGAATTATATGTACAGATAGAGATATAATATGGCATTCTCAGTACATCTCTTTTATTAGCTCTTTATTATAGTTGTCAGTTTTATCTTGATGTCCAGTAATAAATGTAATTTTTAGAGAAGTGCAATAGGAAGGAGCTTTATTATTACCAACAATTTTGCTTCACTCATTTTACTATCATTGTCCTTGCTCTAACTCTGATTCTGGGGCTTTGGTAATGTCTTCTATTCACAAGTATTCTAAATGCAAAAAGCATTGTCTTGTTGCTAAAGAAGTATGATAAAGAGAATATTGCATTTCATGATGAATTACAGAACAAGCCAATATTAATGTCCAGTCATTAGGAGAATATTGAGTTCATATTGGAAAACCTTGCATATTCAGAAAACACAATGGTATTGTTCACTTTTCATTCAGATTATGATATTAAGATTTTACTTACATTTAAAAAAATCAGGTATGCTAGGTATATAACCCAAGAAGACTGAGCAAAATGCTTGTATTTTGCATATTTTTCTGTGATATCATTTACCTAAAAATATTCTCATTAAAATATTACTGACAATAATTGTACATATTTATGGGTTACAATACATCATTCCAGTATATATATAAAATGTGTAAAAATATATCTTGATTTATTTCCAAGTACCTTCAAAGATCAATATGTTTTTAAAAAGTGTAAATGCATATCTAAATTCAAAAGAAAGTAGCAAAGTAGCATACATTCGGAAGAGAAAAGGGAAAGAGGGAAGAATGGTGGGAAGGAGGAGGAAGGGAGGCAGGCAGGAAAGTGAAGGGAAGGGAGGGGAAGGGAGGGAAGAAAGAATATTCTGTCAGTGGGCTATTTTTATTTGAAATAAATAGGCTTTAGTTAATAGTGCAAATAGTGATAGGAAAAGGATTTGAAACCATGTGATCTGGGAATTCACTCTGGGATGAATTTTAAGTTCAGGACTTTTGAAGTAGGCAGGCATACAGGCTAAGATGGATTAATTTTGTGAGCTGGAAGACCCTGCCTTCACCACGCCCCTGTGTGATCTCATCTCCCTACCTTGGCTTCCAGGCCTCGATGCTCCAACACATGATTGGTTCCAGGTGCTTGGTATGAACCCATATTTATCTCTCTCTCTCTTAAATAAAGCTCTCTGCCTCTGCTTTGCTGCCAGTAATAAGCGGTGGATAGCACCTCAAGGTGCTTGCTGCACATGGCTTTTGGCCTGCTCTCTGCTGGGTATGGATGGTTTCCAGACTTACTCCTCTCTCCTACCTGAACTAAAACCCTCACTTTCCTAGATACCTGTTGCACTAAATGAAAGCTTAAAACGTACCATGCTGCCTCGTTTATCTGTGCCGGTATTTAGAATTCTTCTTTAAATATTAGGCAAGAACCCTCTTGGGCTCACTAATATTGAGGATTTATTAGTAAGCATATGGTGAAATTGTATTCCACCCCAAATTCCGGTAGTACATGTGGCACACCAGATAGCACTTCTGGGACTTTAAGGGGCCACATTTTTGCGTAAATTTAAGGGGGTCATGTCCAATTTCATTTTCAAAGAGTTTCAATTATTTAAGTTGTAGAATAGAAAAAAAAAGTGCAAAGTGTGATGGTATCAGTTGATTATTTTGGTAAAGATTAATGTATTTTCATGTGGGAAGGTATTTGGTGCAGCAGTTAAAATGCAACTTGTGATTCCTACCAAGCACATCAGAGTGCCTGGCTTTGAATCCTGGCTCCACTCCTAATTGAAGCTCCCTGCTAATGTGCACCCTGAGAGGCAGCTGGTGATGGCTTAAGTACTTGGCTCTCTGTGATTAACTGGGAGACCCAGACTGAGTTCCTGCTTAGGCTTGGCCCAGCCTCAGCAATTGCAGACTTTGGGGAGTGAACCACCAAATGAAAACTATTTTCTCGCTTGCTGTCTCTCTCTTTCCCTCCCCCTCTCTCCCTTCCTCCCTCCCCTTCTGCCTCTCACTCCCTCTCTGCCTTTCAAATAAAATAAAATAAAATAAAATATATACAATGTTTGAATAAACTAAATAACAGTCCATTCTGAGGTGGACTTGAAATTGGTTTTAATATTGCCTTAATAGTCTGTAAGACCTCAAATCAAGAAACCAATAAAAATAATATTTCAAGTAGGTAACATGCCTGGAAGGCCTGATAGTAACAAATTACAGGCTTCTCAAGAAAGCTGCACCATCAACTAACACCACATGAAATTACAACAGAAATAGTCCATACTCATAATGAATTTTTTACTGAGTACTAGGAAATATGCTAGCCTGAAAAAGCATTAAAAATACATACAAATAAGCTGAATAAAGCCACAAGAACTGTAAATAAAATAATTAGGAGACATAAGCACCATATGTGTATGTGTATATTTAGTTATTAAATATGCGTTTGAAGGGACTGGTGCTGTGGCATAGCGGGTAAAGCTGCTGCCTGCAGTGTCAACATCCCATATGGGTGTAGGTTCAAGTCCTGGCTGTTCCACTTCCGATCCAGCTCACTGATAATGTTCCTGGGAAAGCAGCAGAAGATGGCCTGAGTCCTGGGTCCCTGCACCCATGTGGGAGACCCAGAAAAAGCTCCAGGCTCCTGGCTTCAGTCATCCCAGCTCCAGTCGTTGAAGCAATCTGGGGAGTGAATCATTGGAAGGAAGACCTCTCTCTGCCTCTTCCTCTCTATAACTGCCTTTCAAATACATAAATCTTTTAAAAAGTAATAAAGATAAGTTTGAAAAGAAGAGCAAAATCAATCTATTCGCTGGAATTTTAGCTGAGGATAAGACTTTTCACAAAGGATTTGAAAATATCACTACAATTTAAAACACAAAATTAGAAATCAACAGGAAAAATGCAAACATAAGAATAAAAATAAATGCTATCAAAAAATAGTTCTACTCTTGAAAACACATCCAGAAATATACATACGTATATTTGATGTTCCTCTCCCAACCCCACTCTGTCACGTATGTGTGCGTGTGTATAATCTGAGTATATATAAAATCTCCAGATCTTAAGTGGAAGATTAGGTAAAACTGAAAAAAATAATGAGTAAGTTAAAAAATAAATTTGAATAATTAATACTTGATTTATATGCAGAGATAAATTGAAACTCTGAAAGTGATTTTGATACGTAGATAGAAATTAGAAAGAGTGAGATTATTAAGTACTATTATAAAAGATGTTAGGAGAAGGAATTTGAGATATCAGAAATATAATATTAAAATTTCTAGGGTATGTGAAACACATAAATCTTCAGAGTAAGTGATCCTAGCATATATAAAGTTGTATAAATGGTAGCAAAGTATACCAAGAGACATTTTGCAAAAAATAGAATATCAGATACAAATAAAAAGATCTTTAAAATAGAAATAATATAGCTATTGCTCATTAACAAGTTCACTTAGATAAATTCCCCAAGTCACAAATAGAACCTCAAAGATATCATCACATATCTTTTATGTTTTAAGGAAAGAGTAATTATTGACTGAGAATTTTTTCACTGGAATTGTTCAGTATTGTAGTATTTCCAGACTACCCTCTAATCCCCTCAAAGTAACTGAAAGATTTTTGCTAACGGTGGATTCACACTCTAAGTCCTTTTGAAGATTATTTGTTAAAACAAGATAATTGAACTTCAGATTTAGATGACAGAGAAAAATGGAAAGCAGAGAATCAGAAAATATAAGTATTCGTAAATTCTCTAACAATAGTAATATTAATGATTAATTTAACAGGTTGGTTGTAGAGTAATAATTGAGCATCAGTGACATTTAAAATTCAAATGGGTGATTAAATTTCAAGATGCCAGAGATTTTAAAAAAATTTATAAACAGTGTAAAGTTACTGATATAAGTGCAGTTTTTTATGTTTTAAGGGCAAAAAGAAAATAAAAATTTGATGAATAACTAAAAAAGATACCAGGAAACCAACATAAAATTAATTTGCACAATATAAATTGAGGGACAAATTCATACAAAAAAAGAGAGGATATATTTATATATTTATTAAATTAGAAAATGCTTTCAAATTTTTTAACAGGCTGTAAAAAGCTCTACAAATGATAGATCATAAAAATTATAAATTACATGCAAATATTAAAGGAATGCTATATAGCCATATTAATAGTAGGAAAAATTAGATTATAAATATTTATAGAAAAAAGATTGCAAAATGAAATTGTATTTTTAATCCAACAAGAAACACAAGGATTCAAAAGGATTTTTCATCTAATATTATATTTCAAATTATTGGAAAAACAGAATTTTACAAATGTAGTCAAATGAATTTTTCCACACTTCTCTTGGTAGAATATAAATTTTAGAAAATAGGGAAATTGTGCTTATTTTATTAGAGGATGGAAGGCTTTCTTAATTAGAAGGAACATATAAAACAAAAATAAATACTAATAAATGGCTTGAAAATAAGATTTTCTATAAAATAAGGTCATCATATACAAGCTGAGAAATAAAGCATTTCACAGGAATTATTAATAATTTTATTCCAAAGCATAGAGTCAGCCTAGTTTTACCAAATCTATACAATAATGTTATCAATATCCTACCTATTTCTATGAGCAAGTCACAGGAATAAAATAATTTTGGAGAAAATAAACTATATGTATCTGATGGAGTAATTTGAAATACATAGAGAATTATAGAGTAAAACAGCATAATAATGGTAAATATTATATTGGCACAAACTTAATTCTTTAACTCAGTGACAAAATGTCATCAATAGTAACAACAAAAGCATAAGTTATCTGAGAATAAAGTCAGTAATACATGTGCATGACTTTTGTGAAAAACTTTTAGTTGAATTAAAATGAAACAGATTAAAAATGATCCGTGGGAAAAGATGCAATATGATAAATCACTCTTTAGATTCACTGTTTTTGTCCATCCTTCAGAAATCTCAGCGTGTGTGTGTGTGTGTGTGTGAGTGTATTTTGCTAATATTTGTCTTAGAAACTAGCAAGCAAACAAGTTCTTGAAAGAACAAAGGGTTAAACTATTGTTTTTAGTAAAGTTCTTCAAGTACCTCCACAGTAAGGATGTAAGTACTTTAAAAAAAAAAAAAACAATACATGCAGAAATTGCTAAGATGATGAGGAAAACAGGCCATGGACAATGAAGGAAACTAGTATCTGATTTCAGATAAGGGTAATAATGAATACATTCAGGTCGGGTCCATTGGGAAATTCTGGAGTTAAACTGCTTGCAATTATTTTATTTCTTTTCAAGATAATCTATCTGGTATCCCATGTATCTGCACTTTCTGAGTCGTTGGTTAGGGGCTGCTTCATGCTTTCCTTTATGAACAAAGTTGGACTTCAGCAATGCGAAGATGCTTGGAATAAAAAGTACACTCTAACTGAGGGGATATATAAAATAGTTTTTAAAAGAAACTCCAAGATTAAATTCCACTGGTCAAAATAATTGTTAAAGAAGCATTTGGAGGGTTTTTATTGTAAGTTACAAACAATTATTACAGTAGTACAAATAATACCATGCAATATTTGTGTAAGAAGGGAAAAATAGGCCAGAGGACCAGAAGCAAATAAATTAGTATTGGGAAATTTAATATGTAAGAAAAATGGCTTTACAGAATCTGTAGAAACACAATATACTTTTGATTAAATGATGTTGAGAGAAATAAGTTCCATAAACATCAAAATGAGCTTAGATGTCAATTTCATAATTAATTAGACATGGATCAAGCCATAAAATGGGAGATATAACAGAACTACTCTCGAAGACAGTATATAATTTTTAGAATATTTCTAGGGCCGGCGCCGTGGCTCACTTGGTTAATCCTCCGCCGGCAGCGCCAGCATCCCACATGGGCACCGGTTTCTAGTCCTGGTTGCTCTTCTTCCAGTCCAGCTCTCTGCTGTAGCCCTGGAAGGCAGTGGAGAATGGCCCAAGTGCTTGGGCCCTGCACTTGCATGGGAGAACCAGGAAGAAGCACCTTGCTCCCACCTTAAAATCAGTGCAGTGCTGGCCTTTGCAGCCATTTGGGGAGTGAACCAACGGAAGGGAGACCTTTCTCTCTGTCTCTCTCTCTTACTGTCTGTAATTCTACCTGTCAAATAAATAAAAATAAATAAAAAGCTACAAACCAGGGGCCAGCATTGTGGCTTAATAATAAAAAAGGAATATTTCTATGAATTATAGTGGTTTTTTTGACCGTGAGAACAGACATTATAGTTACATCATTACATAGTGATTACACACATATGTGTGTGTGTGTGTGTGTGTGTGTGTGTGTGTGTGTGTGTGTGAAGTTTGAGAAGTTTGGGAGACTTATGTCAGCCTGTGAGGTTATTTTGTCTAACCAAAATACATACGCAACATTTTATAAGAGTTTTTTCAAAGACTAATAAATTTGCAAAACCAAGTTAAATTGACCATAATTTAGTATTTTTACACTTAAATTCATTATGAGCCAAAATAAAAAAATGCATGGTCAAAACTTATTTCAAATTTCTCTCTTATAATGGGAAACTTTCTCACTTTTTATTTAAAAAAATTACACTTTTGCATAAAAATAATAAAATATATCCATGCATGAAAATTTTAAAGTTACTTTCTTTAAAAATATAACTGCATAATTTCTCTAACCTTTGACTTGAATAGTAAATAGAATTTTCTTTTAGATCATGCATGATCAAATAGGCAGTTATGGACATGTGCCATCCCAAGGAGCAGGAAAAGATCATTTGATTTTTTTTTTCTAATTTGATTTTAGTGACATGTAATCATCTTTAAAGCTAAGACCCGTGCATCAATCAGCCTTTCTTTAGCTTTCACTGTGATAGTGTAATCTATTGAAACAAAGTAATTAAGGGATCTAAACAGAAGGAAAACACTTGCTTCATTCATTTACTGTTTTCTATATAATATATAACAATATTTATGCTTACTAACTTTTGACAAAATAAATTTTAATCTAAAGCCACCATTTGTTTTATTGTTGGTATTAGAAGTCTTAGATCAGTGATAACATGGGGTAATAATAATCTACTTTTACCAAGCATTAATAGTATGCCAGATATGTTTGTAATAGCTTAAACATATTAATCCTCCTAACATTGGAATAGATAGGAAGAAATGTTCACGTTTATAGGTAAAGATACTTGGCAGAGATATAAATTCTCCTGGGGATTCTGTATGCATTTTTCTCTCCTCTCAGTGTGTGAGTTATGGTGGCTTCAGCAACCCAGGGAGAATCAAACCCATTGCAATCAAACAATAAAAACTTGAACGGAGTTTAGTGCCACTTAAAAAAAAAAAAAGCAGGAAATTTATCCAAGATCACACGTTTAAAGGATTCATGATTCAGTCCCAAGGCAATCTGGCTTCAGTGCTTATTCACTTAAATGTAACAGGATACTTACTTCTTCTAGATAAGAAAGCCAAGAATCAGTCTCAGGCATCCAAATTGTCAAACCCCATTTTCTACATTTTACACCATATTTCCAAAAATCTGCTTCCCATCATGGCAGAATAGATTGTTTCTGACCAGCACTTCCACTGGAAATTTGAACCAAGATGCTTTTCAGAACCAGTTTAAATGTTTTTGGAAGTCACAAAAACAACAAGGAATTGGAGAGCAAGAAAGAGGAGAGAATACAAGGCAAAATGATAATGACATTGGGCTCATCAACTTTTGAGGTATGTGCAGATTCAAAGGTACGATGCCTGAGAGGCTTAGCATAAAATTATGGCAGACATGGATAAAAGAAAAAAATTGGAACCTAGTGCTTTCATTGGGACACAAAAAGGGAAAGTCCTAGACATAAAATTTAACTAGAAAGATAACTTTGAATTATTTCAATATCATATTGAATTTATGTTATCTATTATTAGTTCACAGAGAAAAGCAAAACTAAGTCTTCATAAGATAAACATAACAGAATACTAGGTATGATGAAAATTTATATATATGATGAAATATATATGATGAAAGATTGTATTTACATATTCATATACACATGAATTCAAATTCAAGAAAAATAGAGGTAAAAGTTTAAAGAAACAGTTAAAATGTTAAAGATGGAATTTTGTGAAGCCAGCGCTGTGGGTAAATCCATCGCCTGTAGTGCAGGCATTCCATATGGACTCCAGTTCGAGTCCCAGATGCTCCACTTCTGATCCAGCTCTCTGCTATGGCTTGGGAAAGCAGTAGAAGATGGTCCAAGTCCTTGGGCCCCTGCACCCACGTGGGAGACCTGGAAGAAACTCCCGGCTCCTGGCTTCAGATCTGTGCAGTTCCAGCCATTGCGGCCATCTGGGGAGTGAGCAGCGGATAGAAGACCTCTCTCTCTCTCTCTGTCTCACCTTCTCTCTCTGTGAACTCTGACTTTCAAATAAAATAAATCTTTTAAAAAAATGGAATTTTCCAAAACTAACTAAAATCCTCAAGATAAGGATTGAAAAGCATCTAAGGACCTCAGCCATATCAAATTCAAATAAAAATGTAATTAGGCCTATAATATAAAAACTGGTAAAAGACAAATCAAAAAAATTTTAAATCATCCACAGTGAGTATTCACTATCTTTAGTGAAACCAAAATATGACTGATGAGTGATATTTAACAAGGCAATGTATGTCAGAAGATAATATCTATCTTTAAAAGTCTAAAAGGAGATGTACAATTTGGGACATGCTCAATCAGACGTGCCCCAAATGATGGAGTTAGAATCATGCCAGGGGATTCCAATGCAATCCCTTCAAGGTGGCATGTACCAAGGCCATCTCACTAGTCCAAGTGATCAATTTCAGTTCACAGTTGATCACACTGATAGGTCTAAGAATCAAAGGGATCACACAAACAAGACTAGTGTCTGCTAATACTAACTGATAGAATCAAAAAGGGAGAGAATGATCCAACATGGGAAGCGGGATACACAGCAGGCTCATAGAATGGCAGATGTCCTCAATAGCACTCTGGCCTCAGAATCAGCCCTTAAGGCATTCGGATCTGGCTCAAGAGCCCATGAGAGTATTTTAGGCATGGAAAGCCAAGACACTCTGGAAAAAAAAGAAGACCTAAATGAAAGATCTCTGTGAGTGAGATCCCAGTGGAAAGAACGGGGCCATCAAAGAAGGAGGTGCCTTTCTCTGAAGGGAGGAGAGAACTTCCACTTTGACTATGACCCTTTTGGAATAAGATTGTTGTCGGCAAACCATAAAGGCTTCCATAGCCTCGGCAACTCATGACTAGAGCCTAGGGAGATTACTGACGCCATAAACAAGAGTGTCAAATTGTTAAATCAACTTCAGGAGTCACTGTGTACTTACGTCTCATGTGGGATCTGTCCTTAATGTGTTGTCCAATGTGAAGTAATGCTATTACTAGTACTGAAACAGTCTTTTACACTTTGTGTTTCTGTGTGGGTGCAAACTGATGAAATCTTTACTTAGTATATACTGAATCGATCTTCTGTATATAAACATAATTAAAAATGAAAAAAAAATAAAAGTCTAAAAGGTAATACCTGCCAATCAAGAGCCTATATCCATGTAAAATATGAACCTAATTAAGGAATAGTAAGGCAAAGCAGAAAGTTTGTTATAGGCAGAACTGTATAAAAGTAAACAGGTTGTTCAGGAACACAGAGTAGCCTTCTTTACAACTGTTTATGATTTGGAAAGTAGGGGACCTTAAAGTAAGGAGTAGGAACATCTGAGTGAATACACTGAGATATTTTATATCCTCAGTTTCCAAGGAACATGTAAACTTCATAGGCCCTGAATGTGAATAGAAGCTAAAAGTAGATTTTGTCTACCATATAGTTCAGCCATGGACAGGCCTAGAATATGCAGGAAGTATTTTTCCTTCATTTCTTTTTTTTAAAATTTTATTTATTTATTTGACAGGTATATTTATAGACAGTGAGAGGGAGAGACAGAGAGAAAGGTTTCCATCCACTGGTTCACTCCCCAAATGGCCACAACGGCCGGAGCTGCTCTGATCCAAAGCCCGGAGCCAGGAGCTTCTTCCTGGTCTTCCCATGTGTGTACAAGGGCCCAAGGACTTGGACCATCCTCTACTGCTTTCCCAGGCCACAGCAGAGAGCTGGATTGGAAGAGGAACAGCCAGGACTAGAATCAGTGCCCATATGGGATGCTGGCATAGCAGGCGGAGGATTAACCTACTGGGCCATGGTGTCGGCCCCATAGATTATTGTATTAGAGAAAGATATACTTTTCAGTAAAGATGATGATACAAAGGGCACATGACACATGAATTCAGAACTGAACTGACAGCGATGAAACAGCATGAGCAGGTCCAGCTCAAAGGCCAGTTTAGAGATCACCACCACCTAATTTTAAGTCAGTTGAGTTCATCCTTCAGGAGTGGGAAGAGGGCAAGCATCATTGCGTGGTATTATCTCCCAATAGGCAGAATAAGTGGATACAGGATGCAATCAGTAGGAATGCTCCTACTTACCATTATTTCCTGTGATCCACTTCAGAACTATGGAGTCTTTCCCCACATCTCTAAGGCTTGTTTTTGCCTGATTTTTTTTTTTTTATTTCTACAGAGGTATTCTATCAGGGGAGTAGAGCAAAAGAGCAGAAAGCAAAGAAAGCAGTGGTACAGAGAAGAAAATTTGGCATCAGGCAACAAACTATGGAGGTTTTTTGTAATTTTGACTCTAAATTGCTGAGTGCAATGCTGCCGAATTGAGAAATTCCTGATAACTAGACAATTAAGCCTCCTTCCCCCAATAATCCTAACAAGGTAAGCCTCTGAGACCAGCAGAGGTGATAACTGAGGATAATGGGAATCTTTCTAGAATGAATGTAAGAAGAGAGAAATGATAAATATTAGTTGCTCTGCCAAGACCGACTTCTGTGATATTAGACTTAACAAACCTGGAGGAACTTTTTCCAAAAGGAATTTTTATTCTAAGAAAGTAGATATGAGTTGCAAAACAGGTGGACTGCAGGTAGATGTCACTGTATGCAGTCCAGATGCTTCTAGACCTCTTTGTGGCTGAGACATTAAATCCAAACTATTGGGTCTTCCGTTTGAGTCAGTGAGAATTTCTGTCAGCCTAAGAGCATTATCTTAACAGACATCATGGTCCTCTTCTAGTTGGTGTGAGAGGGGAGCTATAAGGCCTATCTCAATTCAGATATCTCTGAAATGCCATCCCACATTGCTATTGTAACTGAATCACAGTTCAGATTTCTCCCTTTCTCCTAAGATTCCTCCTGGGTTCCCCCACAGTTGATATTCTTAACAGTGTTCCAAAATAATGTCAGAGTGAAAACACTGCCACATAACTTAACCCACAGTGGAAAACCTTCCACTGAGAAAATAATTAATATATAGTAAATAGATAAGTCATATGGAGAAACATGAATATATTTGTGGCAGAATAAATGCAGATTGTAGAAAATTAGCATTTGATACTTTTTAAAGATTAATTAAGAAACGGGATGGGGGAGAGAGAGAAAAAAAGATATCTTCCAACCATTGATGCACTCCATAAATGGCTACAGTGTCCAGATTAGACAGACCCACAGCGAGGAACTGGAACTGTATCCAGGTTTCCCATGGGGATGGCAGGGCCCCACACCGTTAGACCATCATCCATTGTCTTGCCAGGTGCATTAGCAGGGAGAAGGATTGGAAGTGGAGCAGCTGAGACTCCAGCTGCCAGTCTAAGAAGGAATGCCAACATCCCAGGTGGCAGCTTAAGCCACTGTTGCACAGTGCCAAGTGATATTTAACTGGGAGTTTTGTTGGGGTGTGCATTGCAAATGAAAGGAGAGACAGGGCATAGTAACTGCTCCTCTGAAGAGTGCGCCAGAATGCTCTGGGTGCTGCCCCAGCACACATCAGCCATGTGTACAGCACATGTGCATGCTCTAACATTACTTGTAACATTACTTGATCATCTTCAGAACATGATTGTCAAGATGTTGATGGGACACTTGTGACTTGGTTTACTGGATATAAAAGCCTGGAAAAGTAGCGGCATGTTACTCCTGGCAGTCTTGTCATTCCTGGCTCGTCCTTGAAGTATGATAAGGAGTTTTCCTTGAAGCAATACCTAATAATAACCCACACCTTCTGCTTACTACAGCTGCATTCCATTTAGGAAGATGTGCCTTCACAAGCCTGCTTAGGCAGAAGCAGGACTGCAGCCATGTCCAATATTCAGGAGGCCGTGGTCTCACTGCGGTATCTTCATTTAAGCGGTATCCTCGACAGTTTGGGAAGAATGATTGGTTACCCCAGAGTTTCAGAAAGTTGGGTATCAGAGCATACTCTTTTTAATGTGAATCAAGAAGAAAGCAGAAATTGGGGAATTAATGAAATGTCTAATTTTGGATATTATGAATTTACTTGTTTTGAGACTTCTCAGCATGATAGCGGTGTGTAGATGAGAACTCAACCCATGGAATTAGAAGGAATCATTTCAGAGGAATGTTTTATGAAATGAAGCAAACAGATTAGAGCCAAAGTAATGCAGACCTTGAGAAATAAGTAGAGGAATAGGGATCTGCTAAGGAGAGTGCATAAAAATAAATGTTGGGATAGAATAAATTGTGAGGAGGATGGGACTTCAGCATACAGATAAAAGGATATAGCTTCAAAGAGAGAAATGTTTCAAGATGATACTGTTAAGTGACAAAATAAGAAACAAACTTAGGATTCTCCACATTGTTTTAGCAGCACATTTTAAAAAATTAGTAAATTTTTTGGAAAATTTTTGAAATATTTAGAAAACTATTGTTTGATGATACATAAAGAACTGAGAGTACAGACTTAATGAAATAGAATGGATAATCCTAGTGAAAACTAAAATTATTAACATAGTTTAGCATTGCCGAGGATAAATAAGTAACAGGAAGTTTTGGAGACTTGGAAAATAAAGGACGATCTACAAAACAAAGTCTTAGAGGAGGCAGGAATAGGGGGATTCAGATCAGAAAATTAGCATTGGAAATTAGGAGATATACTTCCCCAGTTCTCACATTGCTGAAAGGAAAATGTGTAATGAAATTGTAAGTCTACAATTTCACTAGTGATTTCATTGTATGACTGGGTTTACTCTTATAAGCTACGTAAGATATGAACATTATGAAGAATTTCTGAGGTGGGTGGCTTGGCACAGCTGGATAACGTACTGATTAGGATCCCTGTATCCATATTGAAGTGTCGGAGTTCCAACTAATTTGCCTCTGATTCATCTCCCTGTAATGCATTTCAGAAGCAATGGATTATGGCTCAAGTACTTGAATTCCTGCTACCTGCTTGAGATATCAGGATGGGATTCCTGGCTCATGGCTTTGGCCTGACCTTGCCCAAACTGTGATCATTTGGGGAGTGAACTAGAGGATGAAAGATCTGTGTGTGTGTGTGTGTGTGTGTGTCTGTCTGTCTATTCTTTCTCTGTATGTCATACTTTCAAATAAATATAAAATCTTAAAAAAACTAATATGCTATAGTGATGCATTATGTGCAACTATTTGAGTTTCCAAAATATTTCTGAAGAAATTAATAATTTAACCTTGAGTTTAATTCCATATTGAGGATTCATTTTGAGAATATAGTGACTTTAATTATAGAATTCCATTGAGTTTATTACAAGTAAAGAATTACCAAGGGAAAAACAAAGTCTTCAATGTGAAGGAGGAAAAAAAAGGAAAAAGCAATTTAACAGTAAAAGAATTTTATACCACTTACTACAAACTTACAATGCTAGAGGTAGAAATTAGAATAAAATACAGACACAATGATTAAAATTAAACAATGTGAAAAAGTAAAAGTTAAATAAAAAGTCAAAGAGATTATGGGATTGATACAATATTTTGTAAATTACTTACAAATGACTTCAGCTTGGGCCAGCCTCAACTATTGTAGGCATTCCGGGAGTGAACCAGCACATGAAAGATCTCTGTTTCTGTCTGTTTATGTATCTCTCTGCTCTTCAACCAAATGAAAATAATGACATTTTGTAAATTTAATAAAACTTTAAAAATTAAAATAAATGTGAGGATTCAGATGTTAATATCTAATTAATATATAATGCTATATGTTGTGCACTGGAATAAGAAATGTTAATATTTGGTGTTCATATAACTAAGTTTCTTTTTCTTCAGTAGACTCAAAATATTTCAACAATTTTGCTTTATTTAAATAATTTGCTAAGTCAATTTGTTAAAAGTAAATTCAGAGTGATAAAAAGTATGCTTTTCAAATATATTGCTATGAATTATTAATAAAACAGTTAATATATACATTTTAATTTACTTAATTTGCTCATTAAAGAGATTTCCATCCTCTAACATTAGACACTTCTTGAGAAACTTATTAACATTTGCTTGTCTTTCAGTGCTTATCTTTCAAAACAGATGATAATGGTATTTTAAAGTTTCTCTATTTAATTTATACTCCAATTTACACATCTTTGTATAACAAAGCCAAGTTCCTATCCTAATGGAGGGGTGATAAGTTAGTGGAATAGCCAGGCGAAATACAGAAGAGTAAAACATAAAAACATACAGAAAAAGATACAACAAAAATGTAATTTTAGGAGAGCTAGGTAAGGAGAGTGATGTGATTGGAGGATGGTCAGGAGAGGCCTTTCTAGGCACTGACAGTGGAGCAGAGGGCTGAGTAATTAGAACAAAGGTATTCTGTGAGACTATGCGGAAGGACTTCCAGGAAGGAAGGCTGAGTGTGGATGAGTCTGACTTGGTCTGACAACCAAGAAGATCAGTATAGTCAAGAGTCAGGGGCGCAAAAAGAAGAGGACCAGATGCAGTTGAGAGACAAAGGCCAGAAGATAATATACGAACTTTGGGTACAGCATAAGAGAAAAATAATTAGCCTCCACCTCTTGTTTGATGGCAAATATTTTTCTTTTTGCAGTTTTCCTTTCTCACTTAAAAAAATAATTTTCATCAGGTTTTCCATTTTGCCTACTAGCTGGAGTACTAAATGAAAACGATTTATCAAAATAACTCCACAGTGAATATTTATCTCATATTTTCTCACTTAAAAACATGGCTTTATGAACTCAATATATCCTAATATAAAGTTAACTAGGTAATACTAAAAACAATTAAAATAAAAGGAAAAATTCCTCAGAGAAAATATCATGTTTTTTTTAAAGATTCTCATATCTTGTCCCTGATAGCCAAGGATCCAGTTATTTTATTTTCCTAGCAATGTTGAAGACATTTTGGTAATCATAGATTTTTGTTATAACTCTTGATCACTTAAGTCTTTATATATGTTGTTTTACTGAGTTGAATATTGCCCTCCTAAAATGCATGTCTACCTGAGTCCTTGTGAATAAAACTTTATTTGGAAATAGGGTCTTTATGCAACCAAATTCAGACAAGGTTCTCCTAGGTAAGGACTGGTGTCCTTATAAGGGAAATTTAGACCAGAGTATCACACAGAGAAAATGGTCATGGCAAAATAGAGGAAACAATTGGAGGGATACAGCCCCAAATTGAGGAATAGCAAGAATTACCAATATCTTCCAGAAACAGTAAGAGGCAATGAAGGATTTTCCTTTAGAGCCTATAGAGTATGTTTCTCCTGATGCCTCGATTTCAGACACCCAGCCTTCTGAGCTCTGAGAAATGAATTTCTGTTGTTTTGAGCCATCAATTTTGTGATAATTTGTTACTATTACCCTAGGGAATGAAAACAATGCTTTATACAAACAGGGATTTGAAAATGCCCATGTTTTGGTTTTTACTCATATAACTCTAGATTTCACTGTCTTCAACTATTCTTTTAATATTAGAAAGGACCATTTGGAGTTGTGCCTGTGGTGTGTGTGTGTGTGTGTGTGTGCGCACACAGTCTATAAACTAGGATATATTGTCTTCTTAAAAATTGCTAAAATCATCACATATTCAACTCTGTGGACAGCTATGCATTTTTTCAGATTTATTTATTTGAAAAACAGTGTTACAGAGAGAGGTAGAGCCAGAGAGAGAAGTCTTTTATCCTCTGATTCACCCCCAAAATGACTGCGACTGCCAGAGCTGAGCTGATCCGAAGCCAGGAGCTTCTTCCAGGTCTCCTCTGGGGGTACATGCACCGAAGGACTTGGGCCATCTTCTACTGCTTTTTCAGGCCATAGCAGGGAGCTGGATCAGAAGTGGAGCTATCAGGTCTCAAACTGGTACCCATGTGGGATGTGGGCGCTGCAGGCTGGGCCTTTAACCCACCGCCCCACAGTGCTGGCCCCAGCTGTGCATTTTGAAATCTATGACACGTCACCAACTTTCCCATTCTTCTCAAAGATATTTTGTATATTCTCTCTTTCATTATGCAAAAGTGCCCCTTCCATATGGTGATATATCATACCCAAGAAACACCTAATATAATAAAATTTGGGGTTTTTTTGTTTTTTTAATAAGGCTCCTTCTGCTATTTCATTACTAGATGAGAAATAACACCAGGTTATTCTATACAAGGAGGTTTTCCAAAAGTACAAGTATCAACACGTTAGTAGGAGATGGTAAGGTCCTCACTCCCTTCCTCTTTTCTTTCCACTGAGTCTGAGCTAGATGGCCTTAGAGTCCTCAGTTTCCCTATTAGTCATTCCTGATTCTGGGCCCATGACCACTCTTTTCTACTTTACAGCATTGTAATTAAAAATTCTTTCTGTTATTTTTTGAGATATGAATCTTTTAAAAATCTTCCTGCCAATCTTAAAACCCTGGATAGTCTTTCGCAAGAATTGGGGCTCACTCTTTGAACCCTAATCATAAAAGAAGATAGCGTCCTTGCTGTCAGCTGCCTTTATCCTAGTTACAAAGCTGCCTCCTGTCATGAACATGTTAAAGTTTACTTTTTCTTTGGCTGACGCCAATTAGCAAACACAAATACCCTGTGATTCCTCAAACCCAGCTCTTAAACTTCTCCAGTTATTTATTTCAGCACAGTTGAGTGCAGGCTGAGTTCTGGCCTAAATGCTATAGCACAATAGCCTCGAATAAAGTCTCCCTGGTCTGTTTGACTTTGTATGGGGCATTTTTGCATTGAGAAGCCCATTTCATTGTATGTTCACAGCAATACCACTACTTCCTGGTCCCAACTTCTTTTCCAGTTAACAAACTTTCCTTTTTAATAATGTTACATTGAAATCAAAGTGTCCTAAATAGTGAGGAAGTATATTCTTATCACAAAGTCCACAAAAAAAGTGGTATTCAGGTTGAACCAAAAGTTCAGTTGTATAATCACAGTGTATAGGTATTTCTGGGTCTCAATATGAGGTCCAAAATGTATGAAGTCTTGGTTGCACAATGGTTCACTCCAAAAACTGATGCTGAATACTCCCTTTTTAATGGGATGACAGAAAAAGGAGAGAGAGAGACATGGAAGAGATTGAGATTTCCTTGAACCTAACTTGAAAATTGAGAATAACTAGCAAACTTTTAGCTACCTTCTGATGATACCTTTTGCTTATGTTTGGCCATAATTTGATCATATGCATAAAACAAATACTGGCAGCCACATCAACATTATGTTATGATCATAGGATGAAATGGCTGTTAATATTTAAAAATAATGTCTGCTATATTATATCTCTAGATTTATAAATTATGTCTTAATCCAATTTTGAAAATTTAAATGAAGTTTAAAATTGTGATTTTTTTAAATCCTAAAGATTACTTTTTGTATGCCTTTTTCCACAATATTCGTATATTTCATTCTGAAAATGCTATCTGAAAATAACAATATACTGCTATACTTTGCTGGGTGCCTTATATTTGAAGTTCTTCACTTCTGTCATTTTACTGGAAATATTGATTTTGTGTTTTATTTGCTAAACTTTTAACATAATTGAATAACTTTAATTTTTTTGTTTATTATAAATATGTTCCACAATTCTTCAAGCATGAAATTAATTAAAATGATTGTCATAATCATAAACGTTAATGTTGTTTACAAGGCAAATGGATATTTAACATTGGATTCATTTTCGCAGGACAATAACTATAAGGAAAAAATTGATGACACTTTAAAATCTTTATGATATATCTGGCCATCATATCATGCTGAAAATACATATATTCAAATTAGGATATTAAATCTATATTAAAATTCAGTTTATATGGTGAATAAATTTTGCTAGATTAAATCAGATGTCTTAAGTTCGATGTAAATGTTGATTATTATTTTTAATTTCCTATTTGTTCCTCTTTGTTATAGGATAATAACCTATGGATATAAATCTGTAGGTTTAGTCTCATAGAAAATACAGTTTCACTATTACTAACCATGTAGTTTCTTCTGTACCACCAAATTAAGATATCTCCAGAGAGACAATCTAAGGATTCATATAGAGACAGGAGTTACATCATTTGCATTAAAATTATATGATAGTGTTCTATTATTTTCTTTAAATTTGAGAACAATCCATTTTAAATTTCTTAAAACTAACACCACTGAGTATAATCTCATTCTTTGTTCATTTATTATAGAATTTCTCAATCATGTGAGAAATTTTTTAACTCACTGGAAACAGTTGATCTGTTGTTGGCATCATTAATATCTGTACATCACTGATGACTGTTAGATCACCTGTAAACTTGTTGGCTTAATTCCAGTTTGTATTAATGAAACTTGCAACTGAAGTAAGTGAAAGATAGCAGAGGTGAGTGTTCATTCTAGCTCATGTAGTTGTAACTTCCACCATTTAGCAAATATTTCTAATGGTGCAATTTAAAAAAAATCAAACATAAAATATATTTTAAATATGTAAAGTGTCTATCTACTTGGAAGATATTTTAATTAGGCCTTCATAGTTTAATCAAGTTTACTTATTGATATACAGTTAACATATAATAAACTATAAGATTTTAGGTATCCATTTAAATGCATTTTGACAAGTCAGACACCACAATTGAAATGACTTCTCTCTGTCCATTGCTGGGTACATACACCCAAGCTGCTGCAGATGCTACTAGTGTCAAGATGGTGCCTTGTCCCACCAGTTGCTGAGCATGTATGTGCACAGGATCCACAGAAGCTGCTGCTGATGTCAAAATTGGGACCCCTCCCAGCCAGTTACCACACACCATTGTGGAGTGATGGTGAAAGAAACTTGCCCTTTTTTTCCTGGTTTAGGAGGGTACTCTGTTTCCATTAGGGCTCCAGCCTTGACTCAAAGAAACATACTCTGCCAGGCTGTCGTTCAGCTTTGAGCCCCTGCACCCATATGGGAGACCAGGAAGAAGCTCCTAGCTTCTGGCTTTGTATTGGCTCAGCTCTGGCCATTGTAGCCATTTTGGAAGTGACCAAGTGGATGGAAAATCTCTCTGTGTCTCTGTGACTCTGTCTTTCAAATACATAAAATAAATCTTTGTAAAAAGATTTTTCATGGGGCCAGCACTATGGCACAGTAGGTTAATCCTCCACTTGTGGCGCCGAATCCCAAATGGGCACCCGTTCAAGTCCTGGCTGCTCCACTTCCAATCTAACTCTCTACTATGGCCTGGGAAAGCAGAAGATGCCCCAAGTTCTTGGGCCCCTGCTCCCATGTGGGAGTCCTGGAAGAAGCTCCTGGCTTCAGATCGGCACAGCTCTAGCTGTTGTGGCCATCTGGGGAGTGAAACAGTGGATGGAAGACCTTTCTCTCTCTGCCTCTTGCTCTCTGTAACTCTGCCTTTGAAATAAAGAAATAAATACTTAAAAAAATTATTCATGCAAATTTTAAGCAAGTAAAAATTCATTTAATTAACATTGTTTTACAGTTTTTTCTTGAGTATAAGAACAATATAGTAAAATTTTTTATACTTTAATCATGATGTACATCTCTATTTCCTCCAAAATAACTTTTGAAGAAATGTTATGTTAAATTAAAAAAAATTCTTAGAAGTTTTATATACTCTTTAAAATTGTTCTGAAGAAATTGTGAGCTCCATTTCATTACTACATGAATTAGTTATGTCAAAAATGTGTAGAATTGCTCTGTAACCCATCCTCTTACCTAAAATTTGAAGACAAAGTATAAAAAATGCTGAAAGTCCAAGCTACAAAATGTTTGTTTGATTTTATATTTATTTAGTTAAACCCAAAACTTGGAAAAATTTATGTATTTTTTTATAATTTCATAATTTTATTTTTCATATAGGTTGTTTATGTTTATCTGAATTTAAAGCTTATTTCATAAACTAAAAATTATCTCACTTTATATATTTTGTGTAGGATATTTCAGTCTACCATTCTGAGCCATTTATTTCTATTGCCTACACTGTGTTTTTATTTTAAGAAGTATTTAGTTTTCATCATTTTTCTCTAATTTCCATTGACTATTTTCAAATATTTATATTATACTAATATATATTTTATATGTCAATTATTTTATTAACTAATGGAATTATTGATATGTTAAAACTAGTTTTACATGCATTCAAGAGCTGAATATTCATAAGGTTTTTAATAATGGAATTTTATAAAAATAATATGAGAGTAGATGCAAAACTGGTTAGATAATAACTGAATAATAAATTATGATTTTGGGGTTATCTTTCCCAATGGAGACAAATTATTTACTTCTCTATCAAATAGTGACCAGTTAATTCTGTTTCTATAAGAAAATGAGATAATTCCTTACCTAGTAAATCTATGAAAGGATCAAGTCCAGTATAACATTGTCCAAAAACAGCAAACTCCTTAGCCTAACCCCAGGTTCTGATGAGTGTCTTGGAAATCTAGCAACATGTAATCATAAATAATCTATGATTATGACTACAAAAGGTCTGTTCTAATTAGGTTTGCTTATTTATTTTCCTAGATATAGTAAAAGAACTATTCTCTCTTTCTCTCTCTCTCTCTCTCTAACTAAATTTAAATAAAGTTATTTTTGTAAATTTTCATATGAGCTGTTGGATTGAACTTTTTAAAGTTTCTGCAGTTACCACTTCTATCCTTATAGGAGGAAAATACCTTTGATGATGATCTCCCAGTCAGATTTTAACTTTAGAACCCATATATATGAGTGAATTCATTTTTTATTGAGGTTTTAAAAATCTGTTGAAGTTATTGGCCTGCCATGGCTTTAGCATAGACAGAATCCCTGCAAGCTAGACATCAAATCAATTTTCTTGAGGACTTTGTAGGCATTGAATCCACTTATAAAGTCAGTTCATTTCCTTAATAGTATCCTTGTCAGAACTGATTAAATGAGACCCTCCGGTAGATAAGGGAAAGAAAAAGAAAATAGAGAAAATGTAACCAAATAGGCTTTACTCGGAGAGCTGAGAAAAGGTATTAGTGAATTCCAGCAGATATGAAGTACACTTCTCTGGAAATACATCATATTGGAGCTTTCAGGTACTTGCGAATGATTTAGAAAACACACCGTAATTTACTAAAAGGAAAAATTATGACTAGTGCAAGTATAAAATGGACACATGTCAAAGATTGTATTAATAGACTTAAATTCCTCTCTGCACTCTTGCGATCTGCTCCTCAAGAATCTCAATTTGATGTTTCTGCTCCTTCAGGGATTTCAAACACTCAGGATAGAATGGCGGAAATGGTTTCACCTCCTTTGTCTTGCAAAGATAACTCACTCAGAAATTGACCTGGTGCCATGGAGAACCTTTCTGTCTTTGTTTCCAGACTTGGAGGCGAAATGTTTGCTTTAGCCAGTTGTATATGTTATAATGCTATTTTAGTTGTCAATGCAATAAGAACTATATTGATATCAGTAATTACTTAAAAAGCAAATATACACTGACAAGGTGAGATTAATTCTATTTTGACTTGCTATTTTTTCTAGAGACAACTCATTCTAAAAGCATATCTCTTTTGTTATTAAGAATCTTGTCACAGTTTCTAAAATTAAAATAGCACTACCCTTATTATGCAAAGGCACATTTGACTTTTCCATACCTGGCTTCCACTAAATTTGTCTCCATTTTGACGATGAATAATTCTGTCTTAGCTATATACTTCTACATGGTATCAGTTCTCGTTAATTTTTTTCCTGATACCTCAAACTGGTCCCTGGGCAATTACTGTTAAGCCAATTTAGAGGAAAATAACATTTCTTCAGTAATAGGGGAGCTATAAAATGTCTCAATTCTCCTTAAGTTTACAGTTAGTTAGTACATTGAACATTCTGTATGATAAGGAGAAAAATCCCACAGGAGTTTATGGATAGAAATAACAAGACGTGAAAATTCTCTGCCAAACAGTCCATGTCCTGCATCATTTTTCAATGAATTATCCTTTGAGGTTTCATTTTAGGTTGCATTCTTCCCATCAGTTTCATTCTTCATCCTCAGAGGGGAAAAAAATTGAAGAAACAGAGTGTTCTCTGAGAATTCATATACCCTTAGCATATCTCTTGAACATAGAAGCAGAAAAAAAATAAGTCAAGGATTTCATTTGAATAAGAATGATTTATCTACTGAGTGCTGAAGGACATGAATACATTATGGTTATCTTTTGCATTTGACTTTTATTTCTTTCTTAGCAAGTAGATAGTTTCAGAAAATGCTTAAAAACAATTCTAAAATAGTATGCGGCATTTATTTCTTTCAGTGACAGAATTGCATATAAAATATATTGACCTATTCTTGGAATTTTAGCCTACTTTATGGCTTTAAAGTTTATCCTAACAGTATGATTACTTTGCATTAGCAAATTTACCATGTGACTCAAAACTTTCATGTGTTAATACATTTTAATATTTAGGATTCATAATTTTTCATATTATATTAATGTTAATCATAATTCTCAAATGGTCACAAGCAAAGGTTCAGCAATTCATTATTGAAAAGGAGTTTTTCTGAGGCTAGTGTTATGGCACAGTGGGTTAAGCAATTGTTTTGGATGCTGCCATCACATATCAGAATGCTGGTTGGAGTACTGGCTGCTCTGCCTCCAATTCCGAGTCCTGCTAATGTGCCTGAACAGGCAGCAGATAATGGCCCAATTACTCAGGGCCCTGCACTGATGGAGTTCCTGGCTCCTGGCTTCTGCCTGGCCAAGCCCTACCTTTGGCCCCATTTGCTGGTGAACCAGTGCAGTGGATGGAAGCTCTCTTACTCTCTCTGTCTCTCTCTGTCTATAATTCTTCGGTGCAGTTGCTCAGCCTTTCAAATAAATAAACAAATATTTAAAAAATCATAATTAAAGAATTGAAAAGAGAAAGCTTCTGTTAAATTTAAATTTCTAGTTGAAAAAATTAAGAACAGTGGACCTTTTCCCCATTTTTAGTTTTCTGATATTTATCACAATGTTTATCATATAGAAATCAGATCATTTATATTTGATGAGTTTTAAAAATAAATTTATTTTTAATTGCAAAGAAGGATTAGAAATGTATGTAACAGTGCTATTTATGATTCAGTAAAATTAAGTGAAAATTAACTAAAAATTCTAAACAGATGAATGTGTGAGAACTCAGTAATATAACAGTTTGAAAGTGGAAAAAAACGGTTTAAATAATGAATAAAACCCAGCCTCCCCCACTTTGCACATGTGGTAAACAACATAGTCTAGAAGATCTCCTTTGGATGCAGTTGTAGATTCAGAATTTGCAAATTTTCCAACTTTTATATTCAGCCATATTCGCTTGTGTTCCATGAAAGTAAGGGACACATACATTTATTTTGTATACCACTGTGAGCTTGTCTGCACTATGAATTTTCTGTAATAGCTTTTCTCATCATTTTTTTCAAACATCTTTTTCAATTTTAATACAACATTAAGTTTCTTTTTTAAAAGATTATTTTTATTTATTTGAAAGGCAGTGTTATATATAGAGAGAGATTGAGTGGGAGAGAGATGGATCTTCCATCTGTTGAAACACTCCCCAAATGTCACAAAAGCTGGGGGCTTTGCAACCTAAAGCCAGGAGCTTATTCCAGGTCTCTCACATGAATGCAGGGCCCAAGCATTTGGGCCATTCTCCACTGCTTTCCCAGGCACATTAGCAGTGGAACAGCTGACACCTATATGGGAACCCATATGGGATGCTGGCATTGTAAGCGGTAGCTTGACCTGCTATGCCATAGTACCAGCCCCATATTAAATTTCTCAACTGTCTTATTTGCTTTTCACAACAACCATTGGGATGTGATCATCTGAAGCATAATTAATTTTGCAGTGCCATTTAAGGCATTTAGTGAATATTCAATACACTCATGATTAATGGATTATTGGTTGTATTTATGATTGCGACATCCACTATGACCAGATTTCATTGCTTTTGACTGTTGTATAGTATTCTATAGAGTACATGTCCCATAATTTCTTTATCCAGTCTACTGTTGATGGGCATTTGGGTTGGTTCCAGGTCTAGAGGCAGAGAAAGCATTTGATAAAATATAACACCCTTTCATGATGAAAACTCTAAACAAACTGGGTATGGAAGGAACATTCCTCAATACAATCAAAGCAGTTATGCAAAACCTATGGCCAGTATCCTATTGAATGGGGAAAAGTTGGAAGCGTTCCCACTGAGATCTGGTACCAGACAGGGATGCACACTCTCACCACTGCTATTCAATATACTTAGATCAATCCCATTCACAATAGCTACAAAAACAATCAAATATCTTGGAATAAACTTAACCAAGGACGTTAAAGATCTCTACGATGAGAATTACAAACCTTAAAGAAAGAAATAGAAGAGGATCCCAAAAAATGGAAAAATCACCATGCTCATGGATTGGAAGAATCAATATCATCAAAATGTCCATTCTCCAAAAAGCAATTTACAGATTCAATGCAATGCCAATCAAAATACCGAAGACATTCTTCTCAGATCTGGAAAAAATGATGCTGAAATTCATATGGAGACACAGGAGACCTCGAATAGCTAAAGCAATCTTGTACAACAAAAACAAAGCTGGAGGCATCACAATACCAGATTTCAGGACATACTGCAGGGCACTTGTTATCAAAACAGCATAGTACTGGTACAGAAACAGATGGATAGACCAATGGAACAGAATAGAAACACCTGAAATCAATCCAAACATCTACAGCCAACTTATATTTGATCAAGGATCTAAAACCAATCCCTGGAATAAAGACAGTCTGTTTAATAAATGGTGCTGGGAAAACTGGATTTCCATGTGCAGAATCATGAGTCAATACCCCCACATTTCACCTTACACAAAAATTCACTCAACATGGATTAAAGACTTAAATCTACGACCTGACACCATCACATTATTAGAGAGCATTGGAGAAACCCTGCAAGATATAGGTACCGGCAAAGACTTCCTAGAAAAGACCCTGTAGGCACAGACAGTCAAAGCCAAAATTAATTATTGGGATTGCAACAAATTGAGAAGTTTCTGTACTGCAAAAGTAACAGTCAGGAGAGTGATGAGTCAACCGACAGAATGGGAAAATATATTTGCAAACTATGCAACAGATAAAGGTTGATAACCAGAATCTACAAAGAAGTCAAGAAACTCCACAACATCAAAACAAACAACCCACTTAAGAGATGGCCAAGGACCTCAATAGATATTTTTCCAAAGAGGAAATCCAAATGGCCAACAGACACATGAAAAAATGTTCAGGATCACTAGCAATCAGGGAAATGCAAATCAAAACCACAATGAGGTTTCACCTCACCCTGGTTAGAATGGCTCACATTCAGAAAACTACCAACAATAGATGCTGGAGAGCATGTGGGGAGAAAGGGACACTAACCCACTGTTGGTGGGAATGCAAACTGGTGAAGCCACTATGGAAGTCAGTCTGGAGATTCCTCAGAAAACTGAATATAACCCTTCATACCACCCAGCCATCCTACTCCTTGGAATTTACGCTAAGGAAATTAAATTGGCAAACAAAAAAGCTGCCTGCACATTAATGTTTATTGCAGCTCAATTCACCATAGCTAAGACCTGGAACCAACCCAAATGCCTAATTTTTTGCATATATTATTTTTTTATAAAGCTTTTATTTAAAGAATATAAATTTCCAAAGTACAGCTTATGGATTACACTGGCTTCCCCCCCCCATAACTTCCCTCCCACCCACAACCTTCCCCTTTCCCGCTCCCTCTCCCCTTGCATTCACATCAAGATTCATTTTCAATTCTCTTTATATACAGAAGATCAGTTTAGTACATATTACGTAAAGATTTCAATAGTTTAAGTATTCTCAAAGAAGCATGTATTTAGGACAGATAAATCTGTTAGACTTCACTAAAATTCAGAGAGGAAAATGATTATATACTCTATACTGACATATGTCTTAATTATCATTTTAATAAGCAATAATTTGTTACTGCTTTCAATAGCAGAGAGACTCTGTTAATAACACTTTGAAAAGTGTTTTATGGAATGAAGAGAAACCACTACCTTCATACCTACATATTTTTTCATATATTTCATATATTTTCAGTTTCACATGGTCAATTGATATGATTAACAGTTGCTTTCACTGTGCTGTGGCCAACGTTGTGACACTGGCTTAAGCCACTGCTTGCACCACTGGCATCCCAGATGGGCACTGATTCATGCCAAATTCCATCAAGCTGCCTGCTAATGAACCTGGGAAAGCAGCAGAGGATGGCCTAACTATTTGAGCCCCCACATCCATGTGGAAGGCCCGGATGAAGCTCCTTGTTCCTGGCTTGGCCTAGTCCAACTTGACTGTCATGGACATCTGGGGAGTGGACCTGCAGATGGAAAATATCTCTCTCTCTCCCTCTCTCTCTCTGTCTCTCTCTCTTCCTCTCTTTGTAATACTGCCTTTCAAATAATAAATCTTTTAAAAAATAATTTCTACCTATCAGTTGCATTGGTGTCTGTTTCAATATTGCAGAAGCACAGTGCTACGGCATGGAAGGTTAAGCCTCCACCTGCAGTGCCCACATGGGCACCAGTTTGAGTCTTGGCTGCTCCACTTCTGATCTAGTTCCCTTCTAATGTGCCTGAGAAATCAGTGGAGGATGGCCAAGTACTTGGGCCCCTGCACCCATGTGAGAGACTTAAAAGACCTGGCTTCTGCCTGGCCCAGCCCTGGGTGTTTTGCCCGTTCGGGGAGTGAACCCAAAGTTGGAAGATATCTCTGTATCTGTCTCTCCCTCCTTATCTCTCTGTATTACACTGCTGAAACCTCCATCCTCCATAGGAGTTACATCCAACGACAGCAGAAAGGGAAAAGCCTCTCAGTTAAGCAAAAGATGAAGGGGTACATTTGATTGATGATTGATTGTGCCTCATTGCAGAGATAGCTGGAGAATTAATTTGAAACTGATTTGTGAACAATTTAATAGCATCGAAACAGTTTAGTACAAAAATCAGAAAGAAAAAATTATTAAAAAGAAAGATGAGAAAGAGAAAAAAATTGACCATTAATAATCACTCACAGTGGAAGAGCGTTAGTATCTAATGTGAGTGTTCCCACAGGCATCCATTACAGAGAATGAGCTGGATAATTTGTTAGTGACTCCATTTGTAGGTGCTATTCAAGCTCTGATCTCTTTATTGGAACAGATTAGCAGAACAAGGCACTAAATATTTGCCTACTGATGTGGAGAGCAGAAAATAGTCTGCTTTCTTTTATTTCCTTCCACCTCCCTTATGTCAATTAGCCAGGGCACCCCATGCAGGCATTTTTTTTTTTTTTTACAAGCAGAGTGGACAGGGAGAGAGAGAGAGAGACAGAGAGAAAGGTCTTCCTTCTGCATTGGTTCACCCCCCAGTGGCGGCTGTGGCCAGCGCGCTGTGCTGATCCGAAGCCAGGAGCCAGGTGCTTCTCCTGGTCTCCCATGTGGGTGCAGGGCCCAAGCACTTGGGCCATCCTCCACTGCACTCCCGGGCCACAGCAGAGAGCTGGACCAGAAGAAGAGCAACCAGGACAGAATCCGGCGCCCCGACTGGGACTAGGACCCAGTGTGCCTGCGCTGCAGGCGGAGGATTAGCCTATTGAGCCACGTCGCTGGCCCAAGTAGGCATTTTTAAACTGTCTGGTCAGCAGTCAGGCTACCTTTAGTATCTTTAACCCAAGTTTTACCATCATTCACTCTGCTCCATAATTATTACTCATGGACCTTCATCTTTTTCTGCACCCCATAGGCCCTGTGCAAATCTGCTACATTGCTGGCAGCTGTTTAGAATGGTGAGCTGAATGGAGCAAGTATCTCAGATTCCATTTCCAAAACTCATCCATTAACACTGAAAAACTGTACTCCTGACCAAAGGTAAATAAACTCCACTCTCTTTTCAAACAGAGAGAAAGGTCGATAAGTGGAATTGGTCACAAAGTTGCTGGAAGTACAAGGTCAACCAAAGAGTGAGAGAAGGACTACAGGAGTAAAAAAGCGGGGGAATAAAGAAATCAATCTGGCCCTGGTTCCCATAATTGTTTTCTGACATGGGGGTTTATTCTGGTCCCCACTGACCAAGGAAGAAGCAGTCTCAGTGGTTCCAGGCTTGTTTGGGTGGCTCCCTATGGACAGAATCATAATTAAATACAACATCATTTTTACTGCAGTTTAGGTGTTGATTTGCATGTTCTATGTCTTGAGTATCCTTTCTTCCTGTCTGGTTCTCTAGCAGCAATGCCTCTTGCTACACTATGGACTTTTCTAATGACTTTGCAATAGATTTGCTGTTTCCATTTCACTGAATGAAAAACTCTGACTGCTTTCTGTTCTTCTGTCCAGACCTCATTGAAACAATAATAATTAAATTGCTGAGCCCCTAATGATATGTAACTTTAGTGAGGGCTTGTTAACTACTGACCACATGTTTTTGCTGTTTTATTGTCTTGCAAATAAATCAGTGTGCCATGAGAATCATCTTTCAGTTAAATTCCACTTTAGAGGCCTGGTTACCTGGCTCAGTATATCCATGCCATGACATGAATTCTTATGATTCTTTCTTTCTAATAACTGTGTTTAAAAAAATCTGGATCAGATTTAGCTAGAAATCTAAATATGCAGAATCTGATGGGAAATTAGTGTCTCTCTCCAAAGAAAAAGCTGTGCCCCAAAGGTAAATTGAGTTTGCAATATGTATTCTACAATAGTATTAATTTCTTGGTTTCTCAGACATTTCTGTAAACTGAGACTCATTGTCAAATTTATAGCCCAATTTAATGCTGATTCGGAGATTGTCCTCCTTTTCATTTTTGTTGTCTTTTCTACAAGCATCATTTTATAACTTAAGAGTAAACAGGATGAAATGATTATATAAGCCAGAACTTCAGTAGCACTGAACTGGCATTACAATAAGCAATAAATCAAGTAGGTTTCCTTCTGTGAAAGCAAGGGTTCTATAAACGGCATACACCCTTGGTAAGAAGAGAAAGAAAACCGCTGCTGCAAGCAGAGCCATAATCTTTAATTTATACGAAACACCAAGAAGTAAATGATCTATTTTTCTTCATATATGCTTATTGTATATATTCTCCTCACTAAGTAATTTTATTATACATTCCTATCTTTGAGATTCCAACATGTGACAGAATCAAAAAGCTAAAAATCTGATCTGGAAGAGCTGGTGTAATTGATTTAGAAGCAGTAATTGGAAAATGCTTAAATGTCAAGTTTTAAAGTTTTTAAGTTAATTTTATTTTAACTTTATTTCAAATACATACAAACCAGGTCAGGAAAAATTCATATGTCCATTTTTTTTTTTCATTTTTATATTTGGGAAAGCAATATTTGAATTTAGATTACTACTCAGTCATTTCCCTAACTCAGCAGATGCACACCAGCCTTTTCATGGAAATAGAGTTTTGCTTAGGTGGAGAGCAACACAATGCTGGATGATGACTGAGTCTTTTTGGCTCTTCTTCCTAGTCACAATGTTGTATTCTGTCCCTCAACCTCATTGCAAATAAGTGTGACCATGTGACTATGTACTAGTTGCATGGAAGCAATATGTACAACTTCTAGCCCTGGTCCAGTTCCCCTTATACTTTTTCAGTTGCAGATCAAGGATCTATAAGTGTCTTGTGTCCCTGAATTACTACCTCTATAAGAGAGACAACTGTTTCAGAATTAACACAGGGGGAAAAAAGTTCTACTCTGGCAAGGGACTGGGACACTTCTTTAATAATATTAATATCACCATAAACAATAACAGGGATCAGAGATATCATTTAACATATTTTTAAAATAATTTGAAGTAATAAAGTACAGAAAGGCTTGGGCATTTTAAAGTTTAAAATTTCTGTAAGTAATTTCAATTTCATGATAATGACCTCAAAAATGACATATAACTTAACATCAGGTGCTTTCAAAAATGGTCATTTAGCTGATTACTCAGCCTGCCTGTCTAGCCAGCATCTTACCGGTCAGGAATGCTTTTTACTTTTTTTCCATCAACTGACTTTCCTTTATCTATTATCACTCAAGAAATGATAAAAAGATGTTTTGTCATCCCATTTATGACATAGCAACTAAAGATTCTGATATATTTTTTAAAGTTTAATTTATAGGAAAATAGCTTTCTTATTATAGAATCATTTTTTTTTTTGACAGGCAGAGTTAGACAGAGAGAGAGAGAGAGAGAGAGAGAGACAGAGAGAAAGTTCCTCCCTCTGTTGGTTCACCCCCAAGATGGCCACCACAGCCGGCGTGCTGCACTGATCCGAAGCCAAGCACTTGGGCCATCCTCCACTGCATTCCTGGACCACAGCAGAGAGCCGGACTGGAAGAGGAGCAACCGGGATACATATGTAAGACTCTATCTATCTATCCTTCTATCTATAGTTTTGATTATATATTACATTGGATATGTTCGTTCATTTTAGGTCTAATCTACTTCATAATATTGACAGGTCTTTAAATGACACTTCAAGAATTTATAATATTTGAAAAGAGAGTCTCAATTCTCTGTTTTTAAAAATTGATCCAAATGCCTTGCTGAAACAAAATGTACAAAAGTCCTGAAAGCACTTAATTATAGGAAGTTACTTGTTTGCATTTGGTTATTTGAGGTAGGAGCTGATGGGAATAAACAACATATTTGATGTGTTCTTGTAGCATTGTGAGGCAAAATTGCACACTTGACCTTACATTTCAAAGAAAAAGACTGACTTGTTATAAAATCTTAGAGTCAACCAATTGGATATTGTTAAGTATAAAATATTTTAATTTAGTTTAATATTTTGCTTTTTACAAAGAAAAATACTTAAGCATGTGGTAACTCCATGGGAAAAAGAAACCTGACACAATTCACAATTTCAAACATAAGGAAGAGACCACTGAGAACATTTTCATAGAGGCATGGACCATTTATCTACTTGCTTTCACTCAGTCAGAAATTTCAAGGTTTATTTTGAACAGATGCTGGAGGACTCAATATTAAATAAAGCACTCAGAAATCAGTTTCCTCTGATGTGTTAAGAGTTTTGACTTTCAATAATGCTTAGTATTTCAGTTTATCTCTGGATGGAAAAGCCAAAGTTGAATCAAAATCTGCAAAAGAATTTGATTAAACCTAAGATATCAGTCCCAGCAAATGAAGCCACTTTTGCTCAGGGAAGTCATTGTATGGTGCACAGAACAGTTACTATACAGAGGTCACATTAGCAAGAGGCCATGGGAGCAATCATCTTGACTACATGGTTGGAATTGACAAGAAAAGATCTCAATATGCTGATGGTTTGTTAACTTAATTTAGTAGATAATGGTTATATTTTACTTGCTGCTGAATTATCAAACCTGTAACCGGATGCAAAGAAGAATGAATAAGGAAGTTTAAAATTAATATTTAAAAGTTCAAAACAAGCATGACTTTTTTATCTGCTTATCTTTATGGTTCAAATAAAATAAAAGAACTTTCCTAAGACAAAATCTTCAGGGATTTTATCACTGTGATCTCATAAAACTAAATTATATCATCATACCTCCAAATTTATGGGTGGATCTCCTGTGCACATTTAAATCAACTAAATCTACATAGATCTAAGAATCAAACTCATTATTATTATAGCAAAGGCATAAATAGGAAGCCAATACAAATTAATCTAAATAAAGAGAGAGATGGGGGGCCAGCACTGTCCCATTGCAGGTAAAGCCACCACCTGCAGTGTTGTCATCCTATATGGGCAACGATTTGATTTCCGACTGCTCCACTTCTGATTCGGCTCTCTGCCATGGCCTGGGAAAGCACTGGAAGATGGCCCAGGTTCTTGGGTCCCTGAACCCACATGGGAGACCCAGAAGAAGCTCCTGGCTCCTGGCTTCAGATCGTCAGAGCACCAGCTGTGGCAGCCATCTCTGGAGTGAACCACCAGATCGAAGACCTCTCTCTCTCTCTCTCTCTCTCTCGCTCTCGCTCTCGCTCTGCCTCTCTGTAACTCTGCCTTTCGAATAAATAAATCTTTAAAGAGAGAGAGAGAGAGAGAGATGGCTTATGTCAACAGATGCTCAATTTTAGATACTGTTTAAAAAAAAAAGAAGTTTCTGTCTTTTCCAGAATAGAAAATATTTTCAATTAAAGAAAAAGAGAGTTTCTTTATATACAGGTGTGTGGATACGTTTTATAAACTTTTAAACAGCAAGTCAATTAAGATCATTTAAAAAGTGACATTAAGGAAGAAATCAGAAAGCAAGATTAACATGTAATAAAAATATCCCATATCAACTTTTGAAATACATTAATATAGAGTATATGTATTATATAAAAACAACCATTTCCATAATAGGCTTATGAAGTTTGCCTTCAATACATTCAGAATATTTTAAATACATGCATATATGTATACATTTTGTCCTGATCTGACTGTAATATTTAGTATATTCCGAGAAGCTTTGTCAATGATAAAAATGTTTGGGTGAATGAACCAAAGAATCAATCATGCTGTATTTAAAGTGCCATTCTGGAAAATCCACTCATAAGCCTTTACAGTAATTCTGATACAATCTATAAACAATGTAATATAATTTGTTTAGACAATAAAGAAGTAAGCCCTTTCTATGGAGTGACTATTACTTAGAGGATCTGATAGCTAAGCCCTTAAGGGTTAGCAGGAAGCTCTCTGGTCTTTGTTCTCTTTCTGTCCAGACAGAATTACTCTTCGTACTTTCTAACACTTTCTTTCGTTTTCTGTCCTACATTATTAAAGTTGGTTTTAAACGTGCCTGAGCTTAAATAGTGAGACAATGTTAAAGAAATTATTCTCTCTGATAATCCTGAAACTAATGTAACTGGTAACTTGGCATTTACAAAGACAGCAGAAAATTGTTTATCTAAGATCTGAAACTTAGAATGATACATTTCTAGTGTAAGAGTATCAAGCACAAAAACTTACTTCTTTATCCTTTTGAAACTTTTCATTATGGGAAAACTCAAAGACATTCAGAAGTTGAAAGCATAGGATAGTGACTTTGATTTAGCCACGTTTCAGCTTCAACAAATGTCCATTTTATTTTGTTACTGTTCCTACCATTGTTTTGTATCAAATAAAAACCTAAAAAAATAGATCAACATAATTCCTTTGTATTATCATACATCTGGTTAAAGTTCACGATTTATATTTGCATAAATTAGATTTTGAATTCAAATAAGGCCTATTATATTGCCTTAGATTAAAATGTCTTCAGGCTGTCGTTGTGGTGTAGTGAGTTAAGCCACCGCTTGAGATGCCCGCATCCCATATCAGAGCACCAGTTTGAGTCCAAGCTACTCTAGTATCAATCCATCTTCCTGGTATTCTGCCTGAAAAAGCATCAGAAGATAGCCTTAGTGGGGCCAGCACTGTGGTATAGTGGATTAAGCCATTGCTTGCAATGCTGGCATCTCTATGGGTGTTGGTGATTCCCAGCATGTCCACTTCCAATCCAGCTCCCTGCTAATAATGTGCCTAGGAAACCAGAAGATAGTCATTGTGTAGTAGACCCAGAAAAAGCTCTTGGTTCATGGTTTAGCCCCACCCCAGCCATTGAGGCCATTTGGAGAGTGAACCAAGGAATGAAAGATCTCTCTCTTTCTCCCTTTCTCTGTAACTCTGACTCTCAAATAAATAAATCTTAAAAGAAAAAGGATGGCCCCTGTATATTGGTCCCTGCCACTCCACACTGATGGAGCTCTGGCCATGTGGCTTCAGCCTGGCCCAGCTTTAGCCATTGCGGCAATTTGGAGAGTCAATCAGCAAATGGAAGATGTCTTTCTCTCTGTGTGTCCCTCTGCCTTTCAAATAAGTACAGTAAATATCTTAAAAAATTAAAATTTCTTAAATTATAGATACTACATCCCTTTCATTTCTTGCTGCATTGAATTGAAGAAAGAGCTTTAGTAATTCCTCATTTTCAGATGTCTCCCAGGGAGACAGCTCTCCATCACCCACACAAACTGCATTAGCAGATATTATCAGAATAATTACAAATCACCATGGAATCAGCATGCACAGTTGCTGATAGGAGTCGTTCCTAGATATAGCTCAGAGGAGAGAAATCAGTGGTGTTCACTCTGCCCTCCAACCTACAATGTTAAACACCTGAAAGTAAACAGAGGTAAATAACTATCATCTACTATTTGATATAATTCAATTATCATAGCATAAATATTAAAATTATTCCTTTATTGTAGGCATAGTCGTCGAACTCCAGTAAGATAGCAGTCATAAAAATGCCATGATTTGGTATCTTTAAGAGTTTTTCCTACCAGTAGCAAATTCCTATCCATATAAAATGCAAAACAAAGACATTGAATGTATTAATGGGAAATTCTTGAACTGTTGTGTTTTATTGTGAAAATTTGTAGAATTGCAACATCAAACATTACATTCTAAAGCCACACACACCATCACTTTATTTTAAAACATGTAGAAAAAATTTTTAAATAACTTTTAAAAATTAACAGTATATTTATAAATTCATTTTTAGAGAGCTGGATCGGAAGAGGAGCACCTGGGACTTGAACTGGTGCCCATATGGGAATGCAAGCACTGCAGGGGGTGGCTTTACCCGATAGGCCACAGTGCCAGCCCCTAGTCTCTTAATTTTTCCTTTTAATTTTGTTAAATATGAAACAATTTGACAAATTAGGTTGTTCTGTCAGATACTGATCAACACTTACAATAATGTATTTATTTCATACAAATGAAAGGTAAAAGTTTATTCCAGTTGTATAATAATTATTACTATTATAATTCTCCCTATTGGTATTACCCCGTTTAGATAGATAGATAGATAGATATAGATATAGATAGATAGATATAAACCTGTACAATTTTACAAAAGTATTAAATGGTAAGTCAGCATTTCAGCCCATTTTGAATTCCAGGTCCATATATTGACCATTGTATGGTCTCTATTCCACATTGTTTCCTGTTTTAATACATAAAAGTAAATTTAAAAAATGGTTATTTATGAACAACATCCTAAATTTCATGAAACATAAATCTTTCCTAAAAGGAATTACTAACATGACTTTACTATTTAGATTTCAGGTCAATTTTAATCCACTTACATCCATATAACTCTGCATGAATAATCTGTAGTATGTTCTTAGATAGATATATTTTCATGGACGTAAAATACATGCTGTTTTGATTTCTTTGTAGCTTTGTTTTAATCATATTAATTTTATCTATCTCTGGTTACATTTAAATAATTCTTCTTAATTGGCATACAGTATTCCAGCCATTGGGTGTAACATGATTGATTACTCTGTCTCCTGTTTTTGACTAGTAGATAGAATGCTGAAGTATTCATCCTTTGACATAGTTCTTTGCATATATGTGGAGAAGTTACTCTTACTAACATATCTCTGAGATGGTGTTACTGAAATGCAGTACACACTTGTAATTTAATTAGACACTACATTTTTTCCCATAAAGATATTCGTGAAATGTAATAAGAATTCTAAGGCAATCCAAGAGATTTATGTCTTATTGTATTCAGGCTTTGTATATTTCCCTCTTGGGTTTGACAATGACTTGAAACCTCTTTCTAAACTACAGGATGTGGCCAATGTGACAGGCTGTCATTCCTGTGATGTTAGGTTAATTGGAAAAGGTGGAAGTATTTCTAAACATTTTTAGACCTCTACGCAGTTGAATGTGATCTATTCAAGGAGGAGATAATTCCTGCAGAGGTCGATGTAAACATTATACTATGTAGATGATCAGATTCTAAAAGCAAAGCCTGAAGCAGAGATCTGCTCTGTTTTCATATAGTCTTTGGAAGAGGCAGTTGCCTGAATTCTACAGTAGCACAGACATAAGTGATGCCAACATGTTATCCACTCTTGAGCCTCCACTTGCAAATGAACACAGCTGATGTCTTCATTTCAATCTTGTGAGACCATGAGCAAAAAACTCAGGTAAGTCATTGTTATATTTAGACTTGCAAACCACTGACACTGTGAGAAAATAAATATGTGTGCTTTTGTGTGTGAGTTTATGAAGATCAGCCCAAATAATGGTAGAAAATTAATATAATTCAGTTTTTGCTGCAGAACAGGAATTTTCAAATTTTACTATACTTTATGAGGAGCTGATTTGTTCTATTTGTTTAAATTATTGCTAAGCATGTGAGTAAGTAATGATGCATTATTTTAATTACCAATACTCAGATTATTAAGGAAATTGAGAACTTTTATAATGTCAATTATTCATTTATATTTCTCATTTTGTAAATTCTTTCATTGTTGTTGGATCAATTGTTTTATTCTGATTGATTTGGATGAATTTTAAATATTCTGAAAATATATAACTTCTATATAAGATTCACATGCCATCTCAGAGTTTGTCACTTTATACATTTTATTTATACATTCCTTTGAAATAAATCTGCTTGTATGTATTTGTATGTGTATATTGGTAATCTCATATGTATATTTGTATGTGTTCTTTCATTTTATTTATTTTTCATTTATTTGAAAGTCACAGAGGAAAAGAGAGAGAGAGGGAGAGGGGGAGAGGGAGAGAGAGAGAGAGAGAGAGAGAGAGAGAGAGAGAGAGAGAGAGATTTACTATATGCTGATTCAATCCCCAAATGGCCTCAACGGCCAGGAGTTTCATTCAGGTCTTCCAAGTGAGTGCAGGAGCCCAAGCTCTTGAGCTATCTTCTGCTGCTTTCCCAGGCAAATTAATACTGAACTCAATCAGAAGTGGAGCATCTGGGACTTGAACCAGTGCTGATATGGGATGCCAGCTCTCTGAACTGCAGCGTAACACACCATGCCACAGTGCCAGCCCCCTTTCATTTCATTTCTAACAATGCTTTGAATTCTTATATATTCCCATGCTGTGAAGAGATTTTCCTGTAGAATTTCAAGAATTTTGAGCCTTAATATTAGTATTACTATTTTGCTTTAAGCCATTTGAGGATGTGTATTTATTTATTGTTTAAGTTACCCATGTAATATAAAGTAGAAATCTAGTATTCCCAATATTTATTTGATTATAAAAAATAGTAATGCATATTATATACAGAAGTCATATACATGTAGAAATTATTTGATAATAGATTATATTTGTCAGTTTGTGGTTCCGAGAAAGAATTTAAATACTAAATTTAAAATGTAGAATATATAGTGTATTGGCCGGCACTGTGGCTCAATAGGCTAATCCTCCACCTGCGGTGCTGGCACCCCAAGTTCTAGTCCTGCTCGGGGCGCCGGATTCTGTCCCGGGTGCCCCTCTTCCAGTCCAGCTCTCTGCTGTGGCCCAGGAATGCAGTGGAGGATGGCGCAAGTTCTTGGGCCCTGCACCTGCATGGGAGACCAGGAGAAGTACCTGGCTCCTGGCTTCGGATCAGCGCGGTGCGCAGGTCGCAGTGCGCTGGCCGCAGCAGCCATTGGAGGGTGAACCAACGGCAAAAGGAAGACCTTTCTCTCTGTCTCTCTCTCTCTCACTGTCCAATCTGCCTGTCAAAGAAGAAAAAAAAAGAAATGTAGTGTACCACATAAGACAGTTCAACATACAAAGCTCCTTTTATTTCTTAGTATATTGGCTATATTTTCATACAATACTATTTTTAAAATTAGCTATAAAAACTCCACAACTTGAACATCTGTATTTTTATTACCACAGTAAGATAAAATCTTTGTATTTCTTGCTTCCTACTTCCTGATTTAAAATTAATAAATCATATAATAGTTTACCAATATAAATTGACTTTTAGAGAAAAATTCTTCTTGGATTATACTAACTAAAGAAGTTATCGCATGATGTAGGAAAGTATGTATGGTAAGTAACCAGCAAATAATGCGTATTTAAATATTCTTAGGAAAAAGGCCCTTTTCTCTAGATCCAAGACAAACTGAGGTTTGACACTGAGACAATCTTATCATTTCTGTAGAGCAAGTCACACACAAGTAAGCATTCATTCTGCACCTTTGTCTTCTCTTTCTTCTTAACTGATTTTTTTCTCCATGTTCTCAGCTGGAAAATAGAATGATCTGACACAGTGGAAATAAAGTGCAAACTATAAATTCACTCATGAAAATATTCAATAAAAAGTCATGTGCTTTAATTCTCTTGGAAAATGTTAAAATATCATATTACATATTTATGTACCATATTGGTTGATGCATGTAGTTGATATTAAGTTTTTGAGCAGCATATCTGTTAGAACTAGGTTGCAATTTTAATTTCTGCAATTCTGAAAAATAATTCTTTGATAGGTATATTGACCAGGATTTCCCAGAGAGAATGAAAAGGTTATAGTTATGTAGATATATAAGTAAGGCTATATTATAGACTATAGCTCACATAATTATAAAGAATGAGTAGTCCCACTATTAGCCATCTTAAAGTTAGAGAACCAGGAAAGTTTAGCCCAAATTGAAAGGTTTGAGAATCAAGGCATTGATGTATACCTCCCTGTCCAAGGCCAACAACTTGAGAACCCAGGGTTCTGCTGATGAAGGTCCAGGAGGCGAAAAGTTGGAGAACCTGAAGTTCCCATCTCCGTAAAATGGGAAGAGAGAGCAGATTCATATTTTCTCTGTTTTGTTGTTGTTGTTGTTCAGTATGGTTCTGAACTGACTGGATGCCACTCATCCATATTGGATAAGGGTGGATATTCCTTACTCAGTCCACTGATTCAAATGCCAATCTTTTCTGGAAACATTCAGAAAGAATGCTTTACCAGTGAGGTGGACATCTGTTTTCCCAGTCAAGTTGACACATGAAATTAATCACCACAAAAACATAGTAACATGAAAGCAATCTTATGCAGCTTATTGTGGTAATAAACACAAACACATATGCAGTTATATGTTGGAATTCAGCCAGAAGATAAAGTGGATGGTTTCCAAAAGAAAATTTTCAAATTTTGCCTATACTAGTTTTAAGAGATAATAAACCATGCAGAGAGCTCCATTTCTTTCCAATAGTAGCAAGAGAAAATAAAACGAGAAGATGGATGGCAGAGTGAAGTCAGTTTTTTTGTTTTTATTTATTTTTAAATATTTATTTGATTAAAAGGAATAATGTTAGATAAAGAGAAATAAACAGAAAGATAATCCATTCACTAATTCACTCTCCTAATAGTGGCAACAGCCAGGGATAGGCTAAGCTGAAATCAAGAGCCAGGAATTCCTCCAGTGTCTGCTACATGAATGACAAGAATTTAAGTTCTTGAACCATCATCTGTTGCTTCCCAGTTAGGGAACTGGATCAGAAGCACAGTAGCCAGGACTGAAAATGGCAGCTTAATAAGGTTTGTGAATGTCCCAAGAGGTAGCTTAACCTGCTGTGCAATAACACATGCCCAGGAGTCAGATTTTTAGTTGGGCCCTGCTATGCTTTGCCATTGAGCTCTGCAGGATCCAGCTAACTTCATGTAATTACATGTACTCCTAAAGAAAGTAGAAGAGATATATTAAATTTATCAGTGATGGTCAACTCAATAAATAATTTCTTGCCCCTGGAAATAGAAAGGACTTAGTCTAGCTAATTAGCTACACAGTTACAGGGAGCTAAAAGATGAAACAGGGAAAATACTAAACCTAGTGTTAGCAGTTTCAAGAAATTGTCATCACATTTATTGTCGACAACATGAAAACTAACCTAAGAACTCAGAAAAGTGTGCTGGAGAATGACTCACAAAGGAAGAATATCTTTGAGCAGGTTTCTGATGTTGATTCCAGAGGCCAAAACAATTTGGAAGCTGAAATCAGCTGGTGTTTCATTGTGAAAACAGGGCTGCTGGGGCACACTGTGTCTATGAGGGCAATGCTAGCATAGATAGTAGGTACAAGTGTACACAGAAGTTCCATCTAATTGCTCTCTAGATTGAGATTTTCTGTAGTCAACTCTTGTTGCCAAGATCTAATGAAAAGCAAACTAGCAAAGAAGAATCTTAATGATTATTTCCAAGCAGAGTTCTGATGAATTGTTTGGAATTGAAAGATAAAAGCTAAATAAGCGGCATGATCAGCATCCATCCACACTTTACTAAACATCATTTATTTTATATAAAAATAATATGCTTTTCCTCAGTAAGATCCATTTGTCCTCTACATAAGCAAAATCACTGTCATCCTTCAACACAAAAGAGAGAAAGTAGCGTTTCCACTTAAAGGCACATCATTAAGGTATATTTGAGGCATCCTATTTTGTCTTTTATTTAGCCATAATTCTTTGGGAATATTATTTCAGGTTAAGTACTAAATACAGAGTTATTTACAAAAAATTACTACCTAAAAATAATGAGAAAGATGAGGAAGAAGTAAAACAAAATTAGTTGATGGTAGTTAAAACAAAGAACATTATAAGTAAGAAAGACAATATAGCAGTTATATTCCCCATTTTTGTAATCGGGCTCAATATTTGCTGTAGCTTCTTTCACTGTCCATTTTATATTTTTTTACCTTAGTAAAACCTCATATGATTGGTGTTCACCAGCATGAGAACGGATGGTCCAGTTCCCTAAGGAGTCCTATTTATTGTGCTCTGTAAAATTGCATGAACATTTAAGAGTGAACCCTGATCCTGTTGTATATTTCCCCTTCTCACTTCAATTATGTATGAGCAACATCATATCACATTGATTATTGGATCAATAATTCCAGCGATAACCATTATCTTCTTTTTTGGCTACTGGTGCTGTGAAATAAGAAAAAAAAAAAAACAGATATCAATCTCCAATTGTTCCCTCCCTCTCTCCCTCTTTCCCTCCCTCCTTTCCTCCTTCCCTTCCTCTTTTTCCTTCCTACCTTCCTTCTCTTTTTCTTTTTTATAAAAATATTTATTCATTTATTTGATTTATTTGAAAGGCTGAGTTACAGAGAGAGAGAGATTCCATCTGCTGCTTCAACTCCCTAAATGGCCACAATGGCTGGAGCTGCCTTTACCTGAAGCCAAGAGCCAAGACTTTCTTGTGGCTCTCCCACAGGGGTACAGGGGTCCAAGCACTTGGGCCATCATGTGCTGCTTCCCCAGGAGCATTAGCAGGGAGCTGGATTGAAAGTGGAACAGCCAGGATTCCAACCAGTATCCAGAAGGTGGTTTAACTTGCTTCGCCACAGCACTGGCCCTGCTATCTCTATTTCTGATGTCATTTAGCTTGGAATCACTTGATGGAAGCATTCTTCTTATTAGGAATTAAGATTTCGAAACCAGTGGAGCCCGGTTATGGAGGCAGGAAGCAAAAATTCTTCAGGGAATTCTATGTTAATAATGAGAAAAATATAATCAATCTATTGTTTCTCTTAAGTTCAAGCATTCTAGTTATGACAAAATATAAAACATCTATGCAATATACATCATTTCAACCTTAGAGCAGATTATTCTACATATTATTAGGTCAGTTGCTTCTGTATAATGAGCTGCATGATGAGACTATTATAACCCTCAGGAATGAACACATTGCCATATACCTTTTCAGTGCAACACATTCCTACAATTAAAAAATATTGGATTGGGTACCATGGCACAGAATAAGGTTTGCAACTCTTCAGATGATGGTGTTAACAGACTCTTGAGGAAGGGAGGGAAATCTGTATACAACAGAAGGGTCAATTACAATGAGAATAGATCATTTGCCTTTTAAAGGAGGGCACCAATGCCTTTTTGTTTTGCTATCAAATGAGTGAATTCTAACCTTCTGAAAGAATGCTATATGAGAGGTTCAATAAATGGTGCCAACTTTTTTTCAAGTTTTTCTATCAGTAATTATGATAGTCACATCAGCCCTAGCAAGAAAAAACCCACATTGTTGGGCCCAAGCTTAGCCTTCATCTGTGTTGTCATTGCAATCATGCAATCAATGAACAAAAGATAATTTTCCGTGTACCTAGAATGTATCATTTTGTCCCCTGATTTTTATGAGCTGACGCTTCTTTTGATACACTTTGATAATCATTCATATGTGACACAAGTACCTTTACTCTTCTACATTTTCTAAGAAGTGCATCTGTGTACTTCTTTTTCTGGCCCTATTATTTATCACTGCTCCAATACAATTCTAAGATGCTGACCATCTAGTAAATTAGATGCTGACCATCTAGTAAATATTTCAATTAGAATGTTAATCATCCAAGGAATCTTTCACTGATGCCAGCATATTGACCTAGAATCAAATAGGTCCACTGTTGTGAAATGAGAAGGAAATAATTTAGCAAGAATAGATCAGTGAGATCTGTATGCATCTATAATTCATTTTCATCATGAGGAAGTAGTCACACCTGCTCATTTGTATTTATTTCCACTTAATGATTAGTTACACTTGTCATGGCAAATTTTATCACACATTGCATCAGATATAATAAAATTTATAATCGTAAATTTGTTGGTTTTTGGGAGTAGATGTTGTGGCTCAAAGAGTTAAGTCTATGCTTGGGACACCATGTCTCTACTGGAGTGCCTGGGATCAAACATTGCTTCCATTTCCAATCCACTTTCCTGCTAATGTACCTGGAAGACATCAGATGATGGTTCACATACTTGGGTTCCTGCCACTTGCATGCAAGAGTTGGATAGAGATACTAGTTCCTGACTCTGACTGACCCAGCCCTGACTGTTGTGGACTCAAATAGTCCACAACTATCGGATGGATGACCCCCACCCCTCGACTCCATGTCTCTCTCTTTCTCACAAACATACACACACTCTTCTTTCAAACAAATACTTTTTTAAAAAGCTTAAAAATTCTGTAATCAATACCTTTTTTATAGATACCAGTAATATGATAAGAGCTGTTTCTCACAACTGGAAGAAAAGGGCATGACATTTCTCTACCACTCTAAGGTTTTACAATGGATCTATACAGCTTTCTCTTTTTCAGAAATGCTTACATTATATTTAGATCTGCTTGGTTATAAGACAAAAAATACCATAATAGGTTTTATAGGAGCATAAAATTGGTGCAGAACATTTACTTGCACCAAGCCCTAGCCAAAAGGGCAACTTTATGGTTACCTCATTAATAAACCATAGAAATGCACTCAAATGTGATTTCATTATTTCCAAGGTGTAAAAAAAGTTCCATTCAGTGTGTTTCCTCTTTTTCTGTAATAGTTCAGTAACAAAAGTAGCAAACTGTTTTTCCAGCCTCTATCCCACCTGTGTAAAAGTTTTTGAAACACATTTGATACTCCAGTGTATCTCATAAGCTTGCTACTTCTTTTTCTTGCTTGGCCCAATCAGCATGGTGGCATGAATTTAACTGCCCACTGTGATTGCTCACAGGTTGTAGTTAAGATTTTGGTGTACTTGCTCAGTGATACTCAAAGCATTTCTCATGTTTTTGTACTGATTTAGAGTCACTGGCTCACAATGTATTAAGTACATAAATTGAATGTAGGCTTTCACTTATCTCAATACAGACAGACATAATTTCATGGACTAGTCTTGTATTTGAAAAGATTATGCACAAGAATAAGGAAGATTTGGGGCCAGCACTACGGTGCAGTAGGATAATCCTCCACCTGCAGCACCAGCATCCCATATGGGTGCCAATTCTAGTTCTGGCTGCCCCTCTTTTTATCCAACTCTCTGCTTTGGCTTGGAATAGAAGTAGTAGATGGCCCAAGTCCTTGGGCTCCTGCACCCACCTGGGAGACCAGGAGGAAGCACCTGGCTCCTGGCTTTGGATTGGTGCAACTCTGGCTGTTGCGGTCATTTGGGGGATGAACCAATTAAAGGAAGACCTTTCTCTCTGTCTCTCTCTCTCACTGTCTGCAACTCTACCTGTCAAATAAATAAATAAAATCTTAAAAAAAAGAATAGGAAAGCTATCCTAGCTCCAAGACAAGATCATAAATTTGTGCATTGTGTCACTCAGATACTAGCAAACCATTAATGGTATTAAACACAATTTGGGCTGGCGCAATGGCTCACTAGGCTAATCCTCCACCTTGTGGCGCCGGCACACCAGGTTCTAGTCCTGGTCGGGGCGCCGGATTCTGTCCCAGTTGCCCCTCTTCCAGGCCAGCTCTATGCTATGGCCCGGGAGTACAGTAGAGGATGGCCCAAGTGCTTGGGCCCTGCACCCCATGGGAGACCAGGAGAAGTACCTGGCTCCTGCCTTCAGATCAGCGCTGTGCCCCGGCCGCAGCGCAGAGCCACAGCGGCCATTGGAGGGTGAACCAATGGCAATGGCAAAGGAAGACCTTTCTCTGTGTCTCTCTCTCACTGTCCACTCTGCCTGTCAAAAAAAAAAAAAGCAAAAAAAAAAGTACAATTTGGTATCAACAAGAAGGGGCATTTGCCAGATCAATACCTGCAAACCAAGAGTTGGACCCCATTTGCTCCAGGTGAAACCATATCTCTGAAAAAGCATTTGCTACTGGGTCTGCCATCTGTTCATGATTATTATAATCCATAATTGATTACTATAATTCATCTACCTTTTGAACAAGAAAATAGGCAAAATAAATTTGAATGTGATAGGAATCCTCATCTGCATCTTTCAAGTCTTTATTTGTGGCCCTAATTTCTGCAAATTCTTAAGGTGTGTGCTATGACTGTATGTGTTCACCATGCTGGTAAGAATTATTTACAGCACGCTTCATACTATGATAGTTTAGATGAAGATGTAATTTATTATACATATCAGGAGGATGTAAAATTACATTTTCCTAGATGTGTAAATTTAATTTGGCAAAAACATAAAGTAAATAAAATTGTCATTTAATTCATATGTCCATAGGCCAATGGTGAGAGTCTGGATGCCTTAGGCTATGTCTATTCCAACTATGCACTCAACAATTTATAAAATAAGGCCCAATTTTTGTGGGGCAGTGGTTAAGCCACTGCTTGGAAGGTCTATATCCCAATTGAAGTGCATAGATTCAAATCTAGTTCATCTCTCTTTCTCTCTCTTTTCCTGTCCTTCAAAATGCTGGGTTTGGTTCTTGAGAAATATCATTATATTAAAGTTAGTGTCTGGGTTAGAGTTAGAGTTAAAGTTAGAGTACTGGGTTTGGTTCTTGAGAAATATCATTATATTAAAGTTAGTGTCTATTAATCTTAAAACATTCTGAATATTTCCCACTTTCCATTATTCTGTCAGATTTATAAAAGGTTTCACTTCCTTTTAGGATAATGTGCTCATAATTACAGTATATATCTGTCAGTTTTGTAGGATTTTTCCATAAGGAAATCTACCTGCTTCTTGCACCCAGGGATTACAGAACTTTGACCAAGCTAAGGTCCATAAATTTCTTGAGAGGCTGTTAATCTCCAATATAGCAATGTAAGGTTTCACTCAACCAAAGGACATTTTACAAAAAATATATGTCAAGTGATTCTTGAGTATGTTGACCTCAAAGTTTGTTGCTAGTAATCCATCACTGAGTACTGTGAAGATGTTGTTAGTTTTCTGATTACTGTTTTACTCTTGTTTCTTCTTGTGTTTAATCTTACTTTGTCTGTGATTATTAAGTACTCATGTTTAGATTCTGAAGCTATGGAAATAATGCCATGCAATCCACATTTTCCAACTCAGTGAGGCCATTCCCAACATCAGCCACAGCAAAGTTTATGAGAATGATGTTGCTCCTCATTAATGCACCTAATCACCTTGAATAAAGATGAGGATATTCTTGACCTATTAGAGAATGTATCATTCAGAGCGATGTAGCAGCAGCATGTGATAAATACACTCCAGTATTATTCCTATCTCACTAAAGCTTTGAATTTCCTCCTCTCTATTATTCTAGGCCATTTTTAGAATCTCAACCTAATTGAATCTAAGCTAGCACAATTTAAAGTCAAGCTTCAATCAATGTCTCAAACTGAGTCAAAATCCAACAATGCCAGCTAGCCTCTTAAATACAAAATCATTAAGTAGCCCCAAATCAATAAAGTCAACTACCCTTACGTGAACATTCTTAGAACCTATTCAGCTAATGTTCACCAGGTTTCACAAAATTCCCATTAGGTGATATTAATTTTTAAAATGCTCTGATGATTTGTAGTATAAATTTTCTATACAGGTTCAGAAATCTGAAGTTGTTTCTCTGGTCTACACAGGAATTGACCATTCAAAAGGAAACATAGAGGGTGATCTCACAAATCTAATCACATCCCTTCCTTTTAAACAATGAAAATTTGCAAAATTTTGAGATTTTCAATTATTATTTTTCATTTTTGCTCTCTTCTTTCTCCCATCACAATAGGTCTCTGAAACTCTTTATTTTTGTTCATTCTTATTTCTTTGGGTTTTTAGGTTAATATTTCACCAGCTCTAATCTTGTGCTGAGCTTCTCTAGCAATAAGTATTAAATGTGTGATTGTAATTTCCAAACTATAGTTTCTATTTGGTGCTTTTTAAACAATTTTTATCTACTTGCTGTTCATTATTGTCATACTTTAATATGATTTTCATAGCATATTTTCTTTATGAACATATTTATAAGTCTTTGATTGTTAAACAATCCAAATAATTTTTAATCTTTAGTGATTGTTTAATTTCCCTAAATAAGTCACTTTCTTGTTTCTTTGCCTGTCTTAAAATTTTGCTGTTGTCGTTGAAAACTTGACACTTTAGATAACATTTAGCAAATCTGAATTATGATGGCTGTGGCGGGTGTTGCTGGTATTTGTAAATTTGTCCAATTAACATAGGTTAATTCAATCATCTGCCCCTCCTGTTGTATGAGGCCAGGATGTAGCTGCTAGTATTTTTAGATTTTCTTTTTTAAATTCTTGTTTTTGTTTTTAAGCCTAAGGACCATATTTCGTATAGTATGATTTAGTGATTGGAAAATATTTGGTCACAGGGTGTACTTCAGCATGTGGAGCCAGTGAGACTTCCATTCTTTGCAGTGTCTCAGTTGTTGCTCATTCAAGGGCTCCTGTATGTACAGTGACTTTTAGGTGGCTGGCGCCCTCTCCAGTCTCTCTGGAGCACAGGTGTTCTTACTTGCATATTTGCTCAGACTTTCAGAGTACAATGGATGTCCATGAATTATTTTTTGGCTTGCCAAAATGTATACTCTGAAATTTACAAATGCTTGATTGAATGATGAACATATTAGACAGCTGGGAAGTTGGCCTTCAAGATTGTTTGCACTAGGACTTCTGTTTTTTGCAAAGTTCCTTTCAATAAGACCAGTCCTCCAGACAACAAAACTGTGAGTTCATGTGGTTTGCACAGCCCTCATGTAACTGCTCTACAACACATCTCAACTGGATGATGGCAGGATACTATACTAAAGCATCAAGGAACCCCACTCTTCTTACTGAGATTCAGCAATATACCTCAGATAACTATTAATGAATTTGCTGTATACCTTGGCTCTCTTTTTTTGATGATTTTCTCCAGTTTATTATTTTTTGAGGAAAAGAAGTGTTGACATTCTGGAGGTTCTACTCATCTAGTTAATGCTTAATATACATAATATAAATTTCAATTATAGAGGTATAACAGTGATCTTTTTTATATCTTTTATGTTTCAATTGAACATTTCGACATATAGGATACAGTTGATAAGTGCTTTAACATCCTTGCATTTGAGTATAAATTTGGGGTCATGTTTGATTGATTCTTTCTCCTATTACATGCCATTTTTTCTATATTTCATGAATTTTTAATGTAAAAATTCATGAATATTATTTTTGTGTCTGTTGTATAGGTTTTTATCTTATGTAAATTCTTGAAAATTTTTCCTGAGGTATAGTTAATTTACTTGGAAATATCTTGATACTTTCAGGTGTTGCTTTTGATATTTGATTTGAACTGGAATCATGCTTATTCTGGGACTAATTACCATTCAGTCTTAAAATAAGACAGCTCACTGTCCATCACTATTACTATTCTGTGATTTAGAATTCATTTCTAGCTCTGAGTGCCAGATACTGCCAGCATTAATGGATATTCATTTGTGTTCCCTTGATAATCTACTCTACTGACTTGGTCTCTCCAAAATAAAAGCTCTGTGTCCTCATCTCCAGGGGTACATCAGACATTATATGAATTTCTCTACCCTGAACAATGAATTTGAAGTCTTCTAAGGATAATTAGCTGGGCTATGCAAATGCTCAGCTAATGGGCTTTACATTCCATAAGGATCATGGACTTCATTGCCTCTGTCCAGTGTGTCAAAAAATATTTACTTTATCTTACCCATTTCTGTTTGTACTCTGTGGGATTAAGAATGTCCTTTAAGCATTTTCAAATCCAAAATACTTTTATTATATAAAGTTAATTTTTCTTTTTTTTATTTTAAAAGATTCTTTTATTGGTATAAAAGACAGAGATAGACAGAGAAGGGAGAGACAGAGAGCAAGATCTTCCAGCCACTAGTTTACTCCCCAAATGTATGCAATGGCTAAGACTAGGCTATTCTAAAGCCAGAAGCCTGAAACTCCATCCAGGTTTCCCACATGGGAGCAGGGGCCCAAGCACTAGAACCAAGTTCTGCTGCTTTCCCAAGGGTATTAGCAGGGAGCAGGATCAGAAGTGGACAAGCTGGCACTTGACCAAAACCCACATGGGATGCCAGCATAAGAGGCAGTTAATTTTTCATAGATAAGGAATCCAATGAATACAAATTATACAAAGAGTGATGAAACAGTGTCAGCTAAAAAATGTTGACCACTTTTTTTAAAACAGACCGTATAATAATTCTTTTAATATATACTTAGTTGTTCAGGCCCAAATTATCTATTAGACACAGTGCCCTGGCCTAAAGCGTCTTAGATGTTAGAATCAGATGTGGAGCCAGGACTCAAACCCTGGTACTTCAGTATGCAATGTGGGTGTCATAAGTATCATCCTTTTTTTTTTTTAATAACATCTTAACAATTGTACCACACATCCACTACAGTTTCTCCACTTTAAAAAAATATTTATTTATTTATTTGGAAGTCAGAGTTACAGAGAGAAAGGCAAAGAGATCTTCCATTCTCTGATTCACTCCCCAAGTGGCTGCAACAACCAGAGCTGGACTAGGCCAAACCCAAGAATAGGAGCTTCATCTGGGTCTCCCATGTGAGTGGCAGGGCCCCAGATACTTGGGCCATCTTCCCCTGCTTTCCCCAAGCCATTAACATGTTGCTGGATTGGAAGTGGAGTACCTGGCACATGAACCAGTGCCCAAAAGGGTTGCAAGGTGTTGAAGGAACCTGCTTTACCCACTGTTCACAACATTGGCCGCTAGACCTCTACTCTTTATATTTGAAAGGCAGAGTTACAGAGAGAGAGGGAGAAAGAGAAAAAGACATCTTCCATCCACTGGTTCACTCTCCAAATGGCCACAATAGCTGAGACTGGGCCAGGCCCAAACCAGAAACTTCTGGGTCTCCTACATGGGAGCAGGGGCCTGAGCCCCTGAATCATCCTCTGCGGTTTTCACTGGTGCATTAGTAGGGAGCTAGATAAAAAGTAGAGCGTCTAGGTCTAGAACTGATGTCCATGTGGGATGCTGGCCTTGTAGGTAGCAGCTTAGCATGCTACACCACAATGCTGGCCCCAATTTCTCCACTCTTGAAACAAGTACACCACACTTTATTTTTAATGTTCAGCAGATGAGTAATATGATTTATACTGTTTAAAAAATGAAACTCTGAATTTCTTTTTTTTTAAAGATTTATTTATTTGTTTGAAAGTCAGTATTAAACAGAGAAGGAGAGGCAGGGAGAGAGAGGGAGAGAGAGAGAGAGAGAGAGAGAGAGAGAGAGAGAGAGAGAGAGAAGTCTTCCATCTGCTGATTCACTCTCCAGTTAGCCCCAAAGGCTGGAGCTGCACCAATCCAGAGCCAGGTGCTGCTTCTGGGCTCCCCTTTGAGTGCAGAGGCCCAAGGACTTGGGCCACCTTCTACTGCTTTTCCAGGCCATAGCAGTAAGCCTGATCAGAAGTGCAACAGCAAGGAGTAGAACCGATACCCATATGGGATGCTGGATACTGCAAGCGGCAGCTTTGCCTGCTACGCTACAATGCTGGCCCCAACTCTGCAGTTCTTGTTACATATCTGCAATTTTAAATAATATTAACACCTCTATTTCCTTTCTCCTAATTAACATGTGTGACTCCTTGGCTGAATTCAATAAGGTTTTAAGGAACAACTAGAGTTATGCTTATGAAACAGTAATTTTTTTCTGTTTACGGGTTGTTGAATACTTTATTTAATGGAAGGTTAATTTTATGATTATAAAAGTAGGTCATTGTAAAAATTAGAAGAATAGGGCCGGCACCATGGCTCAATAGGCTAATCCTCTGCCATGTAGCGCTGGCACACCAGGTTCTAGTCCCAGTCAGGGCGCCGGATTCTGTCCCGGTTGCCCCTCTTCCAGGCCAGCTCTCTGCTGTGGCCCGGGAGTGCAGTGGAGGATGGCCCAAGTGCTTGGGCCCTGCACCCCATGGGAGACCAGGAGAAGAAGCACCTGGCTCCTGCCTTTGGATCAGCGCGCTTCACCAGCCGCAGTGCGCTGGCCGCAGCAGCCATTGGAGGGTGAACCAATGGCAAAGGAAGACCTTTCTCTCTGTCTCTCTCTCTCACTTTCCACTCTGCCTGTCAAAAAAAAATTAGAAGAATAAGATAGGAAGAATAAGAAAGTAGGTGGGAGGGTAAGGTGGGAAGCAGCACTTTGCTACTAAATTTGTATATAAAATATATGAAATTTGTAAATCTTAGATAAATAAAATTTTAAAAAATTAATGAGCATGCAAATTACTGGGGACTTTGCTAAGAATACTTATATAAGATGAACTGTCAGACTCTATATCTGTTGAGTTTTGTGATGATACTGATATTTTTAGGCCACAGAACATGTTTTATGTAAAAATAACCTAACAAGTTTCACCCTATAAATTACAAGTTTTCTTTGTAACTATTTTTTCTAGATTATTTTATATGTGAATTTCAGCTCAACTCATCATCTTATACCTTGGTAAAAAAGAAGTCCCTAGCTTTATGGCAATTCTGTTTATTGTAATCTGTTTCCTCTCTTCTGCAAGCATTGTATAAATATGGTCTAAAATTAGCCTTTGGATTCCTTTCTTCCAAGTTATTTGTTCATGATTTTGCAGTCTTTTTTTCATCTGCATGATTTTTTTCTAAAACAGGTTACTATCAATAGGTTTGAAAAGTTTAACTCAATGGATAATTTTCATTCTTATTCTTATTTTTATAACCTATGGTCATAAAGTTGCTGACTCTGACTCTTTCTGAATATTTTCTGCATTTTCCCTGATTCTATTTTTACCATGCTAATTGTTTTCCTCTCTCTCTGGTGACTTCCTTTCCTGTGCTGATTTTCTTGTGTTTAGCTCTTAGCATCTCTTCTCACTCTGAGCATCATTCCTCGTTGATAGACATAGCATGTCTTCAGAATCTGTAGGTTGATTTTTCCCGTATCTTTATCTGTAGTCAATTTTCTTTTACCTGGAAGCTGTAAATTAAACTGCTTATTCAAGAAAGACATTTTGAGACTTCCTAAAATAGACAACTTAACAAGTTCCAAATTGATCTCATCTTTTCTTGAGTTCATCCCTCAGTAATTTTATTTCATTGTTATTTCTATCCCAGAGGATGCCTTCTTCATCTACAGTTACACAAACTGGAATCTTAAGCCTCACCAACCACAACTCCCTTTGTGTACACATAGAAATCCTATAAATCATCAAATCCCATTGACTCTGTCTGCTAATTATCTGTTAAATGAATCTGTTTCTGCCAGTATCAACCACCATTAGTACGTTTGCATCACCATTGCTGTTTTTCATTTGCATTCCCACAACTGTTCCAAACTCTTCTAACTGCTGCTTTTTTGGTCCCATAATAGATATATATTTCTTAGTGAAGACATAAAAATGGTTCTAAAATGTAAATATCTCCATTCCATTTGTCTACCTAATAGTGTTTAAGAGTTTCCATTAGCCTCAGGAAGAGATCCAAACATTTTTATGTGCCATATATAAGCTTTCCTTTATAAACTTACCCACACTTACCTTTTTGTTTTTTATAGACCACTATTACTTTGTGTTAAAAGTATAGTGACTTTCTTCCTACTTCCCAATTGTGTCATTCTTTATCTTCTTTGTAGTAATTATTTGTGTTCTCTACCAATAACTCTAATTCTCTTATGTCTATCACAGATTCCTTTCAACTTCAAGAGCCTCTGAGATTCTAATACAAACATTGTGTTGCACTGGCTATTCCTCCCATGTTCTCCCATGTGACAAAGAATATACCTATTATAGTGTGTTTTTCAATAATTTTCTTATATTACTTGAACTCTTACCTCTTGTAAGCTTTTTGAGAACAGAGATTAATATACCTTTTTAATAAAACCAGCTAGCATAGATATATGCATAATAAGCATAGATTAAATGAAAAACATGACAAAATGAAAGACCTCTTTGAAAAAATATTATTTAATTTAATGTTATATAATATCCATTGTGTTTATAGTTGAGTAGAAAACATTCACCTAATGTGACTAGGATACAATCAGTAGAGTCAAACGTAGAGTAGTTTAAACCTACTTTATATATTGGGATGTTTTTTCTTAACAAAAGTCAATTCAGCTTAAACTAACTACATTATCACACTTTCCTATATTCAAGAAATTACCTTTCAAGTAAATTCTTTGCGTGAATTATCATCAGTACAAAACTAATATATTTCTAGGTCAATAGTACCCTATGCTCCTTCCTTTACCTCCCATTCAACCCTCACCGAATCTTATCTTCCTTCACTTCCTCTTCTCCTCTTCTTCCTCCTCCTGATCTTCAACCTCCTTTTTCTTTTCTTCTTCTACTCCCCCCTCTTCCTCAGACTTTTCTATCTCATGTTCTTTCCCTTTTCCTTTCCTCTCTTTTCCTTCTTCTACTCCAACACCTCCTTTTCTTTCCTCTTCATCTTTCTCTTGTCCTTTTCTTCTCCTGTAATCTCTCCCCCTCTCCTTGCTCTTTTCCTTCTCCTTCATTTTCTCTTTGCTTCCTTTATCTTTTCCTCCCTTTTAGGTGTTCTCCCCTATCCTTCTTCACCTCCATTTCCATTTTATTCTTTTCCTTAGGTAAATACCTTTCCATCATGGTTTAGGGTTACAGGGTTACACCTCTCTGCTCAAACTCAAGATCCAATACAGATGTGTTATCAAAACATTCACTTTACAGATCAGTATCCTTAACTTTCATTTGAAGGGCAGATGTTGGAATTTGTTGTACCAGAGCATAGGATTATGACTGTTGTTTTCCATGTAGTGATTTATCAATGGCTGCTTTTCATGCTAATATCTCCATTTATTCTAGTTGTTTTATTAAGTATGAGCACCATAATGTTTAAGAATACTTTTTTTTTTTTTTTTTGACAGGCAGAGTGGACAGTGAGAGAGAGAGACAGAGAGAAAGGTCTTCCATTGCCGTTGGTTCACCCTCCAATGGCCGCCGCGGATGGCGCGCTGCGGCCGGCGCACCGCGCTCCTCCGATGGCAGGAGCCAAGAGCCAGGTGCTTTTCCTGGTCTCCCCATGGGGTGCAGGGCCCAGGCACCTGGGCCATCCTCCACTGCACTCCCGGGCCACAGCAGAGGGCTGGCCTGGAAGAGGGGCAACCGGGACAGAATCCGGCGCCCCGACCGGGACTAGAACCCGGTGTGCCGGCGCCGCAAGGCGGAGGATTAGCCTGTTGAGCCACGGCGCCGGCCAAGAATACTATTTTTGATACTCTGTTTATACAGTAAGCAGTTCATTTCACTATTGCATTTTGGCAGTAATCTCTCCTCTACTTCTTTATACAGTTTTCTAGAGAGTTTTAGTTTTTCTGTGTGATGGTAGTATTTAGTCTAAATTTTGGGTGTTATGGATTTGTGCTGTTTGTGTACTTGTTTTTTCTATCATTATAGTATGCCTGTTTTTGTCAATCATAGTGAACTAGGATTCATAAGAACATTTACAAAATATAAAAATGTCCATGGAAGGACTGGCGCACTGGGTTGATCCTCTGCCTGTGGCACCGGCATCCTATATGTGTACCAGTTCTAGTCCCGGTTGCTCCTCTGCCAGTCCAGCTCTCTGTTGTGACCCTGGAAGGCAGTGGAAGATGGCCCAAGTGCTTGGGCTCCTGCACCCAAGTGGGGGACCGGGAGGCAGCACCTGGCTCCTGGCTTCGGATCAACGCAGCTCGGGCTGTTGCAGCAACTTGGGGAGTAAATCAATGGAAGGAAGACCTTTCTCTCTGTCTCTCTTTCACACTGTCTGTAACTCTGCCTATCAAATAAGTAAATAAAATCTTATAAAAAAAAAGTCCATGGATATTAAATATATCTGAGTTGATATGTAATCAGTACATTGTCTCCTCTTCGTCATGATTTTACTGTGATTTTAAATTCACATTAATAAATGATTTTTTATGTCTCTAATAATAAATTTTAGAGGATTCAGTTAAGCTCTTTTTATAGAGAGAGTAGATTTAAAATGAAGTGATGTGAGCTAATTTTCATTTGAATCTAAAAATACAGAATTACCATATTAGATCCTTTGACTTTAAAATACCATACAATTAATTTATTGCAATTTGACTTGGATTTTCAACATAAAGGATGTTTTGAGAAATCATAGAAATTAATAAATAGACTAAATCAGTTTTATTAGTGAAAATAAGTTGAAGAAAAATTAAAGGACATGAGGATCATTACTGTTGATTATACATGAAGAGTCTGTATCTCTTTGAAAAGTTAAGAAAGCTCTATATGCAAGTAAATAAAAATTAGAAATGTGATTTTTCCTCTGATGTGTTCTGGGGTATTATCAATTACTTAAAATCAATGAGTACTCTCTTATGTACCCAGCCAGAGGAGGAGGACTTTTAAAGTGAAGTTTTCATAAGACTTTTAATGTAAATATATCTTATTAAACTAGTCCTTTTAATATTTTAACCTAAGGGAAAACTGCAACTTAAAATGTCAATTTTCTTTAAAAGATAACATACATTTATTTATTTATTTATTTATTGTTTCCTTTATTTGAAAGGCTTAGTTACAGAGAGTAGAAGAAAAGAGATCTTATATTTAGATAACTTAGTGAAATGATAACTCAGCAAATCCTTTGGAGTTCTTATTTTTTCCCTAGATATAATTGATTAAAAACATTTTAATTTTTAAACATGATATGTACAGGGGGCCAGCACTGTGGTGTAGCTGGTAAAGCCACTGCCTACAGTGCTGGAATCTCAGATGGGCACCAGTTCAAGTCCTGGCTGCTCCACTTCCAATCCAGCTCTCTGCTAGGGCCTGGGAAAGCAGTATAAGATGGCCCAGCTCCTTGAGCCCCTGTACCCATGAGGGAGATCTGGATAAAGCTTCTGGCTACTGGCTTCAGCCTGGCTCAGTCCTGGCCCTTATGGCCACTTGGGGAGTGAAAAAGATGATGGAAGACATTCTCTCTCTCTCTCTCTCCCTCTCCCTCCCTCTCTCCCTCTTACCCTTCCTCCCTTCCTCCTCTCTGTAACTCCCTCTTTCAAATAAAATAAGTCTAAATAAACATATTATAAATAAAAATAATCTAAAAAACCCTCTGATAATTTTAATGAAACACTGCAAATTAATAGAGAGCTCCTTTTGTATCTGTGTCTTCATTGCTGGACCTCATTTTCAAAGTGAAAGGAAGAACAGTCCTCAGTTCTTAGCACATGGTACCTGGTGCGCCACTGCATATTTCATGTCCTTCCTTGTTTTATGATGACATCCAGGTTGTTTCTACTCCTAACCCACGAAGAAATGACACACAACAAACTTTCTTCAATATGAGTACTGCAAATGTTTCTTAATTTTCTTTTTTACTTTTTTATTTAGATAAATGTAACACATTTCATGTATTTCATATAAACTGTTTTAAGAGCATAATACTTGCATTTCATATAAACTGTTTTAAGAGCATAATAATACTTGCACTGTACCCTCCCTCCCTCCTTCACTGCCACCGTCTCTCCTCCTCCTTATTTTTCTTTTAACTTTTACAATGACCTAGTTTCAATTTTCTTTATAATCGCAATTTTAACTCTTCACTAAATAAAGAATGCAACAAGTAGTAAGTAGAAAAACAGTTATTCCTCAAGCCTAAGGACAAGGGCTATAAACAACAATCAAATCTCAAAATGTCAATTTCACTCATCTACATTACTTTTTTCTATTCTGTATATTAGTATACACACTTAGATGTAGGATTTCTGTGTACATGGGTTATACATATACTTATTTCCGCTAAATATTGTTTGTTGTCCATTAAAAAATCAAATAATTTGCACTACTATAATACCTATAGTATAAAATTATTTTCTTCTCACATTCATTATAACACATTAAAATGAATTTTTCCAAGATTTATCATTTTATAAATATAATATACTGAGTGTTTTCTCAGACTTTCAATTTTGAGACTATTTCAGAGAAAAATTACTATTTCATTGTCCTATGGAATAGCCTGTATTTTCATATATAAAATAAGTATTTTTAAAGTATTCTTTAGTTGTCATGTAGTTTTTCAATTACATTTATCGTTTTAGATATCAGGATCTAATAGTGAGTATGATATCAGATCGTATATTTCGTGTTTTTTCACATGTAACACAATAATGTTTAGTAATATGATGTCATTCCCATTATCTATTCCCTAAATTCTTTGTTGTACATCAATTCACCATAGAAATACAGCTTTAGTTTTGTTCAGTCTGAATCTATTAGTCCCATGATGTTTCATTATATTATACTTTAAAATATTAAAACAGCAAGTGAATACTGGTACCTAGCTATACATTTGTTTAAGTGCTTAATTTGTTTGTACATCTATACACCTATGTAAATCATATATTGAATTTGAAACTTTCCTTATAAATTAAAATTAAGGGGTCAGCAAACATGTTGCATGCCACTCTGCCTTCTTTTAAAATAATTGACTTGAGTAGTGGCTGCTCCTCTTTTGATCTGATTGGGCCCTTCCGCTTATGTGGGTGATCAGGATGCAGTTGCTGTCTCCTGGCTTCAGCCTGGCCTAGACCTGGCCATTGCAGCCATTTGGGAAGTGAACCAGCAGATGAAGACCCACCCCCTCTCTGCCTCTCTGTAACTCTGCCTTTGAAATAAATAGATCTTTAACAAAAATTCAAAAATGAGAATTTTGTCATTTTATTGAATTGACAAATTTGAGGGGGGAATTTAAGTATTTCATTTAAAAATTATTAATATGAACATGTTTTATGTATTCCATAGATACAATTCCAAGAAGACAACCACACTTCCCTCAATCCCCTACTCCCACCCAGCTCTGCTTCCTTCCATTCCCTTTCTTCATCAGTTTTTGCAAACCCATAATTTTAATCCACTATATATTCACAGGCTTAATTTGCCTCTAATCATTATATTCAACAAGTATAAAGTAGGAAGATGGCAGTTCCACAGGAATATAAACAAGAACTAAAAACAACAGGCGTATCCCAAAAATGACCATTTCATTCCCATACATTTTTTGATATTTTATTTTAGCTACCACATATCAGAGACAACATACAATATTTGTCTTTTTGAGACTGGCTTATTCACTAAGTATGATGGTTTCCATTTTTATCCATTTTGTTGTAAAATAAGGCATTTCATTTTTCTGGCTGAATGGTATTCCACAGTGTATATAGCACGTTTTCTTTATCAAGTCATTGGTTGATGGAAATCTAGGTTGTTCCATAGCTTAGCTCTTGTTAATTGAGATGCAATAAACATGTGTGTACAATAATAACTCTTTCTTTCATATGCTGATTCCATTTCACTTGAGTGAATTCCAAGGAGTGGAATGGCTAGGTTAAAAGGTAAACCTGTTTTCAGATCTCTGAGGTATCTCCACGCTGTCTTCCACAATGAATGTGTTAGTTTATATTCATACCTAACAGTGGTTTAGTATACCTCCTTCCCCTCATCCTAGCCAGCATTTGCTGTTTCTTGATTTTTGAATGAGAGCTCTCCTAACTGGAGTAAGGTGATACCTCATTCTGATTTTTGTTTCCATTTCCCTTGTGGCTAGTGATCCTGAGAATGTTTAATGTGTTTGTTGGCCATTTGTATTTATATTCCTGCTTATAGGGATTAAATATTTCTGTATTCAAATACTGATTTATGTAATTATATGCATTCTCAGTTTTTCTACTTAGATATCACAATGCCTTCTTTTAGTTTGATTAGTGAAGGAATATTAAAACTAAGCAGGACCCCCACCCCCACCCTCCCCACCCCCCCCCCACCCCGCTCTTCTGACCCTTGCCAGATTAACTTTTGACCTACTTTCTAAATTCCTGACTCAAGGAGGGGTTGAGGCCTGTTCTTACTGAACAGATATAATGGTGCTGGGACAGGAAGAGATAACACCAGAATGTGGCCTTGTAAAATTAGGGGAATGGCTCATCGAAACCAAAACCTGTTCACCTTGATAGGCATCCGGATGATGAACTTAGGGTTTTATTTAACCTTAGGAAATGTATGGTGAAAGTGACCCTTACCTGTTGTAAATCTTGCTAATATCTGATTTTGTCTGTACCTTGCACCTGTGCTTACGGGATTCGTCTGTTCCCTGGGTTCCCATGTGAAATATGTTCTACAGATTCTTCAAAGCTTTTGTGTGACGATAAAAAGCTGATGCGATTTGTACTCAGGGTTGCTTGCTCACATTCGTGACGCTGCGACCCCAGCATGCTGGTCAATAAAATACTCTACTTGCGTTTTGCATGAGTCTGTCTCTTGGTGTATTCTTTACTCCCGGCAGGGCCGTAACATTAGTATGTATTTTATAGTTTGGACTACTGCTTTGAATAGTATTTTCTATGATTTAAAGACAAATGTTGCTATTGATTTTTAAATTATAGATTTATACCTGACAGTAATGTTGAATTCTTTTAATTCTGATAATCTTTTTGTTTCTTTATGGCATTTTATGTCAGCGGTTCTATGTTATATCCAGATATTGGCATTTTGATTCTTTCTCTTCCAATTTCTTTTTCACTTACAACACTGGGACATTCAGGCATATGCCATGTCTTTGTCTTTTACCGTGCAATGATAAATTTTTGCAGCAATATGTTTTGTCAGAGATGAATTGTCAGGTTTTCTGTCAAGAAAAACAAACAGAAAAAAAAGCATACTCAAAAAAAGTTGGCAGCTTGTATGATCTGTTTTCTGTATACGTAATTCTATTCTCAGCTAATGAGGCCTCTTACACACTGCCATTTAGCTATTTGTTTTTCTCTGGTTTCTCCATCATTCCCACTTCTGCAGAACCCGTCATCACCAAATAACGGAGACATTTTGGGATTCGTTCAATTGGATCTTTTACTTTTCATTTCTTTCATTAACAAGTAAGATTTCTAATTGTGTTTAGAATAGCTTCTTGATGCCTTTTAAAAAATAAATCCTATTTATTTATTTTCATGTTATTTGAAATGCAAACGGATAGAGGTGGAGGGAGGGGCGAGAGAGAGATCGTCTGTCTTTGGTTTGCAACTCAAATGCTGGTAACAGGCAGGGGTAGTCCAGGACAAAGCCAGGAGTCAGGATTTCAATTGTGATCTCCCATATGGGTGGCAGGGACTTGTGCCATCATCTGCTACATTACAAGGTGCACATGAGCAGGACACTGGAATGGGAAGTAGAGCTGGGACTGGAATACAGACACTCCGATATGAGATGAGGGTCTACTGAGCAGCAACTTCATCACAACACCAATGGTTCACCCCTTTGATACCTTTAGTCACTGCTATTTTAACTAATGCAGCTGGCTTATGAAAAAAAAAAGTGTTGGTTTGTGAAGAAACATTATTTCAAAATATTCTCCAATAACACATTTCTTTGAGAGCTGGTTTATATCTTTAATTATGCTTCTAATAATTGAGATTTTTTTATTGTTTTAAGTTTCCATTAAGTAGGACCTCTATATCTCTTGTGTTTGCAATTGAGTAATTCATTGCTGGCTCATATATTTGGGATAGAATCACATGCTAGAGATACTTATTAGAAGTACCAGTCTTGCCTGAAATTTATGTAAGTTAGAATTATCTAATCTTTTGGGAAGAGCTGTGCTGTTTAGTTTTTCCTGTTTTGCTTGGAAAATTTGATTTATATCCTTATTTCCTGAGACTTTCCACATACTTTACTGGAAAAAATAAATACAGAAACTCAAGGAAGAAACTCTCTATGCTTTACTGAGATTTTGAAGCAAATTTGTATTCCTAGTGTAGATGATTTGTAACATTTAAAAAGTGGTAACATCACCATCATTATGTATTTAAAAATAGTTTGCAAGTCTTTCATATGGTACACATACTTTTTTTTTTAATCTTTCAGAAGATGTATAGTATGCTTTTATCTAAGAAAGAATAACATAGTTTTGGCAACTCAAGACATTGCTAGGTATTGGTCTGTCAAGCCAATAATTCAACTTTCATATTGTTTTCAAAGTAGAATATTGTATTTAAGTGCTATCATTAATATGAATTTTGGACACTAAAATTATCTATTACAAAGGATGGAGCTCTCAATTATACATCTATGTTTTTTAATAGAGATTTACTTCTTAAAATGTAAGTGAGTATGCAGGTTTAATTCATTTTCTACACATAACAAGCTAGTTCTTTTAAAACTTAAGATTGAAATGTGCTCCCAGAATATAGAAGTCATGATTTAGATTTTTTATGAAATATAATGATTTTGACATTTCTATTGGAGATAAAATTAATGATTGTGTGTCATGAATATTTCCTAAAATGTGCATGGTTATGTCAGAGGAGAAAAACACCTGAAATAATCTCTAAATAGAAGCTTTTGGAAAAATAACTTTCTCTCCTGAAATTTAATACTAGATAGATATTAATAGCAGCAAGAATAAATCACAACTATATAGTCATTAGAAGATAATAGTAATTTGCTATTTCTGTTTAATATATTGATTCTTTAATTATATTTGTTTAGCAATATAGTTTTCCTATTAAGAATTTGTTAATTATTCCAGAATATTTAATTTTGATTCAAAACAAAATTTTCTAAAATGTTCTGATACAACTTAAGGCATTTTACTATGGTCTACTGTTTAGAAGTAATGAGCACATTTATATGAGAAAGTGATACTAACAATTGATTAATGATAGCAAATGTAAGTAATAATGAACATCATTTTCTCCTTCATACGTATCCATAGAAGGGAATGATGATTAAAATACATACAGGCAGAAATAATTACATGCTTATCTGACTATATAGACACTCTGAAAAAAGTGATTAAGGGATTATAAACAAATGCTTAACAGCACAGGATCCATCTAATTCAGAAAAAAATATCTTTCCTTTGAGAATTTTATTGCTCCTTTTTGGTCACATTTCTGGCTACATAGCTCATTACTTTCACATTTTATTTCCAGGAATTTTTGATTCCTAAAATGTTTGGTGCTCTCTTAAATTAAAAATTTCCAGTATATCCCTTGAAATCTGAAAACAAAATTATCTATACAGTGTAATCTATTGTGGAAATAGGTGAGTACTAAACAGATTCTTCTGAGGACTAGTAAGACATGCATTGCAGTGGCTAACAAAATCTCACTGCTTCAGGGTACAACTAAATACAATTCTAACTACCACTGTATGAGTATGTTCTGTTATTATTTTAAATTTTCCCCTGGTTCTTTTCTATTTCTTTCCTAATCCCTCAATATCTCATATTTAAAAACACTGCTAAAATATTAACAAGTTTAATTGCATTCACATTCCTAGACTGAAACTTTTTTCCATTCCTGAGATTCCATTCCAGAGAGGCTATTTCTTTTGTAGTCTTAGTGCTTGGAGCTGTTTTTTGTTTTTGAATAGTTGCATCTGGCATGGTCTGCTTCTCCCACTGCTAGGTCACTGTTTTTCCACCTCCATGTTGAACCATTATTCCTTCAAGGTCCATGAAGTTAAAATCCTCACCTTTGTACATTCTTACTACTATCTGAAAACCTCCTACCAAAATATTTAATAACAGAACAAGAGAGTTATTTTCCAAAATCCAAATTATGCTATTAAAACACAAAAACTACATTTTTGAAGTTAATATAGTAAAAGTCTTCAATCCTTGATTCTTCGGTTTTCTTAACACCAAAATAATTTACTGTATCATTTTATGAACACCTCCTGTGCCTCGTCAGCAGCAAGTAACTGCTAGATTGCTGAAATTACTTATCCAGTTAACATACTTTTTGATGCCAGCTTTCCATATCTCAGCTAATTCTTGCAAGAATTCCCTGTAATCACAATTACATACAAAATATAGCAATTTTTGTTTATTCATAATTCTAAGTGTTTTGTGATATTTATTTTTCCAATTTCCATCATTGAGATAGATATAATTATGGCCACTTCAAACTCCAGGAACTGAAGCTCTGGAGATTAAATCACTATATTAGTAAAATACAGGGCTGAATTCCAAACCAATGGAGCAATGTTTAGTATTTCTGCCCTCAATTGCTACACTTACATCTGGAGAGTTATCTATGTTTATCATCTTTTTATTCTAAATTATTCTGTAGTTAATATCTTTGCAGTTTGACTTGTACATATATATCTCTATCAAAAGACTGACAGAAATTAGAACATGAGATCCATCAAATTGCATTTTCTTTGCAAGCTCCCAGATTGTACAGTGTTTCTGAAAACAAAATTACAACGTGAGACAGATTATTCATCCATAACTACTCTCAACCTGACACATTAGTCCTCCCATATTCCCTTATCCAGCTTTTTCTCACATTTTCTCCTCTACTTAAAATAGACTTCATTACATTCTTACATTTTAATTCTTCCTTTCCTTCTTTGTTTTGTCAGTTGACCTTTTTTCACTAATTGAAAGCTTGCCAAACATATATAAATATTCTTACATTTTTTTCTTTATTGCACTTATTTCAACACAGCTTTAAATGTTAATGAATGCCCAGAATTCATATCTTATTTTAAATATTTAATAAATTAAATTTGTTTAGATTAGTGATATAAAGCAAATCTATCATTTTCCATAATTTTACACACAATAAAATTTTTAACTTTGCAGAAAACTGAGTTAATACATTGTATTAAATATATAGGAAAACAAAGTAAAGTTAGTTAATGGTAGTCAATTATGCTTTTTGATTTACCTAATGACAGTCAATGATAAAAAAGGGCAACAAATTGACTAATTATATTTAATACTTAGTTGAAATATTATTGTTTTATGAACAAATCATTTTTTATGTTTTTTCAACCTTTTTATTTGTTAAGGGTTGTATTCTTTATGACACATATTTTATAAGCATCTTTCCTTCAGATTTGCCTGCTTTTTTTTTGCTGTGTGTGATCATATAAATATATATACACTAAAAGTTAATTTTGCATTAATGTTTTCCTTTCTTATTTATTCCACTACTTTTACTTATAAAATCATCATCATTTGTGGTACAACTATTCATCTATATCTACTAATTTTCAAAACTGTAATTTAATTTTTGTATAATATTAAAGATTACTATGCATAAAATATTATTCATTAAATGTTGCTCTTCATTTTATTTTTTGTTGACATCATTTAGCGTGTTTATGTAAAAAGTATAATCTGTTCAGGAATTCTATTCTATTAATTTATTCATTCATATTACTTTCAACTTGAGAAAAGTTCTTCACTATACATCTTGATATTTATTCTTGTGATATTTGAGAAATAATTTCCTTATCAGGTATATAATTTGCAGACATTTTCTCTCATTTGATTATTTTTATAGTCCTTGTCTATTCTATACAACAATGGTCCTTCTCCCTTCTTCGTGTTGAATTATTTATTTACTGGATGGTTAAGCCTGTGAGTATAAAGTAAATTGAAAATATATTTTTATTGCAAAAATTAAAGGAAAAATAAGGAAGATGATGGAGGTATGAAATATCACTATGGGCTTGAAATTATATATATGGAAAACAGAAAATCTGTTCTCTTTGTAGAAATAAAATTTTCTCTATGTATTATCTTAATGTCATATTTGAAGCATAAAAGTTTTCATTTTGATGAATTCCAGTGTACTTACCTTTAAAAATAGTTTATTATCTTTTTATTTGAAGAGTCAGAGAGAGAGAGAGATTGATTTTCTACCTGCTGTTTTACTTCCCAAATATCCTTAGCAGCCAGGAATGGACCACACCAAAGTTAGGAGCCCAAACTCCATCAAGTTCTCCAACATGGATGGCAGGAATTGAAGGAATTGGGCTGTCATCTGTTGCCTTCTCAGGGGCATTAGCAAGACATATCAGAGGTGGAGCAGCTGAGACTCAAATCGGCACTGTGATTTGGGGTGTGGAAATTGCAAACAGCAACTTAACCTGCTGCACCATGACAGTCCCATAACCACCTTTTATTTTAAAAAATTCTTTGTTAGAAATAGTCAATATTGAAATTAACTAAAATACAATTAAGAACAAATATGACAGAATATGTATAATACTTGCATACAAAACCTATGGAACAATGTAGTCAAAATTTTGGGCACCTAAGTAAGTGAAAAGATGTTTCCTCTTCATGGATTGAAGGACTCCATGTCGTTAAAATGACAGCTTTTTCCAAAGTTATAGAGATAATCTTGGGGCCAATGCTGTAGCATAGCAGGCTGAGCCTCCACCTGTGGTGCCAACATCTCATATTGGTACCAGTTTGAGTCCTATCCCACTTTCTGCTACGGCCTGGAAAAGCGGAGGTAGATACTCCAAGAGCTTGGGCCCCTCCATCCCTGTGGGAGACTCCGAAGAAGCTCCTGGCCACTGGCTCCTGGCTTCGGATCGGCCCAACTCCAGACATTATGGTCATTTGGGGAGTGAACAAATAGGTGAAACACCTTTCTATCTGTCTTTCCCTCTCTCTGTAACTCTACCTCTCAAATTAATCAATAAAATCTAAAAAGAAAGTCTTTAATTTTTAAGATAAATAACTAGGATATAAACATTCACAGCCTTTTCATAGAAATTGATATACTGATTCTAAAATTTTTAGACCAATTAAAGAAACAAATTTGCTAAAATAAAAAAAAATTAGCTTGAAGGAAGAGAACCAAATGGAGTACTTATATTGCTTGATGTGAAGACATGCTATTAAACTACAGTAATAAAGAGAGAAAATATAACATAATTCTTGAGATATAGTTCAATGGAATGGAAAAGCAGGCCAATGAATAAGTTGGCAGTGTATATACAATTGATTTTGAAAAGAGAGAAAAGGAACTTAGTAAAGAAGAGCACGTTTTCATTGTGGTGCTAAAACAATCGAATATCCATATGTGAAGAAATGAACCTTTCTTGATTCATATTATAAACTTACATGAAGTTAAATAAAAATACAACATGGACACAACAGTGAAACCCAAAATTTCTGCATGAAAATAAATAATGGAATTTTCTGACTCATATTTAGTCAATAATTGTTTAAATATTATAACACCATCACAATACATGCAGGGAAAATGATCAACTGAACTTTATCAGTATTTAGAACATCTGTTCTGAAAAGATGTGCCAAAAGAATAAAAAGCTAAGCCAAAAATAACAATATTTTACAACCCATGAAAGAAGTAAAGTAATATTAATCAGAATATATGAAGAACCCTTAAAATTTAATAAAAGAAAAAATCATAAATTTTAAAAAGGAAAATAATTTTTTAAAGATTTTGTTTGAAAGGCCTATCATTTGCTGGTCACTCCAAAATTATCACAACAGCTGGGACTTGGACAGGCTGATGCCAGGGCCTGGAACTCCACCAAGTTTCCCATGTGGGTGGCAGGTCCCAACCACTGGGCTATTTGCTGCTGCTTTCCCAGGCACAATAGCAGGGAGCTGAACTGGAAACAGAGCACAGATGCTTATATGGGATACTGTGTTGCAGGAACAGTATTTTGCTATGCAAAATTCCAGCGCTAAGAAGCAGGAGCCACTTTGTAATTTTAAAGTTGAAAATAGCCTTAGGAATTATTTAAGATCAACTTTCTCACATTAGTTATAAGAAATCCAGGAAGATTAGGAAACTTGCTTAAAGTTATACATATAGTTAATGACAGAAATGTTCCTCGAAATAGCTTTTTTTACTCAGTCCAGGAACATGTCTATCATCTCTTCTCTCAGTAGTTGGTAGTCTTGATCTTGTTTGGAAAAATATTTTTGGGTATTTTGCACATACAGGAAAACACATATATGTATGTGAAAATGTACAGTCTGCAAATAAATTTTAAAAATACTCTATCATTCATCTTTTGGAAAACATTAATTAAAGCTGTGATAATATACCCAGGGGAACCTATCAGAGTGGCAAATGTAACTTGTCTATAATGCTGCTAAGTATGTAAAATATACACTTATTTTTGAAATCACTTGAAAATTTCTTAAAAAGATAAATGTACATTTCCCATTTACTACATAAATATGGGAGCCCATGAATTGACTGTCCTGAAGAATGTAACCTCGCCATCATTAGACATCACTTGCTGAGTGAAATCTTAGTCATTTTTTGTCTATTATATGCCAGCAGGTCAGGAAATACAATTAAAACTTCTCCAAGGTAACTGAACTTTACCAAGCAAAAGCAACTGTCATGTTTATATTATCAGTCTTTGCATCTTCTGTGAGCGTTTGTTCATAAATCTTTTTCAGGGTTTTAGAAGTACATTTGTCATATTTTCCCAGCATTTTTATATGCTTCCTGACAGACACTTAGTATGTCGTATTACAAGAAATAGAGAACACTGTCAAAGTTTATCATTTTTTAACTAATTCACTTTGGCAGGCCTGTTATGAATGCATACAACATTTAATCTTATTTTACATAATTATGTTTAAGTTCATCTAATTTCTTCTCATATATATATATATATATATGTATGTAGATACATCAATCTAATACTTTTTACTGCAATTGTCTGAATATTATAGTATGTCCTAAATAGTTTTTAGAGAAACACTGTGATTTATCTGTTCTGAAATAATAACTATACTCAATTTCCAGGAAATTATTAGTTTACCTTAAAATAGCTATCCTGTGATCTTTCTGTATGATTCTCAATGAAGTTTCTTTACATTAATTTGCATGTGCTTGTTTTTGTTTGTTTAAAATACAACAAATAAATAAATACCCAATTTTAGAGTTACTTTAAATTTTATGATAGGAAGGCAGAATTTTATCAAAACCACATAATTTTGTAAACCTATTTGTAAAGTTGACAAGTGATTTGAAGGGAAAAAATCTAATTGCACTTCAAAAGTAAGAATAATTCACAAGTCATGAGCTTTACGGCATGCAACATGAAGTAAACAAACTTTACATGTTGAAAATACTTCACAAAATTGTAAGCATTTTCTTGAAAGCTAAATTTTCCTTAGATGATATGAAAGTTGTTCATCTTAAAGTAGTTAACTTGAAAGCATAAGTGTCCCAGGAGTTATGGAAGGGTCCTCAAAAAGCTTGCGGAAAATGTGTGTTATTGAAAAACTATGTGTAGACTTCAAAATTTTTTGCACTAAAATATTTTATATGAACATTTTGAAGTAGTCTTACATAATACCATGTGTATACATTAAAGTTGGAGAAAAAAGGACATTCATTGTATCCTGAGTGCTACTATATTTAAGAAAAATGTACCCCATATTTTTTTCCATTCTATTCTCTTAGGGTATGTAATTTTTTTTTCTGCACATAGTTAGCATACACAAATAAGAAAGCTAATAGCAAAGTAAAATACACTTAAAATATAGAAATCATGATCACTTTGTTTCATATTTAAACTAGAGCAGACTAAATGATATCGTTGCTTATGGTAAAGGGAAAACAGCTGCTATAAGTTGATTAGCTTGTCCTTCTTACTGAAGCCTTAATTAGGGCACCGCTAATTAATGTAGTATTCTTCCAGAGGGCTAAATAGAATTGTTCTGAATTATTTGATTTTTAACCTGAAAGGATATGCCATGATCTCTACCCTTTTAAGAACTTAAGAGGTTCAAATTTTCAAATTCAGCATCTTTTAAATATATTCAGAAGATATATAAATGCAAATTTCCAGTTTAAAGATTACTCTGCTTTCCCTTAGCTCAGATGTATTTTGCTTTAATGACTAAAGTACATTCTTAGTAGTGATACTCTTTTTAGTGTTTGTAACCTCAGAGTACATGCAAATATATTGAAATTGGATAATAGATAGCATGTGTTTGCATTAAATTTTATAAATATGTTAAATCATAGAAGATCGAGTTAAATTCATTTTTTTTCTTTTATTTATATGAAAGAGTTACACAAAGAGAGGAGAGGCAGAGAGAGAGAGGGCGAGGGAGAGAGAGGTCTTCCTTCCGTTGGTTCACCCCCTAAATGGCCACTACAGCTGGAGCTACGCCGATCCAAAACTGGGAGTCAGATGCTTCCTCCTGGTCTCCCATGCAGGTGCAGGGGCCCAAGCACTTGGGCCATCCTCCACTGCCTTCCCGGGCCACAGCAGAGAGCTGGACTGGAAGAGGAGCAACTAGGACCTGAACTAGGTGCCCACATGGGATACCGGCACTGCAGGTGGATGATTGGCCAAGTGAGCTACGGCATCAGCCCCTAAATTCATTTTTTAAAAGATTTATTTATTTATTTATTTGAAAGTCAGAGTTACACAGAGAGAAAAGGAGAGTCAGAGCTAGAGCGAGAGCGAGAGCAAGAGGTCTTCCTACCTCCAGAGCTGGGCTGATCCAAAGCCAGGAGCCAGGAGCTTCCTCTTAGGTCTCCCACATGGGTACAGGGGCCTAAGGACTTGAGCCATCTTCTACTGCTGTCCCAAGCCATAGCAGAGAGCTGAATCCAAAGTTGAGCAGCCAGCACTCGAACCGGCGCCCATATGGGATGCTAGCACTGCAAGTGACCTCTTTACCCTCTGTGCCACAGCACAGGTCCCCATCAGGTTAAATTCTAATTAAAGTTTTTTTTTTTAATTTAGGTAGAAAATTGTAAAAAGTATTTTACCCATTATTTCAAAGGAGAAACATTATTTCTACATATTCTGTAATGAAACATCTAATAGGAAAGGAATCATATGTGCATACGTGCATCAGATTCACTATTCTTGGAATTCCATAATCTTTCATAAAATATGGCATTTACAGTTAGGAGAAAATAAACTTCACTTTCAAAGGCTATACCTAGTTTTTTTTTTTTTTTTTTTTTTTTTTTTTTTTTTTTTTTTTTTAAGATGTGTTTATTTATTTGAAAGGCAGAATTATATAGAGAGGCAAAGAGAAAGAGAGAGGTCTTCCATCTGCTGGCTCACTCCCTAAATGGCCACAATGGCTGGAGCTGAGCCAATTCCAAGGCAGGAGCCTGGAGCTTCCTCTGGGTCTCCCATGAAGGTGCAGAGCCCCAAGAATTTGGGCCATCCTCCACTGCTTTCCCAGGCCCCAGCAGAGAGCTGGATCAGAACTGAAACAGCTGAGACAAACCAGCACCCACATCGGATGCTGGCATTGCAGGCAGTAATTTACCTGCTACGCCACAGCGCCAGCCCAGGAATATCTTTTTTCATCCTTTCATTTGTGTGTCTCTTTACCAGTGACAAGAAATAGACAGCATATCAAGGATGTTGTGTGTCTGTGTGTGTGTGTGTGTTTATAATCTATTCAGCCTGTCTTAATTGAGGCAGTTGGTCCACTTATATTCAAGGATGCTATTGATGAGTAATAATAATTCGTCTCAATTGTTTTTTTTTTTTGTTTTATCTCTTCTGTTTATTATGAATATTCTTTTTATATGGGCTTGTATTTTCCCATGTTTTCATGACTGTAGTTATGTGTCTTTGTTTCTAACTGCCAAATTAATTCCCTTAGGTATCTTTTCATAGGCCAGTCTGGTGATGATGAATTCCTTTAGTTTTTGCTCTTTGTGTAAGATTTACTTCTCCCCTTTTATAAGGGATAGTTATGCTGGGTGTAGTATTCCTGGTCATCAATTGTTTCAGAACTCCAAATGTCTCATTTCGTTCTTTCCAGGACTATAACATTTATGCAGGAAGATAATAACACCTTGCTATTAATCTAATGGGGGTCTCCTTTAAGGTTACTTGAAATCTTTCTCAGGCAGTTTCTTCTAGCCTTTCTTTGCTTTTTACATTTACCTCACCTTTCTCTTGTTTGTAATTTTGTCAGTTTTACTGTTTTGAGAAGCATCTTTTCTGATCACAGCTATTTCCCCACTGGGCTCCCTGTACTCGAATGTCTATATATTTCAACAGATTGAGACATTTATCAGCTATTAGTCCATTGAATAAATTCTCTATGCCGTAAGTCCTCCATTTTCCATCAGGAATTTCCATGGTTAGAGTATTTTTTCACTTAATGGCATTCCAATAATATCAGACATTATTTTCATTTTTTAAATTCTCTATAATGTTTTTTTGCTTGATAAGACTATTTCAAATATTATTTCTTATGCTTCCTATAGGGTGCTGTTGACACTCTCAACTGTTTTTACTTGGTTTATTGAGCTCCTCATTCCCTAAATTTCCATTAGATTCTTTTTTTTCCAGATCTCTGTCTCTTTGCTGAATTTCTCATTCATATTGTGCATTGATTCCCTAATTTTGTTTAACTATCTGTATTCTCTTGTGTATCTTTGCATATTCTTATAATTCTTCTTTGCAATTCTTCCTCAAGCACTTAATCAACCTACCTTTATTTGAGTTTAACACTAATGAATTATTGTATTCCTTTGCAACTGTCATATTGATTTGCCATTTCTCACTTTTTATGTCCCTATGTTGATGCTTATGCATCCAAAATATCAGTTGTCTCTAGCACTTTTAAAGGAAGATTTTATGGATTGAAGACCTCATCCTCCAGATGCATGGATTTGATAAACTAAATCTGTGTGATGAAACATATCCCTGTATCTTCTTTCATTTTTTTATATGACAGAGTTGTAGACAGTGAGAGAGAAGACAGAGAGAAAGGTCTTCCTTCCATTGGTTCACCCCCAAAATGACTGCTACAGCTGGAACTACACAGATCCAAAGCCAGGAGCCAGGTTCTTCCTCCTGGTCTCCCCTGCGGGTATAGGGGCCCAAGCACTTGGGCCATCCTCCACTGCCTTCCTGGGCAACAGAAGAGAGCTGGACTGGAAGAGGAACAACCAGGACTAGAACCCTGCGCCCATATGGGATGCCAGCCTGAGGTAGAGGATTAACCAAGTGAGTCACGGTGCTGACCCCTCTTCTTTTTTTTTTTTTAAGATATATTCATTTATTTGAAAGTCAGAGTTACACACAGAGAGAGAAGGAGAGACAGAGAGAGGGAGTTCTTCCATCAGCTGGTTCACTCCCCCATTGGCCGCAAGGCTGGAGCTCTCCAATCTGAAGCCAGGAGCCAGGATCTTCCTCTGGGTATTCCCACATGGGTGAAGGGTCCCAGGGACTTGAGCCATCTTCTACTGCTTTCCCAGGCCATAGCGGAGAGCTGGATCAGAAATGGAGCAGCCAGACTCAAACTGGTGCCCATATGGGATGCCGGCACTGCAGGCAGCAGCTTTACCTGCTATGCTACAGTGGCGGCCCCTTCTTTCAGTGTAATTAATGACAACTTGTTAAGGAAATAGAAACCCCTCCTAGTTCCAGCAGTATTATGTATGTACCATTGATAATGGCCAGATGCATGGTATTGCCAGAGTGAAGTATATGCATCTGCCCATGGTCACCAAAGTGAATCACATGCAGGATCAGATTTGAAGTTAAGTAGGACCAAAGTTCAGGATTGTTGTACACATCCGTGTCCACCCACAAATACTCAGCCAGATGTGAAAAATGAACTTTTTTTGGTTTTTTGTTTGTTTAATGACTCATCTTAAAGTGTTTCATGGTGAGTGTCCACTGATAGTGTTCTCATTTAGCAAAAGGTTATTCATCTGCCTGAGAATGGAGTGTTTTTAAATGTCAAATAGGATTGATAATTTGATGTCAAATATTCTAGACCATCCTCAAGTTTCTATTTGTTCTATTGGCTACTAAAGGCAGGATATTAAAATCACAAAGCAAGTGTAATTCATTTTTAATAAATGTTTAAAATATTTTAAAATTTTTAACCCATTTTAAAGTGTGTAAATGTTTCAGATTTATACTTAGTCTTAGAAATGTTAACTCTGTTATATCATATTGCTATTTATCTCTGGGTCTCCCACATGGGCCATCCTTTACTGCTTTCCAAAGCCATAGCAGAGAGCTGGATGGGAAGTGGAGCAGCCGGGATTTGAACCGGCCCCTATATGGGACGCTGGTACTGCAGGTGGTGGCCTTATCTGCTAAGCCACAGCACCAGCCCCAGGCTGTGTCTAATATTAATGAGTTGTCTACTTTTACTATAAATTATTTAATAGTATTAAACGCCTGACACAATGAACCAATTTTATCAATGTTTGCTGAATGAATAAATAAGGATAATAAATGTCTTTTACAGCACTCTCAGCAGGAGTGATTGTGTGTATGTGTAAATTCTATGAACGTCTCTCTTTTAGCTATCTTTTTATCTGGCTGGATATTAATTTTATGAAAGGCACTAAAATATAGTTTATCTTATGGTAAATACTGTTGATATCATTAATGAATTTGACCATGATCTTATAGTAGATACAATTTTAGAGGTAGAACTATCATAGTTATATGCTTATGTAGAATCTTTCTTGTGAAATTCATATAATTCAGTTATGATATTTTACCTACCCCTCAAAAATATTCCTATAAAGCTTTATGAACAACTTATTTGAAAGCCATAAAAACCACAAAACAACATTTATGAATGTGTATATTATACCTCATAGCCTTAAGATAATGCATATATATCCAGATTATAAGAAAGAATAGTTACAAGTCTGAATGAAAATCTTTATAACTAAATTTTTTACTGGAACATAATTTTAAAGTTCCAGTTCCATTGAACTGAGGGAAACATTTACATTGCTCTAATTATTCAAGACTATCTCCTATGAATAGACTCAAAGAGTAATGAGGACGAAAATAGACTCATAATGTGTACAGGATATAGGCTTTGTAAAACTATTCTGTATGGAGTTCCAGTAAACAAATTGAATTACAATAGCTTATTTCTCACAATGGAAATATGATAATGTATTATATACTCTGTATTAGATACCAATTATATTATAATTGTTAAAAAGAACTTTATTATGCACAACATAAGATAGTATACTTGCATGCCTTTTGAAATATTTGAAAATGTCAAATAATAAGCTGTGTCCATCCCATAACCGAATAACAATTTAGTGTGATGTGGTATGACATAAAAAAGCCTCCTGGTTATTTTATCTTCTCAAAACATTGTCTAATATTTGATGGGAATTGATTAATTGTAGACAATAATAGAGTTAGAACTCACCCCTTCATTGATATGCATGTTGCAAACACAGCAACTTGGAGGATAATATGGAGAAACAAGATTCTTTTAGGAAATAAATGGCATATTCAAATAGTGGCTTTGAAAGGGTTTAATTAAGAAGTTGTTTACACAGTGGTGGGCTGGGTTAAGGAAAACAAACAAGAAATAGTTACTCAGAATCTCCCATTTCTACCTTTAGAATTGAAGGGAGCAGTAAGAGAATTTGCAATGACTTGTAGTTAATCTGACCACCAGGTGTTATGTCTTTGGAAAAACACAACAGGTGGGACACTCTGTCTCAAAAGAGGTAGAGTTTGTGGATGGCAATGACTAAAATGTCTTGTGAAGGTCACATAGCCTCCCCATCATGTTCTTACTGTATTTCTTTATTGCTTGACCCAGTTGAAAACCATAGATAAAGAGTGGCATTTTATGTAAATCATGGAGGTCTTGGAGCATAACATACAGTGAGGAAGAGTGCCATAGGAATCATTTGGAGAATATTTCAGTAAAACGTAGCATTACTTAGTTATGTTCAAACTCTTTATGTACTTTTCGGACCATCATTGTGTATAGCAAGTTAAGCTGCCACCAGCAATGTGGACATTCCATATGCATGCCAGTTCGAGTCCTGGATGCTCCACTTCCAATCCAGCTCCCTGCTAGTGCACCTGTGAAAACAGCAGAAGATTGTACATATGCTTGGGGCCCTGCACCTATGTGGGAGTCACAGATGGAGTTCTAGGCTCCTGACTTTGATGTGGCCTAGCCCCAACAGTAGCAGCCATTTGGGGAGTGAAGCAGCAGAAGAAAGATTCTCTCTCTCTTTCTCTCTCTCTCTCCCTCTTCCTTTCCCTCTCATAACACTGCCTTTCAGATAAATCTTTTACAAATTGTATTATTTTCCTTTTTTTAAGCAACAAAATAAATAATACATGGAAATTAATGTTTATGTTTTGGACATTTTTGCTTCACATGGACTAGAGATCTACTCTTTTGCCTGTCTCTTTTGTCTTTGTGATATCGAACTGGACAGTCTGAAAATAATGGAAACATTATTCTTCAAGAAATTCAGTTGAAAAGTTGTCTTGAAAAAAAGTTGTTTTTTTTATGGTTCTTCCTCCACAATTGCTTAGGACATAGTGGATCAAGGAGAATATATTCACAAGCATGATTCTTTTGATAAAGCAGTGAATACCAGAAGCTACAGTTTTCCTTGCCTATTTCTCTTTACTGTCACATCCAATACTCTACTGTAGAACACTGGATTGAGTGTATTGTTCTAAAAGAAATGCAAAGCCCAGATTAATGTGGGAATCATGATATAAAAAATTTTAAAAAAACAAACAGAAAAGCACAGCGCTTAACAGATAATTGTTACCTTATCACAGAATGACTTTGGCATGGTATATAAAATTCCAACAACTATTTCTTCTTAAGTTTATAAGAATAATATTTTCCTTAAAGTAAGAGCCAATAGTTAGGTAAAGCATCCCAAAAAAGGAACAATAAGGCTTTAGATTTAATGCATGATGTAACAGAATTCAAGAAATACAAAAACCCGAAATACACAGTAGAATAATAAAGAAATGATGGAGTAAGAGGTTAAGCCCCAGGCTCTCAATGTAGTGTTGTGGGCTGAACCTCTGCCTGCAGTACCAGCATCCTACATGGATACTGGTTTGAGTCCCGACTGCTTCTCTTCCGATCTAGCTCTCTCTATGGCCTGGGGAAGTGGAAGAAGATGGTCCAAGTTCTTGGGCCCCTGCACCCAAGTGGGAGACTTGTAAGAAGCTCCTGTCTCCTGGCTTCAGATGGGCGCAGCTCTGGCCACTGTGGCCATTTGGGGACTGAACCAGTGGATGGAAGACTTTCCTCTCTGTTTCTTCCTCTCTTTGTCTATAATTCTACCTCTCAAGTAAAATAAAAAATCTTTTTTTAAAGATTTATTTCATTTATTTGAAAGACATAGTTACAGAGTTACAAAGAGATGTAAATCCAGAGAGAGGGAGAGAGAGAGAGAGGGAGAGAGAGAGAGAGAGAGAGAGAGGTCCTCCATCCATCAGTTCACTCCCCAAATGGCTGCAACGGCCAGAGCTTAAACTGATCTGAAGCCAGGAGCCAGGAGCTTCTTCCAGGTCTCCCATGTGGGTACAGGGACCCAAGGACTCTTGGACCTTCTTTTGCTTTCCCAGGCCATAACTGGATCTGAAGTGAAGCACCCAGAAATCTAACCAGCACCCATATGGGATTCCAATGCTGCAGGCCAAGGCTTAACCCGCTGTGCCCCAATAAATAAATCTTAAAGAAAAAAAAAAGAGGTTAAGACCAAGGCCTTTGAAGTCAGACTTCTTAAACTGAAATACCGAATTTGCCACTTGCCAGTCCTCTAATCTTAAACAAGTTACTTAATTTCCCTGTGTCTGTGTTCTCTTATTATGTGGAAAATAAAAACACTACTTAGTAGGGTTGCTTTGAAAATTACATAGATTAATATATTTCAGGGCTTCAAATATTATCTTATGGGCTAGTGCTGTGGTGGAGCAGGTTAAACCATTGCCTGTAGTGCTGCCATTCTGTGTGAGGGCTAGTTCACATACGGGCTGCTCCAATTCTAAGCTAGCTCCCTGCTGGTGTGCCGGGGAAAGCAGTGAAAGATGCTTGTGCCCCTGCATCCATGTTGGAGACCTGGATGAGGTTACTGGCTGCTGGCTTTGGACAGAACTAGTGACTACCATTGTGGCCATTTGGGGAGTTAACCAATGGGTGCAAGACCTCTCTGTCTCTCTAACTCTGCCTTTCAAGTAAATAAGATAAATCTTTTAAAAACTAACCTATGTATGGCAAATTAAATGTGCTATTTATATGGTATTATAGATATAAGTGCTAAATTGAAGATGCAAAAAAGGAAACTAAAAATACCACCGGCGCCGTGGCTCACTAGGCTAATCCTCCACCTTTCGATGCCGGCACACCAGGTTCTAGTCCCAGTCGGGGCGCCGGATTCTGTCCTGGTTGCCCCTCTTCCAGTCCAGCTCTCTGCTGTGGCCAGGGAGTGCAGTAGAGGATGGCCCAGGTGCTTGGGCCCTGCACCCCATGGGAGACCAGGAGAAGCACCTGGCTCCTGGCTTCGGATCAGCGTGGTGCAACAGCCCGCAGCACACTGGCCGCGGCGGCCATTGGAGGGTGAAAGAAAGACCTTTCTCTTTGTCTCTCTCTCACTGCCTGTCAAAAAAAAAAAAAAAGAAACTAAAAATACCTAAAATGCTTCATATAAGGAATCCAACAAATAAATAAAACTCAGGAAATGTAGAACTAATGAGATTTACTTTTCAAAAATTTTACAATGACAAAAAACAACCTTTCAAAATGAGTCAAAATATTTTTATGGGATAAGGAAATTCACAGTAGAAATGGACTTGGGGTTCTTATAAAATTTAGATGAATACTGATCTAAATGAAGATAATTACATCCATTAATCCCTTAAGAAAAATATAAAAAATGCTAAATATTTCATAGAAATTGTTTAATAACTATCAAAACTAAGGAAGAGGGAATGGAAAAGATTAGAAGTATGTGTACTTCTCCATGTTTTGAACCTGTGACTCAACAATTATTTCAGCTACTTGTTTAATAAAAATCTATGGAACCTGTGGAATTATTCATGTACATGTGGAAAGAACTCTAAGTGTTTGAAATATGGCATTGAGCAAGATAGACAAAACTCAAAATTTCATTTCAAGAAGTATCTTTTCCACAGGGAAAGATAAAATAAACAAATTCATAAGCAGGAAAACATCATCTTATGTTAATTATATAAAGAGAAATAAAACAACTAGTGAATTGATCTTATAAAAAAAAGCAGAATTAAACCAAGAGAGGTCAAGAATACATAGATACTGAATAAGACTGACAAATCTCTTATGGTCTTAGATAATTTTTTTATAAAAATATTTTATTTACTTGAAAGGCAAAATTACAGAGAGAAAGAGACAGAGAGGGAGAAATCTTCATCTGATGGTTCACTCCCAAAATGCCTGCAGTGGCAGAAGCTGGACCAGGCTGGATCCAAGAGATTTGCCCAGGTCTCCCACGAGGTTACGGGGGCCCAAGGATTTGGACCATCTTCCACTGCTTTCCCAGAGGCAATAGCAAGGAGCTAGAATGGAAGTGGAGCAACAGGGACTCAACCAGTGCCCATTTGGCATGCTGACAGGTTAACTTGCTGTACCACAATGCTAGCCTGGAGAATGATAATCCTATCTCTACCTCTGGCCTACCATAAGTACATCAAAAAGGACAATAGTAATTTTAATGTTGTTAAATCTCCTTTGGAGGCCAGTGCCATGGCTTACTTGGCTAATCCTCCCTGTGGCGCCGGCACCCCAGGTTCTAGTCCCGGTTGGGGCGCTGGATTCTGTCCCAGTTGCTCCTCTTCCAGGCCAGCTCTCTGCTGTGGCCCAGGAAGGCAGTGGAGGATGGCCCAGGTCCTTGGGCCCTGCACTCGCATGGGAGACCAGGAGGAAGCACCTGGCTCCTGGCTTCGGATTGGTGCAGCGTGCCAGCCGTGGAGGCCATTTGAGGGGTGAACCAACTGAAGGAAGACCTTTCTCTCTGTCTCTCTGGCTCTCTAAATCTGCCTGTCAAAAAGAAAAAAACCTCCTTTGGAGACCTCAGCTGAGATCTGAAGACAAAACCTGATGTTCTTTTACTTTTATACTAGAAATATTTTAAAATAGCTGAATGTAAAACTGTGGTTTATTTCATGCAATTAGGTTTAAACAGTCCTAAAGGTAGAGAGACAGGATGCAGCTCCAGGTCTGGGAGTGAATCTCATGCAGGGGAACAGTGCTGGAAGGGTAATGCGTGCAAGTTGGTTCACCCAAAATAGGAGGCAGAAACTAATGACTCCCCTTGGTTAAATGTGAAAGAAGTAAATAGGGAAGGAAGAGAATAATCTGGGGTTTCAGACTCATTATTATCTAGTACAGAAGGTTCCTCTTTTTGACAAATATTTGAAGGTGAAAGATTTTTATCTACTACCAATTATATATATACAGATAGATTTAGAAGAATATTATATGCATATAGTTTTTCTGAATTACTAAAATTGAAGTAAAATATAAATAAAATTCAGTCACATAACAAAGAATAAACAATTATTAAATATTAAAAGGAAAGCATAAAAATGATTTAGGCAAACCATGATTTTTATGTAAATTTGCTAACACAGTGAAAAACAACACAACATATTTTGCCTGTCATTCTTTAGTGTACATATAAATCAAAAGACCAAGAATATTTCAAAGTTCAGAATAGGCTTTGATTTTAAAGATTTTTTTTTAAGGTTTATGTATTTATTTGAAAGAGTTACTGAGAGAACTTTCACGTACTAGTTTACTCACCTGGTGGCCACAGTGGCTGAGGCTGGGGCTGGGGCTGGGCCTGGGCCAAGCTGGATCCAGGAGCAAAGAGCTTCTTCCAGGTCTCCCACCTGGGAGGCAGGGGCCCAAAACATTGGGCCATCTTCTGTAGGTGTTCCTAGGCCAGTAGGGGAGCCAGATTGGAAGTAAAGTAGCCAAGACATTAACTAGGACCTAGATGGGATGCCAGCATTGAAGGCATTGGCTTTACCCACTACACTGCAACATTGGCCTTTGGTTCTATAGTTTTTTGTCACTTGCATCTATCATACTTTTTGTTTACAAAATTATTTTTCAGCATTGTTTTGAATGAGATCATTATTCACTTAGCATTGAAGAGTTTTATACAGATTTATGTGTATAAATTTATTTCGTACTTCTTATGCTATCTCCATTTTGCTAATATGACAAACCTTATGTCTACATTTCCCTGTTGATATACATCTGGATAGTTTCCGGGTTTTGGCTGTGATATTTATGGACATACATGGTGTTATGCATGTGCATTAGCTCTGATTGAATATTGAAAGGAAAAATACTTGTTTAGTGGACTCTGTAGCTTTACTTCTATCCTCAGAGATATTCAAAGACTTGATGAATGAATCCTTCATTAAACATTAATAAAAGCAATATATAAACCAATTTATGATGTATGAATTTCAAGTAGAAATTCCTGTGTACAGACCCATGGAACTCAAGATTGTTTCACTGAGTAATGACACTAATATTGGAGAGACATAACTGAATAGAGAAATAGGAACTAGTTCAATAATCTTGAGTGATATTTGAAATTGGGTAGGTATATAAGCTATTCAGACAGGAAAGATGATGATTTTCCTAAATTGAGTAATTTGTTTTGTGTGCATCTGTATTTCATCAGGGAGGAGTTTTATAGCAGCATATACCACATCCAGATATCTTTAGAACTCCTGTATTATTGCTGTGCCTGATGCAGTTCCAATCCTAAGTCTTTTATTTAAAAATTCTGATTCAATTAGATTACTTTGTATGCATATTTTGTTTTATGAGAGCATTTTACAGCAGCTGTACTGTATTATTTTTAAAAGTTAAGTTTGCAAACACATCCACATACCCCAGGGTTTCTGGCCAAACTATTGCAAAAACCTTCTAACTGGTCTTTCTTCAATTATGGCTGTACGTCTGATAGTCTTTCCTTTACCTTGCTGTTTGAAAGATCTTTAGACATCAATGCTTATAGCTATTATCATTAGAATAGAATTAAAATGCTATGTTTGCAAATGGAATGTATAACATTCTTACTATTTCAGGAAATGTCTGTGTAATTTCTCTGGTGAAAAAAAAGAAGAAAGTAAAGGAAGGAATGGACAAGAAGGGGGAATATTAAATGGCTAGCAGAAGTTAAGGACAAGAAAAGACTTGTAAGGTAAACTGCTATGGATTTTTGTTTAAGATTCACTTATGCATTTGAAAGTCAGAGTTACAGAGAGAAAGGGAGAGACAGAGATTTTCCATCTGCTGGTTCACTCCCCAAAAGACCGGAACAGACAGGGCAAAGCCAGACCCATACTAGGAGCTTCTTCCAGGTCTCCCATGTAGGTGTAGGGGCCTAAACATTTGGGCTATCTTCTGCTGCCTTCCTAAGCACTACACCAGGGAGCCGGATGGGAAGTCAAATACCCCAGGCTTGAACAAGTACCCATATGAGATGCAGGCATCATAGGCGGTGACTTAACCTGCGATGCCACAATGCCAAACCCAGTTATGGATCTTTTAAAAGATGTTTTTATTTGAAAGGCAGGGCAACAGAGAGTGTGTGCCTAAGAGAGAGATCTTTCATCTACTAATTCAATCCTCAAACGGCTGTAACAATCAGGACTGTGCCATACATTATCCAGTAGCCAGACATACCATCTCCTACATGGATGGCAGTAGTCCAGACACTTGGGCCATCTTTTGCTGCCTTCCCAGGCACATTAGCAGGAGGCTGGATAAGAAATGAAGTAGCCAGGACTGGAACCAGCTCTCTGATATGGGATGCCTGCATCACAAGCAGTAGCTTAACATGCTGTGCCACATCACCAGCCCTCCAAAAACCATGAATTTTATGATGCATGATGAGCATTATGTTTAGAAACCGGAGCTGCATACCATTTAAATGACAAAAAGCTATTTAGAAATCATAGGAATTTGACAAAGAAAACAATGGAGAAAAACAGGAGGTGTCTTAAACACTCTTCTATTCAGTTTGTAAATAAACAATTTTCGAAATCAACTAAAAGTATGCCCTGTTTCCATATAAGTGGCAAAGGCAAACTATGATCTTAGTCACACAGTGTGGATAATATGGAATTTCTCTGAAAATACAGGGTGGCTTGCTGAAACAATATGGCATGTTGGCCAATTACTGTAGGAATGAATAGCTATTTCAAAACCAGAGTTGTTGATACTGGCAGTGTCCTTTGCGTCCAGATGGATAACACCACACCAGTCTGCCCATCAGATTAATTCATTTGATGATCTGAGGTATCATTTTATGATTTTGCATACTGAAAAGCACATCAAAATGCAACTTGACTTTAGAATGATGTTCAGAAGTCATTCTTTATTCTGTGTTTATGGGTGCATTTGTTTTTGTTTTATGTGTGCTGATGCTTGATCCCTAAACTTCCAGTTCTTGTGATTGAAGCATGATTTCCATAGATTGTGATGCTGGGTTCCAAGGTTTGGATTTGGAACCAATGTGAACATTTGCACTGCAAGCCTGAGTACTTCTCATCTGGTCTGGCCTGACTTGGCATCTGCAGAGCCTCTTGCACAGTTGAAGTATTCCATCCATCTGTTTCTATTTTTAACTGTATATGATTACAACAAATCATGCCTGCCTCATTCATCTCTCTATTTCTATCACCCATAATTTATTTGACTTTCATTCCTGTGTCTTTCCTGATTTTATTGTACCTGTACACACTTTTGAAAATTCACTAAAAGTCTTGTTTAGATGCAGTCAGTTCTACATGTAGCTAGACATTTATTCAGGTTCATGCTTTTAAATAGCCTCATGAATGAGGGGCAAAGGTATGATTTTAACAATTGAATTGCAGGGATGTAAAAATCATATGATTTCTTTGAGAAAAAAAAAGCTATATTTGTATGGAAAACATTGTGAATATTTAGTGTTGAACAGGTTTTGTTTTAAAAATTACTTTTTTTTGAAAGAGTTACAGAAGAGAGAGAGAGAGAGAGAGAGAGAGAGAGAGAGAGAGAGAGAGATTCCATCCACTGTCATTCCCCAGATGGCTGCAACAGCCAGGGCTGGGCCAAACTGAAGCCAGGAACGAGAATCTTCTTCCAGGTCTCCCACCTGGGTAGCAGGGGCCCAAACACTTGGACCATCTTTTACTGCTTTCCCAGTCACATTAGCAAGGAACTGGATTGGAAGTAGAGCATTGCAGGTAGCTGCCCTACCCATTGCACCACAATGCCAGCACCAAAATTGAGTTTTGTTTTATGAAACAAACTCAGTGAAGCTGAATCATCTGTTTCAGAGTTCTGTGGGCACATTAATTGAAATACTAACATATTTTACTAAATAAAACAGCAAAACTTAAAATAACCTCATGGCTCCCCCCAACCTAGTGTCTAAGTTATTTGTATGAGAATACATAAGCTCCTTTAATATTGAAGGCAATTCTAGCTCATCTCCTTATCCACCCTAAAAATTAAACACATTAACAGAGAATCATAAAATTCATTCTTCTACGAGGTATCATTATTAGCAATGATAATGCAAAGAAATAAGATTTATTGAGCTCCACACAGGCCAGCCACATATTTTGCATGCTTTAATTAATTTAACATTCATAACAACTTAATTAAGTAGGTACTATTATCAAACTATTTTAATAAAACATGTTATGTCACATGGAGAAGTCATATAATTAACAAAATGTCAGGAAATTGCAAGCTTGCGCATTAAAATGTAAAATGAAAAAAGAAAAAAGGGAACTCTTTGTAACACGAATTTCCAAAAGTGCCTTAGAGGCCTTTTTTGAACAATACTGAGTTGACTGGGCAAAAAATGGGAAAGGATGAGCTATCATTATCTCTTCATTAAACCAGGTCTATGGGACCTTGGCCAAAGTCACATAATGAGGTAGTAATAAAGAAAAGTTGTTCTGACCTTTTTCCTTGTTATACTTTGTTCTGAAGTTTTGCTACTGCTCTTTCTATAGAAGCCTGTTTATAATCAGATAAATATCTTTTTTAAAAACACATGAAATAATTCCTTTTTTGTCATGTTTGTTTATATGATGGAGTATAACTTTACTCTTTTTCAATGAATAAATCTTTCACCAGTAATATTCATTTCATTAGTACATAGGAGAAAGCAGAAAATGATATTTCCAAAGAGGGTGGCAGTGTTAAAAGTTGGATGATAAACAAGTAATATTCAGCCAGGAAAACTTTATTATCTTGACGATATTAGCAATTATAAAGCATTTTAAATAAATTCACTGTTGAATACATAATATATACATCTTGATATTTTTTAAAGATTTATGTATTTATTTGAAAGCCAGAGTTCACACAGAGAGAGAAGAAGAGTCAGAAAGAGAGAGGGGTCTTCCATCCACTGGTTCGCTCCCCAGTTGGCTGCAATGGCCAGAGTTGCACTGATCCAAAGCCAGGAATTAGGAGCTTCTTCGAGTCTCCCACATAGGTGCAGGGGTCCAAGAACTTGGGCCATCTTCTGCTGCCTTCCCAGGCCATATAGCAGAGAGCTGGATCAGAAGAGCAACTAGGACTCAAACCATATGGGGTCAGCTAATCCTCCACCTTGCTGCACCGGCACACCAGGTTCTAGTCCCAGTCAGGGCGCCGGATTCTGTCCTGGTTGCCCCTCTTCCAGGCCAGCTCTCTGCTGTGGTCAGGGAGTGCAGTGGAGGATGGCCCAGGTGCTTGGGCCCTGCACCCCATGGGAGACCAGGATAAGCATCTGGCTTCGGATCAGCGTGGGGCTCCAGCCGCAGCACGCTGGCCGCGGCGGCCATTGGAGGGTGAACCAACAGCAAAGGAAGACCTTTCTCTGTGTCTCTCTCTCACTGTCTACTCTGCCTGTCAAAAAAAAATGGGATGCCAACACTGCAAGTGGTGGCTTTACCCACTATGCCACAGCACCTGCCCCAATATATATTAATTCAAATGTAGGTGATTAAAAATAGCAATGAAATTGCTGAATTCACATTTTGCACACTTAAAAATCCTATTGAGCATTGGCATATTAAACAGCAATAGAGTTTTTTTTTTAAGGGAAGGGGTTTATTGGGGGAAACTCAACAGACCAGAGGGAAGGGGCAAATAGGGAAAAAGAGGGAGAAGGAGAATGTAAGAGAGAGAGAGTGAGAGAGAAAGATCAAGAGGCAGAGAGATCAGGAGACAGAGAGAAAGAGAGACATGTGTTCAGGCTCAGGTCCTCTTAAAAGTTTGCCAAGTGGTGGGCAGGGAAGTAAGAGCAGCAAATCTCATTAGGATGAGAGTGGAGCTTGACAGCAGTGGTTGGGCCATTTGGCCACCTGACTTCTAGCAATGGTGGCAAAGGCTAGAGACTACGATGGTGTCCGGTGTGTAGATCGTGCCATAGATAAGACTGTGCCATTTTACTAACATCCCCCCTTTTTGTTTTTTATAAAGCAAGAGTTGTATGGGATTACATTAGCCTGGCATGTCCAAGAAGGTTAGAGGGACGATGATCTGTCTTTAGAGCTACTTCTTGCTGAAATGGGGTGACGAGGTACTCTTCGCTGTCATGGGGCAATGTCTCAAGCTGCTATCTCCTGGGTGGAGAGCTGAGTATATCCCTGTAGCAGCATTTAGTTGACTGCCTGGCTGGTGAAGGCCTTGATTCATTCCATTATCACCTCCTGTAAACACTTAAACAGACATGGTAGTATAAAAGAATAGCAACCAATGGTCCTAGGAGTGGCATTAACCAAATAATGAGAAGATATCATAGAGGAGAGGAAATTAGGAGGGGATCTCTGGACCCTTGTGAAGACTGATGGTCATGGTTTAAAGCTGACCCCAACCAAAACTGGGAGAAAGGACCGCTTGTCTCTTGTGAGTAGAGGGGTTTGAAATTTCATAATCATTCACTACACATTGCTTACACTCACAAGGATATCAAATATGAAAAAGGCATAAAACATAATTCAGTATAATCTGCCTATTTTTGCTATTCAGCCTGTGTATTAAGTCAATTTAGACTTAGTATACAGGGGTCCAGTCCTTGGCTGTTCATTATTAGAGGTAATGGAGATGAACCCCCTTCTCCGGCAGCTCCCATTCTAATACTTGTTTTGGTATTTCTCTTTAGTTTACATGTTGGACTGCCTCAATCTGCTTATGTTTCTGAAAGGAATTTCAGCATCAATTAATGCAATCATCTGTGTATAATTTTGAATAAAGCAAAGTCTATTTTGAATAAAAGAAAAGTCTAATTGTTTGGACATAATACTAATACTCACTTTTGATATTTTCACTGTACTTCTTCAAAAACATTCTTAAGCTCATATTATTTGTATTTAAAAATACGGCAAAAACATTTTTTCTGCTGTCTGTTCTCAGTCTATTTCTTCTACTTTGATAGTCCAAATCTCTCACAGGAAGTATGTAAATTCTGGTGTTAGCAAAGTTCTGACTAATTATGCACATCCTTTCATTACAATTATGATTAAAGATTACTTTGTTTTGTAACAGTTTGAAAAAATTAAGCTAGCCAGATACCAAAACCTAGCTTGTTCAAAGCTCAAATGAGATATCAAAATTCAAAATGATTTCTGCACATAAAGAAATTTGATAATATATATTTAGATTTGAACTCACAAAAAAGTCTTAAAAATGCATGCATTCATTCATTCATTCATGATAAATATTTGTCACACATTAACCGTGTAACTGGAACACATGTAGAGGCTGAGATACATCAGTGAAACTATCAAAAACAAAAAGAGACCAGCGTTTTGGCATAGAGAGTTAAGCTGACTCCTACAAGGCTGGCATCCCATATGGGCACTGGTTGAGTCCCAGCTGTCCAACTTCTGATCCAGCTCCCTGCTAATGTGCCTGGGAAAGCAGCACGGGCTAGTGCATCTACGTGGGAGATCTGGAAGAGGCTCCTAGTTCCATTGTTCCATTTTCAGCCTTGCCCAGGCCTGGCTTTTGTGGTTATTTAGGGAGTGAACCAGCCGATGGAAGATCTCTCTCTCTCTCTCTCTCTCTTTCTCTCATTCTGACTTTCAAATATATAAAAATAAATCTTAAAAAATGAAGATTGTTTTCCTTTCAGAGAATAATAAACAAAAAGTATATATCAAATATTAAACCTGGGAAATAAATAAATTTTGTAGTGTGTGAGAAGATAGTAGTACAGAAAAAAATGCAACAAAAATGAATAAATATAATCTGAATTTTTAACTCTGGGATATGAGTGGTACAAGCTATTTATTAAATTTTTTGGACTTTATTTAATAAGATATTTGAGGGGCCAGCGCCATGGCACATTAGGTTGATCTTCTGCCTGTGGTGCCGGCATCCCATATGGGCGCTGATTCTAGTCCCTGCTGCTCCTCTTCCAATCCAGCTCTTTGCAATGCCCTGGGAAGGCAGTGGAGGATGGCCCAAGTCCTTGGGCCCCTGCACCCACATGGGAGACCAGGAGGAGGCACATGGATTCTGCCTTCGGATCAGCGTAGCTTTGGCCATTGCAGCCATTTGTGGAGTGAATCAGCAGAGGGAAGACCTTTGTCTCTGTCTCTCTATCTCACTGTCTGTAACTCTACCTGTCAAATAAATAAATAAAAATGTTTTAAAAAAGATATTTGAAAAAAAAAACCCTATGAAGTATTTTGGAAATTTGATTATAGTGTATCTAGGAATAGTTTGATCATAACTCTGCAATGAGAGCATACATATTGTACTCAAGAATATTAATGCATCAAGTGCTAAGGAAACAAAAAAAAGCAAGAGAGAACTCAGAATATGAGTGGCAAATGCTATGGGATTTGATAAATCATTGCAATCACACAGGGAGGTACCAAAAATGAAATATGGAGGTATTTTGAGATTTGAGATAAAAAGAGTAATTACCTTGACATATTTCAGCAGCAATCTGTTTCTGTGATCAGGATGAAAGCAATGATTACTATTGGAGACTGTTTGAGGAAAGAGGATAGAAGCTATGAGTTGTGATAGGAAAAAGTAGTGTGAATCCATGCTTTGCACCCTGACTGAAAGTATAAGAGGATCCATCAACTAAGATGGACTTTAATGGAAATCATGTTTTCTACATGAAGAATATGACACTTTTATTATATATCCAGAGGTGATTTCAAGTAAATATAAATAATTTTTAATTTATTCATTACAAATTTTTAATTAACTTATGATAATGGTGCATTTTAAGGGGTACAGTAACAATACTTCAATACAAAGATGTAAGAGATATAAAGATGAAAGTTTTAGGTATATAGAATAGTACTTCAAAATTTTTGCAGTATAGTGGTATTAAAAGATAAGTTACTTTAGTGGAAAAACATTTTTTAAAAATCATGCATGGCTATTAAATAGTATGTATTGTTTGTAAACTTCTTGTGACTGTTCATCTATATATGTATGAAATTATTACATAGGACCCATAAATATGTATAGTTTTCATGTACCAGTTAACAATAAACATTAAAAATCTCATCCAGTTTTAAGTACTTGTCTAAAAGCTTTACCATTTTAAGAATTTCATATGCATTTCCAAATCTTCTATAGAGCAGCATAAAGTGCAACATAGTGTAAATGCTTCTTTAGAAAATAGATAAATACAAAATATTAAGCATAAAACAAGATACTAATAATAAATAATTTAGCATGGTCCAAGAGAGTGATGCTAGCATGATGATGAGAAGGCAAGTACCAGCTCTTGTCCTCACATAGAAATTCTGATTTAATATCTTCATGAGCTCACTGTGTTATCAGAAAATATGGATAGAAACTAAATTTTATTAGGAAAATGATACAGGAGTGAAATGAGAATATCAATAAAAAAGAAGAAAAATTAAGAAAGTAGGAAGGAAGAAAGGGAGGGAGGGAGGAAGGAAATAGGTGGGGAGGAAACAGAAATTCTTGAGCTAAAGAATGCCATAACTGAAATAAAAATTTGAAAAGAGTGTTTCAACAATATAGTCTATCAAGCAGAAGAAACAAATCAGTGAGTTTGAAAATGAGTCATTTGAAAATAAGGCATTGGTGAGACAGGGTCAAGAAAAAAAGTATATTTATATGGCATCATATGCTGGAATTTTGTGTGTTTACACACACACACACACACACACACACACACACATATACATTTTAAAGCAATATTGGTCCTAAATTCCCAAATCTGAAAGCACTATCTGGATTATTGAAATTCAAATAGCTCCAAATAGATTGGACATAAATGGGTCTTTCCTGGGAAGAATATAACCAATATATTTAAAAAAAAATCAGTAACAATTGACTTGTTGGTGTTGGTGTTGTGGCATTGTGAGTAGACTCAGCCCCTGTGATGCCAGAATCCTATATTAGTGCTGGTTCATGTGCCAGCTACTCCAGCTCTCTGCTGGTGGCCTGGGAGAAATAGTGGAATATGGTATAATTTTTTGGGTCCCTTCCACCTATGTTTGAAAACTGGATGAAGCTTCCGGCTTCAGTCTGGCCCAGCTCTGGCTGTTGCAGCCATTTAGGGAGCGAACCAGTGGATCAAAGACATTTCTTTCTCTCCCTCTGTGTCTCTCCTCCAGCCTCTGTAACTTTGATTTTCAAATACATAAATAAATGTTTTAAAAAATTGGCTTTTCATGTGCAAAGGAATCCCCACTATCATTAGTTTCTTAGGAGAAACTTCACATGCCAGAAGAAAGTGGGATGATACAAAGTGCTGAAAGACAACAACAAAAAATTAAAGTAAGCAGCCAAAGATGGATAGTATATAAAAAAAAAAAAAACTCACCTTAAAAAATAAGAGATATCTAACTTTCCCAAACCAAAAAAAAAAAAAAAAAAAAAAGCTGATAGAGTTTATCACCATCAGACCTCCCTACCAAGATATGTTATTTTTTTAAAAAATTTTATTCAATGAACATGAATTTCCAAAGTACAGCTTATGGATTAAAATAGCTTCCCCCCCCATACCTTCCCTCCCACCCACAACACTCCCCTCTCCCACCCCCTCTCCTCTTCCATTCACATCAAGATTAATTTTCAATCATCTGTATATACAGACGATCAATTTAGCATATTTTAAGTAAAGATTTCAACAGTTTGCAGCCACACAGAAACACCAAGTGTAAAATACTATTTGAGTACTGGTTATAGCATTAATTAAACACCTAAGAATAATTGTGCATTAATTACAGAGTTCAACCAATAGTTTTAAGTAGAACATAAAAAATACTAAAAGGGTAAAGTATTAAGTTCTTTTTTTTTCTTGTTTTGCAACTTTTGTATTGTTGTGGCTTTCCCCTCCAACCTCCCTCCCTCCTGTGGCCCTCCCCTCTCCCACTCCCTCTCCCATCCCGCCCCTCATGGGGTTTCATTTTCAATTACCCTCATATACTGAAGATCAACTTAGTATATACTAAACAAAGCTTTTAACAGGCTGCACTCACAAAACCACACAAGGTATAGGGTATTGTTCGACTAGTAGTGTTTTTAAGTTTCATAGTAAAACACATTAAAGACAGAGATCCTACGTGGGGAGCATGTACCCAGTGACTCCCATTGTTGATTTAACAATTGGCACTCTTTTTATGACGTCAGCAATCACCCGAGACTCTTGCTATGAGCTGTCTAGGCTATGGAAGCCCCTTGAGTTCACCGACTCTGAACTTGTTTAGTCAAGGCCTTATCACAGTGGAGGTTCCTTCCTCCCTTCAGAGAAAGGCGCCTCCCTCCTTGAAGGCCTATTCCTTCTGCTACAGTCTTGTTCACCAGGATCTTTCATTTAGATTGTTTTTTTGCCACTGTGTCATGGCTTTCCATGCCTGTGACTCTCATGGGCTTTTTAGCCAAATCCAAATGTCCCAAGTGTTGATTCTGAGGCAGGAGTGCTGTTATGGGCGTTTGCCATTCTGAGTCTGCTGTGTGTCCTGCTTCCCCCACAGGATCATTCTCTCCCTTTTAATTCTATACTTCATTATTTGCTTACACTGGTCTTATTTGTGAAATCTCTTCGACACATACCCTATCTTTTTGATCGGTTGTGTATATATTTATCATTTTACCAAGTGCGCTGGCATTGGTATCTGCCTCCTTGGTAAGACTGAGTTGAAATCCCCTGGCACATTTCTAGTTCCACCATTGGAGGTAAGTCCGAGTGAGCATGTGCCAACCTATATATCTCCTCCCTCTCTTATTCCCACTCCTATGTTTAACAGAGATCACTTTTCTGTTAATTTTAAATGCCTAAGAATGATGATTTTGCATTGATTACACAGTTCAACCAGTGGTCTTATATAGAACAAACAGAGCAACAACAACAACAAAAATATTAAAAGGAATGAAATAGTAAGTTGTTCCTCAACAGTCTAGACCAGGGCTGACCATGTCATTGTCTCTCATAGTGTCCATTTCACTTCAATGGGTATCATTTTAGATGCTCGTTTAGTTGCCATCGATCAGGGAGAACATATGATATATGTACCTTTTGGACTGGCTTATTTCACCCAGCATGATGTTTTCCAGCTTCCTCCATTTTGTTGTAAATGCCCGGATTTCATTGTTTTTTACTGCTGTATAGTGTTCCATAGGGTACATATCCCATAGTTTCTTTATCCAGTCATCTGTTGATGGACATTTACGTTGATTCCACATCTTAGCTATTGTGAATTGAGCTGCAACAAATATTGAGGTGCAAATGGCTCTTTTTTTCTCCCCTTTAATTTCATTTGGGTAAATTCCAAGGAGTGGGATGGCTGGGTCCTGTGGTAGTGCTATATTCAGGTTTCTGAGGACTCTCCAAACTGTCTTCCATAGTGGCTTTACCAATTTACATTCCCACCAACAGTGGATTAGTGTCCCTTTTCCCCACATCCTTGCCAGCATCTGTTGTTGGTTAATTTCTGTATGTAAGCCAATCTAACCAGGGTGATGTGAAACCTCATTGTGGTTTTGATCTGCATTTCCCTAATGGCTAGGGATCCAGAGCATTTTTTCATGTGTCTGTTGGCCATTTGGATTTCCTCTTTTGAAAAATGTCTGTTAAGGTCCTTGGCCCATTTTTTATTGGGTTGTTTTTTTTTTTTTGATTCTGTGATGTTTTTTCATCATTTTATAGATTCTAGTTGTTAATCATTTATCTGTTGTGTAATTTGCAAATAGCGTCTCCCATTCTGTTGGTTGCCTCTTCATTTTCCTGTTTCTTTTGCTGTAAAGAAACTCTTCAATTTGAGGTAATCCCATTTGTTTATTTTATCTCTGATTACCCATGCCTCTGGGGTCTTCTCCAGGAATTCTTCACCTGTTCCAATATCTTGAAGTGTTTCCCCTATGCTCTCAATTAGTTTCATGGTGTCATGGTGCATCTCTAGATCTTTGATCCTTGTTGAGTGGATTTTTGTATAAGATATAAGCTAGGGGTCTTGCTTCATACTTTGACATGTGGACATCCAGTTTTCCAAGCACCATTTGTTGAAGAGGCTGTCCTTGTTCCAGGGGTTGGTGTTAGGTCCTTTGTCGAATATGAGTTGGTTATAGATGTTTGGATTGATTTCTGGTGTTTCTATTCTGTTCCATTGGTCTATCCATCTGTTTTTGTACCAGTACCAGGCTGTTTTGATTATATCTGACTTGTAGTATGTCTTGAAGTCTGGAATTGTGATGCCTCTGGTCTTGTTTTTATTGTAAAGGATTGCTTCAGCTATTCTCGGTCTCCTGTGTCTCCATATGAATTTCAGCATTGTTTTTTTCTAGGTATTTGAAGAATGACTTTGGTATTTTGATTGGTATTGCATTGAACTTGTAAAATGCTTTCGGGAGAATGGACATTTTAATGATATTGTTTCTTCCAATCCATGAGCATGGCAGGTTTTTCCATTTTTTTGTGTCATCTTCTATTTCTTTCTTTAGTGTTTTGTAATTTTCATCATTGAGGTCTTTGACATCCTTGGTTAAATTTATTCCAAGGTACTTTATTGTTTTTGTGGCTATCGTGAATAGGATTGATCTTAGAAGTTCTTCCTCGGCCCTGGCACTATCTGTGTATACAAAGGCTATTAATTTCTGAGCATTGACTTTGTATCCTGCTACTTTACCAAACTCTTCTATGAGTTCCAGTAGTCTCTTATAGGAGTTTATCAGGTCCCCAACATATAGTATCATGTCATCTGCAAATAGGGATAGTTTAACTTCCTCCTTTCCCATTTGTATCCCTTTAATTTCTTTTTCTTGCCTGATGGCCCCAGCTAACACTTCTAGGACTATATTGAATAGCAATGGTGAGAGTGGGAATCCCTGTCTGGTGCCTGTTTTCAATGGAAATACCTCCAACTTTTCCCCATTCAATATGATGCTGGCCATTGGTTTATCATATACTGCCTTAATTGTGTTGAGGAATGTTCCTTCTAACCCCAATTTGCTTAGGGTTTTCATCATGAAAGGGTGTTATATTTTGTCAAATGCTTTCTCTGCATCTATTGAGATAATGATATGATTTTTGTTTCTCAATTTATTAAAGTGATGTATTACATTGATTGACTTTCAAATATTGAACCATCTCTGCATACCAGGGATAAATCCCACTTGGTCCAGGTGAATGATCTTTCTGATGTGCAGTTGGATTCGGTTTGCCAGAATTTTGTTGAGTATCTTTGCATCTATGTTCATCAGGGAGATAGGTCTGTAGTTTTCTTTCTCTGTTGTGTCTTTTCCAGGCTTAGGAATTAAGGTGATATTGGCTTCTTAGAAAGAATTTGGGAGGGTTCCCTCCCTTTCAATCATTTTGAATAATTTGAGAAGAATTGGGGTTAGTTGTTCTCTAAATGTCTGGTAAAATTCGGTAGTGAAGCCATCCTGTCCTGAGCTCTTCTTTTTTGGTAGTGTGTTTATTACTGATTCAATTTATTCTATGGTTATGGGTCTGTTTAGATTTTCTATATCTTCACGGCTCAGTTTAGGAAGGTTGTATGTGTCCAGGAATCTATCCATTTCTTCCAGGTTCCCCAATTTGTTAGCATACATCTCTTTGTAGTAGTTTTTGATGATTCTTTTTATTTCTGTTGTGCCTGTTGTTACATTTCCATTACTATCTTTGATTTTACAGATTTGGGTCATCTCTCTCCTTTTTTTGGTTAGTTGGGCCCATGGTGTTTCAATTTTGTTTATTTTTTCAAAGAACCAGCTCCTGGTTTTGTTGATTTTTTATATTGTTTTTGTGGTTTCAATTCTGTTTATTTCTTCTCTGATCTTTAGTATTTCTTTTCTCCTTCTGGATTTGGGCTTGATTTGCTGCTGTTTTTCTAAATCCTTGAGGTGCATGGAGAGTTCATTTGTTTGGTTCCTTTCCAGCTTCTTGATGTAGGCGCCAATTGCTATAAACTTTCCTCTTAGCACTGCTCTTGCTGTGTCCCACAGGTTTTGATAGGTTGTTTTATCATTTTCATTTGTTTCTAGAAATCTTTTGATTTCTCTTTTAATTTCTTCGATGACCCACTGTTTGTTTAGGATCATGTTGTCCATTCTCCATATATTTGCATATGATGTGGAGATTCTTGGGTTGTTGATTTCGAGTTTCACTGCGCTACGGTCTGAGAAGCTGCATGGTATAGTTTCAATTTTTTTGAATTTGTTGAGGCAACCTTTATGGCCTAGCATATGGTCAATCCTAGAGAACGTTCCATGTATTGGAGAGAAATATGTGAACTCTGTGGCTGTGGGGTGGAATGTTCTGAAGATATCTATTAGGTCTATTTGGTCTGTCACATCAATTAGCTCTGATGTTTCTTGTTGAATTTCTGTCTGGTTGATCTGTCCATTGGTGAGAGTGGGGTGTCGAATCCCCTGTTACTATTGTATTTGAATCTATATCTCCCTTTAAATCCTTTAGTAATTCTTTCAGGTAGCCAGGTGCCCTGTAATTAGGTGTGTATACATTTATAATAATAATGTCTTCCTGTTGGATAGATCCTTTAATCATTATATAGTGCCCTTCTCTGTCTCTTTTAATAGTTTTTATGTTAAAGTCTATTTTGTCTGATATCAGGATGGCCACACCAGCTCTTTTTTGATTTCTGTTAGCTTGGAGTATCTTTTTCCATCCTTTTACTTTCAGTCTGCGTGCATCTTTGCTGATAAGGTGTGTCTCCTCAAGGCAGCATATAGATGAATTCTCTTTCTTGATCCAATCAGCTAGTCTATGTCTTTTGGTAGTAGAATTAAGAACATTCACATTCAGTGTGATTACTGTTAAGTACTGTCTTTTCCCATCATGTTTCTTGCAATGAGCTTTTTATGTATTTTGAACTTTGTTTGTAGGTTACTCTACATTCGTTTTTTTTTGTAGTGAAGTTCTTTTTTTTTTTTTTTTTTTGTATTTCTGTGTGCAGCACATCTTTGAGCAAGTGTTGTAGGGTTGGACGCGTGGATACAAATTCTTTCAGTTTCTGTTTGTCTTGGAAGATCTTTATTTCCCCTTCATTCATAAATGATAGCTTTGCAGGGTATAGTATTCTAGGTTGGCATTGTTTGTCTTTTAAAACTTGAAATATATCATGCCATTATCTCCTTGCCTGTAGTGTTTGCGATGAAAAGTCTGGGGTGAGTCTGATTAACTTACCCCTGAATGTGATTTGTTGTTTTTCTCTGGCACATTTTAAGATTTGTTCTTTGTGTGTCACTGAGCTGAGTGTTGCCACAATGTGTCACAGTGAATTTCTCTTCTGGTCTACCCTGTTTAAAGTCCTGGCTATCTGTAAAATTTGGCTGTTATTATCCAGCTGCCTTTGTTTGAAGTTTTGTGATATTATTTCATTGAAAACACATTCCAATCCATTCTCTCTTTCCACCCCCTCAGGGACACCTATTATCCAAACATTACACTGTTTTATTGAATCTTGTAGGTCTCTGACCATATTTTTTAATTTTTTAATTTCTTCTTCCTGCGTTTGAACTGACTGTATTATTTCTGGAAGTTTGTCTTTAAATTCTGATATTCGGTCCTCTATTTCATCTGTTCGATTTCCGAGGGATTCCACGGTGATTTTTATATGGTCAGTTGAGTTTTTCATTTCCAGTGTTTCATTCTGGCTTCTCTTTAGGATCTCTAATCCTTGGGCTTGTTTTCGTTCAGCTCTCAACACTGTTTCTCATTATTTGTAAGTAATCTGATTATTAATTTTCTGAATTTTTTTTCTGGCATGGTTTCAAATTCTTCTTCAGCCTCTGTTATGGTTGGTTTAGTCTGCTCCATTGGCGAGTTTATATGTTCTTCCATATTCTTATTGTGGGTTTTTCTTTTGTTTTTGGCATTCTGTCTGGGTGGTTTTTCAGATTGATTTCCCTCTGCTATAGACTGCTGTGAGTCTGTACCAATATCCAGTGTAAAAAGGCTGCTCTGCCTTCTAGAGTTTGTTTATTTATTTTTTACTTATTTATTTATTTATTGATTTATTGTAACTGTGTGGGTTGGTGTCAGGGCTTTGAGATGCCAATCTCTGCCCCTTGGAGGCCAGTTTCCTTGTTCCTGTGTTCGCCCTTACATGTCTGTGCCTGGGGTTCATTGTTCAGCTACTCTCTTGCTGCACCTCCAGCGGGAGGAGTACAAGTAGCTCCAGACCACCTTTGGACTCCGCCCCTGCTGCTTCCTCCTTTGGAGCAAAGGCCAGCCTCCTTTAAGCCCGAATGTAAACAAACAGGATGGCTGCACTCTGCCCACTGCAGCTCTGATTGTGGGTTGGTAGGTTTTTGATCCCTCAGTCCTGCTCTCTTCCTGTGGGCGCTATTCAATTTTTTTTTTTTTTCCTGGTAACTTGAGTAGATTGGCGTGAGGGCTTTGAGCTTCCCTCATTCGCTGACTGTCCCTATGTAAGAGTGTAGTGTTGCACCACTCCACTTTTGGGCTCCGCCCCCGAAGGTTAGTGTGGTGCTGGAGGCAGCTCTCCTTTAAGCCCGAATGTAAACAAACAAGATGTCTGCTTCCCACCGGCTGCAGCTCCGATATGGGGGAGGGTGGAGGTACCAAGGGCTCCTGGCTTGATTAGTCCCTCAGTTAGTCTCCTTGAATTGCGCACTCTTCCTGCAGGTGCTACTCACTCTGTTCCATTTTCTATTTCCTCCCCAACTCAGTCATGGGTGTCTCAGTGTCCATCCCAGGGTGGGTTGGAGGAGGGGCAGCGGCGGCTGGTGCAGCGGTGCTGGGCGAGCGCCCTGTCTCACCTCGGCTTCCAGCTCTGGTGCGTACACAGTCCCGCTGGTGTCCTGCGCTTCAGGCATCCTCATCCTCCTTGCAGGTCCACCCCATCTCCCCAGTTTCGGAACAACCTCCCCTTCCCTGAGACTACAAATTCTCACCACTCTTTGAACCTTCCCTTCCTGGACCATCGGTGTGCTCCCTCCCCATTCTGCCATCTTCCAAGCAACTCTTTTCCCCTTCCAAGATATGTTAAGGGGAGTTCTTCAAGTTGAAAACAACCAGAATCTAAACAGCATGAAGCACATGGATTTACAAAACTCAAATTAAAATAGAGAAATAGTGGGACATTTTAATTTCTAGGATTAAAGATGAAAAGTGTTAATATTGCTACAAATACTAAAAATGGATGTACAATTTAAAACACAATTTTTAAAAAAATAGAATTAAAAAGCTTTTACTTTGAATTGAAAGAAAAAAGACTCAAATTAGTGAAATTTTAAAAGAAAAAAGAGGAGGTGTTAAAGCTGATGTCAAAGAAATGAAAAAAATCAGGAGAGATATTAATGAAAAATAACACAACAAGGATTAAGATGGCATAGGAAAAATGGATAGATTCCTGGAAATGTGAAATCTACCTATCCTGTATCATAAGACATACAAATTATTAACACACCAATAACAATGAATGTGATAGAATTAGTAATCTGAAATCTCCCCACAAACAATACCAAGGACCAGATGAATTTATTGATTAATTCTTCAAAGCATTTATTTATTTATTTTTTACCAGTTATTTTTTTTTGGTCTGCAACCCTCCCCTGCAACCCTCCCCTTTCCCGCTCCCTCTCCTCTTGCATTCACATCAAGATTCATTTTCAATTCTCTTTATACACGGAAGATCAGTTTAGTACATATTACGTAAAGATTTCATCAGTTTGCCCTCACATAGAGACACAAAGTGAAAATACTGTTGGAGTACTAGTTATAGTATTAATTCACAATGTACAGCACATTAAGGACAGAGATCCTACATGATTTTTTTTGAAGAATTGATTAATTATCTATGCAATTTCCAATTTAACACCAAGATTTTTTTAAAGATTAGTTAATAACAATGCTTCTGAATTCTTTCAAAAATTTTGAAAAGGAGAGAACACAGAATATTCGTTTTATGTGGCTAGGATTACCCTCATGCCAAAGCAGCCAAGTACAGCATACAAACAAAAAAGAAAGCTAGAAGCCAATTTTCCTGGTGAACAAAGATTTAAGGATCCTCAGCAAAATACCAGGAAACTGAATTTAACTTCATAGTAAAAGAATATGTATTGTGTCCTAGTGCAGTTTATCCTTGGGATGAAAAGATGGTTGCTCATATACATGTCAATTAATGTAATACAACATTTTAACAAAATGAGTGATAAAAATCTCATGAGTATCTCAATAGGGGCAGAAAAATAATTTTACGAATTTTAACACTCTTCTATGATAAAGCCTCTAAGCAAACTAGAATTAGAACAAAACTGATTCAACATAATTAAAGCCAAGTCTCACAGCTGATATCACACTCATTGTCAATAATCTAAATGATTTTCCTCTAAGATCAGCATTAACACAAAGACATCTAACACTTGCAATTTGTATTCAACATAGCATGTGAATTATTCAGTTTTCTGTTACTACAAAAAATACCAGGGATTGAGTAATTTACAAATATAAGAAGCTTATTTAGCTGACAGTTCTGAAAGTCCAAGGGAATGACACTGGCTGGTGGTTCACTCTGAGGAAAACTCCATTGGCTGTAAATCTCATGACAATTACATCACAATGGTGGGAATGCACTGGTGCTTTTTAGGGATGATTATAAATGAAAAGGTGCCTAACATCGCTAATAATGAGACTAATCCACACCAGACCACAAGGAGTTACCATTGTATCTGTTATAATGGCTGTAACTAAAGAAAGACTACCTACTTTCCCATTAAAAAAATTATTTGCTTCTCCCAATGCTTTTGGTGCCTATCAACATGTTCAGATTTAGATCTTCCTTCACTCACCTGATCTCTCTCACAGTCAGTTCAATAATGAGAAATTCTATCATTCCTGATAACCATAAGTCACATAAAGTCAAAGCAAAACAGAAAATAAATATAGGAAAATGGAGTGTGACTAAATTAAAGGATTCAAAAAAACCCTAAAACTTCTGTATCTTACTATGGTAAAAATGACAGTAGTGTAACTTTAAAATATTTATAACAAAAATACAAACTGTGATTGTTTAGACTTTCCATTGCTTTTATTCTGCTTGGCTTTGGGATTTATAACTTGCAGAAATTATAAATGCATCATGCAGCAGCGAAATGTCTGATGTCCAGGTGCTGGTAAAGACTAGAATGTTATCCCCACAGAAGCTACTCTGTAGGACTCTATGAAACATACTAATAATGTCTGTATTTACACACACCTTTGTGTATTACAAGTTGAGCTCTGAGCCAGCCACAGGAAAAAAAATGTGAATACAAATCTTGTTAATATTGAAGAAGTTATTCTATAGCTTTGATTACAGGAAAGTAAACAAGCCATTCGCATCTGGTAAGTGAAGGCAATGACATGGTAGAATAAGTTCACGAACTCTGGCAGCCTAGATAAAGAAAAACCAACCCATGTAAGAGTTCGGGAATAATTTCAAAGTATATACTATGCTAGAGGTTCTGGAGCAAAATAAACTTTAAATGTAAAGGCTCTTGATTTGATCTTTTAGTAAAAGTGGCCTGTGACAATTGTAGAAAGAATTGAGTATCTAGTTTATTTTAGGAAATGAGCAAGCTAATATGTGTGTGTTGATATGGTATGTTAAGTAACTGTCATTAACTGAAACCCAGAGGAGTTGAGAAATCTACTTACGATATACCCATGGCAAGATAGGAATTTAAAAATCTGGATTTAACTTAATCCAACGTTTGGGTTTCTCTACTACATCAGAGATTCTTTATGGTTGATGCTCTCCAACCCATAGCTCCAAGTAAATCTGGCAATAGAGGGAGATATTTTGGATTCTAACAGTTGGGAGAAGCATGTTACTGGCATTTAACTGATAGAGGCTAAGGATGCCATTAAACATTAAAAAAATGCACAGACTTGTCCTTACAACATTTTCCCAGTGTCAAATGCTGATAGCACCAATACTGAGAAATTATGTACTAAATTATGCAAAGCAGAAATAGCTGAAAATGTTTTATTAAAGCATAAGAGAGGATATTCTGAAGTGAGAGAATCAAAATTTGTAGTTGAGTATCATCATAGAGTCTGAAATTTTTCCTAATAGCCAATGTTTTTAGAGAAAATTTTAAGTTTATTATGCTTTTCTTGTGAATTCTGTTCAACTTACCTAAAGAATTAGAATTGTCCATATTTCTGCTGTTAAAATGACACTGTCATCAAGAAACATATTATAAAAACAGTCACATTATAGCATCAATTTAAAATAAATGCCAGTATAGTCGGGAACTGAATTCTGAAATCGTTTTTTTATAATTAACAGCATTAATACTTTATTAATACTTTATTATATTATGTATTATATTATTAATACTGTATTAATTATCGTTCCTGATAATTAACAGCATTAATACTTTATACATAGTAAAAGAAAATGTCTTGGTATTTGTGTACTCTCATAGCTAACATGTCAATTCCTGTTCATGTAATGCAAAACCTTGGAAGCAATTCCACTTGTAGGTTCTCCACTTCTTTAGGGGAAATTTATAGGACAGTGAGCTAAGATTTAACTATTCATTTCCATGCTACGAGGACATTTGTCAGGATGGGGAAAGAGAGAAGGAAAAACAGAAACAAGGGAAATGAGGATAATAAAAATCTCACTCTGATTGTTACATACTGATCCTCCCCTCAAAAGAAAAGAAAGCAAAACAAAAACCAAAAGTGGCCAATGAATCAGCCCTTAAAGGCACATAGACTGACCCCTGAGACACTTGAACTGGCACCACATTAGCACATGGGAAGTTAAGAGAGGTGGCTTTTGGTAAGAAAAAGGAAAGTAAAAACAATGCATTCCTATAAATATAATAAATAGTCATCATTTTCCATGAACAACTAATAGTATTTGCATAAAGAATGTTATATATTTGACCCTTATATCCTGTGATGATAATAACTATTATACCTTTATTGTATAATTGTAGTTTTTTCCTCAGGAATGCATTTCTTGATTTAAAGCAAATGCCTAGAGTCACAAAGAATTCAATACCTTAAGAAATCATAAATAAAAATGAAGATTGTGGGAAGGAATGAATGAGCAGAGCACAGAGGACTGTTAAAGCAATGGAACTACTCACTATTATACAATAACATTGGATACCCATCATTACCAATTGACTGAAACAACAAACATACAACACCAAGAATGAACCACAAAGTAAATTGTGGACACTTTGTTGTAATAATGTGCTAATTCTTTGATATGTTCCCATGGTAGGCTCATCAGTTGCAATGAGTACACTGCTCTGATGGGAAATGTTGATAGCAGGGAAGGCTAAGAATGTGTGGTGGCAGTGGATCTATGGGAGATCTCTGTATCATCCTCTTAATTTTTCTGTGAACTTAAAACCTGCCTAAAATTAGTCTCTTAAAAGTGGATTAGTCACCCAACTAATGAAATTATTCTCCCTTTCTTTTTCCTCTTACACCACTATTTATCTTCCTTTCAAGATTTATTTGAGAGTCAGAGTTACAAAGAAGAAGAGAAAGATTGACTGGTCGATTGATTAATCTTCTAGCCACTGGTTTACTCCCTAGATGGCCACAATGTCTGGGGCTAGATGAAAGCTAGGAGCCAGGAGCTTCTTCTGAGTATTCCATGTGGGTGGCAGGCACCTAAGTACTTGGGCCATCTTCCACTGATTTTCCCTGGCCATTAGCAGGGAGTTGAATCAGAAATGGAGCAGCCAGGACTGGAACCAGCATCCCTTATGGGGTGTCAGCACTGGAGGCACTGGCTTTACTCCATATAGCACAATGCTGCTGCCCCTTCTCCCCATTTATCTTTCAACTGGAAAATCTACTGGTGACCAAATACAAGTTATTTGGAGTTAAAGTTTCATCCAGTAATAATTTAATTTATTTAGTATTAACAAATATATAAATATTTCAGTAAATTTAGTATTTTTTCTATTTCCAGTTATTATCTTAATAGATGCATCTCCAAAATGTGTATAATCTTAATGGTACATGTATATTTATTTTTATTCAAACTTTAAAAAGTCACTTTTTCCAAGTTATTTTTTGAGCAAGAATAGATAAATCCAAAGACTGCAATTTTTCTAATTAGGAGTTAATGTATGTCTATTTCACATGTGTAAGTTAAGCATTTTCCCATTAATCTTGTATTCTTATTTGAAGATCCCAGTGAATTGTAATGAACAAAAAATGTCAGATGCCCTTACTTTTTTAAAAAATTATTTATTTATTTATTTATTTTAACAGGCAGAGTTAGTGAGAGAGAGAGAAAGGTCTTCCTTCCATTGGTTCACCCCTCAAATGGACACTACAGCCGGCGCACTGCGCCTATCGGAAGCCAGGAGCCAGGTTCTTCTCCTGGTCTCCCATGCAAGTGCAGAGTCCAATCACTTGGGCCATCCTCCACTGCCTTCCTGAGCCACAGCAGAGAGCTGGACAGGAAGAGGAGCAACCGGGACAGAATCTGGCGCCTCAACCAGGACTAGAACACAGGGTGCTAGCGCTGCAGGCAGAGGATTAGCCTAGTGAGCCGTGGCGCTGGCCAGATGCCCTTACTTTTACAATAAGTTGTTTCTTAAGGATATAACAGTAATACATCTACTAATCACATGGATTATTTATAAAACATTCCAATTTCAAGAATAATAAAAATTCCCCTAAAACATTAAATATAGAAAACCTCTGAAACATAAAATAGGTGTAAAATTGTGTTTTTTTTTAACACCAAGATTTTTTTTTAATCATTTGCAATTATCTTTATATACAGAAGATCGATTCAGTATATACTATGTAAAGATTTCATCAGTTTGCACCCACACAGAAACACAAAGTGTAAAAATACTGTTTCAGTACTAGTAATAGCATTAGGTGAAACAGTTGTAAATAATAACAGAGAGGTGAAGACAGATGTTCAATGAGACTCCATGCAAAGAGAAGATTAAAAGCAAAGAACAGATACTGAAAAAACATTTCTGCAAACCAGCTGTACTCTCAGCACAAGGTATTGCTGGAGGAATTTGAAACCTCTTGTGTGTGATGGTAAAAATAGCAAAACAAAACAAAATACAAAAACTCCACAGTGCATTTAAAATATAAAGCAGTGTATGTGTGATCTTTCTGTAGTAATCTGGATAATTTGTCCTACCGGATTGCATTTACTTCCTGCTTCTTCACAATCTCCAATGTTTTAGCTTTGTGTGATTAATGTGTTTCAGTTGACAGCCTTTGGAATGTGAGTCTATGTGCTATGAGAATCTCAGTCGCAAACAGCATTTTGATTCAATCTATAACCATCAACAGGAGGTGTTGACCCCTTTTGCTTTTCTCATCTCCATTGTGTATACTAGCAGCACTGAAAGAAATCAATGGTCTTCTTGGATCCATCATTCTCCTTCTGTAAATTCCATCTAAGTGGAATTCTAGGTAATTCTTTTAAGTGGAATTGCTTCCTGGATTTACAATATTAAACACATCAAACTTAGAACTCTTTCTAAAAAGACACCCTTAAGCAAATGAAAAGACAATTCAAAAGCAGTGAGAGTATATTTGGTAAATAACATTAACCTGTAACAAAAATCTTCCATACATGATAACTTTGTGTTTTGCACTTTTCCGGGGTGTTTGAGATTTTGAGATAGAATTTAGGTTACCATTTGATATATTTACTCTTTGTATTTTACAATTTTTATGTATTTGAAAGGGGGGGGGAGAATGATTGAGAATCATCCATCCACTAGTTCAGTCCCCAAATGCTGAGACTGGGTCAGGTTGAAGCCAGGAGACTAAAACTCAATCCAGGTCTCCCAGTCTCGCAGGTTTGTGGCAGGGACCCAAATACCTGAGCCATCAGCTTCTGTCTCCCAGGCTGCAGGTTAGTTTGAAGCTGGAATGACAAGAGCTGGGATCCAAGCCCACATCCTCTGATGTGGAATATGGGCAACTCATGGGGCATCTAAACCAATGCCAAATGCCAGCCCCATTTTCTCTTTTCTAGTTCATGTTTTCAGTGTTGTAAATTTCTATTTGAGCATTGCGTTGTCTGTCCTACAGACATGAAAATATTTTATTTCATTTTCATTCAGTTCAATATATTCTTCAACAATTGTTTGGAGACTTCATTTTTGACTTGTATGTTGTTTAGAAATTTGTTGTTTAGTCTATGAGTGTTTGGGGATTTTTATGTTATACTTCCATTATTTATTTCTAGTTCAATTCCGTTGTGGCTGGAGAACACATTCAATATGATTTGAATTCTTATAAATATGTTGCGATTCTATTTATGGTTTATCTTGGTGAATATTCCTTGAATATTAAGAAAATTGTTTTCTGTTCTTGCTAAATAGAATATTTTATACATGTCACTTTGGTCTGATTGTTAGATATAATAATTTATTTTATATCATTTCTGATTTTCTTGTATGTTTTCCATTTTTATGTATATCTGTTTACTTATATCTGTTTTTAATCACAAATTTAGAACATTTCATCTAGAGTAATTGTATGTTCAGCTTTAAGGCTAAATTCATGTTTCTTATTTATTTGCTCTGTATTTCTCTGATTAGCTTTCTGCCTTTCTGTGGAGAATATGACTTACTGTGTAATTTTATCTTGGTATATCATTAGTTTTGATAGTATATCTCTATTAGTTTTTGTGTGCATATGTGTGTACAGTTTTCTGGTATTATCAACAATTTATCAGTATGAAGTTAGCCTTAAAAATTTACCACCCTTGATGTCCTTTATCTGCTTAATGTACATATTGTTCTTAAACGATTTTTTTCTACAGGCATTTTTTTTTTTTGACAGGCAGAGTAGACAGTGAGAGAGACAGAGAGAAAGGTCTTCCTTTGCCATTGGTTCACCCCCCACCCCCCAGTGGCTGCTGTGGCCGGCGCACTGCACTGATCTGAATCCAGGAGCCAGGTGCTTCTCCTGGTCTTCCATGTGGGTGCAGGGCCCAAGGACTTGGGCCATCCTCCACTGCCTTCCCAGGCCACAGCAGAGAGCTGGACTGGAAGAGGAGCAACCGGGACAGAATCCAGCGCCCCGACAGGGACTAGAACCCGGTGTGCCGGTGCCACAGGCAGAGTATTAGCCTATTAAGCCATGGCGCCAGCCTCTACAGGCATTTGTAAGAATATCAAGTATGTGATAATCTTTGCCTCAACAGTCAAACATAAATTAGAAGGCTTAATGAACAAAGATCTATGATATTTACATATAACTTTAACCTTATCATATTCTTTCTTCCGTTCTTCTTTTTGATGGTCTTCTTTTATCATGTCTTTTCTATTGATAGAAATTTCTCTGACCATTCATTTCAGGTAGATCCACTGGTCATAAGTTCTCTTAGTTTTATATTCTCAGAAAAAGTCTTTATTTCCTATCCTTTTTAGAAGGATCTTTCCACCAGATATACGGTTTGTTGACAGTTCTTTTTTTCTAGCATTTATAAGAAATGATACTTCCAACTGGTACCTGTGCTGTCTGATGCCAATTCTACTGCCTTTCAAACTGCTTGTCCCTGCTGTACATGCTTGTGTTTTTCTCACTGTTTTCAGATTTCTCCGTGTTTTTAGTTTTCAAAAACTTGAAAATAATGTAGAGTTATTATTTTTTTTTTTGCTTTCTCACTGGTTGAGGTCTTTTAGCTTACTGACTCTTTTTAAGATTTGTTTATTTGACAGAGTTACACAGAAAGAGAAGGAGAGTCAGAGAGAGAGAGAGAGAGAGAGAGAGTCTTCTATCCAGTGATTCACTCCACAAATGGCCACAGTGCCTGGAGCTGTGCAGATCTGAAGCCAGGAGCTTCTTCCGGGTCTCCCACATGGGTGCAGGGGCCCAAGGACTTGGGTCATCTTCTGCTTTCTCAGGCCATAGCGGAGGCTGGATTGGAAGTGAAGCAGCCAGGACTCGAACCGGCGCACATATGGGATGCCAGAACTGTGGGTGGCAGCTTTATCCAGTATGTCACAGCATGGGCCCCAACTTACTGATTCTTTATGTTCATGTCTTGAGCAAAATTTTGGAAGTTTCAGTTATTATTTATATGAGTACTTTTCAATTCTTGTCACTTTCTCTCCTCCTCTGAAATTCCAGTGGTATGAATATTTAAAATTTTCTTATTCTCTGACAGGTTCCTGAAATTCTGTTCATTATATTTTTCAGTTTTTTTCCTTTATTTAATTAGATAATTTTTGTTGTACTAACTCTAGTTTAGTGCTTCCTCTGTCTGTCCCAAAGTTCTTATGTTGGGAAAATTCATGGTTCTGTGAGTTTCATTTTTTTCAGTTACTGTGTTTTCCAATTCCAAAATTTCCAATGTTTCTTTGCTTTTTTAAACCATCTTAAATGTTCTTGTTTGTTTAACATTATTTCTGAGTTGTTGTTCAGGTAAATATTTCTAGATCTGAAACCTTGTTATGTTCATATATTCTGTTTTTTAAATTGACACATAGGGCCAGTGTTGTAGTGTGGTAGGCTAGACCTCTGCCTGTAGCACTGGCATTCCATAGAAGTACCAGTTTGAGTCCTGGCTGCTCCATTTCCAATTCAGCTCTCTTCTAAGTCCTAGGAGATCGGTAGAAGATGGACGGCTCAAGTCCTTGGGTCCCTGAACCCATGTGGGACAGTAGGAAGAAGCTCCTGGCCCCTGACTTCAGATTGGTCCAGCTGCAGCTGTTATGGCCAGCTGGGGAGTAAACCAGTGGATGGAAGACATCTCTGTCTCTTCCTCTTTCTCTCTGTAACTCTGCCTCTCAAGTAAATAAATGGATCTTTAAAAAAATGACACAAAAACACTGTACAGATTTATAGTATACCATTTTCTGTTTTGAAATAATCTATGCTTTTTAAAAAGATTTATTTATTTGAAAGAGAGCTATTTTGAAATATATAGTACCTTATTACTATTGATAGTAACCCTACAGTGTAATATAACACCAGAAATTATTGCTTTATTCTAACTGTAACTTAATATCTGTTGACCAACCATTGTACCTATTTGCTCACTTCTATGAAATCCACATTTTTAAATTCCACATATGATGTAGATCATGCAGTATTTTTGTTTTTGTGTCTAGCTGATTTTACTTAACATAATGACCTCTACTTCTATCCCTGTTGTCCCAAATGACAACACTTCATTAATTTTTTTAAGGATGAATAATATTCTATTGTTTTATAGTCTGCATTTTGTTTACCTCTCCATCTGGGTATGTTTACCGACATTGTTTTCATTTCTTGGCTGTTTTGAAGAGTGCTGCAATAAACATGAGAGTGCAAGTGGTAGCTTTGGGATCCAAAAGAGGGAAGGCCTACACTTCCGGGAATGGAGAGGCCTACTTCCCAGGAAGAAAGTCCTTGTCAAGGTCCCTGCAGGTGCCTAAAGGTCAACCAATGAGGATGAGACCCACCTCAACCTTTAACTCCCATGCCCTGAATCTATAAAAGGAGCTCTCCCAATCTCTGACCCGGGACTTCCCCGGCCCCTGCTGTGTTGAGGCCGTGGAACCTCGCCCGGGAGCGGAACCTCAATAAAAGTCTGCGAATTAATTGATTCATCTGCCTGGGAAGATCTGTTATGCGCCGGACACCTTACAGCAAGTATCTCTTCAACATGTTGACTTCCTTCCTTTATGTTTAGATCTAGTTGTGAGACTGCTGAATCATATAGTAGCTTTAATTTTATTTTTTTGAGTGAATTCCATACCGTTTTTTACAATGTTAAAATAATTTGCTTCCCAGTAGTAATTATAGGTGGGTCCCTTTTTTCTACATCCTCACCAGCACTTGCTATTTTTATCTTCAGTAATAGCCATTCTGAGTGGAGTGTGGAACTGTGTAATGATAGTTTTGACTTGCATTTCCCTCATGATTAGTTATATTGAATTTTATACACTCATTGGCCATTTATATTGCCATTATATATATTTTTTTTTGTTACACTGTAATATAACTTTATTTTTTTTTTTGCTTTTATTTAAAGAATATAAATTTCCAAAGTATAGCTTATGGATTTCAATGGCTCCCCCCTCACAACTTCCCTCCCTCCCGCTACCCTCCCCTCTCCCGCTCCCTCTCCCCTTCTGTTCACATCAAGATTCATTTTCAATTCTCTTTATACACAGAAGATCAGTTTAGAACATATTATGTAAAGATTTCAACAGTTTGCCCTCACATTGAGACATAAACTGAAATTATTGTTGGAGTACTAGTTATAGTATTAATTCACGATGTACAGTACATTAAAGAAAGAGATCCTACATGATTTTTTTTAAAGAATTGATTAATTATCTATGCAATTTCCAATTTAACACCAAGATTTTTTAATCATTTGCAATTATCTTTATACACAGAAGATCAATTTAATATTATAGTATGTAAGGATTTCATCAGTTTGCACCCACACAGAAACACAAAGTGAAAAAAATACTGTTTCATTACTAGTAATAGCGTTATTTCACATTGGATAACATATTAAGGACGGATCCCTCATGAGACATAAGTACACAGTGACTCCTGAAATTGATTTAACAATTTGACACTCTTGTTTATGGCGTCAGTAATCTCCCCAGGCTCTAGTCATGAGTTGCCGAGGCTATGGAAGCGTTTAGGGTTCGCCGACTTTGATCTTAATCCGACAGGGTCATAGTCAAAGTGGAGGTTCCCTCCTCCCTTCAGAGAAAGGTACCTCCTTCTTTGATGGCCCCGTTCTTTCCACTGGGATCTCACTCGCAGAGATCTTTCATTTAGGTCTTCTTTTTTTGTTGTTTTTCAGAGTGCCTTAGCTTTCCATGCCTAAAATATTCTCATGGGCTCTTGAGCCAGATCCGAATGCCTTAAGGGCTGATTCTGAGGCCAGAGTGCTATTTAGGACATCTGCCATTCTGAGTCTGCTGTGTATCTCGCTTCCCATGTTGGATCATTCTCTCCCTTTTTCATTCTAAAATGTTAGTATTAGCAGACACTAGTCTTGTTTGTGTGAACCCTTCTACTCTTAGACCTATCCGTGTGATCACTTGTGAGCTGAAATTGGTCACCTGGATTAATGAGATGGCTTTGGTATATGCCACCTTGATGGGGATGTATTGGAATCCCATGGCACACTTCTAACTCTATCATTTGGGGCAGTTCCGATTGAGCATGTCCCAGATTGTACATCTCCTCCCTCTCTTATTCCCACTCTTATATTTCACAGGGATCACTTTTCATTTAAAATTTAAACACCTACGGCTAATTGTGTGTTAGTTGCCAGATTCAACCCATAGTACTAGAACGAATACAAACAACAAGGGGAGATACTAAAATGGGTAAAGATTTAGATTGCCATTATATATTTTTAATATTTAATTTTAATTTTTAATTATCTTTAACAAATACAGTTTGATTTGTAAATGCAATTCCAAGAACATAATGATATTCTCTTACTACCTTCCTCCTCCTCCCTCCCTTCTCCTACTTCTCCATTTAGTTGTCCGTTTTTTTTTTTTTCTTTTGGTCTTTGTATAAAATTTTACAATTATATTATAGTAAAAAGGCTTAATACTTCACAGAATAAGAAGTTTACAAGTAAAAAGCAAAAAGATCTTAGTTTAGTAGGAATATAGACAAAGGCCATAAAAAAAGAACTGGATGGAAAAATGACCATTTCACCCATATGCAATACATTTCAGAGATTCACAGAAGTGAAATTATTGCAGGTATAGCATTCTTAACCACTGGTTTCACAAAGGTATAAAACAAAGTTTAATGAAAGTATATTTACAGCCGTACTGATCTAGAAATGTCTATTTGGATACATTGGCCATTTCTAAATTTGAATATTTAGTTGCTTTTTTGTTCCATTTTGTTTGCTATTGTTCTCTAGTGTGCACATCATTTGGTGTCTTAACTAATGCAAATATTTAAATCACACAGTCTTATTGGTACTAAAAGAGTAGAAACTATCCAATTAAGTTTCTGAAGGCAGAAATTTTGGGAAGTGATTAGATTACATTAGTTTGTTAGAGAGGAGCCAATGATTGAATGCTAATGGCTTTCAAAGAAGAGATCTCATAGATAAGTGTGTGTTCCCTCTGTTTCTCTGCTTGTTGGATTGTGATGTGATCTTTCCAAAGAACATGTTCTGCCATGTACCACCCTCATCAGATAGACCACCTGAGTCCCCAGTCATGGACTGGAACTTTCGGTGAGCTGAAAAAACTTTATTCTTTCATAAGTATTTTTATAACAATAAAATGTTTATGAACACAAATTGAGTTTTTCACATATTTTGGATAATAATCCTCCCTTCTGTGATGACTAGTTTAGAGATATTTCCTCTCATTTTGTCGGTTTTTCACTGAGCTCTGTAGATTGTTTCTTTTGCTATAAAACTTCACAGTTCAGTTAAATCTCATTGGTTGATGTTTCGCTTTTGTTGTTTGTGCTTTATGAATCTTACCAAAAACTTGTTTCTATTTCTGATGTACTGAAAAATTTGTTCAATATTTTCTTCTGTAGCTTCATAGTTTCAGGTCTTAAAGTCTGTTATCCATCTGGAGATGATTTTCATATACCATGAAATACAAGAATCTAGTTTCATCCTATTGAATATTGGATATCCAATTTTTCCATTTATTGAGGAGACAGTATCATTTTTACATGTATGTTTTTGTTGCCATTGTTGAATATCTGTTGGTTGTAGAGGTATAGATTTATTTCTAGGCTCTCTATTGCATTCTATTAGTCTGTGTGTCTGTTTTTCATCCCAATACCATGTTATTTTGATTATTACAGCTTTGTAGATTTTTTTAATGTCAGGTTATAAGACATTGCTTGCTTTGTTTTTTTGTTTCAGATTGCTTTGGTTACTCAAGTTTTTAATAGTTCAATATGAATTTTAGGATTTTTTCTCTAGTTCTTTTTTTTTCTTTTTTTTATTATTTTATTTTTTTTCTTATTTAGATTATAAATTTCCAAGGTACAACTTGTGGATTGCAATGACTTCCCCACCCATACCTCCCCTCCCCCCCCCACCCTTCCCCCTTACTCACTCCCTCTCCCCTTTCATTCCCATCAGATTCATTTTCAGTTCTCTTTGTATACAGGAGTTCAGTTTAGTATGTGTTAAGAAAAGATTTTAAACCATTTGCCCTCACATAGCATCCTAGAGTGAAGCATACTCTTTGAGTTCTCTAGTTCTTTGAAGAATGTTATTCATATTTTGATAGGGATTGTATTTGATCCATCCATTGCTTTGCAATATGTGGACATTTTAACAATGTCGGTTCTTTCAATCCAAAAACGGACTATCATTCAAATAGTTATGCCCTCTTCAATTTCATTCATCAATTGTTTTATAAATTTTATTGTAGAAATCTTTCATCTTTTTGACTACTTTTTAAGAGTCTTATGTGGTACTAAAATATGAATGTTTTGTGATTTCTTTTTCAGAAAATTTGGTATTGGCATATAGGAACACTACTAATTTTTGTATGTTGATCTGTGATCAATGGCATTGCTGAATTCATTTAGTAGTTCTAATATTTTGGTGAAACTTTTAGTTTTCTATGTATTAGATAATGTCATATACAAACAGTGAGGATTTGATGTCCTCTTATTAAGTTTGGATGTCCTTTATTTACTTATCTTTCCTGATTATTCTGTTTAAGAACACCTTGAATAAAAATGATAGATGTGAGAATTTTTGTTTTGTTCCAGATCTTAAAGAGAGAGATTTCTGCTATCTCTCATTCAGTATGATCCAGGAATAGGCTTTTTATGTGCATTCTTAATTAGGTTGTACTATGTTCCTTCTGTAATTTGTCTAGGGCTTTAACACGAAGAGCTATTGACTGTTGGCAGCTGCCACATTTTTAGATTCACTGGCCCCACCCTGAATTACAAGCAAACTTACTGTGTTTACTTCCTTGTCTAGTCCCTCAGCAAATGCAGTCTTGTGCTGTGACACCCATGGTTTGAGCCAGAGTGGTCAAGGAAGTCCATCGGTTACCAGGCTGACTTGTGTCCAAAGGATGTGAATCCAGGTAGTGGCATGAGATTCTGGATAAAGATACTCAGCCTTGCTTGGTGTGGGTTTCCTGTGGTGGGTTTGATACTCAGTTTCATGTCTAAGGCCTGGATTTATCTCCCTTTCCCTCTGGCAAGAAGGTTTTGCTCTATCTGCTGTATTGCTTGCAGTTGGGGGAACACTGATATGGGTAACTCTTTCTTGTTTGCTTTAATGCTTCGTATTATTATGCTAAAATGAGGTGCTATGATGAGCCATGTTGTTTCCTTAGCTCTTCTGACACAATTCTCTGTGCTAATAGGTGAAAAAAATTGATGATTCTATACAAAAATAATCTCTGGAAGATTTTCCTCGTCATCTTGCTTTGCCTCTCTGATTCTTATTTGTGTCTTTTCTGAGACATTCCACATTTTATTTGTTTCAACATGTTTGTAAAAGTTTATTGAAGCATTTTTATGATAATGGCTTTAAGTTTTATTTTCTGATAATTGTGGTCCACTGCTTACCAGTTTTATTTGGTCTGAATCTTTCTAGTTCAGAGGATGATAAATTATTTTATATTAAAATGTGGATATTTGAGGTATTATGTCTTGTGTACCTTGTTGAAATCATCTGCTAGAGCAAGCTTCCTCTGATAGCACTTCAGCAGTGGAACTGACTGAGGTGTGACTTTGTTACGGCCAAAGTCCATATCCCCTATCCGTCCTCTGGTGATAGCTGGTGGTGGGGGCATATTATTATGTTATAATACATATATTTCTGTTTATCCCCAGTTCCTGGCAAAGTTTTTAAAACTTTGTAGTAACAACTGAGGGACTGGAGTGTCAGTTGTTATTCATAGTGAGCTTTTGATCACACTGAAGTTTATGCTAATGAAAGGCCCTGGAGTGCAGTCCCTTAGAAATGACCAGGATGGGATTTGACCACTAAAAGACCTAGTAAATGGAGGGTCGGAAAGCTCATTCTCACCCAGAGAAGCGCATTCTCATCAACATCCAGAAAGGATGGAGAAGCTGGAGATGCTCTTGTGACGTTTAACTTATATTAGTTAAAGGGATTCTAGATAGGGGTGAATCATTCATCTTCCCTGTAAAGTAAGAATGTATTGATAAAGGGTCTTATGGACATTTTAGAGTTGTAACACATATAGAAAATAAAGGGGAGATTTCCCTTGGCTTGCTATTGACACTGTGATAGAAGCTACTGATGAGAGTGGAATAATCATATTTTCAGAAAGACAGCTCACCAGTGCTTATTTCCTCTTATGCTAGAACTGAGAAAGAAGAACTACATTGGAAATATTTCCTTCTCTATCACAAGTTCAAATAGTTAGGTACAATGGTTGTTCGTTTTTGTAAAGGAAGATGCAAAAGCTTCCCACAGCTAATGCTATTATAAAATTCATTCCTCCACAACATGCCGAAATTTCTTGGAATCACTATGGTGACTACCAGAATGACTTATAATTGGTATTAGAAATGAATTTAATATTTGTTTAGAGACTTCTACTCAGTGCTGCTAATATTAGTATAATTCCACATTTATAGTAGTATTCTAATACACATACAGATTCACACACACACTTTCAAGTTGATTCTTTCTAAAATCTTTTTTAGAAACTAACTTAATGTAATTATCATTTGCCCTGAAGTAGATTCATAGAGAAGTCTGTTTAAATTTAGAAATATATTTAAAAAGATGGTCCGTGAAGTTTGAAATATGAGCTGAATGGTGGTATAAACTACATTGTTTCTAAATCAAAAGCAAAAGGCTAAAATATATATTTCTGTCATTCTGTATTATCAACAATTAAAAAACACTTAAGTTTTTAATTTTCATATCTGAAGTAACATATCTGGGTAGACATCGATGGATGTTACACAGAGTGAGAAAGCAATGGAATCATGAATAGTCATTGACTTCAGATCCTAAGATGTTTAATTGCAAGTAGATCCATTACTGTGGATATCAAGTTGAAACTTAGTTGCTTTGTACAGATGGATACATTATAAAGTTTCCATGTTTTGGTTTGTTTTCTTTCAAACAATTATGATTCTTTGAGGTTTTATTCCTTTTTTATACTGAGGAATTTCTTTATATTTTCTAAAAAGTGTCTTTCATAGAACAGAGGTAATACAATTTGTAGTATAGAAGCAGTGGTTACAGACATTGGTAAAATCACATTGTAAAGAGGGTTTCAACTGGGAAAGGAAATATTGAGAACAGATCTGGGACAGTAAATTAGCAGTAATCACTGGATAAGTGAGCATATAGATTGTCAAAGCATCCAGAACAGAAAAAAATGGGATAGATTTTAGAAAGGTACCATTTTCTATAAGAAGGAGTCAAGCTGGAAGTGTACACATTCTCTGGCAGTATGACAGGGAAAGGAATTACCAGAGCAAATAGTAGAATTTAAAAGTGCAACAGATGGGATTCCAAGATGTCAGAATATAGAACAGCATACTGCTCTAGGCTAGGGGTAAATAGTAAAAAAAAAAAGAAATATCAGAAATGAAGAATATAATATGTCAAATAAAAAATATAGTGGAAAGTCCCTTAACATCAAGTGCAACAGAAAGAAGAGAAAGAATAAATCTGAAGTTTGTCAAACCCTCTCCCAGATAGTTCACTGTCATTCTTACATAAGTTCACATATTACTGGAGGAGAAGTCAAAAATAAGATATTTTAAAAGGGAGACAAAATGGCAGGAAACTTTTAAACAGAGAGATGAAATAAATCAGGAAATAAAAGGCAGTATATTTAATCAGATTGGAGTTCTCATTCATAACCTATGTTATATTTAAATGTTAATATAAAATTATTATCCAATATAGTTACCTAATTCTCCTGATAGCGTTAGAAACATTTAATGATAGGTGATAAATATCACATGAAATTTTTGCTTATGTTTATTCATTTATTTAAATGTATATTAAAATGAACATTTTCCTGTGATTATAAACCCAGGGTTTAGTTTTCATACTTACTCACATGTAATTTATTTAATTGGTTCTTTTATCTCTAATGATTAGCAAATATTAACTAAGTGAATTATTATTAAGATAATTGCCTTTTTGTTACATGTTTTGTAAATAATTTGCAAGTGTAGTTTATTTTATTTTATGACATGTTTATATTATACTTGTTTTTCGTTGTAAATCTACACTTGTGAAAAAATAATTGCACCATTTGTAAGCATATATTCTCTTATAAGGTGTACGGTTTTGACAATCTTAAATAATTCATTTGTATGACATTTATTTTGTTATTGAATATGAAAATAGGAATCTAGCCTTTTTGTTTAAAGCTGACCAAGGATTTGCTCTAACAACATTTTCCTGTGTTACACATAGACTTTATGACATGGCCTCTCAGGGGGCATTATCATAATTAACAGCTTATAAATACTTACTGCTATTTTACTACAATAAAAAGTGCTTTTTTCAAGTCAATTCAGGAGGAAAATGGCTCATGTCCCAGTAGAAGATATTCCAGGGCCTTGGTAATTAATTCACTTTTATCGTAAAGTACACACTAATACATGTAAACTATTTCATTTGTTCATGATTAATTAAAAAATCCAGAAATAAAAACAAGGAAACAATCCATAGAACCAAATTTATGGCTTCCTTCTCTTAATAGTTCAGCATTTCAGCATATTTTTTTAAAATTATGATAGCAACTACATCTTTATTGTCTGTGTGTGTGTGTGTGTGTGTGTGCGTACGTGTGTTTTTCCCCAGGCACCTCATTAATGTATTTGAAATATTCCTAAGATGTATAATTGCAAGTAGATGAAAATGTTGTCCAAAAGTGACAACTTGTTAACAAAAAAGAAAATTAAATTTTCTCCCACATATTTCCAATTAGAATATATGTCTTGAGGATCACTTACTGGAGTTACGGTTAGAGTCTTGGCTGTGCTGTATCCTATCTAGTTTCTTGCTAATATTCCTGGGAAGGCAGCAGAAGATGCTCCAAGTCTCTTACGTGGGAGACCAGTATGGTGTTCTAGGCTCTCGGGTTCAGCCTGATCCAGTTTAGGCTATTGTGCCCATTTAGGAAGTGAACCAGCACACAGGCTCTTTATCCCCACATCTGTTGTTCCTTCTCTCTGTCAGCCTGTCTTTCAAATAATTTATAATGGTAGGAGCAATATTATTTACCTTGTGTATGGCAATAGCAATAATTTCAGCACATAATTCAATAGAAACTATTCTTTTTCCTGCTCTTGGTTCTGAAGGTGTCAAGGTTTGCTTTACTTTAGAAATGAAATGTGTATACAGAGATAGTATGTCGAAAACAAAAGAAAATAAATATCAGGCATTGGATACAGAGGTTAAGACACCATTTGTGAGACCAATATCCCATGTAAAAATATAAACACGAGAGGTCTGGATCTACTCCCAATTCCAGTTTCCTGTTGAAAGAAGTAGCTAATAGCTAAAGTGATATGTTCCCTGACACTGATGTGAAGACCAAGATTGAGTTTTAGGCTCCTGGATTTGACTTGGCCCCAGAACTAAAAGTTGCAGGCATTTGGGGAATGATCTAGTGAATGGGAGCTATTCATTCTCTCTATCTTCTCTCTTTCTCTCTCTCTCTCAAATGAATAAATGTAGTTATTTAACTTATATGAATTTTCCAGGTATGAAGTGTAAACTCAATGTTAAAATGAATAGTACTGTACATTTTTTTTAATTTTAACTTTCATCAATATAAAGCAATAGAATACAGGCAGTTCAGAAATACAATTCTAATAATATAGTGATACTTCCCTCCCTCCCTCTCTTTCTCCTTTCTTTTTTCCTTTCTTTATCTGTCTAACTTATGTGATACTTCTACTTTACATTACACTAATATTATTGTTCAAGAGTTAAACAAATTAAAAGCAGCAAGACTATTTTAACAGATACATAGACAATAGCTGTAAACAATTGTCAAGTCTGAAGATTTTAACTTCCTTCATATCTATTGAGTTTTTATTTTTGTACTACAAATTAGAGAAAAGCTAATTAGAGCTACCACAAATTAGAGAAAAGATGACATTTGTCATCTTAGGTATGGCTTATTTCACTAAACCTAATGGTCTCCAATGATCCATTTTGTTGGAAAAGACAGGATTTCATTCTTTTTTGTGACTGAGTAGTATTACACAGTGTGTATATACCATAATTTCTTTATCCAGTTATCAGTTGATAGAAATATGGGTTGATTCCATAGCATAGCTATTGTGAATTGAGCTGTAATAAACATGGGTGTACAGATAACACTTTAATATGCCAATTTTATTTTACATGGGTAAATTTCAGAAGTAGGATTATCTGTTTGTATGGCATATCTATTTTCTGAGGTATCTCCATGTTGTTTTCCATAATGATTGCTTCATTTTAAATTCCATCATAAATGTATTAAGATATCTTTTTCTTGCCGACACCATGGCTCAATAGGCTGATCCTCTGCCTGTGGCGCCGGCACACCAGGTTCAAGTCCCGGTCATGGTGCAAGGTTCTGTCCTGGTTGCGCATATTCCAGGCCAGCTCTCTGCTGTGGCCTGGGAGGGCAGTGGAGTTTGGCCCAAGTTCTTGGGCCCTGCACCCACATGGGAGACCAGGGGAAACACCTAGCTCCTGGCTTCAAATCAGCGTGGTGTGCCAGCCGCAGTGCGCTGGCCACGGTGGCCATTGGAGGGTGAACCAACAGCAAAGGAAGCCCTTTCTCTCTGTCTCTCTCTCTCACTGTCCACTCTGCCTGTCAAAAAAAAGATATCTTTTTCTCTCCACATAGTCTCCATTTTTTTTATATTGTTGCATGATAGCCATTCTAACTGGGGTGAGGTAATAACTCATTGTGGTATTTGTTTGTATTTACCTAATGGGTAGTGATTCCTAGCGTGTTTAGCATGTTTTTTCATATATCAACTGGTCGTTTGAATTTCATTTTTTTCTTTTTTTTTTAAAAGATGTGTTTATTTTACTCAAAAGAGAAGGAGAGGAAGATATATATATATATATATATATATATATATATATATATATATCTTCTCTCTCTCTCTGTGTCTCTCTCTAGATATGATAGCAACTACATCTTTATTGTTTCACTCTCTCTCTCTCTCTCTCTCTCTCTCTCTCTGTATGTTTGTATGTGTAATCTTCACTTTTTTCCCAGGGACCTCATTAATGTATTTGAAATATTCCTAAGCTGTATAATTGCAAGTAGATGAAAATGTTTTCCAAAAGTGACAACTTGAGTGACAACTAGAGACTAGTGACAACTAGAGAGAGAGAGAGAGAGAGAGAGAGAGAGAGAGAGAGAGATCCAAAGCCAGGAGCAAGGAGCCAGTGGCCAGGAGCCTCCTCTGGGTCTCCAACATGGGTACAGGGGCCCAAGTGCCTGGGTAATCCTCTACTTGGAAGTGGAGCAGCCAGGGCTTGAAGCAGTGCCCATATGGGATGCCAACAGTGCAGGTGGTAGCTTTACCCGCTATGCCACAGCACTGGTCCCTGAATTTCATCTTTTGAAATCAATGCCTGTTAATGTCCTTTGCCCATTTCTTAACTGGATTGTATGCTTTGTCATTGTTGAATTTTTTGAGTTCTTTGCATATTCTACAATTTATCCTTTATCAAATGCATAGTTTTCAAATATTTTCTCCTATTCTGTTGCTTGCCTCTTTGCTTTGTTTAGTGTTTCCTTTGCTGTGCAGACGCTTCTTAGCTTGATTTAATCCCATTTGTGCTTTTTTTTTGCCTTTATTGCCTGTGCTTCTGGGGTTTTATCTAAGAAGTCTTTGCCTATGCCAATGTGTTGCAGCATTTCTCATATGTTTTCTTCTAGTAAGTTGATGATATCAGGACTGTAGTTTAGATCCTTCATCCATTGTAAGTTGATTATTGTATAAAGAGTAATATGATAGTCTTGTTTTCATAATTTTGCATATGGATATCCAATTTTCCCAATACCATTTGTTGAAGAAACTGTTCTTTCTCTAGGTATTGATTTTAGCTTGTCAAAAACGAGTTTATTATAGACTAACATATTAATTTTAGGGGTTTCTATTCTGTTCTGTTGGTCTACATGTATTTTTTTATTATAGTAGCACCGTAGTGTGTCTTCAATTCTGGTATTGTGATTTGTGGCTTTGTTTATATTGTTTAGGATTCCTTTTGCTATGCAGGATCTCTTGTATCTGAGAAGAATGTTTTTGGTATTTTTATTGGGATAGAATTGAATCTAAAAATTGTTTTGAGTAGCATATATGCCTAATAATATTGTGTATGAAATACATTCATACATATATACTAAGAAAATACATTAGAAACTTTAAAATCTATTGATTATTAAGTATCTTTTTCCATTATACTTATTTTACTTTCCTATGCAACAAAAGAAATAAAATGATTTTAAAATAATTAAGTAATAATACTTACATCTTTGAGTTTATAGTGATTATTTACCAAATGAAAATTCATTACATATTTGCAAGTCCTTTCAAATATTTGATGAACTTCATATTTGTAGATATGGAAAGATAAAGATAAAAGCTAAATGTTTCCTTGGCAAACCTTACTGTTGACATTAATTTTTGATTCTGTTATAGTTTTTTATATAGTTGTTTCTATAAGAATGCACGTATCACCTTTTTTACCCTAAAATATTCTATAAATTTTTTGTTTCAACTCCAATTATGGTGCTGCTCGTAGGCTAGCAGATAGGAGAATAGAAGTCACTGCATATTCCAATGTACAAAAACAAAGAAAAAATTTTAAAAAAGCTTTTTATGCAAGTTCTAGAAAGATGTTCTTCCATTAGTAACTGTGGCTTCTTCTGCTCATACTGCAGTATAGATTCATTGCTTGGATTTATGACCTTACAAGCAGAGAAGCATTTGATGAAATTATGGTTTGTATTTATACATTTCACATGAACATACTTGATCTAAGAATAGCAAGTCTTGTACATTCTTATAGATGCACATTTACTTATATTTCCTGTAAAATTTCCTGAAGTTGGTGTTAATGGAAATGCAAGATATCTCCTTTTAAACTGACATGTTTATAAATAGAGACAGCAGTAGACATAGATACAGATGTCTGAATTAAAATAATTTTCTAACAGGTAGATTAAGATTTGGAAATAAGACTTAAAGAATATATTGATTAATTTATGTATTCATCCTGTTTTCAGTTATGAATATTTCACTGTTAATTACTAAAAATAGTGAATAAAACAAATATTTTGCTTGGATACATTGTACTTTCTAATTCATTTTCTATGAACTTTTGTTGACAATGTGTAGTTTCTCGTGAACTCAGAGAGATTTACAACTATGAGATGATATGACCAAATGCAAGGGAACATGAGAAAATTCAGGGAAAATAGGATTAAATAATGAATTTATTTTGGTGCAAAATCAACTTTGGAATCCATGCATACTCTTGCAAAATATGCATTTTCTGGTATTATGAAAAATTTATTAAATAAGCTAAACACTAACATAAACTCATTTTAATTTCATTTTCCACAAGGATGACTTCCTGAAATATTCTCATCTGAAAGACTCTATAACACCAAGAAAGAAGTAGCTGAGCAGAGTTAAACCATAGCACAATGTGATAGAAAACAGCAGGTAATTATATGGTTTGAGAAAGGGCTAAAAAATTTGGCATCAGGAGAGACCAAACAAGGTGTAGATAAAAGTAAATCATGACTTGGATTTTGTGTCCCAGAGAAAACTGAACATTGTTATATATGCAATTTGTTGCCCTGATTAGTGCCTTAATAGATGTTAAATGCAATGGCATTTTAGAAGAGAAACATTTCAAAAAGTTCAGGATCAAAGTAGATAGAGTTTAAGATGTAATTCGAATCATTGATGCAAGTAATATTAAAGGCTGAAACACTGCAGAGAAAAATAGATGGATGTGGTGGCTGAAGAGAAAAATAAGTCAGTTGGTTTCAGTTTCAGAATGATGCAGAAATGGTGCCTGGTTTTAGAGACTGGGTGGATGGTAGCGATAAATTGAGAAATGGAAGTTTTTGCGGTAGGGAATTTATATTCAACACAGAAGGATTGCATTGTCAGGGTAAATGATTCTAGAAATATGTAAGTGCTCAACTTGAAACCACAGATTTGGTGGGCTGGGTCGGTGATAGGGTATTGTGGAAAGGAAAGATGTTGGCCAGTGTTTACAAAGTTACAGTCGGATAGGATGGACAAATTTGTGGTGTCTTGTTATACAGTATGGTGATTATAGTTAATAATAGTATATTGTTTAACGCCAAATAACTAGAGAGTTATAAAAGTTCTTATCACAAAGAAATGATAGACATTGTAGGTGATGGAGGTTCTAATTACCCTCATTTGAACCTCTACAATGTGCAGATGTATCCAGACATCACATCATACCCTATAAATACACACAATTAGTATTTGTCAATTGAAAACTTTTGAAGATCCAGCTATTTTGTGAATACTGACAGGGAATGTTTTCATGGAGATGATAATATAACCATATGGATACATTAAATGGTTTGATCAGTTTCTGCTATGTACATGTGTTGCAATATGCTGAACCCCATAAAATTACATAGTGATTTAACATAGTGATCAAAGGTGTTTTTTTAAAGACTTATTTATTTATTTGAAAGAGTTACACAGAGAGAGAAGAAAAGGCAGAGGCAGAATGAGAGAGAGAGAGAGAGAGAGACAGAGAGACAGAGAGAGAGAGACAGAGAGGTCTTCCATCCTCTGGTTCACTTCCCAATTGGCTGCAATGGCCGGAGCTGTGCCTATCTGAAGCCAGGAGCCAGGAGTTTCTTCTTGGTCTCTGATGTGGGTGAAGGGGCCCAAGGGCTTGGCCATCCTCTACTGCTTTCCCAGGCCACAGCAGAGAGCTGGATTGGAAGTGGAGCAGCTTGGACTTGAAATGACGCCCATTTGGGATACTGGCACTACAGGCGGCAGCTTTACCTGCTATGCCTTAGCACCAGCCTCCAAAAGTGGTTTTTAAAAAATAAAGAAAACTAAATAGTGCTTCAATAACAAATAACCTGATAGGTAAAAGGCTCAAGGTGAGTTGCTTTCTAAGCCACAGAAAGGGGAAGTGGGAGAAGAGACAACAAATAAAACAATCACTGCCTGTGTCTCAGAGCCCTACAGTGAGGAAAAAGGAATCAACTCAAAGGACCAAATGAGAAAATTAGGCCAAGTCAGATGACAGCCGCAATATGCACCACAACTCCCAGTTGAATGTTAGTAATATTATGAGTAACCCTTGTATGAACACAAGCAGAGACTGGAAATCAAACTGAAATAGACGGAGGAGAAATTAAGAGGTACTGATGTGGTCAGATAGATTTTTGAAACTTATTTTGAGGCTATTCAATACAAACACAAAGAAATTGGGAGTCAAGTGGAGGAATGCTCTCTGTTGTTATTCCATTGAAAATAGAGAGATTAGAGATTGTTTACACACAATGAAAAAGAAATGTAATATTCTCCCACATGATTAGTTTCCAATGTGTACAACATAAACTAGGGATACCTGTATATATGAGTATTTCCAAATTCAGCTGCCCAATAAGACAATCTCTTTTCTGCTGTGTCAATAAACTCACTAACACACAAACACACACACAAAATGATGTATATTGCTTGATACTTCAATTTTTTCTGTCTGCCCATTATGGGAGGAGTCAGGAGTTGCAAGTATAGTTCCTTCCTGTGTGTGTGTGTGTGTGTGTGTGTGTGTGTGTAAAGATTTATTTATCTACTTGAAAGTCAGAGTTACAGCATTGGAGAGAGGGAGGGAGTGAGACAGAAAGAGAATGAGAGAGAGAGAGATCCTTCATCTACTGGTTTAATCCCCAGATTCACAAAAATCAAGGCTGAACCAGGCCAAAGTCAATAGCCAGGAGCTTCATCCAGGTCTCTCACTTTTTGACAAGGACACAGTCATTGGCCAGTCTTCCTGCTTCTCTTTACAGGCCACCAGCAGATAGTTTTATCAAAAATGGAGCTGCCAGGACAGGAACCTGCATGACATCAGAGGTGTGGCATTCCTGATATGCCATAATGCCAAGCCTGAGTGTGTATGTTTTTGTGTGTATTACTGAAAGTGAGAGTGTGAGCTATGGGTGGGTAAGTAGATCCATTGGAACGTGTTTAGCAAGTGTTTGTGAGAATAGATATTAACAAGCATATTTGAGTGTGAGAAGCAAGGGATGAGTGAAAGGCTGAGAGAGAGAGAGAGTTTCCGTGGAAGACAGAATGAATAAGAGTTAGAGATGAGGAGGGGAGTCAGACTGAGAAAGATTGATAAACTAGCATGTATGTTAATGTGCATGAATAGGTGTGAGTGAGAATGGGAATGGAAGTAACATAAATGTGAGTGTGTCTCTGTGATTGTATGAAGTGTGTGAGATGTGAGGATTCTTGTGTCTGAAGGTATATGTGATTGCGATGCTGTGTCAGCTGGTGAGAGAACCAGGTGAACCAGATGAACATGAAGTCTACTCTCATCAAACTGGAATTCTAGTTGGAAAAAAATGAACAAAAATACAAATAAGTTGTTATGATGTGTGAGATTAACCAAGTGATTTTTTTAAAATATGGAAAATAGGGAAAAGGGGACTGTGTATTGAAGAGGAACTGAAGGTTTCCTGTGGGTAGTCGTACTTAGGCTGGTCTACTAGAAATTTTCACACTATCTTGCTTCTTACATTTTCTCAAAAATTCCTTGTATTTTAAAACAGCTTTATTTAAAGCTTTTATTTAAAGAATATAAATTTCCAAAGTACAGCTTATGGATTACAATGGCTCCCCCACCCACAACTTCCCTCCCTCCCGCTACCCTCCCCTTTCCCGCTCCCTCTCCTCTTGCATTCACATCAAGATTCATTTTCAATTCTCTTTATATACAGAAGATCAGTTTAGTATATATTACATAAAGATTTCAACAGTTTGCCCTCACATAGAAACACAAAGTGAAAATACTGTTGGAGTACTATTTATAGTATTAATTCACAATGTACAGCACATTAAGGACAGAGATCCTACATGATTTTTTTAAAGAATTGATTAATTATCTATGCAATTTCCAATTTAACACCAAGATTTTTTAATCATTTGCAATTATCTTTATATACAGAAGATTGATTCAGTATATACTATGTAAAGATTTCATCAGTTTGCACCCACACAGAAACACAAAGTTTAAAATACTGTTTCAGTACTAGTTATAGCATTACTTCACATTGGACAACACATTAAGGACAGATCCCGCATGAGACATAAGTACACAGTGACTCCTGAAGTTGATTTAACAATTTGACACTCTTGTTTATGGCATCAGTAATCTCCCTAGGGTCTAGTCATATGCTGCCGAGGCTATGGAAGCCTTTAGGGTTCGCTGACTTCAATCTTATTCCGACAGGGTCATAGTCCAAGTGGAAGTTCTCTCCTCCCTTCAGAGAAAGGTACCTCCTTCTTTGATGGCCTGTTCTTTCCACTGGGATCTCACTCACAGAGATCTTTGATTTAGGTCATCTTGTTTTTTAGAGTGTCTTGGCTTCCCCTGCCTAAAATATTCTCATGGGCTCTTGAGCCAGATCCGAATGCCTTAAGGGCTGATTCTGAGGCCAGAGTGCTATTTAGGACATCTGCCATTCTATGAGTCTGCTGTGTATCTCACTTCCCATGTTGGATCATGCTCTCCCTTTTTGATTCTATCAGTTAGTATTAGCAGACACTAGCCTTGTTTGTGTGATCCTTTTGACTCTTAGTCCTATCATTATGATCAATTGTGAACAGAAATTGATCACTTGGACTAGTGAGAAGGCATTGGTACATGCCAACTTGATGGGATTGAATTGGAATCCCCTGGCACGATTCTAACTCCATCATTTGGGGCACGACTGATTAAGCATGTCCCAAATTGTACATATCCTCCCTCTTTTATTCCCACTCTTATATTTCACAGGGATCACTTTTCAGTTAAAATTTAAATACCTAAGAATAATTGTGTGTTAATTACAGAGTTCAACCATTTTTGTAACAGTGGCAAACATGATGGAAGTACATTTTATATTTACCTAACTTGAACTGGATTTGAATATTCATTATGGATTTTATGTTGAACAAATCGCAGCTGCCAAATGCAAGCCAAAGCATACAAACAAAATATAGCTTTGGGACTCTTAGTTGGATCTGTGTAGTAATTGATGTGTTAATTGATATGAGCTAGATTAAAATATTCTCCACTTAAAAAAAAACTAAAATACCTAAAGACTTAAAGAAAGCATGAATTGATCGAGCAATCTCTTTATGTTTAAGTTAATATGTTATTTTGAAAAGCATTAAAACATTTAAATTTATAGATGTAATATACTTAAAAACTGGACAAATATTCAGAGTTATAGTTTGATGCCAAGTTTGAAGTTTAGTGTCAGAGATGTAAAAGAGGATCGCAAAATATTGTAACCAAATTTAAGAGAAATTCATTGATTTTAGTAGAAAATATATATAGACTAATAACAACTTGAAATTGTTGTAGGCTGAATCAGAGATACAAGCATACTATTTTTGTATTGCAATTCTAATTATAATGTTTCTAGTATATTTTATTATCTATATAGCACATCCACCAATGAAACACTACATGTTCAATATATTCCAAGGGTATAATAAAGCATACTAAAGCTTTTGGTTCAAGGTTTCTGGTATGCTGTATCAGGCTGTGAGGGCTATTCAAGCTGTGGTTCGGTTTGTATTACCAAACAAAAGAAGTGTTTATTGGCTCCTTCCCAATCTATCAGCATTTAGGCATTGTTTAATTCAACACATCACCTAGAGATCTCATTCATTCCAAAACATTAAGTGTAATACTTCTTTGCAAATACTCCAAATTTTATCAGTAAACTGTCATTTCTTTTGATATCTTAAACTCACTAACTGTTGGGGATTTCTACTTTGCCCTCCCCAAATCAATTCAAATGAATTTTTTTTTAAAGGCACAGATTAATGCATACCTACATAAGCACACTAAAAATTAATTGTAATTTCCATCTCATCCATATTCCCTCAGTTTTGCTTCAACACTATGCAAGGTAACCTTATTTCAATTTCTCTTTGTAAATAGAAACTATAAACAGTTTTCCTCACACATAACTTTCTCCCAATCTAAATAATTCACAGTTCTGCAGAGTGATCAATCTTTATAAACTTTCTGCAGCAGTTTTCCAGCTATTGTTTTTTTTGTTTTGCCCTCAGCAAACTCTTTGCATCTGCTGTGACTTCTGTGCTTCCTTTGTGCCTGTTTTACAAGTAATCTTATTTAAGACTCATTTTAAATTAAACTTTTTATTACACCTTTTTATTGACTACCAAATGTGAAAGTAATTTCCCTTTGCTCTAGAATCATAGAAAATGAAAAATAAGCAGTTCATTTTATTTGCACTTTTTAAGCCTCTGAAATTGGCAAGATTTAAATAGAACATATGGAAGAATGGTTGCTCATCACACTGTTGCCGCTACTCTGTGTCATGGAAGATGAAAAATCCGGTTGAATTTTGTTTCTCTGAGTTTTAAAAGAATCTGCACATCCAACTTCAAAGTGAATTATACAGTCAAATGGGTTCCCAGGTAGACTAAAAGATGCTTAATATTCAAACCAATAATCACAAACAATTACTTTAATGGCAGTAAGAAAAACTGTTTTCCTAATAATAGCATTTCCTTTTTTCCCCTCATATCTTAATTACCACTTTATAAGTGCATTTATCTTGTGATTTCTGAAGCAGACAACTTGTTGGAGAAAGTGCATATGAAGCAACCTTAATATTTATGTAATAAATTTAAATCAACCCTTTTCAAGTGAATTGCATGCTAATTTGAGATATTCAGATTGAGAAATACAACTTATTGTGATTATATCTGGATTGTGATAAGAAGAGATTTTATTAATATACTACATTTTAGAGCATTAGTAGATTTGCAGAAAATTGAGTGTTGAATCCACAGAATTCTCACATAACATCTCCTCACACTTTTATTGACAGCTTGAAATACTAGAATTATTAGAAATAATAGAACACTACTTTTTAAACGATTTTATAGAATGTTATTTATTATGGGGCTCAACAAATGGATAAAGTCATACATCTACTCTTACAGCACCAAACTAACTTCATTGCCTTAAAAGATGTCTGCTCTCCACTTGTTTTTCTGTTTATCCTCCTGTCTGAGACTTTGTGCCTTTTGATCAAAATCTCCCAATTTCCCCATCCCTAAGGCTCTGGTAACTGCCATTCTGCTCTCTGCTTCTATGAGTTTGATGGCTTAAGATTCCACATATTGAATCACTCATTTATCTGCTAGTGGACAATTAAGTGTTTAGTATTCTTTGTGTATTTTGAATGCATGATCCTTCACAGGCATGTGTTTTGCAGATGTTTATCTGTGACTTGTATTTCTTTCACAGAGCAAAATATTTTAAATTTAATGAGTTACATATTGTCGTTATGTCTTCCATGTATCACACTTTCAGTATTGTATCAAAAAAGACACCATGGAAACTAAGGGCACATAATGTTCTCCAAGTTGCCTTATAGAAATTTTATTGTTTTGGGTTTTACATTTAGTTCTGTGACACACTTTGAATTATTTTTATAGAGTGATAAAGTGTCTGAATTTATTTTTAGTATTTTATAAGTACATTCTTATAATTTATGTATATTATTCCTGAAGGTACTTTTTCACTTGAATTTCAAGTTGTTACAACACTATTTGTTGAAAAAGCTATACTTTCTCTATTGAATTGTCTTAATATTTTCTAATCTTAGTTAACTATGTTTCTGTAGGTCTCCATCACTGATCACTATTCTTTTCATTGATGTTTGTCTGTTCTTCTCAGATACTACACTGTCTTCATTACTGTAACTCTATAGTAAGTCTTGAGGTAGAGTAATCGATTAAATAGATTAAATAGATTAAAACCCTAAATGTAATAGATTAATAGTAATAGATTAAACAGATTAAAACTCTAAATGCAGTACCTGCCACTGTGAAAGTCCTTGGTCTTAGCAGTGATTTCTTGGATCTGACACTATAACACAAGTAACTAAAGCAAACTTAGCCAAGGGATACTATATTAAAAAAGAAAGCTTTTTCAAACTAAAGAAGCATCCAGTACAGTGAAAAGACCACCATCCAAGTGACTGTAAGTATTAGTATATTGTAGATCTTAAATAGAGTCAATATGCAAAACATGTTCCTACAACTGAATAGCAACACACACAGCAACACACCACAAATAACCCAAGTGAAAACAGGAGAGACTAGACTAGTCATTTCTCTAAGAAAGTAATAAAAATGGCCAACAATAACCCAAAAAGTCATTCCTTATCTCTAATCAGCAGAAAAAAGGCAAATTTATTTATTTTTTAAAATATTTTTTATTTGAAAGTCAGAGTTACACAGAGAGAGGAGAGGCAGAGAGAAAGAGAGAAAGAGAGAGAGAGAGAAAGAGAGAGAGGGAGAGAAAGAGAGAGAGGTCTTTCAACTGCTGGTTCACTCCCCAATTATTTGCGACGGTCTGGAGCTGTGCCGATCTGAAGCCAGGAGCCAGGAGCCTTTTCTGGGTCTCCTGCAAGGGTGCAGGGGCCCAAGGACTCTGTGCACCATTGTACTCCTTGAATAGCAAATTGTCATTTTTCTCTCCCACCATTCTACTCCTTGCTTATATGAGTTGATTATTTCAGACACTTTAGTTAAATGCCATAATATAGAATTTATTGTTATCTGATCGCCTAATTTCAATAATGATAATGTCTTTCATGTTATCAAAGATGGAAGAACCTCCTTACTTAAAAGGTTGAATACTATTCTATTGTACATGCATAATAATAAATAATACAAATAAATAATACATCAATGGACATTTATTTCCATATCTTCTCTACCTGTGAATAATACCATGATTACCATTCTCCTTTTGATAATAATTTCAGTTATTTTAACTAAATATATGGAAGTGTGATTGCTGGACCCTAAGGTGATTCTATTTTGAATTTTTGAGGAAACCCCATATAGTATTCCTTAGTAGCTGTATCATTTGACTCCCAGCAATAGAACTTAAATGTTTCAAGGTCAGCAATGACAACACTTGGTATTTTGTTATTGCCATTAGTTCCTTCTTTGATCCTTTTTACTGTAATATAATTTTTATGTTACCTCAAAAACTAAAAAAATAAAGGGAAGGATGAAAGAGAATGGAAGGAAAAGAAGGAGGTAGGGAGGAAGGAAATATCATTATGTTCTTAAACTGTATTGACAAATCACATTCAATCTGTTAAAAATAATTAAAAATTAAAATAAAAAAATTTAAAGTAGCCATCTTCCCAAAACGGATTGTTAATGAATATAACCAGACTACATAAAAATGTGACGAGAATAGCTCAAGTAGGATTTGCAAATAAGGAATTTATACCAAGTAAATATATGAAACTTTCAAAAGATTGATAGCAATGTGTGACTTATTGTACCATTTCATTTTCCATGTGTTGGTAATAAAAGTTATTTTGATAAAAAGTTTTTGTTTGTTATAATAATCATGTTAACATGTGTGAGGCAATATTATGTTATAATTTAAATTTGCAGGGCCAGTGCTGTGGCACAGTGGGTTAAAGCCTTGGCCTGAAGCGCCTGGCATCCCATATGGGCGCCAGTTCCAGACCCATCTACTCTACTTCTGATCCAGCTCTCTGCTATGGCCTGGGATAGCAGTATACAAGGAGTAGAATGGTGGGAGAGAAAAATGACAATTTGCTATTCAAGGAGTATGATGTTTCAGTGTTCAGGATGTGTAAGTTCTAGAAATCTCCAGAAAACATACCATGCCCATAGTTAACAATGTTCAATTGTGCAGTTAGAAATTGCTAAAAGGCCTGATTCCTATCAAATATTCTTACCAACAAAAATATATATGTAATGAAACACAACTTATTTTACCACAGAGTTTGGGTAGCACTGTTCGAAGTTTCTTTAGCTTAACAGATTTATCTCATACAGTTCCCTTTATATACATTCTAATATGGAAATCTTGACACTCGGAAATTGCTTGCATTAGCCTTTTTTTAATGTGTAAAATGTTGAATTACTTTTGGCCATGCATTTTTTTAATAACTGGCAAAATAAGTGAGTGTGGTGTCTACGTCAGTCTGCCTATCTGAAAGCTGTTTCCCCTGTGCATATGTACAGTAATGGGAGGTGGCAGAATGCACATAAGATATTCTTATGGTACAGTGGTGTTGTTATAAGTCAGCTACAAAAAAATATTATGAGCTGGGATTGAAGAGGAGCAGCTGGGACATGAACCGACACCCATATGTGATGTCAGCATTTCAGGTGGTAGCTTAACATGATAAGCAAACAATGCTGGCTCCATAACAATTTCAATACAATAAAACTAGGAAATTTATTAGAATATTCAGATTTCATTGAACTTTTGATTAATATTCTCTTCGGATATTTACATATATATTTTTTAATCTGAGCTCCCACATATAAGGAGAACATGCAGTATTTATCTTTCTGTGTCCAGCTTATTGCAACAACAACAAAATCAAAAAGCAAAACAAAATATGAGAAAGAAGTACATGTGAGTATCAATATTGTTGTGAATATAGTTTTGTCCAATGTTTTCTATATCCTTGTCAAACCAAAGGTTGAGAATGATATACTACTTTATTGTTTTGAAACTTTCGGTGTATGAATGTCCTCATATTTTTATTTGATTTTTGTTTATAGCCCTTACCTATTTTCCTGCTCAACTAGAATCTTTTTACTTATACTCATTGAAATCTGTTTTTTAAAGATTTATTTACTTGAGAGGCAGAGTGACAGACAGAGATAGGGAGAGATAGAGAGAGAGGTCTTCCATCTGTTGATAGTTCACTCTTCAAATGGCCACAAAGGCCTAAACTGGGCTGATCACAAACCAGGAGCCAGGAGTTTCTTCTGGGTCTCCCATGTGGGTGCAGGAGCCCAAGCACTTGGGCCATCTTCCACTACTTTCCCAGGCATTATCAGAGAGCTGGATGGGAAGAGGAGCAGCTGGGACTAGAACCTTCACTCATATGGGATGGCAGCACCACAGGTGGAGACTTAACCTATCATGTCAAAGTGCTGGCTGCTTATTGAAGTCTTTATTTACTGGAGCATTAAGCCTTTGCTTATAATGTAATTAAAATATGTTTCCGCACAAATTAAAAAACAAAAAGATTAAAGGAAGGAAAGAAAGAAGAAAGGTAGGTGGGAGGGAGGGGAAGTGGGAGGGAGGAGGGAGGGAGGGAGGAAAGAATCAAAAACCAGTGAGGGATAGGCAAGGACGATAGGAGTGAAGGAGGGAAGGAAGAAAGAAATACTGTATCCTTTGAATTTTATTTGTGAACTACATTGAATCGCCTCTCTGTATTGCTATCACATAAATATGACAAAAATAAAGCATTAAAAACATTTTGTGCACAACATACATACTAGACTTTATCTTTGTTCCTTTTTTTTTTTTGTTCTTAACATATCCTCCACTATCCTCAATGATAGAGTTCAGCTCTTTATTATCTTTGGAAAGAGTTTTCCAGAATTATGTTTCACATCTATTGTTTATACAGCTTTAGGTGAAATCGTGAAAGTAACTCATATTGATCTACTGATATCAATGTGAAGAGACTATAAAAGAAAAACACTCAATATATTTCTAATTTTTACCATTTTTAGTTATGCTAAATATTGAAATTAATTTAGTTCACAAAGAAAATGTTCAGTTTTTTCCTGATGGAAAGATGGTTTAGGAAATATTTGTAAATAATGACATTTATAAGAAAAAAAGAGCAGGTTCTCGGCTTTTAAGCGATTAGAGAATGAATTGGTCATTCTGAAATGCTACCAAAAATGATTTCATAGCCTAAAAAAGAGAATTCTGCAACATGCATCTATTTAAAGTAACTTCTTGGTGTGTGATATGAAAGGCCACCAGAAAAATGTCCAACACCAGAGTAAAGGAAAAATTTATTGTTGGAGGACAAGGCTCCCTCTTGGTGCACAGGAGAAACAGTAGCCCATACAAGGGGAATAGGTGTTATACAGCTTAGCAGAGGAAGTAAGAATGTGAGCCATTCTAACCGGGATGAGGTGAAACCTCATTGTGGTTTTGATTTGCATTTCCCTGATTGCTAGTGATCTTGAACATTTTTTCATGTGCCTCTTGGCCATTTGGATTTCCTCTTTTGAGAAATGTCTATTGAGGTCCTTGGCCCATCTCTTAAGTGGGTTGTTTGTTTTGTTGTTGTGCAGTATATTGATCTCTTTGTAGATTCTGGTTATTAATTCTTTATCTGTAGCATAGTTTGCAAATATTTTTTCCCATTCTGTCAGTTGCCACTTCACTCTCCTGACTGTTTCTTTTGAAGTACAGAAACTTCTCAATCTGATGCAATCCCAATAGTTAATTTTGGCTTTGAATGTCTGTGCCTCCAGGGTCTTTTCCAAGAAGTCTTTGCTGGTGCCAATATATTGCAGGGTTTCTTTGATGTTCTCTATTAATTGATGGTGTCAGGTTGAGTGGATTTTTGTGTAAGGTGAAAGGTAGGGGCCTTGCTTCATGCTTCTGCATGTGGAAATCCAATTTTCCCAGCACCATTTACTAAATAGACTGTCCTTACTCCAGGGATTGGTTTTAGATCCTTGATGAAATATAAGTTGGCTGTAGATGTTTGGGTTGATTACTGGTGTTTCTGTTCTGTTCCATTGGTCTATTCATCTGTTTCTGTACCAGTACTATGCTGTTTTGATAACAACTGTTCTGTAGTATGCCCTAAAATCTGGTATTGTGATGCCTCCGGCTTTATTTTTGTGTTACAAGATTGCTTTAGCTATTTGAGGTCAGCAGTGTCTCCATATGAATTTCAGCATCATTTTTTCCAGATATGAGAAGAATATCTTTTGTATTTTGATTGGTATTGCATTGAATCTATAAATTGTGTTTGGGAGAATGGACGTTTTGATGATGTTGATTCTTCCAATTCATGAGCATGGAAGATCTTACCATTTTTTGGTATCCTCTTCTATTTTTTTCTTTAAGATTTTGTAATTTTCATTGTAGAGATCTTCTCTAAACCTGGGAAATTTTCTGCTAGTATCTTCTAATCCTTTCTCTCTTTCCATGCCTTCAGGAACTCCTAGAACCTGAATGTTAGTTTTTTTAATAGTATCCTGTAGATTCCCAACAATATTTTTTTAGATTTCTAATTTCCTCTTCTTGTCTTTGGTCTGACTGTTTCCTTTCCTGTTCTCTGTCTTCTAAGTCCGCTATTCTCTCTTCTGCTTCACCCATTCTGTTTGTAAGGCTCTCTAATGTGTTTGTCATTTGATCTATTGAATTCTTGATTTCATTATGATTTCTCATCACTATCACAGTTTGATGTTCTACTAGTTGTTTCATTTCATTTTGATTCCTCCTTAATATTTCATTTTCATGAGAGAGATTTTCTATCCTGTCCAGTAAGGATTTCTGTAGTTCAAGAATTTGTTTTAGAGTACTTGTTAATATTCTTATCAATTTTTGAGATCCGTTTCTTGCATTTCTTCTGTCTCATCATCTTCATAATCTTGAATTGGGGTGTCTTGTTCATTTAGGGGCATCATAGTGTCTTCCTTGTTCTTGTTTCCTCAGTTTCTGCATTTGTTGTTTGGCATATTGGAGATATTCTTTGGTTTCTTTGCTGTAGTCATTTTTCTCGTTATACTATGACTCTAGATTAAGTGGACTGTCTGCTTTTGATGGATCCTTAGAGGCTTGTGATGGGTGTGGCCAGAGAGCTCTGTTTGGTTCTTCAGGGCTAAGGGTGTGCCAAAGGTGACTCACCCAGGTTGTTCTCTCTCTTGCTTGCTCACTCTTTTTCTCTCTCTCTCTCTTTTTTTGACTCAGAAGGGAAGTAATTCCACACAGCTGAGTGGAATTGAGGGTAGTTGATATATGAAATCTGGCCCCTGTGGGTATTCTTCTGCTCTATCCCAAGGACTACACAAACGGTCTATGCAGCCCTCAGTGTGATTTCAAATTTCTCTGCAGTCTCCCACGGGGTTGCCAAGGTTACCAAGTTTGTGTGCTCTGTGAGTTCTGTTGCCCACCCTCAGATTTTCACAGTCTCAGTTCTTTAGCTCCACACTTTACTCGGTCCTAAACTCCTTTTATTTCTCCCCAGCAGAGTCAGGTTTTTCTGCTTGGTTAATGGAGGGCTCTGCTTTATGTATGTCCAAAATGGCGCCTGCTCTTTGTCTTGCTCAGCTTTGTAAGGTGAGAGGAGAGAGAGCCTCGTGTCCATGCCGGTTCCCCTCATTCATTCATTTCTTTCTCTCCTCCAGTCAGCCTGGTGAATTTTCCCCAGTGAGGCTTCAAGCCTCGTTCCCTCTAAGCTCTTTCTGCTGTTTCCCCACCAATGTATCTCAGGCTACCGAGGTATTTGCCTCACCTCCCCTCCAGCGCTGGTGTGCGGACTCCGTGGCTGGGCTTCTGAGCTGTGGGCGTCCTTGCTCTCCCTGTAGGTCCTCTGTGTCACATCCACTAGATCCGGAAGAGTTTCCTCTGCAATTTTTTTCCCGAGCCTTTCCCTAAGACTACAGTAACTCCACTTTTATTAAACTGTCTTTTCCCAGACTATCAGTGCGTGCCCTCACTATACCGCCATCTGGCTCCACCCTGAGTTTTTTCAGTTTTGAACTATTATGAATAAAGCTGCTCTAAAACTCCATTAGAAGTTTTTTTTTGTGTGAAAATCAGCCTTAATTTACCTAGGAGAGATGCTCAAGAATACATTTTCTGTATATGCTTTATTAAATATACACCAAGTATTTCACATTTTTGAGTAGTTGAAAATTGTACTGCATTTAAAATTTTACTGTCCAAATATTTATTCCTATAATATGGAAATACAACCGATTTTTACATGTTGGTTTGTAACCTCACACCTTATGAACTCACTTGTCAGAATTATAAAGTTGTACATACATTGGTTATTCTACATTGATAATCATTTCATCTCTAAACAATGTTTTATTCTTTTCTTTCACACATCTAATAATTTTATTATCTGTCATACCTAATTGTGGTAATTAGAACCTTAAATAAGAATGCAGAGATTGCATCTTACCTATCTGATTTTAGGAGGGATTCTCTCAGTCTTTTACCATTAAATACAATATGAGCACATGTTTCTGGTAGATATTCTTTATCAAGTTTAGGATATAACCCATGATTTCATTCCTTTTTCCTGTTGCTATCATGGATTTTTATTGTATCTTGCATTATCAGTATATATTTAAATGAAAATGTGTGTTTTCTTTTTTACGATCCTATTATGATAAACTACACTGATTTATTTTAGAATATTGAAACTTGTTTTTCTCCTTTGATAAATATCACTTGCCCACATTAAATATTTCTAAATGTTTCTGATAAAATGGATCTGATAATATTTTATTAAGACTTTTAGAGTCCAAATTCATGAGAAATATAGGTTCATGGTTTAACCATACAAACATTGCATTGAATTTTGTATCTGTTTTCTGTTTTTAATAATTTGTTATTTATATAAAATGAACAAATTTCATGTATTTCATATATAAAGGTTTAGGAGCATAATGATACTTCCCATCATACTCTTCCTCCTGCCCACACTCCCACTTTGTTCTCCTTCCTTATTCCTTCTTTTCATTTTTACAAAGAAATTATTTCAGCTTATTTTAGAATAATAAGCTTAGCCCTCCACTAAGTAAAGAATTCAACGATAGTAATATGAAAAAACATTGTTCCTCAACATTGGAGACAAATCTGCAAAAAATAATCGAAGCTTAAAATTTAAAATTCACTCACTTACATTACATATTTTTGTATTCAATTAGTTACCTCAGATCTAGGAAAACCTGATATTTGTCTTTTTGGGACTGGCTTATTTCAATATGTATAATAGTTTTCAGTTGTATCTATTTTATTGCAAATGATAGGATTTCATTCTTTTAACAGCTAAGTAGTATTCCATAGGGTATATATACCACATTTTCTTTATCCAGTCCTTAGTTGATGGACATCTAGGTTGATTCCATATCTTATCAATTGTGAATTGAGCTACAATAAACATGGGTGTACAAATTCCATTTAATATGCTGATTTCATTTTATTCAGATAAATTTCCAGGAGTGGCATGGCTAAATTATATGGTAGATCTATTTTCAGAGTTCTGAGATATCTCCATACTTTCTTCCATAGTGTCTGCACAAGTGCCCGTTCAAGTCCTTTGCCCATTTCTTAACTGGATCATTTGTTGTTGACTTTCTTGAGCTATTTATAGATTCTGGATATTAATTTTTTATCAGTTATGTAGTTTGCAGATTTGTGTCCCATTCTGTCAATTACCTTTTCATTTTGTCAAGTATTTCCTTTGTAGTGTGGAAGCTTCTTAGTTTGATATAATCCCATTAGTCTATTTTTATTTTCATTGCATGTGTTTCTGGGGTCTTTTCCAAGAAGTCTTTGCCTATGCAAATGTCTTGCACAGTTTCCCTCAACATTCTGTGATTTAATGGTATCAAGTCATAGATTCAGATGATTGATCCATTTTGAGTTGATTTTATATAAAGTGTAAGGTAGGGATCTTTTTTCATACTTCTGCATATGGAAATCCAATTTTCACAGCGCCATTTGTTGAAGAGACTGTCCTTTATCCAAGGATGGATTTTAGCTCATTTTTCAAATATTAGTTGGTTTTAGATATTGTGTTATAGGAATTCTGTTCTATTTCATTGGTCTAAACATCTATGTGCCACTACCAGACTGTTTTGATTATTACAGCTCTATAGTACACTTTGCTGCCTCCAACTTTGATTTTGTTGTTTAAGATTTCTTCAGATATTTGGAGGTCTCTTGTGTTTCCGTATGAATGTTAGCACCAGTTTTTTCTAGATCTGTGTGAATATCATTGGCATTTTGATTGAGATTGCATTTAATTTGTAAATTGCTTTCAGTAGTATGGACATTTTGATGTTATTAATTCTTCTAATCAAAGACCATGGAAGATTTTTCCATTTTTTGTGTCTTATATTTCTTTCTTCAATGTTTTGTAAGTTTCATTGATCTTACAAGTTCTTTCTCAGTCATGGCATTTTCTGTATATATAAAGGCTATTGATATGTGTGTGCTGATTTTATACACTGTAGCTTTACCAAACTCTCCAAGAGTTCCAATAGTCTCCTATTGGAGTATTTTACTTCCCTCAAATATCAGATCATGCTATCTGGAAATAGGGATATTTTGATTTTTCCTTTTCCAATTTATATTCTTTGATTTCTTTTTCTTGCCAAATGCTCTAGCTAAAACATCCAGAAGTATATTGAATAGCAATGGTCAAAGTGGTCATCCTTGTCTTATTCCAGATCTTAGTGGAAATGCTTCCATCTGTCCCCCATCAACATTGTTAGCTACGGATTTCTTCTATATTGCGTTATTGTGTTGAGAAATGTTGCTTCTATACTCAATGTGCTTTTGGTTTTTTTGTCATGAAAGGTTGTTATATTTTAGCTAATGCTTTTTCTGCATCTATTGAAATAATTATACTGCTTTTATTCTTCCTTTTGTTGACGTGATGTATCACATTTATGATTTGCATATGTTGAGCCATCCCTGTATACTCATATGGTCTGGGTGAATGATCTTTCTGATACGTTGTTGAATTCAATTAACTAATGTTTTGTTGAGGATTTTTGCATCTATATTCTTCAGTGATATTTGTAGTTCTTTTTCTTTGTAATTTCTTTATATGCTTTTGTGGTTAAGGTGACACTGACCTCATAGAAGAAGATTGGGAAAATTGCCTCCCTTTCAATTGTTTTTAATAGTTTGAGAAGAATTTGAAATAATTCTTTAAAAGTTTGATAGAATTCAGCAATGATGCCATTCAGTCTTGTGCTTTTCTTTGTTGGGAGGGTCTTTATTAGTGATTCAATCTCCATCTTTATTATTGATCTGTTTAGGTTTTCTAAAAAAACCTAAACCTGCATGACTCAGTTTTGGCAGACTGTATGTGTCCAAGAATGTATCCACTTATTTTACATTTTCCAATTTGTTGGCATTTAGCTGTTTGTAGTCATTCCTGATGATTATTTTATTGTTGTGGTATCATTGTTACATTTCCTTTTCTCATCCCTGGTTTCATTGATTTGGGTCTTCTCCCTCTTTCTTTTGCTTAGTTGGTCCAATGGTGCAACAAATTTTTTGTGTTTTATTTTTTCAAAAAAAAAAAGCTTTTCATTTCATTAATGTTTTTTTTTTGGTATGCTGTTGTTTTTCTAGGTCCTACAGATGCTTTGACAGCTCATTTATTTGATTTATTTCCAAATTCTTGGTATAAGAACTAATTTCCATAACTTCCCTCTTAACACTGATTTAGCTGTGTCTCATAAGTTTTGATATGCTGTATTGTCATCTTAGTTCATTTCCAGGAAATTTTAGTTTTGCTTTTGATTTCTTCTGTGACCCACTGTTAATTCAGGAGTGTGTAGTTCAGTCTCTATGTGTTTGCATATATTCTAGAGTTTTTTTTTTTTTTAAGATGTATTTATTTGAGAGATTCTTAAATTGTTAATTTCCAGCTTTAAACCACTGGCTCAGAAAGATATTTGATATACTTTCATTTTGTTTGAGTTTACTGAGATGTTGTACCTTTAGAGTCTATCCTAGAGGAAGTTACATGCACTGATGAAAGAATGTGTATTCCTCAACTGTGGGATGAAATATTCTGTGAATATCAATTACTTCTATTTGGTCCTAAGTATAGTTTAGCTGTGTTGTTTCTTTGTTGATTTTATATTTAATTGATCTGTCCATTGATCGAACCTAGGCACTCTCATACGGGTTGTATGCCTCTCTATCAATGTCATAACCACCAGGTCCACACTTCAACACTTTTAGTTTCCTGTTGATGTGATGCAACAAAGCTTTGTTGTTTCATTAATTCAGCTCTTGTATTTTAGAAGAAAAAATCCACATGATTTTTGTTTATGTCTTATATTTCTTTGCTGAGAATTTATTTAGTTATTTACTTTCAATTTGGGTGTCCTATTTTTATTTTGCATTTCATGTGGAGTTCTAATTTCTCATTAATGCATGCTTTTCATTGTTGCTTTTAATTTTTTGTGTTATTTAGTAGCACAACAGTTCTGTCAGTGTTGGAACATATGGAGTATCTCTTTTTCCTACAGTTTCAGTTTTTCTGGATCTTGGTATGATGAGAGATTTTCCATTGTAGCCTTAAAATTTTCATATCAATTATGAGACTCAGAGTCTTTTGTAAACCTCATTTTTCAGCAGCTATTTCCTGATACTACGTTTGTACAGTGCCACCTTGCCAGGGACAGAGGCAAATAGAAGTCTGTGTTCCCAACTCCATTTATATTGATATCTTAAGTCCAGAGGGTTTTTCATTACTGTTGCTCTAAGGTTGGATCCCCCTCATGGTGTCACTAAAACTGTTTTAGGGTTATCTGATTGTCACTGACTAGTGGTGACAGTAATGACTTTCCACTGTATGTGTTCTGACGCTGATCCATCTGGGAAGGGGATGGATGTCTTCTTATTGTCAAATAAAGAGGAATGTTCAGGTTCTTCAATCACACCATCTCCACTTCCAGTGCAGAAGTCAGAATGAAAGGCTCAACTCTCTATTTGGTCTTCTGTGATACCATTAAGCAGGTAGGTGAGGTCATGACCAGTCTTTACAGTGATCCTTATTTGGAGTAGAGCAGCTATTATCTGAATATTTCCTGTCCCATGAGGTTACCCTAGTCCTGGCCATTTACAAGAAACAGCAGGCTTTTGTTGGGACATTTTTCTGTCTAGATATATTTGTATGTCCACATTGCCAAATTCTGCAGTTCCAAGTCCTTGAAATTTGATAGAAAAAGAAAACCTGGGAATTTACTTGATGCAATTCCTTGGGTCCTGAGTTCCCCAGTAAATATTTTGCAAGGTTTTCTGCTCACTATTCCTAGAAAAATAAGTCCTTCAGTCCCATTTTTGAACAAATTGGAAATAAATAAAAAAGTTGTGTTATATTGTTCTCCTTTTGTACTCCTTTGTTTTATAAGACAGTTTGGAATAATTTATCACAGCTTTTGTGTGGCATTGTTTTTTGCTAACTGGCCTCAAACAGGAAAAAATTTTCTTGTAATACATTTACTAATGAAAAAAGAAGTGATTCCACTGTTTCACCTTGAGTCAATTGAGTACATCTTTCCAGGAGATACAAAAACAAAGAAGCACATTTCTAAGCCAAAGATTGTATGGCTTTCCCTAAAATTGGATGTGTTCAGATAATTAAATATTATTAAGGAATAGTTAACTACTATCATTCAACAAAAGATCCTCTGACATGTATTTTCCTTCTAAGCGTAAAACAAAGCATTATTTCGTGTTACTGGAGCAATAACCAAACTCTAAGTGAATTTGCTTTGGATCTAAAAATGATCACGTTCAGTAGAAATCATTGGAATTTTATGTCAAGCAGTCCTAAATGGAGAAGCCAAAATTAAATAGTTCATATAATTTTTACACATAATTTTCCAAAATTTATTTATTTATTTATTTATTTGAAAGGCAGAGTGATAGAGAGGCAATCTCTATCTCACCTTTCTCTTTCTTTCTCTCCCTCTCTCTCTCACACACACACACACTTATACACACATATACACACACTCATGCAGAGAGAGAGAGAGAGAGAGAGAGAGAGAGAGAGAGAGAAATCTTTAATCTGCTAGTTCACTCTCCAAATGGCTGCAACAGGTTAGGTTTTGTTAAGCTGAAGTCAGGGGCCAGAAACTCCATCCTGGTCTCTTACATGGATAGCAATGGCACAAGAACTTGGCCAATTTTCAACTGCCTCCCTAGGCACATTAGCAGGAAGCTGGATCAAATGAGGGCTATCTGGAACTGGAACTGGTACTCTGAAGTGGAAGCAGACATGGCAAGTGATGACTTAATCCCCTCCACCATGATGTTGACCTCTCTTAAGTATTCTTGACACCCTAAATTAAGGCTATCTTCATTTCCTTAGACAGTAGTTTGTTTTTTTAGTGAATACACGCCAGTTTGAAGATGATTTTAGATATACAAATGGGAACTCTCATGCTATTTTGCAGTGATTTTATTGGAGTATTCTTGATGAGCAAGTACAAGAAACTGCACAGTTTTAGTAGGCAAAATTGGACGAATTTGGGCATTTGCTAACCACTGTCATCTGGTCACCACAATCAAGATAATAGGCATACCTAACCCTTCTCAGAATGTTCTTGTATCCCATTGTTTGTTCATTTGTTGTTGTTGTTGTTCACTTGCTGATTTTTAGGTAAGAACACTTAATATGAGATAACTCTGTAAACCAAATGTTAAGTGCATAATACTATGTTGTTCTGTTGTGGGGTGCACAGATTAAAAAGACAGTGGGACTTTTGAGGTCAAATTAGGAGTCTTTGTTAGCCAGCTGGCGACTGCCCTCTCACAGAGCAAGTCCAGAGAAGACAGCCCAAAGGTGCAGTGGCGGGGGTTTTTAAAGGCAGAAACTACATTCTGGTGTCCTTGGCCATTATCAAGCCAGCAAGCAGAGTGCAGAAGCCAGAAATATGCCAGTTACAGCCAGATAGGCAGACTACTATCTATAACTTGTTTCTCTCAAAGGAACGGTCCCTGCTCTGAAGCTATTACCTATAACCACTCAGACAGGTTATGTCCTGTGGTAAAACCTTAAACTCAAAACCACCCTGTCACAGTCCACTATAGATACTATGTTATGTAGCAGATCTCTAGAATGCATTCCTCTAACCAGACTGAAACATACCCATTGAAAAATAACCCCATTTCCTCCACTCCTTCAACTCTGTCTTTGTATGTTTGACTCTTGTAAGTACTTCATATAAGTAGAGTCATGTAATACTTATTTTCTGTGTGTGGCTTATTTCACTAAATGTAACTCCCTCCAAACTGATTTATGTTGTCAAAAGACACTTTCATTTTCTTAAACAGTTTTCAAAATTGAGCATTTAATCCTTCTCCAAAAACAGGATATTTCCTTAACATATTTGAGATAGATTAAAGTTTTTTAAGGAAAAAAATATCTCCAGACAGAAAGAAAGAGAGACAAAAACAGACACAAACAAAGATAATTCATCCACTGGTTTTCTCTTCAAATGCTTGCAACAGCTGGGGATGGACCATGCCAAGGCCAGGAGCTCATAATTCTATCTGGGTATCCCACATAGGGCGAAGGGAACCAAAAACTCAACTACAAATCTACAATTTCAGGGAACTTGGCAACATCAACAGCAAAGCTTTCATTGTATAATATTAGTATGAAGGAACATTTTATATTAATTCCTATATAACTGTTACACATCCACCAGATATTCACTCAGCATCTCCTCTTTACTGTGTTGGTATTATCAACCTTACTGGTGGTCTATTTTAATATATAAGTTCAATCTTTACAAACAATCATTAAATTAAACATAGCTACTAAATAATGTATTGTTGACTGTCACATTTATATAATTTGTTTTCTTTGTCGACTGGTAAGCAAGAAGTCAGTGTGTTTACATATTTGCACATCTGTCAAATTATCTGAACACATAAATCCTTGTCACATTTGGTAGAGTGTTATGAGTACTTCAAAAAGGTAATATTTATGTAAAATTTGATCAATTTCATAATTATGAAATGCAATTGCCTTAGATAAAACTCTTCTTTTTGGATTTGTATGTTCCAAAATATTAGTGAGATTATCTACATTTTTTTGACTTGAGTTTGCATAATTTTCATTCTGAAGAAAGGATGAAAATAATTTACATTGGTTTAAGATTTTCAAATTTCATACATCTTCTATTTGCCAAAAGAAAGCCTGCAGTTCAGTAGGATGTGAGAAATGATCAAAACAAGCTAAGTGCCAAAATCATGTGGAACAAAATTGTTCCCACTAGACTTGCTATGTAGACACAAATTTAAGCTAGTCAGTCTGAATTTTGTGGAGAACCCTGCAAGGGTGCTGTGCTAAAAACATGCAGACTCAAATTCCTTCCAAATATGATGGATACCACAGATGTTTTTAAAAATAAAAACAGAGCAATGCAACACCATGAAAGCTATGAATTCAATGAATATATTAGCCTATTACTTCATGATTTCATTAACTCATTGTTAATATGGTACTATAAATTATCTGATACTAAATTTTTGAGGTACTTCATTGATTAGTACACATGTGTCCCAATTTATCTGTTTTTCATTTAGAAGCTAGAACTTTCAATTTAACTTTGAAATATAATTTTGAACTACTTACTTAAAGTGAACAAATAAAATGTAGTAGGTTAAACTGGTATATGACAGAGAACAAGTGACATCTGCTGTTTTATTTCCATAATTACTGAATTGTTATCATTTTTGTTCATTTCCTTTAAACAACATTTCATTTAAGAATAGCTTTGCATGCACAAAGACAAAAAAATTGTAAGATAACAATACTAAGAATTCCATATATCCCTCACCCCATTTCCCTTATTAACATCTCATATTTAGTGTGGCAACTATAATTCTAGGAATTGTCCTTTAAGTTCAAAGGTTATAGGATTTCATTTTCTCTTTTACATTTCGCTACTTTCTTCAATAATAATAAATTTAGTGGAAGTTGTTGATCCACTAACTATCCTTCTTTCCCTTTAAGATGATGCTAGATTGAAGACTAACAGTATTTGAATTTGTTACCAACATTATTTTGAGACTCTGAAACATTTTCTTCTACTATATAACATTTCTATTTGACATTTTATTTTCCATGGATATCTTCAAAGTTAATAACATAAATAAATATTTTAAAATGTCTCCTGGATTAAAAAAAGCAAGCACATTGTTCCATTTATCTTTATAAACAATGAATGTATGCATTCTTATTAGTGATGCAGTTAACAAGTACATTGGTCCTTGTCATTTGAAATTCCTTCCTTCTTCATTTTTTTCTCAAAATAATAGGCCTGTATAATGGCCTCATTCTTGTCCTCAGAGCCTGACATCACACGGGTGTGACTTTTTTGCATGTGTATATGTTTAACATAAATGAACTCAATTTGATTTGCATAGGTAATAGTTATTGATAAGTTTTGGGAAAAAATTAAGTAATCCAAAAAGCACTGAGTTGTATAAATTACATTAAGTCGTTCAGTGAATATTACTGTGCACAATGTGAAGAATTTTGCTTTTTTAAAAAACACAAATTTGAAAATTGAAGCATATGTAAGATATGTAGGTAAACAAAGTGACTCAGGTAGAGGGCAAATAACCTTCAAAGCTTTTAAATTTGCCTATTTACAATTGGGAATACAACATAGAAACCTTAAAAATATTCTAGTAATGTTAGTGAGTAAAATATGTAAAATTTTACTAATAATGTTTGAGAATACTTAAGCAGCAGCTATTGTACAATTTATTCAACAAAATCTATAACTTTCCATATTAAGGAAATGATAGTCTGTGTGTGTGTGTGTATGTGTGTGTGTGTATGTCTGTTTTATAGTGTGTATGTGCCTTTACAATAAACACTATTAAAATGGTGCAATAAATATACACAATTGCTGAGTGTTGATAAAAAAAGTGTTTATAAATATTTAAGGAGATGAGAATTCTAACTAATGTGATTTTATCTTCACACATTGAATTTGTGTGTCAAACTGTCACATTTTACTCCAAAAGTATATGCAATAATATTTTTAAACACCTAATCCAGAGAACCTTACCCAACTAGAGAGCAAAAGAAGTTCTTGCTCTCGGAAAGAGAAAGTACGTGCAATTTGCTAAACAAACAAAGAAGAAAATGCTGTTAATGAAGCTCCAATAGTGAGGGTGAAGATGAGAGAGATTTGAGTTTAAGATGAATGAGATGTCAGGAATAGTATCTCAGCTTTTAGGACATTGATTTCTATAATGAAAAAAGTATAAGAGATTTTTTATTTGAAAATAAATAATACTTACCATAAAGGACTTGTGTGGATGTTGAAAGTTCAGTCAGAGCCACTAGAACAGTTCAGCCAAGTAACAATATTGATATTGGAGAGGAAGAAACTGTAGGTGGTTACCACTGACTGAATATTGTGTAATATTGTGTAAATAGGAAATAGCAAGGAAGAGGACGATAATGAGGATAGATGCCACTTTTCTGGCTTAATGTCTTGCTTGAATAGTTTGTTGCTGAATGGAGAAAAAGATAAAGAAAATTCAGAGACAAAGGAAGAAATGGAGTTCACAGATATCAATATAAGAAAGTGTTTTGAATAAAAATGGTAAAACAATGACTGAAGCTAATATAAAATAATAAAATAATAAATTCCACTGATTATACTCACTTGGAATTGAAGGATAACATTAGCAATGCATTTCCTGGGGCCATCACTGTGGCATAGTGGGTGACACTGCCATCTGCAGTGCCGTCATCCCATCTGGACACTGGTTCGAGTCCCTGCTGCTCCACTGCATATCCAGCTCCCTACTAATATGCTTGGGAAAGCAGTGGAAAATGGCCCAAATGCTAGGACACCTGCACCCACTTTTAAATAGAGAACTTCCTGTTCCTGTTTCCTGGCTTCAAACTGGCTCAGCTCCAGTTGTTGGGGACATTTGGGGAGTGGGGGAGTGAACCAGTGAATAGAGAAGCTCTCATTCTCTCTCTCTCTCTCTCTCTCTCTCTCTCTCTCTCTCTCTCTCTCTCCTCTCCCCCATAACCATGTCTTTCAAACAAATAAATACATCTTAAAAATGCATTTCCTAATTAGGACGGGGTTGAGGATGAATGGAGTTGGCTATCCTTCCAGTTTTTCATACTGAAAACATTTCGGTTACATTTTTTTATAACTCACATGAAATTCACCAAAGACTTCTGTTAACTTTGCATGAAGATCCATTTAGAATGTCCTTAATTGCAGTTCTCTACTGCTACTATCTTATTAAAAGCTCCATGATTTGTTGATTCCTCTTACTTCTCTTTTAAAATATTCCCCAAACATACTAACATGAGCAATCTTTTAAAATATAAAGTAGATTACATTTTTCCTCTCTTCAGTGTGTTAAAATGACTTCTCATTTTATTCAAATTTTAAAAAGAAATATGTTTACAACTTACAAGGCATTGTTTTTAGATAACTACTTTAAGCCATATCTTTCACCTCACACTTTGATTTCCTACACTACAATTGCAGTAATGGTTTATTCCTTGCCCATGCAATATGGTTCTTACCTCATGGGGCCAAGTTGGTGAAGCAGCTGATCCTTAGAAACCATTAGCATTGGTAAGTGGGGAAATAATGACTAATCAATATGTCACATGGTCAGTAGTGAGATCAAAGAGATGGGAGGCACAGACATTTGTCTTTGTAGGGAGAGATATCTAATGTGATGAAAATAATATAAACTATCCAGACTCTAGGTATTGCTTTAGAATCTTAATTGTTGGCATTCCCTTTTATATATTAAAGATGTATCTACTTATTTGAAAAGCAGGGTGGCAGAAAGAGAAGAGACAGAGAGAAAGAGAGCTCTTCCTTCCACTGGTTCACTCTCCAAATGGTCATTACAGCCATATTTGGGCCAAGCTGAAGCCAAAAGCCAGGAATTCCATCCTGGTCTCCCACATGTTGACAAGAGCACACCACTTGGGCCATCTTCTACAGCCTTTCCAGGATTACCAGCAGGTAACTGGACAGAAAGAAGTTTTGCCAGGACTAAAAAAAGCTCTCTGATATGCAATGTGGCCCCTGCAAGTAGTGACTTATCATGCTGCACTACAATGCTGGCCCCAATCTCCAATGTATCTTATATCAATTTTAGTAATAGAACCCTTAGTATTATTATTTATTAAAAAATCTTAGTGGTTTTACATTCCTTTATTAATCTTAATCATTGTTAGTTATTTTGTTATTTTTTTATCTTTCATATTTCAGGAAAGGGATTAAGTTTTAATATTTTGCTGTTTTTTCTCACACCCCTCAGTACTTACTTGTAATTCATATTTTTATATTTTAGCTGTAGGGCCATAATTTAATTAATACAATCCCCTAAACATATTCATGTGATGGTTTTGAGTAGCAAAACATCACTAGATAATGTGATGCACACTCACAAACTTCAATTTGCTAATATAAGGCATAAGTATTGATTTATCACCAACGTTGAGTTTTCCTTTCCTGAAAAGTGGACAGCTAGAGTAGGATTTAATTTCTATTTGGTGCTAGTAAAGCCCCTTCCAAATGAAGAAATGTATAGAGGAGGAAATACTAGCTCTCCCAAAGAATCTCCCATAGGAAGCATGAGAAGAGGATAAACTATTACTAAAACTATCATAGATACTAATTTCTCAATATAATTTAGTAATTCATGCTTTAAAACTTGTTTTGAACACCAGGAGTGAAGGATATTTTTGTAGAAACTTAAAATACATGAATGGAATTAAATATAAAGAATATCTCTGTGAGCTAGAAATGGAACAGAAATGCAAAGCAATGAACTGCATTGAAGTCTCACCGTTTTGTATTTCAAGTCCTGAAGAATCATTAATGGAAATGTGGTTGTTGAGATAGAAAGGAAATCACCATGATTTATAAACATATCATAACATGACTTTGATGGACACAGGTAAATTTTTTAAGTTAAACAACAGGAAGGACTCTTAGAAGGTGAAGAATGAGGGACAGAATTCATTTATTCACAATCTAAGCAAGGGTCTTTAGAGTTTGATGGAAGAGAAGTAGGAGCTCACAACACTAACTGGCTTTCTAGGATGGAGTCATACACCCACAGAATTCATGATGAGTTTTGGCATCCTGTCAATGTGCCTTTTGGGAAATAATGCTTCAGAGAAATTTAAAACCTCATGCCAAAATATGAGCCCAGAGTGGGTGGCAACACTAAACCTGGTAAGAATTTAAGATAGAGGGAGAGTGAAAACAGAGGAAACAAAGAAGCAATTCCCTAATATGAAAAAATTTCCGGGGCCAGTGCCATGGCTCACTTGGTTAATCCTCCGCCTGCGGCACCAACATCTCATATGGGTGCCGAGTTCTAGTCCCAGTTGCTCCTCTTCCAGTCCAGCTCTCTGCTGTGGCCCGGGAGGGCAGTGGAGGATGGCCCAAGTGCTTGTGCCCTGCATGGGAGACCAGGGGGAGGCACCTGGATCCTGGCTTCTGATTGGCGCAGCGCCAGCTATAGCAGCCATTTAGGTAGTGAACTAACGGAGGGAAGACCTGTCTCTCTGTCTCTCTCACAGTCTACAACTCTACCTGTCAAATTAAAAAAAAAAAAAGAAAAATTCCCATCAAAATGAACTTATAAATCAAATTGACAATGCTCATAAAGAAGCCCAATGTTTAAAAAAATAGAAAATAGAATCAACAATCAGAAAATTAATTTTTGATCTTTTTAGAAGAAATTCAGTGTAAATGTCAATCTAACAAAACATTTTAAAAATGCAAATGTTAAGAATGTCTTAAAGAGGGGCCAGCATTGTGGGACAGTGGGTTAAGTCACAACCTGCAATGCCAGCATCCCACATTGGAACACCAGTTCACATCCTGGCAACTCTACTTCTGATAAAGCTCCTTGCTAATGCTCATGGGCAAGCAGAGGATAGTCCAAGTGCTTGCGAACCTGTCACCACATGGGAGACCCATTTGTTATGGCAATCTGTGGAATGAATCAGCGGTTGGAAGATTTTCTCTCCTATCTCTCTGTCACTCTGCCTTTCAAATAAGTACAAATAAATGTTTAAAACAATTGATACATTAATAAAAATTTATAATAATTTATTAATTGCATTGAATATAATAAAATATTGACTCATTGAATTTAATTTTAAATGTGAAACCAGAGATTATATGATTTATGTAAGCATGAACAGATGGTGAATTGCTGAACTTAGGTTAGACTCCTATTGTCATATAATTCTCTGAACCGCAACGTTTAGGCTATATGAGAATAATACACAAAGCAAAAATTTAAAATGAAATTCCCAACTCCACTTCTCAGAGAAGCTTATTTTGTATATCATTGTTTTTAAAGTACATTATAACATGTATATCATGTGCTCCTGAGGCAGTTATAGTCCACTTTGAGAAACACTGAACAGATAAATGTCAAATTACAATAGTGTTTACTATAACATTATTTTCTTCTTTGTATATTTGTGATGACCAAGAACTGTATTTTGCAATCCTACTTATGTATTAAATTCTGAGAGTATTACAGGTGTTCTGGTTTTGAAGTAAAATGAAATATGCAGACATAACCTTGCCTTACCCAACGAATGTTGCTATTAAAGTTGAGAATAATAAAATTCGAAGTTATTCAAGGATTCTGAAAAGTAAATAGTAATAAGCAGAATAGGAAAGAAGACTAGAATATGAAAATTAGACTGAATTTACATTTCCCTTTTCTTTCTCCTGTGTTGAAGGAGTTTGCTTCAAAGGTTACATACTGTTTGATTCCATTTGTATGACCTTGAAACAATAGAACTGTGTTAAGAGATAACAGATCAGTGGTTGTCATGAATTAAAAGAATATTTTTATAGCAGATAGCACAAAGTACTTTTTGGGGGTAGGTTATGAAACTTTTGTTTCCAGAATATGGCTGAGTTTTAACAAATCTATAAACATTACAACTCACAGAAATGTGCAAATAAAATTGGTATTTTTATTGCATTATCAATTAAAATAACAGAGTAACATAATACTGATGCTCATTCTGTATCCAAAATAATTTTTCCATTTGATTTAGGGATAGAGGTAATTTTTTAAAGTACCACATGCAATTTCAATAAGAAAGCAAGGATAGGAATTGCTGGATGCATCTCTATTTTTTTTTTAATTTTATACCCGTCATTCTTTTTTGTAAAAGTTGATTTAACTCTTCCGGAATTCAGTTACTTTTTTCATTCTTCATTTAATCTCTTGGAGAGTTATATGCTACAGTCTCCTAAGATTTCCTTATCTGAACTACTTTAAAGGGTAAAATTTGACACTTTACTTGCCTTTCCCAATTTGACTTTATTTTCTTGCCACACATATTAACTACCATGCTTTTTAGTAATATGAAATCATAGGATCTCAGTTAAGTGCTCATGTTCTCTACCATCACATAGCTGTTTCATGGAATTGGAACTGTGACACCTGTAAATACTCAATACACTATCTGTTAGATTTTCCTCTAAACCAGATATAAAACTAAAGTTCTTAAGAAAAAGTGAAAGAATTAATTGTCTACTTTTCTGGAATGCACATTATGAGATCATTGAAAATTTTAATAAGGAGTCCAAGTAAGATAATTGTAAGAAAGAGATATTTAATGATCCTTCAATTCAGAATGTTTCATTTTGTCAGTGTCAACTTGGGGACTTTGTATAATTTCACATTTCATAGCTAATGATTTAGAGATTCCTAGTTTGGGACATAAGAATTTGTGTTTTTCAAAACCCACAAGTGATGATGATTGATGCCAATTTTGGAAATTAATGACCCATATACTTCCATTCAAAATCTTGTTAAAGCTCTTAATTTTAACTTTTTATCTAATCACCCACAAAATTACACATTAGTATCATATTGTGTTGATAGTGCTGTTTGTGCATTTCTATCATTAATTGCATTTTATGTGCAATTTATGCCCTAGATGAAGACAACACATGAAATTATTTCATGTGTACAGTTCACCACCATTATGTCCCAAGTATCATCCATTAGGAACACTTGATGAACCTACAGTGAAGAGGATTTACGTGACTTCCTCAAGACCTCAACCTACTAACTAGGTTGTTTTGACGCTTATGTTTATGATTTAACTCACAAATCTCCTATGTTTTTCATGATCAATACCACATGTCAATTTAAAAGGGGTTTATTTAACAAATTGTCAGTATCTCCTGACCATATTTCACTAAATAATGATCTTCTAAAAGTGTCGCCTATAAGTATAAGAAGCCATGATAGCCACTGATATTATAAAACTCATTGTATATTTCTTCATTTAGGGCTGAAGAAGCAATGTGGAATATGAACAACCTGAACAGAAACATCACTAGGAAATCATTTGGAAATGTATACTCCAGAATAAGGTATCATTAATATGTTTGTCTTTCACATATGATAATTATAGTGAACATATATATAGTTCTATATAATTATAGTGAACATATTATAAATAAACATATAGAATATATTTAAAAGCAATTTAATACATGTTTAAATGGAAAACCATTATTAATATTATAATTAACCCAGTAATAATTTGTAATTAACTACATTAAGTTACTTTCATAGTCAGAAATAGTGGACAAATATTTACAAGTCTTTTCAACCTGGTACTGATATTTTCCATTTATAATTATGTAAGATTATTGAAATGATAGCTTTGCATACTTTGTTTTGATATTTTTCTAATTCTGAGAATATTTGGCTATAGGTAATAAAATCAGAATAAAAACAAAGTAAGCACTGTGTCATAGTGAATGGTTGAGAAGGTGTTACAAACTCCTTTTTTCAGGTAGTTATAACAATATTTTTAGAAAACATAACATAGATAGATTCCATTATAATAGTTCTGAATCAACTATAGTATTCTATAAAGTTATTTCATCTTTAAATTAATTGGATGAATTATAATCCTTTCAGTGCTGTACTTAAGTTTCTCTAAAAATGAGTTTGAAGCTGAAAATTTGACAAAAATGAAGATAAATCTTTTTATCTTAAATAATTTATTAAGATATTTTGCCCTTGAAAGAAAAATATGTAACTGAAACAGTGAGATATTTGCAGCTGAATAATTTGCCAATATTTTAACATTAGATTCTATTACTCTACTTCACATATACAGTTGTATGGGATGTAAAATAAAAATCCTGTTCCAACAAATCAACATTATGGTCAAAGGACAAATCTCAGAATTTTTATCCCAATGTAAATATAGCTTTTGTGACAATAGTAACTATCACTGTTCACAGACCTTGAAGCATAGACTGATATATATATTCAAAGATATCACAAATTGAATTAGAACAATATACATTCAAGAACAAAAGAATTGTCTAAAGATCTTTAGATAATACTAATCTAACAATACTGTGTATTGTGTATCAGTTCATTTCACTTGTGTATCAGTTCATTTCACTGATATATCTTTAAAGTGAGAAATGTTTGTTGATATTCAAATGCAAAAAATTACTCATAATAATATTTTTTAATATTCTTTTGCTTTTATTTCTTTGTTTTTATATCTTGCTGATTTACAAAGGTATGATCAGCTACTATTATTAGATTTATTCGGAAGCACATTCAAACCTTTTTCATATATTAAATATTTTATTATGAAATATTTAAAGTTAGTGAATTAACATTTACTTTTTTACTTTGAGCACACTAAATTTTAGGAAAACAAGATGATTTGAGATCAATTCCTAAGGAATATTTTTATTATATTTTATATATCAAAAAACCTTGTTGGATTAGTGCCTTTATACATAAATTCAAGCCAACTCATTTTATTTGACATTAAAGCTATGTGTAAGGGCTGGCACAGTTACCCACTTGGTTAATCATCCGCTTGCGGTGCTGGCATCCTATATGGGTGCTGGATTCTAGTCCAGTTGCTCCTCTTTCAGTCCAGCTCTCTTCTGTGGCCCCGGAGGGCAGTGGAGGATGGCCCAAGTGCTTGGGCCCTGCACCCGCATGGGAGACCAGGAGAAGCACCTGACTCCTGGCTTTGGATCGGCGCAGCGCCAGCTATAGCAGCCATTTAGGGGGTGAACCAATGGAAGGAGGACCTTAAAAACAGTTATGTATAATATGTAAGAAAAACAGAAATTCTTTTCTTTAAACAATAGTATGGTAAATGGAGACATGGTTTGTAATAAATTTTAAAATTAAGATTCATTTAAAACTGAAGTTAAAAATCCTCTCTTACATCTGTTTTTTGATGGCAATTGCTTTAGCAACTTTTTAAGCCTCTTTTCCTCTATCACTTTGAATTTTATATAACTATTCTTAAAAGCTATGTTTTGAGATTCGATGATTGTTTACAGCCCTTGTCTCTACTATTGAGGAACAGTTTTCTTTTTCTTACTATTTGTTGAATTCTTTAAGTAGTGTAGGGTTACTCTTATGAGTATAAAATAACTGAAAGTGGGTCATTATAAAAATTAAGAGAGGGAATGTAAAAAGAATGGAAAGGAGGAGGACCATGGCAGGAGTGGAGGTAGGGTAGTGCGATCACTATGTCCCTAAATCTGTATATATGAAACACAGGAAATTTGTATACCTTAAATAAAATCATTGGGGGAAAAAAAAGCTATGTAAGGCTCTTATCCAATTTAGGGGCCAGAAATGTTTTTCTCAAGGAACAGCGACCGTCTCTTTGAAATATTGACATTAACAAAGATTTTGTTCCTTACTTTCTGTGTTAAAGGGTAAGAACCTACCTTCATTTTGCTCTAAAATTGTCCCCTGTCATAAAGATATGTGAAGTTTATTTACCCTTTGATAAAGTCAATTAGTTGCCACAGATGGTCACTCTTGTTAAAAGGCAAATCTATGATGACAAAGGATATGTGACAAATAGTGCTGTAAAGTAATCTTACTTGAAAACTAGTTACTGTTTATCTTAGTAGTATGTATGTAATGGATTGTATCTGTTTGGCTGTAAAAATGGGAGATTTTTTTCCTGTTTTTGCAGTATCTTAGTGATTGTGATATGCATCACATTCTGGTTTAAGGCTTACATATGTGATAATAAAATAGTTTTTCTTTCTTATTTTATGAAGACTTTTTCAGTGTTGGCAAAAAATCTTGTTTATAATTACATGGTACCAGCAATTCCCAGACACATGCATGCACATTCATACACACACATGTACATATCACAGTCCTTGTTTCCTCTTATTGACAGAACCTTCTGGTGAAATCATAAATTTATATGTTTGTTAATATTCAATTGTTTAAAAGTGTATATTGTAAGATGAGCAAATCCCATTTATTTTAGATATGGAATATTTTTCTTTTTTATAAAGCTTTTATTTAAAGTATATACATTTCCAAAGTACAACTTATGGATTACAATGGCTTCCCCCCCCCCCATAACTTCCCTCCCACCTGCAACCCTCCCCTTTCCTGCTCCCTCTCCCCTTCCATTCACATCAAGATTCCTTTTCAATTCTCTTTATATACAGAAGATCAGTTTAGTACATATTACGTAAAGATTTCAACAGTTTGCTCTCACATAGGGACACAAAGAGAAAAACCCTATTGGAGTACTAGTTATAGTATTAATTCACAATGTACAGCACATTAAGGACAGAGATCCTACATGATTTTTTTTAAATTGATTATCTATGCAATTTCCAATTTAACACCAAGTTTTTTTAATCATTTGCAATTATCTTTATATACAGAAGATCCATTCAGTATATACTATGTAAAGATTTCATCAGTTTGCACCCACACCGAAACACAAGTGTAAAATACTGTTTCAGTACTAGTTCTAGTATTACTTCACATTGGACAACACATTAAGGACAGATCCCTCATGAGACATAAGTACACAGTGACTCCTGATGTTGACTTAACAATTTGACATTCTTGTTTATGGCGTCAGTAATCCCCTTAGGCTCTAGTCATGAGTTGCCAAGGCTATGGAAGCCTTTAGGGTTCGCTGACTTCAGTCTTATTCCGACAGGGTCATAGTCCAATTGGAAGTTCTCTTCTCCCTTCAGAGAAAGGTACCTCCTTCTTTGATGGCCCCGTTCTTTCCACTGGGATCTCACTCACAGAGATCTCTCATTTAGGTCTTTTTTTTTTTTTTCCAGAGTGTCTTGGCTTTCCATGCCTAAAACATTCTCATGGGCTCTTCAGCCAGATCCGAATGCCTTAAGGGCTGATTTTGAGGCCAGAGTGCTATTAAGGACATCTGCCATTCTATGAGTCTGCTGTGTATCTCACTTCCCATGTTGGATCATTCTCTCCCTTTTTGATTCTATCAGTTAGTATTAGCAGACACTAGTCTTGTTTGTGTCATCCCTTTGACTCTTAGACCTATCAGTGTGATCAATTGTGAACTGAAATTGATCACTTGGACTAGTGAGATGGCCTTGGTACATGCCACCTTGATGGGATTGTATTGGAATCCCGTGGCACGATTCTAACTCCATCATTTGGGGCAGATCTGATTGAGCATGTCCCAGATTGTACATCTCCTCCCTCTCTTATTCCCACTCTTATATTTCACAGGGATCACTTTTCAGTTAAAATTTAAACACCTAAGAATAATTGTGTGCTAATTACCGAGTTCAACCACTAGTTCTAGAATAAAAAAAAATACTAAAATGGATAAAGTATTACATTGTACAACGACAGTCAGCCCAAGAGCTGAACAAGTCACTGTTACTCATAGTGTCCATTTCACTTCAACAGGTTTCCCCTTTGGTGCTCAGTTAGTTGTTGCCGATCAGGGAGAACATATGATATTTGTCCCTTTGGGACTGCCTTAATTCACTCAGAATGGTGTATTCCAGATTCCTCCATCTTGTTGCAAATGACTGGATTTCATTGTTTTTGACTGCTGTATAATATTCTATAGAGTATATGTCCCATAATTTCTTTATCCATTCAACTGTTGATGGGCATTTGGGTTGGTTCCAGGTCTTAGCTATTGTGAATTGAGCTGCAACAAACATTAATGTACAGACATTTTTTTGGTTGCTAACTTAATTTCCTTTGGGTAAATTCCAAGGAGTGGGATGGCTGGGTTGAATGGTAGGGTTATATTCAGGTTTCTGAGGAATCTCCAGACTGACTTCCATAGTGGCTTCACCATTTTGCATTCCCACCAACAGTGGGTTAGTGTCCCTTTTTCCCCACATCCTCTCCAGCATCTATTGTTGGTAAATTTCTGAATGTGAGCCATTCTCACCGGGGTGAAGTGAAACCTCATTGTGGTTTTGATTTGCATTTCCCTGATTGCTAGTGATCTTGAACACTTTTTCATGTGCCTGTTGGCCATTTGGATTTCCTCTTTTGAAAAATGTCTATTGAGGTCTTTTTCCCATCTCTTAAGTGGGTCATTTGTTTTGATGTTGTGGAGTTTCTTGATCTGTTTGTACCTTCGTTTACCTTCTTTCATGTTGATGGCTGTGTTTCTGTGTTTCTGTGTGTAACACATCTTTAAATATCTATTGAAGGGCTCAACCAGTGGCGACAAATTTTTCAATTTTTCTTTGCTATGAAAGGTCTTTATTTCACCTTCATTCACAGATGAGAGCTTCACAGGATATAATATTCTGGGCTGGCAGTTTTTCTCTCTTAGTATCTGGGCTATGTCTTGCCATTCCCTTCTAGCTTGTAGGGTTTCTGATGAGAAGTCTGCTGTGAGTCTAATTGGAGATCCTCTGAGAGTAATCTGACGTTTCTCTCTTGCACATTTTAGAATCTTTTCTTTATGTTTCACTGTGCTGAGTTTAATTACAACGTGTTGTGGTGATGATCTCGTTTGCTCATGTTCACTAGGGGTTCTATGAGCTTCCTATACTAGGATGTCTCTGTCCTTCTCCAAACCTGGGAAATTTTCTGCTAGTATCTCACTAAAAAGGCATTCTAATCCTTTCTCCCTCTCCATGCCTTCAGGAACTCCTAGAACTTGAATGTTGGGTTTTTTAATAGTATCCTGTAGATTCCCAACAATATTTTTTTAGATTTCTAATTCCCTGTTCTTTTCTTGGTTTGACCGTATATCTTCCTGTTCTCTGTCTTCTAAGTCCGATATTCTCTCTTCTTCTTCACCCTTCCTGTTTGTAAGGCTCTCTAATGTGTTTGTCATTTGATCTCTTGAATTCTTGATTTCATTATGATTTCTCGTCACTATCACAGTTTCTTATCCTACTAGTTGTTTCATTTCAGCTTGATTCCTCCTTAATATTTCATTTTCATGAGAGAGATTTTCTATCTTGTCCATTAAGGATTTCTGTAGTTCAAGAATTTGTTTTTGACAACTTCTTAATGTTCTTATCAATTTTTTGAGATCCGTTTCTTTCATTTCTTCTATCTCATCATCTTCGTAATCCTGAACTGGGGTGTCTGGTTCATTTAGGGGTATCATAGTATCTTCCTTGTTCTTGTTACCTCAGTTTTTGCGTTTGTTGTTTGACATATTGGTTTCTTCACTGTGGTGTTTTTTCTTGTTATACTATGACTCTAGATTAAGTGGACTGTCTTCTTTCAATGGAGCCTTAGAGGCTTGAGATAGGTGTTGCCTGAGAGCTCTGTTTGGCACACCCTCAACTCTCGTATTCCGGCGCTGGTGTCCCGAACTGCGGGCTCCCACATTCTCCACGCAGGTCCACTGTGATTCACTAGTTCCAGAAGAGTTTCCTCTGCTTTTCTTCCGCTACTCTTCCTTGAACCCACAGTTTCTCCACTTTTATTAAACTGTCTCTCCCTGGATTATCGGTGTGCTCCCTTCCTATTCTGCCATCTTGCCGCTCTCTCAGATATGGAAATTTAAGATATGATCTCTGCTCCCAAGACACTTGATTATATTGAATACATTCTGAAATTTGGGAGTATAACATATACAATTAATATACAATTCTGTGTTATTTTTTACATTTATCTGTTTCTAGGGGATCAAAATATTTTTATTTTATGCCTGTAACTGTTTTAATTTGCTTTACCTACAATTCTACAATTGGGCAATTAATTCCATCAAGTACAACCAGTGTTTACCCCAAAATTTCATCATTGCTTGATGGTTCTAAATCCATCCATATCTAAGTTGATTAGGGTAGATTTTAGTTATTGTTTCCAGACATTTGTTCTATCATTTCATAAAGCTAAGTATATTATTCATGATTTGAGTCTGTAAAATCACTCCCTTTCTGCATTAGGTAGTTCGAATGTATCACTTTTTCTTAAAATTAAACAACCCTTAGATAAATTTTAAAAGCATCACATTAGAATGATTCATGGATAAATTTAATGATATATAACTAACTGTAAAGAGGTATAAAGTGCAGTAGATAATGCAATGACAATTAGATAGAAATCAGACAACACAACCAGGTTGCATAGTGAAGAGTATATACAGGAGATACAAGGTGTGGCAGGTTTTAGGAAGATCAATCAGTTTATGCTCTCTACTATAGAAATCACATTTGATAAACCTTGTTTTCAGTCAAGAAGAGCTACAGGTTTTTGTTTGGTATTCAACATATGAATAGATTCAGTTCACACATATTCTTGAACCACTTTGGATTATTAATTGGATAATTGACTCATTCAATGTTACTCTTGGTTGTCCTTGTATTAGAAAGTCGTATTTTGATTGCTTTATCATTGAAGTCCAATGATATACATATACAAAAATCATAACATCATTTATACCAAGAATGTGACCTGCACAATGCAATCAGTCAGTATAAATGATCAAGAATGTTAAATCAGAAGTTTAGGATTTAACAACTACCACATTTATGTTTAAACAACAATTGAGAAGATATTTCATTTGTGAAACAAAGATTTATGTCATTGTAAGATAATATTTTGACTATGTTGCTATTTTGAAGTATCAATATTAATATAATAGATGTACTAAAGAGAGAAATAAAATCACGGGTTGCAATAATGTTAATATTTGAAGATACAATTAGTACACTTTCTGATTCACCTCTTCATTATAATAGAACCAATTAATAGTAGGCAACATTTTATATGAAGCAGTTATATAGGGAGAAGTAGGAGAAGTAGGTATAAGAGAAAAAATTAAATTGGATAAAGATAATTCAACTTTATTGTCATAGAAGCAGTATTTAATGAACTCAAAGACTCAGGTACAATGAAAGCATTTCCTGGAATATTCAGCCACTGTAAAAGACTTTGATGAATAGCAGAAGCCCAGGGGGTTCTTTTTATGGGCAAGATAACCTAGCTATTGCAACTCTCTGGGGCATTGTGTCCTAATGTACTGTTGATAGTGATGCTGGGAGCATTCTGAGATGGTGTTCCTGTGGAAGAGTTAAAGATTAAAATATTGAATTACTGGAATAGATATTTGGATTTAGGAAAACAAAAGTTTAAGTGAAGTCACTAACATATTTTGAACTCTTTAAATGTTTACAATAATGATTAAGTGAGTAAAACAGAAATGCAAATTAACTCAGAAATTTTAATGTAGATAAATATAAATGTAGGAAAGAAGAACAATGTGCTCTATTCCAGGCATGAGAATTTTTCAAAAAATATTTTGTCTAAAAAAAAAGCAGCATTGTTTTTTGAAACTTTTAATCAGGAGAAAGTCTAAAACATGATAATGACTGTTACCTCCATCCAATTTAGAATGTTCATAAATGATAGAAATAGTATTTTTCTTCATATTTGTAGAGCACTTCATGTAATTACTAGAAATTTTTAAAGAAGCTCCAAGTACAAGAAAAATATATTTTAGTATAAGCATTATGTTTGCTATATTTTAGCACATTATGTGAAAATTTGGACTAATATATAACAATATGAGCTTATTTTCTAAATAAATATGATCCCTATTTATAAAATTTTGGGGGGTTGCATTTCTGAGTTCAAGCCAATGCACCTAGTTGCTTATTTTATTTTAGTTGTAGTAAACTGTTTATTACTATATAAACAAAAACCTAGTATTTATACTGACAAAAATAGACACTTGAAAATGTTAAAAAATTAACCATTTTATAATATTTTTTATTATATACCTTTGAGACTCATTACTATCTCACTAAAAACATTTGGTGAATTTGTGAATAGTGGTAGTATTTTGATTGGTGAATTATTGACATCTAAAAATATTAAATATAGCTTGACTTCATTTTCCTTTTGCTACATTGTGCAGGGAAACATCCACAAAAATTAAACTATTTTTGCAGTGTGTATATCAATCAAATGGTAGAGGTAAATTGTAGTTTTATAAATAGAGAGTTCCATATAAAAATTTGTGGATACTATAGGCCACACCTTGCATTACATCGATCTATTACACCAAATGTGATTTTGGAGAAAGTCCTGTATGACCTATGGATTTTTTTTTTTTTTTTGAGATTAAACTCATGACATGATTAGAGTGATGAACTGTGGTCCCTACCATTATAGTGACATTAGGACTATGAACTAGACCCCTCTTGTCTTTTCTCAACTATTTGTTTATTTATAATGCATCACCTTCATCTACATCTTTGGCAAGAGCTCAGTAAATTATATTATGAACAGCACAGAGCCTTCCTTGTGGCAACTTTTTGCCTGAGTTTGCCACACATTGAATTCAATTTCCAAGACCTATCTGTTTTCAGATGGTGCAAAACTAGTGGATCAATCGAAAAATAAAAGTAATACCACCTTTGTATATTTTACAGAGGGTTAAAATATTTGTACATTTGTATTTTGAAAACTTTCATGAAGATAACTTGTATTTTCTCTAAGATTCTTTGATTATCAGCAAAAGTATGACATTAAATATACTACTACATTTAGAAATATCATATTTATTCAATATCCTATGTTTATGCTTATTCTTTCTGATTGTGCTTTACAAAAACAAAATAATTTTAAATAATTGTAGATTTGAAGCAAATTGTTAAATAATGCAAAATACACATTCCTATTTATTCTTCACTCAGTTTTCTCCAATGGATATATCATAGTTTTAAACTGTTACCTGAGGGAAGGCTATGGAAGCCCTGGGGTTCTTGTCTTCCCCCAAGAAATAATTCAGGAGTGAGACAGAGAACAGAGTGATAAATCTTTACTGGGGATAGGGCATCCCTCAGGATGGAAGGGACAGATAGAGAGTGCACCCAGTCCAGTCGCTCAGACTTGGGGAGAGCGAGGTTACATGGTTGAGTGGAGAGAGTACACCTGGCCAGGCCAAGCGGGAGGCTGAGCATAGAAGTAGAGGGCTGAGCATGCAGTATGGTTGAGGCTAGGGGTTTTTAATGGGATGAGTCTTGCTTCCCCACCTCTGTTACTCCTGGATCAAAGGACTTTTTGGATGTAAATACAAAAAATTCCTATCTGAGTTTTCCCCCTGAAGTTATCAGACAGGAGGAAGCCTGGCTGGCAACAGCCTGGGTTAGAGGAAGGATGGGCAGGACCCCCTGGAAGATCCATAGGGTGTTTGAAGTGCAGATACTGGGCTGTACCTGGAAGGTTATCGGGATGACTTTGAGATGCACATGCTGGACTTAGATGTCGACTCTTTAGGTCTTTGTCACACACACATGAGCTCATTCTGACTTCCTACCTAACACATTCTAAGGCAAATGCTCAAGAATGTTATTGCTAGCTCATATTATAATTGGATGCATACTTAGAGACTTTTTTTTTAAGAAACACAATCTTTTCTTTAAAGATTTATTTATTTAATTGAAAGGCCAGCTTACATAGAGGCTGAGGCAGAGAGAAGTCTTCCATCCACTGGTTCATTCCACAAATGGCCACAACGGCTGGAGTTGCTCCAATCTAAAGCCAGGAGCCACGAGTTTCTTCCAGGTCTCCCATGTAAATACAGGGGCCCAAGGACTTGGGCCATCTTCTACTGCTTTCCCAGGCCATAGCAGAGAGCTGGATCAGAAGTGGAGTAACCGGGACTCAAACTGGCACTCATATGGAATGCTGGCACTGTAGGCGGCAGCTTTACCTGCTACACCACAGCGCTGGCCTGTTGTAGTAAATTTATATAAAATGAATACCAGTAGGGACTATGAGAGATCAAATTCCTCTGTACTTTTATTATCATTTTGCATTTATGTTATTTTTTATGGTTTCTCTACAAAGTTAACCAAAACTTAGTATTTTAAAATAGCACAAATTTGGGAGCCAGCATTTTAGTATAGCAGGTTAAGCCAGACATTCACATCCCAGATGGGCACTGGTTTGAGACTCCACTTCCAAAACCAGTTTCCTGCTAATGCACCTGGGAAATCAACAGAAGACAGCTCAAGAATTAGAGCCCCTGCAGCCATGAGGTAAACCCAAAAGAAGTTCCTGACTCCTGGCTTCTGTCTGGCCCAGCTCTGGCTATAGCAGCCATTTGGGGAGTGAACCAAGGGATGGAAGATCTCTTTCTCTGTCTCTCTGTCTGTCTCTCTGCCTTGTAAATAAATAAATAATTTTAAAAAAATACTAGCACAAATTTGTTATCCAGCAGTTCTTTGGTGCAGAAGTCTGTGTCTCAGGTATTTCTCAGGGTCAGACTACTGCATTCCATCCTGGAGGCTCTAGGAGGGAATCTGTTTTGTTTTTGATTTTGCCTTTTTAGTATCTAAGAGACTACCCTCACAACTTTGATTTGGCTGCTCTTCCTGCATCTTCAAAGACAGCAATATCTCAGGCCTCTGACTCTTATTCTTTCATCACATTTCTTCCTGTCTTACCCAGAACTGAATGATTCTCCACTTTAAGTACTCATGATTATATTGCACTGATACCCATAATGCAGGCTAATCATCCCACCTCAAGGTCCGTACCCTCAGTCTCATCTATGAAGTTCCCTACCCATTGAAGTAATATATTATTATTATTTTTAATTTGACAGGTAGAGTTATAGACAGTGAGAGAGAGAGAGAGAGAAAGGTCTTCCTTCTCTTGTTGGTTCACCCCCTAAATGGCTTCCACGGCCCACGCTGTGCAAATCCGAAGCTGGGAGCCAGATGCTTCTTCCTGGTCTCCCATACAGGTGCAGGGGCCCAAGCACTTGGGCCATCCTCCACTGCCCTCTTGGGCCATAGCAGAGAGCTTGACTAGAAGAGGAGCAATTGGGACTAGAACACGGTGCCCAAATGGGATACCGGCGCTGCAGGTGGAGGATTAACCAAGTGAGCCACGGTGCTGGCCCTGTGAAGTAATATATTATTTCCAGGTTCTAGAGATCAAGACCTGAACATTTTTGAAGGCTGTTATTGCACTTATTAAGCGTTTGTATATTTTTAAGGATCTGTTCTTACTAGATCAATAATTATTAGATTTTAGGTAATAATAATAATTAGATTATTAGATCAATAATCAATAAATATCTAGCTTTAAAATGCATTTCCTGAAGAGCTAAGGCTGCTAAATATATCTAATATACTAATTTCATATCCATATATAATCTGTGGTAAAATTTCTGTTCACATTTTTCCTGATTTTCTATTTGGATAGTTTGTTTTTATACAGTTGTGTATTCACAATCCCTTACATATTTTAGGTTGTTCTTTGTTAGAAAAAAAAACTTTCTTCTAGGTAGTTACTTGTCATCAGCCATTCACAGTGCTATTTAAAGAGATGAATAGATCATAATTTTAATGCCTTTTTATTTTATGTCATGGGTAAGATGCCTATGGCTATTCCTATATCTTAAAAATTTCTCCTGTATCATCTTTTAAAAGTCTTACTGATCTATGCTTTAGATTGAAATTTATGGTTGATTTTGAAGTAAATTTTCATGGCATTTAGTTAAGGATGAGATTCTTTTTATTTTTAACTGGTGGATATCCAATTGTTCCAAAATAATTTGTTAAAAACAAAACCCTTCCACTGAATTGTTTTTAACAATTTTCAAAAATCAGGGAGTGATTTTTGCTTGACCCATCAATTATAGTTTACAATCTAATGATTATAGTTTATTACATTCATGTCTAGTCTACATACTAAATTACTCTTTTTAATTTTTCCCCAGAAACCTTTTTGTTCAAGGAAGACAAACTTCATGCATTTCATAAATACAACTTTAGGAACATGGGGATTCTTCACACCATACCCACCCTCTGACACAGACCCCCTCCCTGCTTCCTCCTCTCTCTCTCCTATTCCCATTCTTATTTTTTAGTAAGATCTATTTTCAGTTAATTTTATACACATATGATTAACTTTATACTAAGTAGAGATTCAACAAATAGTATAAAAAAAAAGAACTGTTCCTCAGACGGGGGCTGTTCAGATTCATTTCATGGTAAAGTGTCACATGTTTACTGAAGCTCAATTCACAATAATTAAGATGTGGAATCAAACCAAATGTCCTTCAACTGAAGATTAGATAAAGACATTATGGGATATGTATACCATGGAATACCAAACAGCAGTAAAAAAAAATGAAATCCTGTCATTTGCAACAAAATGGATGAAGCTAGAAAACATCATACTTAGTAAAATAAGCCAGTCCCAAAAGGACAAATACCATATGTTCTCCATTACCTGTGATAGAGACTCTAAAACTTTATTCACTTGAGCTAGTTTTTTCTGAGGTTGTTCCAGAAAAGCTTATCTTACAACATTGTATGAAGAAGAAGTCAAACCAAAACCAACAAGGAATGCTGAAATAGACTAGGATGAGTCAAATTTTTAATATTACATTGTATAGTGCAAGCAGTAAGCACTTTCCTATTTTCCCCTTTCCATATCCTGGATGCTCTCCTAAACCTTGCTATAAAATTCCTGGGAACTTGTTTCTTGAAGAAGTGGTTTCATTAGGCAGCTATACTTTCCCACTCTCTCCTTTACTTGTCTCAAGTAAATAAACAATTGTTTTCTGAGCATCTCCTGATTGCAGCTGATTATTTGGTGACAACACAAGCTAATGAACTCCTTTTATGCAATAATACTTAGGAAGTCTCTCTAATTCAAAGAGAAGGCACTTTTTTTTTTTTGGATTAAATATCACCATTAACATGAGGGTACTTTAAAAACCTCACACAAATAGAATTCATTTTATTACAATTCAAAATAATGTGAATTCTATGCCTACAAATTTTTCAAAATAGTCCATAAGATACGCATTATGAAAATTCATGAATTTCAAAGTGTTTTGAAACAAAGTAAATATTTTTATTATTTATTTGAAAGGCAGAGTGATAGAGCCTGAGAAAGAGAGAGCAAGAGAGCATCCCATCTGCTGTTTCATTCCCCAAATGTATGAACCAGCTGGGACTGAGGCAGACTGGAGCCATGACCCCACCCACTTCTCCTAGACTACCAGAAGGATCCAAGGTCTTGGACCATCTTCCACTGCCTGTGTAGGCGCATTATCAGGAGGTTAGATATGAAGTAGTGTATCTGGGACCCAACTGGGGTTTTGCCAAGGAATTCCAGCATCTCAAGCAGGGACTTAACTCACTGTACAACAAGGCTAGCCCCAGAATTAAACATCTTTAATTCCTTTCTCCCAACAACTTTTTTTTCAAGTACTTCCATGCTTTTTCAATCAGGAGATAATAAAAAACAACTTTAAAATAATGCGGAGGCTATTTTCTTTGTACAAGTCATAAAAATATTTTATTTCATTGCGGCTGTTAGGCAGTTGGCTAGCTATGTAAGTATTAAATAAATAAATAGAGCAAGTTAAAATGGTAGGTGTTGGGGCCAGAGCTGTGGCATAGCAGGTAAAGATTTCGCCCATGGTGTCAACATATTATACAGGTGCCGGTTCAAGTCCTGCTGCTCCACTTCCAATCCATTCTTTGCTATGGCCTGGGAAAGCAGCAGAAGATTACCAGGAGCTTGGGCCCCTAAACCCATGTAGGAGACCTGGAAGAAGCTCCAGGCTCCTGGCTTCGGTTCAGCTCAGCTCTGGCGTACTAAAGCATTTACAAATCCTTGAGTACATTTCATTGCTCCTTTAGGATGAAATACTTACCTTGGTTAAAAGCTCACAACATCTGTTATATTATTAAAGTCAATCGATATATGTAGGTATTTTATCACCTAGTTTTTGAAATGTGTGATTGTATATCATGTATTTACAGCAAAATTAGTGGAAGCATGCCACCTGCAATGTTTATTTAGTTTTCAAAAGTGTTCATATGTATGGGTAGACGAACCTATGTACAGTAAGATTAACTTCAGACGTTTTAAATCCATGGTGATAATTTATTTAAATTGCAAATTTTTCTACTTTACTTTTGTGATTTGGCTTTGGAGGTACATCTTCTCCAAATCTTTGCATAAGGGGACATTTATTTAAAGAAATAGACAAATCTATAATCTCCAGATTTCTATATAAGTTGTATATTATATTAATTATTCTCAGCTTTTATTTATTATTTCATGTTCTTTCCCTTTCTTATTCTGTATTAAATAGTATAGAAGTATTTCCAGATTTCTAGGAAAAAAATCACTGAAATCTCAGAGGTAAATATATTTATACCATGTGTTACAGTTTTTAGCAAGGACTTCTGTATGACTTTTCATTTTAAAGTCAATGACATTTGCTACTTAAACAGAATTAATCTGTAAAATACACATCTAAGTTTCCATGATAATTAATACTCATGGGTAAAGGCTTTTAAGTAAGAAGTTTTTCTAGTCTCTTGGTTTCATCATAGGTCACATTGCCCTTAACAGAAATAAATAGTGGCAAAAACTTAAAATATAACAAAGAATTTGTTTGTAACACTATATTTAGCAGATGTTTAATGTAAACTACAATATGCCTAGGTTAGTCAGTGCATTTCTAAATTGATGCATACTGTTTTTTAATTCTTTTCTTTGTATAGAGTTAACTTTATAATCTTTAAGTAACTAAAAATAGATCTTTGTAAAAATTAAGAATGAAAAACTGCTGCCCATGAATACACCTGATCCTGGAGATGAGACAGTTACTGCGCTAAGTCATTAATTTCTTCTTTGAGGCTGAGAGATAAATCTTCAATTTTATTTCCCTTGTCTACTGAAATGTCCAGTCCAGTCATTCTTGCTCCAATTCCTATCAAGATACCCAGTGAGACTGGCAAGGGGGTGAGTCCTAAATCCCTCTTGACATGCTGGTTTAGAGGGACAGAAAATAGAGATTTGTCCAGGGTATAGGACAATGGTGGAAATGGAAAGGTGAGTGTACAAGTCCCTGTCCAGTTGGTGGGGAGGCAGATGTATGCCTTGTTACCACAGAGGAAGAATACCCCTTTTTCTGGTCCTATACATGTGATCATATAGTAAGAAATATCCTTTATGCTTCACGTGGCAGGGGAATATCTTCAGTAAATGCCATTGCAGCCACTTCCAGTGGGTGTAAGGAATAGTGGTGACTATAGGGGTGAGTCTGGAAGAGTGACAATTAGGGCACATGTGTCATGAAGGAATGAACTCACATTATGAGAAGAGGGGAAGGAAGCACACATGGTGCATAAAGGGGCTTCACCAATTAGCAAGGCCACAGCAAAAAATGCATTGGACAGGTACAACAGATGCATCATCCATTGTTTTTTCCCTATACAATGTCGGTGCTTCTTCCCCTAACCATGTCAGTGTTTCTTCCTGAGAACTCAGGAGAGATATATCTCCAGGGGTTCTGCCAGGAGGATTCTGGTCTTTGTAATATAAACAAGTCTATGGGCCCTTTTCCAGATCTGGGTCAGGGTAGGGAGGGCTTGCCAGGTCGTAGGGGAGGAGTATGTACAGATCCAACATGAAGAGACATTGGCATTATCTTTAAAAAACACTAGAAGAAATATTAATGAGAGGTATGTAAAAATTTTGAGACGAAATGTGAGTGACTGGTATATGGGGGGTTGGAACCATATAAAGGGACCAGGTTAGAAGCTGGAGATAGCATAAAAACATCCTACCCTGAAGAGATAATAGAGTGCTAAGAGAAGTTTTTTTGTTGTTTTTTTTTTTTTTTTAAATATAGGTCCAGCAACTGGGGGTGATTACCATCAAGCCTATGGCAAAGGTTAGGGCCAGGACTACAGCTGTAGAAATAACAGAGAGTGACAGTGCATTACAATATGAAGTATAAACAGAAGGCTTAAAAGGATATCTCCGTGTAGTGTGAAATCAGAGATCTCCCTGGAGCCAGCAATCTGAGATGAGGTTGGGAAGGTATAGTGGTAGAGATGAGTACAAACAGCTTTCCTATAGAATTATTTGGAGAAATCTGTGGAATTCAGGAATTGTCAGGGACATGAGACAGTTCATCTGGTATTACAGGGAGTCATGTCAAACTGAGTGGTGGGTCCACTGTTCTTGAATTTTTCTTTGCTAGCTCTGCCAAATATATTACTAGGGATGGCTATAAAGATTTTGTTTTCGTGCAAGAGAGAATGTCTTTGTGAGACAGAGTGGCAGTGCCATATGCAGCTCCATTATGTTAGGTTTTAGGATTTTAGGGTTTGTAGGAGGAGAGGAGGCAGCTAGTTAGAGAAGACTTTATTTTAGGGAGAACAGAATGGGGAGTGGTAAAAAGAGAGTATGGTCTGAGCTTGCCTGGACAGAGGACTGGGTTGGGAGTGGGAGTTTTGAAGTCAGGCCTCATTGACTAGATATCTGAGCTATGGTTAGAGAAATATTGTATCCTGATTCCCATAAAACACTAAAATCTAATTGATGAGCTCTCTAAGCTCTTCTTGAAGATCTTACCAAACAAATGAGGGATATCCTTAAAGCTTTGAGGAAGTACACCTACTAACCAGATGTACTGCTGGGCCACACTTGAGGATGTAACAATCCATTCAGAAAATGTATATATTGGGATTCTGGGAATAAGGGTATACAGAAAAAGGAATCTTTCAAGTCTAGGCATGTAAGTGGTGCTTTCAGTTGTATGGATTAAGGTACTATAGGGATTTGGTAAAGTAGCATGTAGTGGGATGCCAGCCTCATTTATGTCCTGGAAGTTCTGAACCATTAAATATTCACCAGTTAGCTTGAAAACTGCCTAAAGGGGGATTGTTTTAAGGGGACTGACAAGAACTCAGGGTTCCATGTTTAAGAAATTTATTAAATAAACTTCGTATTCCCTACTGGGTTTCTGGTTTTAAAGGGTTTTGGCCTCAGTGAGGAAACCTTCCCTTGCCATTTGGCAGGAAAATGACAGAGGGGAGTCTGTGTAGTCCATCAGGTATGTGCTGATCCAATACCCGAGGACCTACTCTATTTTGGATTTCAACAGGGAGTTAATCCAAGCGAGGTCTTATCTCAATACTGATCAGCACCTTAAAAATTTAGGGGCAATGAACCTGAGACGGGAACCCTAATAGGGAAGCAAAACCCTGCCAAATAAAAGCAATAGACAGTCTAGCATTATGAGAAACTTTTTTTATCTGGTAAACCAGAGACAAGGTAAATTATCAAAAGGGGGACTTGTCATCACCTCCTGTGAAAACACACCCCTCTCTGAAGATAAAGATCCCACACGGGAGTTCAGAACAGGGTAAATGGCCTCCATGTAAGTCAGAACATTTATATCCTGCCCTGTGACATCCTCCAGGCACTGCACAGTTTGGCAGTAAGTCTAATCCTTCTTAACAAAAGACCCAGTGGTATCGGAGCTGCATAGTGTCAGTTCTGGGCCTACGCACCTGCAATACTAACTGGAGGTTGCAGACATGATTAGGTTAAGAGGAGCTAGTCCACAGTGGTTCAGAACATAGTGAGGAAGGAAAGAAAGACAAAACAACTGAGACTTAAATTTAAGGGAAGAAAGAGTCAGTAGAAAGACTCACCCACTGATTTCTTGGAGGGCCTTTACCTTATGGTTGGCTTGCCAACGATGCTGTCGAAGGAGGACAGAGAATGACATTCTAGAAGAAAGACTAGGGTTGAAAAAGTTTCCAGTATTTAAAAGATTGGAAATTGCTTTATAAAAATTGCCATTGCACTCAGCACATAGCTTACTATGTGCTGGAAGTGATAGCTTACTGGAAGTGATAGGTTTCAACTTGGCCAGGTTTAACATACACTGGAAAAGATAATCTTTATATATGCCTATGTTTATAAACATGTAGTAGGATTTGTGGATTTCAGTTCATAAGCCAATTACATATATTTGTGGATTAAATGGTTTCTTGCTATGATTGTCTCAGTGTATGCTACAACTGTAATTTATAAATTACCATTTGGTAAGCAATCACAAAATATATTGCAACTGATAGACTTTTGAAATTTTGTCAACATAATTATGCTAAAATAATCTATTGAGTTAGTGTAATTTTTATTTCTCTAGTTATTGCCAGGGTGCAAAGTATTCACAAAATCATTTGGTCTGGCCCTGCCAGGCAATTGTAGGAGGTACATGAAATTCAATAAATCTAGAGTTGGCTAATTTTAAGTTGTTAATTTTGATTGCTCCATGAATGATGTGTTATATATATATATATATATATATATAATATAAAAATAAACTTCGCAAAAAATGGTTCCCTACCCCTATAGAAGTTGAACACATCATGAGTATTGGAGCTATATAGTGTTTTCATCAAAATATTTAACAATATATTTTGCTCATTTTGTCTTTTCAATTGGTTTTCCTTTTACTAATTTTGAGTAAAACTTTGAAAATAAAATATTTCAAAGTATCTTCTCAATTTTTTGTTTTACATTTTGAACACATGATATGTGTGTGTGTATATCTATATATCTATATATATATATAATCTGTTTTAAAGATTATTTATTTATTTGACAGAGTTACACACAGAGAGAAGGAGAGGCAGAGAGAGAGAGAGAGAGGTCTTCCATCTGCTGGTTCACTCCCCAGTTGGCCCCAAAGGCCAGAGATTTGCCCATCCAAAGCCAGGAGCCATGAGCTACCTCCAGATCTTCCCATGTGGGTGCAGGAGCCCAAGGACTTGGGCCATCTTCTCCTGCTTTCCCAGGCCATAGCAGAGAGCTGGGTTGGAAGTGGAGCAGCCGGGACTCGAACTGGCACCCTTAGGGGATGCGGTTACTGAAGGCTTTACCCACTATGCAACAGGGCCAACCCCACCTATGATATATTTTTTAACAAAATGAAATTTCCACTTTAAATGAGTTAATTTAACAATATTATTATAATGCTTGTATTGTTTGTGTCAAAAAATAATAATAACCTAGAATGGCATATCCAGAAAATGTAAGACCAAAGAGACTCATTTCATACAAGACTTCATTAAAGGGTTTATAAAAGATGTACTTCAGAAAAAAGCAAATATAAATGTGAAAGCAAACAGAAATAGTGAACTAAAATTGCACATGGATATTAATGTTTTACTGGATTAATTAATTAATTTATTACTAAGTGACTTTTTAAAATTCTGACAATCCCTTTATTATTTTTCCATCAAAAATAGTATATCAAGGTGTGCAGATCTTTGTGTGTTGTGAAAAATGACAGGTAGATTATCTAAAAACCTTCTCAACTTATTGTAGTATTCAGGAGACTAAAGATCTCAATGTATCGTATACTTTAGTAGTTGAAATATGAAAGCTAAAATCTGTAGTGGAATTCTTAGGTACCAAGTCAGAAATTTAGCTGATGTGTGTATGAGAAAGGCCTGAAGCCCAGCACCTGCTGTGGAAGCTCCAGAAGCCCAGCATCTTGCACTTCAAAGTCCTGTCCAGACCCTGAGAACCTCCTATGTGGCCCCAGCCTTTCCCCCAAGGAAAGCTCCCAGGAGAATTCTCTCCTCAGGACCAAATGGGCTACCTGACCTGACAATGTGGGGCAATAAAACCTTTTCAGAAGCCCTAAGGGAAGCCTCCCTACTCTGCCCAGGGGCCAGCTAATCTGGGGAGGAATTTGCTGATTTTCATATAACAAACCCTTCTGCCAGGACTCTCCATCCTTTGTCCTGGAGAGGGAGAGGTGGGTAAACAGACTCCCTTAAAAACCTAAGGAGTCCAAAGGGACTGCTGGCTCAGCCCTCTGTCTCTCTGCTGAGCTGTCCGCCTGGTCTGCCCAGGTGTATTCTCTCCACTCAACCAAGTAACCTTGCTCTTCCCCAGTCTCAGCCACTGGACTGGGTGTGCTCTGTATCTGTCCCTTCTGTCCTGAGGGATGCCCTATCCCCAGTAAAGCCTTATCACTCTGCTCTCTGTCTCACTCCTGAATTCTATCTTGCATGAAGACAAAAACCCCATAATCACTAAAGTACAGATACATTCTAAACTCATGAGGGGGGAAAAGATAAATATGGAAAAAATCCACTTCCAGAAGAAGAAAACACAGGAAGATATAAAAATATACCATAATAGGGCAAAAATAAGAAATATAAAAATAGATAGCAAAAGCAAATCTAAGTTCTTTTTATTAAGAAAAAAGTCTCTATTTGAATTTTATAATTTAAAACTTAACCTTTCAGTTACTTCTTCTTATCATTAATCTCAAAAAGAGAAATCCTGGAACGAATTCACAGGTAAGTCATTGGATAATTCTAAACATAATAATAATAAACCACCAGCTTCCCAGTATTCAGCAACTACTTCACATCCTCAGCAGAGCTCTCAAGAACTGAATGAGCATTAAACTGAATAGCAGCTACTCCTAGAATTGGTCCCTCAGGTTTAGGGTTGACTGAGCTTTAAATTGCCTGAGTTTTATTGACTATTCAATTCTCTCAGTCAATTGATAAATAAAACACTTTAGTCATCAGAGTTGTTAATCCACTTTCATGACACTTGCTTTTCTTGAACATTAGATTAGCTTGTTTTGTTTTCTGAATTTAGGATTCAGGTCAAATCAAAGGGTGTTTATGTCATTAAAATTGTCAGGCATGACTCCTCCTGGGAAATTTGAACATGTTTGAGTGATATACAGTGCTTTAAAAACAACAGAGAACAATAGGATTTATGACATCTTGTTGAAATATTTATTTCCTATGGAAAGTAATCATATAAAAAGTATTTGACAGTTGCTGTTTCATAAATTCCAGTAATTAGTTAAACTTACTGTGACTGAACTGTGTTTTTCTAGGGATCACTAGCTAGTGTATCTATATCATATTTATACTTATGTGCATTTATGCTTATTCATTTGATGTTAATTGTTTAAGTGGATTTTTTTAGGTCTCATTTGTTTGTATTTTCCTCCAATAATTTATATGGAAAAATCTTGAAATAAAACAAAAATTTTTAAATATAGATTGTTTTCCTTATGCTAATGCTTACATATGATATTTTAATATGATAAAAGTAATATAAAACAGAATTTAAAAATATTGTGGAAAAGTTATTTAAAAGGTAGGTTAATTTTGGTTCAAAATACTTTGAAACCCATGCATATTTTTTATAACACCACATTTTTCCACAAACTTTTTGAAGATCCTTTGCATAGATTTCAAATTTGTCATCACAATAAACATGTTTTATTTGCATTTCCTTTTTTTTCTTGAGAGAGAAAAGCAAGATTTATTTAAGTCAAAGGCCTTCTGCCAAACAGGCCAGGATGGAGGCACCAAGATAGGCAACCCCCAAAGAAGCTTGTGGTAGTAGAGTTTTTAAGCACAACTTTGGTAGGAAAAAATGACACACAGCTAACAATAGTTACCAGGTGGGGACAAAACTCACCAGAAGACCTGATTTGTAATCATTTCCCTTTCTGGCTTGCTCATGATAAAACATAAGAGGCATCTCTATTCTCATGGTAAAGCTAGAAACTCAGAAGGGTGGGACAGCCACGTTTGCCTTGCTGAAGGCAACTTTTGGAGAGAAACATGCAGTGGGATTTGGCACCTTGATCTTGGTAAAGATAACTTTCAGTGGAAGCAGGCATTTTATTCTAAGACGGCCTATACTTTTCCTCACTTTGCGCTGGGACCAATCTAACTGCCTACTGGCCCATCCGACTCCACATAATCCCTCCCCTAGAATATGGACCCTAACTTCTGCTAGGGTGTGGGACAATGGCCCACCGCCCTGGCTTCTTCAAGCTGAGTAGGGACTGGCAGTCAAGGCAGGATTCCAGCAGTAGGTGGCCACTCCAGGGAGATGCAATGCCAGCTTGAAGAAACTGCTTCCATCGAGTTTTCATGAGCATGGCCATCTGGAATTTAATGTCTGGAGAAAATGACTCTAGCAAGCAGGTTAGATACACAGGGTCCAATATGAGAGAGTTATTACAGGACCTAAGAAATGTGCTGTCCAAAGCATGAAGAAGTTTTCCCATTGAGAGGCAAATAGAAACTTACAGGAAGAGCTTAATAATAATCAGGTGGGTGATAAGGCCTGCCCAAGTATTTATGGGGCTCAGACCTATCTATCTGTTCACACTGTGTACTGGAAGAGGCAACACAAAGGATGTGTGACCCTCCTTATGGATGGCACCTTGTTGACTTCCATTACATATGATAGAGGGCCTGAGAGGACAGTTGGCCTGAATAGGTTAGCATCAAATTGATGGTGTCTCTAAAAGTAAATTTATAGTTCTACCTGCAATGTTACTGACCTTACACCATCCCCTCAACAGTGGTGGTTACATTGGAATCCAGACAGAATGAAGGGCTTTTCAGCTTAGAATCAACAGGATCTGTGGCTCTCACTTCAGAGTCCTCCGACTCTGGGGAATTCTATTTCCAGTGACCCAATTCTTGGCTGGCAGAGCTGACAGGGCTCCTCAGATGCTGTTCATCTGAAGCCATGGCTTTCCACATCAAAAACCAATGCCATTTGGTGGTAGACTGACCTTGTTGGTTCTTATTGATGGCAGATCACTGCGAAAAGCTGTTATTAATAGGCTTGCCACCTGTATTTACGTTGCTCCTGTTGCCCAGCTTGCTCTTCTTCTTCCTGGTCTGTTAAAGTAGACCATAGAGGCATCCTTTAGGATATCAGCCAAGAGGCTGCTCAGTCCCATTCCCAACGTTTTATGGCCTGAGCTAGAAATTTATAGTCACAGGCATGATCCGATTGTGGTTTTTCATGTGAAGTAGACAGTGCCCATAAGCAAATCTGTGTCCTCAATTTAAGCTCAAACGTGATGAAAACCTTATCTATAATTTTTGAAGTTATTAGTAAAACTTTATTTCTCTTCTAGTTTGGTTTGGAAAGGGAGATTTTGCTTGTTTACTGTGCCTATGGCAAAGTAGATCCAGCTGTTAAATCGTAATTTAAGCTCTCATTTTGGCTATGCTATTTCGTCTTCTATGCTATTATTACAGAAAATTGTTAGCCACACATGACATACATTATAGGATGGAACAATAAAGCAATTTCAGTAATGGTTTCTTAAAATCTTTAACTGCCTTTAAAAAAATTACCATCAGTTGATTAGAATTATTTCCTGCTCTTAGTAATCTGAACTATAACATTTTTAAATTATATTTTCTATAAATAATTTTGAAATTATACGATGTAAAAAGTTTGGAAATAATAAATATACAGAATAAAAATTATGCTTAATCCCAACATCCAAATAAATGTTTTCACACTTTTGTATATTTTATTCCAAATGCTTTTCTATATGTACCTTTGAATCATACCTTAATATTTTCATTTATTTTCTCCTATTATATTCATAAGTGAACATTTCCTTTTGGTTATAATTTGTTACATAAATTTTAATATCTGTGTAATATTCTGCATAGGCATAAATAATTTCTACATATTTCTTATTTTAATTGTTTTCTTAGATGTTTTATATAATTTTTTCAACAATCATTAATCTAAATTTTACTATGAAGTTTTTTTTCTCTCTTTTTTATTTAGTAAATATAAATTTCCAAAGTACAGCTTATGAATTACAATGGCTTTCCCCCCCAAAATAATTTCCCTCCCACTCGCACCCCTCCCATCTCCCACTCCCTCTCTCCTACCATTCACAACAAGATTCATTTTCAATTATCTTTATATACAGAAGGTCAATTTAGTATATATTAAGTAAATATTTCATCAGTTTGCACCCACACAGAACACAGAGTGGAAAATACTGTTTCAGTACTAGTTATAGCATTACTTCACATTGGATAACACGTTAAGGACAGATCCCACATGAGACATAAGTACACAGTGACTCCTAATGTTGATTTAACAATTTGACACTCTTATTTATGGCTTCAGTAATCTCCCTAGGCTCTAGTCGTGAGTTGCCAAGGCCATGGAAGCCTTTTGAGTTCACCGACTTTGATCTTATTCTGACAGGGCCATAGTCAAAGTGGAAGTTCTTTCCTCCCTTCAGAGAAAGGTACCTCCTTCTTTGATGGCCCCATTCTTTCCACTGGGATCTCACTCACAGAGATCTCTCATTTAGGTTTTGTTTTGTTTGTTTGTTTGTTTTTTCCCAGAGTGACTTGGCTTTCCATGCCTAAAACATTCTCATGGGCTCTTCAGCCACATCCGAATACCTTAAGGGCTGATTCTGAGGCCAGAGTGCTTTTTAGGACATCTGCCATTCTATGAGTCTGCTGTGTCTCCCGCTTCCCATGTTGGATCATTCTTTCCCTTTTTGATTCTATCAGTTAGTATTAGCAGACACTAGTCTTGTTTATGTGATCCCTTTGACTCTTAGACCTATCAGTGTGATCAATTGTGAACAGAAATTGATCACTTGGACTAGTGAGATGGCATTGGTACATGCCACCTTGATGGTATTGAATTGGAATCCCCTGGCACGATTCTAACCCCATCATTTGGGGCAAGTCCGATTGAGCATGTCCCAGATTGTACATCTCCTCCCTCTCTTATTCCCACTCTTATATTTCACAGGGATCACTTTTCAGTTAAAATTTAAACACCTAAGAATAATTGTGTGTTAAGTACAGAGTTCAACCACTAGTTCTAGAAAAAAAATACTAAAATGTTATCTTGTAGATATGAATGAAATCTGTAATGAATTGGTAGAGAGATATTTCTAGATACTTCAGTGACACTGATTCAGTCAGCTAAACCCTTTGAAGAACAGAAATACAGCATCTCAGAGAAGTCGATATTCTGTTTATACAGGAGCATTCTAAGCAATGTTTCCTGATGACTTGCTCTTCTGATTTTTAATTTTCTCCACGAAACCTTACAGTCACATATACTTATTTCTTTTAATAGGTCATTTAATATGTACCTGTCAGATTCTTTCTCCTGTTAAATGCCAACAGATATAACAAATTACACTACTATAAAATAAAAGTTATCTAGAGTTTAGTATGTGCATTTTTGCACAATCTGTATTGATCTTAAGATACTTTTTCATCAGCATATATTGCAAGTAGAATATTGTAAAAATTTCCAGTTCGTTCTTCCCATCAATTGTGACGTTGTTCTCATTCAGATCATGTGTCCAGATACGACAGTCTTCCAATACACTGTAAAAATCATATCATTAAATTCTGCTTAAAATCCAACATTTTTTTACAGGTCATTAAATTGCCACTTATCATTATTATTTTAGAGCCTTGTTGCTGCAATGGTAAGTTATGATATGGAAGAGAAAATTATGCTTAATTTTAATTGTTAAGTCATGGTCCTTTGGTGAACATGATATATTTTTCTTGTGGCAAATACCACAAAATTGTGAGTATTTCTCTAGTATTGAAAGGATGAAGGAGTTTCTCATCCTCATCCCAGTCCAAACTAGCAAACAGAAATTCATCCACATTTCCAATGTAGTGCTTGCTATGTTTGAATTTTGAATGTGCCTCCCTAGAAAGTTCATGTGTTAAAAACATAATCCTTATTTCATGTGTTAATAGTGTTTTGGGTGGGGCCTTGGTGAAATAATTCAGATAAAGTCATGAGGGTGGACCCCATGATGGTATCAGTAGCTTTATCAGAAGGTGGACTGAGAACTGAGCTCTGTGTGATGTCCTCTGCCCTGGTAGGATGCAGCTAGAGGCTCTCAGCAGGTGCAAGCACCATATGTTGGACATCTCAGTGTCCACAGTAATGAGCTACATAAACTTCTATTCTTTCCCAATTAGTTTTCTCAACTATTTTGCTACAACAGAAAATTGAATAAACATAGTGTCCCACCCAGGTTCTAGCTTCCACAGCCTCTTTTGCATGTAAGTACTGCATAGCTGTGTCTCTGGACCCACCTGTTCTTCAGTTTTAGAGGTGATTATTTGCTGTGCATCCTCAGTTCTCTGATGGTGTCAAGAACAGTTGTTGAATTTTTGCAATTTTTTTCTTGTTGAAAGGACATGAGTGATAATTAATAAATTTCTTCCACACTGGCCTGAAATGATGTCTCTATTTATCCATTTAATAGTTCAAGTATTCACTGTAGTATATAATTTCATTCCTGATAGTACTAATTTAAATCTCTATTCTTTTATTTTTATTAAATTTCCTAGAGATATATCACTTTTATTGATATTTTTGAAAATCAACCTAATTTTTACTGATTTCTCTGTGGTTTTATTAAAATGTCATTGATTTGCATTTATTATTTCTTACCTTCTAGTTGCTTTGTGTGCAGCTTGCTCTACTTTTTCCCATTTCTTGAAGTAATTGATTTTTAAAAATTAATTAGAGAGACAGAGGAACACATGGAGACAGAAAGGAAGACAGAGAAAGTGAAAATGTGTATGTGTGTGTGAGAGAGAAACACACACACAGAGGAATATTCAGGGAGGAAGAGGACTCCCAATCACTTGTTCACTTACACAATTACTTCACCGACTCAAATTGGGATAACCCAAGCTGGGAACTTGAGCCAGATCTCTCATGTGGATGGCAGGAATCCAGTTACTTGAAATATCACTTCTGACTCCAAGGATCTGCATTAGCAGGAAGAAGGAGGCAGAAAATGAATGAAAGCATCTTGACCAGCAGCTTGACTGTTGGGCTTAATGACTGCTCTGAGATAGCAAACGTAATTTTTAAAAACTATGTTTAACTATAACTAATTCAGTTATTTATAAATAAATATATTAGTTCATCCCACAAATGTCTGCAATGGCTAGAGTTAACACAGGCAGAAGCTGAAAACCAGGCACTTGATCTCTATCTTCCATGTGGGTGGCAGGGACCAAGTACTTGTGTATCACTTGCTGCCTCCAAGCGTGTATAAGAACAGAAAGCTGTAATATGGAATGGAGTCAGAACTTGAAGCCAAGTACTCTTATTTGGGATTCTGGTGACCCAAGTGCTGTCTTAAACACTGCAATAAATGTCTGCTCTTGAGAAGAAAATTTGAATTGTTTCAGAACTTACACTTAAGAATTAATAGCAAAAATTTTCGACACTACATTATTTCTATTCCACAAACATCACTTTGCTTTAATTTTCACTCAATTATGCATTTTTTAAAATCTTAAAAACTTTCCTCAGTAATCCACGCATTATTCAGAAGTGTGTTGTTGAATTTTCAAATGGTTAGATTTCCTGTTGTCTTTTAGCATAGATTTCCTCTTGAATCTATTTGTTGTAAGAGATTTAATGGAAATATATGGTGAGACAAGCTGTATTTCATGGTTTTAAATATTCAAAACAGATAAGGTTTGTTTTATGAACCAAAGTTTGGTCTATCTGACCTGAAAGGAGTGTGTGCTTGCTATTGTGTGAAGTGTTCTGTAGGTATAAATCTAATCCTATTAACTGATGTTGAAGATCTTTTCAACCATAAGTTTTCTGAATATTTCTGCTTATTGTTCTGATTATTGTTGAGAGTAGGATGTTAAAATCCTCGATTATAATTGTGTTTTGTCAATTTTTACCTTTTACGTTTATCAATTCTTTCCATTTATTTTGAAAGTCCATTGTTTGGTGAATATACTCTTAGAGTTGCTATCTCTTTCTCTAATTTTGTATTAATTTGGTCTGTATTTTATCTGATTTTAATTCACATACCATATACAAATAGTTTCCATCCTTTTCCTTAGAAATCACACATACCATTTTGCTTAACAAGTATTTCTTGTATATTGTGGAGGATTTATTAATTCTTTGAAATCTTCTCTGATAATATATCTTAATTTCTTTACTTATATACATTTAATTAAATTACCTGTACCTTACAGATTAAATCTCATATCTTTCGGCAACTACATCCACCTATTGCTCATTATGTTGCTTCATTGATCTTGCATTCATTTGGAATACTTGAACACATTTTGGGGTTTAGTTTTTTTTTTTTAAGATATATTTCTTTATTTGAGAAATCAGTTACAGAGAGAGAGGGAGAGACATAGAGAAAGAGATCTTCCATCTGCTGGTTTACTTTCTAGATTGCCACAATGACCAGGGCTGGGCCAGGCCGAAGCTAGGAACCAGGAGCTTCTTCCAGGCCTCTCATGTAGGTAGCAGTGGCCCAGACGCTTGGGCCATCTTCAGCTGCTTTCCTAGGCCATTAGTAGTGATTAAGATCAGAAGTGGAGCAGCTGGACATGAGCCTGTGTCCATGTGGGTTGCCAGTTTTGCAGGAGGCAGATTTACCCACAACACCGGCCCCTTGGGTTTCCATTTTAATGAATATGTACGTACGTACGTACGTATGTATGTATGTATTTGCATGGCAGCGAATGGAACGATAGAGATGTTGGGGACACTCTCCCCCGCCCTAATAGCTCTAGGCGTGGGAAGGTGCCTGCCTAGCGTCTTGCCCTGAGGACTGAAACATTCTGGGATAACTGAAGAACATCCTGTGGTTAAGATAACATGTGCCTGCTTGCGATAACTATGTCCTGCCGCCTGACCTTCAACCCTGAAAAGATCCTGAAACTGCTCCTCTTTCCCACCCCCTACTGCTTCCCCTAAGAAGTATATAAACCCCTGTGTAAAAAATAAGCTTTGCAGCTTGATCAGAACTCTTATCTTTCTGCCTTCCTTGTGTCTCATGTCCCTTTCATTCCTCCTTCTAGGTGCTTGGCCCTAGTAGATGTCCCACGGGACGGGACCTAGAGAGACAGAAAGAGAGGGAAAGAGATCTTCCATGCACTAGTTCAGTCCCTAAATGGCTGTAATAGCCAGGTGTAGGCCAGGTTGAAGCCCAGAGCCAGGAACTCCATTCGAGTTGCCCACATGGGTGGCAGAGGCCTGAGGATCCGTTAAAGATTCACTGCCTTCTGGGTGCATTACCAGGAGGCTGGATAATAAATGGTGTAGCAAGAAATTGAACTGGCACCCCAGTATGGGAACTCGGTGCCACAGTGGCAGCTTAACCTGTAGCAAAAAGATGCTGTTCCCAATTGTTGTTTGTTTCTTTGTTTTTGTTTTTAGTATCTATAACTTCTAAGTTTGCCTAGTTGTTGCTCTAGGTATATTCATATACAAGATTAGCTTATCACTACCTACTAGTGTCAATGTTTCATCACTTCTAGCACAATATTGAAATTTTAATGTCATTTTTGGTCTTTATCCTCATTTTAAATTTATAAATGTTTTAAATATCCCCTGAAAAGTTGTTGACTATTCATCATAGATTATCAATTTTTTATTCAACCATAATTATGTCATCAAAGTAATTGAAAAGGGAAGGATTACATTCTCTCCTTGTTTTTAAAATTTCCTTCCTGAAGCTTACAGTATCTTCCATAATCTTTTTCTTTACATTTGTTAAGCTCTCTATAGCCATTTTAAGGAGAATCCTGCCAGAAACAAATTCTCTTAGTTTTCCATTTTATGATAATGTCTCTATTTCTCCTTCATCATTGAAGTAGAGTTTAATTGAACATATGATTCTAGTTGATATTTCTTTCCTTTCAGCATTCAAATTACACTACTATATTCTGACCTTGGAGGTATCATATGAGAGATCTGCTCTTAGTTTCTGTACAGGGACTGTTTTTCTTCTCATTTTATTTTGAAATATGTCTTTTGTATTTGGATGTTTCATTATGATGTGGCTTGCTGTGCATGTCTTTGGGCTTCTTCTTCTAATAATATAGCACATTTTTAATTTTAATTATTTTTAACAATTTATTTATTTATTTTAAAGGCAAAGTACAGAAAGAATGAGAGATTTGGTAGCTGCTGGTTCACTCCCCAAATGGTCACAATAGTCAGGGCTGGTTCAGGACAAAGCCAGAAGCCAGGAGTTTCATCCTGGTCTCTGAAGTGGGTGCAGGGGCCCAAGTACTTGGTTCATCTTCCACTATGTTTCCTGCTAAGGTTAATGTGCATTAGAAGAGAGCTTGATTGGAAGGGGAGCATCCGGAACAAGAGCCAGCACACATATGGTATTCTAGCATTGTAGTCAGTAGTTTAACCTGGTATAACTTCCCTCCCAACTGAAACCCTACACTTTCCCACTCCCTCTCCCCTTCCATTCACAACAAGATTCATTTTCAATTATCTTTGTATACAGAAGATAAGCTTAGCATGTATTAAGTAAAGATTTCAAAAGTTTGTACCCACATAGAAACACAAAATGAAATATAATGTTTGAGTACTAGTTATAGCATTAAATCACAAAGTACAGCACCTCAAGGACAGAGATACTACATGAAGAGTAAGTGCACAGTGACTCATGTTGTTGACTTAACAAATTGACACTCTTGTTTATGGCGTCATTAATCACCCTAGGCTCTTGTCATGAGTTGCCAAGGCTATGTAAGCCTTTTTTGTTCACCGACTCTGATCATATTTAGACAAGGACGAAGTCAAAGTGGAAGTTCTCTCCTCTCTTCAGAGAAAGGTAGCTCCTTCTTTGATGACCTGTTCTTTCCACTGGGATCTCACTCAGAGAGACCTTTCATTTAGCTCATTTTTTTTTTCCAGAATGTCTTGGCTTTCCATGACTAAAATACTCTCATGGGCTTTTCAGCCAGATCCGAATGCCTTAAGGGCTGATTCTGAGGCCAGAGTGCTATTTAGGACATCTGCCATTCTGTGAGTCTGCTGTGTCTCCCGCTTCCCATGTTGGATTGTTCTCTCCCTTTTTTATTCTATCAGTTAGTATTTGCAGACACTAATCTTGTTTATGTGATCCCTTTGCCTGTTAGTCCTATCATTATGATCAATTGGGAACAGAAATTGATCACTTGACTAGTGAGATGGCATTGGTACATGACACCGTGATGGGATTGAATTGGAATCCCCTGGTATATTTCTAACTCTACCGTTTGGGGCAAGTCAGCTTGTGTATGTCCCAAATTGCACATCTCTTCCCTCTCTTATTACCAATCATATATTTAACAGCAATTACTTTTCAGTTAAGTTTCAACATTTAAGAATAACTGTGTATTGATTACAGTATTCAACCAAAAGTTTTAAGTAGAACAAAGAAACAAAACAAAACAAAAAACCTAAGAGGGATAATGTATTAAGTTGTTCATCAACAGTCAGGGCAAGGGCTGATCAAGTCACCTTTTCTCATAGTGTTCATTTCACTTCAACAGGTTTCCTTTTTAGGGCTCGGTTAGTTGTCACTGATCAGGGAGAACATATGATATTTGTCCCTTTGGGACTGCCTTAATTCACTCAGCATGATGTTTTCCAGATTCCTCCATCTTGTTTCAAATGAACAGGTTTCATTGTTTTTGACTGCTGTATAGTGTTCTATAGAGTACATATCCCATAATTTCTTTATCCAGTCTACTGTTGATGGGCATTTGGTTTGGTTCCAGGTCTTAGCTATTGTGAATTGAGCTGCAATAAACATTAGTGTGCAGATGGCTTTTTTGTTTGCCAATTTAATTTCCTTTGGGTAAATTCCAAGGAGTGGGATGGCTGGGTTGAATGGTAGGGTTATATTCAGGTTTCTGAGGAATCTCCAGACTGACTTCCATAGTGGCTTAACGAGCTTGCATTCCCACCAACAGTGGGTTAATGGCCCTTTTCCCCCACATCCTCTCCAGCATCTAATGTTGGTAAATTTCTGAATGTGAGCCATTCTAACCGGGGTGAGGTGAAACCTCATTGTGGTTTTGATTTGCATTTCCCTGATTGCTAGTGATCCTGAACATTTTTTCATGTGTCTATTGGCCATTTGGATTTCCTCTTTTGAAAAATGTCTATTGAGGTCCTTGGCCATCTCTTAAGTGGGTTGTTTTGATTTTGTGGAGTTTCTTGATCACTTTGTAGATTCTGGTTATCAACCCTTTTTCTGTTGCGTAGTTTGCAAATATTTTTTCCCATTCTGTCAGTTGCCTCTTCACTTTACTGTTTCTTTTGCAGTACAGAAACTTTTCAATTTGATGCAATCCCAAATGTTATTTTTGGCTTTGACTGCCTGTGCATCTGGGGTATTTTCCAAGAAGTCTTTGCCAGTACCTATGTCTTGCAGGGTTTCTTCGATGTTCTCAAATAAATTGATGGTGTCGGGTCATAGATTTAAGTCTTTAATCCATGTTGAGTGAATTTTTGTGTAAGGTGAAAGGTGGGGTCTTGCTTCATGATTCTGCACATGGAAATCCAGTTTTCTGGGCAGCATTTATTGAATAGACTGTCCTTACTCCAGGGATTGCTTTTGGATCGTTGATCAAATATAAGTTGGCTGTAGATGTTTGGATTGATTTCTGATGTTTCTATTCTGTTCCATTGGTCTATCCATCTGTTTCTGTACCAGTACCATGCTGTTTTGATAACTACTGCCCTGTAGTATGTCCTGAAATCTGGTATTGTGATGCCTCCGGCTTTGTTTTTGTTGTACAAGATTGGTTTCGCTAATTAAGGTCTCCTCTTTCTCCATATGAATTTCAGCATCATATTTTCCAGATCTGAGAAGAATGCCTTTGGTATTTGGATTGGTATTGCATTGAATGTATAAATTGCTTTTGGGAGAATGGACATTTTGATGATATTGATTCTTTCAATCCATGAGCATGGAAGATTTTTCCATTTTTTGGTAACCTCTTCTATTTCTTTCTTTAAGATTTTGTAATTTTCATCATAGAGATCTTTAATGTCCTTGGTTAAGTTTATTCCAAGATATTTGATTGTTTTTTAGCTATTGTGAATGGCTGCTGATTTTTGTGCATTGATTTTATATCCTGCTATTTCGCCAAACTCTTCTATGAGTTCCAATAGTCTCTTAGTAGAGTTCCTTGGGTCCCCTATATAAAGAATCATATCATCTCTAAAGAGGGATAGTTTGAGTTCTTCCTTCCCAATTTGTATCTCTTTAATTTCTTTTTCTTGCCTAATAGCTCTGGCTAAAATTTCCAGAACTATGTTGAATAGCAGTGGTGAGAGTGGGCATCCCTTTATGGTACCAGATCTCAGTGGAAATGCTTTCAACTTTTACCCATTCAATAGGATTTGGCTGTGGTTTTTTAATAAATTTCTTTGATTGTCTTGAGGACTGGTCCTTCTATACCCAGTTTGGTTAAAGTTTTCATCATGAAAGGGCATTGTATTTTATCAAATGATTTCTCTGCATCTATTTAGATGATCATATGGTTTTTCTTCTGCAGTCTGTTAATGTGGTGTATCACATTGCTTGTTTTGTACACATTGAACCATCCCTGCATACCAGGGATAAATCCCACTTGGTCTGGGTGGATGATCTTTCTGATGTGTTGTTGCATTCCATTGGCCAGAATTTTATTGAGGATTTTTTCATCAATGTTCATCAGGGATACTGGTCTGTAATTCTCTTTCAATGCTGCATCTTTTTCCAGCTTAGGAATTAAAGTGATGCTGACTTCATAGAAAGAATTTGGGAGGATTCCCTCTTTTTCGTTTGTTCTGAATAGTTTGAGAAGAATTGGAGTTTGTTCTTCTTTAAATGTCTGGTAGAATTCAGCAGTGAATCCATCTGGTCCTGGGCTTTTCTTTGTTGGGAGGGCCTTTATTACTGTTTCAATTTCTGTCTCAATTATGGGTCTGTTTAGGTTTTCTATATCTTCCTGGTTCAACTTAGGTAGGTTGCATGTGTCCAGGAATCTATCCATTTCTGATAGATTTCTCTCTTTGTTGGCATAAAGGTCCTTGTAGTAATTTCTGATGATTCTTTTTATTTCTGTGATGTCTGTTGTTACGTTTCCTTTTTCATCTCTGATTTTACTGATTTGGGTCTTTTCTCTTCTTTTTTTTTAGTTAGTTGGGCTACTGTGGTGTCAATTTTGTTTATTTTTTCAAAAAACCAGCTCCTCGTTTGGCTGATTTTTTGGAATTTTTATGGATTCAATCCTGTTGATTTCTTCTCTGATTTTAATTATTTCTCTTCTCCTACTAGATTTGGGTCTGGTTTGTTGCATGTATTCCTGATCCTTGAGACGAATTGAAAGCTCATCTATTTGGTGCCTTTCCAATTTCTTGATGTAGGCACCTATTGATATAAACTTTCCTCTTAACACTGCTTTTGCTGTATCCCATAAGTTTTGGTATGTTGTGTTATTATCCTCATTTACTTCCAGAAAATTTTTGATTTCTCTTTTAATTTCTTCTATGACCCATTGTTCATTCAGGAGCATGTTGTTCAGTCTCCATGTGTTTGCATATGCTCTAGGATTCCTGAGTTGCTAATTTCCAACTTCATTCCTTTATGGTCTGAGAAGCTGCATTGTATGATTCTAGTTCTTTTGAATTTGCTGAGACTTGCTTTATGGCCTAGTATGTGGTCAATCCTAGAGAAAGTTCCATGTACTGCTGAGAAGAATGTAAATTCTTTCTGTGTATGATGAAAAGTTCTGTAGATATCTGTTAGATCCATTTGGGCTATAGTGTCATTTAAATCTACTGTCTCCTTGTGGATCTTCTGTCTTGTTGATCTGTCTATTTCTGAGAGTGGAGTATTGAAGTCCCCCAGTACTATTTTATTGGGGTCTAAATCTCCTTTTAAGTCCCTTAGCAAATCTTTTAAATAAACCAGTAATTAGGTGCATATACATTGATAATTGTTATATCTTCCTGTTGAATGGATCCCTTAATCATTATGTAGTGCCTCTCTTTGTCTCTCTTAACAGTTTTTGTGGTAAAATTTATGTTGTCTGATATTAAGATGGCTACGCCCACTCTTTTTTCATTTCTGTTGGCATGGTATATCTTTATCCAGCCTTTCACTTTCAGTCTGTATGCATCTTTGTTGGAAAGATGTGTTTCAATTAAGCAACAAATAGATGGGTTTTGTTTCTTAACCCAATTAGCCAATCAGTGTCTTTTAACTGCACAGTGCAGGCCATTAACGTTCAATGTGACTATTGATAAGTGGTAACTTTGCCCTGCCATTTGCCAAGGATATTTTCTAACGTATGTTTTGAACTTCCTGTGATCTTTTGCAGTGAGGTTTCCTTCTTTTACCTTCTTTCATACTGATGACCGTGTTTCTGTGTTTCTGTGTTTAACACATCTTTAAGCATCTCTTGCAGGGCTGGACTAGTGGCAACAAATTCTTTCAGTTTCTGTTTGCTGTGAAAGGTCTTTATTTTTCTATTGTGAGGTCAGAGGACACAAAAGTGAAGCAGAGGCCAGCTCCCCTCGGTGCCAGCTGCTCTGTGTCAAGCCGCGGTTTCGCTAACATCACTGACATGAGGGTTGGCAAAGCCGACTGCTCCTCCGTTGCCTCCTTTGCAACGCTGCCATCTAAACCGTAGAGGGGCTGCTCTACTCGCCGCGGTAAGGGATTGGATAAGGAATGTTGCGGTGAGGATCGTGCAACTGGTGGAACACTTCTGCCAGGGCTGGTTCCTGGCCCGCTTCCCCCAGCAAACTCAAAGTAATCACTAATTTTATGTCCCCTAGGAGTGCCTTTCCCTTGGCTAGTTTCATATGGTTCAGCTTTTCTTTTCCGATTTCGCTGGTCATTCTGCTTTTTCTCAGGAGTCTCTACTTCTTTATCACTCAAGGACCCGACACTGCACAAGCTCTGGTTGGAAGACTCACTATTCAGTGGCCCCTTACTAACACCAACTCCAGTAAACCTGGCCGCTAACAATTCCTGCCGCCGAGGGTCCAGGCTGTGCAATTCTTCCATCATGTCTACCTGCAGTTTCGTTTCTCTTCCTGGATCGAGGGGGAATGAAGGGGTGACAAGTTAAAGTTTCGTCCACACATGCAAGTGCAGGGTAGAGAGAACGAAGAAATGCTCCGAAGGGCAGAAAGGCACCTCTGCCGCCGCCGCCGCTCCACGCTCCTCCCGGGAGGGGCCCCGACCCGACCCGGCTGCGGGCCGCTCCGCTCTTCCCCTGGGCAGGCCTGGGGCGGAGCCGGGGCCTCTCCTGAGCGCCGCAACCCCCGCCCGGGCAGCCGCCGCCGGCGCCGGGCTCCACAAGAGGGCGGGCGGGGGAGGGGGGCCACGGAGGCCGCAGATCCCCGGGCTCGCGTACAGAGCCAGGCGCCCGACGCGGGCCCGGGCCCGGGCGGCCGCGGGGGGCCTAATTTCCTCTTCTTGTCTTTGGTTTGACTATATATTTTTCTGTTCTCTGTCTTCTAAGTCCGATATTCTCTCTTCTGCTTTACCCATTCTGTTTTTAAGGCTCTCTACTGTGTTTGTCTTTTGATCTATTGAATTTTTCATTTCATTATTTCTCGTCACTTTCACAGTTTTATGTTCTACTAGTTGTTTCATTTCATTTTGATTCCTCCTTAATATTTTCATTTTCGTGAGAGAGTTTTTCTCTCTTGTCCAATAAGGATTTCTGTAGTTCAAGAATTTGTTTTTGACAACTTCTTAATGTTCTTATCAATTTTTTGAGATCCGTTTCTTGCATTTCTTCTATCTTATCAACTTCATGATCTTGAATTGGGGTATCTTTTTCATTTGGGGTTATCATAGTGTCTTCCTTATTCTTATTACCTCGGTTTCTGTATTTGTTTTTTCGATATTGGAGATATTCTTTGGTTTCTTTGCTGTGGTGTTTTTTCTCATTATACTATGACTCTAGATTAAGGGGACTGTTTGCTTTTGGTGATCCTTAGAGGCTGTGATGGGTGTGACCAGAGAGCTCTGTTTGGTTCGTCAGGGTTTAGTGTGTGCCAAAGGTGACTCACCGAGATGTTTTCTCACTCGCACGCTGTCTCTCTCTCTCTCTCTCTCTTTTTTTTTTTTTTTTTTTGACTCAGTTGGGAAGTAATTCCACACATCTGAGTGGAATTGAGGGTAGTTGATGTATGAAATCTTGCCCCTGTGGGTATTTGTCTGCTTACCCCTGGGACCACACAAAGAGTTTATCCAGCCATCAGTGTGGTCTCAAATTTCTCCACAGTCTCTCATCACTTTTCCCAGGTTACCGTGTTTGTGTGCTCTGTGAGTTCCCTCGCCCCCAACCTCAGATTTTCACAGTCTCAGTTCGTTAGCTCCACACTTTCACCTCGTGTTATTTCTCCCCACCAGAGCCAGGTTTTTTTTTTTTTTTTTTTTTTTTTTTTTTTTTTTTTTTTTTTTTTACAGGCAGAGTGGACAGTGAGAGAGAGACAGAGAGAAAGGTCTTCCTTTGCCGTTGGTTCACCCTCTAATGGCCGCCGCGGTTGGCGCGCTGCAGCCGGCGCACCGCGCTCGTCCGATGGCAGGAGCCAGGAGCCAGGTGCTTTTCCTGGTCTCCCCATGGGGTGCAGAGCCCAAGCACCTGGGCCATCCTCCACTGCACTCCTGGGCCACAACAGAGGGCTGGCCTGGAAGAGGGGCAACCGGGACAGAATCGGTGCCCCGACCGGGACTAGAACCCGGTGTGCCGGCGCCGCAAGGCGGAGGATTAGCCTGTTGAGCCACGGCGCCGGCCAAAGAGCCAGGTTTTTCCGCTTGGCTAATGACGGGCACCGCTTTACATACGTAAAATGGCTCCTGCTCCCGCGACTTGGCTTCCACGCAGTGGGTGACCTTCCTCTCCCTGTAGGTCCTCTGTGTCACATCCACTAGATCTGGAAGAGTTTCCTCTGCAATTTTTTCCTGAGCCTTTTCCTGAGGCTACAGTGCCTCCACTTTTATTAAACTATCTTTTCCCAGACTATCAGTGCGCGCCCTCACTCTTCCACCATCTTGGCTCTGCCCCCAATTTTTCAATTTTTAAAAAAGATTTATTTATTTGAAAGAGGAGAGAGAGAAAGAGAGAGAGAGAGAGAGAGAGATAAGAATCTTCCATTCTCTGGTTCACTCTCCAGTGGCCACAAAGGCCAGTGTTGTGCCAGGCAGAAGCCAGGCCCAGGAGGTTCATCTGGGTTTCCTACATGGGTGAAATGTGTCCCAATTTTTGGGCCATCTTCTGCTGCTTTTCCCAGGTCATTAGCAGGGGAGCTTGCATCACAGGTGGTGACTATACCCGCTAAGCCACAATACTGGCCCCAAATCTGAAAAATATTTTTAAACCAATACTGCATGGATCATTTTTCAGTCTTCCTGTTTTTCCTCCTCCTCTTTGGGAATAAATATGATAAAGCTATTTGATATTTTGTCATTTCTTCAAAGATGCCATAAGCTTCGCTTATTAGGTTGTTTATAAATCTATTTTTAATTTGTCTTTTCCAGATAGGATTATTCTATCAGTTGTCAAGCACCATGGCTTTATCTTTCTTACCTCCACTCTATTATTAAGACCATGTAGTGAGATTTTTAAAGTACTTATTGTTGTTATTTTTGAGTTCCATAGTTTTCAGAGAGCTTCTCAATGTTTAAATCATGTTATTTATGCTCAGATAATTACAAATTCAAATTCACTTGTAAATAAAAGAAAGGGAATGCTATAAATAAATCTTATATGCCTTTTACTCAAGTTCTACAATGTTTAAACTTTGAAACATCATGTTACATTATCAGATCCAAGATACTAACATTGGTCAGAGTTAAGATATATACATTTTCATTTCCACAATTGTCCTTAGGTAATCCTTTTTATGTATAGCCACTTTTTTCTTACCCTTTCACAAACTCCTTAAATCTATTTAATTACTAGACTTTTCTCTGTTTTATAATTTTGTGATTTTCATTTCTTATTTTTTCATCAAGTATGTGATCTTTTGGAATTAGCTTTTACACACAGCATAATTTCCTAGATATCTACTGTGTCTTCATATTATTGGTTCACGGTCCTTGTATAGATTAATGTTTGGTTTTTTAATCTTACTTGTTAAAGATTTATTTATTTAAAAATGAGAGAGAGAGAGAGAAAGAGAGAGAGGAAGGAAGAGGATGGGAGGGAGGGAGAAAGGGAAACAGATGATATATAGAGAAAGACAGAGAGATTTTCCATTTGCTGGTTCAGTACACAATGGTCCCAATCACAATAGCCAGGTTTGGGGCACGAAAAAGCCAGGAGCCAGGATATCCATCTGGGGCTTCCACATGGGTAGCAACGACTCTTGGACTTGGGCTATCTTCTGCTGCTTACGTAGGTGCATTAAGCAGGGGACTGGATTGGAAGCTGAGCAGCAAGGACTTAAACCAGCACTGTGATATGGGATGCTGGTGTCTCAAGTAACAGTTTAACCACTGGGTCACAATGCTGGCTTTAATATTTGTTTTTGTTTTTCAACTGCTGAGAAGTACTACATGTTATATATGTACCAGGATATGCTTAAGATTATGGCCATTGAAAGACATCTGGAATGTATTTCATTTTTGGAAGCTGTGAATAAAGCTGCTATAAATATTTTATGTGATTTTTGTAAATATAAGTCTCTATTTCTCTGGGATAAATGCCCAGGAAAGCAAATACTGTGATGTATGGAAGAGGTGTGTCTGGTTTTCTGAGGAGCTGCCAAAATGTTTTCCAGATTATCAAACCAGTTTAATATTACATCAGTTATCTATGAATGATCCTCTGTTCCTGTTTGGTATTTGATGTTATCACTGTTATGTTATTCTGATTAACATATTGTGATAATTTATAATAATTGCATTTTAATTATCTGAAATTCTAATGACACGGAACATTTTTATGTGTTCGTGTGTGTGTGTGTGCATTCTCTTTGCTATGTCTCTTCTGCATATATTCTCTAGATCCTTTTATATTTTTGAGAGTATAAGAAGTGAGTTTTATTTAATTAAGAACAAAAAAACTCCAAACAGTATGATTGGTGGGGCTTGTAGGAAAAGGGACCAAGCCTCTGGGTCTTGCAGTCTAGGGGTCTTTGCATTTTCTTAACATGTTATCTCAAAGGAACAAAGGTAGTAGTTGTACATTAGCTGCTGTGAAGCCTGGGGGCAATCTTAATGAAGCCCTTTCTAGCTTGTATTAGGTAAGCCTAGATCTTGCCATCATGATAAGTATCTGTTACAAGAGGCTTCCACCCTGTTCTGTTCGTAGTTGGGATGGCACTGTGGAATGGGGTATGGCCTACATTTAGTTTTGAGCTCCCTCGTTCCCCTTCTCTACTTAAGGAAACCATGGCTGCTGACAGGGGTGAGGGGGACACTTGCTCTGGATGCTTCAAGCTGAATAGGGGCTCAGTATGGACCAAGAGTCAAGACAGGGTTCCAGCAGGACGTGGCCTTTCAAGGGGACCATGGTGCCAGATTGCAGAAATTTACCCTTATTGAATGTTGAGTTTTGAGAGTTGTCCACGTATTTCTTTTCATGGGAAATACCATTGAGTTTCAGCCATTTATCTTTTTTTTTTTTTTTTTGACAGGCAGAGTGGACAGTGAGAGAGAGACAGAGAGAAAGGTCTTCCTTTGCCATTGGTTCACCCTCCAATGGCTGCCGCGGACAGTGCGCTGCGGCCGGCACACCGCGCTCATCTCATGGCAGGAGCCAGGTGCTAGGTGCTTCTCCTGGTCTCCCATGGGGTACAGGGCCCAAGCACTTGGGCCATCCTCCACTGCACTCCTGGGCCACAGCAGAGGGCTGGCCTGGAAGAGGGGCAACCGGGACAGAATCCGGTGCCCCGACCGGGACTAGAACCCGGTGTGCCGGCGCCGCAAGGCGGAGGATTAGCCTGTTGAGCCACGGCGCCGGCTTCAGCCATTTATCTTTTAAGTGAACCAGCTGTTTGCTACATGAATTTTGCTTGTTTTTTGCTTTTTATGAATTTTTGCTCTTTTCATTGTTTTGTTTTATTTCAGTTTGCTATGGATTAATTGTGTTCTTATTTTTCTAGTTTATAGAGGAGAAAGTATAGGACTTTTCTTTTAATATGCCTTTTCTAATACTTTTAGTGCTATAAATTTCTTTCTCAGCATTGTGTCATTTGCATCCAACAAATGTAGCATGCTTTTCATTCCTCTTCATTCGGTTCAATATTTTGGTTTGTTTAAAAATGACATTTTATCTGTAACTTTTGGCTTATTTAGATTTACATGTTTTCTACCTATTTGTTCTATTGATTGCTCAGTTAATATTTCTATTTCTTATTATAGATTTTTCTGTCTCTTATCAGTTCTGTTATTTTTTCCTTTTCATTTAAAAAAACATTTATTTAATTTTAAACGCAGTGATAGAGACATATAGAAAGAGAAAAATCTTCCACCCTCCAGTTTCCTCTCTAAATAGCCACAGTGGTTAAGGCCAGTCCAAGCTGAAGAGAGCTGCTTGTAACTCTGTTACTTTCTCTCACTTGGATGGCTGGTACTCAAGCACTTAGGTCATTTCTGCTTCCTTCCAAGAAACATTAGCAGGAAGCTGGATCAGAAGTGAAGAATCTGGGATTCTAACTGGTATTCTGATGTAGGATGCTAGCATCAGAAATGACAACTTAACCTACTGCACCACAATAGGAGCGATCCCTTTACATTTTTGTACCTTTATTGTTAGGTACATACAAGTTAGAATTGCCTTATCATTTCTTGAAAATTTTATCACTATTTCATATCCCTCTCATTACCTAGTAATATTCTTTTCTCTTATTCTCCCTACTGTGATATCAATAAAGACATATTCCTGCTTTTATCTGATTAATGTTTATATAATGTAACTGGTCATCTTCTTACTTTCAGTCTTCCTATTCTTTTATATTTCATGGCCGTTTATTGGCAACAGCATGTAATTTGGTCCTTTTTGTTAGTTTATTCTTCTCGTCTGAATTTTAATGTTATGATTATGTTTTGCAATGTTAATGATATGATAGGGTTCAAATTTGCCATTTTAAAAAAAGTTTTAGATGTTTATTTATTGAAAAGACAGAGGGAGAGGCAGACAGAAAGACCTTCTATCTGTGGGTTGAATCTCCAAATGGCTGCAAAATCCAGGTCTGGGCCAGACCTAAGCCAATATCAAGAAACTCCATCCTGCGCTCCTACATCGGTGACAGGGGGGCATCATTTTCTGTGTTTCCAGTCACGTTTAGCAAGAAGACAGATTGGAAGCTGAAAAGCAGGAACTCGAACTGGCGCTCTGATAAGGGATGCCATTATCACAATTGGCAGCTTAACCTGATACACAATAATGCCATCCCCATTCCAATTTAAATTTTGAGTTACCTTTGATTTCACTGATCTACATTTCTGTTTTTATTTTCTTGAATTTTTCTCTTTAGTCAGAACATTTTAAAAATATTTTATTTCTAGCTTTTTAACTATATCTTTTTTAAAGCTCTTTTTGGTTATCAAGTACTATATTACATATAAAGAACATCACATTCTACTAATATTGTCATTTTATTATTTTAAGTAAAATATAGAAAACTTTGCTTTATCTAATTCCCTTTTCTCTCTAGCACTTTCAGTATGATTGTATTAATGTTTTTTATGCCAATTTAAAACAAATCAGTGTTATAATTTTGATTTGACTGTCAAATATAATTAAGAAAGAGCCTGATGAAAATGAAAGCCTGTGCAATTACTCGTATCTTTTCTTAGGGTGTTTTTCTTACATCCTAGTATTCCAAAAATTCTTTCACCAGTGAATCATTTTTAGGATAGGGAGATTATAAATTTTCTTAGTCTGCTTAATTTCTTAATTATTTAATTTTTCTACTTTTATCATGGATGCATTCTATCAATATAGGATTCCTAATTGGCAATTCTTTTCTTAAGGACACTTAGGAATTTGTGGGACTTGCTTTTGACCTCAAGAAGGATTTCTTATGTGAAATCTATTGTGATTTTAATTTATTTCCCATATTTGAGGGATTTCCTTTATTATTTATTTGAATGTTTTAAGTGATTGCTAATTTCTTCTTTTTAATTATTATGGCACAATGTTAATCCTTTGTTATATTCCAATGGAGTCTTGAAGCTCTGTTATTTTTATTCTGTTTATTTAACTTTTATTACAGGAGGAACACTCATGAGTTCCCCTTCCCTGCCAAATTTTTAAGTGCAAAGTATCATATTGTTAACTATATATACAATATTGTACAGGAGATCTCCAGAACATATTTGCTGTTTATAATTGGAGCGTTGTCAATTGAATTGCTACACCACATTCCATTCATAGTTAAAATGTTTGCTCCTTTTTGTTCAGATTTGAGCATTTTTATTGTTCAATCTTCAGCTTCACTGATTTTTCTATCCTCCGTATAATGGAGGAGCTCAGCTCCTGGAAAATCAGATTCAGATTCAATGAGGCCAAAGAACAACATTAGAGCCTTCTCTATATTTTCTAGAGCAGATGAAAGTACACAGGGAATACATCTGCTTTGCTCATGGTGGTTGATGAGCTACAAAGAGGTCCAAACCCAGTTGTTCCCCCAATCTCAATACAAGCTTACAGACAATAGTGGCACAATGCCAAGCAGTTATGTAACAGAGTTGCAGCAATTATAGGTTATAGTACTTCTGGGTCTGCCAGTTGTCATGATAGCCATAGAACCCAATTAAATTTGCTTTTTCTGTTACTGCACCCTTTCAAGATTTCTTGTCTCACAATTTAGGCATGTGTTATCTTCCAGGAGAGTCTCCATGTGAAAATTGTGCAAGACGTGTATAATAGCATCCAGAGGGCACAACAATATGAGCAATAGCAACAAACTGTAAGTAAGCATGGAACACCAAATAGAATAAGTAGGGCTCATTCTATTGTTTATTCTATTGATTAGTTATCCAAAGGTTACACAAGCCCATAAGGCACCCAAAATTTGGACCCATTCCATGTTGTTTTATGCATTTTGACATGTGTGGGAAGCAACTTTATTGTCTCTCTAAAAAAAAAAGTTCAAATAATTCCACACAAAAGATCTCAACCTGAGCTGGATTTTATTATACTTCTCCACAACTAATGTCTTTATAGGCACTCAGGTGTTGCCCCATAATGGGTCAGAGGAACTCCATTTTTCCAACTAAGTCCAGTTTTGGTCAGTGGCTGCAGTTGTCTTCTAAGGCATGCCAGCTGCAAAGCTGACAGTCAACTCAGTGCACGTCCAGCAAGCTGACTGGTTTGCCACTGTTGAGAATGAGCACATCTAGTCCATTAGGGTGTTTGTAGCCACATGGATGTAACTGTCTGTCTGGGTCAAAGGTCCAGTAAAATTTGTATGCATCTTTCAAAGGGTGATGTTAGACAGTTAAGCCTGGTGGATATAGCTGCTTTGTAATCTACAAGAGAGTCGCAGGTTGACATCTATATATTGGAATTAAAGAACTCTTTTTGGAATTTTGCTGAATTTGCACAGAAAATTGAGCTGGCGGTTCCCCTGGCCCCGGCAGTGGGGCAAGTGGTATGAATCCAGGGGAGCGTGCAGGCATGGCAGTGCTATGGACCTTACTGAGTGGAAATACCTGGTTGAGACACAGTAGCTGACATATCAATACACATACGTCAGAGCTCCGTTTCCTGCACAGGCTTGAGTCTGAGTATACCAGTATAACACTGAATGTTTTACCTCTATGGTGGGGAGATGTGCTAGGTTGTTTATGGTATTGAATGCAACTCAGAGGGTGTCAACTCGTCCTTCCAGGGCATGAATGAGATTTTCCTACATCTTCTGATCCTCTCTCAGCTCCTCAAAGTCACAATGTAGCCCCTGTTCTTGGGTCTTCACTTGTAATCTAGCAGTATTTTCTGTCTACAAGGTAGTTAAAAACACCTAACTCATGGCTCCAGCTACTATCCAGCTGCATCCAGGTTTCTCCAAGGGCACTTAATGCGTTCTCTACACTAGTAGGCAAGCCAGTCCACTTTGATCCACTTGTGGGGAGTCTGTTTACTTAGTCAGACAAGGCAATAGCCACCTAGTACCACACTCTCAGGACTGGCCATCCCTGAGTCCTATATTGTGGTGGGGCAGAAGGCTCCACACTGGCCTGAGACAATTCCTTCTGGCTATACTAACTGTTACAGAAGAACTCTGCTCCAGGAAAATCTAATTGAAATTGAAACAATCCAAACCACAGTTTCGATCCATTTTGTAAGTTTATACCTCTTTGTATTTGCAGTGGCAGAGGAGAGTACGCAGAAAACAAATTGAGTTTTCTCATGGCCAAAGAGCTGCAAAGAGGTCCATTCCTAACTGTGTTCTCAGTTCCTTATATAGGCTCACACAAAATGGTGACACATACCCAAGCAGTTACTTAATAGTTGCAGCAGCTACAGGTTGTAGCAGTTGGGGATCTTCCAGTTGTCATGACAGCAAGGGAGCCTGATTAATTTTACTTTGCTGACACTTCCATTATCCTGTTGTGCCTTCTATTAAAATGTTTAATGTCAGTCAAAGTATTTTCCAGCTGTGAAATTTCCTTGAGATTCCTTAAGTTTTTGTATTTCTTGGCTGAGATTCTACTTTTTCATTTATTTCAAGAATAATCATTGGAGCAGATTAATGATGGCTACCTTTAAAGTGTGCTTCAGATAATTATAACATTCTGTCATCTCTCAAATGTCCTTTTTTCATTCAAATTGAAATCTTTTTGGTTATTGGTATATTGCAATTTTTCATTTAAACATGCACATTTTGTATATTATGTAGTAAGACTAAACGTTAAGTTTTCTGTTTAGTTTTGATTTTTTTATGACATGATTTCATCATTTAAGCTACCTATAAGATCTAGAAGTTCAATTTATCTATGGAATCTCCATTGACATGTGCATGGGTATGTGTGTGTATGTGTGTGGAGTAGTAGTGTTCTTTATTACTGTGGGCCAACTTCTGGTTCCCCAGTAGGCCTCCTGTTACACATCTCTGAAGATAGGGATAGAAGTACCTACTAATTGCCCTCTACTTTCAATGCTACATTACTAGCACAGGGAGAGTGGGTATCATTGATATCACTGTGTGGTGGAAAACATTCAGTTTTTCCACTCAGCCTCTACTAATACATTAGCTAATAAAAGGAATGGTGGCTAAGTCCTGCTATATGCCTCATGTAGTCTCCAATAACACTACAACATTAAAAAGCTCCTGACATTTTCTATATTTTCATTTTTGCGAGTATAAATTACCTCCATTTTAATTTGTATATTTACTTATGTAAATATTTCCCTTTATTTAAATACATATTTCTATTCTACACATGGTTTTCTATTTCTGATCTTCGGTATCAGGAAGGTGAGAATTTTCTTAATATGTACAAATCATGCAAAGTTATATTCACACTCACATGGCAATATGTAAAAATTACCTTTGGTCAGTTCTAAGATGGTGGAAAGGAGAGGGAGCTTGCTACTCTAGTCCAGGAGAAGATAGTTTTTAAAAAGTGGAGAGACTGTAGTCTCAGGGAAGAGTTAGGAAGAAACAGCAGAGGAAACTCTACCAAAATTAGAGGGACATGGTGGACCTATGTGGAGGGCATGGAGACTCACAATTCAGCTCTCCAGCAACTGAGAGCCTATGCAGTGAAATGAGCCCAAACTGCAGCAGCCCAAGCCACTGGTGAAGAATCTGCAAGAAGAGTCTATAGGGAACCTGATTTGGAGCCCCATAGGGTATGGTGTACCTGCCAAACTAGAGGAAAAAAAAGAGGGGACTCAGATACATTTTTCTCTCCCCTATCAATTTACAACAGTGTCCTGTAAAAAGCCAATAGAGCAGGAACCATTTTGGACATAACAGCTGCACCAGCTCATGTCCATGCCACTCTGCTGATTGATGGAGACTCCTGACTATGGTAGGGAGAACTAACAGAGCGCTAGGAGCTTGTGACTGTGTGAGGCTTCTGTACTGGAGGAGTAAAAAAAAAACTGAGGGTGTGTGGGAGGACTCACAGTGTGGCTGGGATTTTGGGCAGTCACAATGGAAGACTACACACACTCAGTGCTTCCTGGTTAGCTGGTAAGAAACATTGCTGGGGAATCTGCTTTTTTTTTTTGACAGGCAGAGTGAACAATGAGAGAGAGAGAGACAGAAAGGTCTTCCTTTTCCATTGGTTCACCCCTCAATGGCCACTGTGGTCAGCGTGTTGCGCCAGCAAGCCACACTGATCTGAAGCCAGGAGCCAGGTGCTTCTCCTGGTCTCCCATGCGGGTGCAGGACCCAAGCACTTGGGCCATCCTCCACTGCACTCCCAGGCCATAGCAGAGAGCTGGACTGGAAGAGGAGCAACCAGGACAGAATCTGGTGCCCCGACCAGGTCTAGAACCTGAGGTGCCGGCACCACAGGCAGAGGATTAGCCTATAGAGCTGCAGCGCTGGCCATGGCTGGGGAATCTGAACTTACACTGAGGACTGCACGGATTCTTTGTGTGGTCCTTGGAACAGTGCAGACAAATATTATACCCACTGGGGCTAGCACTCAGGCACTGGTCTCCTTTGAGGAGAGGAGTTCAGCTGAGCAGAAAATTTCCCTTCTGGTTAAAAAAAGAGAGAGAGAAGATCTACCATGCTAAACCTGGATATTTTACCTTAGGCATGCCCTTCACCCTGGATAGCCCATGAGTATCTCCACAAATGCTGAGCAAATGCACCAATTCAAGAAATAAGAATAAGGAGGACAACATAATGCTCCCAAAAGAACACAACAATTCAGTAATACATTGTGGAGATGATGAGATGGAAGAAATGCAAGAAATGGAATTCAAAAAAATTGATCATAGATTATATAGAAGTAATCAGAAGCAAATGCACAAAATACTGAACTCCATACAGAATATGAAAGAAAATTTCTCCCATGAAATTGAAATCTTAAAAATCAAAATGAAATGAATTCAATAGAACAAATAAAAAAATGCAATGGAGAGCCTTAACAGAATCAGTGAAGCAGAAGAAAAGAGAAAGGATTATAAGGAATTTAAATAAAATAAAAACAGAAATCTTCCCTAATTTGGAGAAAGAAAGGGACATCCAAGTGCAGAAAGCACATAGTACTCCTAATAGACATGATCAAAAAAGATCTTTGCCATGACACATTGTAATCAGAGTCATCATAGTAAAACATAAAGAGAAGATTCTAAATTGTTGCACCAGAGAAATGCCAGATTACTTTCAGAAGCTCCCCAATTATACTCACAGTGGACTTCTCATGAAAAAGCCCTCAGGCTAGGAGAGAATGGTGAGATATAGTACAAGTATTAAGAAAAAAACTCTCAACTGAGAATATTATACCCTGCAAAGCTCTCATTTATGAATGAATGTGAAATAAAGACCTTCCATAACAAACAGAAATTGAAAGAATTTGTCACCACCTGTCTAGCCCTACAAAAGATGCTTAAGGATGTGTTGCACACAGAAACACAGAAACAGTCATCACTATGAAAGAAGGTAAAGAAAGAAAATTTCTCAGTAAAAGTTCAAAGGAAATTCAAAGTAAAAAACAGGACTATTTTTGGAAAAATGGCAGGGCAAAATGGTTACTTATCAATAGTCTCCTTGAGTGTAAATGGCCTCAACTTTCCAGTTAAGAGACACAGACTGGCTGAATGCGTTAAAAAACAAAATCCATCTATTTGCTGCCTACAAGAAACAGATATCACTAACAAAGATGCACACAGACTGAAAGTGAAAGCATAGAAAAAGTTATTCCATGCCAACAGAAAGGAAAAAAAAAACAGCTGATGTAGCCACTTTAACATAAAAAAAATGTTAAAAGAGACAACAAAGGGCACTATGTAATGATTAAGGGATCAATTCAACAAGAAAATATAACTGTTATATAAATGTATATTCACCTAATTACATGGCTATTTAAAAGAAATGTTAAGAGATTTAAAGAGAAACTTAGACTCCAATACAATAGTAATGGGGATTTCAGTACTCCACTTTCAGCAATGACAGATCAAACAGACAGAAAACCAGCAAGAAAACAGTAGATTTAATTGACATTATAGACCAAATGGACTTAACAGATATCCACAGAACTATTCACCCTAAAGTTACAGAACATATACCCTCTCAGAAGTGCATGGAACTTCCTCTAGGACTGACCACATCCCAGGCCACAAAGCAGGTCTCAGGAAATTCAAAACATTGAAATCATATCATGCATCTTCCCAGACTGCAATGGAATGAAGCTGGAAATCAGCAACTCAGGAATCTCTGGAATATATGCGAACACATGGAGACTGACAACATGATTTCACTGTCTAACTCTGCCTGTCCAAAAAAAAAAAATAAAGAAACATACTCCTGAATGAATGAACAGTGGGTCATAGAAGAAATTGAAAGAGAAATCAAAAAATTTCTGCAAATGAAGACAACAACACAACATATCAAAACTCATGGGTACAGAAAAAGCAGTGTTGAGGAAAGTTTATAGCAATAGGTGCCTACATCAAGAAATTGCAAAGGCACCAAACAAATCAGCTGTCAATGCATCTCAAGGATCTCGAAAAACAACAGCAAGCCAAACCCAAAAATAGTAGGATAAAAGAAATAATTAAAATCAGAGAAGAAATTAACAGAGTTGAATCCAAAAAAAAAAAATACAGAAGATCAGCCAAAAAAAGAGCTGGAATTTGAAGAAATAAACAAAATTGACACACCACTTGCCCAACTACCAAAAAAAGGAGAGAGAAAACCCAAATCAATAAAATCAGAGATGAAAAAGTAAATGTAGCAACAGACACCACAGAAATTGAAAGAATCATTAAAAATTACTACAAAGAGCTGTATGCTAACAAACTGGGAAACCTAGAAATAACATAGATTCCTGGATGACACAACTTACATAACTTGAACCATTGAAGACATCGAAACCAAAACAGACCCATAACAAAGATAGAAATTAAATCAGTAATAAAGGCCTACCAACAAAGAAAAGCCCAGGAATGGATGGTTTCACTGCTGATTTCTACCAGACATTTAAAAAAGAACTACCTCCAGTTCTTCTCAAGTTATTCAAAACAATTGAAAGGTAGGGCATCCTCCCAAATTCTTTCTATGAACCAGCATCACCTTAATTCCTAAACCTGTTGAAGATGCAACAGAAAAAGAGAATTACAGACCAATTTCCCTGATGAACATAGATGTAAAATACCTCAACAAAATTCTACACAATTGAATCCAACAACACATCAGAAAGATCATCCACCCAGACCAAGAGGGATTTATCCCTGGTCTGCAGGGATGGTTCAATGTTCGCAAATCAATCAAGGTAATACACCACATTAACAAACTGCAGAAGAAAAACCATATGATTATCTCAATAGATGCAAAGAAACTATTTGGTAAAACAAATACCCTTTCATGATGAAAACTCTAAGCAAATTGGGTATAGAAGGAACATTCCTCAATACAGTCAAATGATTTATGAAAAACCCATGGCCAGCATCATATTGAATGGGTAAAAGTTGGAAGCGTTTCCACTAACTTCTGGTACCAGACAGGGATGCCCACTCTCACCATTGCTATTCAATATAGTCCTGGAATTTTTAGCCAGAGCCATCAGGCAAGAAAAAGAAATAAAAGGGATACAAATTGGGAAGGATAAAATGATTCTATATATAGGGAATCCAAAAGACTCCACTAAGAGACTATTGGAACTCATAGAAGAATTTGGTAAAGTAGCAGGATATAAGGTTAATACACAAAAATCAACAGCCTTTGTATACAGAGACAATGCCACGTCATCTGGAAAACATGATGCTGAAATTCATATGGAGGCACAGGAGACTTCAAATAGCTAAAGCCATCTAATCTAACAAAAACAAAGCTGGAGGTATCACAATACCAGATTTCTAGACATACTACAAGGCAGTTATAATCAAAACAGCCTGGTACTGGTACAAAAATAGGAAGACTAATGGAATAGTATAGAAACACCAGAAATCAATCAAAAGATCTTCAACCAACTTTTATTTGAACAAGGAGCTAAATCTAATCCCTGGAGCAAAGACAGGCTCTACAGCCACTGGAAGACTGGATTTCCACCTGCATAAATGTGAAGTAAGACCCCTACCTTGCAACTTAAACAAAAATCCACTCAACACGGAGTAAGGTTTAGGTCTACAACCCGACACCATTGAATTATTAGAGAATATTGGAGAAGTCTTGCAAGACATTGGCACAGGCAAAGAGTTCTTGGAAAAGACCCCAGAGGCACAAGCATTAAAAGCCAAAATTAACAAATGGGATTACTTCAAACTGAGATGTTTCTGTATGGCAAAAGAAACAGGAAAGTGAAGGGGCAACCAACAGAATGGGAGAAATTATTTGCAAACTGTGCAGCTGATAAAGAATTAATATCCAGGGTTTAAATCAAGAAACTCCACAATGACAAAACAAACAATCCAGTTAAGAGATGAGTCAAGGGCTTAAACAGACGTTTATCAAAAGAGGAAATACAAATGGCCAACAGAGAAGGAGGAGGAAATTTGTAACTGTAAAGCTGTCTAGTTCTATGGACTTACTTCTGTGGGTATGGTTTAAAAACTTGTCATGGGGCTCAAAATCCCATTAAACTTGGTGGTAAAAATGCCTTCTTACTTGTTAAAGTGATCATATTAAGTGTTAAATTGACCATATCGATAGGATTGAGTGTCAAAGAGATCATATAAATAGGATTAAGTGCCTGGCAGTAATAATAGATAGAATTAAAAAGGAGAGAATGTCAAACATTGGAAGCAGTCCGCACAGAAGACTCATAGACTGACAATTGCTTTAAGTAACACTTGAAGTAACACTTTGACCTCAGAATCAGCCCTTATGGCTTCCTGGTCTGGCTGAGAGCATTTCAGGCATGGAAAGTCAAGATACTGTGGCAAAAAAAATCCTACTTGAATGATCTCTGTGAGTGAGACCCCAGTGGAAAGAAGTGGTCATGAAAAAAGGATGTACTTTCCTCTAAAGGAAGGAAAGAACTTCCACTTTGCTTATGGTCTTTTCCAAATACTAATGGAGATTTTGGACTTTAAATTCTTCCACAACCTATGCAGCTCATTTCAAGAGCCTTGGGTGGTCACTTACATAATACATAAGAGTGTTAATTGTTAAGTTAACAGCAAGAGTCACTGTGTGCTAACCCCCCATGCAAGATCTATGTCCTCAATGAGTTGTATTGAGAGTTAACTGTAAAACCAGTTCCCAAACAGGTTGTGTGTGTGTGTGTGTGTGTGCCCAAATTATTGAAACCTTTACTTAGTACAGAGTTGGTCTTCTGAGTACAGTTAATTGAAAATGAATCTAAATGGAGAATGGAAGTGGCAAGGGGAGAGGGAGCAGGTGGAGGGATGAGAGTGTAGGTGGAAGTGCTGATATGGTGGGAAGGATAACTATAATCCTAAAGTTGTACTTAAGAAATTTATATTCCTTAAAAATAAATTTAAAAAGAAGTTTTTAAAAAGTGCCTTTTTATTCATCAGTAGTCTGTGATGTTACAATCATTAAAGATACAGACTGGGAGTGGATATTCAGCCTAGCAGTTACAGTGCTTTTATCCCGCTATGGAGTACCTATTTTTGATTCCTGGCTCTGGCTCCTGAATGCAGTTTCCTGCCAATGCAGACTCTAGAAGGCAGTGGTGTTACCAGTGTAATTGAGTTCTGCCACCCATTTGGAGACCTGAATTATACTCCTGGTTCCTCGCTGTGGCTTGTCCTGCAAGGCCACACCAGCAGGCGGTGTGGTGCACTGCCCAATGAGAGAGTAGGACAGTGGTGTTCTTTCCCACAAAGAAACACCCACTGGGGACAGGCTTTGGAGAACATATTTGTTTATTAACAGCCACATAGGCTTTTTAAAGAGCAGGGAGAAGGGGTGTAACTAACTCAGGGGAACACTTTACTGTAGGTCAGAACTGACACTTGCACCAATATGCCTCTCCAATCAGCTTGAAGGTCACATAGCTTTCCAGGTGGGCCTAATGGGCCTGGGCCTCACTCGGAAGCAGTTTACCAGATTGGCAGGAGGCAGGGGTTGGGAGAGATGTGCCTGGGTTCAGGCTAACTGCTGGGATCGCTCACATCTGGCCCTGCACCCAGTCCAATTCTGGTACCTAGGGACATTTGGGGAGAGAACTAGTGCATGAGAACTCTGTGTTCCTGTTTGTTTTCTCTTTGTCACTCTTTCTCTTTGCCTCTCAAATACATGAATTTCAAATCTAAATAATGAAACAATTATTTGGGAAAGGAATGTAACAACTAAGCAATTAAAAAGCATATTGTAATTGATTACTCAAATCACTATTTGGTTAGGTTGATAAATAATTGAGAAAGATATCAGCTTTAAAAAGAAAATAGAAAAACTCCTCTGGGGTGGGTGATATCTGAGTGCAAAATGTGTGGTATCACACACAAAATGAGTGCATCATGTAAAATTTCATGTTACAAAGCTTGATCCCCCAATGTGGCTGTATTAGGAGATGAAAAAAATTAAGAGTTGGGGCCTAATGGGGGTGTCCCTAGGTTGCTAGTAGCAAGTCCTCATGAATGGATTAATGTTGTCCTTAATTTCCATGAGAGCACATTACTAAACAAAGAGCTAGTGTCACCCCAAAATGTTTCTGGCTGTTGCTGCTGCGCGTGTCCCCACCATTGTGATGCCATCTTTCCCAAGGTGCTCGGAGACCAAACAGATGTTGCAACTCAGTCTTGGGCTTAAAATTTCAAAAAGTGTGAGCTCAATATACATAATTATTTTATTTATAAAGAACCAAACTTGATGCATTTTGTTAAAGCAACCTAAAATGGGCTAATGCTGTACACATTGAGCTTGTGAAGATGAGTAGTGGAAGCTGGTATTGTGTGCAAACTCTCAATATTGGGAAAGACAATAGCTGAAGACAGGATCAAAATGAGAATTGCAAAGGAGTCAGGCAGTGGAGCACTCAGGGCAATACAGTTTTAAAGACAGCCATGCCAGAACATAGAGAACCGTGTAGATTTATTTGACCAGAAATCCCAATATGTTTTATTTATTTTTGTGCACTTTTATGCCATACTTCATGTGATATGTGGTTGCATTAAAATATTTCCTGAAAGAAAGCAGAATTTTAAAAATTATTAAACCACTAGTTAAGATTAATATCTTTTATTATATTTAATTGCACATAGTGTATTTTTCTTACCAAATAAACATTTCCTTCAGTACAATTATGTCATATTACAGAGCTTAATATACTGCCAATATGGTCATATCAGTAACACTAAGATGCTTTGAATATCAATAAAATAATCACCAAAAATTAATAACGTATTTATCATTAGATGCTGTGGTAAATAAATATTATTTTATCTGCACAAAAACCTGTACTATGATTAAGATGCAGTGTTTCTATTTCTAGCAGTATGGATTGAATATCTGTTGGAAACAAATATGAATGCAAAACAAAATATTTAAAAAGAATTTTTGAATGAATTTTTGCACTGACAAAAAAAAGAAAAAAAGAGTGCCAAGGCCATAATCTTAAAGAAAGCTGTAACTCAGAGATATAAAAGAAGTGATGAAACTGATGTTCACCTTGAAGACATTTGTCAAATGTAGCAAACCCATAAATTGTTTCTCTGTGTCTTATGTCTTGGAGGCTGGCAGACAAAGCCCAGGGCTCATACACAGTGAGAAGATTAATAGGAGACCCTGAAACCCTAGAACCCCAAAGATTACTTCTACTACTTGCCTTCACTCACTGAACCATCGTTGGATTACTAGAATTCTTTGTCACTGAGGGAGACATAAAGATAAATTAACATAATCATAAGAAATGTTCAACAGAACCCAGGTATAACACACATTGTTACCCTAGGTTCATTTAATATATGTGACCCAACAAAACAGATACATATAAAAATAAAGTAGCTACCAAAATAATATATATATGTATACATAGTGACTTAAACAAAGAAAAATAGCTAAAACTGAAAGTATAGATATATTGTATACACAAAGTCATATAAAAACTCACTATAAAGTAAAACATCTAATTAATTTCTTAGTAGTCAGGCCAATAATATTAAACAATCAAAAACAATAGATATATGGTGAATTTTAAAAAATGGAATTAAATTTTTTTATCTCTAAGTATATATAAGTCTTTAAATTTAACACCAACAAAAGTCTCCATGGAATGCTTGTGAAAATTATTTGAGTGGCCGGCGCCGTGGCTCAACAGGCTAATCCTCCGCCTTGCGGCGCCGGCACACCGGGTTCTAGTCCCAGTCGGGGCGCCGGATTCTGTCCCGGTTGTCCCTCTTCCAGGCCAGCCCTCTGCTGTGGCCCAGGAGTGCAGTGGAGGATGGCCCAGGTGCTTGGGCCCTGCACCCCATGGGGAGACCAGGAAAAGCACCTGGCTCCTGGCTCCTGCCATCGGACGAGCGCAGTGCGCCGGCCGCAGCGCGCCGGCCGCGGCGGCCATTGGAGGGTGAACCAACGGCAAAGGAAGACCTTTCTCTCTGTCTCTCTCTCTCACTGTCCACTCTGCCTGTAAAAAAAAAAAAAAAAGAAAATTATTTGAGAAATTTTAATTTATATGTAATAGAGGGACTTTTATTTCCTTTTATGCAATTGAATTGCATGTTAAAATATACTGTTATGCAAAGTATGAATTATATTTCTCAATTGTGAGTTGAATAGCAAAGCATAATAGAAATTAGTAGATATTTAATACTAAGCAACCTATCACATATTTCAATTTTTGAGAACCAATACAAATCTAGAAATGTTTGTCATAAATTTTCAAATTTAAAAAGGAATAGGAAATACTGAACATTAATTAGAAGTTCGTAAGTGAAACAGTAAGATAAATTTCTTACGTAAAAAAAAACAATATGCAGTTATCTGACATTTGCTTTTGAATATGAGTTGCTTGTTGGTAGTAGGCATCCCGCTAGATAGTGGCTCCAGAATTCCCTTGGTCCAGTTATCAGTCAGTGCATGGGAAATAAGGGAGGGAACAGTTTGTCCTTGTATGGACAGCTACTTAAAAGTGTTTTTTAACTCGGTATTTCAATATTTTCACTCCAGATCTGCCATATTTTACAAATGCAAGGTTTTTTTCCCATCACAAACTCAATTAAGAGAAGGAAAATTTTCGTAAATTTCAAAACTCTGGATTATGAAATAAATAATGTGGAAGCTCAGGGAAAAGAGAAAGCTTTTATCCTAGACTCATTTTAAGTGACAGGTGCTTATCCAGAGAATTCACAGTCCTAGAATTGAACAGGAGTGAATGCTTCACTGAGACATCAAATTAAAGGAAATTCTGTTGAGGTGGATTCGTTCTGAGAGGAGGAGCATGGTGGGGGCAAGAGGTGCGGAGTCACCATACAGACCCTGGGAGTCGGGTGAAAGCAGGCCTGAGGTGAGCAGCCCGCAGACTCATTTATTTCAGTTGGTAGAGCAGCTTAAATAGCCAAGACAGCCAATCCAGTCAAGGGGCAGTCTATGCCCTAACCAATCATAGCCTGTTGCCAGGTAGTTTTCAAAGCCATCCAATCACAGCCTGTTACCAGTCAGGCTCCGTTGCCATGTGATTTCCGAAGCCATCCAATCACGGCCTGTTGCCAGGCAGTTTCCATTGCCAGTGGCCATCTTGGCATGGCCTTCTCATTCCACCACAAAATTCTCAATGAAATAAGTACTATGAGATGAGATGGTGGGAGGGTGGCAGCATTGTGGCATAGCAGGTTAAACTGCAGTTTGCAATGCCAGCATTTCATATCAGAGTGTCAGTTCCAAGTCCAAGTTCTTGGCCTGGGAAGTGAAGTCAGAAGATAATGACCCAAGTGGTTGGGCACCTGAAACCTATGTGGGAGACCCAGATGGTGTTCCAGGCTTCTGGATTTGGTCAGGAACAGCCCCAGCTGTTGAGCTCATCTGGGGAGTGAAGCAGTGATTTGAAGATCTTGCTCTCTCTCTGTCTTTCCCTCTGTCTGTCTTTCTGTATCCCTGTCTCTCGCTGTTTATTTCAAATAAATAAATTCAGTCCTGGGATGATAAACAATCTAGATATATTTTTTCTGATCTAAAAAATTTATTGAAATTGAACACATACTTAATGACCAAGAAACCTGATAATTTTGTCTTACTGAATATTGAGACATCATAATTTATGATTGTTAAAATTGATTAAGGCTAGGGCAATATTGAAAACAAAGGAGGCAAAGAAAATAATGGAGTAGAATAGAGCTCACATAGCCTGGTCCAAATAAAGATACTTTATTTACTACAAAGGTGAATTGCAAAGCAAAAAGAAAAAATAAACTGTTCAGTGAAAGTGCTAAATCAGTTGAATATTCAAGTAGGTGAAAAACAAACAACAGGAAAACAGCAACAAAAACAACATTCACCCTATATCACATTATTTGCAAAAAATAGTTTCATCCAAGACTGAGGGCTGGGAAAAGTAAAGCAATGATCCTTTTTAGAGATAATTTTGAATAATATCTTTGTAAACTCAGAGTAAAGAAAAATTATTATAAAAGGTCCTAAGAGACTAATAAAGAGCAATACATTAGATTGTTTTTAAAATTCTAAGCAGTGACATTAATAGGAAAAAGATAAAGAATTGAAAAATAAACATACTTAGCCATGGGAATGTATATATTATTGATATATATGTTAATAAAGATCTATCAGCAGATGGGCAATAGAATGGATAAATAAGTCTGAACAAGCAGCAGTGGAATATAGTACGAAAAATGAATATGTTACAGCTACCTGCAGTTTCCTCTTTAAAAAAAAATTATTTGAAAGAGTAGCAGAGAGGGAGAGACTGAGAAACAGATTTTCCATTCACTGATTCACTCCCAAAATAGCCACAACAGCCATTTATAGGGTGTTTAAAAACCAGTAGCCAGGAACTCTATCCTCATCTCCCTCATGGATGGCAGGGCCCAAGTACTTAGGCCATCATTCATTGCCTTCCCAGGCACATCAGGAGGAAGTTTGTTGGAAGCAAAGCCATTCAAACTTAAGCCAGCACTCCAATATCAAATGTGAGCATCACAAGTGGCTTTTGAACCTGTTGCAACACACTAATATGTTTAAAGTAAATATTTGAAAGGAGGAGAGTCAGAGAGAAACTTCCCATAGTCTGGATCAGATGCCTATGAGTGCTGGGCTGTGGCAGGCTGATGCTGGGTGCCAGGATCTCAATCTAGCTTTTCCACAATAGCTGTAGGAACCCAATTACTGGACCAACCACTCCTGCCTCTGCATTGGCAAGAAGCTGGTGTCAATAGCCAGAGCAAGGGATGGAAATTAGGTAACTGATATGAGATGTGGACATCTTAATTATAGGCTAAACATCTGCTCCTGTCTTATAAACACAGTTTTACAATGTAGAAGGCAGGCAAAAAATGAAGATGAAGGTGTTCTTCACTTTTCACTCTGCTTAATTCTTCAGAAATATTACAATTCTTTTATGTTACAGCCCCTGATCTCCACTAGGTTCTCTGCCTAACAAAGAATAATTAGGTACACACATGGAAAGGAGATGTGAGCAAAGTGAAGGCAGTTTACTGAGTGAAAGAGAAAGTTCCAGCATGTGGTGGGGATCCAGAAAGGAGTTGCTGAAGAAGAGGTTGCATCTAGGGGTTTTTAAATGTTTTTAAAAGGGAACTTCCCCTGATTGTGTTTATAAATGCTAATAAGGTAAAAATCACTAGCCTTGGATGTGGATCAATCAGAGAGCCATCTGCCAGAATCACTTCTTTTGCATACATGTACTAACAAGGTGAAACTGAAGTGCTCCTCATGATCCACTCAGAAGTCAGAGCCAGAGAAACTTGTTTTGCATAGGGAAGTTGATACAGTGCCTAAATAGGACTGCCATGGCCAGAACCATTGGCTGATGAAACCTCATCTAGTGATTGCATCATTTTTCCTTAGGGGGTCCCTTGTCCCTCTCCACCTTGTATAAAGAATCTGTCTGTTTCTCTATCAAACCTGAGTGTATGAATTAGGGAATTACAGTTCCATATCAAGAAAAATCAATCACTTATATTAAAATCCAGTATATCATTTGCCTGTGAATGGGCAGGAAGTAAGAACATTGATTGACAGGGGGCATCAATAAGCTTTTAGAAATGTTTCTATTAATTTAAATTTTAAAGATGTATTTCCTTGAAAACAGAGTCACAGAGGCCAGCTCTGTGGCATGGTGGGTAAAGCCTCTACCTGCTGTGCCGTGCCAGCATCCCGTATGGGTCCCAGTTTGAGTCCTGGCTGCTCTACTTCTGATCCAGCTGTCTGCTATGGCCTGGAAAAGCAGTAGAGGATGGCCCATGTGGGAAACTCATAAGAAGCTCCTGTCTCCTGGCTTCAGATTGGTGCAGCTCCAGCTGTTGCAGCCATCTGGGGAGTAAACCAGCACATGGAAGACTCTCTCTCTCTCTCTCTCTCTCTCTCTCTCTCTCTCTGCCTCTGCCTCTCCATAACTCTGCCTTTCGAAAAAGTAAATAAATCTTAAAAAAAAAATTAGCCACAAACACACACACACACACACACACACACACACAGACACAGACAAACATCTTCTATCCATTGGTTCACTCCCCAAATGCTACCAGTAGTCAGGATTAGGTAAAACTGAAGCAAAAAGTCTAGAATTCCATTGTGGATTCCCACATGGGTGGCAGGAACTGAAGTACTTGAGCCATCATCTGCTGCCTTCCAAACACATCAGAATAAAGCTGGATTGGAAGTATGGTATAGCCAGAAATCAAACCTGGCACTCTGAAAAGACATGCAGGCATCCCAGATAGTTTAACCTCATTGTCACAACATCCTCTGTCTGTCTGTCTATCTATCTATCTATCTATCTATCTATCTATTATTCATTTGAAAGACAGAGAGAGAGAGAGAGAGAGAGAGAGGAAGAGAGAGAGAAAGGGAGGGGGAGAGAGAGAGAGAGCACAAGTATTTTACCCACTGACTCATTCCTTAAATGCTTGTACTAACAGGAGGTACTAAGCTAGGTTGAAGCCAGGAGCTTACAACACAATCTGGGTTACCCATGTGGATGGCAGAGACCCAAATACTTGGACCATCACCTGCTGCCCCTCAGGATGTGCATTAGCAAGAAGCCATCACTGGAAGCAGAGCTGGGAGTCAAACCCAAGCACTCTGATACAGGATGTAGGTGTCCGCAGTATGGCATCATAATTATTGGCCAAACACCCACCAAATCAAAGAACTTTGAGGGTGCTCATTATATGTTTATTGACATGGAAATTTTTCTATGGATGATAATTTATTGTGTCATGCATTTATGCTTTGTGTACTTTCTATATGAAGTATGAAGGCATTTGTAAAATTTTGGAAAAATTGAAATCAGTAGATGAATTTATTATGATATAAAATGCATATATATGCATAATTTTTCAATAGTACACATTTCCCTAAACTCCTTTATATTTCTTATATACATGAATCATACTTAATAAAACTGTTATTGATTTGCTTTATGTAATTAAAAATTAGGTAAATTTTGATGGCAGGCAACTCCTAATTATTAAATCAACAGAGCTAAGAAAGAATATAGTTCTTTGCTTTTTATTTTCTACCTATTAATGCTATATTTTGAGAATTCATGTATCTAATATTTTTTAAACAGCTCATAGAATTGTGTGATTTGTGCATTTTTCTTGACAGGATAAGAGTATATTTATCCTAGCTTATACAGGAATAAAAAAACCTCAGAGTAATTATTTATTTTATCTCAACTGTCCTCCTATGAAGCATAATATGTACGATGTCCAGGTGCATAATTAGCTTCAACTCAACCACCTGAAGCTTCGTTATGACTAGTGTGAAAGGGTGATGGGATAAATAATTGCTAGAATTCAACTAACAAATAACCTCTCTAGAAATTATAAGCAAGAAAATAAAATGTCTCTAGATGGCAATAATTATATTCTCAAAACCAGCGTAGATCAAATAACAATTAGTAAATAATATGAAGGGTGGGAGCACAGGAGGGAGAGAGGGTAGGGTGAAAAGAATTAGAATGTCCTTAAATATATTTATATGAAATGCATAAAATGTATATACTTTAAATAAAATTTTAAAAAATAAATAAAATATTAAAAGATAACATGATGATCTCATCCACTTAAAATGATATATATCCTAGGTAAATACAAAATGCAAAGAGAGGAGAGGCGTCATACTGCAAGGTGCTAAGCTACCAATTATGGCATTGACATACCATACTGAAGCACCCTTTCAAGTCCTTGCTGCTCTGCTTTCCTATCTAGCTTCTTGTTAGTGTGCCTGGAAAAGTAGCAGAAAATGGTCCAAGTCCTTGGGCCTTTGCCACCCATATAGGAGACCCAAACTCATTTCCAGGCTCCTGCCTTTCACCTGGCCCAGCCATGGTTGTTACAGACATTTGGGGAGTGAACTACTGAATGAACAATCTCTTTCTCTCCTTCTTTCTCTCTCTGTCATTCTGCCTTCAAGTAAATAAACAAATCTTAAAAAATTATAAAATTCAAAATGGGTTAAACTGATGCACTCTAGAAATAATTATATTATGCTCTTAAATGACTCTTAGAAAATATATCACAGCATTTATCCATGCACAATGCCATTAAATGGAAACTACTGCTAAAGAAAAATTAAATGTGAGGTTAACAAAGTTAATTTACATATAGAACACTTAGACTTTGCCAGGTTAATGCAAGATTCAACTCTTGTTCGAAAAAGTAACCACATTAGTGGCATTAATGAACTGTATGTAACTAAGCTCCCTTTTCACACTAGAAAGTACTTCTAATTTATTGAGGTATTCTGGAATTAACCAGGAGTCACAATCTGGGTAAATAGGTAAGAATAAGTTGTTTGTATTATTAAATTTTAAGATTCTGCTTTTAAAAGTGACTGGTGGAACCACTACCATGGCTCAGTGGGTTAAAGCCATTGGCTGCCGTGCCAGCATCCCATGTAAGCACTGGTTCAGGTGCCAGCTGTGCACTTCCAATCCTGTTCCCTGCTAGTGTGCCTGGGAAAAGAAACAGAGGATAGTCCAAGTGTTTGGGCCCCTGCCACCCATTTGGGAGAACTGGAGGAAGCTCTTGGCTCTTGGCTTCTGCTTGGTTCAGTCCTGCCTGTTGAGGCCATCTGGGGACTGAACCAGCAGATGGTCGATCTCTATCTCTCCGTCTCTCCTCTCTTTGTGATTCTGCCTTCTCAATAAAATAATTTCTTTTAAGAAATAGGGATTATTGATTGTTTCTCTCTTATGAAAAGAAAAACTATACATTGTACATCAAACTGGGCTTTTGAGGAAATATGTGTAGTACTAATTTAAGCACATTTTTGATATTTAAATATGTCTTCAAAATAGAAAGTAAGAGTAGTCCATACACAATTTCCACTTAATTGAGAGGCCATTACTGCAACAATTATTTTTGTTCAGCTTTATTGGCACCTAATTAGCAAACAAATTATATATATATATATATATATATATATATATATATTTACAGGTTATAATATGATGATTTAATAAACATTTAGGTTGTGAAATTATTACCACAGTCAAGTTAATTAATACCTCCTTTACGTCACCTTCATGTAGTTATTTTATTCCTGTTTTGCTTTTTGATGAGAACATTTAAGATATACTCTCTTAGAAAATGTCAAGTATACAATAATGCGTTATTAATTAACTACAGGAGCCAGAGTGTATTTTACATTTTCAGAATACATTCCTCTATGTAACTAGAAGTTTGTACTCTTTGATTAGGGTCTCTTCTTTTCATGTCCTCCAGTTCCCAGGCCCTGGAAACCACCATTCTACTCCCCATTACTGTGTGTTCCATTTAAAAAAAAATCGTATAAAGGTGTTACCATGCATATAATATTTGTGTTTCTGTTTTGTTTTATTTGACTTAGTATTAAGCTCTCACCATTGATAAGGTGGAAAACCTCTTAATATATGTGTTGTCCAATTATGTTCCTTTTTTGGAGACAAATGTCTATTTACGTTGTATGTATATTATTTAATCAAATATTTTTGCTATTGAGTATGCATTAGATTTGATAGCTTACTCCCCAGATGTTGCCAATAGCCAGGATTGGTTCAGGCTACAGCCAGGAATTAGAAACTCCTTCTGGGTCCCTCATTTGAGTGTCAAGAACACACGTTCTTGGGACATCATCTGTTTCTTGCCAGATGCATTAGCTAGAACCTGGATCAGATGTGCAGGTGGGATCCTATATCCACTTCAGTTTTTCTTCTAAAATCAGAAACAAAACACTGATTCTCACACTCAGAAACTCTTTTCTTTATAATAATACAAGTCCTAGCTAGAACAATGACATAAGAAAAAACTCAAATTTTAAAGGAAGAATTTAAATCATCTCACTTTTAAATGACATGATTTTATGTATAGAAAACCCTGAAGACTATGCCAAAACATTACCAGAATTAATACATAAATTTAATAAAGTTGTAGAATACAACATCAATATTGAGAAATCAGTTGTGCTTCTTGATCTTAACGATAAACATGTGAAGGAGAAATTAGAAAAGCATCCTATTTACAGCAGCATTACAAACTAAGATATTTTAGAGTAAATTTGTCCGAGGAAGTGAAAGGTGGCTACATTGAAATCTATGAAAGATTGACCAAAGAAATTGAAGATGATACAAATATATGGGAAGATACCCCATGTGTTCAAATGGAAAAATTATTTTTTAAAAAGATTCAAATCATGCAAAAAAATCTACAGATTCACTGAATTGCATATTGAAATTAAAAAGGCATATTTTTACAGAAATAGAAAAACATAGTACTTAAATTCACATGGAACCACAAAAATTCTTAATAGCCAAAGTAATTTTGTGAATGAACAAAAATTTCCTTGTTTCAAACCATATCACAAAGTAATCAAAACAATACAGTCCTGTCGTAAAAACATACACATAGAACAATGGAGTGGAAGATGGGAGGGATACTGGTGGGAGGGAAGTTATGGGGGGGAAGCCATTATAATCCATAAACTGTACTTTGGCAATTATTTTTACTAAATAAAAGTTTAAAAAATATACAAAAACAAAACAAAACAGTGAAGCAACGAAGCACAATAGGGAGTCCAGAAATAAACCCAATATTATAAAAGCTACTAATTTTTCACCAGAGCACCAAAAAGTCTAAATGGGGAAAGTATATTCTTGTAAATAACTTGTGCTGGGGAAACTGAAGAGCCCCATGCAGAAAGAATTTACAAAGCTTAACTCTAATGAGTTGAATATTTAAATATAAAATCTAAAACACTATAGTTTCTGAAAGAAATCATAGGAAAAGCTCTTTAAATCAATCTTGGCCAAAGAAATAAATCAGCGTATAAAAGAGATACCTGTACTCCAGTATTGATTGCAGCACTATTCACTATAGGAAAGGCATGAAATCAACTTTGATGATGGATAAATGGACAAATAAAATGTTATAAACCTATGTAGAGAGAATCACTGAAATACTACTCAGATCTAAAAAGAATGGATGCTTTACATCTGCAACAAATGAGTAGAATTGGAGATCATTATGCCAGGTCAACTGAATAAGGCACAGAAAGACAAATACTATATACATTTTCTCTCACATGTTGAATTTAATATGTATATGTGCATACAGTAAAAATGTATTTCATATTATTTAGTATATTGATACTTATAAATCTTGTCTTCACTGAAGTATATCACTTGAAACATTCTCTTCTCTCTTCATTTTGTTTGGTTAATATATCCACCCTTGCTTTCTTTGTGTTTTTATTTCCTTGGTGTTTGCTCAGTTTTGAAACTTCCAAGTATTTTTGTTTAGATGTGTCTCTTACATACAGCATACAGTTGGGTTTGCTGTGTCTCATTCTGAAAAAAAAAATCTATCTTAATAATATTAGTTTTATTAAAATCAAGAACAATAACAAAATAAATAAGACCTGAATTTTGGATATGACACCCTACATACAGAAAGCATAAGCAAGATTAAGGCATGGGGCTATATTAAGCTAAAATTAATCTTTTAAAAAAAAAAAAAAAACTTCAGAGGTAGAGTCATAGACAGTGAGGGAGAGAGACAGAGAGAAAGGTCTTCCTTCCGTTGGTTCATTCCACAAATGGCCGCTACGACCGGTGACCAGTGCTGCGCCAATCCGAAGCCAGGAGCCAGGAGCTTCCTCCTGGTCTCCCACGCAGGTATAGGGGCCAAAGCACTTGGGCCATCCTCCACTGCCTTCCTGGGCCACAGCAGAGAGCTGGACTGGAAGAGAAGCAACAAGGCTTAGAACCTGGCGCCCATATGGGATGCCGGCGCCACAGATGGAGGATTAAACCAAGTGAGCCACAGTGCCGGCCCTGCTAAAACTATTCTATACACAAAGGAAAATACTCAATGAAATGGAAAGGCAGACTATGAAATAGAAAAATAATACTTATTGTGCCAAATGATCTTTCATTTTTTTTACATCTGATCATAGGAAAAATCAATAAAGCCAGAGCAATTAAGAACTTAATAATGAAGTACATAATAAGCCAGTGTATTTATAATAAACTTAAATATTCATCAAGGTGGAATTTCATGAAATTTTATAGTATTTTCTCCTTTGGACTACAGCTTTAGTTGTGAGAAAGATGAAGAAAATGAACACGACATAATTGAATCTGCTGTAAAATAGAAAAGCAAAATTATAAACGTATTTTTCAGATAATTCAGAAAACTGGAGAGTGACTTATCATTTAATATCCTTCTTTAATTTTTTGTTTTTCTAGTTCAGATCATATTTTCCCCAAGGCATAGCCCTGACATAATTTCTCATATAAACCAACAGTGCAGGACTACTTTTTTCTTAAGTGGTATTTGGAATGCAATAGGACTTATATTTAATTCATCATGCAGTTGTTTGTAACTGGTTTTGTTAACTATGAGAAATAAACAACATTTTTATAAAATGATATTTCATATAATATGGGCAAAATCACTTGGACAAACTAAAAATAGCTAAGTTAGGCAATTGAAGAACTGATTGCGTGAGAAATTATCAGAATAGAATTTGAGGAGCAAAATCTTAGAAAATTGAGTCACAGAGAGTACACACAGGCAAACACACATACACAAGAGAGAAAAGAAAAGCATATTTGACAAAAAGAAAATAATTATTTAGTGTTGGGAAAAGTATCAGTTTCTCAAACTACTCTCAAAACTTTTTCAAAAATAGATTTATATAGTTCCATCTCCCACCAGAATAAAATGTATAATGTTCTTTCTCGATGTTTACTTATTTAGTTCATCTCACTAAAAGGAATGGAGTGATGGAGGGCAGGGGGCAGAGGGAGAGAGAGAGAGAGAGAGAGAGAGAGAGAGAGATGTTCCATCCTGAAAATTCCACAATAGGAACCTGAATATCCATGCATATCTCCCATGTGTGGCAGGAACCCAATTATTGGGCCACCATCTGCTGTCTTCGAGAGTGAATTAGCAGTAATATGGATCAGTAGCAGAGCAGCTGGGACTTGAAATACATACTGGTATAGGATGTGGACATCTCAGACACGTCTCAGACACATTCAAATGCTGTTCTACAGTGCCCTCCCCAAACACACTACTTTTTTAAAAAGGTTTTTATTTATTTGACAAATCATTTCTTTCTTTATTTAAAAGATGTATTTATTTGAAAGTTAGAATTATACACAGAGAGGAGGAGGAGAGAGAGAAAGAGAGAGAGAGTTTTCCATCTACTGGTTCACTCTCCAATAGGACACAGTGGCCGGAGCTGTGCTGATCTGAAGCCAGGAGCCAGAACGTTCTTCTGGGTCTTCCTCATATGCAGGGGCCCAAAGACTTGAGCCATCCTTCACTGCTTTCCCAGGCTATTGCAGAGAGCTAGATCAGAAATGGAGCAGCCAGAACTTGTGTCAGTGCCCATATAGGATGCTGGCACAGCAGGCAGTGGCTTTACCCACTACACCACAGCACTGGCCCTTTGACAAGTTCCTTCAATCTCTGTTATGGAAGGTATTTATTTCACCTACATTTATAAAGGAGAGCTTTGCAGGGTGCAGTATTCTGTGTTGACATGGGTTGTCTTTTTTTTTTTTTTTTAGAATTGGACTGTGTCCATTCTCTCCTAGCCTGTAGGGTTTTTGATGAGAAGTCAGCAGCGGAGATCCTCTGAAAGTAATCTGGCATTTCTCTTATGCACATTCTAGAATAATTATATTAGCTGTTGAAAGTTTGACTACAGTATGTCGTGCTGAAGATCTTTTCTCATCATGTCTATTAGGAGTTTTAAGTGTACGTAGACTTCATTTTCTTTCTCCAAATTAGGGAACTTTTCTATAATTATGTCACCAAATAGGCCTTCTAATCCATTCTCCTTTCTACACCTTCTGGAACTCCTAAGACCTGTATATTGGGTCAATTTACAGTATACCATAAATCTCCAACACTGTTTTTAATTATTTTAATTTCTTTTTTTTTTTTGTCTGATTGCAAAATTTCCAGGTATTTGTCTTTTAACTTCAATATTCTTTCTTCTGCATCACTGACTCTGTTAAGGCTTTCACCACACTTTTTATTTTATTAATTGAATGCTTCATATCTAACATTTCATTTTGGTTTCTTTAAAATCTCAATTTCATGGGAAAAATTTTCATTCATGTCATGTATGGATTTCTTTAACTTGTGGATTTGTTTTTCATTGTTTCTGAGTAATCCTATGATCAACCTTTTGAATTCATTTTCAGGTATTTCATCAATCTTCATCTTCACATTCTAATATTGTGTCCCTTTTGTGTAGTCAGGTTGTCTTCCTTATTCTTGCTTCTTGAATTTCCATATTTACTTTTAGGTATTTGTGGACCTACTTGGTTTTCTCTTCTGATGGCTTTTATCTTTTAACTATGCCTCTGTGGCTTAGTGATGTGTCTGCTCCTTCAGTGACTACCCAGACTTGAGTGCTGGGTGTGGCTATGTCATTGCTCTAGGGTGTCACCCAAGTTGGGCATGGTAGATCTCTATTGTCAGCAGAGGGAAGGGTATAATCACCTCTGTTGGTGTAAACACACCCTCACCTCCCCTCTTCAACTCATCCAGCCTTACAAATGATGCTTAAGGATGTGCCATCCACAAACACAGAATAATAGTCACCATTAGGAAAGAAAGTGAAAGCAGAAATTCTCCCAGTAAAAGTACAAAGGAAATCCAAATAAAACAATAGGAATATTTATAGAATAATAACAGAACCAAGTTGTTACTTTTCAATAAAAACCTTGAATGTAAATGGCCTAAATTCTCTGCTGTCAAGATGTCATCGTCTCCTTGCCAGCTGGGTGTGTGCACAAGATCTGCTGCAGCTGCTACTAGTGTCCACCGCAGTCTGATCTCACCTGGCTCTCCAACACTGGCACTTTCTCCAGCTCTCTGCTGCTTGTGCCTGGTGTTGTGTTGGTACTCCTTGCTGCGTATCTGCACCTTCAGCAAAGGCCTATGCCATCCCTACTCCCTTCTGTTGAATCTCTACTGAATGTTTCTTTGTAACTCTCTTTGAGAATGTAGTTGCTCCACTTTTTTTTTAAACTATTTTCTCCTTGCCTAAAGCAATGCACCCACTTTTTCCCTGTTCTGCCCTCCTGGAAATGAGTTTTCAAGGTCAGTCTTATTCCCTGTCATATATAGAGATCACCATGATGTTTTTCAGTTTTTTATTTTTAAAAGATTATTTATCTGACAGTCAGAGTTACACACAGAGAAGAAAAGACAGAGAGAGTGAGAGATTCTTCATCCACTGGTTCACTCCCCAAATGGCCACAAATGCCAGGGCTGGCCAATCCAAAGCCAGCAGTCAAAAGCCTCATCCAAATCTCCCATGTGGATGGCAGAGTCCCAAGCACTTGTGCTATCCTCCTCTGCTTTCCCAGACATGGTAGGAGGGATCTGGATCAGAATAGAGCAACTGGGTCTTGAACCAATGTTCATATGGGATGCTGGCATCACAAGTGGCGGCTTTACCCACTTTACAACACCAGCCCTGATATTTTCCACTCTTTAACTTTATCACTCTGCTAACGTTCCTTGTGTCTTCCAACCCTATAATTTAAATATGTTTTGTTTCCTCTATTGTCATCTAGAACACCAAGCCTACTCTGCTGTCACTTCTTAACTATTAACTACTGAGAGATTGCAGGTGTGCAGAACAGGAGTTTCCTGAGATTCCAAAGATGATGTGTAGCTACCTTAGAAGAATTTTTCTGTATTAGAATCCATCCACCCACCACATCAATGTGCCCTCTGTTTTGGTGTTTCACCATAGGCCATGACATGAAAAAGCTGCCTGGCAGGACCTTGCTGAGAAAGACATTCTCAAGACTTCAAGTGAAATCAGAGAATCAGCCACTCTCACAATAATAAACAACCCAGCCTTTTGGTTTGGAAATTTGAAGGGTGGACCCTAGTGCCATACCTAGGAGAAACCAATTGCAAGTGGTCTACCCACCCAAACTGGATCTGATCCTCCTGAAAAATAACTTGCTCAGATGCTATTTCTTTTCACCCTGTGTGTATGTGACTGCTCTGAGCATGTTCTAATAAAATCAGGGAAGTCTCATATGCTGAAGAAACAAGATAAGAATGGACTGACAATATCCAGCGGCTGTACTGTACTTCAGTCTTCTCTGTCCCCTGTGTGTGCAAGGATGCTGAGGGTGGAGATATTTGGCACAGAATATAGCAAGTTGATACAAGTAAGGAGATAAGTCATTCATTCATGTTCCAGTCTGACAGAAGCTTTTGGAGAGCAGAAGGTCAAGTACAAGATCATTGTTCTAGTCTGTTCATGCTGCTGCAAGACAATACCTTGAGCAATAAACTATAGATGTTTATTACTCATAGTTGTGGAGGGTAAGAGGTACAAAATCATGGACCCAGAAAACTTGAGTTTGTTGAAGCCTCACTCTCTGCTTCAAAGTTGGCATCTGGAGTGGGCTTCTAGGGTACTGGCTGAGTAGCTGTTTGGGAACCCAGTGCCTGGGTTCAAGTCGCACCTCTGCTTCTGATTCAAACTTCTTGTTAAGGTCACAGTGAGAGGCACTTGGGGATTTGCTGTGCATATGGATCTCCCAAGAGGGAGATCCAAATTGATTTCCCAGCCCCTGGATTCAGCCTGGCCATGCCCTGGCTATTGCAGACATTTGGGAAGTGAACCAGCGTTGGAAAATATCTTTTTGTCTGTCTCTATCTTTCTCTGAATTTCAACTAAAAAAAGCAAATTTCATAAAGAGAGCATCTTCGATGTAGCCAGACAAATGTTGTGGTTGTTTAGGAAGTGAACCAGTGAATGGAAGATCTCTCTCACTCTCTCTGCCTCTCTCTGTCTATCTCTGTGTGTGTGTCTCTCTCTGTGTGTCTCTCCCTCCCTCTCTCTGTCTCTTTTGCTCTCTGTCACTCTGCCTTTCAAATACATAAGCAAATCTTTAAAAATGTGCATATATATTTATAAATTATGCAGTTGTATGTTTCTGAGTCCTGGTGTTTTAAGTTAAGTGATTAGACTATAGCTATATATCTATATTCCTATGTTTATTCAAAATAACATTGTAAGTAGCCATTAGATTTTCAAAAACTAATATCCATAAAGTCCTAATTTTTCAAGAAATCAAATTTTAAAATTTTAGGCAAATATTAATACCCAAGTCCTTTACAATCATGCTCTACCTCCACAGCTTTCATGAAAGTTATCACTAATAATGATTTTATGATTTTTTATATGTGTCCTTTTATTTACTCATATCTAACAGGTTGTCTTTGGTATTTGACAATGTTGACAGTTACTGAAGACAATTCTCAAAATGAAATTCTCATTGATAACATAGCGTGATTGATAAAAATGCATGTTGACAGATAAAAACACAAGTGTTCAAATCCACAACAAATCACAAAAGTGTTAGAGCTTTAATGAATCTACCTATGACGTGTGAGCCGAAAGGGCTGTGTAATTGGAGCTAGAGTTTGAGGGAGGAGGGAGATATGGCTGAGCAGGATTTCTTTGGCTCTTCTAAAAGTCCTCCCCACTGTCCCTAATGAAGGAGTTGCAGACTGCTTACTCCTACATCTCAAAATGTATTTGTTCTTTAGAGTCTGGAGTCTGATCCATATCTCAAGAAATCTGAATAATGGAATTTAATAGCTCAATGAAATTCTTGGAAATTAGAGTTAAGCTTGGCTGCCACTCTTAGAGTTGGCCAATAGATGCAATGAAGTTTTCTTTTTTTGAACAATGAATGGATCAGAAAAAGAGGGATGATGAGGACTATATCAAATTCTGCTCAAAAAGACCTCCCTAAAGGCAAGAGAACTCAAGCATTTAATAGCCTGAGGATTAATCTTCAGGAGACCAGGAGCCAAGGAGAAGTGACTGGCTGAAAAGGTTATTTTTCTATGTCATTTGAACCAAGTACTCACTACAGAAAGCTGTGAGGGTCCCACAAATTTGGGAGGCAGCAAATATCCAGAACCTGATGTCAAATGATTGCTCCTTCCTTCTTGTGGAACTAAGACCTTCTGTTAGTCACTTGTCCCTTTAGGCTCTTTTCTGAAGACCGATGTTAAACTAGCAAATGATGGAGCTTTGAGGAAAAACGAGACTGTAAGCACAATGATCCTTTTTTGATAACAGATGAAACATGTTCTGGATACAGGCTAAGGCTGAGAAGAAAAATTTAGAATCTTCATTGTAGCAAAATAGATGGGCATTTATTTTGAGATTCTATTTCTGTAGCTTCTTACATGAGCAGGAAAATTATTGACCTGCCCAGTACATTTCTCACTGGCTTTTTTTCCACAGAAGAAAAGATATAATTAATGATAAAATAAAGAGAAAGAAGTAAATATAAATTTGCATTTTTAGTTCATGAAGAGGCATTGATTCAAAATGATTACATTTATTGTTTTGAAATTCTGTTTCTTTTTACACATGAATCACCCCATCTTGTTTCTGTGTGTAATATTATTTTTTAAAAATATCTTCTTAGTCTAGTTTATTATGTACTCTGCTAAGTATAACTACTCTAAACTTCCTTACTGTGGCTTTTTTCTTTTAAATTTCTCATACATTATTTCTGTCAATCAGATTGCTTCAATTATCATGGTTATGTGTGGTAAGAATATATGAAACTGCCCATATCTACATTATTTTAGATGCATTGTGTAATTCCTACTGCATTACTCAGTAGATACCCACATGTATTTAATTTCATCTGCTTGTATATTTTAAATTAGGTTTTCCTCTGGTTTGCCAAATATATGAAATTAGTAGATTATATATATATATATATATATATACATACAGAAATATATATATATTCTTCAACATATATGCATCTATTTTACATATAGATATATACTTCTACATATACTATATATGTACACATACTCTCTCTCTCTCTCTCTATATATATATATATATATATACACATGAGTATAAATCAACATATAGATATACTGTTATATACATATATTATATATTTATTTCCAGCAAAGTGTTTATGGAAAAATACAATTAAAAGTATGAATTTATTTTGGTTCTAAATATTTTTCTCATGGAAAACGTGTGCTTTGTAAAAGCTGTGTATAAATTTCATGTGTATAATTTTTGTAGGCATATCAACTCATATTTAATTACATTTTCCATGGACTTTTTGAGGAACGCTTATATACTTTATGGTAGAACTCTGCATCAGTAAACTATTCTTTATGGGATGTTTAAGTTTTCCTTTAAAACTCTCACACTTTTAATCAGTTTAAAAGATTTTGAACTATATCTTGGCAATGACTTTGGAAGTCTATCACTTTAATTTCTTATTCATTATATTAAAGTCGCTTAGGTAAATTGATTCTTTTATCTTACAACAGGGCCTTTGCTTTAGTAATAAAACATGCATCTCTTGGCCCAATCTTTGAAAATCTGTCACCATTTGCATTTTAAACACAATTCTAAAAATTTCATTTATTTATATGCACATCCAATGATATGTTTAACTTTCTGTGTCGTGTAATACTTACTTATAAATGGAAGTATATGAGTATAGTGCAAAATACATTTTACTGTAGGAAATGTTGGAAACTAGAATATGATCTGTGGAACATATTGGTTGTCAAGGTTGATAGGTGCTATGCATTGTAGATGACACAGCCATACAATGAAGAATTGTTCTGCAACCTGCATAAATTTCCAGTGATCAAAGACCACACAATGTGGATAAAACTTGCATTTGGTACTACATAACATTGTATACTAGTTCAGTTTTACACATTGCTGAAATATTTTTCACATAATTTTATAGACAAATACTACATGTTCTCTCTAATATGTGAGAGCTGAAAAAAAAAAGCATGAAAATATACTGGTGATTATTAGAGACTTGAAGGGATGGGGTGGAGGAACAAAGGAAGTGTGGATTAAAAAAACATAGGGGATTCTGGGTGAGGTTTATATGACAAATCTATCACACTAATATCTTAGTAATAAGGAAAAGTAGGTGTGGGTTATATGGGAATCCTTTGTACTACTTTACAACTTTTGTTTTCTAAAATTTATACTTCAATGTTGGGCATTGCCAAAAATCTCCATTACAATATGGCTCCTGGAGGATGTTCAAGGGAGGGGTGTGTTTGCCTGTGCTGCAGTTAAGCTACATAAGATCAGACCACTGGTAGGGGTAGAACCGCTTTAGTTCTGGACACGTGGACAGTGCGTGATCCCTATACTTTGCTTAAGATGCCCCTGTGCGTGCTCCACACATGCCTGCATGACCTTTTCGCTGATTGGCTCCCCTACTGCGCATGTCTTTCGTAAGCTTTATAAGCCTGCACACTTCTTCAATAAAGCAGTTCCTGCTTCCACAGAACTCACGGGTGCTTGTGGTGTGTTGATCACCCATCAACCTTACCTCTCCGGTTCGCCTTTTTGGGGAGTGCTAGGGGCTAGCATTGGGCTTGAGACCCAAACACTTCAATTTATTAGAAAAGGATATTTGTGTAAACTGATGGAAGACTTATTTTCACTTGTATTATGAGCAAAGTAACAAGACCATATTATAAAGATATATAAAATACTGCTTCTAATGCACTTTTGATTATTAGCTTTATTGATTAAAATGTCTATTTAAAATTCAAATTAATTTAAAACACAATTTTGATGTTTTAAATAATTAACATTTCTAGAACCTTTTAAACATGCTGTCTTTCCAAAACTGGTATATTTTCCTTCAATTACAGCATAATTGAGTTATTGGAAAATAACAAGATAGCAAAAATAAAGAATTGGGGGCTGGGAATCAGATTGATGTTTTACCTAGTTTTGTTTCTTCCTTACCAACTTCTTCCATAAGTACATCTAATCAAATCCTTTAATCCACTTTTAAATATTAGGAAAAAAACAGCAATATCAGAACATATTTAATATATAACAAAGACAAGAAACAGCTACAAAAATAGAAAGAATTTTGGAAAAATAGATACGAGAGGGATGAAAAAACTTTTGGAGTCTGTAACTATTATCCATGAGAGATAAAACACTACTGTTAAACCATGATGTAGGAGTAATATGATGTAATACATTACTGTTAAGGGAATAATAGTTAATGGAAATTAAGGTATGCTTGCAAAAATTAAAGGGAACCTAACATAACAATGGACAAAGTTTGATTAATTTGAAAAAGTTTCTGTTAATTAAAAAAATTTCAATATATTAATATAGGAGTAATAGTACAAGCTAAATAAGGCAGAAATACAAAAATTTAAATGAGAAAAATATTAATTTCAAAGAAAACAATGATATGCTGTTATGAAATACTACTTGGCTGTCACTAACATACCTATTTACATAAATAGAAGCTAAAAATTTTGATTGAACTGAAATTTTTCATGGATACTTGACATGTGTAAATATATTGATAGCATTTGATCACAGTCCAAATAACCTTAAAGTCAATAATGAGAAATAAATAAACAATGCTTAAAACTCAAATAATAAAAGTAAAAACTACCTCTATGAAACTGTGACTCAGAAAAAATGATAGTAAATATCTGAGTAACAACTAAGTTATTTAAAAAGGGTATTTTCAGGGATTTCAAATGGTAATGGCAAAGGCTTATAATTTTTTGGTATATAACTTTAGGAAAAATATTTAAAATTCAATCTTCATATAATTTTAAAAATAAATTTTATATTTTATACAGCTTAAAAAAAAAACCTAAAGAAAATTAACATTGCTTTGAAGCTTGTATGTTATTTAACTGTAAGTTCTTACAATGTATTCATAGGCTTTTGGGTAATAAATATATATGTGTGGGTGTACCTGTGTGTGTGTGCACCTGTGTGTGCATTATGATATCAAAAAGATCCATGCTCCCTAATCAAAACTTTGGTCACTTGGATTTAAGTTTGGCAAAAACTATGGCTATGTTTTACCCTGTGGTTAGCAATTACACTTAATAATCCATGGGAAACTAGATAATGCACTCAAGAAATCTAGAAAATAATATGTACTAGATTTTTTTATTTTTTTTTAAGATTTATTTATTTGAAAGGCAGAGTTACAGAGAGGCAGAGGCAGAGAGACACACACACACAGAGAAAGAGATAAAGAGAGAGGGAGAAAGAGAGGGAGGGAGAGAGAGAGAGACAGACAGACAGAGAGAGAGAGAGTCTTCCATTCACTGATTCACTCCCCAGATGGCCACAATGGCCAGAGCTGTGCCAATCCAAAGCCAGGAGCCAGGAGTTTCTTCCTGTTCTCCCAAATGAGGGCAGGGGCCCAAGGACTTGGGCTGTCTTCTACTGCTTTCCCATGCCATAGCAGAGAGCTGGATCAGAAGTGGAGCAGCTAGGATTCGAAACAGGAGCCATATGGGATGCCGGCACTGGAGAAGGCGGCTTTACACTCTATGCCACAATGCTGGCCCCCACTAGATTTTTTTTAAAAAAAAAAAACTGCTTTTGGCCGGCGCCGTGGCTCAACAGGCTAATCCTCCGCCTTGCGGCGCCGGCACACCGGGTTCTAGTCCCGGTCGGGGCACCGGATTCTGTCCCGGTTGCCCCTCTTCCAGGCCAGCCCTCTGCTGTGGCCCAGGAGTGCAGTGGAGGATGGCCCAGGTGCTTGGGCCCTGCACCCCATGGGGAGACCAGGAAAAGCACCTGGCTCCTGGCTCCTGCCATCGGACGAGCGCGGTGCGCCGGCCGCAGCGCGCCATCCGCGGTGGCCATTGGAGGGTGAACCAACGGCAAAGGAAGACCTTTCTCTCTGTCTCTCTCTCTCACTGTCCACTCTGCCTGTCAAAAAAAAAAAAAACTGCTTTTTGAAATTGAGAGGGATTAGAGAGTATTTGAATACTTGCTATTAAAAGTAGTACTTACATAAAAATTTAATTTAAAAGATGTATTTGAAAGGCAGATCAACTGGGAGAGATGGAGCTTGAGAGAATTTCCATCCACTGTTTCACTCACCAAATAGCCGCAACATCCATGGATGGACCGTGCTGAACCCAGGAGTCAGGAACTCCATCCAGGTTTCCTACAGGTGCAGCAGATACATAAGCCCTAACAGTATCTTCTGCTGCCTTCCCAAGCACATTAGTAGGGACCAGCATTAGAAACAGAGCAGTTGAGACTCAGACTAGCACTCTGATATGGATGCTACTGCCGCAAGAAGCAGCTTAACTGGCTGTTCCACAAAGCCAGCCCCCAAAAATCTAAATTTTGAGTTTTATTTCCTAAATATTACTTTTGTTTGTCATTTACCAAAAAATTCTGAACATTATTCTATAAGATTTGGAATAATTTCCTTAGCATTCATCAGAACATCTAGAAAAGCTGATACATACATATTTTATGAGCAATAGAATTAAAAGTTAACACTTCTTCCATGGATTTTTGAAGTACCCCTATATATTACACATATTTAGGGGATTATTTGAATGCATCAGATGATTATGAATACAGGCAACAAACTGGAATATAAGTTCCAGGAATGAAGGTAGTCAGAAGATTATCTGACATTCAAAACTAATTGCCCAGAAACCTGCTGTTTTTCATAAGCAACCTAGAAATATGAGAGCTGATCAGAAACTTGGGAAGCCTTAAGGCATTCGTAGGAAAATAAACATGCTTTTTAGTAAACAAAAATAAGGAGAGGACTTCGGTAATGTTCAGTGAATGTCAATGTAGATTCATGAAACAAGGTGAAATTTCAGCAAGGTAAATTACAAATATAACAGCACTCACACATTTAGAAACTGGACAAAATTTGCTCTAGTATTGGGCAAGTAAAAGGTTCTTCTATGGAGCAAAGTAGCTTTATACCAAATGAATCATGTGACCTTAGAGTTGGGTATATATTGCTGTGTTTGAATACGATGTGTTGGTGTTTACTGTGGTTGGTGGTTCTATCTCTAGATCTCTTCATTTTGTCATTGCTTGTGATTGCTTTCTGAATATTCATCAGGCTGTGTATTTATGACTTCAGACTTTTCATACATGTGCAATATTTTAATAACAGTTTAATTTTGAAACAAATGAAATTTAATGTTCTAAGATTGTTATTTTGTTTCCTTCAAAGTATATGTATCTGTATGTTTGTAATCGGACATTATATTTATCAGACTATTGCTTAGCGATGTATTTGGTGATTGATATTTTTATAATTAATGAATAATTTGCTCTATTATGTGTCCTGTTGTAGTTATAGCTACTAGTGTATCAGATTTGTGTTTTTAGAGTTAAAATAGTGCTCATACAATTAAAAATTTTAGATTGTTTAGTACATAAAATTTTAAAACAAAATTTTGTTCTTCCAATCCATTTTATTTTACCGATTTATAAATTTACTTGAGAAATATATTGAATATCTTTATTCAGTTTCCAAGATTCTTTTGTCAAGGAAAAAATGTCACCAGATAAGCTAAACATGAATGATGACTTTATTTAAATTATTGCTGTTAAAGAGATATTAACAAATAAGTTTGTCCAAAATCCCTTTCTGATTATGCTAGTACCCCATTTATTACTAAGTCTTCCTTCTTTGGCTATTTGCAAACATTAATTATTTCTAGCTCCTTTGTAATTTCAGAGATATTTATTCTGCTGAGTGTTCCTTCCCTACCTTATAGTAATTTCCTTTTATACAAGGGAAGGTCAGTATTCTCCCAAACATGTAAGAAAACCCTGTGGTCTCTTTCTACATAGTTCTCAATTTTCCAATCTTATGCCACACAAATTTTAGCTTCCATAGTCTATATTAACTTGATAAACTCTCAATGCTGCTGGGCTCTCTTTGTGTTTCCCTTCCTCCGCTATTACTTGGAGACCAGCTGTAGGTACTAAGTTGAGACATTCTTCAGTATACGCTCATTTTTTTATTTTGCCTCAGGATTCACAGGGATGTGATACCTATGTCCCAAAACTAATTCCTAATATACCCAATTTTAATTTTTTAAAACAAGAAGGTGAAGCTATTTTTATTGCATCTTGGCTTGTACAAAGCACTCAAAATTCTATTTTCTTTTCATAATGTTAACACTGAATTTATTTTATAAGACAACATATTCCCAGTACAAATTTTTTAAGATTTAAGAGTTACAGAGGGAAAAAGAGGGGAAATTAACAACAGGAGTCACTGTGCACTAACATCCCATGTAGCACCTCTGTCCTCAAAGAGTTATATTACGAGAATGAACAGTAAAACTTGTTCTCAAAGATTTATTTTATTTTAGTGTATTAAATGGAGGAATTCTGATGTCTCATAATTTTTTGTTATGCCTAAGTTTCCAACTCCATTGCTTGTTTTCTTAGGTGCTTCGCTAATTAATGATAAAACTTGTTCTCAAGGACTACTTTCTTTTAATGTATTAAGTGGAGGATATTCTTATGTCTGGAAAGTTATAGATGAGCTGGCACCGTGGCTCACTTGGTTAATCCTCTGCCTGCTGCGCCGGCATCCCATATGGGCGCCAGGTTCTAGTCCCCATTGCTCCTCTTCCAGTCCAGCTCTCTGCTGTGGCCCAGGAGGGCAGTAGAGGATGGCCCAAGTGCTTGGGCCCCTATACCTGTGTGGGAGACCAGGAGGAAGCACCTGGCTCCTGGCTTCGGATAGGCACAGCATCAGCAGTGGTGGCCATTTGTGGAGTGAACCAGTGGAGGGAAGAAGTTTCTCTCTGTCTCTTTCTCTCTCACTGTTTATAACTCTACCTGTCAAATAAATTTAAAAAAAGAAGTTATATTTATGTTTAAGTGCTCACAAAAGATGTATCATTCTTGGGTGCTTCCTTAAAATTAATTAAGTTTCTAAAAAAAGTGAAATTGACTTTGAGATACAATGACTTTGAATATGACAAATGCTATTTATCATCTTGATTATTGAGGAACATTTTTTTTGTGTGTGGAAATTGTTGAACTCTTTTCTTAGTACGGAGTTTGTCCTCTGTGTATAAAGTTAATCGGAAATGGATCTTAGTGGAGAATGGGTCTGGGAATGGGAGTAAGAGTGGGAGGAGGGGTAGGAATGTGAGTGGGGGGGTATAGTAGCAAGAATCACTATATTCCTAAAGTTATATTTATGAAATTCATGGAGCTTCTATTACTTAAATAAAAAATTTCTTTGGAAAAAAATATATTGAAACATTTAAACACCTCAGTTTTTAGTGATATATTTCATTATATATTTCTGCACTTTACAGTGAAGTCCATAAAACTCCCTCCTGTTCTTGAAGTTATATATACCAAGAAAAACATATGAAAGCTCAAAACCACTATTTTTTATCCTTCTATAACAGATGTACCACCACATAATACTTTGTTTGGTATTTAAATATATATTTATTTATCTGAAAGGCATAGCAACAAAAATAGAGGGGGTGAGACAGAAGGAGAGAGAGAGAGAGAGAGAGAGGAGAGAGGAGAAAGAAGAGAGGAGAGAGGAGAGAGGAGAGAGGAGAGAGGAGAGAGGAGAGAGGAGAAAGAAGAGAGGAGAGAGGAGAGAGGAGAGAGGGAGAGAGGGAGAGAGGGAGGGAGGGAGGCTTTCATCTCCTGTTTCTCTGGATGGTTGCAATAGCCAGGACTGGACCAGGCTGAATCCAGGATCCAGGAATTCCATCTAGGTCCCCCACATGGGTGGCATGTGCCCAAGTACTGGAGCCATCATCCTCTGTATCCTCGGCTGCCTTCCAGGGTATGTTAGCAGGAATCGATCAGCAGTTCAGCCACTAAGACTTGTGTAGACACTCTGATACTGGATGTTGTGGAACCACGCAGCAGCTTAACCACTGTGCCCCAACACCAGCCCCAGTACCGTATTTTAAATCTGTCCTGTTTGATTTAAGGATATCCCACAGTCATTAAGTTTAGCTAATTTTGAATATAATCCAATAAAAGTAACAAAAATGATTATAATAATTAAGCTGCCATTATTAGTGCAGTAATTATTGAATTAATGTGTTAAAATAAATTTTTCCAGAGAAAGATAAATTTGGGAAAAGAGGAATCCTCCATTTTAACATGCTAGTTGTTGTTTAATACTGAGAGACATCATCTACCTTTGGAAATACACTTACTCAATTGTAATTTTACTATCAAATTAGATATAAATGATTTCTACACTCATTTATTGAGCCTGGTCAAAGCCTAGAGACTGAAGCCTCATCTGGGTCTCCCAAGTAGGTACAGGGACCTAAGCACCTGGGTCAGATTCTTCTGCTCTTCACAACAGATTAGCAGGGACCTGGAACTGGATTAGAGGAGCAGGAACATGAAACCACGCCCAATGGGATGCAGATGTGGCATGCCTCAATTTCTTAATGACATTAGAGCATTAATCAGCTCTGTTTATATGTTATCTATTGCCTAATTTCTACTTTCTGCTTTCCTTCCTATCATTTAATTAACCTATCCTCTTCTATAATAGTCCTTTGCCATTTAAAGCAATTTTAGGATGTTCCTCTTTCTTTTATACAAATAACAACTCCATACAGTGTTCCTATGCCTTTGGCTGATTATAGAATAGCCTGTTTCATGGTTCTTTTTGTTCCCAAAGTACTGACAATATTATAGCTTGCTGAAGCTTGGGAAAAAAAAGAAATACAATGACAAGGACTGATGCTTGAGAAGACCCAAGTGTTCTCACTGCCAGTGCCTTAAGAGTCACCTTCTCTACAGACTATACAGACTATTGCGTTCATCTCAGAATGCCACAGCAGTTCTTTTTTTTTTTTAAAGAAAAGATTTATTCATTCATTTGTAAGGCAGAGTTACATAGTTAGAGGCTTAGAGAGAGAGAGAGAAAGAGAGGTATCTTCCATCTTCTGGTTCACTCCCCAGATGGTCGCAACGGCTGGAGTTGCGCCAATCCAAAGCCAGGAGCCAGGAGCTTCTTTCAGGTCTCCCACAGGGGTGCAGGGGTCCAAGGACTTGGGCCATCTTCTACTGCTTTCCCAGGCCATAATGAAAAACTGGATTGGAAGTGGAGCAGCCGGGACTTGGACTGGTGCCCATATGAGGTGCTGGCACTGCAGGTGGTGGCATTATCTGCTTTGCCACAGCACTGGCCTTGGCCACAGCACTCTTGAGATTAGCTTGTTTGGGTAGATTTTTTAATAAGTCCCTACAATAAAAATGTATAAGTAAATAGAGAAAGTAAATTATATGTTAATGTTAATAAATAGCCATATACCTGGATGTAAATTATGTGTTACCTGTGCAGAACACCCTCTCCTTGATTCAAATACAGTTACCAAATAAAATGCATAGTGAGTATACTACAAGAATTGACACATTAATTATTTAACTGACACATTATCTCTCTCTAGGCTAGTAAAGATGAAAGGAAAGTACACTAAAACATGGCATCTGGTTGGGAAACACACTGGCAAAGCTAGATTTTTAAATTTAATAATTTTGGTTGCATATCTTCAGATATAGTATTCAAGTAGGCAACAGATACTGGTTTTTCTATTAGAAAAACTTTTTTTTGATGGTTTTTAAAGGAGTATGAAATTCTTCTCCTCTCTCATTTTATGATGTGCAGGGTCTTAGTCCACCCAAATGAGGATGGACGGGGTCCGAGGAAAGGTGAGTGTGCCACTCACCTGTTTCCCAGCCTCGCGATCCTGAAGACAATCAGATGCAGTGGGGAGTCAAGTCAAGCAAGAACTCATTTATTGCATGCGTAGCAAAGCCTTTTAAAGCACAAAATTGCAGAGTCATTGGGACAGGGTGTAAGGACCAACCAATCACTTAAAGGTCATTTTACGGGGTGATTTTTTATAGGACTAGCCATATGTCTATACACTCCTCATGAGTTGTCATCACTTCCCCTGATGTTGCGTGGCCAATTAGCTTTGGTGTAAACAACCTTGTGTTCCACCTACCTTACTTCCTTTGGGCGCCATCTTTGAATTGCCTCGTGTCTAATTTCCCCACAATATATGGCTATTTAATAACATTAACATATAATTTACTTTCTCTATTTACTTATAAGTTTTTATTGTAGGGACTTATTAAAAAATCTACCCAAACAAGCTAATCTCAAGAGTGCTGTGGCCAAGGCCAGTGCTGTGGCAAAGCAGACAATTCACCTTTTGCTGAGGACTCTGCATTCTGATTCGTTTGTGTATTTATCATCATTAGGGCTTGTGCTGTGAACTCACTACTATATTACTATGTCCCAGTTCACAAAGTGTCTTTCCACCCCTCCCTCCTTCCCTCTCTCCCTCCATCTCTTCCCACTGCCTCCCATTCCCCTTCCTTCCTTCCTTCCTTCCTTCCTTCCTTCCTTCCTCCCTCCCTCCCTCCCTCCCTCTCTTCCTTCCTTCCTTCCTTTCTATACAGAGAAAGAGATAATTTTTAAGGTGATTAAACATATTTCTTAGCTGAATAGAATGTTAATATTTGAGGGGTGGGTGCTGCACAGTGGTTAAGTCTCCTACATCAGATGCCCATATCCCATATCAGAATGCCTGTATTCAACTCCTACTTCTACTTCCAATGCAGCTTCCAGCTAATGTGCCTTGGAAACAGTGCATGATGGCTAAAGTACTTGAGTCACTGCCACCCATGTGGGCAACCTAGATGAAATTCCTGCCTCCCAATTTCTGCCTGGCCCCAGCCCAGCCATTGTAGGCATTTGAGGAGTGAACCAGTTCGTGGAAGATCTCTTTCAGTCTGCTTTTCTCTGTCTCTCTCTCTCTTTCTCTTTCTCTCTTTCTCCCACACTCTGCCTTTAAAATAAAAGAAAAATAAATAATGCTTTCATTTAAAACAGTTTCATTTGGACAAAAGACAGATTTATAAAGTAATACTTTTGTAAGGACATTATTATACATGAACCAATACTTAAAGAAAATTACAAATATACATTAATATTATAATTATATTCTTAAGATGTTTGAAAAGCTGATGATCAAACTTACAAGGGCCAATGAAAGTTCTGAAATTGATTTTCTTTTCTTTTTTTTTTTTTTTAAAGAAGAATAGTTACTTATTGATGACAACTGGGTCCTGTTCCAGAACTCTAAAGACTTGCACTGGAATTCACCTATAGGGGTTTACCAAAAGGTCTAAACAACATTTTTTTCTGCATCTGCTTTGTTTTGTTTTTTTGATTTGTTTTAAAAAATTATTCATGAGAAACCCAGGCAAAGTTCCCTCTCAAATGAATTAGTTATGTTACAACTGTGTGGAGGAGTTTTAATGCATTATTTCTTATACAGTATACACACAGTTTATGATCAGTAGTATCTGACTATGCCTTATTATTATTTTATTTCATTTGAAAGAGATAAACAGAGAAATGTCTTTCATCTGCTTATTTACCCTCCAAATATGCGTATCAAGGCTGAGCCAGATTGAAGCTAGGAGCTGGGAACTCATATGGGTTTCCCGTGTGGTTGACAGGGACCCAAGCACTTGAGGCATCACATCTGCATATTAGCAGAAAACTGGAATCAGAAGTTGAAATGAGACTCACACCCAGGCATTCTGATGTGGGATGCAGACATAGTAACTTCTGACCAGATGCCCACTCCCTCTATCATATTTAAAAGTAACACTAACACAAAAAACCAAGTCAAACAGATATTGCATTTTTCACCAAAGTAATTATTTACATAGTGACTAAATTCCTTTGGTGTAATATGTTAGAATAAACAGTGGCTTCTCTGTCACATTACTTTCAATGTAATTGTGTTAAAAATTATCACGTTTAATGATTTTTTTAAAACACTGCACCAAACCACTGCATGAGCAGTTATGGCAGGTAATGATTTCATTCACTGGGCTGGATTCAAATGTGGATATTTATTCCAGTTATTCCCAGGGCATGACCTGTGTACACACTTATTTTCTTACTTTTATAAAAAATTGTTGCTATCAATTAAAAATGTACATGAAACTGTAATACAAAAAAAAATTGTGGCTACAAACCCACAAACAGAAATGCAGCCAATCTATTTTTATCCTGTGCTTGTGTTGGATGACATTCAGTAATTTGGAAAGCTGTATTAAGTGTTTTAGGATTTATGAGCCCCACACTAATGCTGTAATGTGCCCAGGAGCACTTCAGTGACCTGGAACATGTGATGTGACTGCTCAAATTGAGATGCAGACCTCACAGATCCGCCAGAAGAGGTTTTCTTAATTTTACTTTTTAAAAGTATATACAATTTTTCTGCATAGTAGTCTACTTTGGGCAGAAGCAGATATGAAGAAAGTTTATCGTTATTAGTAGTATTTAGGAAAGAGAAGCAGAAAACTTATTTTTAATACAGTAATATGTGTTTTGATCTCTTAGGGAAAAAACAAACTCTGAATATATTTCATGGAAGTCAGTAATATTTTCATCAATTTCATTTATATTGATTTTATATAAAATATAATATCTTTTTGGACTGGAAGAAGAGCAACTGGCCTAGTTTGCTAATCCTCTGCCTGTGGTGCCGGCACTCTGGGTTCTAGTCCCAGTTGGGGCACCGGTTCTGTACCAGTTGCTCTTCTTCCAGTCCAGCTCTCTGCTGTGGCCTGGAAAGGCAGTGGAGGATGGCTCAGGTCCTTGGTCTCCACATGGGAGACCAGGAGGAAGCACCTGGCTCCTGGCTTCGGATCAGCGCAGCACGCCAGCTGTAGCAGCCATTTGGGGGGTGAACCAATGGAAGGAAGACTTCTCTCTCTTTCTCTCTCTCTGTCTAACTCTGCCTGTCCAAAAAATTATATATATTATATATAAAATATGTTTTTAGATATAATGTTTAAAGAATGTACATGTTGTCTGTAGAATTTTGTACAACTTAAGTTTTTGAAATCAGATTGATAGAGAGAAGGGGGGGGGGGAGGGAGAGAGATCAAGAGATTTTCCATCTTCTGATTCTTTCCCCCAAATGCCTACAATAACTGAGGCTGGACTAGGCAGAATTCAACAGCCAGAAACTCCATCTGCATTTCCTGCATGGAAGTCAGAGACCCAAGCACCTGGACTATCATAGCCATCCTTGTTTAACAGCAATCTTATTTACTCATATACATCATAATGCATAATATGCTTTTGATGTCTATGCATGCTGAAACCCTGCTATTACTGTTTTTGATAATGGAACATGCAAACATTATTTTAAAAAAGATAGTAATTTTCAATAAACTATATAAAAATTCATTATATTTAATACAAACTGAAATGCATTCAATTTAATATATTGAATGCTATTTGTCACAAATTGACATTTGTGAAATATATAAAAGACAAAATTGTTATCCATTTCCTGTTATTTGTAAGCATAAATTATGTTTACATATTGAATAAATGGTTATTCTGTAAAAGCAACAAAAATAGTATATCATTCAAATACCAATAATGAAACGGATTTAAGTTCTAATTAATTGGATTATAAGTACATAATTATGCACCTATTTATATGTGTGTATATACAATTATGTCAACATAAATATCTGTATCAAATTAACATTAAAAACCCAGTATATTTAGTCATTAAATTTTGGGTTCAAACAGATATGCAGTGGTGAGCATTATGGTATATCAGGTCAAGCTTCCCCTTGAGACTCCTACATCCCCTTAATGGGTGCCAGTTCAAGAAGATGGGAGGAGAGAGGGATGGCAGGAAACAGAGAGGGAGAAAGAAAGAGAGGGGGTTTGGGGAGAGAACGAGAACGCTTCCATCTGGTGGTTCAATCCCCAAATACCCACAACAGCCAGGGCTGAGTCAGGCTGAAGCTAGGAGTCCATATTGCATTCAGGTCTCCTATGTGAATGATAGAGGCCCAAGCATTTGAGCCATCCCAAGTGGTTACTGAACCTTTTACTAGGTTTTTGAAATTGAAAAATACTCAAATGGTGATTATAATAATAGAGGTATTCAGCTATAGAATTAAAATGACTAAAAACTAATAGGAAATATATGAGAATAAACACAAAACTACAGGTATCCAACTCCTGTTAACTAAAAGTCATCCAAATTCTGTCACTGGGGGAAAGGCCATGGAAGCCATGGGGTTCTTGTCTTCATGCAAGAAAGAATTTAGGCTTGAGACAGAGAGCGGAGTGATGTGGCTTTATTGGGCATCCATCAGGACAGAAGGGACAGGGGACAGAGAGAGAGAACACAGTCCCTTGGACTGTGAGAGAGAGAGGTTACATGGTTGAATGGAGAGAATACACTTGGGCAGGCCAGGCGGGCAGCTCAGCAGAGAGACAGAGGGCTGAGCCAGCAGTCCCTTTGGACTCCTTAGGTTTTTAAGGGAGTCTGTTTACCCACCTCTCCCTCCCCTCCAGGACAAAGGATGGAGAGTCCTGGCAGAAGGGTTTGTTATATGAAAATCAGCAAATCCCGCCCCCCAGATTTGCTGGCACCTGGGCAGAGTAGGGGCGGGACGGGGGGGGGGGGGTGGGGGCTTCCCTTAGGGTTTCTGAAAAGGTTTTATTGCACCATTTTATCAGGTCAGGTAACCCATCTGGTCCTGAGGAGAGAGAATTATCCTGGGAGCTTTCCTTGGGGGAAGGGCTGGGGCCACCTGGGAGGTTCTCAGGGTCTCGACAGGACTTCAAAGTGCAAGATGCTGCGCTTCTGGAGCTTCCACAGCAGGTGCTGGTCTTCAGGCCCGTCTCCACACACACACAGGCTAAATTTCTGACTTGCTACCTAACAATTCCACTTAACACCAATTAATAAGATCTTCGTAGCCAGGAGAACCATTGAGAGTGGCAATTTCATAATCTAATTTATGAGTCTGGTATCAAAAATACTACTTTCCTGGGAAACAAACACTTAGAAGAGAATTTCAGGCCAAAAAAAAAAATTATACAGGCGTGTCTTCCAAATCTTCAAGATTGGGCAGATGACAAAAATGGCCTGAAACTTGGTGCCCAATGAGCACTTGGCTTATTCAATTGGGGCCACAGAGCAAGGAAAGCATAGAGTTGTATCAAAATGAAATAGTAAACCCACACTATTTTGCTCAAGGTCATGCTATTGATACATATATTCAGGAAAAAGAGTGGGGAAAGTAGAGATTTATATGGCCAGTTTTAAGTTAATAACAATTTAATAACAGATGATAAAAAAATTCTCAATATTAAACAATTCAATTTTTTTGACAGGCAGAGTGGACAGTGAGAGAGAGAGACAGAGAGAAAGGTCTTCACCCTCCAATGGCAGCCACGGCCGGTACACCGCGCTGATCTGAAGCCAGGAGCCAGGTGCTTCTCCTGGTCTCCCATAGGGTGCAGGGCCCAAGCACTTGGGCCATCCTCCACTGCACTCCCAGGCCACAGCAGAGAGCTGGCCTGGAAGAGGGGCAACCGGGACAGAATCTGATGCCCCGATCAGGACTAGAACCCGATGTGCTAGGACCGCAGGTGAAGGTTTAGTCCATTGAGCCGCAGTGCCGGCCACAGTTCAATCTTAGTCATCAAGACCTGACTGTAGCTCACCAGCAGTCCCTATGATATCATAATTGACCCCCTAAATCTATATGAAAATGTGACCCCTAAAAGTTCCCCAGAAGTCCCATCTGGGGTGCCACATACGATTTCGAAATTTGGGTGCCATACGATATCACCATATGCTTATTAATAAATCCCAATATTAATTAGCCTGAGAGGGTTCTTGCCTAATATTTAGAGAATTCTAAATGCCAGCATAAATAAACGAGGTAGCAGGGGTACATTTTAGGCTTTTATTTAGTGAGAAAGATGCATAGGAGAGTGAGAGCTTTATCTAAGAGAGAGAGGGGTAAATCTGGGTTCATAACCAGCACCAGGAACCAGCCGCAGGGCGGAGCATCTAGGCCAGGAAGCCTAGGGCAGGTGGTCCAAAGGCCACAAGCCCTGGAGGCACAGGGCTACAGCCAGCCCCTTCTGGCAAGAAGCCAGGGCGACGGAAATGAAGGAAAGGGCCGGACTCACCAGTCCCAGGCTTTTAATCCACTCTCAAAGGGGAGTGGTTAATTAACCTGATTGGCGGATGGGCACCCAGGTGTGGCCAGGTAGGGGTATGAGGTCACACAGGGGCATGGTGAAGGCGTGCTGAAGGCATAGTCTTCCAGCTCATAAACCTAATCTATTTTAACCTGTATGCCTGCCACCTTCACCAACCTTTAGCAAGGTAGACCCTTGTGACCTGGGGCAAATCTTTTTTTTTTTTTTTTTTTTTTTGACAGGCAGAGTGGACAGTGAGAGAGAGAGAGACAGAGAGAAAGGTCTTCCTTTGCCGTTGGTTCACCCTCCAATGGCTGCCGCGGCCGGCGCGCTGCGGCCGGCGCACTGCGCTCATCCGGTGGCAGGAACCAGGTGCTAGGTGCTTTTTCCTGGTCTCCCATGGGGTGCAGGGCCCAAGCACTTGGGCCATCCTCCACTGCACTCCTGGGCCACAGCAGAGAGCTGGCCTGGAAGAGGGGCAACCGGGACAGAATCCGGCGCCCCGACCGGGCCTAGAACCCCGTGTGCCGGCGCCGCAAGGTGGAGGATTAGCCTGTTGAGCCACGGCGCCGGCCTTGGGGCAAATCTTGATTTGGGGGATGTAATTGTGAGCCATCTGCCTTCAGTTTTTGCAGCAGATGGTAGACAGGTGTATCAGAACCCTGATTCTTCTACCACAGCCACCCTCCCCCCAACTCTTAGCATTCGCATTTCATATCTCATCTACTGATAAACAAACCAGATGAACACATCACAAAGGGCAGAGTTCTATGTAAAAATATGGGAGAAAAGTAAACATAATAAATCTTAGGCAACTGAAGATTTATAATGGATAAAAAGACTATATTGCAAGGTGGTAAGCTTAAGTGTTGTACATGACATTATTGCAAGTTTTCAAGTAGTGACTGACGTACAACTTTGTGGATGATTGTATTTGTGAGAGCTGATAATCTCTGGGGAAGCTACCATGAAGTAAAGAAACACAATGGCATGTAATATGTTCTCGCTGCTGCTTATTATTCCTTGTTTCACCTATTCTGCATAAAAGAAAAAAGTAACTATATTTAATTTGGCAGAATAGAAAGAGTACAGGGAAAGTTAACATCTGCTTCTTCTGAGATAAACAACAATGCAAAAATCAAACAATATGAAAGTTACAGAGGTTTTATATAAAAATCTAAGTACTTTTTGCCTTTTGCTTTCTTCAACTGTAATTTTATGGTCAATTATAGAATTTTTATATCAATTAATATATATATATAAATAATTTTATACTTAAGTTTTATCTTGTTTAATTTATTATCAAGTTTAATTTATTAATCAACATGATCAGACACATTAAGACTAGTAAATAAATCATGAATTAAAATAAATCTTTAAATTTGCTGTGTTTGGTAAAAGTGTTATCAGAAATTATATATCACGGGGGCCAGTGCCATGGCTCACTTGGCTAATCCTCTGCCTACAGCACCGGCATCCAATTTGGGCACCGGGTTCTAGTCCCAGCCACTCCTTTTCCAGTCCAACTCTCTGCTGTGGCCCGGGAGGGCAGTGGAGAATGGCCCAAGTGCTTGGGCCCTGCACCTGCATGGGAGACCAGGAGGAAGCACCTGGCTCCTGGCTTCAGACTGGCGCAGCGCCAGCCTTACAAGCCATTTGGGGGATGAACCAACGGAAGGAAGACCTTTCTCTCTGTCTCTCTCACTGTCTAACTCTATAAAGTAAAAAAACAAAAAAACTCTTCCCCCAAGTTTAAAAAAAGTAAATTATATATCATGTAAAGATTTATAGAATAATTCAAATGTTATTTAACATTGCTGTGTCAAAATTTACATATTATATGTTAATTGTCAAATATAACTTAGCAAGAAACATAATTGAAATGGGAAAGTAAATATTAAACCAAATATCTAAGTGATTATATATATATATATATATATATATATATATATAAGTATTAGCTTTCTTTTTATAAATTTGTTGGAAAAGAAAAACATTCTTTGGAAGTATACAGATAATTCCATGTTTCAGATAATTGTCATGATATTATTAGAGATCAGTAAATGGAGAAAACAAGTAGAGAATCAGAATAAAGATAAGAGCAACTAAGCAAAATCAAGATGCTCAGTATTGTTCATAAGGAGTTTGAAAAATTCCAGACATGAAACACAAAGTGAAAATAAGCTGGATGATCAGTAAACAAATGAGCAGAAAAATACATTATAAGCAAGTAATCACTTTCACAATCTATAGCAAAATAAATTAACAGTTACCTATTTCCATAAATATTTAAAATTAAATATGAATTAATCAACTATTATAAATCAAAAATACATAAAAATAAACTTTGATAATTATTGTATTGCAATGATAATTCAGCAGTCGGTAATTTATAATAATTTTTTTAGTTTCCAATAGTAAAATATAAATATGTCATCTTAAAAATTTAAAGGCAGGCCGGCGCCGTGGCTCAACAGGCTAATCCTCTGCCTTGCAGCACCGGCACACCAGGTTCTAGTCCCAGTCGGGGCGCCGGATTCTGTCCTGGTTGCCCCTCTTCCAGGCCAGCCCTCTGCTGTGGCCCAGGAGTGCAGTGGAGGATGGCCCAAGTGCTTGGGCCCTGCACCCCATGGGAGACCAGGGAAAAGCACCTAGCACCTGGCTCCTGCGATCGGATGAGCGCAGTGCGCCGGCCGCAGCGCGCCAGCCGCAGCAGCCATTGGAGGAAAGGAAGACCTTTCTCTCTGTCTCTCTCTCTCACTGTCCACTCTGCCTGTCCAAAAAAAAAAAAAAAAATTAAAAGCAGCCATTAAAAGACAAAATTGGATAAATTCATTTTTTTAATGAATCCATTTAATTAAATGCAGTTCCTGCGGCACCGGAACCCCATGTAGGCACTAGCCAAGTTCTGGTCTCAGTTGCTCCTCTTTCAGTCCAGCTCTCTGCTCTGTGACCTGGGAAGGCAGCGGAGGATGGCCCAAGTGCTTGGGCCCTTGCACCCACATGGGAGACCAGGAGGAGGCACCTGGCTCCTGGCTTCCTATTGATGCAGCACAATGGCCGTGGTGGCCATTTGGGGGTGAACCAAGGGAAAAGGAAGACCTTTTTCTCTGTCTCTCTCTCTCTGTCAAACTCTATCTGTCAAATAAAAAAAAAAGAGTAAACAAGTAAATCTAATGAATAAATTCCTATTTATTATCCTATAAATTTTCTGTTATTTTTCCAATAATGAATGAAATCACATGTAACAAAATTCTGTGGACATTATCTAGTTCATTCTCTGACCATGCAACTACTTAGATCTCTGTGTATTTATTCCCATATTAAGTTAATTAATCTCTTACTTCTATTATTTGTATAATGAACAAATAGGTTTAAGTCCTGTACTCCTCTTCTGATGCAGCTCTCTGCTAATATGCAAAGGAAGGCAGCAGATGATTGTCCAAGTACTTGAGTGGCTGCCACCCATGCATGTGAGAGAGCCAGGTAGGGTCTAGTCTCCTGGCTTTGACCAGGCCAGTCCTAGTATTGTGGCCATTTGGGGGGCTGAAGCAGCAAATGTAACTTCTCTCTCTCTCTCTCTTTTTTTTTATGAAGTAGTTGAAAATTAAAAAGTAGACATTTAAAAAGTCATTATTTGCAATTGATAATACAAGTTTTGAGTCACAATCTATAATAAGAATCAGTTAAATATTATAAGAAAGGATAAAATGGGCATATAAATATACACTATGGTATTCTGTTTCTTTTACATGGATTCACAGTAGAGTTGAGCCATTTGCAATTATCGTGCATTAGCCAATTTTCTGGATAGTGAACAACAAATAACAGGTAATAGAACATGGTAAATGAAGGAAAATGATGAGATTACATTCTCTTCAGTAAAGATATTTTACACTGGAAAATTGAAGTGGAAAGCAGAGGAATCATATGTCAAATGTAATCAATACAGATAATAAATCTATGTAATTATAGTATAGCATCTAACGTTTACCAAATGATCAGTGTATTACTTTTTCTGTTGAACTGCCTAGATGATTGCATAAACTCCTCAATTTAATTCACCTCCTTAGAAACTCTGAGGAATACCCTTACAATCACTTATTTACCACCAACCAAAATAGTTAAAGATATTGTTCCTCCATAGTTAAAAACCATAAACTCACATATATTTATATTGAATTTTAATTTTTAAAATTTTATTTAAGTTATACAAATTTCTTATATTTCATATTTTGGAACATAGTGATACTATCCACATAACCCTCACTACCACCCATGTTTCAACTCTTCTTCATCTTCCTCCTCCTATCGCACTCTTAATTTTTAAAAGATCTGTTTTCAGTTTACTTAATGATAGTATTAAATTTTAAACCTTAGATTATTGTGGAAACATAAGCTTGACACAGAACTTCTGCAGAATTTCAGTTAAACTGTTTTCTTTAGTTTAAAATGCTCCTTATCTAAAATAATTAATGGTGTACAAATCTTATTCTGAACATTAAAATGATAGAATAATTTCAGAGAGAATATATAGTAAAGTAAATCAATAACTTTGTAAATATTAACATTTTTATATTAAAATTAGAATTATTTATTTATTTATTTAGAGGGGGCGGTAAAGGTTTGAGAGAGAGAGAGAGAGAGAGAGGAAAGGAGAGATCATCTCGCATTTCACTCTCTCATTGTTCACAATAGCTGGGCCAGGACAGGCAGAAGCCATGAGCTGGGAATTCAACCCAGTTCTATGTGATTGGCAGGACCCAATTACTTGAGCCACCATCACTGCCCTCAGGGATTTCATTAGCAGGAAGCTGGAGTCAGAAAAATGAATCCTAAAATGGATAAAGTATTACATTGTACAACAACAGTCAGCACAAGAGCTGATCAAGTCACTGTTTCTCATAGTGTCCATTTCACTTCAACAGGTTTCCCCTTTGGTGCTCAGTTAGTCGTTGCCAATCAAGGAAAACAAATGATATTTGTCTCTTTGGGACTGACTTAATTCACTCAGCATGATGTTTTCCAGATTCCTCCATTTTGTTGCAAACTGTTGTACAATGTAATACTTTATCCATTTTAGTATTTTTTTTTATCCTAGTACTAGTGGTTGAACTCTGTATTTAACACACAATTATTCTTAGGTGTTTAAATTTTAACTGAAAAGTGATCCCTGTGAAATATAAGAGTGGGAATAAGAGAGGGAGGAGATGTACAATTTGGGACATGCTCAATCGGACTTGCCACAAATGATGGAGTTAGAATTGTGCCAGGGGATTCCAATACAATCCCATCAAGGTGGCATGTACCAAGGCCATCTCACTAGTCCAAGTGATCAATTTCAGTTCACAATTGATCACACTGATAGGTCTAAGAGTCAAAGGGATCACACAAACAAGACTAGTGTCTGCTAATACTAACTGATAGACTCAAAAAGGGAGAGAATGATCCAACATGGGAAGTGGGATACACAGCAGACTCATAGAATGGCAGATGTCCTAAATAGCACTCTGGCCTCAGAATCAGCCCTTAAGGCATTCGGATCTGGCTCAAGAGCCCATGAGAGTATTTTAGGCATGGAAAGCTAAGACACTCTGAAAAACAAAAAAAGAAGACCTAAATGAAAGATCTCTGGGAGTGAGATCCCAGTGGAAAGAACGGGGCCATCAAAGAAGGAGGTACCTTTCTGTGAAGGGAGGAGAGAACTTCCACTTTGACTATGGCCCTGTGGGAATAAGATCGAAGTCGGCGAACCCTAAAGGCTTCCATAGCCTTGGCAACTCATGACTAGAGCCTAGGGAGATTACTGACGCCATAAACAAGAGTGTCAAATTGTTAAATCAACATCAGGAGTCACTGTGTACTTATGTCTCATGAGGGATCTATCCTTAATGTGTAATCCAATGTGAAATAATGCTATTACTAGTACTGAAACAGTATTTTTACCCTTTGTGTTTCTGTGTGGGTGCAAACTGATGAAATCTTTACTTAATATATACTGAATCGATCTTCTGTATGTAAAGATAATTGAAAATGATTTAAAAAACTTGGTGTTAAATTGGAAATTGCATAGATAAGTAATCAATTCTTTAAAAAAAATCATGTAGGATCTCTGTCCTTAATGTGCTGTACATTGTGAATTAATACTATAACTAGTACTCCAACAGTATTTTCACTTTGTGTTGCCATGTGAGGGCAAACTGTTGAAATCTTTACGTGATATGTACTAAACTGATCTTCTGTGTATAAAGAGAATTGAAAATGAATCTTGATGTGAATGCAAGGGGAGAGGGAGTGGAAAAGGGGAGGGTAGCGGGAGTGAGGGAAGTTATTGGGGGGGAGCCATTGTAATCCATAAGCTGTACTTTGGAAATTTATATTCTTTAAATAAAAGCTTTATATATATTAAAAAAAAAAAGAAAGAAACATGAATCCAGAATTGGACCAGGTATCTTGATGTTGGACCAGACTTCTTAACTGCTAGGATAAATGCTTGCCCATATAATCTCTTATTTTTACATACAGAAATCATTTTTGAAATTTTATTCAAGGTATACAAACTTCATGCATTTCATATATGCACATTTAGGAACATAGTGATTATTTCTACCCTACCCTCCCTCCCCACTCACTCCCACTCTTCTTCCTTCTCCCTCTCCTATTCCCAGTCTTATTTTTTGCAAAGATCTATTTTCAGTTAACTTTATACTCATAAGGTTAACCCTACAGTAAGTAAAGAGTTCAACAATTAGTAAAAAGAAGAAAAAAAAATGTTCCTCAACTTTGAGACAAGGGCTCTCAAAATCATCACATCTCAAAATGTCAATTTCACACCTACAGATTTACCTTTTAAGTACTCTATTAGTTACCACAGATCAGGGAGAACATACGGTAATTGGTAATTGTCTTTTGGGGAGTGACTTATATTACTAAGTATAATGGTCTCTAGTTGCATCCATTTTGTTGCAAACAACAACAGGATTTCTTTTGTTTTCTTATTTCTTATTTTTTTTTTTTTGGCTCTGTGAAGTATTCCATAGAGTATATATACCACAGTTTCTTTATCCAGTCTTCAGATGGTGGACATCAGGTTGATTCTGTATCTTAGCTATTGTGAACTGAACTGCTATAAACAGGGACATACACATCTCTTTTCATATGCAGATTCCTTTTCTGTTGCGTAAATTCCCAGAAGTGGGATGGCTGGGTCATATGGTAAGTCCATCTTGAGATTTCTGAGATAGCTCCATGCTGTCTTCCACAGTGGCTATCCCAGGTTACATTCCCAACAATCATGGATTAAGCTCTCTCTTTCCCCACATCCTCACCAGCATTTGTTTGTTGGTTTCTGACATATGGAAATCACTTTTTCTACATTCCTTCACTAGAGAAACACCAAAGTAATTGAGACATTACTACTTTAAAGATTTTTCAATATTGCTTATATTGGAGAAAAAATTATCAAATTACTTCTAAATAGTATATAATGAGTATAATTTTGCATAAAATATATTTTTGCAATAGCAGTAAAAAGTTTAAGGAATGGACACAAGTTAAGGAAAAAAAATCAAAATGAAAGCAGCCGTAGATGTGGACTCAGTGTTTCAGTCATTTTGTTTTATGTTGACAGTGAGCTATGTAGATGTTTAACACACCCTACCAAGGTAATGCTTTACAGGTACTAAATATGTGCCTCTTTTCTTGAAGGAAATAAGTTAATAATGATTAAAATTTATTCAATTATTTTATTTTAAATTCACACGGATTACCATAATGTAAGGTGCTGATTTTTTTTAGAGATTTTATTATTTATTTGAGAGGTAGAGTTACAGACAGTGAGAAGCAGAGACAGAGAGAAAGGTCTCCCTTCTGTTGGTTCACTCCCCAGATGGCCACAACAGCTGGAGCTGTGCTGATTCAAAGTCAGGAGTCAGGTGCTTCTTCCCAGTCTCCCATGCGGGTGCAGGGGCCCAAGCACTTGGGCCAGATTCTTCTGCTTTCCCAAACCATAGCAGAAAGCTGGATTGGAAGAAGGGCAACTGGGACTAGAACCAGTGCTCACATGGGATGCCACAGGCAGAGGATTAACCTACTACACCACTGAGCTGGCCCCGAGGTGCTGATTTTTAAGGAGACAATAATTTCTTTTGTTTTGTTTTCAGTGTTTTTCTACTTCTATATGGATTACTGAATTATTTGTGTACTACATCAAAGCTTACAGTATTGGAATACATCAATGACAAAATTAATGAGTTGACAAAAATTAAAAAATAATAAATCCATTCATCTTTCTTTCACCATATAAGTGGCAAGGAAAATCTTCAGTTATTCAGTATTTATTTAGGTAATTTAACCTAAAGTTAGACAATTATTTTAGCAAGCACTTCATCTTTCTGCGTATTATGAGAAACCGGTTGTCAGTCTGGAGTCTCCATTGCCCCACTTTCTATCCAGCTCCCTCCTAATTTCCTGGGACAGCAGCAGATGATGACTTAAGTGCTCTGAAAACCCATGTGGGAGACCAGAATGGAGTTCCTGGCCCCTGGCTTCAGGTCCAGTTCTATAGGTATAGCCTTTTGTCATTCAATTCTTTCTAAATATGTGACAATTATTTAGGCAATGTGGATTCCTGTCATGATCTTCTCTGGAAATACGCTAAATTGTAGTTGGAATTATCTTACAAGGAGCACACTAATTCCACCATGAATCTCATTGTCCCATGGAAGATGGAAAAGAGAAGTCTCATGGCTGAGAGATTCCCTAGATCTTTTGGAAATTTCAGGAGGAAATGGCTAACTCAGCATCTTTATCAGTTAAATCACTTCCCTAGGTTTCATCAAAGCCATTACTATTATGGTCCCTTGTTCTTTAATAGAACAAGCTGTAATCCTGTGGCAGTAACTCCAAGAGCTCTGCTATCCAGTGTTCATGTTTAGTTGTGGTATCAGCTGCCATCGGTAAGCCTCTCTGTTTCCATATTTTCCAAAATTATTTGCCATCCCCAATGTACAGTGAATGTCTGTGTAGGTAGTAACATTCATCCTGTCTGCTTTTACACAAGCCAAATTAAGGTGACTTATTGGTCTCCCTAGCTGACCTGATCTTATTAAAGTCTGATAGTTAAAAGATCTGTACTTTACAATATCCAATCTGGAAGTTTCTATCTTCCCTGTAGAGGTTGGCTCTGACAATATTAGGCATAAATTCAGCCTGTGGTAGAGGGTATTCCAATAGATCTGACCTAAGATGAGACAGAATTTGCTTCAATGACACAATCATGGGTGTTGCCATCGTAAGACAAAGAGAACAAGACAGCAGATTTGAGACTGTGGTAAGAGATAGATTTTGGTATGAAAAAGGCAGAATTGTAGGATTTCATAAGAGGAAAATAAAGAAGGTGGAAAATGCTGAGTGTTTCAGTTAGTAGCCCAGTTTGCAGAGCATCAGCAACATAAACATATAAGCGGAATCCTAAAGCTAGGTAGGAGGTTGGCCATTTCACTTAATTCTCAGAGACAGTGAGGGGAGACCTTAACTACAGGTTCTAAAGTTAAACTACAGTAGTCTAAAGGACTTTTAATGTCATTTGTATTTTTGAGAAAAAAGCTCCTAGAGTATACCCTTTTATTTGGTGCATGAAGAAAGAAAAGGTTAGGGTATAATTGTGTTAGGGTCGAGGGATGCCTACCACCAAGGAACGACTCCAAGAGACACTCTCATGCAATCAGCAAAGGGTTTATTTTCTTCAGCATGCTGGGGCTGTCTGAATGTGCAAGAACAGAGCAGCCCTGAGAGAAAGAAGGCTAGGGTTTTTATACAGTACACCAAACAAACGGGAGGTCATACAGAAACTTATTGTAGCTCTTTCTGGGCTCCTGCAAGCGTTATCGCGTGAGACAGTTACACAAAGCAGTTTCCCAAGGCTATTCTACAAGTGGGTAGAGACGCAGTTATCGCTACAGCTGCACCTAGACTTTTACTGCTCCATTCCCATGGCTTGACTTTTTGAACTTTTTAACCCTTCAATTGCATGGTCCAAGGATGGGATTATATGGAAGAGTGACATTGAGGATCTCAGAGGCCTCCTTTGATTACAAATCCCAGACCAGGGGTCTGGAGGATGAATTTTTAGTGATAAAATATGTAGTTGAAGAAATTATGGAGAAATTGGGATTTCACAGACCTGGAAATTCTCTCAATAATATCATTTCATGGAGAGAAAAATGTTTAAATATAGAGGCTCAATGTGGGGAAACCATCTTCCCATTAGCCAAAGTATCATGGACCAAATGTTGGACATACAGAGAATATGGCTGGATATTATCTTTGGTTTTCCTCTGTGCTGGTTCTCTGAGCACTTTATTTTGTGTCTAAGAGGGAACTATTGTAACATTCCAGGGGAATTCATTTTAAGTTGAAAAGTGATCTAGAATTCTTGGTGAAGAAGACCATTCATATTTTGGATTGAAGTAGAATATCTTGCAAAATGAAATTAATTTGAGTTAGCATTTAAAATGTGAGAAAAATAGCTAGATACCCCAGTGAATCCTTGGAGTAAAATCATCCAGGTGGATTATTAGCTTTTCCACATGAAAATGAACAAATATCAAGGATTGCTTCAAAAGAGAAATACTGAAAATTACAGAATATATATCAGTAACAGAGAAATACTAGATATTGAATGGAGTATCAGAAAAATAGTTTTAGAATTAAATTCTACAATTTAGATTTAACAATTTTATCAACATTTCTCAGGTATTGGGTTAGCCAGTATTCTTTTCTATTTTGCTTCTTAAGAGTAAAATGGGAGAGCTTTGTGTACTAGAAGTAGGAAAAAGAGATATCATTTCTGGTAATTCATGAGTTGTTGTGTCCCTAAAGTCCCTTTGATTTTAAATGACATTGTGAAATCTTACAGAGCCGTATTAGAAGCACTTATCTCTACCTTAAGAGTTTCCATTTCCTTGCCACAATGGGGGAAGCATCTTGTCTAATAATTGACTTAAGTCTTAAATACAATGTATGCTGGGTTGAAGATCTTGGGAAAGAAAATCTTCTGCATGCAATCTCTAAATGCCCATTGGGGCCACATAAGAATGGGACTTGGACATGGAGAACTCCCTTACAAAGTTTTAAGGAGCTCTCAGTCTTTCCCTATTTCAGGTTGATTGTAGATTCTTTTGTGCTTCTTAAGTTCACGTAGCAATTGCCTTCATGTTTGCCTCCCCACCAGCCTACAGCTTTCTGAGTTTCATATCTCCTTGGAGAGCAAGGGATATCCTTAGTCTGTAGCACAAGTTGGAGTGTGTGCAGTCACACTACCCATGAAAGCTGCAGAGAGGGTCCTCTGGTCATGGGGGACTGACATGGACTTAGCAACCAGTGGGAATTTTCATCTTTCAAATTTAGCAGTTATTGAGAGCTGATATATCAGGAAATTGCACAAAGTAAGCACTAAAATGATCTTGAATTTCTAAATAAATTTCTCCCTTTTACAGCGTTTGGACTGAAATAAAAGGGTTTTTAAAGACTTATTTTATTTATTTGAAAGACAGAGTTACAAAGAGAGGGAGAAACAGGGAGAGAGAGAGGTCTTCCATCTGCTGGTTTACTCCCCAAATAGCCACAATTGCCAGAGCTAGGCTGAGCTGAAGCCATCAGCTAAGAGCCTCCTGCAGGTCTCCCATGTGGGTATAGGGACTCAAGGGCTTGGACCATCTCTGCTGTCCTCCCAAGCCATAGCAAAGAGCTAGAAAGAAGTGGAACAGCCGGCACTCGAACTGGCGCCCACATGGGATGCCAGCACTGCAGGTTGTGGCTTTAATCCACTGTACTACAGTACCAGCCCTAAAATATACGTTTTAATGTGACTCCTTTAGTTAATGGTCTTCGCTAAGAATGGATAATGGAAATGACTTTACCATCATTTGTAGAAGATTAGTTTAGTAATCAAGGGAAACTGTGTCTCTGGAAAGATTTCTTAATAACAAGGCAACATGGGAGGTTGAAGGGAAGACTTTAGGATGGGATGTAAGTCATTGTATTTGCAAAGGTCAAGACAGGTCTTGGAAACAAAAGTTCTAAGAAATTTGAAATCTGGTTGAAGTTTGGGTTTATGAACTTCTTTTTTGGCTTCCTCATGATTGGTAAAACCAGCAGCACATTGTGAAGCTGATATGTTAGAATCCCTTTGTTCTAGTGTTTTCTAAGTAGCGTGAATTCTAAAATTTCCTAGGAACTCCAGTGAAGTTGTTGTAATTCAAGTCTTTAGGACTTTCATGCCAACAAGTCCGAAAGTAACCAAAATTGAAACCATATTAGCAAAGAGAGTGTAGTCAGCAGCAATTCAAGAATGGGGTTTTTCAGTTGATTGAGATCCTATCAAGATCTAAACCAATGACACCCTTCACACCTAGTACCTGGAACTCTAACCCAGGCTTAGGGATATGCTCAGAATCCTAAGATTCAGTATCTGTCCTTATCAGACTAGTGATCAAGACTCAGTACTGGATTCCCAGATGAACCATCACAGTGGAGACAGAAAGATTTGATGCCAGCTGAGAGGCCTGATTGTCACATCCCAGGGTTGTGTTGTGGTACTAGAATATCAAAGAAGAAATTAATCTGGGGTTCTATTTAAAAAAGTTACATTGGGCTCACCAGGAGGATTCCTGGAGGAGAAGAGGACAAGACGTGGGGAAAGTGTTCAAGGAAAACCTTATTACCTATTTGTTAACATTGAAACAAATTATTAAGATAGTCACTCTTAGAATGATATTATGATTGATTTAAAGTGTGATAACTGTGAGTTGTATTAGATGATTTTGTGTTTTAAATCTGAATAATAAGCCTTGAGAATAATTAAATTGGGACTCATAACACTTTTTTTTTCCAGCTTTGTGCCTGCTCTAGGCCATTTCCTTGGAGTAAACAGGAATAAATTACCATGAATTTTGAGAATACCTACTTTTCTGTTCAAAATTAAGTCAATAAAATGAAATCCAACTTACCCTTTACTGTTACTTAAGTATAATTTGCTTGCTAACCATTTGAAGTTTGACGTCCTTAAATATTTGTTTCACATATCCCCAGATATTTTCTCTTCATTTTCAGGTACTCATTGAGAATTGCATTTGCACTTTGTAAGTGTTAATTCATCTTTCACCAGAGCATACAATTCTTTCCTGTTTTTTCCTACCTTTGGAAACTTGCTTTTCTACCCCAGTACCCTTAAGGAATGTGTGACAGATGAGGGTTTACAGAAATATTTTTTGCCTCATTATTGGAAAATAATTGGGATCTGTGAGAAATTCAAAAGAAGAAAACCTGACTCTGTATTTAATTTTTTGTACTTGTCTTTTCTAGTTTATGCATTCTGGTTTATGGAATTATGAATTATTCTATATAATTCAGTGAAGGTCCAATTAAAAGAAGCATAATTGAGACTAGGCAAAAGATTGTTATTGCAGTTTAAAATCAGGCCCAGTTCTGTGAGACAGAGGATTAAGCCAACAACTCAGCTCTGGCACCCCAGGTGAGTGCTGGTTCAACTCATGGCTGCTCCACTTCCTATCCAGCTCCCTGTTAATATGCCAGGGAAGGCAGTGGAAGATGGCCTAAGTGCTTGGGCTCCTTCCAACCATTTGGAAGACCCAGAAAGAGCTCCTTATTCCTGTTTCCTGGCTTGTCTTGGCCCAGCCCGACCATTGAAGCCATCTGAGGAGTGAACCAATGGATTGAAGATTTCTCTCTCTCTCTCTAATTCTGCCTTTCAAATAAATAAATAAATATTTTATAAAATGATTATTCCATGTTTCCTTTTGACAACAATATATATCAACTATGTCAGAGTTTTTATTGCTATTTGAATAGAGACAAATTAACTATTGATCAATTTTTAAAGTTTTAGTGCCCTTCATTATTTAATAAAATATACCTCACTGAGTATTTCATATGAAATAGCTTTTAATTATTTTACTACTTAGTACAAATATATTCATTCCACACAATATTGAAAATATGAAGATAGACTACTTATTAATGGTTTGATGCTATCTGTGTGTGTCTCTCTCTGTGTGTGTATATATGTATGTAAAATTGGAAAAAACTAATCCACAATGTGTTCTATAGGATTTCCCCAATGAAAAAGATTTAATTCTTTATACTGTCTACCTCTGATAATTACTTCTCATGGAAGCTTTATTTAGTTTCTTACAACTCAGTTTATTTCAAATCATTTCTCTCAATATGTTGACTCTTCCTATGTGCTTCTAGAGATTCTTCATTACAACTCCATAGTATGTATAAATAAATGATGATTAATTCACAAAATAGGAAAATAGCTTACCCTATTTTCACAGTGAGGCATTGTGTACCATTGTATTTCAAATGCTGAAATTATCTTCTTCTACCCATTTTAAATATTTACATTGTGATCTTTTTTCAGTTCTATTACTTAAACTATGTATCTCAGTAGAAGAAAAAGCAACAGTCAAGAAGATGGTATGTTTCATATAGTGAAAGAGTATAAATTCAGATAGGGAAAATTGTTTAAGTATTTTGAGTGAGGTAGTGTTGTGGTACAGTGGATTAAGCCACTGCAATGACACTGGCATAAGATGGTTAGAGAGTTACAAATGCTCAACTTCTTACCCAGCTCTCTGCTGATGTGCCTGGGAAAAAATGGAAGAGGATCCAGTGCTTGTGCCCCTGCTGTCCATGTGGAGGACCTGGATGGAGTTCCAGGACCCCGGGTTAGCCCTGACCCAGCCCTGGCTACTGGCCCTTTTGGGAGTCAACCAGCAGATGGGAGATTTCTGTCTCTCCTCTTTTTGTCATTATATCTTTCAAATAAATAAAATGAATCTTTAAAAAAGATTACATTAATAATTATATATTTGATATTGTGGAAGATGACATAGATTATGCTGACAAGAAGCTATAAAATTTCTAAATTTACATTTCTAGTGCAGATTTCTTTGCTGAATAGTGTAGCCTAATATATCCAGACTCTGACCACCCATTAGGGTATTGGACTAAAATCTCCACCCTTCATTCTCTCTCTTCGGTTTGCTACCCCTCGTCATTCGGTCCCAAAAGGGAGGGGCCCAGTTTTCTCCACCTATGATAACAAGAAAGAGGCCTTAATCCATGAACACTTTTCAACCTGATAGATTTTTTTTTCTCCCTTCACTTCAGTTTTCATTTTGTTGATGACTTTTTTTTCTCCATTTCTTGACAACAGTATTATCTGATTCTCTATTGCTTGAGAGACCTGCATATTAAAGGAGTTAGTATTATCTGCCTATTTTTAATTGTTTGAGTGATTGCCATACTCTGATTAGATCTGGCTAACAGCTTTAGTTAAAATACTCAGGTTAAATGTATTATTAATTCTTTTGCTTTGACCAAATGCCTTTAACCTCTGACAATTCTTTAGACATAAAACTCTAAACTGAGTCTTTTGAACTTGAAGCTTTCTAGTTGGATCCCTGGAACTCTTGGAAGATAAGGCTCTCAAATGGGAAAGAGAAAATATCTTTCAGTTAATTTAAAGTGATGCCAAACTTATGTTATGCTTTGGAAAGATCTGCTTTTTTTATGCTCTGGGGTGAATGAGACATGGTTCCAGAGTTGACCCATCTTCCAGGTATTTATATCAGATAGCCTGACCTGCATGTTATGTTGATTGTGAGATGATGGGTGATAGTGGGAATGTATGCTCTTTCCTCCACCCTTGGTCCCAGTTGGTGCTGAGACAGGGAGCTGGCTCTCTCCCCCCATGCCCTCTCATCCTTGTTCACAACACTTTGCTGCCTAGCAACACCTTACTCTAAGGGTGAAAAACCCTAGCGTGTATATCACCTTCAACTTAGGGGTAGAGACTGCATGCATGGGGAGTCTCTACTCCTGGGTTGGGCACCCACATAGGGGAAAGAGAACTGCCTGGTAGACGTGAGATAGGCATGCACACATGTCATTCAAGCTACATGGCTGCAGCTGGCTATAGAGAGGGAGGAAAAATAGGATAAATAGTGCTTAAGTCCTGAACAAGATGCCAGGCTTGGCGAGCTGAATGGATTCTTTAAAGGAGGACCGAGAAAGGGGCAGTCAACCCAATAAATCAAAAAAGAAGATCCAGACTATCAGAAAGATGAGAAATTTGGTCCCAGAATGCTCAAAGAGCAATTAGGCCGTGGTATATGGTGTAAAAGATTTAAGCCTAGCCTATAAGAAGATATAGTCCTGAGGATAATCACCTGCCAGCTCCTCCATGAAGCCCACTTTCAGATAGGGGCTTATGCTGGCTGCATATGAGCAGGACGTCTACAGGAAGGTCTAGAGGAAAGGCAGGGTGGTAGAATTGAGGGTCATATTTGGAACAGGTAAGTGCAACTACTCCCTCCAGCTTAACCCTCCTTGACTGTGAGTGCTGGGTCACACATGCACCCATGATCTATAGAATCATGGGTCTCAGGGAATCAAGGGCAAGGGTGGAGGTCAGGTAATGGCATCTACTCCTGTTCTCTGAAATTTCCCTCCTGTGGGCTCCAGGACATATACGTTCACAGTCTGAGAACTTGAGGGATGCCTCAAGTGGGCAGAAGCAGAAAATAAGGGATGCCTTTATTTCTTGTCCTCTTACTTCAGATGAATAAAAAACCATCTTCAACATGCGCCACTTTGGAGTCATCATCAGGGTGTAGGTTTCTTTTACCTCCACACTGTGAAGAAGGAACAGCTGGTCTTTTACTGTCCCATGGTGTGGCTAATATATAAGCTGGAGGTTGGAGATATTTGGCAAGCAAAGGAAGTATTAGCTCTAATACTATTAGGTAGGAAGTCAGATATGAGCTTATGTGTGACAAAGGCCTAAAGAATTGACATTTAGGTCCAGCATATGCATCTAAAAGTCACCCAATAACCTTCCAGGGGCAGCCCAGTATTTGCATCCTGCCTTGCCTTTTCTACCTGACAACCTGCCAGGTGGGGGTCCCCACCCCCTCTGCCTGATAATCTTCCAGGTGCAGCCCAGTATCTGCATTTCAAATATCCTGCTCCAGATCCTGATCTTCCAGGGGGTCCCGCACATCCTTCCTCTAACCGGGGTGGCACCAGCCAGGCTTCCTCCTGTCTGATAACTTCAGGGGGAAAACTCAGATGGGAGTTTTTCTGTTTACATCCAAGAAGTCCTTTATTCCAAGCGGAGCAGAGGCAGGGAGGCAAGACCCATCCTCTTAAAAACCCCCAGCCTCAACCAGACTGTACACTCAGCCCTCTGCCTCTATGCTGAGCTGCCCGGCTGGCCTGGCCAGGTGTACTCTCTCCACTCAACCATGTAACCCCACTCTCCCTTAGTCTGAGCGACTGGGTACTCTCTCTCAGGTTCTGTCTGGAGAGGTGCCCTTCCGTTCTTATGGATGTCCCTGCCCTAATAAACCTTGCTATTTACTTTCTACTTCTCTCTCTTCTTCTCACACCTGAAGTCTTTCTTGTGCAAAGACAAGGACCCTGCCATTCACCAGTAATAATACCATCCTCCAAATAGATCTCTTCTGTCCAAGAGCAGGGGAATGATCCCTTATGTCCAAGTATTTTTTCCCCGTGACATAAGGCAAACTTTTGTCAACTTTGTAAGATAAACATGGCATTTTTAGCTGTAGGTACCCTGAAGGCCCCAGCTGTCCCTCTTCCCTCACCCACTGTGGAGCCTGCCTCACAATCTACACTGATCTGTCTGCTGCTTCTCCTTTTCCCTCATGCCCTCATCTGGAAATGCATGTTATCATGCAGAGCACACACCTGTCAAGTTTTCTTTTACCCCTCCAGGAGGTTCCTGGAGGCATTGTTACTCTTGCGAGTGTTCAGGTGCTTGTTCCTTGCAAAATGTTAGACAGATATAGGGGGACTTGGGATGATTTTTACATGACCTCAGTGTATATATTGAGACCTTACAGAGTTTGTCCTAGACCTGTGTTTTCACCTAAAAAGAAGTAATGTTACTTCTAAGTCAGATCCTAACAGGGTTTGAGAAACAGGTTTCTATCCAAGCTGAAGAAATATTCAGGGCTGAACTTTTTATGACATTTACATCCTCACATGATACAGGAGGCCAAGAACGTATGTATCCTATAGGAAAACAGGATTTTCTTTAGGAAGAGCCTCACCCTTAATAGACATCAGAAAACCTTTTAGATGAATGGAAATGAAAACATGTCATTGCTTGTGTTCTGGAGGGATTGAGGAGTACCAGGATTAAGTTCCTAAACTATTTCAAGCTATCTATTTTAGGTCAAGATCAAGAGGAAAACCCTCCTACTTCCTAGAAAAATTGAGGGAGGCATTAGTCAAGCATACTTACTTATCTCCCCATTTGATAGAATAAGGAAGACAATCCTGAAGGAGAAGTTCATTACTCAATCAGCTTCAGATAATAGAAGAATGTTTCAGTAACAGGCTATTGGACAGAGAGTAGTTTAGGAAAGCTCCTGCAGGACTCACTTCAGTCTTCCACAATCAGGAGGAGGGAATCCAGTCTTTCCCTTGAGAATAGTGGATCCAACAGTCTAAGCCTTGCTCAACTCAAGGGCTCTTGTCAGAACTTCCAATTCTTCCAGTTGATCACTCATCCCAGGAAGAAAATGAGAGCTCAGTACAGGTGACTATAGCATTTCCAGACCAGGGGGATTCTTGATCAACAAAGGAACTTCTCTCTATAAAAAGAACCCATCGTAGCCCTTCAGAGAGGTATCCATGGATCCCCTCTAGTTGCATCAGTATGTAGAAGTGTCTATTCATCCTCATATTCTGGGCTATCCATCTCCTCCAGAAGAAAATTAGTGGGATTAAAAGAAGAGCAAACCTTTAATTGGATTATTAGATTTTATTACAGGGTCAGTTGGCTTCAGGGTCATATCTGCCACCTCTTGGAGACAACTGGCCATCTTTTGGCCACTAGGTCAAGTTCTTTGCTATGATAGTCTACAGGCTGCTGAGCTATTTCCTTAAGCTGAGTTAAAACCCTCAAAGCCATCCCCTTTCTCTCTGTTATGTATAGATTGAAGACTTCTCTCTCTGGGAGGCTTAAAGCCAGGCCCTTGAGTAAGAGAAATTTAAATTAGATAATTGGTGGGCCTCTGGCCCAACAAAATGTGGGTCTCTCCATTTAAGTATCTTTTATCATTTTGAATAAGCTATTTCCCCGTATCTGGTGATCCAGATTCAATACAATCCTGTGACTCCCTAGGAAGCCTGTAAGCTGTTTAAGGTTTTAGGAAGTGGAAAGGTAGATATGGATTTAATTCTATTTTCACACAATGTCCAAGTTCCTTCAGATAAGGTTAAGCCTAGGTACTTTATGGGAGGCTGGCAGAGTTGTGCTTTGGATCTTGAGATTTTAAAGCCTCTGTTTGCTAGAAAGTTGATAAAGGCCTTATTGCTCTCTTGGGGGCCCTCTTTTATCTAAAAACAGAGAATATATCATCAATGTACTGTAGAACAATGCCTTGTGGACGGGAAAACCATGACAGATCCTTGGACAAAGCTTGCCTGAAAAAGGTGAGGGGACTCTCCTGGAGTCCTTCTGGCAACACAGTCCAAGTTAGCTGAGTGGGCTCAGTTGAGAGGTCCCCCAAATCAAACAAATGCAGTAATTTGAGTATGGTCATGTTAGGTAGGAAGTCAGAAATGAGCTTATGCATGTGTGACAAAGGCCTAAGGAATTCACATCTACAGTGGTCCAGCATCTGCATCTCAAAGTCATCCCAATAACCCTTCAGGTACAGCCCAGTATCTGCACTTCAAACCTCCTGTCCTGATCCTGATCTTCCAGGGGATCCTGCCCCTCTACCGGATAACCAGCCTTCCTCTAAGGCTCCCCTAAGGCTGAACAATGCCAACCAGGCTTCCCCCTGAAAAACTCAGAAAGGAATTTTTCCTGTTTACATCCAGAAAGTCCTTTGTTCCTGAGGAGGAGAAGGGGGGGGGGGGGGGGCAGGACCCATCCCCTTAAAAACTCCAGCCTAAATGTAAACTGCGCGCTCAGCCCTCTGCCTCTTGCTGAGCCGCCCACCTGGCCTGCCCAGGTGTATTCTCTCCACTCAACCATGTAACCTTGCTCTCCCCCAGTCTGAGCGACTGGGCACTGTCTCTCAGGTTCTGTCTAGAGAGGTGCCCATCCGTTCTTACAGATGTCCCTACCCTAATAAACCTTGCTATTTTACTTTCCACTTACTCTGCCTCATGCCTGAATTCTTGTGCAAAGACAAGAACGCTTGCTTCTCTGGTAAACAGTCATATTTAAGGAAAAATATCCCTTGAGCCTAAAACTGTGAACCATATAATCTTTCCCAGACTTAGGATAGTAAAGTTTAAGGGTTTGGAACTACTGGGTGAATAGTGATCATGACTTGATTAATGAGATGGAGATCCTGTACTAGTTTCCATTCCCCATTTGGTTTTTTGGATTCTAAGGATTGGAGTATTACAGGAAATACTGCATGGTTTTTATGGTCTCTGTGACTTTAAGATACATTTTTTGGGGATTGGCATTGTGGCAAAATAGGCTAAGCCTCCGCCTGCAGCACCAGAATCTCATATGGGCATGGAATTATGTCCTGGCTATTCTTCCTCTTATCCAGCTCTCTGCTATGGCCTGGTAAAACAGTAGAAGGTGGCTCAAGTACTTGCCATCCAGGTGGGAGACCCAGAAGAATCTTCTGGCTCCTAGCTTTAGATAGAACCAGCTCCAGATGTTTTGGCCATTTCTGGAGTGAACCAGCAGATGGCTGATCTTTCTCTCTGTACCTCTCTCTGTCTGTAACTTTTCCTCTCAAATAAATAAATAAAATCTTTTTTAAAGATACATTTTTTTTGATAGGAACATATAAGATTCTTAAGATGAATGCATACTGGTTGAGTACTTAGTGTTCAGCCAGTCTTTCCCTGAGTTGCTTAAACCTCTGGATTAATAACTGTCTCAATTATGGGAAGGCATAAAGATTACTCTTGAGCCTTGAGGATGGTGGTTTCCATTTGGGCTAGGAGATCTCTCCTTAAAATGGTGTTAGACTCTCTGGTATGAAGAAGGCATGTGAAATACATGTTATCCCAGGTACAGCTTACAAACTGGGTGAAATATTTGTTAAAAGCTTCCCTGAGCTGCTTCTCACAGTCATACTAAGGAAAGATGAGAGACCCAAAATTGAGAGGACAGAAATGGTGGCTATAGTGTCTAAGTGTAAGTACACTACCTTTCCTCAGCAGTTAGGACCACCTAAGTGTCCTGACTGCTAATGGTCTGGGTGGTAGGAGCTGTGGGAGAAGCACCTGGCCTCTTCAGTCCTGTTAAATCAATGGAAGAGAAGAGCCCAAGCCAGTGGCCTTAGAGTCTGGAATTAGACAAACTTCCAATGACCCCCATTGCAAACAGGACAAAGCCTTATTGCTTTTTTTTTTTTTTCTGGCTGCCAGGCCACGGAGGGACTCAAAATTCCTTTTTTAAAAGAGTGAAGCAAATCTCTCATACACACTCCTTTGCAGATTTCACCCCTTAATCATACCATCCCTCAAATACCATCATTAACCTGGAGTTATTTTGGAACTAGCCTTGCTAATCTGGCTGCTTGTTCTTTTGTTCTTATTTTTCACCTGCATACATCCCCATTATTTCAGGTGACATGTCAGCGCCCTCCTACCTTCTTGTACAGTTTATCTCATTTCATCTGGAGGCAATCAAACTCCAATGGTTCCACAGATCTCTGGATGAAGAATTTTGCTGTCTCCAAAATCTCTCTTCTCCAGCTTAAAGTAGCCAGATCTGTCATTGAACCTTCTCCCTAACAGCAGTTTGGCTTACTCCTCCAGAGGGAAGACTGATAAAGAGATAGTTAAACAGGGAACAGGGTCTGCTCTATCACCATATGGAAATGAGTCTCAGAGAAGCTAAGGAAAGTCAAGCAAGTGGCTCTGTGAAGGATGTTCATGTCATGTGCCGATTCTTGTAGTCAGGATTTTTCTGTGCTGTTGTAATTGAACTAAGTAATGAATATTTATGTGTCTTCTAATAGTTTCATGTGTTTTTTGTTTCTCTTTGGAATCTCCATTGAAAATTTCACCCAATAATTTAATCAAAACTATCCCTCTACCAGACCAATCACCAGAACTTCCAGTTTTACAGCTTATAAAAACCCTTGACAAGCATCCTGCAATGGCTGCCATCTTCAAGAACCCCTCTCATTACAGCTGTCTTTCGACCAATTAATTTTACTTTATGCACTCTTCCTTATCTATGCTACTCATTCTTAATGGAGATATGAACCCTGTGGGGAAAAATAATTGTAACCTCAGACTCCTGAAACAACAATGGGGATTCTGGACAGAACATTAACAAAAAATCAAATTTGAATCAACATATTGTGTAAAACTTTTAGCCCTCACTCTGTATTGTTGCATAATTCTACAAATGTTGGTTTCTAGCTTCTACTTGTTGTTGTTGTTGTTTTTCTCTTATCACACAGAGTCATATTTTGGTAGTCACTCTTTAGTGAAGTGAGTGTGCCCTTTCTGCTACTTAAAATCTGGTCAAGAACATGAACAGCCAAGTCCATTAAAATTATGTTAAAAAAAAGAGTTAATGATGAAAGACCATGGATACCCAAATCAAATGAAAACCTAGCAATGATGTTTAGTGTGATAAGCTATATACTGTTTTTATATCAGCTTTTTAATTGATTAAAAAATTGAGATAATTAGGACTATAACCTCATATTTCAAAATACATTGTTAAATTCTACACTTTGAAAAGAATGAAAAAAACAGAGGTGTATAATGTGTTTTTTATTCCCTCCCCATCCTTTAATAATATATTTTTCAAAAGTAAAAATTTTGTCACTTATTAAGGAAATAGTTTACCTTCTATCATATACTTATGTTACATTTAAGAGTAGCATAGTTTAAGCCATAATTAGCTAGCTATGTGTTGCCAGTGGGTGTTAATCTATTTTGTGTTACTATAACAAAATACATAAGACTTTGGTAATTTATAAAGCAGAAGGATTTATCCAGCTCACAGTTTCAGAGGTTTGATGTTCATGATTTAGTGGCCTGGTCCATTTGGTCTCTGGAGAAGATTTCATTTAAGATACATCACAACAATAAGAGGTTTTGTTGGGGAAGAGTTCACACCTTAAGACAGAGAGCTAGAGAATATGTTCTGGGGGATCAAGCTAACTGTTATAACAACTTACTTCTAAGGGAATTTTGACATTCCCTGAGTCTTACAGACCTCCCACAAGAATCCACCTCTTAACATTGCCACAGAGGGACCAAGCAACAAACTTGAATCTTTCAAGGATGCAGTTTACATCCAGATCATAGCACAACCCAATATCCTTTTCTCTTTGGATACTTCAGTTTGAAAGTGAAATTGTAAGTTGTCTGAAATTAGAGATAATTTTAAAGTACAAAATTTATAGTGCTTTTGATAACTATATATTCTGTTGTTATTTTGATTTATGCTTTAGAAATTTAGAAAGCAATGCGTAGTAGTATTTAATAGACACCCATAAAATTCTATTCCAGATATCCTACCATCTTTCACAATTTGTAAAACTTGTGTATATTTCTTTCAATGATTAAAAAAATCAAATTATAGGTATTGATTTAAAATATTAAATGTTATTGACTAAAGTTAGACTTCATAAGCAAAGAAACAATATGTTTCCTAGATAGAAATAAAGAATGCAAAATTAAGTATGAAAATTATGGGTTTTGAAGAGCAGGGAAAAACAATGCCTGTGAGATTGAATTAGAACAGTTGTAAATGCTAAGGATCTGCAAAAGTTAATGGTATAATGAAAGTAAAATTATGAGGTTATTTTGGTGCAGTTGTTTTTAAATCTGCAAAGCTTTTATAGTATCCTCTTCCCACATATAAAAATGTTGCTCTAAATTAAATTCATACAATTAATTCCATTTTCTACATAGTTATGGCATAGTTTTGGATGTACCATCATAGTTATAACCCCCTTTAGAGACCATAGAATTTTATAGATTGAGCATTAGTTGAAATGCATATTTGAAATATTCTAAATCTGAAATCGTATTTTAATCATGGTTATATTGTTCACATAAAGTATATTTGTTATGAATAAAATCATAAACAGGATATCCTGTTATATGTATAGAAGTAATTTTTGATATTTTTCATTTTGTACCTTTACCACTATCATTTTCTATACATTAGGATTTTTTAAAAACTTTGTGTAGATTCAGTTTTGGCAGTAGAGTTTTATAGGAGTTGCAGTTTACATTACATAACCTGAAAACACCATAATATTTGCCCTGTTTTTTTGGTAATGTTTAATTAAACCTTAGACTAAGATATTGAGAAATTGATTTCTTCACTGTAAATTTTAAATTGATTTATCAAGTTTTAATTTCATTGAATTACAGAATTGTGATTTTTCTGCTTCAATCTTCCTTCCAAACTGATTCTGTCTCCTTTGTTTCAACACACTGTTCTAAATTTCATGAGATTATTTAGTTCCTAGGAAACTCATGCTTTACTGGAAAGAGAAGATGCAAGCTTATTTTTTTTCCCGTTTTCATTGCCAGTGTTACTAGCAGAATTGCATCAACTTAGTATCAAGTTTCCATTGAATGTTTTGTTTTGACTTCTTTTTGTTAAGTTTTATTTTATTTATTTGAAAGACAGAATTACAGAGACAGGTAAAGACAGAGAGAGAAAGAGGATTTCCATCTGCTGATTGACTCCCGAGATGGCCACAATGGCCGGAGCTGCTAGGATCCGGGAGCTTCTCCTGGGTCTCCCACATGGGTGTAGGGGCCCATGGACTTGAGCCATCTTCTACTGCTTTCCCAGGCCACAACAGAGAGCTGGATCAGAAGAGGAGCAGCTGGGACTGGAACCAGCACCCATATGGGATGCTGACGCTTCAGGCCAGGGCTTTAACCCACTGTGCCACAGCACCGGCCCCTTGACTTCTTTTTAGTAATTTGTTGGTCATAGTGCATCAGCATAAACCTACAGAGTTTTGTAGTTAATATATTTTAATACATTGATGTAGGTTTTTCAGCAATTCATATAATTGCTTGAGGAAGTACCCTTTCATTCTTAGCTCAATGAGGGATTTTCTTGGGAATTGAAACTGCAGTTAATGAGATGACATTGAAATATTTCCTTTTCAATTTACTGATATGTTGTATTATATTGATTGATTTTCAGTATTAAAGCAAACTTGTATTTCTTGGATTTGCTTCATTGGTAATGATATTTCACCATCTTATAAGTTATTCATATTTAAATCACTATAAATGTATTTAAGACTTTTGTATATGTTACATGAGGTATATTGGTCTTTAGATTTCTTATAATGGTGTTGTCTACTTATGGTATTAGGCAAATAAACCCTGAAAGTGTGGGAAAGGATTTGTTTCCTATTATTAAATTTTCTGGACGTCCTTTTTATAATTTATATAGTCATAGATAGCTTTGCTTGGGGTTTCTAACAACATTTTAGCACATATGTATAGATAGATAGATAGATAGACAGATAGATAGATATGACTATAGTTCTTTTAAATGTAGTTTTCTATATAGATAGAAATATATAGATATGTGAATATTTAAGTTATCTATTTCAGGACATTGGTACATTTCAGCTCAATTATCAAATTTATTAGCATGATATTGGTAATATAGAATTTTCCCTCTTTTTATGGGAGCAGGTAGTAAGGATCTGAATAGCCACTGATGGGTAAAATTTGGAAGCTGATACACTTTTCATTATAGATGATTGTTTCCACTGGTTGTCATTTTCCTTCTACTTCAAGACATTTCTCATGATATGGTCCTACTTATGATGAATCTATTCACTTCTGTTCTCTGAAAAAGTATATATATATATATATATATATATATATATATATATATATAAAATTTTTTGACAGAGTTAGAGAGAGAGAGACAGAGAGAAAGGTCTTCTTTTTCCGTTGGTTCACTCCCCAAATGGCTGCTATGGCCGGCGCGCTGCAGACTGCGCGAATCTGAAGCCAGGAGCCAGGTGCTTCCTCCTGGTCTCCCATGCGGGTACAGGGACCTAAGCACTTGGGCCATCTTCCACTGCCTTCCTGGGCCACAGCAGAGAGCTGGACTGGAAGAGGAGCAACCGGGACAGAATCCGGCGCCCTAACAGGGACTAGAACCCGGGGTGCCAGCACCACAGGAGGAAGATTAGCCAAGTGAGCCGCGGTACCAGCTAAAAGTTTATATTTTTAATTATTGTTTTTTAATATATATATTCTCTGAGTAGAGAACTCTGGGCATATTTACATATTTTCTTTCAATTGTTTAACATGTAACATCTTTGTATTTTTTTCTTTTCTTTTTGCATTACTCTGCACAAGAATATTACTAATATTCCTTCTCCTTTATGTAAAATATGACTTTCTAAAAAATTATCTTTATCTTTGGATTCAGCATATATAATTAGGATTCCTCTTAAATACTTTTGTGTGTTTGTGTGTGTGTGTGTGTGTGCGCATTTGTCTTGCCAGAGATTTGTGGATGTTTTTGGATATGTGTGTTATATTTGTCATCAAATATTTGGAATTTACTTTTACAATTATTTTTAATTCCTCCACCTATTATTTTATGTAACATATTTTAGACTGTTGGATATTTTGTTATTTTTTTAAGATTTATTTTATTTATTTGAAAGACAGATTTACAGAGAGAGGTAAAGACAGAGAGAGAGGTCTTCCATCCGCTGATTCACTCCCCAAATGTCTGCAACGGCCCGAGATGAGTCAATCCGAAGCCAGGAGCCAGGAGCCTCTTCGGGGTTTTCAATGCAGGTGCAGAGGCCCTAGGACTTAAACCATCTTCCACTGCTTTCCCAGGCCATAGCTGAGAGCTGGATCGAAGAGGAACAGCTGGGACTAGAAACAGCGCCCATATGGGATGCTGGCACTTCAGACCAGGGCTTTAATCCACTGTGCCACAGCACCAGCTGCAATCTTTTTTTCTCTATTCATTTTGGAGAGTTGTTATTGCTGTGTCTTTAAGTTCACTAATTTTTCTTCTTCAATATGTAATATTCAAATAAGCCTGTTTTATAAAACTTAACTCTTTAAGAATCATGGCTTTTATACATGATTTTTAAAGATTTATTTATTTGTCAAGCATGGTGACAGACAGAGGGAGAGACAGGAGGATCTTCCATCCCCTGGTTCTTTGCCTAGATTGTTCCAATTGCTGCTCTTGGGCCAGGCCATAGCTGGATTGAAATTGGAGCATCCTGGACTAAACTGGTGCTCTGATGTGGGATGCCAGTTTTGCAGGCAACAACTTAATTTGACATGCCACAATACTGGCCTCTATATATGACTTTTATTTCTGTGGATATTTTGATATTTATACACACAGGAAATATCATAATATGCAGCTAACAGAGAATTAGAAAAAAATAAGTAGCTTATCTAATGTGCTATCTGGGAAACCATAGGTGAATTCAAAGAAATGTTTATAGCTTAATTATATTTCATACCCATTTTAGATGTAACTTTCATATTTCAAAATATTCACTTATTGCTACACCAAGCTAAATCTAGAACTACATTGCACATTTAGAACATAACTTAAATATATAGTGGTATGTAAGAAAAGTGGAAATTTAAAAATAAGTGAGCTGATGTAATTTAGGGCCTGAGTACTCTAAGTTGCTGTTTTTACACCACTAATCTAAGAATTTGCTCCATTTTCCCACAATGTCTCAGAGTATATGATATTTGAATATGGGAAGTTACACAAATGATCACATATAAGTATGCTATTATTTAAGGTCAAATGATTCTATAGTACTTACTCTATGCATTAACTGGAGCTATTCAGAAACAACCTGTTCAGGAATGTTCTCTTACATAAATTCACTTCACCTGTCATTGGCAGAGCACTACTTGGGAGCTTCCATAGAACCAACCCATACAGTTTTATTTTCCATCAAAACCTAGAATTAAGTGAGAAGTATTTTCACACAAAATACTATTTTCTTAAGATAGTTTTTAACAATATTTGTTGAAAAGTCTATTGAAAGCTAGATGATAAGCTGTTTTTATGCCAAAAATCTCACTGCTTGGTTCATGTCATTTATATTGCTTCACTGTAGGAGAAGAGTAGGATTTACTAGCTGGACAGCAAGTGAATACAGCATTGAAACTAAAAATAGTCCTATACTGAAAACTCATGAAATATTTATAAGCTCTTTAAAGAAAAAAAAAAAAGGCTGCAAACCTTATCTAAAAGAAAAAAATGAAAGCAAAAGATACCATAAATGATTTTATTAGTTAATATTGCAGTTAGGGTTTATAAATATCAAAGTTTTGCTTTCCATTCCCATTTTCCTTCATACAGGATATGATATTAAACCTTTATGTTCTTGAGTTTTAATGAATATATTCTCCTTTATCTTAGTTTGTGTTACTAGATTCTTTATAGTCACCCAGGAAATTACTATAGCTTAGCCCATGGCAGATGAAGGAATTGAACTATGCTCATGGACATCAACTATAATAAAATACAAAAGGTACTCCAGAGTATACATAGAGATGTAGAATAGTAGAGGTGCAGATGAAGTCCAGAAGAAATGCTTGTATGTTTCAGAAATTTCTGAGTATTAAGGTCATCAATATGTATATGATTTTCAAGAAGATCTATGTGTTTTTGTTTTTGCCATTATTTTTATAATAATAAATGTTACATTACCATCCTTCTTGAACTATTGTATTTGATACCAAACTGCTTTTAAAATTTTCTTTAATCCTTCTTAAATTTTGTTTTTTTCATATAGCGTAAGTAACCTGCTTAAAAGACCAGCAATAAGTAACTCCTTTTGTTCAACATTCCCCAACAAGAGCATTTCCATCACTGGTAAAATAGAGTAAGAATCCTCCATTATCCTCCATTATGTCCACGAATAAATCTCTTGTCATCTCCTAAATTCTTCTGCATGCTTATGTTGGCCCTGATTCCTTGTCTCCTTCCATTCCTTTTCTTCCTCTCCTGTCCACCCTCTCTCCTCCTCTCTCCTCTCCTTTCCTCTTCTCTCGCCTCCCTTCATCTCCTCTCCCCTTCCTCTCCTCTCCTCTCCTCTCCTCTCCTCTCCTCTCCTCTCCTCTCCTCTCCTCTCCTCTTCTCTCCTCTCCTCTCCTCTCCTTTCTTTTCCTCTCCTCTCCTCTCCCCTCCTCTCCCCTCCTCTGCTCTCCTCTTCTGTCCTCTCCTCTCTCCCCCCTTCCCCTTCTCTCCTTTCCTTTCATTTTGTTCTTTTCTCTTCTCCTCTCCCATTCCCTCCCTCCCTCCCTCCCTCCCTCCCTCCCTTCCTTCCTTCCTTCCTTCCTTCCTTCCTTCCTTCCTTCCTTCCTTCCTTCCTTCATGAAGTAGCAGAGTTTAATAAAGTTCAAAATGATTGAGCAGGGCGAATCTCAGGAAAGAACTGAGTGCCCAATCTGTATTCAGACTGGTAATGAAGAGACACATGACAAGAGGTGAGCATCTCCTAAAGGAATGAGAGCCTGTCTGCATTCAGACTGGAATTTTTACAGAAACTGCATGTGGCCCACTTCCCACCCCTGTTTCTGAGACATTACTGAGTGGATGAGTTTCTAGGCATGCAATTCACAAAATGCATCCCAGAACTTCTTAGCGGCCTAATACCCCTTTCATGTATGGCAGGGAAGGTCCCCTAAGTTGTCCCTTGGAGAGGATTGGGATCCACCCAACAAGGGTTTGGGGAAAAGGTAACATTTTGATGTGCAAATTCTGGTCTGCTTCCAAGACTTGCTTTACATTTCTTTCTTCATTCAATCACACAAAAAAGATTTTTGTTTTCTTTCAGCCCCTCTCATACACATAGGCTAATGTCTACCTACCTACCTTAACGTTCCCCTCCTGAAGAGATGTAACCCATGGGGGGGCAGCATTGTGGTGCAGTGGGTTAAGCTGCTGCTTGCAATGCCAGCTTCCCTTATGGGCAACGGTTCAAGCTCTGGCTGTTCCGCTTCTGATCCAGCTCCCTGCTAATGTGCCTGTGAAAGCAGAGGGATATGGTCCAAGTACTTGGGCCCTTGCTACCCACTTAAGAGACCTAAAAGAAGCTCCTGACTCCCAGGTTTAGCCTGGTCCAACTCCAGCTATTGTAGCCATTTGGGGAGTGAACAAGAGGATGGGAGGTTTGGCTCTCTCTCTCCTTCTTTCCCTCTGTGTCTTTCAAACACATAAATTTTTTAAAAAGAAATATAACTCATATTTTTGGGGCTAGAATGGGTGAAGTTCTGTCCTCTCTTTTGTTCAAGCTAACATATGGACCTAGAGCTAGTTATGGCCATTCTTTTGCTGATTTGTGTTTGAGGGTGGCTTTGGAAAATATTGTCCTGCATGGTCCAGAGGTCTGGTCCCATTGCCCAGTGCAATAGCCTGGAAGTACTGCCTCATAACAATCTGGACCTAGATGCCTTATATTCTATTAGATACAAAAATGAATGAGTGCGTTTTCCACTTTTATAATTGTTCCTTATTTATTTATTTTCATTTATTTATATAAAGTGAATGAATTCCATATATATTCAGAATTAGGTTCACAGTGATTCTTCCCACCATAGCTTCCCTCCCACCCTAGCTCCCAACCTCCCTTGTCCTTCCTTTCTTATTCCTTCTTTTAATTTTTACAATGGCATACATTTGGTCTATTTATAATCATAAGATGAAACCCCACTAAGTAAAGAATTAAGCAAATAGTAGTAAGCAAAAAACACTGAATGAATTTTGTTAAAGATATAAAGAGAGGCAGTAAGAATATGGTAGCTATGGAGCCAAGCAGAAGCAACAGCTAGGATTTCAGTGAACCAATGTGGAATCAGAAATTCCAACCTTTTTTTGTTGGGTCCTGGAGTTTTCTGGCCTCATCTGAGAAATGGCAACTATGGTTTTGTACCTGCCTAGTATGACTGACCCAAAAACAGCATCTTGAAGCATGTCACAGATGTCTCCTGGGCAGTAGGTAGCTTGAATAAGTGATGCCTATTTTGAAGGAACTTTTTTTAACAACTCTAGTGCAAGTGCCCTAACCATGACAGCCTTTAACCTGAGAAAAGGTGGTGTTTTGTTCTGTCTCCAAGGAAGGGGCCCTGTTGGACATTGCCTAAAACCTCCATTCCAATAGGCACCTGGCTGATGTTCCAGGGATGTGTCTGCAGCTGCTGTGGTTAAGCTACATAAGATCAGACCACCGGCAGGGATAGGTCCGTTTTAGTTCCAGACACGTGGACAGTGCGTGATCCCTCTACTTTGCTTAAGATGCCCCTGTGCGTGCTCCACCCACGCCTGCATGACCTTTTCGCTGATTGGCTCCCCTACTGTGCATGTCTTTTGTAAGCCCTATAAGCATGCACACTTCCTCAATAAAGTAGTTCCTGCTTCCACAGAACTCGCGGGTGCTTGCTGTGTTCTTGACCCATCGACCTTACCTCTCCCGTTACCCTTGTCAGGGAGTGCTTGTGCTGTCCCCTGCTGGTCAGGGGCTAGCCTCAGGCTTAAGACTCCAACAGGGCTGTTTCTGTTGTGTTCTTTAGACCCTTATCTAGGAGATTTGCTATTTCCTCATACTGATGGTCTAACCTGTTAGCACAAGAAGTGCTTAGAGCTGTCTTAGGGTTCAGGAGTAGGAATCTGCTGCACGGCCCATTACCACTCTGGGGCAAGTCTTTGTTCTCTGGGGGTGAGGATAAGCCCCCGATAATTAACTTCCTGGCAGATAAGTTGTGCTTTACCCTTGGATACCCTATAGCAACATTTTCTAGGAAGATAAGGGTATTAGCTAAGTGTCCAAGACCAGTGTCTCAGGTGGATGAACAGATAAGCAAGCCATCTACATATTTCCTTATTTTCTCACTCCCATCAAGAGAAAGGTCATTTAAGCTCTCATCTTCTGGCTTTGCTATTTGGTTCTCTATATTGTGAGAGATTTTAACAGAAAAAGATTAATCATCTTTTCCTTTTTTCAAGATTTGGAATCAAACTGTGCATCCTACGGGAGACTTGCATGGTGTGGAGAGTCAGTGTCCCATCAGAGAGAGAATAAAGGAGAAATGAAAAACAAGTTAGACTTCACTGTTTCCTCACTTAGAAAATAACCAGTATTTTTCCCTGTGGTTCTCACAGCATAATTGGACTTTCTGGGCTTTCAGACTTAACCAGAGCTAACTAAGTAGCCCAAACTCAGTTATCTCTGAGTCTCTTCTCATGGGCTTCCCCTAATGTGGAAGGGGGAAGGGTCAGCTCTGGAAACTGGCTCCAAAAGTAGTGGTTGATGCCAGTGCTTTTTAAAGTCAGGGGGGTCAAGCCATTTGGTCAAAATAGGGTATCATCTTGTAGATAGTAATCAATTTAAATTGAGCATAAACAATCAAACATTTTAAAAAAGGTAGATAATGTTAACTCTTGAAGACTAAGTTTTGGGGGCCAGTGTTGTGGCATAGCACATAAAGCCACTGCCTGTGAGGCTGGCATCACATATAGGCCCTGGTTCCTGTCCCCACTTCTGATCCAGCTCCCTGCTGATGGCCGGGAAGAGCAGCAGAAGATGGCCCAAGTGTTTGGGCTCCTGCCACCCACATGGGAGACCCAGGTGAAGCGCCTGACCTCAGCCTGTATTACTGGTCACAGAGGGGAGGGCATTGCCAGAGCGAGTTTCGTGGGTTCTTTTCCTCAGCTTAGTATAGAAATAAAAAGCTGGGAAACAATTTTCAAAAAGGCAGAAACTTTTATTCGAAAAGAAACTTTTATTTGATTGGCAAGTGACAGAGAAAGCGTCCGGTCCAAGAGGAGACCAGGCAGAGTGCCCCAGCGGACAATGGCTTTGAGGAAGTGGCCCAGCATTACTATCTATTCATTAGGTTATCCTGTTGGGCAGAGATTTCACATATGTATGTTGATTTCCTTGGGGCTTATGGAGATAGTGGGGGGTCTCCTGGAGACTGTCTCCTTAGCGGCTCAGCTCCCCCCCCCCCCCCACCAATAGCTCTGGGTGAAAAATTGCAGCCACCCTGGAGGTGTTATTTAAAGCTATAAGGTCACACAAGATAGCCTGGGTCTCCTAGAACCGGTCTGACTCTCCACAGGGGCTCAACCCCTCCTCTGCCAGCTCTGAGTGAAGGATTGCACCCACCTTAAAGGTGCGATGTAAAGTCGCAAGGTCACACATGCAGTGCAAGAGCTATTAGTAGAGGAGATGCCAGTCTGTCTGGAGACAGGCTTTCCAGCCACAGCTGACAGCTTGCTTGTGAAGGACATTCTACCTATGTCTGAAGAGGCCCACAGACCCCACAGCCCCACTAGACAGCTTCAGCCTGGCCTAGTACCAGCTGTTGTGGCCAAGGCCATATGAGCAATGAAGCAGCAAATGGAAGATTCATTCATATCCTCTCTCTCTCTCTCTCCCTCTCTCTCTCCCTCCCTCCCTCTCTCTCCCTCTCTCTCCCTCTCTCTTCCTCTCTCTCTGTAACTCTTTCACAATTAATTAATTAAAAAGACAGTTTTCCCAAGCAATTAACCCTCAATAAGGACAACAGAAAACAGGAGAAACTTTGTCCAAGATGCATAAAATCTCATTTCCTGAATCAGTTACAAAAAACACAGAAAAACCCTGATTAAAAGGATTAGCACATGACATCAGCATATGATTCCATTACTTAGGACAGTTAAATATATCATGAAACAAAGAAGTAGACAATCAAGTAATGCTACTATCTGGACCCTAAGATGACTGAACTTTAAAATAATTTCCTTCTAATCTCATTCAACCTAATGTCACATAGCATTCAACTTCCATAAGCATACTTTGTCCTTCAGTTCCTCTTTCTGTTAAAAAAATCCTACTAACTTCATCACCAACAATAGATTCTCATGCTTGTATCTTCATACACAACTTTGTTTCCTACCTGATAATTTACATTTGTAAACAATCCTTTGCACCCCTAAATTAAGAGAAAACCAGTTTTTAAAAGAACATACAGAGTCTGAATGTGTAGTTACTTTAAAGCAGGTTTTGAGTTTTGAAGTAATTAGGTAGGAAACAGGTAAATGCTTCTGTTTTTCTTATAATATTTTACTTTACCAAAGTGTTGAAAACCCTAGAAATCTCAGGAAAATCTTTAGATCTAGAAGACAAAAACATTTAAGAATAGAACCAACAAATGTTTGGTAAAAGACATAGCTCCATAAATATAATTGCAAATATCTTCAGAGAATCACAAGTAGATGACAAAAAGAATTAAAATGGATGGTCACAATCACTACTCAGCAATTTGCCATATTTTAGAAAGTACTGACAGACTACTATATCCTTTCAAGCCTTGGATTTATAATCTTCATGTATTCACCATTTCTGTTTATTTAATACATTTCACAATATACAGCCATACCCATAACTTGTAATCACAATGCTGACCATTGTAAAAATATTGCTTTTACAGGACAGATCAAAATACTAAATGCAGCCATTAGGCCTCATATATTTTTCGTTTTGTGTACTTATATCTTCTGCAAATGTCATTTGAAATATTTTCTTTAGGAGTCAGAAAGATTTTTCTTGAGTTAGGAAGTGTTCTTTCTTCCTTATTTTTCTATGTTTACTACTCTTATCTTCTCACCTAGTCTTACTTAGCAAACACTTATTCATCTTTTAGAAGCTGGCCTAATATCAATTGTTAAATATAGCTATTATTTGCCAAAACGCCCTTATTTAATTAATTGCATCCTGTCCTCCCACACAAACATATACATCTCCGTGGAGATATTCAATAGGCTTATAATTATTTATTTCAAATCAGTATTTGCCTTTTTGAATTACTGCCTTGTAGGTGGACAGTTCCTGTGCTTTAATTATTCCTGTCCTCGTAATCTACAACACAATGTAAATACTTTCTATACCTGAATTGCTACATTAACTATAAGTAAATCTAAACAGAAATATTACTTTTTACAATTAGATTTGAAAAACTTTTGTACTTATCTTTATAGTTACAGATCAAAATTAAAAATTTACTTATTAGAGTTGAACATTTGGTGTAGTGATTAAGTTGGCACCAGGAATACCAGTATTCCATGTCAGAGTGCCTGGGTTTGACCCTGGTTCCACTCCAAATTCCAACTTTCTACTACCATGCACCCTGTGAGGCAACAGATGACTACTCAAGTACCAGGGTTCCTGCCACCCATGTAGGAGACCTGGATTGTATTTCTGGCTTCCACTTTTGGTCTAGGCTGTCCCCAGTCATTGAACACATTTGGGAAGCAAACCAACAGATAGGAGTTCTCTCTGCTTGTCATTTTGTCTGTCTGTCTCTTTGTCTCATTCAGATAAATAAATTTTAAAAATTAAAATATTTTAAAACCTGACTTTTTTAAAGAGTATTTATGCAAATAGGATGTGTGTGTGTTTGCAAGAATGAGAGAGAGAGAGAGAGAGAGAGAGAGAGAGAGAGATGCGTGTGTGTGTGTGTGTGTGTGTGTGTGTGTTATGCAGTGTGTGCGTATATATATTGGGTCACAAAATCTGCCTATTCAGATTATTAAAACAGAAGAGATAGACTGGTGAAGTAATATCAGCACGTATACTAATGACTTGATTTTCTTGTGCAGAATAGGTTAATGTTCTCATCATTTTACATGATATTTGACATCAAGGAAGTTAGTTACAGGATGCTCTGACCTTAGTCTGATGGCAAGATAAGATGTCAGTTCTCCAAACTGATATCATCAGGGATATCTATCCGGATTTTTTTTTTTTTTTGACAGGCAGAGTGGACAGTGAGAGAGAGAGACAGAGAGAAAGGTCTTCCTTTGCCGTTGGTTCACCCTCCAATGGCTGCCGCGGACAGCGCGCTGCGGCCGGCACACCGCACTCATCTGATGGCAGGAGCCAGGTGCTAGGTGCTTATCCTGGTCTCCCATGGGGTGCAGGGCCCAAGCACTTGGGCCATCCTCCACTGCACTCCTGGGCCACAGCAGAGGGCTGGCCTGGAAGAGGGGCAACCGGGACAGAATCCGGCGCCCCGACCGGGACTAGAACCCGGTGTGCTGGCGCCGCAAGGCGGAGGATTAGCCTGTTGAGCCACGGCACCGGCCCGTGGATTTTTGTTTTTTGAATAGCAAATCACAATTTATTATTTTGGCACAGATGTTCTTTAAACTGCAATCCATGTAACACAAAAATATTGAAAGTGCCACCTTGATGGGCAGAATTCTATTCCTTTGTGTTGAGACTGCACCCATGCTTTCTTTATGATTGTCTGCTGGTGATTATTCTCAACATCCAGAGCCACTTTTGGGTGCTTATTTTGTGTCTTCCTTCATCTCAGCAAGTGAGCACCTTTACAGGGTTAAATCCCTCTCTTTGTTTAACCTTTCAGGCATCCTCTATTCAACTCCTTTATGAACACTCTGCTTTGAAAGGATTAAATAAAACCCACCTAGAAAAATCTCTGATTCTTAATGTCAACTGAATGCTCACCTGAATTTCACTAAAAAATTTTGTTTTCTCATCACATAACATAATGTATAAGAATTATACTAAGGGCAAAGATGATTAGAATTCTGACTACCACAGAAGGCACAGGATCTAAAAGGAAAAGTGCAATGCTTAATCATATCAGGCTATGGCTTTGTTTGCTAACACAATATACCTGAGATTGGGTGATTTTTTTTTAAATTGAAATCTATTTTCTTACAGTTTTGTAGGCTGGGAGGTCTAAGATCAAGGCACTAACATCTCGTGACAGCCTGCTTGCTGCATTTTCAGATGATAGAAATCTACAAGCGAAATGCTGTGTGAAGCCTCTTGTTAAAGATCATTTTTATTTTATAATTATTTACTATTTCAGAACAAGTTTAAATTTACTAAAGAAAAATTGTGAGAAAGTACAAAGGACCTCCATCTACCCCTCACCCAGCATCCGATATCGTTAATATTTTGTTAGTATATTTGTCACAATCTATAAACTATTTGTCACAATCTATAAACTATACCCAGATTTCCCTATTATTAATATCTCATATTAGTGTATTTGTCCGAACTAATGAACCAAACCCAGATTCCCCTGAATTTTGTATCCATACTCCGTGTATCTCTCCTCCCCTCCCAGCCTCTTGTAATCAATATTCTGTATTCAGATTGAGATTTTTCTTTTAGTGCAAACATATTAGGGAAACAATGTAGAGTTTATTTTTATGTGTCTGAATTGTTTCTCCTAAAACTTGACGTCCTCTAGGTGCTCTTTTTGCAGGGCTTAAACTCCATTCATGAGAGAGAAGTCACCTTTTAAACGCCTTGCCTCTAATTCTATCAACAACACCCGAGTTTGGAGGGGACACATTCAAAGTGTAGTAGTCTATGTGCAGTGTGTTCTGAATATGGATCAATAATACTGTGCTTGAGAATAGCAGTTTGTTCTTGACTATTCTAAACACAGTTATTCTGTGAAAAAACTCTAGTTTGTAGAGGCATAAACAAATCATAGTAAATGTTAAATAATATGAAAATAATTAAAAATGTGTAGTCTATCTTATAGCATTAATGTATCTTAGCTAAAAATCAAGTAATGAAAATTTATATACTTACAGCACTTTTATCAATGTTAATCTAAATACAAGTGAAGAAAGACAAATCATGAAAAGCTCTATGGACTTGTGATAAACTTTCTATTTATCTATAATATTCATATATATGGAACAGAGCATTTATAATTTAAGTAAAGGGAGATTGGGAAATAAGTCCATTTGTGTATCTCAAAGAAAAATGTATTATTAATGTTATTACATAAGCAGATTAATTTGCTAGGAGAACAAATTTCCTCTCTTCAAAATTACATTATTTTTTATTTACCCTTAGGAAAAAGCATTAAGACCAATTATACTTGTAAATAGATATTAAAACTAAATCAAAGAAAATTAAATATAGAATTTAAATAAGCTTCATATTTACTTTGTAAAGGAAAACTATCATATTAAATAAGAAATTTTCTTTTGAAAAATGTCATGAATATGTTGACATGGAGATTGTTCGAATTCTATTTCATTTATTTTTAAATGTCTTTGCTGAGAAATCATTTCTTCAATGAAACACACTCACATTAATATTCCATTTGCTTGTTAAGAATTAATTTGGAGTTTTCCACATGTTTTATGAACATTATTTTCCCAATTTCTTTATGTTTTGTTTATATTATTATTATTACTTGCCTTCACATTATACAACATAGCAGAATAGATATTTCAAGCAAAATATAAATCATGAATAAGTGCAATACAAAGATGCCAGAGTATCATAATTTTATTTATAATATATACAATTAAATAATAGTATCTGAAATTTTTGCTTGGCCAGTGAAAATGTAAATTATAAGAAAATAGTATAGTCCTTATATCTCTTCCCTATCTTCATTTAGTTATAACTGAATAATATACATTTAAAATATTTGTTTTACCTAAAAAGCAAATTCTTTAAAATATGTTATGATTTCTTCACAAAATTCAGTTTAACAATGGGTGAAATTGAGGTAATATGTCTAGATTTATTTAGGTTTCATGGCAGGGCCATCTCATGTCTCTTTGGCCTACTAATTGCAGTATTTATTTTGGATTGGAAGTAAAAATGGCTATTTGGCTACACACATGCACACACAGTTGCTAGAAGATAATATCTATCTATCTATGTCTGTATCTATCTATCATCTATATATCTTACAAGTTTCTCAAAAGAAATTGAAGCTTTTGTTTTTACTGCTTATAAGTCCTACACTCTGTACTACATGAAACCTGTCCTTTGAGAAATACCATCACTATTTCCTCTTAGTAACCAGTCCTTTCACAATAAATAGAAACTTTTTGAAGCTATCTAATGTTTTGTATCTGCTTTCATAGCCTCTTCCTAAAGGTCCCAAAAGTTGTGCTTCGATTGAGTGTTTGGGGTAGTGTTCAAGATGCCGCGTGGGACACAAACATCTGGTTTGAATACCTTCTCTGCTCCTGATTCTGGTTTGCTACAGATGTGCATCCTGGAAGGCAACAGGTGATGGCAAACAATGTGGGAATCCTGGATTGAATTCCCTTCTCTGGCTTTGGACGGTCCCAAAGCCAGGCTGTTGCATTTGGGAACTGTACCAGCAGAGCGACGATCTCTGTCTCGTTCTCTCTGTCTTTTTGGTAAATACATCAATAATAAATACATAGATAAATACTTTAAAAACCTGTTTTTGTAGATAAAAAGATAACTGGAGTGACATAGCAAAGTAATAGGACAGTTTCAAACTTGTTCTTTCACAAACACAATGAACAAAAACTGAGAAATTGACATAACCAACATTGTTAAACCCTGGAAAAAAGTAAAATTTACAGCATCTAAGGAAATTATGATAGGAAAATGGAGTCTGAAATAGTAGGAAAGATTGTTGCCATGTTATTTTCTGTAGACTTACTCTCCTCTCATTTCAATGGCAGTATTGATGCAGCAGCAACAGCTGCTTATGTTCCCAGTTTGGATTCCAGTTCCTTGCTGTAGAGAGACTAGAACACCCTTATTCACAGAAAACTGTGTATCTCTGATTTCTCTTTCCTTATGTTATAAAATATCATTTATATATAAGATGTAAAATTCAATGTTTTGATATACATACAGATAGACAAAAATTGTCTTATCCATAATCCCATTTAGTTAACCATATTTTTATGGCAAGAGTACCTAAATCTACTCTTTAACAAAAACTGTCAACATGATTCAATATTATTAAATGTAGTGTTCATGGTGTATATTAGATCACAGATTTGTTCATACTACATATCAACTTTTTGTATACTTTGACCCGAATCTTCTCATTTCCCCCTACCTTCCATCTTGAGTTATCACTGTTTTAATCTCTATCTCTGTGCCTCTCCTCTCTCTGTGTAACTCTGACTTTCAAATAAATAAATCTTTAAAAAAATATGGGATACAGCAAAAGCCCTGTTAAGAGGGAAGTTTGTAGCAATTAGTGCCTACATCACAACATTGAAAAGACACCAAATAGGGGCCAGCTCTGTGGGGTAGTGGGTAAAGCTGCCGCCTGAAGTACCGGCAACACCTATGGGCAAAGTTTTGAGTCCTAGCTGTTCTGCCTAACTCTTCCCCTAGACTACAGATCTCTGCTATGGCCTGGGAAAGCAGTAGAAAATGGCCCAAGTCTTTGGGCCCCTGCACCTGTGTGGGAGACCTGGAAGAAGCTCCTGGCTTCAGATCGGTACAGCTCCAGCTGTTGTGGCCATCTGGGGAGTGAACCAGCAGAAGGAAGATCTCTCTCTCTCTCTCTCTGCCTTTGCCTCTCTGTAACTCTGCCTTTCAAATAATAAATAAATCTTTTTTAAAAAGACACTAAATAAGTGAGCTATCAGTGTATCTCAAGGAGCTAGAAAAACAACAAAAGAAATTCAAAATTAATGGGCTAAAAGAAATAATTAAAAGTACAGGAGAAATAAACAAAATTGAAACAAAAAATACAAAATATTACCAAAACTAAGAACTCTTTTTCTGAAAAAATAAACAAAATTGATATGCCATTGGCCCACAAAACCCAAAAAGGGGGGGGGGGCAGGGGAGAAGATCCAAATCAATAAAATCAGAGATGAAAAAAATTTAACAACAGATACCAGAGCAATACCAGAAAAATAAAAAGAATCATTAAGAATTACTACAAGTGCTGTATGCCAACAAGTTGGGGAACCTGGAAGAAATGGATAGATTCCTGAACATATACAATGTACCAAAATTGAGCCATGAAGACAGAAAACCTAAACATAAGAGGCACCAAGATGGTAGAATAGGGAGGGAGCTCACTGCTGTAGTCTAGGGGAAGATAGTTAAAAAGAAAAAAATGCAGGGAGAGTGTAATCTCAGGGAAGAGTTAGGGAGAAAACAGCTGAGGAAACTCTGCAAACTAAAGGGACACTGTGGATCTATGTGCAGGGTGTGGATGCAGACAACTCAGGAACTGAGAAGCTGAGAGTCTCAGCCCGGAACCAGTTTTGGAAAGTGAGGTGAGACCAGACTGCAGCAGCCCAAGCCACTGGCAATAAAGCTGCGGGAAGAACCTGGTGTGAGTCCGTTTTGGAGCCCTATAGGGGACAGCATTCCTGCTAACATATAGGGAGAAAAGGGATTGGGCACATTTCTTTCTCCCCAACCAGCCAGCACTGGTGTCCTGTAACTAGCCAGGAGTGGGTGAATGCCATTCTGGACAATCATAACAGCTGTACAAGGTCATGTCCCCAAGCCCAGCAACCAGCCAAGAGGAGATGCATGAGTCTGTCTGGGAGAGTTGACAGGGAGCTGGGTGCTCATGACTGTGGGAAACTTGTGTGCCGGGCCTGTGAGCATACTGCCTGTTCACAGGTGTCATTGGGTCTTTGGGCAGTCACTGTGAGTGGCTCCACATTCTTGGGGCTCCCTGATTTCCTGGTGAGGGTCATTACTGAAGGATCCTTATTCACACGAGGATTGCATGGATCCTTTATGTGGTTCTTGTGGCAATGCCAATGAATATTGTAGCCACTAGGGCTAGCACCCAAGCATTGGTCTCCTTTGAGGAGAAGAGGTGAACATGAGACTATGCCAACAGAGCTGAACAGAGCTCCTTTCTGATTAAAAAAAGATAAAGATAATTACCATGCCCAATTTGGCAGTCACCTTGCTTGGACATTCTCCTCACCCTGGAGCACTGAACAGAGCTCCCTGACCACAGCCAAGCACACACCTCAGGGTATTCACAGAAAGGGCAGACACTCCACTACACAGATGCATAGTCCAAAGATAAAAGCAATCACAGGGAAAAAAATAAACCAACAAGTATCTCCACAAATGCCTAAAAGTAAATGCAGTAATTAAGGAAACCAGAATAAGGAAAATAATATGATGTCCCCAAAGGAATACAACTCTTCAAAACTAGAATGTGAAAATGAAATGACTGAAGAAATGCCAGAAACAGAATTCAAAAAAAAAAGATCATATGATTACTTAGAGGTTATTAGAAGCCAATTCATAAACTAAGGAAGTCTGTACATGACATGAAAGAAAATTTTTCTCATGAAATTTAAATTTTAAAGACCAATCAAAATGAAATATTGAAAGTGAAGTATTCAATGGAACAAATAAAAAATGCAGTGGAAAACCTTAACAGAATTAATGAGGGAGAAGAAAGAATATTCAACTTAGAAGACAAATCTCTAGAAATTTTACCATCACATACAAAAAAACAATAAAAGAAGAAATTAGAAAACTAAAATCAGTGTTGGAGATCTATGGGATAATATCAAGCGACCCAACATATGAGCCTTAGGAGTTCTTGTAGGTGTGGAAATAAATAATGGATTGGAAGGCCTTTTTAGTTAAATAGTTATAGGAAACTTGCCTAATCTGGAGAAACAAAAGGGCATCCAAGTACAAGCAGCACATAGGACTCCTAATAGACATGACCAGAGAAGACGTTCACCACGATACCTTGTAGTCAAACTGTGTATAGGTAAATCATAAATAAAAGATTCTAAAATATACATGAGAGAAATGTCAAATTACTCTCAGAGGATCTCCAATTAGACTCACAGCTTACATCTCATCAGAAACCCTACAGGCTTGGTGAGAATGGCAAGATATATTCTAAGTCTTAAGAGAAAAAAAATGTCAACCCAGAATACTGTACCCTGCAGAGGTCTTATTTATGAAAGAAAGTGAAATAAAGACATCCATAACAAACAGAAATTGAAAGAATTTGTCACCACTCACCCAGCCTTACAAAAAATGCTCAAGTACATGCTATACACAGGAGTACAGAAATATGGTCATCACTATGCAAGAAGGTGAAGGCAGAAAGTCTCCCAGTAAAATTATACATGACATCTAAAGTAAACAAAAGGAATATTTATGAAAAGAACAGCAGAGCCAAGTCATTACTTATCAATAGTCACCTTGAATGTAAAATGGCCTCAGCTCTTCAGTTAGAAGATGCAGACTGGCTGAATGGGAAAAAAAAATCTCCCCTACCTAAAAGAAACACATCTCACCAACAAAGATTCACACAGACCGAAAGTGAAAGGATGGAAAAATATATTCCATGCTAACAGAAACAAAAAAAGCTGATGTAGCCATCCTAATAACTGACAAAATAGACTTCAACACTAAATATGTTAAAAGAGACAAATAAGGGCACTATGCAATGATTAAGGGATCACTCACCACTCTGAAGCAGAGGAATGCAGATTAGGTTCTGTAGATCCAGTAGGTGATTGCAAGTTATTCCAGAGGCTGTAGCAATAATAGTGGCAAATCCCATTTCAGGGCACAGTGGAAACTGTCCCTAGTTCCCCTGGGGCATGTACCATTGACATGGAAGCTTGAGACCTGGCCACCCACCACCTGGTGCTAAGAGTTGTGGAGTGGGGCTGGTGCTGTGGAACAGCAGGTAAAGCTGCCACCTGCATTGCTGGCATCCCATATTGGCACAGGTTCAAGTCCCACCTACTCCACTTCAGATCCATCTCTCTGCTATGGCCTGGGAAAGCAGTAGAAGGGAGCCCAAGTTCTTGGGCCCCTACACCAGTGTGGGAGACCTGGAGGAAGCTCCTGGCTCCTGGTTTCAGATCAGTGCAGCTCCAGCCAGTGCAACCATCTGGGGAGTGAATCAGCAGATGGAAGACCTCTCTCTTTCTCTCTCTGCCTTTGCCTCTCTGTAACTCTGACTTTCAAATAAATAAGTAAATCTTAAAAAAAGAGTTGTGGAGTAAGCAACTCTTTCTCGGATTTGGAACTTTGGGTACTTTGGGACTGTATGTGGACTGTGCTGTTGACTAGCCCCCAAAGCCAAGGGGATCCCTAGATCACACACAATGAATGAGTGTAGTTACTGAAATTGTACCCAGTACTACCACAGCTATAGGAATCAAAGGGGCCTGCTCTATGCCCTGAAAAGTGTTCTTGCTCTATCCCTGAGGTCTGTTGGCAATCTGGGCTGCTTTCTGCTCCCTAAGACAGATAGAGTTTAGCAACTTCATAACAGCAACTCAGGTCTGGATCTTTGAGGGAAGAGTGAGGCAATATAGATTCCTCCTTGTAGAACAAGGTAGTCACTTGAACCCCATCAGCCCTCTAGACTTACTTTAATATTACCCGGAGAGCCAATATTGTGGCACATTAGGTTAAGCTGCTGCTAGAGATGTTGGCATTCATAAGAAAGTGCTTGTTCAAGTCCTGGCTGCTCCGCTTCTGATCCAGCTCCCTGTGATGTGCCTAGAAAAGCAGCAGAAAATGGCCCAAGTGCTTAGTCCCTGCCATCCATGTTGGAGACCCAGATGGAATTCTTGGCTCAATACCTTCAGTGTGGGCCACACTTGGCTGGTCTGGCCATTTGGGGAGTGAACCAGCAGATGAGCATGCTCTGTTTTTGTGTGTGTATGTGTGTCTTTGTCACTGTGACTCCCTGTTTGCCTTGATAGTGAGCGGTGTGGTCCTTTCTGCTTACTTGTTCCCAGCAAAATGGCATTCACCCAGCTTGGGGTGCAGGGTGGGAGTGGCAGGCAGTGGCAGCAGGGGGGGAGTCATGGCATGCTTTGTTCCTTTCTCTGCTGGCCTTCAAGAGTTTCTGTGCTCTTTGTAAGTCCTCATCACTTCCTTTCTAAGGCTTTCCCTCTGTAATAATATTTTATATGTAGCAACTTTTCTGGGAAAAATGGTGTCCCTCAGCTGGGAAGCTGGGGTAGGAGTACAGACGATGGTGGTAGCATGCTTCTCTCCCTCGCTCCCTATCCCCATTCCTGGATTTTAGATTCTCTGAGCTATTTGAAGTTTTCATTTCTTTACTGAACATTTCCCTCAGTTGGTCACCTCAGTTCTCATATTTTATATATAGAACATTTCCTGGTAAGATCATGTCCCTGTCTTTCGTAGCCTTTAGGGTTTCTGATGAGAAATCAGCTGTGAGTCTAGTTGGAGTTCCTAGAAATCTGGTATTTCTCTCATTTTAGAGTCTTTTTAGACATTTAGAGTCTTTTCTTTGTAGTTTACTGTTGAACATCTGACTACAATGTGTCATTGTGAAGATCTTTTTTGGTCGTGTCTATTGGGAATTGTAGGTGGTTTCTGTACTTGCATGTTTTATTCTAGAAACTATAAACCTTACATCCATAATGGGTACTTATATGTGTTATATCCCCTTGAAATGACCACACTTTCCTTTTATTCTGTTATTTTAATTTTCCATTAATTAATTGAAGTTATTTGAAAAGGAAACACACACACACACACACACACACACACACGAGAGAGAGAGAAACAGAGACAGAGAAAGAGGGAAAGAGAGAGAGAGATTTTCCATCCATTGGTGCATTTTTAAATGACCAAGCAGAAACGAAGACCAGGAATTCAAACCAGGTCTTCTGTATGGTTTCATGAACCAACTACAGGAGTTATCACCTGCTGCCTCCCAAGGTGTGTGTTCTCAGGATGGTGAATCAGACATGGGGCCAATACATGAACACAGGATTGCTGATATGGGATGCAGATATCCAAGAACTATCATCCTACTACACCAAAATCCCACCCATATTGCTTTTAATTTTAATTTTTTTATCTGATAGAAGTATGAGTACCTCTACTTTCTTTTCGGTTCATTTCACAAAATATCTTATTGCTTCATTTCAATTGCAGTCTATGTGTGTGTGTCCTTATAGATGATACGAATTATTGTAGAAGTCTCGTTTATCATCTTCCTTTGTAGTATCATTTTCACTAGAAGTATATTTTGCTTCTTATTATTTTGTTAAGTATATTATAAATTTTTGCTTTCTGGTTACCAGCAAAATTTAGAAATCATATTTTAATTATAAAATGCTATTTATATTTTTATTTTAAGGAGAACTTAATATATGTATGTTTATTCATAATTGACACATATAATTGTATACACTTATGGGATACAGCGTGGTATTTCAATGCATGTATCCAACATTAATGATCAGATTAATTAGCATATTCATCACCTCGAACATTTATCACTTGTGTTGGGAACATGTGCTGCAGATCATTACAAGTTACTCCTCCCACCCAACTGTACCCATCAACCATGTACCTCTGTTCCCTTCTCCCCTTTCCAGCCTCTGGAAATCACTATTCTACTCTCTGTTTCTGTGATATCAGCTTTTTGTTTTTTCAACCTTTACTTATTTATTTATTCATTTTTTAAAATTCTTTTATTTATGTAAGGAGAATAGATTTCATGTTTTCATATATACAAATTTAAGATCATAATATATGGTTGGGAACAATGGTTTTTCTATTTACTACTTGATGAATTCTTTATTTGGTAGAGGGTTAAACTTGTGATTATAAAATAATCTGAATATGTGTAATTGTAAAAATTAAAAGATCAACTTCTTAAGCTTTCATATATAAGTGGGAGCATGCAGTAATTTTCTTTATGTGCTGACTTGTTTCACTTAACGCTGTGTACTCCATGCTCATCTGTGCTGCTACAAATGACAGGGCTGTGTTCTTTTTCATGGCCGAGTATTATTCTATTTGGTAAATGTATCCACTTGCTCTTTATCCATTCATCTATCAATGGAGCACCTAGGTTGTCTGCAGACCCTGGCTGCTGTGAACAGTGCCACACTAAACACAGGAGTACAGGTATCTTGTCCACATCCTGGTTTCCTTTCCTTTGGATATATAGCCAGACTAGGATTACTGGATTGCATGACAGTCCTAATTCTAGATGGTGAGGAAACTTCATACTGTTTTCCCCAAAGACTGTACTGAATTACATACTCATCAACAGGGTATGAGAGCTCCCCTTTCTACACATCTTCACCAGTATTTTTTGTCTTTTTGTTAATAGTCATTCTAACTGTAATGAAGCAGAATTTCATTATGGTTTTGATTGCCCTTTCCCTGATTTCTCATATATGTATTGACCATTTATGTATCCACTTTTGAGAAATGCCTATTCAGATCATTTGCCCATTTTTTTAAATTAATTTTTTAAGGGTGGAGTGTTGGGTTGAGTACTGTAATCTCATCAGATGAACAACTCACACATATTCTCCCCCATTCTATTTTTGTGAAGACTATCATTGATATTGTGACAGGGAATATCTGTAGATTAATTTGTTATATGGACATTTAAAAATATTTCTTTACATAAAAATTAGTTCTTCAAATCTATTAACATAGGTGACTTTCCACTTTTTAGGGATCACTTCAATTTCTTCCACATCCTTGTTTCAATTTATTCTTATTTTCCAGTTTTTGCAGTGGGATTGTCAATTGGATTGCTTTATTGATTCTTTTTCCATATGATTTGTTAATAGAGTATTGAGCTAGATTAGAAGTGGAGCAGCCAGGACATAGACCAGCACCCAAATGAGATGCTGGCACTGCAGGCGGCCACTTTATTCGCTATGCCACAGCACCAGCCCAATCCTTTATCTTTAATCTTAGAGAGCTTGACTGTACGATGTCTTGGGATACAGTTTGTTGATTTGAATGACTGGTGACGTCTCACCTGAATATTTCTATCTTCATCTGCGTTTATGAAATTCTTTAGTATTATCTCTTAGAATATGCTTTATTTCCTTTGGCATTCCCAAGTCCTTGAACTCGTTTACTCAGATATTTGCTCTTTTCATGCTGTTGCTAAGTTCCCATAGCTTTCTTCATTACTCTTGATTCTTTTTTGTATTTTTGTTTTTTGTGTTTTTTACTGTTTTCTATTTTCAAATAGCCTGTTTTCTAACTCATTGGTTGTATCTACCATTTGAGGTAATCTGCAATTGCTGTCTCCTATCACATTTTAAATTTTGCTTAGTGTACTTTTAAGTTAAAGAATTTCAGTTTGATTTTAAAAATAGATGTCTATCTGTCATTTCTGTTAGACTATCAAATAATTTGTGTTTTCTCTTGAAGGTCATTTAGTTTTCTTGAAAAAACTTTTTTAAATTCTTCACCCAAGCACTTGACAATGTCATATCTGAGGTGGCTGGTTTCTGGCACTTGCCTGAGATTTATGGCTGTTTACTGGAGTGTTATGTTATCTGTGCATTGAAGTATTAGTTATATGTGACTGTCCTTCCAGAAATGTTTTAAGAAATCTTAAAATCTCTGAGCCCATGGACATTTTTCCTCTTCAGCACTACATTGAGGTTTCCTACAAATCTGCTACCAGTGTACGGCTTTTTCTCAGTGACATTCTAAGATGTTTTAACTAGCTCTGCAGTTGGTGTGTCACTAAGAATGAACTGGAAGAAAACATACAGTAAAAAATACTTCATTTTTCTATAAAGACGATTTTCCTTAATAATTAATGCAATGTGTTTTGAGTATGTTTAGAAGTGACTTATGGAGGGCGTTTGAAATGCATGTGAAGAGAGGAAAATTGAGGAAGCTATTTTCACCTGTGTCCTTTTTTGAGAACATTTTTTTATATTAATTTATTTTAAAGGAAGAGTTACAGTGAGGCAGAGGCAGAGAGAAAGAGAGAGAGTTCTTTCATCTGCTGGTTCACTCCCCAGATGGCCTTAATAGCCAGAGTTGTGCTGATACAAAGCCAGGAGCCAAGATTTTCCTCCAGGTCTTCCCACATGGGTACGGGGGCCCAAGAACTCAAGCCATCTTGTACTGCTTTCCCGTGCCATAGTAGAGCGCTGGATTGGAAGTGGAGCAGCTGGGACTCAAACCAGTGCCTATTCGGGATGCCAGCACTACAGATGGTGACTTTACCTGCTACGCCTACCTATGTCTTTTTAAAGCATGTTAGTTTTATAAATCTCTGGGATACAGCATTATAATTATCAAACCAGGCTATTTAGCGTATTCTGCTCCTTAAATATATTAGTTTAGCACTCAATAATTGAACATACTTATGGGATAGAGCTTGATATTTCATGAAGAATTCAATAGATCAAATGACAAACACATTAGAGAGCCTTACAAACAGAATGGGTGAAGCAGAAGAGAGAATATTGGACTTAGAAGATGGAGTACAGGAAAATATACAGTCAAACCAAAGAAAAGAACAGGGAATTAGAAATCTGAAAAATATTGTTGGGAATTTACAGGATTCTATTAAAAAACACAACATTCGAGTTCTAGGAGTTCCTGAAGGCATGGAGAGGGAGAAAGGATTAGAATGCCTTTTTAGTGAGATAATAGAAGAAAATTTCCCAGGTTTGGAGAAGGACAGAGACATCCTAGTACAGGAAGCTCATAGAAGCCCTAGTAAACATGACCAAAGAGATCCTCACCACAACACGTTGTAATTAAACTCACCACAGTGAAACAGAAATAAAAGATCTTAAAATGTGCAAGAGAGAAACGTCAGATTACTCTCAGAGGATCTCCATTTAGACTCACAGAAGACTTCTCATCAGAAACCCTACAAGTTAGGAGGGAATGGCGAGATATAGCCCAGGTACTAAGAGAGAAAAACTGCCATCCCAAAATATTATATCCTGCGAAGCTCTCATTTGTGAATGAAGGTGAAATAAAGACCTTTCATAGCAAACAGAAATTGAAAGAATTTGTTGCCACTCGTCCAGCCCTGCAAAAGATGCTTAAAGATGTGTTACACACAGAAACACGGAAACACGGCCATCAATATGAAAGAAGTAAACGAAGGGAACCTCACAGGGAAAGATCACAGGAAATTCAAAGCATATATCAGAAAATATCTTTGGCAAACGGCAGGGCAACGTTACCACTTTTCAATAGTCACATTGAACGTTAATGGTTAATTAACGTTAATGGTTAAATAACGTTAATGCTTAATGGCTAATTCCTCAGAAACCGGAATATAACCCTACCATTCAACCCAGCCATCCCACTCCTTGGAATTTACCCAAAGGAAATTAAATTGGCAAACAAAAAAGCTGTCTGCACACTAATGTTTATTGCAGCTCAATTCACAATAGCTAAGACCTGGAACCAACCCAAATGCCCATCAACAGTAGACTGGGTAAAGAAATTATGGGACATGTACTCTATAGAATACTATACAGCAGTCAAAAACAATGAAATCTGGTCATTTGCAACAAGATGGAGGAATCTGGAAAACATCATACTGAGTGAATTAAGCCAGTCCGAAAGGGACAAATATCATATGTTCTCCCTGATCGACAACTAACTGAGCACCAAAGGGGAAACTTGTTGAAGTGAAATGGACACTATGAGAAACAGTGACTTGATCAGCTCTTGTGCTGACTGTTGTTGTACAATGTAATACTTTATCCATTTTAGTATTTTTTTATTCTCATACTATTGGTTGAACTCTGTAATTAACACACAATTCTTCCTAGGTGTTTAAATTTTAACTGAAAAGTGATCCCTGTGAAATATAAGAGTGGGAATAAGAGAGGGAGGAGATGTACAATTTGGGACATGCTCAATCGGAACTGCCCCAAATGATGGAGTTAGAAACATGCTAGGGGATCCCAATACAATCCCATCAAGGTGGCATGTACCAAGGCCATCTCACTAGTCCAAGTGATCAATTTCTGTTCACAATTGATCATAATGATAGGTCTAAGAATCAAAGGGATCACACAAACAAGACTAGTGTCTGCTAATACTAATTGATAGAATCAAAAATGATCCAACATGGGCGGGATACACAGCAGACTCATAGAATGGCAGATGTCCTAAATAGCACTCTGGCCTCAGAATCAGCCCTTAAGGCATTTGGATCTGGCTCAAGAGCCCATGAGAGTATTGTAGGGATGGAAATCCAAGACACTCTGGAAAAACAAAAAAAAAGAAGACCTAAATGAAAGATCTCTGTGAGTGAGTTCCCAGTGGAAAGAACGGGGCCATCAAAGAAGGAGGTACCTTTCTCTGAAGGGAGGAGAGAACTTCCACTTTGACTATGACCCTGTCGGTATAAGATCGAAGTCGGCGAACCCTAAAGGCTTCCATAGCCTCGGCAACTCATGACTAGAGCTTAGGGAGATTACTGATGCCATAAACAAGAGTGTCAAATTGTTAAATCAACATCAGGGGTCACTGTGTACTTACATCTCCTGAGGGATCTGTCCTTAATGTGTTATCCAATGTGAAGTAATGCTATAACTAGTACTGAAACAGTATTTTTACACTTTGTGTTTCTGTGTGGGTGCAAACTGATGAAATCTTTACATAGTATATACTGAATTGATCTTCTGTATATAAAGATAATTGAAATTGAAAAAAAAAAACCTTGGTGTTAAATTGGAAATTGCATAGAAAATTAATCAATTTTTTTAAAAAAAATATTATGTAAGATCTCTGTCCTTAATGTGCTGTACATTGTGATTTAATACTATAACTAGTACTCCAACAGTATTTTTTACTTTGTGTTGCTATGTGGGAGCAAACTGTTGAAATCTTTATGTAACATATACTAAACTGATTTTCTGTATATAAAGAGAATTGAAAATGAATCTTGATGTGAATGCAAGGGGAGAGCAATTTTGAAAAGGGAGGGTGGCGGGTGGGAGGTAAGTTTTTTTGGCGGGGGAAGCCATTGTAATCCATAATCTGTACTTTGGAAATTTATATTCTTTAAATAAAAGCTTTAAAAAAAGAAATATCACAGGTAAGTCAGGAACCAAGGGCTGAAGAGAACATTCGGCCTCAAAGTTAAATCATTGGTTAGGATGCTCACATTCTGTACTTGTGTACCTGGGTTTGAACCATGGCTCCAACTCCTAATTCCAGTGTCCTGCTAACGTGGAACTTGGGAGACAGATGAAGACTCCAGGGGTTGGGCTCATTCTACCCATGTGGGAGACCTAGATTGAATTCCTATCTTCTAGTTTCAACCCCAATCCAGCCACTGACTTTGTTGGCATTTGGGGAGTAGACCAATAGAGAACACTGCGTGTTTCTCTCTCTTTCTCTGTTTCTCAAATGGAAACAAGAAAGGATTGTAATGACCTTTTGACACACACACATATACATATGACTTACAATCTGTATTTGGTTTTAGTTTCTTTGGTTTCACTCTGCCTGTTATTTTTAGTTTTAGTTAAGTTTCATGAAAGCAGGTTAAGCTTACCCATTTCATTCTCATTTTCTTCTCAATGAGTGATATTTAGTGTGTACTCTATCAGTCTTTACTAAATTGATGTCAGTCATCACCACAAAATTAAATAAGGAACTACCCCAAGTCATAAAAAATAGTGATCAAAGAATTTTTTGAAAACACCAGAATAAATTGGTTGAAAAATCTATGTTTCAAGTACTGTTTCATGCTGGCAGCAGAAAAATTAACAGAGCAATGATAGCAGTCAACAGAACTGATTTCATGAAGTTATCATTTACCTTTGGATCATGTTAGACACAAATTTATTCTAGTTCATAAAGTTAATATATTGATACATTTTTATACTGGTATATTTATGTGACATAAATATATACATATTGGAATCTTGAATAAATTTGTGTTACTATTATGAGTTCTAAGAGACTTTTCTCAAGAGTGAAGAGTTCATCATTTTTATTTTATCTTTGTTCATTACCATATCAGCGCATATAACACTAAAAAAAAAAGGAAGTTCAGTTCAACCTTATTATTTTTATTTAGCATTTAGTATGTAGAATGCACAGAGCTTGGTGCCTGGGTATATAATTGAACTTGTTAAAACTAAAGAACATGAATAAAATATATTTCCTCTTACATTTTTGACAAGTAAACTGAAGTTTTGTGAGTTTAGGAAAATTACTCAGATTATACATTTGGCAATGAGAACAGAGGCTTAACCTATTATTAGTCTGAATTGAGCACTCATCCAAACTATATTTGTGAAACAAAGGATCTTCAGTATCTTTTTCTAATTTTGCTCCCTGGTGTCTAGAAATTACAGTACTTTACTAATGAAGTGTCTCAAGATAGGGAAACATTCCTTGTAGTTCTGCTTCCATTTTTACAAGGGATGAATATTGTATTAGGCATGGAGCTTACCATTTATACCACTACATAGACAATAATTTTTATAATCTCTTGCTATTGCCATTATACCTTCTAAGTACACTCGATCTTGTAAACATTTGAAGTTTACAAGTTGTAACTAAGGTTTGTGTTGTAAGGTGTACTTAGTTTGTGTTAAAAAATGTGTTAAGGTCTTTTGTGCTCAAGTACATTTTTTAAATTATGCGTTCTTAGAAAATATTTATGTCTTAAACCTGTTTTTAAAGATTTATTTATTTATTTAAAAGGCAGAATAACACACACACACACACACACACACAGAGAGAGAGAGAGAGAGAGAGAGAGAGAGAGAGAGAGACAGACAGAAGAGAGACAGAAGAGAGAAAGAGAAAGAGTAATCTTCTATCAGTTGATTCACTGTCCAAGTAGCAATAAAAGCCAAGACTGGGCCAGGCCAAAGCAGTAGCCAGGCAATCAATTCAGATTTCCCATGCTGGTGTCAGGGACTCAGTTATTTGAACAATCATCCATTGCCTCTCAGGTATATTAGCAGAGAGCTGAATTGGAAGGTGCATCTAGATCACAAACCAGCACTCCAGTATGGGATGTGGGTGTCATGAGCAGTGGCTGAACCTGTTGTACTAAAAGGCCCATCCTATCAGCATGTTTTAAAAGTGTGCTTCGGGGTGGTTCTGTGGCTCAGTAGTTAATCCTCCACCTGCAGCTCTGACATCCCACGTGGACGCCGGTTCCAGGCCTAGCTGCTCCACTTTGGATCTAGCTCTCATCTATGGCCTGGGAAATCTGTAGAAGATGGCCCAAGTCCTTGGGCCCCTGCACCGGTGTGGCAGACCCAAAGGAAGCTCCTGGCTCCTGGCCTCAGATCAGCTCAGTTCTGGCCATTGCAGCCATTAAGGGAGTGAACCAGCAGATGGAAAACTTCTCTCTCTCTCTCTCTCTCTCTCTCTCTCTCTCTCTTTCACTGTGTGTAACTCTACCTCTCAAATAAATAAATAAAATCTTTAAAAAAAAATAGTGTGCTTCACTTTTTTGTGCTTGAGAACACCTATCCATTTACTTGTTATACATTTTGAAACATATAATGTAAACAGTGGATAATAGGAAAATATGGCATTTATACATCAATAATTTGTTTAGAATTCCTATGGGACTTGGCATTAAACACTTTTGGAGAATGTCAGAAAATAACTGAAGAATAGGAGAATGTTGAATCAGGAAATAAATTTAAGAATATGTACTCTGAAAGTGTGAAAAATTATATTGCTGCATCAGGACAGTTAAAGACAGAAAAAAAAAACATGGTAAATGATGTTCACCTTCTCCAGGAAATGCTTTATTAATTTTTTCTTCATTAGTCTTGACTTCCTTTTATGGGCATATTTTCTGCCATCTTTGCTCTGAATGCACAGGAGTCAAGCATGAATCAATCTCCAAATCCACAAAATAAAGCTTTATTGGCTTACTGTCAGATAAGCAAAAGAGAGTCTTCACAGTATTTAGAAATCTACCACCAGGACTTTCAGTTTGATCCCTTACATTTGGTCCCAACGAATTCAAAAGTGACTTGATATCTTCTCAAGAAAATGCTTGGAAATTTAAGCCTCTTGTCTTGATTAAATAATTGATCCTGTCTGTCAAAATGGATACATCCATCTGTTTGCATTTCTTCCTTAATATGCATACTTTGTCTCCCCTACTCACAACTTTTGAGACATGTCTGTTCTGTAGAAAACAGAAAATGTGCTTATACTCAGGCAGGGAATAGAGAAACCAAATCCATACAATTAAAATGTTACACATTTTGTATTGTATACATTGTTTAAGTAATTACAATTAACCACTATTCTTAGGATAGGGAAAGCAATCCTAAAATTGGCCTTCCAGTCCCTGCAATACCAGTACCAATTGTTTCCACCTCATCTTCAAACCTGTGTTCTTCATCATTGACTTTGTACAAACTTTCAATTTCCTCATGTTTATTCTTTGTAAGCATGCTAAATTTTATTCATATAATATAATCTAGCTTAAATTTTGTTTTCCCAATAATTAGAGAAATTTAGGGCCAAAAAGTGATACCAGAAAAATTTGAAAAAGGAAGAGAAAAAGGAATAAAGAGTATAAATAGCTATAGCTAACATGTAGATGGAATGCAACTGTAGCAGGCAAGTTTTTTTTTTTTTTTTTAGATAAGATTAACAAATTTCACATATTTCCTTTATACAGACTTAGGAACATAGTGATACTTCTCACCCTACTCTCCCTCCTGCCCCGACTCCTACCCTCCCTCTTCCTTCATTTTTATTCTTTTTTTAACTTTTATGACATAATTTCAGTTTATTTTATAATCATATAATTAATCCTCCATGAAGCAAAGAATTCCACAAACTGTAGTAAGAAAAAAAGAAAAAACTGTTCTTCAACTGTAGACAAAAGGGCTGTAATAATCATTGACTTTCAAATGTCAGTTTCACTCATATATAATACATTACATTTTTGATACTGTATTAGTTACCACAGATCAAGGAAGCATATGGTACTTGTCTTTCTGGGACTAGCTTTTTTCATTGCATAAGTTAGTTTCCAGTTGCATCATTCTGCTGTGAAAGACAGGATTTCCTTCTTTTTTTATGGCTGAAAAGTATTCCATAGTGTAAATATACCACATTTTATTTATCCAGTAATCAGTTGATAAATATCGGGGTTGATTCCATATTTTAACTACTGTGAAGTGAACTGAAATAAACATGGAGGTACAAATAACTCTTTTATATGTGGGTTTCATTTAGTTTGGGTAGTTTCCAGGAGTGGGATGCCTGGATCATATGGTAGATCTATTTTCAAATTTCTGAGGAATCTCTATACTGTCTGCCACAATAGCTGTGATAGGCTGCATTCCCAACAACAGTGGATTAGGGTAAGTTTTTCCCCATATCCTATCCAGAATTTATTGTTTTTAATTTCTGTATAAGAGCCACTGTCTCGGGTGAGGTGACAGCTAATGACCCTGAGCATTTTTTAATGTGTCTGGTGGTCACTTAAATTTCATCTTTTGAAAAATGCCTCTTCATGCCCTTTGCCCATTTCTTAATTGGGTGTTTGTTTTGTTGTTGTTGAGTTTCTTGAGCTCTTTATAGATTCTGGATATTAATCCTTTATCAGCTGCATAGTGCACAAATATTTTTCCCATTCTGTTGGTTATCTCCTAATTTTGTTGAGTGTTTCCTTTGCAGTACTGAAGCCTCCTAGCTTGATGTTACACCATTTGTGCATTTTACTTTGATTGCTTGTAGTTCAGGGATCTTTTCTGAGAAGTCTTTACCTATGTCAATGTCTTACAGAGATTTCCCCATGGTTTCCCCTAGTAACTTGATGATATCATGTCACAGATTCAGATCCTTCATCCAGTTTGAGTTGATTTAAAAGTCTGGTAGAATTTGTAATGAAGCTATCCTAAGTTTTTCTTTGTTTGAAGGATTTTTATTACTGATTCAATCTACATATTGGATATTGGTCTGTTTAGGTTTTTGATGTCTCCATAACTAAATTTTGGTAAATTGTTTGTGTCAAGAATTCTATCCATTTCTTCTAGAATTTCAAACTTGTTGGCATACAGCATAACTATTTGTAGTAATTTTTGATGATTCTTTATATTTCTGTGTTATCTGTTGTAATATCTCTGATGTTGTTAATTTGGGTATCTCTCTCTCTCACTTTCTCTCTGTCTCTCTCTCAGTGAGTTGGGCCAATGGTAGATCAGCTTGGTTTATTTTTTTAAAAAGCCAGCTCTTCTTTCAACTGACCTTTTGTATTATTTTTTACTTTATTATTAATTATTACATTTTTATTTCAATTCTATTTATTTCTTCTCTATTTCAATAATTTCTTTCCTTAATTTTGGGTTTGATTTGTTGTTTTTCTAGGTATTTGAGATGTATTGATAGCTCATTTATTTTATGCTTTCCCAATTTTTTGATGTGGGCACTAACAGATATAAAATTCCCTCTTAACCTGCTTTTGCTGCATTCCGTAAGTTTTGATATGTCTTATTATCTTCTTCTCTCATTTACAGGATATTTTTATTTTCATTTTGAGATCTCTTATGCCCCACTGTTCATTCAGGAGCATGTTGTTCAGTCTCCATGTGTTTGCATATATTCTAGAGTTTTGAGTTGTTAATTTCCGGCCTCATTCCATGTGGTCAGAAAAGATGCATTGTATGATTTCAATTTTTGTGAATTTGTTGAGACTTTCTCTGTTGTCTACTGTATGGTCTATCCTGGAGAAAGCTCCAAACACTGATGAATTTAATGTGTATTCTTCAACTGTGGGACAAAATGTTCTGTAGGTATCAGGTCAACTGGGTTCATAATGTAGTATATTCCCATGGGAGAGTTAAAGAGAAGTTTGTAGTGGAAATTCTACAGAAAGAAGAGGGCTGTTGTAGACAGTGAGGAAAGACTGGGCACACAGCAGCAAGTGGGGACACCACACACAACTCCCTCAACCAGGGGCTGGAGGCAACGCCAGCTACTTTGAGTGAGGTGACAGCAGATTGTGCCAGCCAGCGCCACTGGTGATGCTGCATGAAGGAGAAACCTGACGGATCACGCTGTCTTTGAGTCGGTCCTGTGGCACTACTAGGGTAGGCAGGGTACCCACCTAATCCAGTGAAGGAAAATCACATTTATTTCTCGCCATCCTCCAGAAGACACCTGGCAACAGGAGGGGAGATGATCGTAAAAATTTTGACACCAGTAGAGGTTACAGTGGGTCTCACTTGTGTGCAGTCAGGCTTTTACCAGAAGGAAAAATCCATGTTTCCCACTGACTTTGAGTTGGAGGGTTGAAATGGGGGCTGGGCACCCACTTTGGATTGTAGAGTGCTTCCATCCTCTTAACCTTTGACAGTCTCCAGGGCTCAAACTGTGGAACTCCCACAAGCCAGCTGGCTCTGGGAATGTCTCTGTGCTTTCTGTGGAAGGGATAGGCTCATGGGCCTGAGGGTGGATCTTCTGTACCCCATGACTGTGGGAGCTTTGTGTGTTGTGCATCTGGGATTTTTGTGACTGTACAATAGGGTCTGTGGTGTGGTTGGGACTCTGGGGAATCACTGTGTCAAGCATCAGAGGCACAGAAGTCTGATTGCCTGGGATGGGTCACTGCAGAGGGTACCATGTTCACACTGAGGACAGCAGCGAGACTTTGTGTGGTTCATGCAACAGCACAGGTAAGGATTGTATCTGCTGTGGGCTAATACCAGTGTGGGCCATATCCTACCCACTGCTGACAATGCAGGATATCTACCATGCCCAAATTTGTTGTCACTCTGGACTTTCCCCCTCCTTGAGCACTGACCAGAGTTCACTGGCACCACCCAGCACACACCTGTGGGTGCTCACTGAAGGGGCAGACATTCCACTAAGTCAGAGAGGCATGGTTCAAACATGAAACCCACCAGTGGAAAAAACCAACTAGTGCCTCTGCAAATAACTAACAATAAATGCAGAAGTACAAGAAGCAATAACAAGGAAGACAACATGACTTCTCCAAAGGAACAAAACAATGTTTCAATATTAGAATATGAAGGCAAAGAGTTTGATCAAATGAATTAATTCATTTCACTCTTAAGAGTCCAGAACAGGATGTCTATGCAGTCACACTCAGCCTAAAATTCTTTAATTTATCTTCTAAATTGTACATTTAGTGGACATCTAAAATTTTTGAGTTTTTAGCAGTCTGTCTCCCATTAATTTATTTCAGCCTCCTGAAAAGTTGAATAAAACCTACATGCATCACAAATTCAGTTTCCATTTCTTATTCAAAATTACTTATAAAAATGCTAAATAAGACTAGTTTTATCTGTATCTGTGTTAATAGAAAAGTGGAACAAATAACGACAAACAGTAGGTAATCCATAAATCATTTATATTTGATTTTAGAATTTATTATGTAAATTAAATTTTACTGCAGAATTATCATTCTAATATAATTTGCTTAGGATGATATTTAAATTAGTTTGGATTCCCTTGTCATCTCTGAAGGTGAAATGAGTCAGCACATAAGTATACTTAGCTGTTTGGGAATAAAAATGTGCTGTGAAAAATACAAAACAAAAGATTACAGTAATGCTTGCTCACAGCAAGGTCCCACATCAATTTTCAAATCAGTAACATCAAGGTTACATAAAAGAATAATATGACATTTGAGTAGAAATTATGTGATTTTATCCCACAGGTATTTCTACTTTAACATATCCCCAAATGAAACATTTTCACCATTCTATTCCTAAATCTATATTTCACATTAACCTCATTTTCTAACATTGTGAGGATGAATGCACCATTTGCTGGAAACCTGTGGCTTACGTTGTCTGAACAAAAGAAGATCATGCTTGCTATTTAGTTAGATAGCAGTGAATATCAAAAGTGCAATCACACATTGATTAGAAAAAAATACAAAGAGAAGATTCCAAGATGAACAAATTTCAAAAAGAGAAGGTTCTGAGAAGAAATATGACAAGGACTTATTTCACACGAGATTTAATTGTCATCCTTAAATTATTTCTCTCTACTATAGTAGATTAATGCACATGCTACAATAAAGAAATATAACCACTTCTCCAAAGTGGTCCTTGATTGTGTAAGTAGACATTTATTTCATTATGATTTCTCGTCACTATCACAGTTTCATGTTCTACTAGTTGTTTCATTTCATTTTGATTCCTCCTTAATATTTCATTTTCACGAGAGAGATTTTCTGCTTTGTCCATTAAGGATTTCTGTAGTTCAAGAATTTGTTTTTGAGTATTTCTTAGTGTTCTTATCAATTTTTTGAGATCCGCTTCCTGCATTTCTTGTATCTCATCATTTTTGTAATCTTGAATTGGGGTGTCTTTTTCATTTGGGGACGTCATAGTGTCTTCCTTGTTCTTGTTACCTTGGTTTTTGCGTTTGTTGTTTGACATATTGGTTTCTTCACTGTGGTGTTTTTTCTTGTTATACCATGACTCTAGATTAAGTGGACTGTCTGCATTCGATGGAGCCTTAGAGGCTTGAGATGGGTGTGACCTGAGAGCTCTGTTTGGTTCCTCAGGGTTGAGGGTGTGCCAAAGGTGACACTCCCAGGTTAGGCATGGTAAATCTCTCTCTGTTTCTTTTTTTTTTATTCAAAAGGGAAGTAATTCCACACAGCTGAATGGAATTGGGGGTGGTTAGCAGGTGAATGATATACCCACAGGAGCCAGAGTTCGGAAGCTCTTTCCCAAGGACCAGAGAGGGAATCTTTGCGGCCCTTAGTGTGGGCTGAGATTCTCCTGTAGTCTCCCACTGGGCTGCCAAGGCTACTGAACTGTAGCGTCTCTGGAGAGTACTCACATGAATTCATGATTTCCGTGAGTTCTCTCCCCCACCGTCTCTTTTTTCACAGTCTCAGTTCATTAGCACCACACATTCATTAGGTTCTAATCTCCTGTTATTTCACCCCCCCACCCAGAGTAAGGTTTTTCTTATGACATATGTCCAAAATGGCGCCTGCTCTTTGTCTTGCTCACCTTTGAGAGGTGAGCGGAGAGAGAGAAACTTGTGTCCATATCAGTCACTTTTTTTTTTCTCTCTCTCTCTTCTAGTTAGCCTGCTGAACTTTTCCCCACAGGGTTTCAAGCCTTGTTCGCTCTAGTCTCCTCTTTCCGCTTCCCTGCCCATGTCTCAGGCTATTGAGGATTGGCTCACCTAGCATTCCAGTGCTGGTGTGTTGAGTCTGCCGCTGGTGTCCCGAACTGTGGGCTCCCATGCTCTCCACTCAGGTCTACTGTAAATCACTAGTTTCGAAAGAGTTTCCTCTGCTCTTTCTTCCCCTACTCTTCTTTGAACCTGTAGTATCTCCACTTTTATTAAACTGTCTCTCCCTGGACTATCGGTGTGCTCCCTTCCTATTCCGCCATCTTGTGTAAACTCCCTACCTGTGATAATTCTAAAAATCACTTCAGAGATCTCTAATACTATGCAAATGCATATATATTTATTGCATATATTTTTTGTGGAACATAAAAATGATTTTAAAAAATTTGTACATAATTTGACATTTTCATTTGAATATTATAATTGAAAGAACTGTATTCTTATATTTTCTTTTTCTTTTAAAATTTTTATTTGAATACAGCTAAACTGAATTTAGATTTTAACAAATTATATACATTGTGTTATAAGTTTCAAACTTATTTATCCACATTTAAATTTATATACAAAGATATATACAATTATGCCCAGCTTATAGTTTACATATATATATATATATATATGTAGATATTGTACTTAAATATATAGGTGGGATTAGCCTTTGTGAATGAAATAATATATTCTCAATTTTTGCATTTTAAATTTCAGCTTTTGTCTTATAGTTATTTCACCCTAATTCCATTGATAGTATTTAATATATCAATGCAAGCGAACTGAAATCATTTGTCTTTCCAGTGTATTTTATGTGAATGTTTGTAGTAGCAATTTTCATAATAGCAAAATACTTGAAAGAATCAAAAAATCTGACACATCTTTAATGTGTGCAGAATATGTGGAATACATTACGCAAATGAATGCTGCTAAACATGTTTTTGTTCATTTGAGAGACAGAACTCCTGTTCTCTGGTTCACCCCTCAAACACCTGTAAAGCTCACAGCTAGACTGGGATTGAAGCGGAGAGCCAGAAATTTAAATAATGGTTCTTATGTGGTGGCAAAGTTGCAAGTAACTGAGCCATCACCTGCTGCCCTTTGGGGTCTGCATTGGCAGGAGACTCAGATCTGAATCTAGAGGCAGGAATCGAACCCAGGCAATGTGATATTCAAGCATCCTAACTCCTAGGCCAAGCACCATAGCGTTTTTAAAGATTTATTTATTTATCTGGAAGGCAGAGAGAGAGGGAGAGCATGCTCTTCTGTCCACTAGTTCACCCCTGAAACAATTGCAATAGCAGGGACTGGGCCAGAATGAATCCAGGAGCCAAGAACTCCATCCATCCAGGAATCACATCTGGGTGCAAAGGCTCACAAACTTGAGCCACATTCTGATGTTTCCCAAGCCCATTGTCAGGGAACTGAATGGCATCCCAAGCTGCTGCTCAGCCTGCTTCAGCACAAAGCTGATCCCCCTCCTAACATCTTAAAAATTATGGTAAGTGAAAGAGACATATATAAAAGATGGCATTAAAGAAAGCATGTTAGTGCTTGCCTGAGGCTTGCAGGAGGACGAGAGATTGATGGCAAATTGCTATGAGAAAAATTGCTGGGTTGGTAGAGGTGTTGCAAAAGTGGACTGTGAAAATGGGAACACAATTATATAAATATAAGGAAAAAAACAGAAAAACCTCAGGAAACTATATACTTAAAATAGTTTAAGTTCACATTATATAAACATATTTCAATAAGGCTGCGAGATAATATCAATGACATCTCTCATGCTTGTTTAAGAAAGACCAAGAGTACTTTGCGAAGTCATGATTTTATTTTGTGATTGAATGAAATGTTTTTCAGTTGTTTTTAAAACATACATGTCTATGTTTTCTGCTTGTTCTTATTTCACTTGTCTATATGTTAGAAAGGATTGTCATTTAATTTACCTTTTTTATAAATGTTCTAAACTTCTAGTTTAAATGTTAACAAAATGTCTTATTAAATATTCAGTAAGGAGTCTTTAGATTCCTAGGCACAATTTAAAGTATAATTGTCTGAGTGAATGTTGATGAAGATGATTATACCACTTGGGGAGGAGGACATTATCAGTATCTTCAAGGATACTAACACTCACATATGTCACCTACTCAGTTACATCACAGTCATTTGTTCCATACCTTGAAGTAAACAAAATCCAATTTTTTATATATTTATTCCTGTACTTTTCTTTAGCAAATTACCATATACACAAGGTGCTCAGCATAAAAATTTTACTTATCCTTTACTGATTTTAAAATTTGTATAAAGAGCATCATTTGTACATTGGCATATGGCTTTCTTTAACAGCGTTATGTTTTGGAGATTCATTTATATTATGGTATAAATTTTACATTTGCTAATATTTCTAGTAATATTGTATCGTTTTTCTTGAGTATAATACAAATTACTGACCTATTTAGCATTTTGTCAATATTTCAATTGATTTATTTTTCTGCTGTTATGGAATAAGAGATTAAAATGTGCATATGCTTTTCTTTCTTTCTTTTTTTTTTTTTGACAGGCAGAGTGGACAGTGAGAGAGAGAGACAGACAGAAAGGTCTTCCTTTTGCTATTGGTTCACCCTCCAATGGCTGCTGCGGCCAGCGCACCACGCTGATCCGAAGCCAGGAGCCAGGAGCTTCTCCTGGACTCCCATGTGGGTGCAGGACCCAAGCACTTGGGCCATCCTCCACTGCCTTCCTGGGCCACAGCAGAGAGCTGGCCTTGAAGAGGGGCAACCGGGACAGAATCCAGCACCCCAACGGGGACCAGAACCCAGTGTGCCGGCGCCATAGGCAGAGGATTAGCCTATTGAGCCGTGGTGCCGGCCAACATATGCTTTTCTAAAAATGATTTACTTATTTATTTTGAAAGACTGAATTACATAGAGAGAATCAAAAACATGGAAAGATCTTCCATCCACTAGTTCATTCCCCAAATGGCCTCAATCTGGGGCTGAGCCAGGCTGAAACCAGGGATTATTAGATTCATCTGGGTCTTCCACATAGGTGCAGGGGCCCAAGGATTTGGGCTATCTTCCACTGCTTTCCCAGGTTCATTAGCAGGGAACTGAATAGGAAGTGGAGCAGCTGGGACTTGAACCAGTGCCCATATGGAATGCCAGAATCGCACATATTTGCTTACCCATTCCAACCCAACAATTGCACCATTGTTCATATACTTCTAAAATGACATATCAACTACATCACCTACTACTTCTTGCGGTATCACACACTTTCAATTTTTCTCCAGGCAAGGTGTGAAATACTAACTCATCATGGGATTGAATAATTAACACTTTTTCAGAAGCATTTTATGTAGTAATGAAAAACGACAAAAATGGAAAGTGTTCAGTGAAATTAGTGACAATACAGTACACACTTTGATAAAAACAGTACAATATTAATATAAAATCATTTAACTTTTTCCAATTTATTCTTTGAATTACTTAGGTAGAAAAATCCATTAATTGTATAATATACAATGTTCTACTACATGAAATACCTACTGCTGTGATTTCTTTTTTCCAAATACTCCTGTTATGCCCAAATTCTTCCATTAGAAATATCCCGATTCTGTTAGAGGATTTAACCACACTCCTACATTATGCTAAATGCTTTATGTATATCACTTTCCTCTTAGTTTCAATTTCCATGCCATCTTTCTGAATTCAGAATGTTATAGATTTTTAAATTGTTTTATTTTTTATTGATGTGCCTATCTCTGAAAGCATGTCAAATTATCTTGATTCATTTGTACATCAATTTATACTGAAATATCTGTGATAAATATTGACAATGGCAAGTTCAAGTACTTTGCACAACTGGGTAAAAACCTAAACAATCTTTAGTTGCTGAAGTTGCTAGCCTTTCTAATGGTTTCCTAATTATAATTGTACAGTGTCATTTAAACAAATATAAATTTATTTCCCACTTACTACTTCACTATTATTCCCATTATATTTATATTCCAAAAATGACTATTTTTGATCTTACCTACTCATTGTTTCCTATAATCTCTATATAGCATTTGATATTAAAATATTTTATGGTCTCCACATGGGAAATTCTGCTGCACTGCTTATTACAGTGCACATCAAGAATTCAATAATCTACAAGGCTTGATTACAAGGAATAAATTGCCATGGTAGCACAGACATAATAAAGTATTTGGATTTGAGGGTTCAATTTCAGTAAAAATATTAAGAACAAAAATCCCCTAAAAAGTAAAGAATCACCATGCCTTCTGAGGAAATAAAGTGGGAAAAAGCTAGGAAAACTATAAGGCATATGAGACACGTAAGCTTATGTAGTCAAGAGAGGTGTTATGGGCTGATTACATGAATGGTCCCAGTTCTTTCTCTTTCCCTCTGTCATTTTTCATAGACTATTCAAGATACTTAACTGAAGAAAAGCAGTGCTTTTACTTCTGCCTCTTAAATCTGAGGGATTGGAGTCAAGCATTTGATGTGTTTTGTGCATTGCTGTAGAATTCAATTGCAAATAACCAGAAGATTTTTCTTCTGCCTTTGAAGGTGTGCCACTGCTGGTTAACATACTTAGATTCCCTTCTAGAGGGTGTGAAATGCAAGGCAAGCTCATCCTGTCACCCAGTCTGACAGCAGAACTTCTGCACACAGATGGGATAGACAGCTAAGTCAAGAATAAGAACTGTATACTCTAGGACTGGAAAAATTTCTGACCTCAGACTTGAAGGTGAGGGTAAATTATTATTGGTTTAAGCTCCTGAGATTTAATGTGGATGATGTGTGACTGTATGTATTTAAATGTATATGTGTATGGGATAGATAGATATTTAAATTTGGTAAAGTATGTGTGTAGCATACTAAAAGCAATAAAATCTCATTAGCAATTAGTGCTTAAAAATAGTTTTACCACAGTAAAAATAAAAGAAAATATGTTGGTTAGCAGAGCATTACAAAATGACCATTATGACACAATAGATTGGAGGAAATTAATGACATATCATTAAGTGATGGAGTATTTTGTACAATTGCAGTCTGTAACTCAGAAGATGGAAATTTTATTGTATAAGTTTTGTGAACAAAATTATGTACAAAAAGCTGTCAAGCATAAATATTAGAACTGGCAACTGATTTCTATTAACTGAGTATTATGAGAATAAAAGGTACTTTTCTGAGTGCAATCAATAGTTTGCAAAAGATACCAGACCTTGCTGGGTTAACGGCATTGTTTCTGACCCTGGTCAGTGTAATGCTCTCAAAAACAGCAAAGGCCTTGGATCTCACCATCATACAGCTATGAACCTCTTTTTTAAAGATCTCTTTTAAAAATTAAGGTAGTATCTCATATACACTTTTAGCTCTCTCAATAGAGTTCCTAGGAAGCTTTTGGTCATTAAACATAGAAGCTTGGTCTTTAAATATCTGAAAATAAATTCAGAGTGGGCAGCCTAGGAGGAAACTAATTATGAGTATGGATTTTTTTACATAACTTGGATTATAATCAGTGGGTAATAAAGTTCACAAAGATTTTCAGAAAATACTACTAATAAAAGTTCCTGTAGCTTGAACAAAATGGTAGTGAATCTGTTCAAGTTACTAAAAAAAAAAAAAAAAAAAAAGGCAAAAAAATGAACATTGGAGCCTTGAAAATTTTAGGAAGAAGCAGGCTAAGAAAATTCTGCAGTATTTTTTTGTGCCATTTATAGAAGTATTTAAGGAGTTTCATGGAAAACAGAGGATGTCAAAGGAGATAAAGTGAAGAGAAATGAAGGAAAAGAGACTAATCGTCCACTCCCATGGCACAGAATCAGCATCTATACATGTAGCATTCTACTTCCAGAATGGGAAATCCAGAAAACGTTAACTTAGAAAGACTTTAAAAATGCTAAGAACTGACTGCTGCACTGTACCTTCCATTATCCATCTCTATTTTATGAAAGTGTTAATTGTGCTTATTCTATCACTCCCTCTTCATTGCATGCTCTTAGTTTTATGAGGAATTTATTTTTAGTTTATAGTTCCCCAAGTTAAGATGAACCTCATCTGGACATGAAGTAGATCATGAGGCTTTAGACTTTCAGCTCGATCTAATTAAGTGGAACTTTGTTGATTTTAGTAGGGGATGAATGCATTTTATATATAAAAATGATGTGAGTGATTGTGACCACAGGGGAATATGTGGTCAATTAATTTCATATATAGTTACAATTCTGCATATCTCCATTTAACCAAATCTTTGCTATGTTGTGTTGTAGAAAATCTAGCTACAGTCGTGAATTCTATTTATTTCACAATTTGATTCTTAGTTGACCATTTGACTTGCTTTGACAAATAGGATATAACTGTTTGTGACACATGCGAAGCTTTCAATGTCAACTCCCACTGTGAGGCCATGTTTAGAGTAACCTGCCTGGAATATAAGAGATTAATGGTCAGGTCACTGCTATATGTTTACCTCAAAGTTAGATACTCAACAGAGATGTCATTGAGCCCAAACAGGGAGCATTTATCATTTATCTGTGAACTCATGTGCTAAACAAATTCTGGTTAAGTCATTGCATTCTCGATGAATTATTCGTACAATAGTTAACTGATAATAAACTGATATAGAAGACCTTTGTGGAATTATAACTTTTTTTGCAGAGATCTAAAATGTAGCAGTCTGATAAAGGAGAACAGTTAGTGTCATAAAAAGAAAAAAAAATGAGTAGTAGAAAGAAAGGCGATATACCAAGCAGAATAATTGCTAAAAATGAGTGTAAAAACAGATCAGTAATGTAGGTGGGAGCTGGATTATGTGGAGTCATAAAACTAAGGATAAAGTGCTTCTGCTTTCTTCAAACATAACCAGATTTTTTGGAACATTTTTGCAGAAGTTAACATGGTCCAAGTATAAAAATTAAATTTCTGATGCTTTCTGTGAAGAATAGATATTATCAGAGCAAAAAATAGAAGTAGGAGAAATATTGAAAAACAAGAACTATAACTTAAGACATAATATTCTGAGTGCATTTAGGTTATATACAAATAATCTTTTGTGAATATTAATTGTTTTCTAATATCAACACCATGAATGACACCGAACCACTGTTCATTATCAAAAAGATGGTCCCTAATGTGTATATGTATTTTTTGAAACTAAACATTTAAAAAAAAAACGATTTTCAAGGTGGCATGTACCAATGCCATCTCACTAGTCCAAGTGATAAATTTCAGTTCACAATTGATCATAATGATAGGTCTAAGAGTCAAAGGGATCACACAAAAAAGACTAGTGTCTGCTAATACTAACTGATAGAATCAAAAAGGGAGAGAAAGATGCAGCATGGGAAGCAGGATACCCAGCAGACTCATAGAATGGCAGATGTCCTAAATAGCACTCTGGCCTCAGAATCAGCCCTTAAGGCATTCGGATCTGGCTCAAGAGCCCACAAGAGTATTGAAGGCATGGAAAGCCAAGACACTCTAGAAAAACAAAAAAAGAAGACTTAAATGAAAGATCTCTGCAAGTGAGATCCCAATAGAAAGAACAGGCCATCAAAGAAGGAGGTACCTTTCTCTGAAGGGAGGAGAAAACTTCCACTTTGACTATGACCCTGTCGGAATAAGATTGAAGTCAGCAAACTCAAAAGGCTTCCATAGCCTTGGCAACTCATGACTAGAGCCTAGGGAGATTACTGACGCCATAAACAAGAGTGTCAAATTGTTAAGTCAACAACAGGAGTCACTGTATAGTTACTTCTCATGTGGGATCTGTCCTTAATGTGTTGTCCAATGTGAAATAATGCTATAACTAGTACTGAAACAGTATTTTTACACTTTGTGTTTCTGTTTGGGTGCAAACTGATGAAATATTTACTTTATACTAAATTGTTCTTCTGTATATAAAGAGAAATGAAAATGAATCTTGATGTGAATGGAATGGGAGAGAGAGCGGGAGATGGGAGGGGTGCAAGTGGGAGGGAAATTATGGGGGGAGGGAAGCCATTGTAATCCATAAACTGTACTTTGGAAATTTATATTTACTAAATAAAAAATTCATTTCTATTGCTTTGAATATACAGCTCAATTTGTGGAATAAAGACATTTTAGTAATAGAAAAAAATCTGAAAATCATCAATATCTTCTACAAGACCAAATATCTCTTCTGCAATAAGTTACTTTGGTAATGACATAACAATCTGTTTAACAGATACATCTATTGGAACTTAGAGGGAAATTGCAAGCTCAGAGAAACTGTCATCCTATTTTTGTTATGGTTTCAATCACTAAAACCAGTGCATAAAACATAAATTTAGGAAATAGTCTAACTTTTTTGAATGGGCTTCAGACTTCACCTTTGGAAAAGCTTCATTAGGCACTAACTTTTTTTAAAAAAATCATTTATTTATTTGAAATTCAGAATTACACAGAGAGAGAAGGAGAGGCAGAGAGAGAAAGAGAGAGAGAGAGAGAGAGATCTTCCATCCGCTGGCTCACTCTCCAATTGGCTGTAACTCTCAGAGCTAGCCAATCCGAAACCAGGAGCCAGAAGCTTCTTTCAGGTCTCCCACGTGGGTGCATGAGACCAAGGACTTGGGCCATCTTCTACCGATTTCCCAGGCCAAAGCAGAGAGCTGGATTGGAAGTGGAGCAGCACTGCAGGCAGCAGTTTTACCTGCTACGCCACAGCGCTGGCCCCAACAATTTTTTTTAATGTTGAGTAATTTAAGAGATGGAAGAAAAGTATCATAGGGGATGAAACTGAATAGCTTTCAAGTTGTACAGTCTGTGGAAATATCCTCAGAAGCATAGAAAAGGAAAGGCATTTTCAAGAGATAAAACATAAGCCTATATCTGGAAAACACTAGCACTTTCTTTCCCATGCTATTCTGGGGATAGTCAGCATTTTATTTGCAGGCTGCTGGTAGGAATGTGTATGTTATCTGAAATGCACTGACTTTGCATGTAATGGATCATGTACTCTACGTGTAAATATTGCCAATACTTGAAGTGCTTTCCATGTACTAAACTGAAAGTTAATTAACTCATTTTTCCTTCAGGAAGATGATCCTGTCAAAATATGAGTCACATGTCATTGCTCACTTTTAATGACTTGTCATTGCATTTAGAAAACAAAATGTTCTTATTGACCACAAGACTCTGCTTCCTCTTTCTCTTTTCCGTATCTAATTTAGTATTCCCCCTGACTTCCTCTAACTCATTCTGAGTCTGGATGTAAGCCATGTATTTACCTTGAAGATACAGTTCTTGCTCAATGCTGACATTTCACATGTATTTTTTTTTCTCCTTTCATCTTATACTCCCTGAATGTGACATTCCTTCTGATTCTTTTTAATTGTCAGCCACCTTAGAGATCATCCTATGTCTTCATTTAGATTCTCTGTGAAGCAGAGTCCATGACAGGATTAGGTACCCAAGGGATTTATTGGAAATAAAACACTGGTGAGGGAGGACAGTGAGGGATGTTGAGGAGCTGGGAGATCAGCCAGGTCGCAATGCAGGCTCATACCCTCGGAAGGAAAGGCTAAGTATGATGGCAGGAAGCGAATGTCTCATGCAGTTAGGGTCTGCTTGATCCTTGTCTTCCAATTTTTGTATTTTATACTTGGTGTTGTATGCTCTAGTGTTCCTCTAGTAAGATTTGCTCTCTCTCCTCATGCAGCCTGCTCAATGATGTAGGATTGATTTGTTTATATATGTACAGACCCCATTGTGATTCTTATTATATATTTTAAGTTACATTTTTAAAATTATTATTTGACTGGAATTTGTTGCCAATTTTCATATTACTTGAAAACCTCTGAATATTGATGCGGGAAAAGATGTATTCCGCTTTCTTGATCCATTTTGTCTTATTTGAAATATTCCTACCACCCATTTTAATTGTGTTTCATTTTTTACATTTTCTATTTTCTGTTGCTTTTTAAATGAAAATTTCTTATGACATATTTCTCTAATATAATAAATTTTATTTAAATAATTTCATCAGTGGTTTATAATTTCTACTTCATATTCTAGCTACTGATAGTTATGCCTATATTTTGAACAGAGTAAATTAAATCAATTAAATCATTTTCTTTATAATTTTCTGTAATAAGTATTCTGAAAAATTAACATGTTTCGCCTGCTTTCACTTTCCACTGTTATAGACATTTTAAACATACAATATATATTATAGGTATCTATAGTCACTGTTCTGTGTAGTAGAACCGATAACATACCTAACATCTAACTGGAACTTCATGGCCACTGGCAACCTTTTTATCCCCATTCATGTCTAACTAACTTAAATCAGAGCCACATAATTAATTTCACAGGCCTTATATAAGTTGAGCTTTGTGAATCGCCTTCTCTGTAGAAATACTAACAATTGTATTATCCAATTAGGTTAAGGTAGATGGACACATTAATGCATATTGTGTATTAAAAGTTTATTCAATCCAAAATTATTTCCCTCTCTTCAGATATTAAAAAGTTATAGGAACATTTTGGGACTCCTAAAAGTATTATAGATTCAAACATGTCACCTACTGAATCTCATGTATATTAACTTTGACATAAATGTACCTTTAATAGGAATAATAGGGATTTTTTCCTCTCTTGGTGTCCCCCTCCAGGCAACTCTGGCTAGAGGTCCCTGGCTAAATAAATATTGCTTTTAAATACATCTGGCTTTTCTCTTTGCCTTGTCCATTTGGAAATTCTTCCATGTGAGACAAATAACTGAGTTAATGATCTCTTGTCTGCTGCTATTTCACCTCTAACACCAGCATCCCCTGTGGCGCCAGTTGGAGACTGGGCTGCTCCACTTCCGATCCAGCTTTCTGCTATGGCCTGGGCAAGCAGTGGAAGATGGGACAAGTGCTTGGGCCTCGGCACCATGTGGGAGACACAGAAGGAAGCTCCAGGCTCCTGGCTTTGGATTGGCCCAGCTCCAGCCATTGCAGCCATTTGAAGAGGGAACCAATGGAGGGATCTCTCTCTCTCTGCCTCTGCCTCTCTGTAACTCTGCCTTTTAAATAAATAAATCTTTAAAAAATAGGAATTATATTATCCTTCCCATTTTATCCATAGTATTTTATAAATGTGGAAGAGATGGTTGATAGGTATGAATTCATATTAATGTATATTTAAAAATTTAATCATTTAGATAAGAATCTCAGTAGAAGCTATTACTTTATATCCATCCATCAAAAGCTATGCAGATACTACTTTTTAGGTCATATTTTTTCAACTTATTAGTTTCTCTATATGGTTAACTTTAAATAGTTTAGAATGCTATCTTCATTCATATAATGTGAATTCTCTATATAGTTTGTGAGTTTAATCATAAAATACAAATGAATAACAAACTAATAACTTATAAATGCATAACTTATGACATCCAGTATCTTATCGTCTTTGCTAATCTGTCTCCAGAGTTTTTTCACTTGAGATGTTTCACTTACTGAATGTAATCTGCACCTGTGGCTCATCCAGTAATAGAGGAGGGCTTTCTTCCCTTCAACATCTTCACTGCATAAAACAAGTTAGAACTCTCTGAAAGTCGTTATACAGTTTATGACTCTAACATTGGAAATATTATGAAAATGAAATATATGGTGGAGCCAGTACTGTGGTGCAGCAGGTTAAAGCCCTGGCCTTCAGTGCCGGCATCCCATGTGGGAGCCAGTTCAAGTCCCAGTGGCTCCTCTTCCAATCCAGCTGCCTACTAATGTCCCTGGGGAAGCAGTAGAAACATGACTCAAGTGCTTGGGCTCCTGCATCCATGGGGAGACTTGAAGGAGGCTCCTGGCTTCTGGTTTTGGATCAGCTCAGCTCTGGTCATTTCAGACATTTGGAGAGTGAACCAGTGAATGGAAGACCTCTCTCTCCCTCTTTCTCTCTCTCTCTCTCTCTCTCTCTCTCTCTCTCTCTCTCTCTCTCTCTCGCTTTCTACCTTTCTATCTCTCTACCTCTCTATAACTCTATCTTTCGAATAAATAAATAAATCTTTTTGTTAAAAAAGAAAATAAAGGCCGGCGCCGTGGCTCAACAGGCTAATCCTCCGCCTTGCGGCGCCGGCACACCGGGTTCTAGTCCCGGTCGGGGCACCGGATTCTGTCCCGGTTGCCCCTCTTCCAGGCCAGCCCTCTGCTGTGGCCCAGGAATGCAGTGGAGGATGGCCCACGTGCTTGGGCCCTGCACCCCGTGGGAGACCAGGAAAAAGCACCTAGCACCTGGCTCCTGCCATTGGATGAGCGCGTTGCGCCGGCCGCAGCGCGCCGACCGCAGCAGCCATTGGAGGGTGAACCAACGGCAAAGGAAGACCTTTCTCTCTGTCTCTCTCTCTCACTGTCCACTCTGCCTGTCACAAAAAAAAAGAAAATAAATACATTGTGTAAATTGTAACAAAATGCTGAAAATATAAAATCAAAACCAAAAAAAACTAAAAATAAAAGCATATAAAAATGTGTATTACAGGTATACTTTATGGGCAGTGGTATGGAAGTAGTCCACAAGAACTGGCCACTGTTCTCATTCATTACCTGTATTTTGAGTCATGCATCATGATGAGTAGTTTTTTTATTTTTGTTTTAGGGTGTGGAGGTCTTTGAAGAACATATTCACATTTTGTTTTTGATCTTCTTCTATTATTTGATATTTTCTGACATGAGCATTCCCTATTAAATTTTCCCATCTTCCCTATCATATCTGTGTGTTGATTTGAATATGTGGAAATTCATCCTGAATTAACATATTCAGCAACCACAGATTTAATGGAAATAGTACTGGTGATCATACAGCAACAACATTGTGTGTCTTCTTGTCCTATGGAGAGAGAGAGAGAGAGAGAGAGAGAGAGAGAGAGAGAGAGAGAGAGACTGAGACTCCTTGCTGGATAGACAGGGATAAGGGGGCTCCTCACCACCATCTCAAAGTAAATCTTGGAGGATCTGACAAAAGACAAGCAACCAGTTTCTGTGATGTGCTTCTGTGATTGGAGATTAGCCAGTAAGCCAATCAAAGTCTCAATGCCCCTCCCAGGCCAATCATGAGAACTCCCCCCTTCCAGCATAAAGGAACCCCTAGACCATCAGCCCTCAACTGCTCCCTCATTCAGTAACCCCTCCCAATTGCTGTGACCTTTCTCTGCTTTTTTCAATACACCTCCTTCACTTTGCTCACTCTACCTTATCCATGCTCCTCATTCATCATGGATGTGAGACAAAGAAACTGGCAGATGAAAAGAACTGTAATAAAAGAGCTGTAACAGTTTCAAAAATTCAGCAGAAAGAGAAATCTGCAACCTTTCCTGGGAATGAAGCAGAAACCTGAGTGATTAGAACCAAAGACTTCTGCCACATTTCCTAGGGGCTTGTCTGGGATCCTGAGAAGTGTGAGTAGAGATGGACTCTCTTTTTCCATAGATCTTTGTTCTCCACCATAGTCAACTGTCAATTAAAAACACTGGGACTCTGTCAGCCAGTTGAAAGTGATTAGCAGGACTTTCAGTCTGAAAGAGTCAGAGGGCAAGCTTGCAGGGACAGACCGGATTCATCACCCTCTGCTTTTTGAGCACTGGCAATGCTGGTCTTGTTCTACCTCAGTTTCCTTTCATGGAAGTGTTTATCCAATGTGTGCAACTGGAGTAAGGTCTTGGAATATTGAAGGTTTCTAATCAGGAGTGGCTTCCTGGTGTCTGAGGGCTCCCTGATTGGCTGCAGACATTGACCACTCATTACAACATTGATCTAAAATCTGCACTCCTGACTCTCTCCTTCCTATTCACTACCCTCCTTCATTCAGTCAGGAGAGGGGGCAGAGTTTGGGGGCAGAATGCCTTCCAACTACAGCTGGCCACACAGGTTTCCCCACTTAAACTAGCAAGAGAGAAGCCTGAATCCACAAACTCTTTTCAACCTGATAGGATTTTTGTCTCTTCAGCCTACATTTTGTTGATGATTTTTTCTTCAGCTCTTGAAAACAGTATTATATGACTCCACACCTCTTTGTTCAATGAGGTATTTAACTGCTTTCAGTAATGGGATCATATGTTGATGTCTTACGCTGTCCTTTTAATCAAGGTTTTTCTGTCCTGTTGTAATTGACCTAGGTAACAAAAATGCTATGCACCTTGAGAGGAAGATTCATGGGCTCTCTGTTGTCTTTATTGAGTCTCAGTTGTTTGGAGAACTTAAAAGAGTTAGTGTTATCTGCCTATTTTTAATTCAATGATTACCATAACTCTGATTAGATCTGGTTCACAGCTTTGATTAAATTGCTCAGGTTAAATGGATTATAAAATTCATTGTAAGGTTATAGGATGATGCCAAAATTATGTGTGCTTATACAGAGGTCTGATGTTTTATGTTCTGGGATCAGTGAGACATGATTCCGGAGCAGACCTGTCCCCCATGCCATTATATCAGATAGTTTGTCCTGAAAGTTATATGGGTTGCATGATGACAAGGAGGGCAGTTTGGGGAGGGTGGATGGAATGTATGCTTTCTCCTCTGTCCTCACTGTGTGACTAGGGCCCAATTGACTAGGGCCCAATTGGCTGCTAGCTGCCCTTCTCCCCCACTCTCCCATCCTTACTGCGTTTTCCTGGCACTAAGGGTTAACACCCCCAGGGATCTCTATGTTCACATGGAGGTTGGGGCAATACTTCCATGGGGAGTCTTTAAGCCTGGGTGGGGTGCCCTGGGACAACGAGATTCCTAGCAGACACGAGGTAGGTGAATGAATGTCATTCTGGCTGTGTAATGACAGCTGGTCTAGGAGAAAAATATCATAAATGGTGCTTTTGTCCTGTGGGAAGCTGACAGTCTCACCAAGCAGGTGGGGTTCCTTAAAGGTCTGGCAAAGGCACAGGAAAGCTAAACATTAAATAGCAATGGATTGCCAGGTCAAAATATATCAAAAAGAGAAGTCCAGACAGAAGGGAAAATCAAAGTTAAATGCAGCTAAAGGGGACTACTCATCTGCCTTCCCAGAGGGATTGAAGGATCCATTAGTCAAGTATATTTTCCCATCTTCTGATTCTTATATTCCATCAATATGAAAGGATAAGCTCATTACTCAGTCAGCCTCATATATTAAAAGAAATCTTCAGAAACAGGCTAATAGACCTGAGAGTACATTAGAAAAATTCGGAAGGTCACCACTTTTATCAGAGAACAGGGATAAGAGAAAAGTCCTAGCTAGGGTAGCAGTCTTAAGGATACACCAACCTAGGAATCCCCATGGGTCTCCAAAGTGCTATGGCTGTGGTCAGGCATTGCACGTCAAGAAGGAATACCCCATATCTGTGGCCAGAGAAAGCCTCCATGATCCTGTCCCTTTTGCATTGGGAGATCCTTGGAGGGTTGACTGCCCCTGGAGACCAAGGACTCTGGTATCATCCCCTTCCTTGGGTTACCCAAAAGAACTGAAGGAGCCCAAGGCTTCCTCTACAGGTCCCTACCCTCTAGACCATCTGCAGTCAGGAAACCTAGGTGGCCCTAACCATTGAAGGGAGGGATGTTAACTTCCTCTTAGATAGTGGATATGCTCAACTCTTTCTTCCTTCCATGAAATATGTTATCTGAAGGAACTTTGGCACTGAGAGAAGAAAGAATCAAGCTTACAACCACCTTTCTACTTCCCCAAACCCTTAGAGAACTTAGAGGTTTTCTGAGAGTCACAGGAATCTGTTGACTTTGGATCTCCAAATGTGGAAAAATAGTTCATCTGTTTTACTGACTGATGAAATATACCCAGACAGCTGGGATCCATCTTTTGACATGGCATTCGGAGGCCCACCAAGCTTTAATCCAACTTCAGCAGGCCTTGCTCAAGGCCCTAGCATTAAACCCCCAAATGAGAAAAGTCTTCCATCTGTATGTAACAGAGAGAAAAGGATGATATTAAAGGCATTTATTCAGCTTAAGGGACCATCTCAGAAACCTTTATGATATATTAACAAAGAACTTAGCCTACTGGCCAACTTGCCTCCAGTGTTGGAAGCTGTAATTCTGAATCTCTGAAACCACAAAATTAATTGACCTTGGGGCAGCATCTAATAGTTTACACCCCACATAATGTTGCTAACCTCAAGAGGAATATCATATTTCTTTTCTAAGTTTCTGATGATTGACTCCTTCATGCACAATGAAGGTATGCTGAACACCTTAGAGATTGCCTGAGTGACATTCTCATTGAAGAGTTCCGTCGTCACTTTGTAGGCTCTTGGGAAGTCCAAACTGAGGGATTATTTCAGAGATAAGTACATTACTACTTCAGTAGCCTTTTTAGTCCTACAGGGAAACTCTCCTCCCAGTTATGCAAGGTATGTACTCATACCAAACTTTACTGGGTATTTGTTATTTTCGAATATAAATTAAATCTTGTTGCCAGTTTTACCCTTGATATCTTTCTTTTCTTTGTACTCCATAGAGAGGACGGCTTTGATTTAAGGGGTTATTCCCAAGACAAAGTTCCCAAGACAAAGACTCCCACACATGTCTCATAGTCTTGAAGTGGTTCTTTCATGTAAATAGTTGCTGGGCCAGCTGAAAAGTCTTATTCCTTCCAGGTGGAAGGCTTTATGGAACTTTTAAGTGCCCTCCACTGGCAGGAGGAAGGGAGATTGTGGATCTGAGTCACAGCACCACTTGTCGCTTCCTACAGCCGCAGAAGGAACGACGCTGCTCGCAGTTAATCGGTCTTCAAGAGACTTTTACTTAGAAGGAGTGGGAAAGAGAGTGGGGGAACCGGGAGAAGGGGGAGAGACGGCACGCACGTTCCTTAAGGGGGAAAGCTGGCGTGCCCCGCTCCTTCTCCCACGGTCTGCTTATATACAGAGTTCAACCAATCACAGTCAATCAATCACAGTCCATGCACAGAGCTCTCCAATCCGCCACTTGATCACGATCAGCTGTGGAGTCACGCAGCAGGCAGGGCATCAGCGCCATCTTGTTTTCCACGATCCTCAGCTAGATGGAAAGTTCAATCAGCTGCTACATCCGCATTACTGCTATAAGCCAAGCCCAGCATGGGGGGGTCCCATGGCTGGCCTATCCATGGGTCCCCACAGGAGATGGAGTTTTACTTCTTTAAACTGACGCCTTCCACCAAGAATATAACCTCTAGAAACTGCCCTTAGGTCTCTTCAGAAGAGTATCATGGCTTGCTCTCCTAGAAGGGGCTATTCCAAATCTAAAGTCTAAAGATCCAAAGACAAGAGTCTCCTTGGTTGCTGATCCGGTCGCTAAATCTGCCAATTGGTTTCCCTGAGCTATTTAATTGGTGTGCCTTTGGTGTCTCTTACATTGCATAACTGCCACTTCCTGGGTGTGGAACAATAAAGATAACTATTTTTGAACATGTTTATGTACAAAGGAGCTTCAAAAGTTTATGAAAAGATAATTTTAAAGAAAAAAGCAAATTTTCCATGGAATTTTTGAATCTCCCTCTTACATGCATATAATAGGTATTTTCCTAGGTACACATATATGCACATTCACATATGTGAATATAAATATTTATATTTATTATCATTACATGTATAAATATTTATACATATAAATATATGTTTATATAATCTCTGTGTTTATAGTAGAGTATACATATGGTGCATATACAGATGTATTTGTATTCACAATATTGCAAATCAGTTGTTGAAAATAATAGCCATATTTCTCTCTTTTAAAGATTTCATTGATTTATTTGAGAGGTAGAGCCAGAGAGAGGGAGAGACAAGAGAGAAAAGTCTTCCATTGTCTGGTTCACTCCCTAAATGGCCACAATGGCCAAAGCTGGGCTGATCCAAAACCAGGAACCAGGAGCTCCTTCTGGTTCTTCCACCCAGTTGCTTGGAACAAGGACTTCAGCCATCTTTTATTGCTTTCCCTGGCCATAAGCAGAGAGCTGGATCATTAGATACCTTATCTGGACATGAACCAGTGCCAATATGGGATGCCAATGTTGCAGGTGGAGGCTTAGCCCACTAGCCATATTTCTAATATCGAAGTGTTCATGCTAGCTTTCTTGTTTTCTATATTTATGGCACATTTTCCCATGATGGAGTATTTTTAAAAATGTTAACATTTAAATAAAATTGTGCCTGCTTACATTGTGCTGTGTGATGCTTTGTTATACATATATATATATATATATAGAGAGAGAGAGAGAGAGTGTAGTAATCAATCAGTGTTAATGTATTTATCCTTTAAATTCTTTAACATTTATAGTGAAAGCATTCAAAATCTTATCTGCTAGGATTTTTAACAAAAATACAACATATTAACATTACCCGTGTTCCTCTTACTATGCAATAGAATCTAAGAACTTATCTAACTTTATTCTAGTACCTGTTAATAAAACTTCTCCATCCCTCCCTGTCTACATTCCCTCCCCATCTTCTGATAACCATTATTATCGTTTTTAACTTCTGTGCATGCACTTGTTTTTAAGACTCCATGTGGCTGACGCCGCGGCTCACTAGGCTAATCCTCTGCCTTGCGGCACCGGCACACCAGGTTCTAGCCCCAGTCAGGGTGCCGGATTCTGTCCCGGTTGCCCTACTTCCAGGCCAGCTCTCTGCTGTGGCCAGGGAGTGCAATGGAGGATGGCCCCAGTGCTTGGGCCCTGCAACCCATGGGAGACCAGGAGAAGCACCTGGCTCCTGCCTTCGGATCAGCGTGGTGCACTGGCCACAGGGCGCAGGCAGTGGCGGCCATTAAAGGGTGAACCAACGGCAAAGGAAGACCTTTCTCTCTGTCTCTGTCTCTCACTGTCCACTCTGCCTGTCAAAAAAAAAAAAAGACTCCATGTATGAGTGTGATCATGATCACTGAAGATTTTTAAAAATGATCTTCCCTTTCCTTCCTTCCTTCCTTCCCTCCTTCCTTCCTTCCTTCCTTCCTTCCTTCCTTTGAAAGGCAATACAACTGAGAGAGAGTGAGAGATGAAGGAGTAGGGGGGGGTGGAGTGAGAGAGAGAGATCTTCTATTCATCACTTACTCCTTAGATAGCCACAATAGCCAGGGTTGGACCAAGCTGTAGTGTGGAGCCAGAAATTCCATCTGAGTCGTCCATTCAGGTGGAAGGGTCCCAAGTGTTTGGACCACTCTCTCTTTCCTTTCTAGGCATATTAGAAGGAAACTGGATGGGAAGCAGTGTAGCCAGGACTCAAAGTGGCACCCCAGTATAGGGCACCAGCTTTGCAAGAGGTGAATTAACGCACTGCACCACAAGGCCAGCCCTTGGTCAATGAGGATGTGGAGTCACATTACAAATCACATACTTATTTTCTCAGTAGCTGTGTATAGCTAAGGTCTGGAAGCTACTGTCCCACCGTGCTTCAGACAGTTCTCATGAAAGTTACCATCCTATCCCTATTGAGGTATGTCAGCATTTCTTATCCTGAATTTGAAAGGAGAAGTGTGAATACAGTGAGAAGAATGGAAGACAGAGAGGGAGGAAGGGATGGAGGGAAGGAAAGATTAGAATCTAAGTCTGATTTCAAGTTTTCAAATTCTCTGTGCCCTAACACCATTCCTAGGCTCTAGCCCCCGCCGCCATTGCTGTAAGCCAGGTAACCACATGGACCAACCACTGGTGTCAGCCCCACCCCTATCCTCATGGAATTCACTGCTGCCACTTCCCTGCCCTCCCCAGCACAGTTTTAAAAGGACCTGTTCCTGAACACGTGGCCCTTTTTCTTTCTGTCTCCTGATCTTTCTCTCTTTCTCTTGATCTTTCTCTCTTGCTCTCTCTCTCTCTTACACTCTCCTTCTCTCTCTTTTTCCTTCTTTGCCCCTTCCTTCCTGTCTGTTGGGTTTCCCCCAATAAACCCTTTCTCTTAAAAAAATTCTCATTGGAAAAAAATTTTTACATATTGGGAGATCATTTTACATATGCTGTTTTTTTTTAAATATTTTATTTATTTGAAACACAGAGCCACAGAGAGAAGTAGAGTCAGAGAGAGAGAGAGAGAGGTCCTCCATTCTGTTGGTTTACTCCCCAAATGACTGCAACAGCCAAAGCTGAAGTGATCAAGCCTCCCTCAGGCCCCCAATACAAATGCAAGGGGCACAAGGAGTTGGGCCATCCTCCACTGCCTTCCCAGGCCATCACAGAGAGCTGGATCTAAAGAAGAGCAGCCAGGACTCCAGCTGGCGCTCATAAGGGATGCTGGAGCCGCAGGCAGCACCTTATCCCACTGTGCCACAACACTGGCCCCCAAATACTCTATTTTAAGATAGTTTATTAGTAGGAGATTCCTGGAAAAAACATCACTTTTACCAAATACTCTTTTAGGGATTTGCAATGTAAAGGGTGAGGTCAGTTAGGAGACTCTTGGATGAGGCCACATAACAATCATACATGGACATATCCTAGAATAAAGAAGGTAGTCACTGTACTCCTCATGTAGGATCTCTGTCCTTAATGTGCTGTACCTTGTGATTTAATGCTATAACTAGTACTCAAACAGTATTTTATACTTTGTGTTTCTGTGGGGGTACAAACTGTTGAAATCTTTACTTAATATATGCTAAATTGATCTTCTGTATATAAAGAGAATTGAAAATGAATGTTGATGTGAATGGAAGGGGAGAGGGAGCGGGAGAGGGGAGGGTTACAGGTGGGAGGGAAGTTATGGGGGGGGGAAGCCATTGTAATCCATAAGCTGTACTTTGGAAATTTATATTAATTAAATAAAAGTTAAAAAAAGAATAAAGAAGGTAGACGTGGGTGATAGATGAAAAATACAGAATATATGTGTGTTGCACTTTACAGTTGTTATACCTTTTAGGTTCTATAATCAGAAAACAAAGTGATGTTTCATGAATTATAAATTTGAAAATCAACATTACACTACATATAAAGCCATGAAATTGAATTATATCTTGTAATTTATAACAACATTATTAGCAGTTATTATGGTAAGTAAAATAACTGAAGAACAGAAAGACAGGTACCACATGATCAAACTCATGTGGAATCAACAAAGTCAATCATCCAAAAGTACAATGGGGAAATGTTGCTTAATCAGTACTTAGTTATAGTTAGACAGTACTGAAAAGTGCTGATGTTCTATTACACAGCAGAATGATTATAGATAATGATAATGTTCTGTGTATGTTCTAAAAAGATAAATCTAGATGAAAGGATTTTGAATGTTTTCACTGTGAAGAATGGTTAAGTATTTGAGGAGATATATATGTTTATATTGATTTAGCATAATACAGTGTACACATGTTCAGATCATCACATGGAACACCCATAAGTATGCAGAATTATTATTTATGTGTTAGCAAATATTTTTGAAAGCAGAAAAAAAATAACACAATTAGACTTGTCTTCCATTAATCTTAACTTCCAAGTTTTATAAAATAAATGAGACCTAGTTTGTGAGCTCTTGTGGGAAAGAAAAACAGAAATTGTAAGAGAACTCTGCACTTAATGAATAGTGCAAACCGGCGTGTTATTTGGTATTTGTGAAAGCTTGGTCTGAGTCTTAATTTCCACACATCCTAACCGTGTGGATTTGTCAGTGGCCTATAAGCAATGTTTACTGTTCCTTTCTGCTATGAAATGTCACAACAGGAGCAACATCTTCTCTAATAAAAAGTCAAGTTTCTTCTGAAGTCCCTGAGAAATAAGTGATATAAAATGCTTCCTGTCCTATGCTGTTGTCTATGTTGTTGTCCCTCACTGTGATGGTAATCTTAGTAGCAGAGAAAAGGGTAGCTGCTAGGTCACCAAGCTGGGAAAACAGAACATTCTATTGGTGATTTTTAATGGATAATATTTTGTGCAAGTTTATATTTGCATAATTATGTTTTTTACTAGTGTATTGAAATTGAAATAAGCTAAGATTACCTAATATGATTGCATTGAATAGAATTAAAATGTAACTTTAAAGGAAAGGATAATTTTATCTTTCTTTAATTTCCTTCTTAGACTGAGCTATTGATTTTATGTTACCTTGCCATATCCTTGATAAATAAGTTGTTTCTTTCATTGTGGTTTTTTTCACTGCTATTTTAAAAATATCTATTTTTAAAAATTATTTCCAAGTGCTAATGTCCTTTTCATGTTAAACAATATATAACAGAACACTAAGAACAAATTATCAGAAGTTAATGTAAGATTGCCTATGTAAAAGTAAAAGTAAAAGTAAACAGTTTGAACCTATGTATTCACTTAACAAAATGTTTGTTGTTGAGAGCTTCCTATTAGGAAGTGTTTTAAGTACCTGCATCTTGTCAGCAAACAAAACAGAATTACTGACTTTGTGGTATTTTCACTCGAATGCACAGAGAAAAGCAATGCACAGAAATCACTACAAGTTGCATATGGTATACTACAAATTAATATAAATTCTGTTATTTTTAAATGTAGAAAAAATAACAGCTTAATGAGGATTGAAGTGATGCTAGACTGAGAAAAGGTGAAGTTGCACTTTTAGTTTTTATTTTTAATTTATTTTTATTTATTTGAAATAGCCAGGGAGGGTGCAAAGAGAGAGAGAAGGATGGAGGGAAGGAGAAAAGGAGGAGGGGAGAGAGAGGGAGAAAAACCTTCCGTCCACTAGTTCACTTCTCAAGTACTTGGCAACAATCAGTGTGAGGCCACGCCAAACCCAGGAGGTGAGTACTCAATCCAAGTTTCCATGTGCATGGCAGAGACTCAACTCCTGAGCCATCACCTCCCGGAAGAAATATTAGCAGGAAGCTGGAGTGAGGAGCAGAGCTGGGAGTTGAAAACAGGCACCTTGGTAAGGGATGAATCCTATCTCGTCAAAGTGACTTTAAAGAAAAGACTTGATTTCACTTAGGGAAGAGATACCACGTGGAACAAAGTTCTAATGCAGAGAATCATCATGTACAAATTCTATACGATGAAAGGTTTACTATCATATCTAAATGAAACGTAAAATACTCAAGTGATTGGAGCAGATGAGATAGGGAATAGGTCTTTTCACTGGAAGAAATAAAGAGCTATGATGAAATTTGGAAATGTGTTACAGACACTAGATAACTTGAAAAAATGTAAATATATATATATTTGTGTGTATCAGCATACAAGCATTCAGACAAATGTATACACATATAATCCTACACATGAACCAGATGAATAATCTGGTTCAATGTTAAAAATAGAAAAGACAGAGACATGATTATAATAGGGGCAATGTAGTTAAACGTGGCGAGAAAGTTGTAAGTGCTTGTATTGGGTATATCTGGAAGATACACCTGTGAATAAGCTTATAGATTCAGAATAGCTTGTGAGTGATACCAAATTGTGAAAGAGATTCTGTCTTTTTTCATTTAGCAACTGGAAGTCTGGAGATGCCACCATCTTAAATAAGGAAGTAGTTAGAGAGTTTGAGGAGAAATGTGAAGATTTCATTTCAGTCTTCAGATATTAAAGGTCTAAATGGAGCCTTGAACAATTTATCAGACATATATATCTGGAATTGGGAGAATGATACTAAAGACAAAAGTCAGGGGCCGGTGCTTTGGTGCAATAGGTTAATCCTCCTCCTGCAGTGCCCGCATTCCATATAGGCACCAGTTCTAGTCCTGGCTGTTCCTCTTAAAATCCAGCTCTCTGCTATGGTCTAGGAAAGCAGCAGAGGATGGCCCAAGTGCTTCGAGCCCCTGCACTCATGTGGGAGACCAGGAAAAAGCACCTGGTTCCTGGCTTCAGATCTGCGCAGCTCTGGCCATAGCGGCCGTTTAGGGAGTGAACCAACGGAAGGAAGATCTTTCTCTCTGTCTCTCCCTCTCATTGTCTGCAAATCTACCTCTCAAATAAGTAAATAAAATCTTAAAAAAAGACAAAAGTCAGAAAGTAAGAATAATGAAAATATACATTGCAATAGTTGGGTCAGTTAAGTTCAACCAGAACATGTGTGTGATTAAGTAACAACAGAACAAGAGACTGAATCCAGGTCCCTCTGTTATTAAGAGTTAAGGCTGGGGGCCAGCACTGTGGCAAAGCGGATAAAGCTGCCGCCTGCAGGGCCAGCATCTCATAGGGGCACCAGTTCAAATCCCAGCTGCTCCACTTCCGATCCAGCTCTCTGCTGTGACCTGGGAAAGCATTAGAAGATGGCTCAAGTTCTTGGTCCCCTGAACTCAAGTGGAAGAAGCTCCTGACTCCTGACTTTGGATCAGCTCAGCTTTGGCCATTGCAGCCTCTGTGTAACTCTGAATTTCAAAAAAAATAAGTAAATCTTTAAAAAAAAAAGGTCACACTGAAAAGCAAGAACCATCAAAACTATAGGAAAAGAAACAAGTAGTATTACAGTGGAGAATTTGAGTGACACAAGTGAAACCCTTTATCAAGGAGGCAAGTACAAGCACATCGTGGAGGATGCGCTCAGTGTGGCTGACATTCAAGGAAGCAAAGGATGGAGGAGTGTGTCTGCTTTAGTAGGAGGAAAGTCCCTTAGTACACTGGGCTTAAAAGAGAATGAAAAACTGCATACTGGGAGAAAATATTTTCAAATCATATATCTGATAGCTGACTTTTATTCTGAACATAAAAATAAGTCTTGAAATGTAATAAATAGTGCTGGTGGGATTGTAAACTAGTGCGGGCACTTTAGAAATCAATTGGAAGTTCTTCTAAAGGGTAAACTTAGAATTACAGCATGAAGTCCTAAATTCAGGCCGATACACATTTCCAGAAGACATAAACACACACACACACACACACACACACACACACTTTCTCTCTCTGTGTGTCTTTTCATGGATGTTTATAGCACCATAATAACCAAAAAGTGAAATCAGTGCAAACGTCCAACAACTGATAAAAGGATAAACAAAATGTAGTATATTCATACAGGGGATATCATTTGCCAATGGAAATAAGCAACATACAATCAGTAGCATGCATGATTTTCAGAAACATTAGGTTAAGTATATGATGCCAATCATAAAATAGCATATATTTCATTATTTCATTTAAATGAGATGTCCAGAATAGACAAATTGATGGAGTTATTTTGATTGACGATGTGAATGATCAAACATAACTTTAAATATAAAGAACTATTACAAATTTTAAAATAATAATTTTCATTCAATAACTTTATTTACTCTACCAATTTATGTAAATAGCAGCATTTACTTCATCAAAGAAGAGCTTTTCCAGGTATACTGAAATAATTAAAAATTCAGTAGAAAAATATTTGAGAGGTCCTTGAAGTTCACTTCAGTGTTTTCAAATCCTTTCTGAAAGCAATAGGAAAATAAACCTCAAGATGTTTTTTTTTTTCCTACTGAATGTTTTAATTGTAGACACATATTCATATATATTACATATCTGGAAATATTTTGGTTCTACCTTCACACTAGATTGTCACTTGGTCTGAGTATATAATAATTGTAAAAACTGGTCAACACTTTATGGCAAAACGTCGAGGCATGTTTTCATTGTCTTCTAAGATTAAATGAAACATACAGGAGTTGGTGAGGAAATATCATTCTTGTCTGAATCAAATCTTCTATGCTTGAAATTAACTTACTTTTACTTGTTTAAAAGTTAAAGTTATTTTCCCCTATCATAAAGCTCAAGCTCTTAGCTAGACTGTAGGTATGAAGACATTTTAGAAATGTTATGCAATTATTTCTCTTAATAAACATGCATTTTATTGATCATATCATTCTGATGTTGAATATTCTATAATAGTGAAAGATTTTGCCTTTTTAAAAATTATTCCAGCCCTTGTCCTGACTGTTGAGGAACAGCTTACTATTTTATTTTTTTAGTATTATCTTTTTTACTTAATACCATGGGTTGAAATCTTTACTTAACACAAATTTATTCTTAGGTGTTTAAATCCAATTGAAAATTGATCCCTGTTAAAAATAGGAGTAGGAGTAAGAGAGGGAGGAGATGTAGAGTTCGGCACACAGTCCCTCAGACTTAACCCTAAGGGTAAAGCTAAAAACTTGCCATGGAACTCCAAATCCCATTAAGTTGGCAAGTACTAATGCCACCTTACTAGTTAAAGTGATCAGTTTAAGTTCATAACTGATCATAAAGATAGGATTAAGTGTCAAAGGGATCACATAAATAAGTCCAAGTGTCTGCTAATAATAACAGATAGAATCAAAAAGGAGAGAATCATCCAACATGGGAAGCAGGCCACAAAGCAGACTCATAGAATGACAAATGCCCTCAACAGCACTTTGGCCTCAGAATCAGCCCTTAAATCATCTGGATCTGGCTAAAAAGCCCATGAGAATTTCTCAGGCACAGAAAGCCAAAACACTGTGAAAGAAAAAACCTACAGGAAAGATCTCTGTGAGTGAGATCCCAGTGGAAAGAACAGGCCATCAAAGAAGGAGGTACCTTTCTCTGAGGGGAGGAGAGAACTTCCACTTTGATTATGGCCTTGTCTAAATAAGTATGGAGTTTGTGCACTCAAGAGAATTCCATAGCCTTAGCAGCTCATGACAAGAGCCTTGGGTGATCACTGACTTCATAAATAGGAGTGTCAATTGTTAAGTCAACAATGGGAGTCACTGTGCACTTACTCCCCATGTAGGACCTTTGTCCCTAATGTGTTGTACTATGAGAATTAATGGTAAAACTAGTCTTCAAATAGCACTTTATATTTGTGTGTCTGTGACAGTGCAGATTGTTGAAATATAGAGTTGATTTTCTGTTGCTGTTGATTTCTTCTGAGAGGATTCTTTCTGAGAGGAGGAGCATGGTGGGGGCAAGAGACGTGGAGTCACCACACAGACCCTGGGTTGGGTGAAAGCAGGCCAGAGGTGAGCAGCCCTCAGACTCATTTATTTCAGTTGCTACAGCTGCTTACATAGCCAAGGCAGCCAATCCGGTCAAGGGGCAGTCTATGCTCTAACCAGTCATAGCCTGTTGCCAGGCAGTTTCCAAAGCCATCCAGTCACAGCCTGTTGCCAGTCAGGCTCTGTTGCCATGCAGTTTCTGAAACCATACAATCACAGCCTGTTGTCAGTCAGGCTCGGTTGTCATGTGGTTTCCGAAGCCATCCAATCATGGCCTGTTGCCAAGCAGTTTCTGTTGTCAGCGGCCATCTTGGCATGACCTTCTCACCTCAGTGGCCATCTTGGCATGACCTTTTCACCTTCTCATTCCTCCACAATCTTCTATATATAAAATCAATTAAAAAATGAATCTAAATGAAGAATGGGACGGGAGAGTGAATAGGAGGTGGGATATTTTGGGGGTGGGAGGGTGAGTATGGGGGGAAGAACCACTACAATCCAAAAGTCATACTTATGAAATTTATATTTATTAAATAAAAGCTTTCTATAAAAAGATTTTTAAAAAAGAAAATAAAGAAAAATTCGTCGCCTCAATTTCCCCTCTTTTTTTCATTTCTGAATATGCAACAGTCAGATAATGGCATTTTCTTTTTGATCCTTCAAAACTCTTTGTTATATTCCAGCAATCAATTGTACTCCTCAGATTAAGGGTGTTAAGTCAAAATCTAGGAAAGACAGTCTCAAACAAATGATAGACGCTTAATGGATTTCTTTTTAAAAGTGATGACTTTTCACATGTATTTATTTGCATGGATTTCTAATCATCTTTTTTCACTTTGTTATTTATGACCATACTAGTTCGTATTGTCCTCCTCTGCAGATGTCTGAAAGACCCCAATACCTTATGATAATCTCTAATATGGATCACAAGACACTTCAAAGTGTTCTATATTGTATTTCTATCTAAAAGAGAGCTCACAATAAAGATATGTTCAGAAAATACAGTTTAATGGTGTACATCCTCTGGCTGGTTGATAATAAGTAGTGAAGTATTTCTTAAATAGATGGTACAGGTTATGCTTTGTTTTATTGACATAGTTTACATATAAATGTCACCATATTTAAGTGTATAATTTGAAGTTTTGGGAAATATGTTCAATGTTGTAAAGGCCATCAAAATCATGACATAATATTTCTACCACCTGAAAGAGATTCTTTACAGTTCTTTGCAGTAAATCTTTTCTGCATGTTCCATAGTGATCTCTATTTTATTCTGTGCCATTCTTGTATTATTTATCATTTCATATTAATGAAATCATCAATGTATATTCTCTATCACACAACATAAAGCTTTTACTTTTTAAAATTTATTTATTTATTTGAAAGTCAGAGTTACACAGAGAGAGGAGACGCAGAGAGACAAAGAGGTCTTCCAACCAATGGTTCACTCCCCTATTGGCTGCAAGGGCCAGAGCTGTGCAGCAGCCAGGAGCCAGGAGCTTCTTCCAGGTATCCCATGTGAGTGCAAAGGCCCAAAGACTTGGGCCAACTTCTACTACGTTCCCAGGCCATAGCAGAGAGCTGGATCAGAAGTGGAGCAGCCAGGTCTTGAACTGGTGCCCATATGGGATGCCAGCGCTTCAGGCCAGGGTGTTAACCCACTGCGCCATAGTGCTGGCCCCAACATAATAACACTTTTGAGATTCATCTATATTTTGTTTACATTATTATTAGTCCATTTTACTTTTTTTTTGCTAACTAGTATTCCATTGTATGAGTATAGTATTCCATTGTATGAGTATACCATAATATAAAGACTAAGAACATTTGAATGTAATTCTTCCCTAGAAGTGGAATTGCTTAGGGTAGGCATTGTGTTGTATGAGTTTGAAACACCACTTGAGAAACCCACATCCCACATTGCAGTGCCCAGGACTCCATTGAGGCAGATGATGACCCAAGGACTTGGATTCCTGTCACCCACACCGGAGAATTAGATGAAGTTCCAGTCTCTGCTTTCAGCCTCTCTTGATGTTGTAGGCATTTTTGAACAGCAAATGGATGATCTCTCTCTCTCCTCTCTCATTCAGTCTTTAACACAATTAAATAATTAAATAAGTCTTTAAAAAACAGAAAGTGGAATTGCTCATTCTTGCAGTAAGTACATTGCTTATTTTTCAAAGGGGTTATAGCATTATTTACATTTGCAATAGTAACATGTTTTGATGCTAATGTATCACAGTTTCTCAATAATTGTATTCATAAGTCTTTTTAATTTACACCTTCTAACATCTGTGCAGTGCTATTTCATGTTGATTTTAAATGGACATTTCCCAGACAATTGAAGATATGATAAGGTGCATTATTTCTTATGTTTATTTGTCTTTCTATGTCTTTTCTGATAAAATGCTTACATATTTTGCCTATCAGTTACTGAGTTGTTTATTTTCCTAATAATGTGTTCCAGTGATACTTTGTGTTTTCTGAATACAATTTGCAAATATTTTTTGACAATCTTTGGCTATCTTTTGTTTCTTTTTTTAAAAAGATTTATTTATTTATTTGAAAGTCAGAGTTACACAGAGAGAGAGAGAGAGAAAGAGAGAGAGAGAGAGAGAGAGAGAGAGGTTGTCCATCTGATGATTCACTCCCCAGATGGCCGCAACGACTGGAGAAGCGCTGATCCAAAGCCAGGAGCCCAGAGCTTCCTCCTGGTATCCCACGTGGGTGCAGGGACCCAAGGACTTGGGCCATCTTCTACTGCTATCCCAGGCCATAGCAGAGAGCTGGACAGGAAGTGGAGAAGCCGGGTCTCTAACCGATGCCCATATAGGATGCCACAACGGCTGGAGCTGCAGCAATCCGAAGCCCAGAGCCAGAAGCTTTTTCCGGGTCTCCCATACAGGTGGAGTGGCCCAAGGACCTGGGCCATCTTCTACTGCTTTCCCAGGCCACAGCAGAGAGCTGGATTAGAAGAGAAGCAGCCGGGTCTTGAATGGGCGCCCATATGGGTTGCCGGCACTTCAGGCCAGGGCATTAACCCTCTGTGCCACAGCGCTGGCCCCTTCACCACCAATTTTTAAGAAACAAAAAATAGGGTACAAAAAAGAAAGCAGGCAATACTTTTTGTATTGTTAAGGAAAATTTTTACAAATGGTAGACATGTAAGGAATACTTCATTCAAGGCTTTTGCAGTAGAGAAAAAGAGACTAAAACTCATTATGAACTCAACTGAACTCAACTAAAAATCTGAAGGGATTTTTTTTTTTAAAGTTTTATTTATTTGAAAGACAGAGTACAGAGAGTAAGAGACAAAGAAATTTTCCATCTCCCGAACAACTCTCCAAATGGCCAAAATGGCCAGGGCTGGGCCAGACCGAAGCCAGGAGTTAGGGGCTTCTTCTGGGACCCCCACATGGGTGCAGGGTCCCAAGTACTCAGTCCATCTTCTGCTGCTTTCCATGGTACATTAACAGGAAGCTGGATCAGAAATGGAGCAGCCAGGACTTGAACCAGCATCTATAAGTCATGTCAACATTGTGGGCAGCTGCTTTACCCACTATGCCACAGCTCAGGGCCCTGTAGGGATCGTAAATACTAAGATGAATAGAGGATTTTGGTCTATCTGTGTTTAGTAATTACCCTTGCTCTGAAGAGAATTAACTTTGTTTTATGTACATGACATGAGGTAGTTTTACACCCTGGGGAAGGATCCCTTGTAAGTCTCCCACAGACTAGAAGATAAGAATACTATCTTCAGTACCAAGTTCTTGAAAACAAGAATCATGTGTTGTCAAACTATCAACAAACTTGTGAAAAGATTTGCATCTCAAAGAGCAGAGGAGGAACACACAATTACAAGTTTTCTTAAGTACATACACCGCAGAAAGAGAAGGGAATTAGTTCTGGTGTTAGGGCCCCTGGCTCCAAAAGCAACAAGGTGGGGAAGGTGTAGGGGCAGGGAAGACTGCCTAAAGTGCATACACACCTGAGGGAAACATTAAGGTTTTATTGGTCAATATGATATCAGAAATGACCCCCTAAAGTCTATATGAAAATGTGGCCCCTTAAAGTTCCCCAGAAGTGCCATCTGGGGTGCCACATATGTTACCAGAATTTGGGGTACCATACGATATCACCTTATGCTTCTTAATAAATCCCCAATATTAATAAGCCCGAGAGGGTTCTTGCCTAATATTTAGACAAGAATTTTAAATACCGACATAAATAAACGAGGCAGCATGGTACATTTTAGGCTTTTATTTAGTGAGAAACATGCATAGGAGAATGAAAGCTTTATCTAAGAGAGAGAGGGGTAAATCTGGGTTCCTACCAAACACCAGGAACCAGCCATGTGGCGGAGCATCTAGTCCAGGAAGCCTAGGGCAGGTGGTCCGAAGGCCACAAGCCCTGAAGGCGCAGGGCTACAGCCTGCCCCCTCCTGGGAAGAGGCCAGGGAAAGGAAGAGAAAGGCGGACACACCCTGTCCCAGGCTTTTAACCCACTTCCAAAGGGGAGTGGTTAATTAACCTGATTGGCTGATGGGTGCTCAACTGTGGCCAGGTAGGGGCCTGAGGTCACACTGGGGTGTTGCAAAAGCATGGTCTTCCATCTCACTAACCTAAGTGATTTTAACCTGTATGCCTGCCTACTTCAAATATATGTTATTCAAATATTATGTATACATTATCTGTCCCAGAAAGTTTATGAGATTGGTATCATTTTCTTTCCAATTACCAGATTAAACTCAGTAGTATCAAGAGACATGACAAAGCACATAAGACTCATTGTGATAAACCCGAACTTCAAATCTAGTTCCATTAATTAAAAATTATATCTCCTAATCAGAAATTTTTTATTATTATAAAACATTGCTCTTTGAATTTTCATACTTCTTTTTCTGTTATATATGCCATTAAAGGCTAAATCCTCTACCTGCGGCGCTGGCACCCCAGATTCTAGTCCCAGTTGGGGTGCCGGATTCTGTCCCGGTTGCTCCTCTTGCAGTCCAGCTCTCTGCTGTGGCCCGGGAGTGCAGTGGAGGATGGCCCAAGTGCTTGGGCCCTGCACCCACATGGGAGACCAGGAGGAAGCACTTGGCTCCTGGCTTTGGATTGGCACAGCGCTGGCTGTAGCGGCCATTTGGGGGGTGAGCCAACAGAAAAGGAAGACCTTTCTCTGTCTCTCTTTCTCTCTCTTACTGTCTAACTCTGCCTGTCAAAAAGAATTCAGGAAAAAATGGGATGTTAATAGACTAAAAAGCTGCAGAAGTTATAAGGGATTTGAAAGGTTAGGGATCAAAGGCCTTGTGTTTTCAAATTACACATTATCTATGCTGAATAATTACACTGATGAGTTTCCACTAAGGAGTTCATATTTATTAAAAAAAAACAGTTTTTATATTACAAATGTGGAGTCAAATTTTCCTAATGCATTTCTCTCTGCCTTTCGAAATGGCTTTAACTCGTTAAGGCCATGAGGGCTTTATTTCCCAAAGCTGTTTCTGTTTAAAGTCATGACTTCAAAAATGTTTGACAGAAACTTTAATGTGAAATAGTCCTATCCATACACATCCGCCCATTGTTATATTACCTTGCATTGGAATATGTGCTCTACTGGTATTCTAGCTGGTTCTTTTTACAAGTATAAAAAACTCAGATGACACTGTTAGGTAGGAAGTCAGAAATTTAGCCTTTGTGTGTGTGTGGAGACAGGCCTGAAGACCAGCACCTGCTGTAGAAGCTCCAGAAGCCCAGCATTCAAAGTCCTGTCCAGACCCTGCTAACCTCCCGGGTGGTCATAGCCCCCCACCCCCCAACCCCCACCCCCCCAAGGAAAGCTCCCAGGACTCCCAGGAGAATTTTCTCAATTTTCTCTCCTTAGGACCAAAGGGGTTACCTGATAACAACCTGCTAACATAGGGCAATAAAACCTTCTGAGAAGCCCTAACGGAAGTCCCTTTGCCCTTTGCTCTGACAGGTGCCTGCAAATCTGGGAAGGAATCTGCTAATTTTCACCCAACAAACCCTTCCACCAGGACTCTCCATCCTTTGTCCTGGAGGAGAGGGGGGGAGGGTAAATAGATTCCCTTAAAAACCTAGGGAGTCCAGACTGTGTGGTCAGCTCTCTGCCTCTCTGTTGAGCCTCCTGCTCAGCCTGCCCAGGTGTATTTTCTTCATTCAACCACATAACCTCTCTTTCGCCCAGTCCCAAGCAACTATGCACTCTCTCTCTGTCCCTTCTGTTCTGAGGGATGCCTTGTCCCCAGTAATACCTTAGCATTCTGCTCTCTGTTCATACCTGAATTCTTTCTTCTATGAATACAAAAACCCCATGGCTTCCATGACCTTTTCTCTGGTGACAAAAGGTCTTGCAGGGACTTAAATATGCATCTCCTGCTAAATCAAGTAAGAGTCTATTCTTGTCTAATCTGAGGATCCTCAATGACTTACAAATAAAGACCTAAACCATCTTCAGATGTGCTGTTACTTATTAACCTAATACGTAAAGCAAATTAAATCTTACTAGGTCTATGTGGATGATGCTTTGGAATCAGAAGTCACGCCATGGCAATTACCTCTCAGCATCCTCTGAATCTTTTTTTTTTTTTAAGATTTATTTATTTATTTATTTGAAAGGCAAAATTAGAGAGAAAGATGAAGAGATGGAAAGATCTTCTATCCACTGGTTCACTCCCCAAATGGCTGCAATGGCTAATGCTGGGCCGGGTCAAAATCAGGAGGCAGGTGCTTGATCTGGGTCTCTCACATGGTGGGCAAGGACACATGTACTTGAGCTATCTTCTGCTCCTTTTTGCAGGCCATTATCAGGGAGCTGTACTGGAAATGGAATAGCCAGGACAGGAACTGGTACCCATATGGGATGCCTGTGTCTAAAATGAGATATCATAGGGGGCCGGCACTGTGGCGCAGTGGGTTAAAATGAGATATCATAATGCCATCCCCTGAACCAAATCACTTTTGCAGTAATATGAACCCAAAAGAAATTATTTAGAAAACTATATTTCTGGTATAAGTCACAAATATTTGGATAAGTAAGCCATTAAAATACAGACAAAAATATGACTTGTTTTGCATTTTACAAATCCTAAAAATAAACAAGTTTAGTACATCTGGCTCCATGCCCTGTGTGGTTTCTGCTTTTACTAAGAGAATAGTTCAAATATCTCATGAAAAACTAGGAATTAAACATAATGCTTTTCTTCTATGAAAATTTTGTAAATCTCTCATATGTCTTAAGTAATTGAAAATCCATGGTAAGAGAAAATTATTTACATTTCAAATGTTCAATTATAGCAAATGAGTGTTTTCCTGGAATTAGGTATTCAACAAAAATATGATTGCAGTTATTTGCTTTCTACATGCTAATGTTTTTACTACTACATTCATTAAAAATGAAGTTTGACATAAAAATTAATGAAATAAATATTTTTTCATATATCTTGAATGCTATATTCCCAGATTTTTAATTTTTTGGTCCAGTTAGCCATGATGACTGATCTTTTGGGAGCTTATGATATCAACAAATGCTGCACATGTTTAGAAATATAAGATTTTGGGCTACTAGGAAAGCACATCTTAAGTAGTGGGCATCAGGTGGGCATCTGATTCAAGTGAAGACAGCCACATTCAATATTGCAGTGCCATGGTCTGAATCCTTACTCCAGATCCCAATTCCTGCCAATCCAGACCACAGGAGGCAACAGATAATGACTCAAGTGTCTGGATCCCAGCCATCCCCATGGTAGACCTGAACTGAAGTCCCAATTCATGGCCATTGCAGCATTGGACAGTGAATCAGCAGATAGGATTCTCTTTCTCCTCTCTCTCCATTTCCCTATCTTTCCTAGCTTCTTGATTAAAAAAAAATAGTTATTCCATTTGATATTTCCTTTGCAAATTAAATTCCATAGCTACTTAGAACACATCCAGTCATACTATTCTCTCTAGTAGCACCTCTCTTTATTATGGCATCACATGACAATAAAGTTATTTTAAAAGATTATTATACTATCAATTTATTCATCATTATCTCTCTTTCAAATAGCATATGTGTCATTATGGTAAATAAAAGAAATGTGAAACAGAGATATGACCATCTATAATGAGTTTTCCACCTTGCTCAAGTTGTCCCTGGCTAGATTTCCTTTTGGTCTGATATTATGGTTCCTTCATCATTACCTTCTTCATCTGTACTTGCACATTCTATCTCAAACTTTTATAGATAAATAATGATAGTGAGGCTGTGATGACAGAAACTCATTGAACTTTAATTTTTGCTCTGTGGATGACACTCTTTGCCACTTCTAAGAAATTTTAATGTTTGCTTTTTTTTTTTTTGCATGGAAGCATTCTGAAGTTCTATCATACATATCCAAAAATATTATAACAATAGATGTGCAAGAAAAAAGTATTTGTAAAGACATTTTTCACAGTTATTTTATTGTTAAATCCATTCCTTGTATTTTCCAATTCCAGTGTGTATTTATAATTTGTACTATAGATTAGCTCTACAGTGGGAAAATTGACAATTTTATATAGAACACTTGGATTTCACATGTGTACATGTCTTCTCTACTATTTTCTAAGAGAAACAACAATGATATAAGTTTATCAGAAGAATTAAACAATATAGTTTCAGGGTTAAAATCCAAAGTACTTAAAACTCCAAATGCTAGAGAGAATGTGGAACTACGGAATGTCTTTCATTACTGGCAAGATTACAAAATGGTATTTTACATTAGGAAATATGATCCAATAGTCATCCTGCTAGTATTCACCCAAATGCATTTAAAATTTATGCTAGAACATAAAATTCATAAAAGAAAATTTATGGCATCTTAATTCATATTTGTCAAAACAAGGAAACAGGGCTGGCGCTGTGGCGCAGTGGGTTATGTCCTGACCTGAAGCGCCAGCATCCCATATGGGCACCTAGGTCTAGTCCCTGCTGCTCCACTTCCAATCCAGCTCTCTGCTGTGGCCTGAGATAGCAGTAGAAGATGGCCCAAGTCCTTGGGCCCCTGCACCCACGTGGGAGACTCAGAAGAAGCTCCTGGCTCCTGGCTTTGGATTGGCTAGCTCTGGAAGTTACAGCCAATTGGAGAGTGAACCAGCAGATGGAAGACCTCTCTCTCTGTCTCTACCTCTTTTTGCAACTCTTTCAAATAAATATTTTTTATTTTTCAAATAAAAAACAAGGAAGCAACCAAGATGCCCTTAAAAAGGTGAATGAATAAACTGTCATATCCAGTCAGTGGGATGTTATTTACAGGTAATAAAAATGATATTTAACCCATTAAGATGCATAGAGAAGTGTTAAATGCATAATTGTTTAGCTTCAGGATACAAAAACTTTTCTTAAAAAGACTGTATGTTGTATGATTCCTACCATTTGAGATTCTGAGAAAGGTGAAACTACAGAGATAGTCAAATATCACTGATTGTGAGAATGGGAGGTTGATGGTAAAGTTGGAGATGGAGGAATAGTTAGACCACAGTGATTTTCAGGGTCATACAATTATTTTTTACTATAGTTGAAGATATGAGTTATACAACTCTACAAAAAGATAGTGAAACTTAATGTTTATACTTTAATAAATATTAATGCTTCCATATTTGTTTATTAATTGTTGCAAATGCACCACAGGAAGGCAAAATGTAAATATAATGGGAACTATTAAGTTGGGAACAGGAAATATATCAGAACTTTGTATAATCTGCCCAATGTAATGGAAATAAAAAACTTCTCCAAAAAGCTAAAGTATACTGTTTTTTTTTAAAATAAATAACTATTATTCTAACAAAATATGCACATGACTATCCTTTTGAAAGCTAGAATATGCTGTTATAAATGCATGGATAAATATATTGTGACTATGTGAAAAAGAACCAGATGAGTAAAAGTAATTTTGACAAAGAGGAAGGTTGTAGCAATATATCCAATATCAAAAGTGAATATATAGTGCAATTAACATCATTCCCATGTTGTTTTAAGAAGTGTTACACAGAAAGATAATGGAACAAAGTACTAAAAATGAACCAAAGTAATTATGTCCACTGATATTTTACAAATGTGCAAAAGAAATTAACTGTAGATAATATAGAATTTTAAATTGAATATCCATAGCAAAACACAAACAAAAAACTACTCAGGTATGTTTTATTTCTTTTAAAATATCTTCTACAAATTAAGATATAGAGACTAGATTTCATGAATTTCACCAAGAAGTTCCAAGAATACAATCTTACTTTCTTCCTCCATCCCTCCTCTTTCCTTCCTTAATTATTTTTTGTCTTAAATTTTGAGATAATATACTTTCAATTTATTTATAACCACAGGTTCAGTGCTCCTCTGAACAAAGAGCTGTACAAGTAAAAAGCATTTAGTCCACTGTTCTGAAGAAATAGACAAGGGAATGTTTTGTTTCTTATTTGCCTCTTTGTAATTGACATAAGGAAATGAAAAATAAAAATAAATGTAAGAAAACCATAAATACATTTAAGCTATTTAAAGAAGGCTCATTGACTAAACTTGCTAATGAAATTCACATTGTGTAAACTACTCTGATATGTAACTATTCAGGCATACTTGATATATAAAAACAGTGATTCAATATATATCCTGGATTTAAAACACTAATGAATCAAGCATTGCACTTGTAATTTTACTTAATTTAATGTTATTGATCTTTTAGAGCTCAATACATTTCTGAATAATTATCTCTAACTACACACACACCAATGACATGGATAACAGACTTAAGGAAAATTCAACTCTACTGTTTCATGGTAAATTTAATATCAGAGAAAGCTCCATGGAGGCAAATCAAGTCAAACGTGATATAACTCATGCTAATGTACATAGGTGGAAGATAAAATTAAAGTATATAGCACAGGAAGGATTGGTAGAGATTCAATTTTAGATGAAGGATAGTCAAGGTAATGTATTATAAGTCAGTATGTGCTTTGCATTAGAAGCTAAAATTCTAAGATGGGATTTTTTTTAACTTATTTAATGAATATAAATTTCCAAAGTACAGCTTATGGGTTACAATGGCTTTCCCTCCCCCCATAACTTCGCTCCCACCCGCAACCCTCCCCTCTCCCACCCCCTCTCCCTTTACACTCACATCAAGATTCATTTTCAATTCTCTTTATATACAGAAGATTGGTTTAGTATATATTAAGTAAAGATTTCAACAGTTTGTACCCACACAGAAACACAAAGTGAAAAATATTGTTTGAGTACTAGTTATAGCATTAAATCACAGTGTACAGCACATTAAGGACAGAGATCCTACATGAGGAGTAAGTACACAGTGACTCCTGTTGTTGACTTAACAAATTGACACTCTTGTTTATGGCGTCATTAATCACCCTAGGCTCTTGTCATGAGTTGCCGAGGCTATCGAAGCCTTTTGAGTTCGCCAACTCTGATCTTGTTTAGACAAGGTCATAGTCAAAGTGGAGGTTCTCTTCTCCCTTCAGAGAAGGGTACATCTTTCTTTGATGACCTGTTCTTTCCACTGGGATCGCACTCACAGAGATCTTTCATTTAGGTCATTTTTTTTTTCCAGAGTGTCTTGGCTTTCCATGCCTGAAATACTCTCATGGGCTTTTCAGCTGGATCTGCATGCCTTAAGCGCTGATTCTGAGGCCAGAGTTGTTTAGGACATCTGCCATTCTATGAGTCTGCTGTGTCTCCCGCTTCCCATGTTGGATCATTCTCTCCCTTTTTTATTCTATTGGTTAGTATTTTCAGACACTAGTCTTGTTTATGTGATCCTTTGACTCTTAGTCCTATCATTGTGATCAATTGTGAATAGAAATTGATCACTTGGACTAGTGAGATGGCATTGGTACATGCATGGGATTGAATTGGAATCCACTTGAATGTTTCTAACTCTACCATTTGGGCAAGTCCAATTGAGCATGTCCCAAATTGTACATCTCCTCCCTCTCTTATTCCCACTCTTACATTTAACAGGGATCACTTTTCAGTTAAATTTGAACACTTAAGAATAACTGTGTATTAATTACAAAATTCAACCAATAGTATTAAGTAGAACAACCAAAAAAATGCTAAAAGTGTTAAAGTATTAGGTTGTTCATCAATAGTCAGGGCAAGGGCTGATCAAGTCACTGTTTCTCATAGTGTCCATTTCACTTTAACAAGTTTCCTTTTTAGTGCTTCGTTAGTTCTCCCAGATCACGGAGAACATATGATATTTGTCCCTTTGAGACTGGCTTATTTCACTCAGCTTGGTGTTTTCCAAATTCCTCCATTTTGTTGCAAATGACCGGATTTCATTGATTTTTTACTGCTGTATAGTGTTCTATAGAGTACATATCCCATAATTCCTTTATCCAGTCTACTGTTGATGGGCATTTAGGTTGATTTCAGGTCTTAGCTATTGTGAACTGAGCTACAATAAACATTAAGGTACAGAAAGCTTTTTGATTGGCAATTTCCTTTGGATAAATTCCAAGGAGTGGGATGGCTGGGTTGTATGGTAGGGTTATATTCAGGTTTCTGAAGAATCTACAGACTGACTTCCATAGTGGCTTTACCAGTTTGCAATCCCACCAACAGTGGGTTAGTGTCCCTTTTTCCCCACATCTTCACCAGCATCTGTTGTTGGTAGATTTCTGTATGCGAGCCATTCTAACTGGGGTGAGGTAAAACCTCGTTGTGATTTTGATTTGAATTTCCCTGATTGCTAGTGATCTTGAACACTTTTTCATGTGCCTGTTGGCCATTTGTATTTCCTCTTTTGAAAAATGTCTCTTGAGGTCCTTGGCCCCTCTCTGTCTATTTTTTCCCATTCTATCAATTGCCTCTTCACTTGCCTGACAGTTTCTTTTGCAGTACAGAAACTTCTCAATTTGATGTAATCCCAATTGTTTTTTTTTATATATATAAAGCTTTTATTTAAAGAATATAAATTTCCAAAGAACAGCTTATGGATCACAATGGCTCCCCCCCCACAACCTCCCTCCCTCCCCCCTACCCTCCCCTCTCCCGCTCCCTCCCGCCCTCCGCCCACATCAAGATTCATTTTCAATTCTCTTTATACACAGAAGATCAATTTAGTACATATTACATAAAGATTTCAACGGTTTGCCCTCGCATACAGACACAAAATGATAATACTGTTGGAGTGCTAGTTATAGTATTAATTCACAATGTACAGCACATTAAGGACAGAGATCCTACATGATTTTTTTTTAAAAAAAATTGATTAATTGTCTATGCAATTTCCAGTTTAACACCAAGATTTTTTTAATCATTTGCAATTATCTTTATATAAAGAAGATCGATTCAATATATACTATCTAAAGATTTCACCAGTTTGCACCCACTCAGAAACACAAAGTGCAAAAATACTGTTTCAGTACTAGTAATAGCATTATTTCACATTGGATAACACATTAAGGACAGATCCCTCATGAGACGTAAGTACACAGTGACTCCTGATGTTGATTTAACAATTTGACACTCTTGTTTATGGCGTCAGTTATCTCCCTGGGCTCTGGTCATGAGTTGCTGAGGCTGTGGAAGCCTTTAGGGTTCGCCGACTTCGATCTTATTCCGACAGGGTCATAGTCAAAGTGAAAGTTCTCTCCTCCCTTCAGAGAAAGGTACCTCCTTCTTTGATGGCCCCGTTCTTTCCACTGGGATCTCACTAGCAGAGATCTTTCATTTAGGTCTTCTGTTTTTTCCAGAGTGTCTTGGCTTTCCATGCCTAAACTATTCTCATGGGCTCTTCAGCCAGATCCGAATGCCTTAAGGGCTGATTCTGAGGCCAGAGTGCTATTTAGGACATCTGCCATTCTATGAGTCTGCTGTGTATCCTGCTTCCCATGTTGGATCATTCTCTCCCTTTTTCATTCTATCAGTTAGTATTAGCACACACTAGTCTTGCTTGTGCGATCCCTTTGACTCTTAGACCTATCAGTGTGATCAATTGTGAGCTGAAATTGATCACTTGGACTAATGAGATGGCCTTGGTACATGCCACCTTGATGGGATTGTATTGGAATCCCCTGGTACAATTCTAACTCCATCATTTGGGGCCGTTCTGATTGAGCATGTCCCAAATTTTACATCTCCTCCCTCTCTTATTCCCACTCTTATATTTCACAGGGATCACTTTTCAGTTAAAATTTGAACACCTAAGAATAATTGTGTGTTAATTACAGAGTTCAACCACTAGTACTAGGATAAAAAAAAAAATACTACCATGGATAAAGTATTACATTATACAACAACAGTCAGCACAAGAGCTGATTGAGTCACTGTTTCTCATAGTGTCCATTTCACTTCTACAGGTTTCCCCTTTGGTGCTCAGTTAGTCATCGCCAATCAAGGGAAACAAATGATATTTGTCTCTTTGGGACTGACTTAATTCACTCAGCAGGATGTTTTCCAGATTCCTCCATTTTGTTGCAAGTGACCGGATTTCATTGTTTTTGACTGCTGTATAGTATTCTGTAGAGTACATGTCCCATAATTTCCTAATCCAGTCTACTGTTGATGGGCATTTGGGTTGGTTCCAAGTCTTAGCTATTGTGAATTGAGCCGCAATAAACATTACTGTGCAGACGGCTTTTTTTGTTTGCCCATTTAATTTCCTTTGGGTAAATTCCAAGGAGTGGGATGGCTGGGTTGAATGGTAGGGTTATATTCAGGTTTCTGAGGAATCTCCAGACTGACTTCCATAGTGGCTTCACCAGTTTGCATTCCCACCAACAGTGGATTAGTGTCCCTTTTTCCCCACATCCTCTCCAGCATCTATTGTTGGTGGATTTCTGAATGTGAGCCATTCTCACCGGGGTGAGGTGAAACCTCATTGTGGTTTTGATTTGCATTTCCCTGATTGCTAGGGATCTTGAACATTTTTTCATGTGCCTGTTGGCCATTTGGATTTCCTCTTTTGAAAAATGTCTGTTGAGGTCCTTGGCCCATCTCTTAAGTGGGTTGTTTGTTTTGATGTTGTGGAGTTTCTTAATTTCTTTGTAGATTCTGGTTATCAACCCTTTATCTGTTGCATAGTTTGGAAATATATTTTCCCATTCTGTCAGTTTCCTATTCACTTTCCTGACTGTTTCTTTTGCAGTACAGAAACTTTTCAATTTGATGCAATCCCAGTAGTTAATTTTGGTTTTCAGTGCCTGTGCTTTTGGGGTCTTTTCCAAGAAGTCTTTGCCAGTACCTATGTCTTGCAGGGTTTCTCCTATGCTCTCTAGTAATTTGATGGTGTTGGGTCGTAGGTTTAAATTTTTAATCCATGTTGAATGAATTTTTGTGTAAGGAAAAGGTAGGGGTCTTGCTTCATGGTTCTGCATGTGGAAATCCAGTTTTCCCAGCACCATTTATTAAACAGACTGACCTTACTCCAGGGACTGGTTTTGGATCGTTGATCAAATATAAGTTGGCTGTAGGTGTTTGGACTGATTTCTGGAGTTTCTATTCTGTTCCATTGGTCTATCCATCTGTTTCTGTACCAGTACCATGCTGTTTTGATAACAACTGCCCTGTAGTATGTCCTGAAATCTGGTATTGTGATGCCTCCGGCTTTGTTTTTGTTGTACAAGATTGCTTTAGCTATTTGAGGTCTCCTGTGTCTCCATATGAATTTCAGCATCATTTTTTCCAGATCTGAGAAGAATGTCCTCGGTATCTTGATTGGTATTGCATTGAATCTGTAAATTGCTTTTGGGAGAATGGACATTTTGATGATATTGATTCTTCCAATCCATGAGCATGGGAGATTTCTCCATTTTTTGGTATCCTCTTCTATTTCTTTCTTTAAGGTTTTGTAATTTTCATTGTAGAGATCTTTAATGTCCTTAGTTAAATTTATTCCAAGGTATTTGATTGTTTTTGTAGCTATTGTGAATGGGATGGATCTTAGCAGTTCTTCCTCAGCCGTGGCATTGCCTGTGTATACAAAGGCTGTTGATTTTTGTGCATTGATTTTATATCCTGCTACTTTGCCAAACTCTTCTATGAGTTCCAATAGTCTCTTAGTAGAGTTCTTTGGGTCCCCTAAATAAAGAATCATGTTGTCTGCAAAGAGGGATAGTTTGAGTTCTTCCTTCCCAACTTGTATCCCTTTAATTTCTTTTTCTTGCCTAATAGCTCTGGCTAAGACTTCCAGCACTATATTGAATAGCAGTGGTGAGAGTGGGCATCCCTGTCTGATATCAGATCTCAGTGGAAATGCTTCCAACTTTTCCCCATTCAATAGGATATTGGCCGTGGGTTTTTCATAAATTGCTTTGATTGTATTGAGGAATGTGCCTTCTATACCCAGTTTGCTTAGGGTTTTCATCATGAAAGGGTGTTGAATTTTATCGAATGCTTTCTCTGCGTCTAGTGAGATAATCATATGGTTTTTCTTCTGCAGTCTGTTAATGTGGTGTATCACGTTGATTGTTTTGCGAATATTGAACCATCCCTGCATACCAGGGATGAATCCCACTTGGTCTGGGTGGATGATCTTTCTGATGTGTTGTTGCAGTCTATTGGCCAGAATTTTGTTGAGGATTTTTGCATCTATGTTCATGAGGGATATTGGTCTGTAATTCTCTTTCAATGCTGCATCTTTTTCTGGCTTAGGAATTAAGGTGATGCTGGCTTCATAGAAAGAATTTGGGAGAATTCCCTCTTTTTCGATTGTTCTGAAAAGTTTGAGAAGAATTGGGGTTAGTTCTTCTTTAAATGTCTGGTAGAATTCAGCAGTGAATCCATCTGGTCCTGGGCTTTTCTTTGTTGGGAGGGCCTTTATTACTGATTCAATTTCTGACTCACTTATGGGTCTGTTTAGGTTTTCTATGTCTTCCTGGTTCAATTTAGGTAGGTTGCATGTGTCCAGGAATCTATCCATTTCTGATAGGTTTCCCTGTTTACTGGCATACAGGTCCTTGTAGTAATTTCTGATGATTCTTTTGATTTGTGTGGTGTCTGTTGTTATATTTCCTTTTTCATCTCTGATTTTACTGATTTGGGTCTTTTCTTTTCTTTTTTTAGTTAGTTGGGCCAATGGGGTGTCAATCTTGTTTATTTTTTCAAAAAACCAGCTCCTCGTTTGGCTGATTTTTTGTAATGTTTTTTGGATTCAATCCTGTTGATTTCTTCTCTGATTTTGATTATTTCTCTTTTTCTACTAGATTTGGGTCTAGTTTGCTGCAAATTTTCTAGATCCTTGAGATGCATTGAAAGCTCATCTATTTGGTGCCTTTCCAGTTTCTTGATGTAGGCACCTATTGATATAAACTTTCCTCTTAACACTGCTTTTGCTGTATCCCATAAGTTTTGGTATGTTGTGCTGTTATCCTCATTTACTTCCAGAAAATTTTTGATTTCTCTTTTGATTTCTTCAGTGACCCATTGTTCATTCAGGAGCATGTTGTTCAATCTCCATGTGTTTGCATATGCTCTAGGGATTCCTGAGTTGCTAATTTCCAACTTCAATCCCTTATGGTCTGAGAAGTTGCATCGTATGATTCTAATTCTTTTGAATTTGCTGAGACTTGCTTTATGGCCTAATATGTGATCAATCCTAGAGTAGGTTCCATGTACTGCTGAGAAGAATGTGAATGCTTTACGTGTAGGATGAAAAGTTCTGTAGATATCTGTTAGATCCATTTGGGCTATAGTGTTGTTTAAATCTACTGTCTCCTTGTTGATCTTCTGTTCTGTCGATCTGTCAATATCTGTGAGTGGAGTATTGAAGTCCCCCAGTACTATTGTGTTGGGGTCTAAGTCTCCCTTTAAGTTTCTTAACAAATTTTTTAAATAAATCTGTGGCCTGTAATTAGGTGCATATACATTGAGAATTGTTATATCTTCCTGTAGTATTGATCCCTTAATCATTATATAGTGCCCCTCTTTGTCTCTCTTAACAGTTTTTGTGTTAAAGTTTATGTAGGCCGATATTAAGATGGTTACACCCGCTCTTTTTTCATTTCTGTTGGCATGGTATATCTTGTTCCATCCTTTTATTTTCAGTCTGTATGGATCTTCGTTGGAAAGATGTGTTTCTTGTAGGCAGCAAATAGATGGTTTTTGTTCCTTAACCCAGTCAGCCAATCTCTGTCTTTTAACAGGACAGTTTAGACCTTTAACGTTCAATGTGACTATTGATAAGTGGTAAGTTTGCCCTGCCATTTGCCAGATATTTTCTAATGTATGCTTTGAATTCCCTGTGATCTTTTGCCGTGAGGTTCCCTTCATTTACCTTCTTTCATGTTGATGGTCGTGTTTCTGTGTTTCTGTGTGTAACACGTCTTTAAGTATCTTTTGCAGGGCTGGACGAGTGGCAACAAATTCTTTCAATTTTTGTTTGTTATGAAAGGTCTTTATTTCGCCTTCATTCACAAATGAGAGCTTTGCAGGGTATAATATTCTGGGCTGGCAGTTTTTCCCTCTAAGTACCTGGGCTATGTCTCGCCATTCCCTTCTAGCTTGTAGGGTTTCTGTTGAGAAGTCAGCTGTGAGTCTAATTGGAGATCCTCTGAGAGTAATCTGACGTTTCTCTCTTGCACATTTTAGGATCTTTTCTTTTTGCTTCACTGTGGTGAGTTTAATTACAATATGTCGTGCAGAGGATCTCTTTTGGTCATGTTTATTAGGGGTTCTATGAGCTTCCTGGATTAGGATTTCTCTGTCTTTCTCCAAGCCTGGAAAATTTTCTGCTAGTATCTCCCTAAAAAGGCCTTCTAATCCTTTCTCCCTCTCCATACCTTCAGGAACACCTAGAACCCGAATGTTGGGTTTTTTAATAGTATCCTGTAAATTCCCGACGATATCTTTTAGTTTTCTAATTTCCTCTTCTTGTCTTTGGTTTGACTGTTTCCTCTCCTGTTCACAGTCTTCTAGGTCCGATATTCTCTCCTCTGCTTCACCCATTCTCGTTTTAAGGCCCTCAAGATTGCTTGTCACTTGATCTATTGAGTTCTTCAATTCATTAAGATTTTTTGTCACTCTCGTAGCTTCTTGTTCTACTAGTTGTTTCATTTCGTTTTGATTTCTCCGTAGTGCTTCATTCTCGCGAGAGAGATTTTCTATCTTATCCATTAAAGATTTCTGTAGTTCAAGAATTTGTTTTTGAGAACTTCTTAATGTTCTTATCAATTCTTTGAGATCTGCTTCTTGCATTTCTTCTATCTCATTATCTTCACAATCCTGACTTGGGGTGTCTTTTCCGTTTGGGGTCATCATAGCGTCTTCCTTGATCTTGCTCCCTCGGAATCTGTTTTTGTTTGGCATTTTTTTTTTCCCCCCACACTCTTTCTCTGGGTTGTCAAGGTAACGGAGTTTGTGTGCGCGGTGTGTTCCCAGTTTTTGGATCCCCTTCAGGTTTCTACAGCCTCGGGTTTTTGGTTCCGTCTGCCTCAGTGATGGGCGGGCGCACCTTGTCCCACTGCGTTTAATTAAATTCGACTTCGTAGGGTGGGCGGTGAGAGGGGCTAGTGTCCGTGCGGGCTCGCCTCAACTGTGCTGTTTCCCCCGTGGAGGTCTGCTTCCCCCCGCCAGTGTCTCGGGATCCCTGTATCGGCTCCCGTTCACGCGCGCAGATCCTGCGGCGATTGTGTTCCACCCGGCTCCAGTCTCAGCCGGCGGGCGGGCGCCGTGCCACTGCGTTTAATCTAGCTGGACTTAGCAGGGTGGGTGACGAGAGAGGCTAGTGTCCATGTGGGCTCGCCTCAATTGTGCTGTTTCCCTGGGGTCTGCTTCCCCCCGCCAGTGTCTCGGGATCCCTGTATCGGCTCCCGTTTAAGCGCTCAATTCCAATGGCGACTGTGTTCCGTCCAGTTCCCGTCCCTCCCGGCAGCTCCCGTGCCACTATAGCACGATTTGCCGTTCGCAATCTTACTTTTCCCTAGGTCCTCTGCGTCTCATTCACTGGGTCCGGAAGAATTTCCACTGCATTTTTTTCCCTGAAATTTTTCCTGAGGCTACAGTAACTCTGTTTTTATTAAACTATCTTTTTGCGGACTGCTAGTGCGCGTCCTCACTATTCCTCCATCTTGGCTCCGCCCCCGTAATCCCAATTGTTAATTTTGGCTTTGACTGCCTTTGCCTCTGGAGTCTTTTCCAAGAAGTCTTTGTCGACACCAATATCTTGCAGAGTTTCTCCAATGTTCTCTAATAATTTGATGGTGTCAGGTCATAGATTTAAGTCTAAGGTGTAAGGTAGGGGTCTTGCTTCATGATTCTGCACATGGAAATCCAGTTTTCTCAGCACCATTTATTGAATAGACTGTCCTTGCTCAAGGAATTGGTTTTGGGTCCTTGATCAATTATAAGTTGGCTGTAGATGTTTGGATTGATTTCAGGTGTTTCAATTCTGTTCCATTGGTCTATCCATCTGTTTCTCCACCAGTACCATGCTGTTTTGATAACAACTGCCCTGTAGCATGTCCTGAAATCTGGTATTGTGATGCCTCTGCCTCTGTTTTTGTTGTACAAAATTGCTTTAGCCATTCGAGGTCTCCTGCATCTCCATATGAATTTCAGCATCATTTTTCTAGATCTGAGAAGAATGTCTTTGGTATTTTGATTGACATCGCATTGAATCTATAATTTGCTTTTGGAAGAATGGACATTTTGATGATGTTGATTCTTCCAATCCATGAGCATGGAAGATTTTTCCATTTTTTGGTAACCTCTTCTATTTCTTTCTTTAAGGTTTTGAAATTCTCATTGTAGAGATCTTTAACGTCCTTGGTTAAGTTTATTCCAAGGTATTTGATTGTTTTTGTAGCTATTGTGAATGGGATGGATCTTAGCAGTTCTTTCTCAGCCCATGGCATTGCCTGTGTATACAAAGGCTGTTGATTTTTGTGCATTGATTTTATATCCTGCTACTTTGCCAAACTCTTCTATGAGTTCCAATAGTCTCTTAGTAGAGTTCTTTGGATCCCCTAAATAAAGAATCATATTGTCTACAAAGAGGGATATAGTTTCAGTTCTTCCTTCCCGATTTGTATCCCTTTAATTTCTTTTTCTTGTCTAATGGTTCTGCCTAAAACTTTCAGTACTATGTTGATTAGCAGTGGTGAGAGTGGGCATCTCTGTCTGATATCAGATCTTAGTGGAAATGCTTCCAACCTTTCCCCATTCAATAGGATGCTAGCCGTGGGCTTTTTCATAAATTGCTTTGATTGTATTGAGGAATTTTCCTTCCATACCCAATTTTCCCAGAGTCTTCATCATGAAACGGTGTTGAATTTTATAGAATGCTTTCTCTGCATCTGTTGAGATAATTATGGTTTTTCTTCTGCACTCTGTTAATGTGGTGTATCACATTGATTGATATGTGAACACTGAACCATCCCTGCATACCAGGGATAAATCCCACTTGGTCTGTGTGGATGATTTTTCTTATGTGCTGTTGTATTCTATTGGCAAGAATTTTATTGAGGATTTTTGCGTCTATGTCCATCAGGGATATTGGTCTGTAATTTTCTTTCAATGCTGCATCTCTCTCTGGCTTAGGGATTAAGGTGATGCTGGCTTCATAAAAGAATTTGGGAGGATTCCAAGATGGGATAATTTCAAAAATAAAGTCTGATATGGTAAAAATTATATTTTAAAGATTTAATGAAAGAAATCAAAGATAAAAGACACAGGTTTTAAAAACTAATACATGATCCATAAATTAGCAGCATAATAGACTTCTTGATAATTAAATCATTGAACCTGATATAAAAGCCTAAAATAATTACATTGATTTCAGAAGATAAACGAGAGATTTAAGTTGTTAAATTGACAATTTGATTTATCTATACAACACAGAACATAAAACTTGTATGCATTTGAGAATTCTGAAGTATAAAACACTAATGGAACAGCAAAAATTACAATATGTTAAATAATGTTTTCTGTCATTTTTAAATATGGTGTAATTTTTTTCTATGTTCTTTCGCCAATAAATTACTTATATTTTATTCATAATTTTAAAAATTATTTTAGGAGTTATATATGTGTTAAATATTACTATAGCTAAATGTGCTCAATGTATTTGCTTTAGATATTTTAACATGGGTTTAATATAATTTTATTTGTTCACAATTTTATCACAAAATTTAAACCTTATTTAAATCCCTTATGATTCAAAAATGATAAATATATTCTATGCCATTCTTTTCCTAATTTTTTAAAGTTTGCATTTCAGTTTTAAACTTTCAATTTTCCTAAACTCATTTCTCTATGTGATGAGAGAAAAAAAATTGCAAGAGAAAAGTAATGCCCTAGGTTTTTGATTATTCTGTGACTATTAGGTTATTCTTTGAAGATAACTGCCTCATCAATGGAATAATGCCTGCTTATTCCTTTCTTTAAGTTCTCATGGTTTTGCTACATTTTAATGTTACAATGAAGTATTTAGAATCCCTACTCAATAAAGAATGAAGTTGAAAAAAGCTGGGGTGTGTTACTGTGCTCTTGATTTTTATAAAGAATGTTTCTGACATTCTAGCATTAAATATGATAATTACACTAGGCTTGAAGTAGGGGTCCATTATTCAGTATAGAAAAATTCTCTTCTACTTTTGGTTTATTAAGAGCTTTTATGATTAATCAGCATTACACTTTATTGAATGTACTTTCTGATTCTAATGAAAAGATTAAATAGTGTTTCAACTTAATCTTTTAACATAGTATAATTATATAATAGCTTTGCTAATAGTAAACTAACAGGGCCAGTGCTGTGGCATAGCATGTGAAGCCACTGCCTGCAGTGCTGGCATATCATATGGGCACCAGTTCAAGTCCCGGCTGCTCCATTTCCGATTCAGCTCTCTGGTATGGCCTGAGAATGCAGTAGAAGATGGCCCAAGTCCTTGGGCCCATGCAACCACGTGGGAGACCCAGAAGAAGCTCCTGGCTCCTGGCTTCGGATTGGCTAGCTCTGGAAGTTGCAGCCAATTGGAGAATGCACCAGCGAATGGAAGATCTCTCTCTCTCTCTGCCTCTCCTTCTCTCTCTGTGTAACTCTGACTTTCAAATAAATGAAAAAATCTTAAAAAAAATAAACTAATGTCCATGCCCAAGATAAATTTAATTTAATTTATCACTATATTCTGCAGTTTTAATATAATTTATTTATTTATATGTTTATTTTAAAGGCAGAGCAATGGAGAGAGAAAAAGGGGTAGGGAGGGAGAGAGAGACCAAAAAAAAAAAAAAAAAGACAAAGAAAGAAAGAGAAAGAGAAAAAGAAAGAGGAAAATATCTTCTATCCACTGATTCACTCCCCAGATGGCTAAAGCAGCCAGTGCTGGGCGAGTCTGAAGCCGGAATGTTGGAATTCGAGCTGGGTGTCCCACTTGGGTGTCTGGAGCACAAGCAACTGGGCCATCAAACACTGGCTCCCCAGGTACGTTATCAAGAAGCTAGACTGGAAGCAGAGCAGCTGGGGCTCAAATTAATGCTAAGATATGGGACATTGACATTGCAGACAGTGTATCTACCTACTGTGCCACAATGATGGTCTCTATGTACTGCAGATTTAAAGGTGCTATGCAATTTGGCAAAGCTATCTTACAGAATGTTTTTACATATTTTCATATGTTAGTTTGAACTATAATTTTATTTTTTGTATAATCCTTGAATGAGACTTAAAAACAAAATAGGTCCCTTCTGGCAAGCTCATCAAAGCATGCGGATTCATTAGATGAACTTGAAAGTCCTTATACATGGACAGCAACCATAGTAACAAAAACAGCAACGAGAATCCAAAGTTAGCTCAAGTTCATGGTGATTGGCTCCTTTCCCCATACTAATTGCCTAAAATGACATGTGTCTATTTCCAGGAATAAATAATATTTGTTTCAGTTTTTCATGTACTATACGGGTTGTATATTAAACAATAAAAATGTGTGATGCATGTAAAAATGGAAGAAAATCATTTTGATTATGAGGAGACAAAGTCAAATCAGAGATCACTTAGAGTTTAGAACTACTGAGCACAAACACTAAAACACTTACAATTAAACTTGTAAGGATAAAAAAAAGGTTCATCGCTGAATGGGTGAGAAATTTCAGCTGAGTGATATAGTCTGTAAGATAAGGCTGAATTAAAGTGCTAGGAAAAATTATTTCAAAATTCATTCTTTCGATAGGTTTAATGGTAGCTGTGATACAGTTCAGTAAAGGGTTGGTGAACTTGAAGTTAGCTTAATGTAAAGGACTCAAAATTAGATACAAAATAAAAATAGAATGTCCAGAAACTATGGGAAAATGTCAAACTCTACAAATTACGTCATTAACATTCTAGGAAGAGAAGATTAAGAAGACAAAAGAGATGATATGCTTGAGAATAAGAAGTTTCATTTTCATATATGTATATGCATATATGTATATTAGATACATATATAAATATCTATAGATCTAGATATATATATATCTAGATCTGTATATATATATATATCTAGATCTATAGATATACAGATCTAGATATATATAGACACTCCGCTTTCAAAAACATAGTATGCATTTAATATACATATACATATATACATATACATAATATACATATATAATGTCTACATAGGAAGAGGATATGGAAAAATGTTACAAATTGTTAAATCTACATGTCCTCATTGAACTCTTTATACTTTTCTGTATTATTTTAAAAATTTTAATAAAGAAGGCAATATATATAATATATAGATATACAGATTTATATAGACAGATATAGATATATATAGATATACATATACATATATACAGATATAGATATACATATATACATATATATATATAAATATATAGATATACAGATATATATATAGACATTCCTGCTTTCATAAGCTAAATACATATATGATACAAAATTTCCATGACAGATAAATAGCATATACAATATACACACATGAATTATACCATATATCACTTTGGAAAACTAAAAGAGAAAATTTTTTTAAAGATTTATGTATTTATTTGAAAGTCAGAGTTACACACAGAGAGAAGGAGAGATAGACAGAATTCTTCCATCTGATGGTTCACTCCCCAAATGGCTGCAATGGCCAGAGTTGTGCTGATCCGAAGCCAGGAGGCAGGAGCTTCTTCCGGGTCTCCCACGTGGTGCAGGGGCCCAAAGACTTCAACCATCTTCCACTACTTTTCTAGGCCAGAGTAGAGAGCTGGATCAGATGTGGAGCATCCAGGACTCAAACCGGCGCCCATTTGGGATGCTGGCACTGCAGGCTTCAGCTTTACCCACTACACCACAGCACAGCCCCAAGAGAAATTCTTAAAGACATCTTGGAAAAAATGGCACATGACTTTAATAGGAAAAATATGAGAGTTATTGAGTTTGTTGCATATAGTGCAAGCAAGAAAAAATTGGGTGACGTGGGTGATTTTTAAAGTATTGGAAGAAGAAATTTTCATATCAGAATTATATACCTAGCAAGATACTATCATATAAAATAAAGCATATTGAAATTAGGCTCAAATCATTCACAGGAGGAACAGGAAATATATTAGGCTACCCCAAAAAGCGCAAGGAAAATTAAATTATAAACTTATTTTGCTGAAAAAATTGAAATTCATGCACTTCTTTTTCATATGTGCATTTATCACAGACATTTGTACATGGATTTCAAAATGTTTTAAATCAAACACACCACTAGTTTTTGAAGAACTGTCTTATTTCTGGGTTGTTAAATCTATTATCTGTGACAATTCTGGATCAGTTTTTGCTGATTGATCATTCTCATCATAGTATCTCTTAGGAAGATCTGTACTTATTAGTCAGTCATAATTAAAGGATGAATATTGCTTGAACTAGACAGTTTCTATTTTTATTTTTAAAATGTGACAAACCATTTGTTCAGTTAAATTTAATTTGTCATCTAATTGAAAGCAAAAATGAAGCTATTCATGTTATTTTATTAAAGTACAATCATATTAATTAGTCATCTATTCCCATATCCTACACTTGTTTGTTTAGGTAAAATTTTTATTTTCTACAATTGGAAATGATAGATACAGAAACATTATACAGCATTAAGCAAAACGAGTTAAATATTGTTTAATGATAAACCATAGATCTATGAAAAAATGAGGACCACATTATTTAAGAAAATGTTCACATTTTTGCTGTTAAAAGTTGCCATTAATGAATTCTTTGTTTATGACTAAGTGGCTCTGTGAATTTGGCACAATTTTCCATGCTCTGAAGTTTGTTTTGACATCTGTAAAGGGATGGTAGCACTAAATGCCACATCAATATAAAGCATAATATCTGGGAATGAATAGCCAATTAATTAATGGCAATTATTTTCCTCTATTAGTACTTTGTCTACTGGGAACTACTTTCCTTACCTTTATTCTCCAATTCATGCAATGAAATGCAGTTTGATAATAATCATATACTAAGCTTTCATAGCTTTAGCAATACAGCTAAATTACGAGAGACTCTGTAACACAAACAACAAAAATGCAGAAGTTCACTAAATAGGAAAGCAGGTGTAATCCCCATATTATTCTTGTATTAATGAAATTCATTCTGATTTAGAATCATTCTACTCAAGACTCTTTGTGTACTGTGTAATGAATATATAAGCAATTAAAGTTTAGCAATTAAGGTTAAGAATACCAAAGGATATTTTTCTTTTCTTCTTTTTCTTTTTTCAGAGGGAAACTTTCATATTTAACCCAAAGACTAAACTAAACTCATGGGGATGGACTTTCAAAATATTACTTTCAGCAGTTCTTATACAGCATGCATTATGGAATAAAGAAACAGAAACAGAACTTCATATCTCCAGTTCTGTCTTAGGGGACAAAAAAGAGAGTGTTAATAAAATGAGCTGGGAATGATTGCTTTTTGAGCATGAAAATGAGCTATTCAAAGAAATATGCTATTCTCATCTTCATGAAACTATCTTAACTGGAAAATCTTGTTAAATATTGAAAGTTTAAAATATCTCAAGTCATTTACAATGCAGTGTTAAAAGCTTGTGCATTTACATTAGCAGCTATTAGAATAAAAGTGACAGTGTATAGATAGCATATTGAGTAGCTGAACCATTTCAATATATCCCAACAGGTCTGTTTCCTAAATATATGATCTTTTATGGAATTCATAAAATATTTGATAAAATTAGTCAATACTCTGGGTTTCCACCAAGATTCCTATCTTCATTTCTATAAATTTGATTCCTAAAATTTAAGCTCCATTAAGGGTTTCAGAGTTAAAAGAATCATCACAACAGATCCTAAAGTGAGAGGATTTAAATACTATTTTTCTCTAACATATTCTGAAAATGTGCATTAGCATGGTTAGTCTTAATGAGACCTGCATCAATTAGAAGGGGATCCATAGTGGAAAAGGTCATTACAAAAGTAGGCGGGTGACCTTTGAACTAACACCTCCAACTCATGCTCCATCATTATAGTAATTGCCGCTTCTGCAGAACTATAAAATTCATTTTTCATGACTCGTGCAATTCAGATACACATAGGAGACTGCTTATTAAACATTTTTCCAATTCAATGAAAGCAATGAGAATTTCTGACATATTTGTTCTTGAAAATGGAGACCACTCTTCTTGAAAAATATCTGACTAGCATAATAAAATATGATCAAAATGCATTTTAAACATAAACACATATATTACAATTGCATAATTAAAATATAAAAATATTAAAATATCAGTGAAAGTCAGTCTATGAGGTTGCTGATTTATCTATCCTATAAACTGAAATATGCCTAAACAAAGCTAGATTCTGATATCCAAAAAATGTGTATGGGAGATATTGCTGTTCAGTGAGTTAAGCTGCCATGTAGGACAACTGCATCTCACCAACTCCTGCTTCTGTGTAAGATCTAGATTCCTTGCAGTGTGCATCTTGAGAGGCAACAGATAGTCACTCAATTACTTGGGTACCTGCCACCTACATTGGAGATCCAGACTGAGTTGCTACCCCCAGACTTCAGCCTGCACAAACCAGCTAATGTAGGAATTTGGGGAGTGAACCAATGGAAGAATGATCTCTTTGTCTGTCTCTCTGCTTTCCAAATAAATAAAAATGAATAAATAAGACAGCCTTAAAATAATAATACCAACTTAAGCCTTTATTTGAAAGAATATTTTAGGTTATATTAAATATATCTATGAGACAGGTAAGAAAATCTCTAAAAAGATGGTAAATGCTTTCAAGGGAAAAAAAGGTACTAATTATAGGAATGTATATGAAGACAAATTCAGAAAATTAAGAAGTGGTAGTGATATTTAAGCAAAGTATTAAACAATAAATAAAATCAGGAGGGAGATTATGCATGTACCACTGAGTATAATGACAGATTATATGACATGCTTGGATATTTACAATTGAAAATTAGAAAATAAGAGTTGAGTTACATAACATCTTAAATGTTAAAGTTGGTGCAAACTAAACAATGAATTTCCCTGAGGAAAACCTTGCAGGAAAGTTCCATAATTAATTCTACTCAATTGCTTTTTGTAGAGTATGGTATAAGAACAGAAAAAAAAAATCAGGAAAACTAGTTATTATAATTATTATAAGGGAATTTAAATTTCTCTTAAGTTCATTTTAGTCGCCTGTTAGGATAAAGGAGCCTTAACCATTAATTCACCAAATTTGTTTTACGATTCATTTTGATGTGATAGTGCTGAGAGCTATCTCATCTCAGTGGCAAGGGTTGGTATAATAACCATCCAGATTCACCAGAGAGAGACCGAGTAGGAAAATACAGTGAGTAAATGATGAGGAATGGCTGGTATGGAAAAAGAATACTGAAGTCTGTTTTCACTTCTTGGATTGAGATCGTTGCAGTCTGTATCTCAGGCAAGGAAATCAGTTGGAAACAATATTTTATTTTTTCTTGAATTATTGTAACTACATTGCAGTAATATTTTAATCAATTTGATTCTACCTAAAATAATCTAAAGGAAAATAATCATTTTGTGCTATCATAAACATTTTTTCTTAAAATATTTGTTTTTTAAAAGTATTTCCGTGAACATTTTTACATGCTCCTCCAACCTTAATTCCAGGATATTTTGTTGTTGTTGTTGCAAAATTCCCACTCTACACAATGATCTTCAGTTGTCTTAACTACCCTATGGCTAAATTCTATTTAGGAGGAATGGAAGGTTATTTGTTATTTTTGTAAATATTACTTTAGGATAAAAATTAAAGTTACAAATTTGTATACTCATGGTAGATAAGTCAAGTTCCAAACAGCATGAAGCATTCCAGAAAGTAATGAATGAAGTTGGAGACAGTATCTTCCTACATATTATACCGCTGCTCCAGCAGGGCTTCTGAAGAACAGTGTTACAGCTCAAAGAACGGCATGGCACAGACTCTCTTAAGAAGAGAGAAAAAGAAGACCCTAGAGAAACCTGAAACCTCTAATAAATAGAACAACAGAAAAAAATAAAATACAGGCCATCTCTGAGCCAGATTAATGCACAATCTCACACTAAAGACACATTTTCCTCAGTTCTCCTTATGTGACAGACCCTGTTCACTTTCAACAAAAACCCAAAGAGTCCTAATAGGTATAAAATGAAACAAACAAGCAAACAAGATTACTGCAAAGATTATGCAGCAACTATAAGAAAGCAGAACCCTAGGCCAGCGCCGTGGCTCAACAGGCTAATCCTCCGCCTTGCGGTGCCAGCACACTGGGTTCCAGTCCCGGTCAGGGCTCTGGATTCTGTCCTGGTTGCCCCTCTTGCAGTCCAGCTCTCTGCTGTGGCCCAGGAGTGCAGTGAGGATGGCCCAAGTGCTTGGGCCCTGCACCCCATGGGAAACCAGGGGAAGCACCTGGCTCCTGCCTTCGGATCAGCGCGGTGCGCCAGCCGCAGCACGATGACCGCGGCGGCCATTGGAGGGTGAACCAACGGCAAAGGAAGACCTTTCTCTCTGTCTCTCTCTCTCTCTCACTGCTGCCTGTCAAAACAACAACAACAACAACAACAACAACAACAAAAAAAAACAAAAAAAAGAAAGCAGAACCCTGAAGTAACACAGATATTGAAATTAGTAGCCTGCATGTGAACTAGCCTTGGTTAGTGTATCTATGTATGTATGTGTGTGTCTGTGTATACACTCTGTATATGTATATATATATATATATATATATAATATATTATAGCAGAGAGATGGACACCAAAACGAAATAAAAATAAGAAGTAACTAAGAGCCGAGACACAAAGCAGCAACATGTTTACTCTGCTCATCAGTATATTTGATTCAGCTTTTGAAAAAATAATGATCTTGAAGCAATGTTAAGGGAAATTTTCAAAATCAAATCTAAAAAAGAAAAAAAAATTAAAAATTAAAAAGAATAGATCAGCCTTATACTAGGACAACTTCAAAATGTTTTGTATATGTGTAAGTGAGATGTTAGAAGGAGAAAAAAAAGAAAACATAAAGAAGAAATGTGTAGTAGGAATAGCTAAAAACTTTTCAAAATTAATACCAGATATCAAATCACCAACCCAGTATGTTTAGAGATCACTACACATTATAAATGGCAGAGAAATATACTGCAATGTTTATTATTATTATTATTATTATTATTATTGAAAATCAAATATAAGGAGAAAGGTTTGGAAGAAGTCAGAAAAAGCAAACATCTTTTCTGTAGGTAAAAAAAAAAAGGATTATAATATACTATCAGAATCCTGCAAGATGAAGAGTGGAGTGAAATATTTAAATGTTGAAATACAAAGTGCCAAGTCTGAATTCTATACCCAATGGAATTATATTCCCAAAAAAGGAGAGATAAAGATTTTCTCAGAAGGAACTAAGGGAATTCATTTTAAGTGAATACATTTGCCCTATAAAAATTGTTACAAGAAGTTCTACAAAGAAGATTGAAGACAGAGATCAGAAAGTCAGACATATATGTAAAATAAGGATACATGAGAAAGAACAAACTGAACTTATTCTGAATTTATGCAAAATATTTTACATTCCTGTAGGAGAGTGTATTGAGAAATATAATCCAGATATAGAAAGAGAGGATTGTGGATGGACAGTGTGTTTCACAATTGTTTACCCCATACTAAATATGGTTAAGACAAAAGAAATGAAGAAGACAAGGTTTGCCCACAGAGAACCCACAGATTAATAGACTCATTGGGAAGTAATTACTAACTAATCACAGTAATAAAAGGAAAGAATACATTAAGATAATTATGAATTTGCTAGAAAAAAATAAGAATGACATTATAACCTTTGGGAAATTTTGCTATATAATTGGTATTCACTTGGGGAATTTTCATTATAATCTTTGAGGTATCTCTAACAATAACATAAATTCATTTTAGAATGAATGAATCTGTTCAGAGTGATCAGGTAAATTTCTTGGGCAAATAGCTAATAATATTTATTAATGGCCTTAGAATCTATCTAGTTACATTTAACTTAAAGCTTCTAGTTCTTTTATTTTAAATTTATTTATTTATTTGAAAAATCAGACTTGAACTGAGAGGAGAGAGAGACAGAAGAGAGAGAGAGAATCTTCCATCAGTGGATTCACACCTCAAATGGCTGCAATGGCTAGGGCTGGCCCAGGGAGGAGCCAGGAATCAAGAGCTTCTTTGGATCACCTACGTGGGTGTAGCAGCCCAAGTATTTGGACCATCCTCTGCTGCTTCCCCAGGCACATTAGCGGGGAGCAGTCAGGTCTCTTAAGTGGTGCCCATATGGGATACCAGGCATTTCAGACAGCAGCTGTGCCTGCTATACCACAGCACTGGCTCCAAAACTTCCAGTTCTGAAGAAATTGTGGAATCATGATTGTCGTGAACCCTCGCCAGCAAGGGTCCAACCCACGGATTCACGCACGACACGACCACTGTTGATTGGTTCTCAAGGAACTTTTATTTTTAGTGATAGAAGAAGGAAAGGAGAGAAAGAGAAAGAGAAGAAAGAGAGAGAAGCAGCCGAGAGAAAGAAGGAGAAAAGACTGAAGAGGCTGCTGCCTCCCTGCCCCTATCCCGGGTCTCTTATCCATTCTCAGTCCCCTAGGGCGAGCAGTCCATTGATCAAATCAAAGGGCATGCATATCCTCAGGTTGAAGGTGTATCTCTTGCATGTCTTGCGGTCAGTGGTCAGTACTTCCTTGACTTTGTTATGCTCAGCAGGTTAAGGCAGATTGCAATGAGGAGGTCCCCACAGGTGGCCAGCCTGTGGTTCCCCACAATGATGATACTAAGAAGAATAAGTCAAGATGAAGAACTAATTTGGTAGAGAAGACATGAACTTGAATTTTGATATCTCAAATCTATTGGATCATCTTTCCTCTTCAGATTTCATTTTATTTGCTTTACCAAGAAATACATGTAATGAAAAGAAATGAGAAGGTTGATGTTAAAACTACTACATCTAATCGTATCAAAAAATAAACATAATTCTGTTTTTATGTATAGAACATTTATTTTATATGGACTTTTAATGTAGTTGAATTATTTAATCACTCTTCAATACATGCCAAAACATTATAATAAAATTTGCTACATCATTTCTGTCTAAAATGTGTAGAGCCTTTATGTGATTTTTCTTTGCATACATTTTGGTCATTTCAATATAATATTTAATTCTAATAGTGCTTGCATGAAAACATTAAATTCATTGTATAACTCTTTCAAGCATGCATTATGAGCCAAAGTAAAAGTTAACCATATTTCATTTTAAGATGCAGGTAACAGCATTTGACTGAATGGGAAGGATGTGACTACATAGACTCTATATATTTCATGGTCTTTTAGTCACATATGCAGTCCAAGTCTCAGTTCAGAACTGTGGAATAAAACATTCCTGTTTTTACTCCAAACATAATCTGGTATATTAATCAGCTTTTGATAATTCCTAAGACAAGCTACTTAAAGCAAGGTGGTTTATTTTAGCTTATAGTTCTATAGATTCCTAATAAAAGATAAAGCAGTCACCATTGCTCCAGCCATCTGACAGAATTGAAAGATGACAGTGGTAGAGCAGAATGTAGCAGAACAATCTCATGGAAAGCTCAGAAACTGAGAGAATGGTAAGGTGCGACTTAGACTTATAAACAACCTCCTCCGTTGAACTATTTTCCAAGAGCACGCCCTCAAAGACTCAAAACCTCCCACTAGGTTCAGCTCCTAAGTGTCTCAATTGAATTACATTTTCAAGTTTTTAATACCATGATTTTTCACCTTGGGGATGAAACATTTGCATGATCAGGATCCACAACTCATTCAAAACATAGTTGATAGGAATATCATGCATGTTCTTCAGCGATCCTTACATTTATGTAACTAAATAATAGATAACATCAATGTCTAACTGTGAAATTTGTAATTCCAGGAAACCTTGTTTTGTGATTTTCCTTTTGTTTATTTATTTCATATTTTGACATATATATTCAAAAATATAAATTCATTCTTCAAAATTTATATGTATGCTATTATCATACTTTTCAAAATGATAATGTAATCATAAAGTTTGCATTTGCAATGGAGCAAATTATTTTCTTCCATACTCTGCTGTTCAAACCTCTCTCTGTTTGGCAGAGGTAATGTTGATAGATTGATATTTAAGACCCTGATGTGCTAACAAGTGATTGAAGTGCACTTTGGAAAAAATTGCTTCAGGAAGCTAACAGGGAAATATCACCATTTTATTGTATGTTAATATGATTATAATGTAATTACAATATAAAATTTGTTAAAATGTGAAATTTTTTGCCATATTTAAGATTTTGAAATCAAGTGGTTTTCATATTCAGTAAATCTATTGTACAGCTTCTGTCACTCTGCTTGAATAAAGATCATTCTGTTGACTCATCATTTTCATTTATTAGCTTGAATAAGTTTTACAACATCCCTATTGTGGATGCAGTATTATTTCTACAGAGTTGTGTTCTCAATTTTTGAAAAAATGAATAAATGCATGACTAATTTTATGTGTAAATTTCAGTATTACTAATGGGACTTGGTAGCAGAGTTTTCCTTTGCTATATTTTCCATCAGTGATTAGTGAAATGTTTCACTTGTACTTTGGATTTTAATCCATAAGCTATTAGGTCCTATTTTTCTGTTTTAGATGTAAATTTAATAATTTAATGAAACTTATAGCAATCTCTTTGAAGATTTGTTTATTTGGAAGAGTTGCAGAGAGAGAGGGAGAGTCAAAAAGAGGGAGGGACAGAGAGAGAGAGAGAGAGAAAGAGAGAGAGAGAGAGAGAGAAATCTTCCATTTGCTAATTCATTCCCCAAATAGTTGCAGTGGCCTGGGCTGGGCCTGGACAAATCCAGAAACCAGGAGTTTCTTGTGGGTCTCCCATGTGTGGGCAGTGTCCCAAGTACTTGGCCCAACTTCCAATGCTTTCCCCAGGCAATTTTAGCAGGAAGCTGGATCAGAACTGGAGCAGCCAGGGCTCAAACTGGTGCCATATAGGATGCAAACAGTGGCTTAATTTTATACACCACAACGCTGGCTCCAGGAATAACTTTTATTTTCACAATTGTTGCTACAGAATTTTTGAAAAAAATAGTGAATGAATATAAATTTTTTTAAGATTTATTTTATTTATTTGAAAGGTAGAGTTACAGAGAGAGAGGACGAAACAGAGAGAGAGAGAAAGAGAGATCTTCCACCCAGTTGTTCACTCCCCAAATGGCCACAGACAGAAGCCAGGAGCGAGGAGCCTCATCTAGGTCTCCCAGGTGGGTACAGTACTTGGGCCATCTTCTGCTGCTGTCCTAGACTCACCAGCCAGGAGTTAGATCTGAAGAGGAGCAGCTGGGAGATGAACCTGAACCCATATGGAAGGCTTAACCAGCCACAGCACTGTCCCCTTATTTTCGTTTTCTTCAAAAGGCAAAGAGACAGAGAGACAGATACAGAGCCTTCTCCCATCTGCTGGTTCACAACTCAGATGCCAGCAAAAGAGATGGCTGGGCTCAAAGGAAGCCATGAAGACTTGAGTACTTGAGCCACTTGCTCCTTCTCAGGGTAATCTTTAGAAGGAAACTGGATCAGAAGCAGGTAGCTGGGAGTAGAATCAGATACTGTGTATGATATGGGATAAAGACATCCCAAACAGCTACTTAACTGATGTGCCAAACGTCTTTCCCTATATCAGTATTTTGAGGATTTCATATCAAATGAAACTAGATAAAAGATGAAAATCAATGTTTAAAGTTATATTATAGATCTATTTGTTGCAGTACATATTTGATTAATTTTGCAAGGTAAAAATGCAAATCACCTTTCATTTTCATATAACTTGTTCTTGAAGTTACAGAAACATAGCTTGCACTAGTTCACCGTAAACCAGAAATATCAATGATCATGCATTTATTTCCCATTAGTAAGAACACAGAAGAATTTTTGGAAATTCAGTCTTACTGCTGTACTCCAGGGATTCATTATTCACTGGAAAGCACAATTGTCCCCATTTGGCTCCTTCTGAAAAGAAAACCTAAATGAAATATGAATATTATGCAACAGAACCAGTAGGGTATATTACATGTGGTGGTATCAGAAAGAACCAAGAAGACAATCCCTTTTCTGCCTGAAAGCTTTGCATCATTTAAACATTGTTAAGAAATACCAACACTCAGTGATATTTTGGCTCTTAAATTTTCAATGCATCCTATCATTAATAAAATAGCAAATTAAATAAATTAATTCTTATCTTTTCATTTAATAAACATCTATGGTCATAGAATGTGTGTGTTAACATAAAAATTGAAAAAAATCAGGTATGTCTATAAATACATAAAGCAGATTGAGAATATAACCCATAGACTTAAATAATATATATTTACTTTACCTCAAATAATATTATCCAATATAAAACTGACATATATAATCAGTTTTAATGTTACAGATTTGGAGTCAGATCACTTGGGATTAAATCTAGTGGATAGTCATGTGATCATGGAAATGTAGTTAATTCTTGTATATTTTGAAATTTTTATTAGTGAATGATGAGTATTTTCTGATAGTATGCTTTTTTCTTTTAAAAGTTGGTAATCTAAGAAACTATTTTGGTTATTGTCTGTTTTGTTCCTAGTGTTTCTAAAAATAGTAATATATGTGCTATTTGCATTTTACTTCCTGATAAACACCAAACTTTTTTTAGGAGCTGTTAAAGTCCCCACTCACGTTAACATGAAAAATACTTAATAGCCCTGAAGATATCTTGCTTCCAAATTCTTCTTTATGTTTCTTTGGTTATCAGTCAAATCCCACCATTCTATTTTCCCAATGGTGGAGGCAAAACATTAAGAAGGCAAACTAAGATAAGGCTGCCAGATGAACAATCAAGCAGCCTTATGCTGTGTTAGGAAAACAAGCTTTGAAGTAAGACACTGGTTTCATAACTATTTAGTCCTTTTCGTTCCATTAAACTGATTAGAAAAATTAGAAGTAAAATATTTTCTGCTGAACGAGATAATATATGTAATATGCCAACTGCTATGGAAAATGCTATAGTAAAATCTATACATTTATGTTGAAAAAAATCTAGCAATAAATCAGATAAATGTTCAGCCACTGATTTTGGCATTCGTACCAGAAAGCATCTTATATATCCAACAAAGTTAGTCGAAGATTTTTTAAGCAATAATATTTTGTTGTGAGATAAAATCTATATGCTGAGTATATGAGGGAAAATATCAAGTGAAGGAATATTAAAACTAAGCAGGACCCCCCCCCCTCTTCTCTTCTGACCCTTGCCAGATTGACTTTTGACCTACTTTCTGGATTCCTGACTCGGGGAGGGCTTGAGGACTGTCTTTACTAAATAGAGATGGTGATGCTGGGGCAGGAAGAGATAATACGGGAATGTGGCCTTGTAAAATTAGGGGAATGGCCCTCCGAAACTAGGACCCAGACCAACCTGTTCACCTTAATAGGCATCTGGTTGATGAACTTAGGGTTTTATTTAACCTTAGGAAATGTATGCTGAAAGTGACCCTCACCTGTTATAAATCTTGCCAATAGCTGATGTTATCTGTACCCTGGATATGTACACTTTGTGCTCACGAGATTCCCCTGTTCCTTCGGTTCCCATGTGAAATATGTTCTACAGATTCTTCAAAGCTTTTGTGTGACTATAAAAAGCTGATGCGATTTGTACTCAGGGTCGCTCGCTCACATTTGTGACGCTACGACCCCAGCATGCTGGTCAATAAAATACTCTTCTTGCGTTTTGCATAAGAGACTGCCTCTTGGTGTATTCTTTACTCCGGCACGGCCATAACACAAGTTATGTTTAAAGTAGAATAAAATAAAATTATACTTGAAATAATTAAAAAATATTTGATTGAATGACAAGTGCATGCAACTGTTTCTTTAATCATTATATTCCTGCATTTGCAAACTGTAATTTGCTTAGATAAAAGCCTTCATGTCCCTAATAAGTAATCTAAGGATTTTTTGTTATATATACTAAGTGTGCAATAATGAGAGCTTCTTTTCTCTACCACGTAAAGACAATTGTAAATTACCATTTCACTGTTAAATATCTTGGAAATCTTCACCCGAATGAAACTCCAATAAAATTTGGCAGTAATCTATTTGTCTCAGTCTTTTTCCTTTGTCAAGAGCAAAAGCTATGGGAGAGCTCTAGAACTTCCTTCAAAAATGAAATTGCTTAGTAAATTGCTTTCTAGGCACCAAGTCAAAAGTCATTTAGATATGAATTATATGAAAAACACAAGAACATCACTGAAAATCATGTGGCTGTTATAAGCATTTTTATTAAAGAAATCTTATAATTAATACAAGAAAGTGAATTCTCCTTGACAATTTTGTTTGTGCAGTATTCCTTAAACATGTGTAGGAATTGTAAATAATTCAGATTAAGCAACAAATTAAGATAATCTTCAGTAGTATTACATTAATAAATATTTTTATAAATTCTGACCTTGAAAGTAAATTAAAAATCAGAAAGCTATCATTGAAACCTCAGCAGATATAGCTGTTTGCACAAACCTGTAAAATATCTATTCATTGACCAGTATCAGTTTATTCAATATAGGAATAGTGGTATTTTCTCAATTTAACAAATCTCAAATTCTTTCAACACCTTTAATGCTTTCTTACATAGAATTTTGTTAGGGAAATACCTCTCAAATTTAAATGTGCAAACATATCATACAAAGGTGTCTTTTAAATTTTATTTTTATTTGTTCATTTATGAGAGAAAGAGAGTCTTCCATTTGCTGCTTCACTCTCCAAATGCCCACAACATTCGGGGATGGGCCATGTCCAAGCCAAAACCAGAAACTCAGTCTCTGTCTCCCACCTGGGTGGCTGGGATCTGGTGAATTGATCATTATTTGATGCATCTAATGCAGCCTTAGCGGGGGACTGGCATCAGGAGAGGAGTCACCCCCCAAATGCTGACACTCTGATAGGGAATGAAGGCACCACAGGTGGTGTCTCAATCATTGCATGAAATTCCTGGCCCAGGAGATCTTTGTAAAGCTCAAATTCTGATGCAGTAGGTCTGGCCCACACCTCTACATTCCCATCACTAGTTCATGTGATCAATATATAGTCAATATAGCTGTTGTTAGAATACTTACACATGTGTTGTAGTGATCCTTGTGGAAACATTGATTGGTGCAATGATAGAATGTGATACTGAACTTGAGAAAGTTCACTCATGTTGATGAGTGAACATGAAAATAAAGCATACTCATCTTCAGGAACACTCCCAATTATGTAAAGCAAATCAACGTAGAAGCATTAAGATGTATCAAGTAAACAACATACATATGGGGTCAGAGCTGTGGTGCAGAGGGTTCAAACCCTAGCTTAAAGCACCTGTATCCAATATGTGCACTGGTTCAAGTCCTGGCTACTTCACTTCCAATCCCAGGGATGTGTGTTTTACAATTTTCTAAAACCTAGATCCTAACTTCAGCTGCCCCAATTGCCAGTTTTATTATTTTGGTGCTTCATTTTTTCTCTAAATGAATTAATAAATAAGTTTTGTCCATTCTTTTGCTAAGAATGAATTTGAATGGGTGGGGATATTTCTCCATGTAACCAAATAATTAATTGGCCAATATTCTGGATTAATGAGAATATTCTGTATTTATTTCCTTCTATTATGTTAACTAATAATACATTTTGCATGCATACGTTTACACATACATATACATAACACCTTTATACTATTATTATACCATGATGTGAAATTAATAGTCTTGTTTTCTTTTCCATTTTTGTTTCATTTCACCTCCTTTATTTATTCATTCGTGATTCTGCTACCCTCAGCTATCACAGTTGCTTTATCTGACTGCTCAGTATATATTTACCCACGCTCTTATAATCAAATGTACACACACATAGATATATCAATAAATATATTTTACATATTTAATAAGTGATCATTTTTAAAAAATGCCCATTTTGAATATATTACTGAAAATATATCCTGAATTTTCTTTTAAATCTACAATGATATTGATAATGTATCCCTGCTTTTTACTTTTGAAATTCATTCTTTTTATAGTCAGCATATAGTTTTTGCTGGTAGAAACAAAACAAAAATCTTGTACATGTGTGTTAGAACTTCTGTGGTGCTGTGGGTTAACTTCCTGGCCTGAAGTGCTGGCATCCCATATGGGTACCGGTTCGAGACCCAGCTCCTCCAATTCCAATTCAACTCTCTGCTATGACCTGGCAAAGCAATAGGTAATGGCCCAAGTCCTTGGGCCCCTGCACCCGCATGGGAGACCTGGAAGAAGCTCCTGGCTCCTGGCTTCTGATTGGTGCAGCTTGGGCTGTTGCGGCCAATTGGGAAGTGAACCATTGGATAGAAGACCTTTCTCTCTTTCTGCCTGTGTAAATCAGATTTTCAAATAAATAAATAAATAAATCTTTAATAAAAAAGGACTTCTATTTATGACATAAATGTATAGTAAATATAATAAATAATAAATATATCTGGAATATTATTACTTTCATTTGTTATATTCTCTTCAAAATTTAAAATAGAATACTATAGTCTATTTTCTCTTGATGAGTATGGGACTGATCTAAGTGTTCAGTTGATGCTTGTATATTTAGGTATCATTTAATTGTTTACTGTTAACATGGTATAATGATTTTATGTGTATGTATTGGTCACAAGCTGACCTTACCTTTTATCATAGCCCAGTCCTATCAGTTGCTGAAATTAGAAGGGTAGGGTCTTTCTTGATTCCTCTTCTTGGAATTCACATTCAATCAGCATATTCCATTGGCTCTTTTTCTAAAATAGAACCTGAATAAAGAACTCCTCTCAGCTTCCTTAAGGTTATCATCATCTGTAACTAGAACATATCAATGTCTTCCTACTGTGTCTTCACTTGAACTTTGCATTGTTTTCAGTCAGAGAATGGCAGCCAGAAGAAACCCTTTAAAATATTTGTTAAATCATGTGACATATCTGCTCAAAATCCTTTTCAGAGTCAATGTCCTTACAACGTTACAGGGATGGGGAAACTTTCATTGCCAAGGGCCATTTGGATATTTATAATATCATTTCCGAGACATATAAAGCTATCAACTTAACAACTTATTGAATTTTGAGTCCTGCCTTGGCAGGGCCAGATCAAATGATTTCCCAGACATTCTATGGACAGCAGGCCTGACATTCCCCACCCCTATGTGGCCAGTAGCCTGGGGCCTACAATGACTTTTCTGACCTCTTCTTTAATACCTTGAAACTGTAAGAACCATCTATTCTTTCATTTATTCAATTACAAAGCCAAGATCTTGAATTTTTTTTATCTAGAATTACCTCTGCCAAAATAAGTTATTCCTTACATGATATTTATCTGGAATTTTCTAATTGCAACTAATTGTTATGATAGCATGGTTTTTTTCTCATTTTTTAAAAGATGTATTCACTTATTTAAAAGACAAGTTACACAGAGAGAGGGAGACAGGGAAAGACAGAGAAATAGAAGGGGGAGGGAGGATGTAGAGTGGGGAGGGGATCTTTTATCTGCTACTGCACTCCCCAATGGCAGCCAATGCCAGAAGGCTGGAACCTGTGTCTCCCATAGGGGTAGCAGGGGCCCAAACACCCTGGTCATCATCTGCTGCTTTCACAGGCATGTGACCATCAATGAATGCAACTGGAAAACATTATATTTAGTGAAATATGTCAGTCACAAAAAGAAAATACCATGTGCCCCCCCAATCTGTGGTAACTAATAGAGTACCGAAAACGTAATCTATAGAAGTGAAACTGACACTTTGAGATGTGATGAATTTGAACAGCCCTTGTCTCAACTATTTTTTTCATATTATTTGTTGAACTCTTAATGTGGGGTTAATCTTATGTGTGTAAAGTTAATTAAAAATAGATCTCAGTAAATAATAAGAATGGGAATAGGAGAAGGAGGAAGAAGAAGGATGGGGAGTGTGGGTGGGAGGGAGGGTAGGGTGAGAAGAAACACTATATTCCTAAATTTGTAGATACAAAATGCATGAAGTTTGTATACTTAAATAAAACGTTCCTAGGTTAAAAATTATAAAAATAAACAATATGAAAACAAAAACTGGTCACACACATGCACGCACACACACAGCCAACATCTAAAATGTGTATTTTGAACTCTGTGTTGAATGAAATTATTTTTGATGATGTTCAAAGTTGACTAATTTTCATGTATTAATCTTCAGAAGCAAATAAACGGGGGGCCAGCAAGGTGGTGTAGCTGGTAAAGCTGCTGCCTCCAGTTCTGGCATCCCATATGGGCGCTGGTTCTAGTCCAGGCTGCTCCTCTTCTGATCCAGCTCTCTGCTATGGCCTGGGAAAGCGGTAGAAGATGGCCTGAGTCCTTGGGCCCCTGTGCCCATGTGGGAGACTCACAGGAAGCTCCTGACTCCTGGCTCCGGAAGTTGTGGCCATTTGGGGAGTGAATCAGTGGATGGAGGAACTCTCTCTCCCTCTGTAACTCTGCCTTTCAAATGAATAATAAATCTTAAAAAAAGAAGAATCAAATAAATTATTATTTTACATATTTAAAAAATGAAGTGGAGCAGTTGGGACTCAAGCCAGTTCCTATATGGTTTCCTGGCTTTGCATCTGTGCCATAACTTTGCCCCTGCCTCTTTTATCTTTTTTGAAAAACACTTTTTTTTTTAACACATGAAGGCAGAATGCTAAAAGCATACTGAATTTTGAAATCCTTTTGAAACACCAGTAAGGTAAAGGCATATGAGCCAGACACTCAGTAAATACGTAAGATCAAGCTTTCTAAAATTGCAAGAAATCTCACATATTTACAAGTCAACTAGTGGAATTTAATTCTAGAGAATAGAATCATTTAATGAGAACAGCTGAAAAACTAGTCCATTGAAAAAACCATCATGAATGATCCAATAAAACTCCATGCTACTGATTAATTAACTCAGATAGCACTCATTGATTTCTCCCCCATTGAAATTCAAGTTGGTCCAGATATCTATGATTCAGTTGAATGTGAATCACAATATGCACATTTTCATTGAGAATTATCCTTAAATTACTACAAGTTGGATTGGACCAAGCCTGTAATTATTTAAAATATATAAATTATTAGAAGGTTATTGTATATAAAACCACTGTTAGGAGTATTTATTATTCAATTATCACTTGTTGCTATTTTTACTATATTTCCTATACGTTTATGTCATAAATAGAAGTTCTATTTTTATTAAAGATTTATTTATTTATTTGAAAATCAGAGTTACACAGAGAGAGGAGAGGCAGAGAGAAAGAAAGGTCTTCTATCCAATGGTTTACTTCCCAATTGGCCACAACAGCCTGAGCTGCACCAATCAGAAACCAGGAGCCAGGAGCTTCTTCCAGGTCTCCCATGTGGGTGCAGGGGCCCAAGGACTTGGGCCATCGTCTATTGCTTTGCCAGGTCATAGCAGAGAGCTGGATTGGAACTGGAGGAGCTGGGTCTTGAACCAGTGCCCATATGGGACGCCAGCACTGCAGGCGGTGGCTTTACCTGCCACGCCACAGTGCTGGCCCTGAAAGCCGGCTTTTGAGCACTTTATCACTACCATCATTTATGGAAACTGATTTAACCTCACTAAGAACATCAGTTCATTAAAACTTTTTTAGCACCATTCAAATTCATCACGTGCTCTTATTTTTCTCACTGTTCAATATAGGCCTGAAGACTTATCTTTATAGAGATTAATATGTAATATAAATGAGTACTTGCATAATCTTTCTTACTCTTATTTCACCTCATTGTAGTGAATCTGTAAAAAAAAAAATCTTTACATCCAGTGGAAAGCAAATTCTAAGATTCGAATGTGTTATTCTTTCATATAATTCCCTCCTTTTGAATGGAAGTAGCACCTGTACATATATATTATGGGATAATACTCTCATGATTATGTAATGTCATAGAAAAATAGTCAATGTAGATGTAAACTGATCCTTAATCAGTTGACTTTTAGTTAATCAAAAAGAGAATATCCCAGGTTGGCCTGACCTAATAAGTTGAGCCATTAAACAAGGCAAAAGGCAACAACAGACTAACTTCCTCTGTTCCTAATGGCACAAGGTGCTGTGGTCTGAGAGGAGGGAACATGTGGTAGGTTAGTGTCTAGGATCTCATAGAGGTCCTTAACTGAAACCTAGGAAGAAAATATGGAATTCATACAAGCAGACACAGGGAATTTAATTATTCCAGCAGTTTAAATATGCTTGGAAAAAGTCCTAGAACTCCAGATCAGAACAGACCCAACCTATACCTCAATTTCAGGACTGTCAGTTCTAGAGAGAGAATGTAATTATTCTGTGCCCTAATGTTAACTTAAAGAAGCTGAGATAATAGGCTTTTCAATTTTAATTGATTAGATCTTACCAACAACCTTCCTCCAAACTGTGAAGATCAAAAAGCAGCTCAAAACTGTCATACATGACCAATCATTCATAGAAGCCAAATTATCTATAGGTGCTGGCAATGTGTCATGGTGGGTTAAGCCACTGCGGGCAACACCAGCACCCTAGATGGGTGCTGCGTTGCGTCCTGGCTATTCTAATTCTGATCCAGCTCCCTGATAATGCTCTTGGGAAAGCAGTGGGTGATGGAAGATGGATCCTGCTATGCATGTGGGAGACCTGGATTGAAGCTCCTGGCTCATTTTCAGCCTGACTTAGCTCCAGTCATTGCAGCCATCTGGGAAGGGAAGCAGAGGATGGAAGATCTGTCTCTTTCTGTCTCTCCCTCCTTCTGTAACTCTGCCTTTCAAATAAATAAATAAATAAATAAATCTTCTAAAATAAATCAGAAAAGTTAATGCTAATTCAGATTTACCATAAAAGTAAATAACTAAGCTTGTTATAATTTTTGTATCAATAGAAGTTATTATACTACTCTGCATCAGCAGTTAAGATGGAAAAAAATGCATTTACACATAACCACACTTGCACCAACAAGCTGACACAAACTAAATATACAACAAAACTAGCTTCATGAATCTTTAGCACCTTTTCTATTCAAGCTCTTCTCCCAAGTTTGATTAAATTATGTTTCCCATTTTTTTTTTTTCTGTCTTCATACCTCCATGGTAATTTCCTTCAGTTTTACTCAGGTATAACTTGAATAACTTACCTTATTAAGTTATAAAAACTAACAATGCAGACCTTCCTAAATCCTTCACCCATGATTTACAATATTAAAACTACTTTTTTTTTTTTAATCTTCCTCCTTTTCTATTACAGAAACATACTATTAGTGCTTTGGATTGAGGCACATTATTCCACTCTAGTACTGTGTTCATACTTATAACTTTACTTCTATTTAGGCCCAAATTTAGTATCATAAAATCCTCCCTCCATTAAGGAATTCAACATTATTACTGCAGTTTAGAAGAGACATTACCTTTTCTTTAACTGTTTTCCAACATGCCAAACAGATCTCCCTTTTTTCTTCTTGACAAAAACCAAACTCAGAATATCTTTGGTTTTATGGCCAAAGAGAAGTCTGAGATACAATTTCAAGATTTTTGCCGCATAACATACATAGAAAATGTTGATGTGTAATGATACACTAGCAGGTAGGAGAGGCTCACCCCAGATATGTGGCTTTGCTGCGACAGCTTCTGGGTCTACCTGGTTGTTCTAAGGATTATAAAAATGGTCAAAGCTCTTCCTGTCTTATGCTCTGCACTGACACATGTGTGGTGGCTGTGGACTCACAGCAAAGGGTTTTAAAGGTAAACACTGGAGTAGAGATTGTGAAGTAATTCCAGGTTCCCAAAACTTAATACCAGAGCTCTCTCTGGAGGTATAAGATAAGCCATCTTCTGCTTGTGGATAGTAATTGGAAGCTTATGTTCTGCAGTAATTAGAGTGAGTGGGAACATTTCTTGGGAGATGTAGGATATGTTTCTGAGTTCCTTGTAGCGATGCAGTATTTGACCTTACCTTGGAGAAGCGTAAAGAAAAGAGATAAACCTAGGCTCTCCCTTGATTACTGGAATAACAGAGGTTTCTATAAAAGAGTCTTGTTTCTCTCTCTCTCTCTCTCTCTCTCTCTCTCTCTCTCTCTCTCCCTCTCTGTCCTCCTTCCTTGTTTCTTACCTTACCTTCTTCCTTCCTTTTTTCTTTTTTGGAAAAATTCAATATATTTCAGTAAACATTAATTATTTGCTGCAATTTTAACTCTAAAGTAGTACAAGGAAGTAGAAAACTAATTAAGACTCTTTTCTTGTCATCATGGGGCTCACTACTCAGCAAGGAGAAGACATGTAATCAAATTCACAAAATAATCTGACAAATTCAATAATGTAAGTATGTGGATGAAAGCCAGTTAAAAAAAATTCAAGGAACTCTGAGTTGTCTATGACTACATAAAATAAGTAAGAATGAAGAGTGACACAGACTAGAATGAAAGGATTTCTTAGACTATATACATTGCCAGCTTACTAGGGACATGATTTGGACTTTATTAATTCAACTTTAATTTTTCCACCACACATTTGAAACATTATTATTTTTAAAGATTTATATTTTTTATCCATTTGAAAGTTAGAAAGAAGGAGAGAGACAGGGTGGTGAGGCCATTGGCGGCCGGGGTGGGGGGTCTTCCATCAACTGCTCTACTTCCCCAGATGGTGGCAATGGCCAGGACTTGGCCATGTCAGCAGCTTCTTCTGAGTGTCTCAAATGGATGGCAGGACCCAAGTACTAGGGCCATCTTCTGCTTTTCTCAGACCATTAATAGGGGGCTGGATTGGAAGTGGAGCAGCTGAAACACAAACTAGCACCCATGTAGGATGCCTGTGTCATAGATGGCGGCTTTCCCTGCTACGTCACCAGGCCAGCCCCTGAACCTAATTATTGATCTATATTTCTTCACTTATATGGCTTATTTTAATCATCATGTTTCTGTTTTTAAAGTATTTTCAACTGCCTTATTATTTTGTAAGATATTTATTTATTTATTTATTTGAAAGGCAGATCAAAAGAGACACACTCATATAGAGAGACACGGCAGAAAGAAACTCAATATGGGATGTCAGCATCCTAAACAGTGATTAACCCAATGCATCATAATGCCACCCCCTGCTTTATTTTCATACTTTCTTATTCCATACTCATTTTAATTGGCTCAAATATTTATAATGTTGCAAAAGAGACCATAAGATTAACATAAAAGGAGACACACATTTCCTGTTTTCATTTCCACAGTTCCTCACAGAAACACATGAAGAAACCTACTGATTTTGAGGTTAATAGCAGGTGAAAAGGAAAGAGAAGTCTACTGAGAATTTATAAGCACAATCCAGTCCCTATGTGTGCTTAGGGACAAAATTTACACCACATTTGAGACTAGAATACAACTAGAACAAACCTCATACTAAAACTTGAAAGTGTTCCCAGATTGATCATGCTTCCAAAAGTACTGGTAGAAACAAATTTAAATCACCTTTGAAGGAACTCAACTTCAACAAAAGTTTCTAGATCCACAGTCAAAAATAAAATGCACAGGAAAATGAGGCTGCCTATGAGAGACAGCACTACTGAACCATACATAGTCCAAGAACCTGCAGATATGGATACTATGACATAAAAGACTTTCATGATGAAATTAAAATGATTAATTTTCTCATCAACAAATAAAATAACTTGTCTAAAAACCACGCATATATTGTCTTGAAAACACCCACCTGGAGGGTTAACTGCCAGAGTACAGCACTTACATTTGGCAATAGGGCGATGTTCTGTACAAAGACTTTCATAAATCTTGAAAAAGACAGGAAAATTACATGCAGAGTGGGAGTTGAGCAGTGTGTGAAGTTCTGAGGAATGTAAAAACACATCTCAATAGAAAATAAGGTATAAATCAGCCATTAGAAAGGGCATTTGTAGGAGGATACATGCTCAAAACAAACATGGCCAAAATTGAATTAAAAGATGTTTACTTCAACACAAAACAATTTTGAAATCCATGTATAGGTTTTCCTAACATGCATTTTCCACAAACTTTTTGGCTATGCCTCATAGGTTAAAGAAGAATTAAACACAACTAGTAAAATCTTCTGTTTCCGTTTTACTCCACTACCATCTATTGTCCTACAGAATTTTATAGAAAAGACAATTATGAAGGAAGGGAATGTGTTATCAAATCACTTTTCCCTGGCCCCATTTCAAGCTCTGGACATGAGCTTTGGGACACATCTGACCTAAGGAAAAAAATCAGTGAAGAGATTTAAGTTTGAACTAGTACAGTTAGTACATTTGGTTTATATACAGTTAGTTATCAAGAACGACAAGAAACTATGGCAGTTCAAGTCATATAGTGGCTGATGATACAGTTTTCATATGTCAGTATGTGTTTGCTTTTCTTCTGTAGAGTACATAGATATTATCTAGCATTTTAAACATCTGCACATTAGCCAAATTTGAAGAAAAAAGATAAAGTGATAATTAATAATCTGTTATAGTAAAATCTGTTATAGTAAAATAATCTGTTATAGTAAAATCTTTCTCTTTAAAATAAGCCCAGTCTTCTTTATATCTTTCCCTAGCTATCAGGTTTCTAAACTCCTCTTTATATAAATATCCTAAGAATGCTTCTGGTTTCTACTCCATCTCTGTAGTATCTACTCCAGTTAGATTTTTATACTCACCAATGCTAGCATTGCCAATAGTCCACATGTCCAGTCCTTAGACTGTTCCATCTTCAGAATTTGACAAAGATCCTCCATTTTTTTTCTTGCATAATTATTTTGTATTTAACTCTTAGGACACAGACTTTATGCCATCCTCCTATCTTACTACATGCTCTTTTAAAAATGTCTTTTGCATTCTAATTCTTGTACATCTCTAATGCTGTGGTGAAGTGGTTCACTCCTATTATCTTTTCTATTTGCATACACTTTGATTTTTCATAGTTGTATTTATATAAATATTAGTTACTGATATACTGGTGTCTTAAATTTATACCCCCAATCATGAACTATTTCACATATATGGCCAAAGACACAATAAACTCACTTAGATATCTAAAAGACATTTTTAATATAATATTTTTATTTCAGAATAGCTTTAAATTTACAAAACAAAAATAGCTAAGTACACAATTCCTAGTATCTCCTATTATTGACATTTCATATTAGTATGACATATTTGTCACAATTAGAGAACCATATTCAGTTTCCTCTATTTTTTAATGCAATGTCTATTCCCTTATCTCTCAGCTTCTGATGGTAGCCACCACTGCCATCCAGCAAACAGTTCATGTACTCCTCATCTTACTAAATCGAACTCAACAAAGAAATGAGTCATATCAACAGTCACAGGAGCTTGGATGCAAATTTTTCTCCATTCCAATCTCATAGGAGGGCAAAGCCTTGGTGACACATTGCAGCTTTGTGAGAAACCCTAAGCCTGGGAACCATGCTCTAATTTTTAACCCAGCAAAATGTTGGAATAAATATGTCAAATTTTTAAATTTCTAAGTTTGTGATAATTTGTAATGAATTAAAGAGATTATTAAAGCATATATCAAACAGTATATAAGGACATATATCACAATATTAAAATATTCATTTGGCTAGCAGAATCTATCTTTTGCAAGGTTCTCTTGTAAACTTTGATGAAGTTCTTATCATGTTCAGAGACTGCATGGCAAGAAACTAAGGACAGTGTCTGGCAGAAAGTAAGCAAGATGTTGAGGCACTGTGTCTGACAGCCCACAAGTAACTGATTCATGCCCATAGCCATGTGAAATTGGAAGCAGCTCCTTCTCCCATGGAACATCAAATAAATATTCAGTCCTGGCCCATATAACAATTGCAGCTTTGTGAATGACCTTCAAGTTAAGCAGTATCTGGATTCCTGCTACACAGAAATTGTGAGTAATAAATAGACTCACTTTTGGGCTACTCAGTTTATAGTAATATTTAACACAACATCGATTAATAAAAAGTCTGAAGACGATTTCTTGTTTTCCGTTGCTGTGCTAACTTGATTCTTCCTAAATGTTCTATTTCTTGATAATTGAGTACATGATACACATATTTGCTCCATAAAACTTTGGAATAATCCTTGAATCCTCTCTTTCTTGTACATAGCATAGTGCAAAATGCTATCAATTCCTAAGAGGTAGATGACATAAACATTTTTAACCACCACCATGGATATAAGATACCAATATTCCTCTTTTAGGCCTCTGAATTGGGTTTAGAACACATGTCTCTGTACTCTGGTTTCTCTTCAGAGCACATAAATCTGCCTTTTAAAGCAGGTCTCTATGTCTACTCTCTCATATCCCATATGTAAATTATCAAACTGATTATTTCATATACAGATCAGATTATATCTCAGTAGTCAAATAGTGCTTTATATAAAAACTATACATACATACTGCATTCATCTGGTGAGGGACACCTTAGTACTTTAGTTGATTGCAAATATTGTCTATTATGAACAGTGCTACTATAAACATGGTGGTACAGGTATGCCTTGACACAGTGTGCTCATGTATTTTTGGGTATATATCAAGTAGTGAGATTTCTGGTTTACATGGCAAGTCTATTTTTTTTTTTTTCAGAAAACTCCAAACTGTTTTCCACAGTAGCTGCACTAATTTAATTCCCACCAACACTGTCTAGGTGTCCCCCTTTCTCTGCATCCTCAACAGCATTTGTTGCTTTCTTTCTATAATAGGGATACTGACAGCGGTGAGGACTATCTCATTTGTGGTTTTGATTTTACATTCTCCTGATGGCTACCAAAATAGGCATAGGTGTTGTGGTCCAGGAGGTTAAGCCACCATTTGGAACACCCTCATCCTGTATCAGAGTGTCCACTGGAGCTCCAGGTACTCTTCTTCTGATCCAGTTTTCTACTAATGCTCCTGGGAAAGCAGCAGATAATTGCCCAAATACTTAGGTTCCTGACACCCATAGGGGAGACCCAGATGGAATTCCTTGTTCCCTGCTTCAGCTTGGACTGTCCCTGGCTCTTGTGGGATCTGGGGGTGAATCAGGTGAAACCTTTCTCTCTGTGCCCCCTTTCCTTTTCTCTCTCCATTTCAAGTAAATACATGAATGCATCTTTAAAAATTTGCACCAAAACCCCCCAATATTTCAGTCTTATTTCTTATAAAACTTCTAAAACTCTGACATTAGAAAATAACTTTTATAATCATACCAGCTCAAATATGAACACCAAAAATCTTACTACTATGAATACAATAATCATACAAAGCTTTTTAGATTTTAAGTGCTCAGAAACTCATTCAGTGCCAGGCATGTAGTAGAAACTAATGCTAATGTTGCTTAAATGTCCAATGAGTTAATAGACTAGAGTCAAAACATACAAAGCCTAAAACCTGAACATGAGGTATATATTGCATGAATCTTGAGTGGTTTGCATTTAGACACTTACATGAGTTCTACATTAATTTCTGCGATTCAGAATTAACATACCTTTCCATCAAGGTAAGTGCGCATTTGGTTATGTTAGTAGCTCTACGTATTTTCATCAGTATATTGTTTGACTGTCATATATTCTTTGCACATTTCTGCATCTTGTCAGGAATGCCAGCGTATCAAATCCTGTGGTAAGTCTCCCAAAACAATGATTGAAAGGAGTTACTGTCTACATATCTGAATGCCATTAAGCTTGTATGGAATAATTTTCCAGCATATTCTCTTCATTACCCAGAGCCGTCCATCATTATTAAATTCGGTTATCCTCAATGGCAATTTGTTTACTTATGCATTTTGTACTGCCTGCCTTCCTTTATTTTCCTCCTTCTCCATCCTCTTAATGGTGGTTCCTTGCAATACCACCTAAATAAATTATGTTCACTCAAGTAACGTCTAAGTTTACTATGGAAATTCCCTGTTGAAGACAGAAAATATGTATATACTTATATGTAAAATCTCATTTTTTGGAAAATAATAGTTACATTGCTGATACATAATTACACTATTAATCATAATCACATCATTCTTTCCACTAATCCCTGAGTCTCATTATTGAGTGTTTAGCATATTTTCAGCTTATTATTAATGTTTACTGCTGTTCATAAAATAAGGAAGAAAAAAATGAAAGCAGGCAAGATAATTTTTGTTCAAAATGATTAAGATACATTCAGTATTGGTGACAATACTAATATTTTAAATTTAAAATATAGTTTGAAGAATGGTGGCCAGCAGTGAATGTTAACTTTCTCCACATACCTGTAAATAATGGCAGTTGTGCACAAAACATGTAACAGTTCCGAGAATGAGAATGCATATGTCTTCTGAGTGTAATGGATGGAGGGTTTCCACATTGCATAATTTGGTGAATTTCAGCATGAATAAAACTCATTGTAGAAAATAATCAAATAACTATAACAAACATTTATTTATATTATAACACAATTTGTATGACATCAAACTAAAAAGATCGATTTTCTCTATTTTAGTTTTCTTAGAATTAAATGTAAAATTAGAATTGCACGGGAAGTTATAAAAATGAATTACACAACTCCACAAATAAACAATCCTGAACATTTTTAAAGATTTATTTATTTGAAAGGCAGATATATATATATATATATATATATATATATATAGAGAGAGAGAGAGAGAGAGAGAGAGAGAGAGAGAGAGAGAGAAGGAGATACGGGATGCGAGAAACGGAGGGAGAGAACAGAGAAAAAGGGATAGAGATCAAGGGCTATTCACTCCTCAAATGGCCACAACAGCCACACCCAGGACAAGCTGAAGTTGGGAGCTAGAAGTTCCATCTGGGTTTCTCATATGGGAGGCAGCGTCCCAAGTGCTTGGGTATCATTCACTGTTGTCCTAGGTGCATTAGCAGGAAGATGGGTCAGAAGTGGAGCAGTCAGGACTCAAAATTTCATTCAGATATGGGACGCCAGAATCACAAATGTCACTGTAACCTGCTGCACTACATAATTCAGGTCCCAGTACCAACTTTAAGAATGCTAACTTCATTGATACCAGCCTTAGGAACAATACTGAACATTAAAACAAAATGCGGCAAAGCCTTTGAAGTTTTGAAGCCAAATAATTTGTGTTTAGGTTTCCTCCTCAAAACTGTGTGTCATTTTAAGTTACTGGATGTTATGTAAGTATTTTGGTGACAACCAATGACTCAAAAAGTTTACATGCCATTCATAACTTGTGTAAAAAGACAATAACTTAAAATAAATTTTTAAAAAAGGAAAATGAATGAGAGAATATAGTTTCCTTCAAGGAAATTGGTGAAAGGAATGTAAGGTTTGTGTCTGTGTAGGAGCTGACATGTATTAAAGTAGGACTTCACGAGACTAAGCAAATACTTTCACAAAGAGAATGGATTAATTTTTAAAACTGGCATGATTAAGAGGAAAGCTTAGTATATTTTTCATTACTGTAATGAAATACCTGAAGCAGACTAATTTATAAAGAAATGAGGTTTATTTTGGCTCACGATCTGGAAGTGCAAGATTAAAGGGATTTATCTGTTATTCCTCTCTTGTTGGCAGACACTTGCAGTGATACAGGGCATTTTTACCTGTCTCTCTTTTTATAAAGCCACTTGTTTTCAGTCCTGGGGGCTTTTACCCTAACCATTTTATTTCATCCTTATCACTTCTGAAGAGAATCACCTGTAAACACTATCATCAGACTAAATTTCCAGCTTTTTACTACCTCATAATCAGGATTACATTTTAGAACAACAAGATCTGAGTGTACACTCAAAGCACATTCATACCATAGCAGAGGACAAAAAGTGTATTGTCTGGTGAAAGTAGACGAGTATTTTCTCTTTTACAAGAAACAGAAATAAAGCAAACAAAACATGACCTTTAAAAGCTTCTTTCATATACAAAAGCAAATTAAAGCAAAATATTTACATACATGACATGACTTATGAACAGAAAATTGATTTGACATTGTTTTCTAGAACAATTTCCTGAGAGGAACGGAGGTCTAATGTGACATATGATTGATTTTCTTTTGCTATGAGTCTATCATGCAAGTGGCAAATGAAAATTTAGTGAGTTTTAATGAAACTATCAGAAAAACACACACATACAAACTCTATGTGAATTAAATAAGCTATAAGACAAAAGCATGCCCCGTACTCAGGGACCCAAAGATCTCAGATTTTAAACATTTCTTTTATAAGCTAAACAATTTAATTCTACATGCATCTAATTTATAACTACCATGATAAAGTAGTACTGCTTTGAAGTAGTGACAAGCACAGACATTAATATTATTCAAAGTATTCAAATTAAGGGGAAACCTGATGAAGTGAAATGGACACTATGAGAAACAGTGACTTGATCAGCTCTTGTCCTGCTTGTTGATGTACAATATAATACTTTATCCCTTTTAGTATTTTTTGTTCTAGTACTATTGGTTGAACTCTGTAATTAACACACAGTTATTTTAGGTGTTTAAATTTTAACTGAAAAGTGATCCCTGTTAAATGTAAGAGCGGGAATAAGAGAGGGAGGAGATGTACAATTTGGGACATGCTCAATCGGACTTGCCCCAAATGGTGGAGTTAGAAACGTGTCAGGGGATTCCAATTCAATCCCATCAAAGTGGCATGCACCAATGCCATCTTACTAGTCCAACTGATCAACTTCAGTTCACAGTTGATCACACAGATAGATCTAAGAGTCAAAGGGATCACACAAACAAGACTAGTGTCTGCTAATGCTAACTGATAGAATCAAAAAGGAAGAGAAGGATCCATCATGGGAAGCGGGAGACATAGCAGACTCATAGAATGGCAGATGTCCTAAATAGCACTCTGGCCTCAGAATCAGCCCTTAAGGCATTCGGATCTAGCTGAAGAGCTCATGAGAGTATTTTAGGCATGGAAAGCCAAGACACTATGGCAAAACAAAACAAAACAAAACTAAACTAAATGAAAGATCTCTGTGATTGAGATCCCAGTGGAAAGAACGGGGCCATCAAAGAAGGAGGTACCTTTCTCTGAAGGGGGGAGAGAACTTCCACTTTGACTATGACCCTGTTGGAGTAAGATCAAAGTCAGCAAACCCAAAGGCTCCCATAGCCTTGGCAACTAGAGCCTAGGGAGATTACTGATGCCATAAACAAGAGTGTCAAATTGTTAAGGCAACAACAGGAGTCACTGTGCACTTATCCCTCATGTAGGATCTGTCCTTAATGTGTTGTCCAATGTGATTTAATGCTATAACTAGTACTAAAACATTATTTTTTCCCTTTGTGTTTCTGTGTGGGTGCAAACTGATGAAATCTTTACTTAATATATACTGAATTGATCTTCCTTATATAAAGATAATTGAAAATGAACCTTAATGTGAATGGAATGGGACAGGGAGCGGGAGATGGGTGGGGTGCGAGTGGGAGGGAAATTATTGGTGGGGGGAAAGCCAATGTAATCCATAAACTGTACTTTGGAAATTTATATTTATTAAATAAAAAAAAGATTTATTTATTTATTTGAATGAGTTACATAGAGAGATGAGAGAGAGAGAGAGAGAGAGAGAGAGAAGTCTTCTATCCGATGGTTCACTGCCTAATTGTCCACAATGACTAGAGCTGTACGAATCCAAAGCCTGCACATGGGTGCAGGGGCCCAACGACTTGGGCCATCTTCTACTGCTTTCCCAGGCCATAGCAGAGAGCTGGATTGGAAGAGGAGCAACTGAGACTCGAACCAGCACCCATATGGGATGCTGGTGCTTCAGGCCAGGGTGTTAACCTGTTGTGCCACAACACTGGCTCTTGTATTCAACTTTTTCGTCAACCTGTTGAAAAAAATATTGAGAAGAAATATACTTACAGAATAGATTATAAAAGTTATAAATTTTCTCAATATTGAAGTAGCTCTATAGATGAAAGGAGAGCAAATGGAGATTGATGTATTGAAGAATTTGAATTACTTTATCTGATATAACAGATAAGAATTATGTTTAAAAGTGACATTTAAAATACAGTTTTGATCTCACTGTTCTAAGACTTAAAGTTCACAAATAAAAGGGGCAGTTACCTACATGGGAGATTCGGTATACCTTCAAATCCCTTCTCTGCTATCAAAATATAAATTTGGAATGAAATACCACAGCGATTGATTAGGGAACTATAGAAATACATTCCTAAACAAACTATTTGAAAGAAACAACTGGATTAAAATATATTTTAAAATATAGTATCAATGGGCTGGCACCACATCTCACTTGGCTAATCCTATGCCTGCGGCGCCGGCACCCCGGGTTCTAGTCCCGGTCGGGGTGCTGGATTCTGTCCTGGTTGCTTCTCTTCCAGTCTAGCTCTCTGCTGTGGCCAGGGAAGGCAGTGGAGGATGGCCCAAGTGCTTCGGCCCTGCACCACATGGGAGACCAGGAAGAAACACCTGACTCCTGACGCAGCGCACCAGTGTAGCAGCCATTTGGGGGGTGAACCCACAGAAAAGGAAGACCTTTCTCTCTGTCTCTCTCTCTCTCTCACTGTCTAGCTCTGCCTGTCAAAAAATAAAATAAAATAATATAAAATAAAATAAAATAAAATAAACAGTATCAATGAGCTAAATTTAAGGAATGCTCAGGCCAAATGTGACAGAAACTGGGACCTGAGAACAGTATACAGAGTGCTGAAGAAGATTTTGATCTTAAGGCCATTGCCAAATCATTAAATTAAAAAAAAAAGAGGAGCCTATAGTTTTAAAAAGTAATGGGGTTTCCTATTAATTAATTTATTTTAAAATTTTAACTAATATAATGAAAACAGATTTCATGTCTCTGAAATGTAATACATGAAATTTAGTACATGTTTCGTGTACTAAAACAGGGGCCAGCATTGTGGCCTAGTGAGTGATTTTTCCACTTGCAATGGCAGCATCCCTTATGGGGACGGAAATGAAAATGAAAAACATCCTTGATGTCCGTACTGAATAAATATCAAAGTTAGGGAAGGAAACAATGCTGTTTTATTTCACTTTAAATACTTTACCCTTATTTTTAGTGATGATCTGAGAGTGTAAAATTCTGTACTTGGACATTCTGTTACAACTCTTAAATTGTATGGGCATTCTTAGTCATATATGTCTGTGTTAGGAATAAAAAATGTAAACATCATTAGGCAAATAGCCATCTAAAGAATTAAACAGCACAAGAAAGGCTGGAGAGAAGAATGAAATAAATAATAAATAAAAGAGAAATTGAACAAGAAGGTATGATAGAGCACAGATAGGTAAGTGAAGTGAAGTCTAGAGCCTAGCAGTTCTAGACTTCTAAAATCAAAAAGTGCAGATACCAGAAACACAGGGATCTGAGTACAGAACTAGAGTAGCTGTAAAAAGGGCCACTTTGCTGCCACACCTTAGTTCTGACATCTATATATTCTATGTATTGAGAACAAAGCACCACGCCGTGAAAACTGATGTAGAAATACATCACATTCAGAAAGAAAACTTCATTCTCTGAGTTCCATCTCCAAGTTTGCAACTTGGATCCACCTTCTAAAAGTTACTGTGTCTTGCTATCAGGATATCAGAACTGTCTCGCTCTATCAATCATTTTCTGTGTGGTGCAGTATGCAAAAATCATCTGAATTTCATTGTCATCTATCCATGGTCATATGTCAGAATTAGTTTACTGTTTAATGAGTTCCTTGCTTTGGAGTGATGTTGAGCCGTATTTCATGTTGATGGATCTAACACACTGTAAGGTCTCAGATGGCAGTGCCAGCAGCAAAAGTAAATCCGTATCTGCAATATGTGTATTGATCTCAGTCAAGATAAATCACCCTTCTACCCTGGAAGGGATCCAACACAATCAACTTGCCTCCAAGTGTCTAGGCGGTCTCTTCATGGGTTGTTTTCCATTGTTGGCAAACTGGGCTCTTGGCAGCAACAGTAGCTGGATCAACCTTGGTGTTAAAAAAGAATATATGCCATTGGAACCAGACAGAGCTTCAAACCCCTGTCACCATAAACTACCTCACTTACCTGGCAATCTGGGATAATGAACGCCAGGTGAGTGATACTCACTGATAAAAACTAGCTGAGTCATCTGTATATTTTGATGCTCAGTAAATTTTCCGTGGTATATAGTTGGTGATATAAGTTTACACAAAATAGAAAATTCTTATTTTTCACTCACTCTGCTAAGTCCACTCACAAACTTTTTTTACATAACTCGTTGTGCCTTAGCTTCTAATTTTTCTCCTGCATAGCTTCAAATCAACACATCAAAATATTTGATTTTACACTTAAATCAGTGTATGTCGTTACTATGAACCATCTTTTTATGCTTGGACAGGATGAAGGGGTAGGTGTGCGCCTCAAAACTACCCACTGGGTAATTTTTCCTCACTTCTTCTGAAGTTGCCTTACTGTGACTGAATGGGTGTTCAGTAGGATGAAATTGTACATTCTGTACAAATTTAATTCTTCAAAGAATCACACTCATCTTTCAGGTAATTACAAAAGAATAGAAAGAGTCAATACATGGGAGAAAATGGAGAAGCATCACTGTACCTATGTTTGAATTCCATGTTATTGGGGCACTAGCTTATGTAGCTTACTTGTGGCCTGTGGATCTTCTTGTGCCTGATCCAGGACTTACTGCTTTAATATTTCAGTGGATTTCTGTCAGGCCACCACAGCATTATGAGATTGCAAGTCAGAGAGAACCCACTTCATGATTGTCAGTGTCACTTGTTTTATGATCAGATATCCAATATCTACCAAGGCTCAGTAAATTTCCAGAAGCTTTGTTTTTAATAACATCAATCCAGAACAGTGCAATGTGAATACCCTATTCGGTTGTCCATAAACTCCACACACAACATTTTGTCCCACCTCAGATACCACTGGTACAAAGCAGCCTGCTGTGTTAGATGATCCAAGTGGACGACCACTAGGGTTGCAGCCTGGATGTGTTGCAGTGGGCCTCACTGTTATCATTAGCTTTACTCAAAATATATCACTCACTTTCTGGAGATCATGTGTCCTAGTGAAGTCTCAGGTGCGCTTTCCTTCCCTAGCATATATGTTGTTGTTTAGATTATGCTATCAATATAGTAGGCTGATGTGGTATTCCAAAAATATCAAGATGGATACCATTTCTTCAGAAAGCTGTGCATTATAATAAAGACCAGGAAACTTAACAGCATAGAGGAAGTATGTAAACTGAGACATGCCAAGAAGGGAGTTCTGGGCAAAATAACTCCACTTGTCCAAGTTGACAAATATAAATCCACGATAGGTGAAAGATTCTAGCCATTTGGGAGGTTCAGGGAAAAAGTATTTATGAAAACTATGAGATATGACTATTTCTGAGTGTTGTTGAATACTATTGATGCATTGGAAAGAGAGAAAATGGCTGAGGATGATTAATCACCGAATTAAAGCCAAACAGGAGAATTAGATGGTCTCCTTTGACACATTTAATGAAATTTTCATCTCGATTAGCTAGAGGGTAATGCAAATAAACTGAATCTAAGACCTAGCAATTAATTATATGGATAGGAGAGTATAAGTAAAGGTTGAATTTTTAGTAGTTCAGGGTCCCCGTTGGGAAAGTATGGGACTCAGAATTGGGCTGAAGCCCATGACCTTCTGATACTCTCTGGGCATGCAGAAACAACCCCCAGGATCCTTATTTGGCAAAGTTTTGTCCTGAATGTCTCAGTTTACAGCAAACCATGGGAAGCATTTTATAGTGACATCTGAAGGTCAGAAATGAAATAGAATTCCTTTATGTCTGTTATTCTATTTTCTCTTTTAAAAGTGTGGTTGAAGATATTTTTGCAGCTCACATATGTCATGTATGTGTTGGCTTATCTTATTGGCATAGAATCAGGGCCATTCCAGTAAATATCCTACCTTATCCTGGGACATTCTTCAATTTCTCTGACTTCTGGTGTGTGTTTAATTTCATGACAAAGGATGCCAGCTACTCCTGTACTAAACTCATCTCACTAAGAGCAGGGGTAGAGATAAGTGGCATCTGTTTTTGTCTACTTTCCTGAATTCAGCTCTAATTTATCTTTCTCCAACTGCCCGTCCTGTGGACTTAAAACGTCATGTCAAATACATTGACAATTATGTTCAGAGACGATTTGTAAGAACAAATTCCTGTAGCCCATTCCTTATATATACCTTCCAGTGATTCTTCCTGGATTAACTCCTGATCGATAAAAGCATCCAAGGGTGCAGGATGCAACTCACATTACCACATTAAAGATCTCAACGATGCCATTACTATAATGTGCCACAAGCTATTAGTGAGGAGATCAGAATATCCATTTCATGAACAGGAAAAATCCAGTCTTCAAATCCCATGATAGAATCTACCGTGACATACAACTTGTTGCATATACTGTCTGAAGCAAGATTTCCTCAGAAACAATCTGAGACAGGCAATTGTTTATAAGTGTTCTTTCAGGAATATCACTAAGCAAATGAGGGAACCAGGATTGGGAAGCATAAAGAGATTTTGTGGAATGAGAATGCAAAAGAGACTGTATTCCTCCATTGGGAGATCTGGAGTTGAGGTAGCTCTTCAGAACACCAGGAATGGTGAAGTCTGTGATTTTCTGCTTCCAAACAAATGAGCCACCCTCCTACCATTTTATTGGCAGAAATCATGAGTTTCTTGGGGCTGAGAAGAATCATTTTGTTATAGTGAGCATGACAGTTATCAGAGTATTTGTGTCAGTTCCCCTTGCTACCAAATACTACTGGAAGAAAGGTAGTTGTACACACATTTATGATACAGGCAGGGATCCATGAATTTAAAAAGTCAAATCTTGTATAACAGCAATAAGTGTGGCTGTACATTGCTACTGAAGCTGATATTATCTCTGCCTTCTCAGCCCTTGAGCAATCCTTCCTTTTTTCCCAGAGAGATAACATGCATCTATTTGCTAAACCATTTCAGTGCGCATATATCCTTAAACAGTTAATGTCTCTGCTTGCAAGATATCAGAAATAAGAGAGGCAGCCATGGGTAATATTCTCACAACTGAGAATTATCACTGGTGTTAGTAAAAGGAGCTAAACATTGAGCTCTTTTGACAGCTGGCTGTTGAATACTGACATCCCTTTCAGATGAAGTCCACATCCAAATGAGATTTGCTTATGTTGTTGGTAGCCAATATTTCTAGTGGCTAAGGAAAGAGTCATGCACTCTACAGTCTGGGGTTACTGTGTACTGTCCCTCAGCATGTGTTGTACTATGAAATCTTGTCACTCAACAAACCATTTTCATCTCCCCTTTTCCTATCTGCTCATTAACTAAAGTATACACTAATATGTACCCTCTGATATTTCTTTGCAACTTAACTTCTTAGTGCTATCCCTTTATATTGTCATTTTTTTCACAATTTGAATGTGCACCATTTACTTTGTAGATGTTTACTTATTTTTTTTGCTCTGCATTTTTATTATGATAGTATGCAAGTTGCTAGACTAAACATTCCCTTCCTTTCTGCATCAAATAAACAGATGGCTGTTTCAACACTGTGAAATATGAGCATAATTAAATGAATTCAGAAACAATGATGCACGCAATTTTATTTTCCAGCATAAGATAGCTTTATCTATGTCTATAAATATATTTAATTTCTGAAATATCATCATATACTAATTTTCATTTGTCAGTTAGCTTATTCTAAGCCAGACACAGAAGTTACTCTGCTACAAGATTTTTTCATTTTAGTGTGGAGCAAAAATTCCTGAAGACACAAAATGTGTTTCTTCAAAACTTAAAAAATTTTAGCAGCTTATGATTGCCATTAGTATCATGAAGAGTTCAACATTTGAGTTTCCTATTGTGAAGCATCATTGAACATTTGAATCATCACAGAGGTTTTTAAGAAAATATATTCTTAAATTACTTTCGATTGTATATCAGAAAAATTCTGCATAATTTCTTCTCACCAGGCTTTTTAGAAAAAGTCCTTCATGCAATTGTGATTATCAGCCAAGCCTTTCAGCTATGAGATTTTATCAAGAAATCAGATTCTAATGGTACATGACTATTATAATACATAGTGGAGTTTTTAGATCCTATATCATAAAGATCTTATAACATTCAAATTTTTAAAAAGAATGTGTGCAGATATTTTCTCTGTTATTAGTCATAAAATGGCATTAATAACCAGAAAAGTACTTGTTTAACTTTATCTGTAAAAACAGCATTATGGCTAATGGAGGACACAGCCTAACTTTCACAATAAGATTTGACAGACAGATGAAATAAAAGGACTAAATTTTTGTATAGTTAACAATTTTAGATAACTGTCAAAATTTAATATTTATAACATTGGTAATATATGAATGGGCACAAATAATGTACTTTTGCTTTACTATTTAACATTTGTCTTATGATTATGATCTTCAAGGAATTATTTTAGTGATGACATTTGAAATATAATTAGATGCAAAAATGTATTAATCTAAGGTACATTTATGGTGTAACCACTGTTTCCCATTACTGAGTTAATTCCTATCAATTCTACATGAGAAATGATAACATTCAAAGGGGGCTCCTCATCCATAAATCTGCACAACAAAGGGAAGCTTTGTTGTTGTTGCATTAGTGCTTCTTTCATCTCCTTATTTAAGTCATACTTAGATGCCCTGGGGGCAACAACCATCATAGGGCAGGTTTGCTCAGAAACTGACTCTGAGATAGACAGTTGCAGGAATTCTATTGAAGGGTAATTTGATGAATCACATCAGAGTGAAAAATCATGAAGTCTGTGATTTGTTTTATTTTGTTTTCTCTCTCTAAAATAGTTAATAGCTAAGTAAATAATTAAGCCTGGAATTGTTTGGATTAAGGCAGGCATAATTCCATATAAAATTAAATAATTAATTAAATTTTAAGGTATGCAATTATATATTTTTATTTATTTTAATAAAAAATGGAACTCTAGTAAGCACTATAGGAAATTTTTTTAAAAATTATAATGGAATGTTAAATGAATCCACATGTCAATGAATTAATAGAATAATAATGAGATGAAGTATACATATTTTGCATAAAAGAGACCCTTCATTTGGTTGGAAATATTTATTTTGTCCATTGCATTTATTGTTTAAGCATATTCCAATTCATCATTTTGTTGGAAAACACACACACTCACACACACACACACAAACCGGAGACTATTAAAGACTGTAAAACAACTGAAATAAGAATTTTGTTTTGAAAATGTTTTATATAAATGAACGATAAATTTATCTTCTAAAAAGAAAATTTAAACATTATGAGAAAAAATAAGACATTGTAGAAAAATGTTTTATCAAAATATAACCTTAATCCAAAATCCATTATAAATTCAGAGTAATTATGCATTGTTTTGCAAATCTTATGAATTAAAAAATAAGGGAAATATTTTATGTTCACATTTTCTGAGTTAATTATCTGTAGCTTCTCATAGCATACGTTATAATCGAGAAATTTTAATTCAGTATTTGAAGCTATGGGCATTTAAATATTCTGGAACCTAACAAACATAGCCAATCAAAAGACTGCTAATCCTACAACAGAATGTCTTGCTTGAATCAGAACTGAACTGCCAAAAAGCCCATGAGAGCAATTCAGGCATGCAAAGCCAAGACACTGTGGCAAAACATATCCTACATGAAGGATCTCTTTGAATGAGACCCTGGTGAAAAGAAGGGGCCATCAAAGAAAGATGTACTTTTCTCTGAAGGGAGGAGAGAATTTCCACTTTGCTTATGGCCTTGTCTAAATACTGACGGATTTTGTGGTCACAAAAGGCTTCAATAGCCTTAGCAGCTCACAGCAAGAGCCTCGGGTGATCACTGATATCATAAATAAGAGTGTTAATTGTTACATTAACAACAGAATTCACTGTGCACTTACTCCCTGTGTAGGATCTCTGTCCTTAGTGAGTTGTACTGGGACAGTTAACTGCAAAACCTGTTCTCAAACAGTAATCTTTACGTTTGGGGTATGTGTGTGTGTGTGTGTATGTGTGTGTGTACAAACTGATGAAATCTTTATTTAGAATAGAATTGGTCTTCTGTGAATAAAGTTAATTAAAAATGAATCTTAAAGAAGAACAGGATGGGAGAGGGAGTAGGAGGTGGGATGGGAGTTGAGGGGAGGGTGGGTATATGGAGGAAAACCACTATATTAATCAACTTGTACCTATGAAAATTGTATTCATTAAATAAAAGCTTTAAAATTAAAAAAGAAAAAGAAAAAAGAAAACAACAACAACAACAAAAAACCCTGAGCTGCCATTCTTGCTTAGTGGTATTAGGCAACATTGCCCCCTAGAGGTTTTCTGCACGTTCCCAGTAGACAAGATTTCTACAGGTCAAGAAAAGCTCACATAATTTCTTGAGTTTTAAACAATGCTAAGGAACATAATAAATGGATATGTAGGTGCTTCACTTCAAGTAATGTGAAAATGTAAGAATCCTATGTTCAAAGAGTTGTACTTTTGTTAACAAAATTAACAATGAAGTATGGACATATATTTTTATGTTTATGATTCTTCAGAATGGTTCTGGTAAAATTGGACCAGATTTAAATATGAGAGAAAGAAATGATTTCTGTATATCTGAAATTTCCCTAAAATAATCACTCCACACTCTGCTCTGTCTAAGGATGTTTGTTTGATCTGTCGGGAAGAAAACTATTCTGTAACAGAAAGTGCTCCCTTATAGTAAGAGCAACTCTATCTGAAGGAGGAAGTTTTCAAATGGTAGATGGTGACTTATCCATATATCAAAATGGAAAATATCAAAGATCAGTGGTAGAAATGAGACTGATCAGCACTCTAGAGGGTACATGTAGGTAAAATAGAAAGAGTGAGTAATGTACAAGGCTTGTAAAGTTACAGACAATGGTTTAGTTTTTCCTCTTAAGACAACCTATATCCAAACGAAAGAGAGGAATGATTTTAACTGGGAATCACAAGTAGATAGATGGTGATTTTCCAGGCATAATAAACTGTTTGAATCAGCTAGTCCAGGAGAATCAGAGCTTTATGATGTCCCAAAATATGAAGGGCTCAAATTTCTGGAATCCAAAAGTAAAATGCAGATCAGAACATTTTTATCTTCCTGATAACCAGGAGGGTTTTTCAGTAGAACTCAGGATCCAGATTGGAGTTTCTCCTTTTCCAACCCTGATACTGAACTTTAGTATGTCCTTTTGCCCTTTCTCTTGGGTGGGCAAGAATTGATATAAGAGCTGCACAAAGCTTCGTTGTGATGTTCCAATGATGGGATTGTGAAAGGCTAAAATTTTATTAAATTCCTCCCCTAGACCCAAGAAATTACACTTGACTTCCATGTACAGTGGTCATATTTTAATGGTTTACAGAATTGAACTTTAAAGGTTTTGATACAGAAGAAAGATTCAGAGGATGCTAGCTATATTTTTTAAAAACTTTAATATATACGTGTAAGGTCATATATGAGTGTGTGTATCTTTAATATTAGCTTTACCATTCTTTTTTTTTTTTTAAATCATGTAGGAGCTTTACCATTCTAAATGGCACAGAGACAAAGAGAGATCTGCTAGTTCACCCCTCCAAAACCCACAACAGCTGGGGTTGGATCAGGCTGATCTACCACCTGTTGCTTCCCAGGGTGAACATTACCAGGAAACTGGAATTGGCAGCTTAGTCAAGACTCAATCCCAGGCACTTTGATATAGGATACAAGAATCTCAAGCACATTTAAATGGCTCAGTTTCAGCCATTGTTACCATTTGGGGAGTGAACCAGCTGATGGAAGATCTCTTTTTTTCTCTCTCTGTCTGCCTCTCTCTGTGACTCTGTCAAGTAAATAATAAATCATTAGAAGAGAAAAAAATACAAGAAGAACATACAGAGGGATTTTTCTTTCAGAAGGAAAACTCTACCATCATTGACCCTTTTGCTCTGAAAGGAGGAACAAATGGGTTTCCAATGATGCTACTGGAACAGATTATTAAAAAGAGATGCACAGGGGTTGGTGGCATTCGTAAATATATAGAGTCATACTCACTTCCTTACACATCGGAGATCTCCAAAAACAACGTTCTCTTTCTATGAACAGTGTTTCTTTTTTTTAAAAGATTTATCTGTTTATTTGAACGGCAGAGTTACAACAGAAGCAGAGGCAGAGACAGAGACAGAGAGAGAGGTCTTCCATCCACTGGTTCACTCGCCAAATGGCTGCAATGGCCAGAGCTGGACTGATCCGAAGCTAGGAGCCAGGAGCTTCTTCTGGATCTCCCGTGTGGGTACAGGGGCACAAGGCTTGGACCATCTTCTGCTGCTTTCCCAGGCTATAGCAGAGAGGTGGATAGGAAGTGGAGCAGCCAGGACTTCAATCAACGCCCATATGGGATGCCAGCACAGTAGGCGGCGGCTTTACCTGCTATGCCATGGTGCTGAGCCCTGAACAGTGTTTCTTTTATGTTATTTCGTCTTGGTTTTAGGAAGCAGGGATTATGACATGGGTGAATAGGAGCTACAATCAATAGACTACTTATATCTTTGAGCTCACATTTTGTGCCAGTTGTATATTCATCAAGAAGATTTTTATGGCTATCTTGTGTTCCAGCCTAACACAGGCCTTATGGCGTGGAGTGCATTCCCTGTATATGAACATCAAAAGCCTTCACTGCAGCATGTGGCTGGGTAAACAAACTGGGAAGCTGGGATCCTGACTTGCTAATCAAATACCTATTTTATATCTCATTCCATCATAAATACAGTATGGGAATTTTATTATACATGAGGGAGTGCTTGTTACCGTAATATGTTGCGTCCTGTCAGTGATGAAACAGTAGCTGTTATATTTGTAAAGATAAAACATGAAATGAAGAATAAAACATAGACCTTCAATTTTGCATTGTTTATGGGAAAACTACAGAAAAAATATGTTTGCCTATTAAATTCCATTTCCTACATCAATAAATCATATTTTAATGCATTTTGAAAATAATAGAATACATATTTATATTTCTATAGAAATGGTATTATTATAGAATATATCTTAAATGATAAATAAATATATATTTTCATTCATTATACTGTATTCAACTTTGAATCAGTAGGTATAATGATAATTATACTGTACTGTAGAGATTTGCCTTTTTATTAAAAGAACAATTTACTTTGATTCAATGTATTGATATTAATTGCTTATTTGGAAGATATTTATCTCTCTTTTAGATTATTGGAATAAAAATGACATAAGGTATGCTAGAAAAATACCAGGGGTTGCCAAAAGTTCATGGAAGGTGCATATTGTAAAAATATATGCACTAAAATTTTTGCACAAGGATAAACTTACTTTTAATTTCATTTTCTTGAACTTTCTGATATTTTCTTATATTGTATAGTTGGATGACATGTGCTACATATTGCTACTTCTAAAGTTCATATTTTTGTTAATTTTACAACTTAATAGAGATTTGTAGGGTAAAAGGAAAACCAGTTGAATAGATTCTATATATGTGTATATATATGTAAATACAGCTAATGTTTTCCTTCTAAAACAACCATTTATAGAAGCTGTGTCAATATTAAAAATAAAGTTTCTAGACAATTCGTCAGCTGATAATTCCTTATTACAAATTGGTAAAGAATAAATATTCATATTTTTGTACGTGCATAGATTATAAATTAAATTTCATATATATTTTATTTCTTACAAGACAAGTTCTATCTATAGATTTTTCATTTATTTCTAATTATCATAGACAATAATTATACACATAAAAATTTGTAATGCAGACTAAAAGTAAATACTCAGAGTATTGAAAGTTACTGAAAAAATAACTTTTTTATTGGTTCCTATACAGAATCTATCTTTTCTAAAATACTTCCACAAAACGTCATTTAACAAAGTTACTGACACATAAAAACTCCTTGGATTAAGCTGAAAAGAAAATAAATAAATAAATTATGATACAATTCAGTAACACAGTAGTATACAAGATCATTTAAAAGATCACTACCTGATAGTGTAGAGGATATGATGTAAAAAAAGATTAATTACCTTCAATGGTAGAAAACTTCAAATATCTAGCAATAAATTATGCAAGAATGTGCAGTAACTCTATGAAGTAGCATTTCCAGTGTCCTTGCAGTGTAGCACACACAAATAAAATGACTTGAACAATTGCAAAGACTATGCTTAGAAAGAATCAAAACCATAAAACAAAGTGAAATAATCTTCAGTTCAATTTTCAATTTAATGTGACCATGGTCAATACATTATTATTTTCAACTTTCCCAGAGTCAGAAAATATAAATCTAAAATTCAAATGGTCAGTTAAACAAATATGTATACCCAGGGAAATATTAACTTAGAAATACAACGAGAAAGGGATATTCTCTTCTACATATTGAAATTTAAGATTAAGCAACAATAATTAAACCATGCCAGTCTAGCCCATAAATACACTATTAGCTCCAGAACAAATATGATGAGGAGAAATAAATCCAAAGACATGAATAGATTTAAACTAGGGAACTGGTGGCATCATAAATCAGTGAATCCAATGTACAGCAAATTGTTTTTGGACAGCTTAGCAAGCATGTAAAAGCAAGTCAAATTCAAAGCATAGCTCATGCTATATAGCAGGATTAATTCTAAATGTATCAAAAATGACATGTTAAAAAGTAACAATAGATGTGAGAATTTCTATATTCATTCAGAGCTTCAGTATCCCTTAATCCTTACAGAATGCGTAGTGTCAATGCAAAATTGCACTGGATGGAATTAGCAGACAAGTGAGGTTTATGCAAAACTATTATAATAAGCATAGAAGTTATTGTGATAAAAGAGTGAGGCTGAACTTAATTCTGTCAAACAAAGGCGGAAGAAATTCCAAGCACTGGCATGAGCTAGCGGTTCTCAAATCTACAGGATGGAACACTAAGTGACAAACGACACTTGTGCTTAATGGGTAAATCTCTGCTTCCCACAATGGTTGGAAAACAGGGGAACTTTCTTTCTGCTGATTCTTGTTTTGTAAAGATTTATTTATTTATTTGAAAGGCAGAATTACAAAGAGTCAGAGAGAGAGAGAGAGAGAGAGAGAGAGAGAGAGAGAGAGAATAATGTCTTCCATCACGGGTTCACTCCTGAAATGGCCACAATGGTTGGAACTGGGCTGATCCAAAGCCAGGAGCATCTTCACTGCTGGGTCTCCCACTTGAGTGCAGGGGCCCAAGGACTTGGGCCATTTTCTGCTGCTTTCTCAGGCCGTAACAGAGAGCTGAATCAGAAGTGGAGCAGCCGGGACTTGAACTGGCATCCATATGGGATGCCTGGATTGCATTTGGCTGCTTTACCCTCTATGCCACAGCAGTGGCCACAGGGGCACTTTCTTAAGGGGATAATTCTAGGGTCCTAAAGAAAGGGGCTGAGAGAAGACTCATATCTCAAAGAGGTAGAGCAGTAATGTAAAATTACACATTTTCTGATCAAATGCTCTAAGACAACTTATCAAGAAGAAACGTTTAAAGTTGATTTGAGCTGAGGGAACATTGAAGACATGTTGGTCAGTGCTCAGCCTCTTAGCTTGTGTGAATATATCCAGTATTCTGGATCTTGCACGTGGACAGCAGGTGCCCTTAGTATTTGTTCCATCCTCTGCTGCTTTCCCAGGGGCATTAGCAGGGAGCTGGATTTAGAAGTGCAGCAGCTGGGAACCCAACTGGCCCTTGGAGATGGGATGCTGTCATCCCACTGTGCCACAATGCTGCCCCCCTCAAAAAGTTTTCAAAATATTTGAAGTCTATACTCATTTAGTACCTGAACATTTTTAACCATTGAATCTCACTGCTTGATCATATTTGCATATATAATGGGAGCAAAACAAAGTAAAAAAAAGCAAAAAAAGTGAACAAAATTTGGAAATTAGACTAAGAAGTGTGAATATAATTTTATTATGAGTGGAAATACCGAGAAGTATTTGGTTTTGGAAAATAGAATCTACCTGGAATGTTGGTGTTCATTTAATCAACCAAATTTTAGTGCTACCAATAAGAAAAGAAAATATTGTTTTTGTGACACTCTGGGAAATTCTAATATGTTTCCTCTTAAGCTCATAGGAAAAAGCTAATATAGATGTGAAATGTAGCAAACAATAAGTGATGTTAGGTTATGGGATCTGTTATTTACACATAGTGCTTGTGTGTAAATCCTTTGTCGTAGTTTATATGTTTCAATATCGAATGATGCTTGACCTTGGGAAAATCCTTCTGGATTAAGCAAAGAATTTTTGAACAATGTTTAAATGTAGGTGAATCTCAAGAGAATATTTGATTGGTATTGCAAGAAAATCACATACCAAGTTTGCTCACACAAGCAGTAATTTATAAGGGGAAGCTACACTTACCATTTCACTCATACACCTATTTATTGATTTTTTAGGTAAACAGTGGAAGTTAATCTATTATTTTTTATAAAATTATGTATTGAGATATTTATAATTTTGTAGTAGGGTTAATGAAAGTCTATTGCATGCTTGGTATCTAAAAGTAAACTCATACAAAGAGCTATAGAAATGCTCACAAGTTTTATAGTTTCTAAAATTTATGTATTTATAAACCAATATAGGCTTTTAAATATGAAAAAAATCAAAAGGAAAGTTTTAAGTTAAAAATTAAATCATTTTGCTAATTTTTATCCATCAGATATGCACTGTATACAAATATGTTTGTTATTATTCTAATTTTTATTAAAAGTTGACTATATGAACTTGTGTATATTTATGATGTACAAAATGATGGTAAGAATTTTGAATACATGAAAAAATTAAGTCAAACTAGTTAACTTATCAATCATTTCAGATATTTAATTTTTGTGTGTGTTGAGAACACTTGAAACATATACTTTTTGCACTTTAGAAATGTATAATACTCTATAATTAATTATATTCACCACTTTGAATTATAGAACCCATTTTCAAAAAAACTCCATGTTCCTCCAGTCTGTGATTTTGCATACTTTGAGCAGCATCTCCCCATTAGCCTCACTCCCCCAGCATATGTAAATACTATTTCACTTTCGGCTTCCATGGGTTCAATTGTCTTAGATTCTGCACAAATTGACAACATGTGGTATTTGTCTTTATGTGCCTGGCTTTTTTCGCTAACATGTTTTTCCAGTTCCATTTGTTTGTTCTAAATAACAGAATCCTTCCTTTTTCAGGCTGAATAATATTCCATTGTGTATGTGTCTTATTTTTTTTAACTATTCAACTGTTGATGGATATTGAATTGAACCAAAATTGTGGCTACCTTGAATAGTGCTACAATGATATGGGAATGAAGATATCTCTTTAACAAACTGATTTTAAAAATTTTTGGATCATTCCCAGAGTAGTATTATGGGATCTTATGATAGATGTATTTTCAGTTTTTGAAGAATCTTCATACAGTTTCCCATGCAAGTTGTATTGGTTTATTTTCCTTCCAACAGTATACAAGTGTTCCTTTTTTCTCTATGTTCACTTACTTTTTAAAAAAATGTTCAAAATTATATTATAATGAGATTTAAGTAACGTTTTTAAATGCTGTTGTAGCCCATTTGGAACAATACTATTTAGATAAGGCCAAAATAAGGTTTATCATTTATTCTGCATTGCTAAATATATGAATTTTCCAAATATGTATTCTGTGTGTATAATGCACATACAGAGTAATTTTACAATAAGTTAAACATAAAGCTGTATATTTAACTTTTCTATTTTAATTTACAAGTTTTAAGGAATTTTTATATTTATACATTTAAAATTTTTCTTTATTTATATAAGGGAACAGATTTTATGTATTTCACATTTGCAGTTCTAAGAACATATTGCTATTTACCACCTTATCTTCTTCTTTTTCAGTTTTTGGGATGACATACTTTCAACTTACTTTATCATCATAAGCTTAGTCCTCCAATAAATAAAGAATTCAACAAGTAGTAACTAGACAGACCATTGTTCCCAAGGAGTATAGACAATGGCTATGAACAATACACAAATCTCAAAATGTTAATTGTCTCATATACATTACTGTATATTGGTTACCACAAATCAGAGGAAATATGAATTTGCCTTTTGGGGACTGGCTTATTTCACTAATCATAATGATCTCTAATCACATCCATTTTATTTCAAAAGACACGATTTCATTCTTTTTTTGATAACTGATTAGTATTCCATCATATATGTGTACTACATTTTCTTTATCCAGTCATCAGTTGATGGTCATCTGGGTTGATTCCATATCTTAGCTATTGTGAATTAAACTGCTATAAACATGGGGGTATAGATAACTCTTTCATATGTCAATTTCATTTCCTTTGGGTAAATTCTCTGGAGTGGTATGGCTGGGTCATATGATAGATCTATTTTCATATTTTTAAGCAATCTCTATATAGTCTTCCACAGTGGTTCCCACCAATAGTGTATTAGGGTACTTTTTCCTCTACATCCTCACCAGCGTTTGTTATTTTTTGATTTTTGGATGATAACCATTCTAACTGGGATGTGATGAAACTTCACTGTGGTTTTCATGTTTCCATGATGTCTACTAATCCTGAGCATCTTTTCATGTATCTGTTGGCCATCAGTATTTCATCTTGAAAAATGCCTATTCATATCCTTCACCCATTTCTTAACTATATTGTTTGTTTTATTCTTGTTGAGTTTCTTAAGGTCCTTATTTTTTCTGAATATTACTCCTTTATTAGATGTGTAGCTTGCAAATAGATTCTTCTGTTCTATTTGTTGCCTATTCACTTTGTTGAATATCTCCTTTGCTACCCAGAAGCTTCTTAGCTTGAAGTAATCTCTTTTGCCTATTTTTGTTTTTATGGCACACACTTCTGGAGTCTTAATCAATAATTCCTTATCTATACCAAAATCTTGCAGTGGTTTCAGGTCTTATGTTTGGATCCTTCATTCATTGTGAGTTGATTTTTTTTATGGTGTATAGTAGGGGTCTTGTTTCATATATCTATAATGAGAGATCCAATTTTCCCAACATCATTTGTGGAAGAGACTGTTCTTTCTCCATAGAGTGATTTTAATTTATTTGTTACTGATTAGTTGGATTCTGGGGCCGGCGATGTGGTGCAGTAGGGTAATCCTCCACCTGTGGCACTGGCTTCCCATATGGGTGCAAGTGCTAGTTAGATGGCCCAAGTCCTTGGGTCCCTGCACCCTTGTGGGAAGACTGGGAAGACGCTCCTGGCTCCTGGCTTTGGATTGGCACAGCTCCGCTGTGCCGGCCATTTGGAGAGTGAACCAATGGAGGGAGACCTGTCTTTCTGTCTCTCCCTCTCACTGTCTGTAACTCTACTTCTCAAATAAATAAAATCTTAAAAAAAGATTAGTTGGCTGTACAAGCGAGGATTAACTTTTGGGGTTTCTATTCTGTTTTGTGTGTTTTTTTGCCATTGCTGGGTCACTTTGATTGTAACTACTCTGTATTATAGCCTGATGTCTAGTACTGTGATGCCTCCAGCTTTGCTTTTATTGTTTGATTGGTTGGCTATTTGGGAACTCATGTGATGTTTCCTTATGAATTTTAGGCTCATTTTTCCTAGACCTGAGAAGAATGTTCTTGATGTTTTGATTGAGATCACAATGAATTTGTAAATTTTTGGGAGTAGTATAAACATTTTGAATATGTTAATTATATCAATCTATGAAAATGGAAGATCTTTCCACTTTTCTGTGTCTTTTGTGTCTTAATGTATTGTAACTGTAAATGTAGAGATCTTTCATGTGCTTGCTTAAATTTATCCCAAATTATTTACATTTTTTGTAGCTGTTGTCAATAGGACTGATCTTACAAGTTTTTTCTCAGCCATAGCATTTACATATTTTAAAAATTTAATATTTTGGTAATTATTCATTTGTTTAGTATTTTTTTGTATGTGGCAAGTTTATTTCAGTTTTTCACTGTTATATGTTTACAGGCTTAGCTTTATGTTAGGAATAGTGTTATCTTTTCCTGTTATTTACTTCAGTTTTTTAAAAGCACATGCAACCTAGTAGATGTGTCTCTGTTAGTTTTTAGACAAAGTAAAAGAAGAAAAATCAATTTTTTGCCAAAAATATCTTTTCAGTAGGATTATTTTTAGAAGGAGAATATGTTATGAAATCTTTTCAATATATACATTAATCAGAAAATTGTTTTCTTATTGTTAGAGAAATTCAGAATAATAATCATGTTCTACAGGAGCTCAGCTCCAGTAAGATCGAGCCCAAATTCATACAGGACAAAGAGACACCGTGGAGCTGACCGCAGGTCCATACCTCTTGTATTCTCATGGCATTGGGAAAGCACACACAGAACTTCAGTGCTTAGTTATGTCCCCAGAGTTATATATATGTATGCTTACAGACAATAGTGTCAGGCAGCCAAATAGTTACCTAACGGACTTATATCAGCTTCTGGGTTCTCTGAGTAGGATGAATATATCAGTTTATGAGCTTAGCAGTAGTGATGACAGCCGGGGAGAATGACTGACTTCATGTTTCCACACTCCACCCTTCAGGATCCCTTACCTCACAACTGTAACTGCCAGTTATCTTCTGCAAGGATCCCTGTGTGAGAAGTATGCAAGCACTATGGAATACTGTATCACAATTCCATAACAACAACATAGGCAGCAAACTATGAATAAACATGCAATGAAAGTCAACCTAGACTATCCCACACAGAATAGCCCAACCATGACTGGATTTCATTATATTACTCCTATATTAAAGTCTTCAAGTGGTCCAGGTGTTGTTTCATAATGGGTCCAAGAATTCCATCCTTCTTACTAAATCCAGTTTGTTGTCAGTTGCTGTGATCACTTTTCAAGACAGTCCAGTTTCAAGACAGTCCAATTGCAGAGCTTACAGACAACTTGGTACATAACACAACAAGCCAGAAGACACTACCATTGTGACATTGTGTGCCCATTCCACAAGAGGGTTCACACCTGCCAAGCTAAATATTTTAAGATATAGAAGTATGTGGCAGCAACAATGGCAAATCTGAACCATCAGGTAAGTTACAAACAAGGGATTTATCTTGAGATAACACTAGAGTTGGCCATGGGGTTTATCCCAGCCTCTCATATCATACTCGGTGGGCCACAGATTTTTCTAAGGACTATTCTACATTTATAGATACTGCAGAGGCTAGTATTGACCATAAAGCTAAGACACATATGAACTTGAGCAAGGCAATAGCTCCTTCCTTCAGTGAATAATATACCTTGAACACAGGGGGCCAAGTAGCCATTACTCAAGGTGTCACCTCCAGGTGTCATATTTCATTACTGTTCCCTATGGCAACAGGAGGGCAAACCAGGCCTTGATGGCTTTCCATGTTTCCCATGGCCGCTGCCAACTGACATATCCTCCTGGCTCAAGGACTGTAGAAGCAGGTAACAACACATTGAACTGTTTTCCAAAATCTGGTTTTAACAGAAGGTCAGTGGTTTGCACCTGAAGTTGAATGGGCATTGCTGAATAATGCAGCCAATTCTCTACAGGGGCTAGTGTGTCTGCCCCAGGCCATTCATTCAATAACCATAACACAGTCCACAGTCTCACGGTTCATTCCACAGGGATCTTCAGTTGGCTTGCTTTCTGAGACATTTCTCCAACAGCCCATTATATCAGTCAATCATTCTGGCTCCTTGGGAATGGTATGGTGCTTAAAATTTCTAGTGGATGCCAAGATATTTCAACTGGCTTTACATTCCTAAGCCCATAAAATGAATCTCATGGCCTCTATAAATAACCTGTGGTCTTCCATACATGGCACATAGCCTTTCCAAGGCATGTAAGACCACTTTCTGGTCAGGCCACCTAATGGGAATGGCAGAAAGCAGTCCTACAGCAGTATCTACACGAGTTACAGTGTACCTGTGCCCATTAGATTGGGAGAAAGGTCTGATAAAGTCTATGTGGCCACTGGCAGCTGATGGAGATATTCCTAGGAGCAGATGGTACAGCTAGAACCTCTAAGTAGGTTCCACATATGTTCAAGGCCTTCACTGTAGCCAACATCTCTTAGATCTTGTCCTGTGTGGAGCAACCATCTAGGTAACCATTAGGCAGCATCAGTTTCCAAGGACTTTTCAAATAATGTACCTTAGCTAGGTTATCAGCCTCATTATTGTCCAGATGAGCACGTGGTACATGGTGTGATTTCCCACATGTCACACAGTGATACCTTAGGGTGTCTCTAACTCTTGCAAGTTTTGACAAATGGGTTGGCCTCATGGAGTTTGGTACATGACTGTCCAATATTCTGCATGCCACATCAGTATCCATACAGCTAGATCTTGATAGATGGCCCTGCTGTCAGAAACATATGCATTAAGCTTACATGGGCAGGCTGGATCCAACACATTGTGGGCCTCAGTGGCCTGTACATTCTGCTTAGCTGCTGTGAAGATTTCCTGTTCTTGCTGATGCTCTTCTTTACCAAACAGTGCAAAGGCCTCATGATTTTGTGCCAGATATGCAATACACATTCTCCAGTATCCTACCAAATCCTGCAATTACTTTAAGGTCATTGGGTGAGGAAATCCTGAATTGTATCTATAACTGCTTCAGGAATGATTTTCATCTTATCCAACCAGATAACACTCCAGAATTTAACAGAGTCTAGGTCTATACACTTTGGGTTCCTCAATTGTCTGGCCACATAACTAAATGGCTCAGTAAAGTGGATATAGCGGCTTTCAAATCTGCAAGAGAGTCACAGGTTAACCCCATGTTATCTCATCTTATGGTGCCTGGTTTTATGTCTTTTTCTCCACTTTCAATTCCAGGTTCCTGCTTATGTACACACTGAGGAGAAGCAGATAATGATGTCTAGTACATGGGTCCCTGCTACTTAGGTCTAGATTCAGTGTCAGGATCCTGGAACTGGTCTGGTATATTCCCAGCAATAATTTGGGTAGTGAATTAGTAAATAGAAAATCTCTCTTGGTCTTCCCTTTTTCAAATAAATTGAAAATAAATAAATAAACACAGATGTTGCCCTCTGGTGGTGTCTGATAATCTGTAAATTCTAAGTATAATTGCTAGAATGTTGAGCACCTACCTACTTGTTAAAAATTTTGATTCATAAAGGGAATTCCAGAAACCAATATGCAAATGAGAGAAATATAAGCCAGTCATGCAAAGCCTACAGAGTAAATGTTATAAAAACCCACTTGGCATTAAATCATGTAATTAATAGAAATGCAGATATGTGAGATCTTTTAATATTTATGAATATCTGGTTATGCAATTGGAAATTAATTAAACCACTATTGAAGAAATCACAATTCCTTCTTTATGTATATATATATATATATATATTCCCATATATATATATATATATATATACATATATATATATAGCTGCTGAGTTTGTAGTGTGTAGGGGACTAGCCAGGAGTAGCTCTTGAGAAGGTAATAGAATGGAAAATAAGCTAAGATTGGGATGGGAAGTATGGAATTATTTGCACAGAAACAAGCAATTATCTGTCCTGTTGTGCAAAGGTGATAGCATCACAGTGCTAATTCCCTGGAATATGGATATTGGGAAAATTATTGCAATCAGCAGAGCTAAAAATATCACTGAGTGTCTCAGATCTGCATTATTCCACAGGACCAGGTGACTTACATGGTCTTTGTGTCCAGTTATCTATATTGCATGAATGGTCTTCTATACCAGCTGGCTGGGTGGACTCAATACTAGCCAATTTCCGAGGGAAGTAGTGAATCCAATAGACATACCACTTACCAAATATGAGAAGTCTTCAAAAAGTTTGTGAAAAAATGCATGCTTTGGAAAAGCTATGCAAAGATTTTTCAAATTTTTGGATCAAAATACAAATTTTTAAAACAATTTCTTTATTTGAAAGATAGAATGGTAGAGACAGAATGACAAAGAGAAAGAGGGGAGGAAGAGAGAGAGGAAGAGAGAGAGGAAGAGGAGATTTTCCATCCACTGGTTTACTCTCCAAATGGCTACAATGGTCCAGACTGCACCAGGCTGAAGCCAGGAGCGCATTCCTCCATAGGAGTCTCCCACATGAGTGCAAGTGGCCCGAGTAATTAGGTCATCATCTGCCACTTCCCAGGCATATTTACAGGGGGATGGATCAAAAGCAGAGTATCCAGAACTGGAGCCCGTAATCTGACATACAGTGCAAGGGTCCTAAGCATTGGTGTAACCCTTCGTGTCATAGTGCACACTCCCAGCTCATATTTTAATTCCATTTTTACGAGAATTTTTTGAAATATATTCATATATTGAACTAATAGTGGCTAGAGCATGCAGTTTCTTCAATAACGGGATCAGCACAATGAGGGCCCTGGAACAGCTTTACCTGTTAAAAATCCTGGGAGGGCCAAATGCCTTGCTTCTCTGCTGGCTCAATCTTTCTTTTGCCACTGTACGTGGGGATTGGGGTGGAGAACAAGCTTCCAGGACATCTATATTTAACTTTCCACATATCAGTTCTCTTCTTTAAAGTTACATTCTACTGATATTCATTTTTGGGAATTTAAAAGAGAAATAGTCTAACTCATAGTGATTTCTTTGCCACAATTTTGAATGTTAAGGGGTTGTTGTCAGAGTTATGTTTCATTTTGTTTCAGTTTTTAGTTCATTCTCATTTTCTCATTATGAGGTAGGAGAGAGAGTTTTCCAAATTTCTGAGGACTTCAACTTTTTAAAAAATATTTTATTTATTTATTTGAGAGGTAGGGTTTTAGACAGTGAGAGGAAGAGACAGAGAGGGCTTCCATCCGCTGGTTTACTCCCCAAATGGCCTATCCAAAGCCAGGAGCCAGGAGCCTCTTCCAAGAACTTCGGCCATCCTCTAGTGCTTTCCCAGGCATAGCAGACAGCTGGATTGGAAGAGGAGCAGCCGAAACTAGAACTGGCGCCCATATGGGATGCAGGCGCTGCAGGCAGAGGACCAACCCACTATGCCATGGCGCCGGTCCCAGTACTTCAACTCTTGAATTACTTCTTTTGACTTCTGATAGAAATTGGCTATCATTGTCATTCCTTTAATACCTTGATTAGAACAGCCATTAACAAGGCAAAAATACTCCCTTTTCCAACCTTACTGAAGGCTTAGCAGATATTTGGACTGTATTAAAATAATGGAAGAAACTCTCCACTACTAGCAAATAGGACTCTAAATCATTTGGCTCAGTCTACTAGCCCTTATGGATTACTACACCACTGATAGATATTTCAAAGGTTTTGTTTATTTTCATTTTTGTTTTCTGTTTTTATTTTGTTATAATAGCAATTCACAGCAGAGTTCCACACTAGAAGAGGTTAAATAGCTCCATTAAAAGTATGATGAAGGGGCCGGCGCCGTGGCTCAACAGGCTAATCCTCCGCCTTGCGGCGCCGGAACACCGGGTTCTAGTCCCGGTCGGAGCGCCGGATTCTGTCCCGGTTGCCCCTCTTCCAGGCCAGCCCTCTGCTGTGGCCCAGGAGTGCAGTGGAGGATGGCCCAGGTGCTTGGGCCCTGCACCCCATGGGAGACCAGGAAAAGCACCTAGCACCTGGCTCCTGCCATCGGAGGAGCGCGGTGCGCCGGCCGCAGTGCGCCATCCGCGGCGGCCATTGGAGGGTGAACCAACGGCAAAAGGAAGACCTTTCTCTCTGTCTCTCTCACTGTCCACTCTGCCTGTCAAAAATAAAAAAATAAAATAAAATAAAAAGTATGATGAAGATGGCTGTGATTAAAATTATGCATCAGTTCAAAAACCTTTAAAAACCTTATCTGATTGCCACATTTCATAGTACAATCTCTGCCAATAATATAAACTTATATCAATGACAAGTGGTTTCCTTCTATAGGGAGTGAATTCCATATGTTATGACTAAAACAGTGTTTCGTTTGCCTTGCTTTTAACAGTTATTTTGGAAGTGAATTCCTTCCATTGCAGATAATTCTTCAGCTAAGGTCAGCATATGTGGGATAACTAAATATCATGTTTATTATCAGTTATATCTAGACATATATCTAGCTATCCCCTTTGTGGCACAGCAGTTTCAACTGTCTCTTGTGACACCTGTATCCTTTATCAGAGTGCCTGAGATTGAATCCTCCATCCCTGCTTCCAATCCAGCTTCTTCTTTTTTTTTTTTTTTTTTTTGGTCAGGGGGCATTTCTTGCATTTATTTCTGCCAGATTATGGGCCTCTCACAACAGGAAACATGTTTACCGTGCTCAATCCATGTTGGTTACATGTATGCATTTTCTTTATATATATATATATATACATATGTATATATATAAAGCTTTTATTTAAAGAATATAAATTTCCAAAGTACAGCTTATGTATTACAATGGCTTCCCCATAACTTCCCTCCCACCCGCATCCCTCCCCTTTCCCTTTCCCTCTCCCCTTCCATTCACATCAAGATTCATTTTCAATTCTCTTTATATATAGAAGATCAGTTTAGTACATATTATGTAAAGATTTCAACAGTTTGCTCTCACTTAGGGACACAAAGTGAAAAACACTGTTGCAGTACTGGTTATAGTATTAATTTACAATGTACAGCATATTAAGGACAGAGATCCTACATGATTTTTTTTAATTGATTAATTATCTATGCAATTTCCAATTTAACACCAAGTTTTTTTAATCATTTTCAATTATCTTTATATACAGAAGATCGATTCAGTATATATTAAGTAAAGATTTCATCAGTTTGCATCCACACAGAAAAACAAAGTGTAAAAATACTGTTTCAGTACTAGTTATAGCATTACTTCACTTTGGATAACACATTAAGGACAGATCCCTCTGAAACGTAAGTACACAGTGACTCCTGATGTTGATTTAACAATTTGACACTCTTGTTTATGGCATCAGTAATCTCCCTAGGCTCTAGTCATGAGTTGCCGAGGCTATGGAAGCCTTTAGGGTTCGCCGACTTCGATCTTATTCCGACAGGGTCATAGTCAAAGTGGAAGTTCTCTCCTCCCTTCAGAGAAAGGTACCTCCTTCTTTGATGGCCCCGTTCTTTCCACTGGGATCTCACTCACAGAGATCTTTCATTTAGGTCTTCTGTTTTTTCCAGAGTGTCTTGGCTTTCCATGCCTAAAATATTCTCATGGGCTCTTGAGCCAGATCTGAATGCCTTAAGAGCTGATTCTGAGGCCAGAGTGCTATTTAGGACATCTGCCCTTCTATGAGTCTGCTGTGTATCTCGCTTCCCATGTTGGATCATTCTCTCCCTTTTTCATTCTATCAGTTAGTATTAGCAGACACTAGTCTTGTTTGTGTGATCCCTTTGACTCTTAGATCTATCTGTGTGATCAATTGTGAACTGAAATTGATCACTTGGACTAGTGAGATGGCCTTGGTACATGCCACCTTGATGGGATTGTATTGGAATCCCCTGGCATGATTCTAACTCCATCATTTGGGGCAAGTCTGATTGAGCATGTTCCAGATTGTACATCTCCTCCCTCTCTTATTCCCACTCTTATATTTCACAGGGATCACTTTTCAGTTAAAATTTAAACCCCTAAGAATAAATGTGTGTTAATTACAGACCAATCCAGCTTCTTACTAATGCACATAGGAGGCAGCAGATAATGGCCCAATCACGTGAGTTCCTGCCACTCATGTCGGAGATCCATATGTATTTTCTGTCTCCTAGCATTGTCCTCCTCAATTATTATGGATATTTTGCTATGAAACAGCAAATGGCAATCTCTCTATCTATCTATTTATCATCTATCCTTCTCTGTTGTTCAGCTTGTAAAATCAATCAATAAATACAGTTTTAAAGATACTCTTATAACCACGTGCCTTAGTAAATGAAAAAATAATGGAGAAATTGTATCAAATCTATGTGATTCACAGTCTTAATCAAGTATGTTTATTCCAAATCTACGCATAGAAATGTGAAACTGCCTTGGAAGACATGTGATTCCACTGACTGGAAGAATATATTCTCTAAGACTGATGTGTTTTATTATAAGATGAAATATATCCTTTGAATAAGACTTTTGTAGTTATATATTTCTTAGGTTAGGAAACAAGGAATAGAATTGTGGTAAAGGGAACAGGGACATTTTCCAAGTAAATTGAATAAGACATTTGCAGTTATTTGTTTCCCTTCTCTGAATTTTTGTCCTCAATTGATTTGGAAGGATTAGTTTTTAAGGAAGAATGATTTCCTTGGAACACAGCAATGGTACCACTGAACTGAATGTTAAGATTGCCATCTGGCCAATTCCAGCTCCTCATGTCACCTGATTACACACAATGACAGATATTTTTCTGTAAATGGTGTGACTGATTATGCAGGCTTGCTTCTATACAATTAGTGAGTGCAACATCACTGAGAACCTAAATCATTTTCTGTTAAATCTGTTAATACTTCCATGTCAGTTGTCAAAAGTTCACTAATGCAGGAGTACTAGTATGAGTATTAGTGGTTTACACTTTACAAGAATGAAGGTGTGGGTTTTCTCACCAGGTAAGGTACCACATAAATAAATAATGTTTGCTGATGGCAAAGAACATATCTCATTGGGGTGGGGAGAGGCAAGCAAGGAGAAGGAGGAAGAGGAGGAGTAGAAGGGAAGGGTAATGGAAGAGGAAAAACAAAATGTCCACATACATAATTCTTCCTTTTGTTATTTGTGTATATGAGCTGATATGTTTTCCTGCTTGGTATCCCCTACTCCTTTATATGAGGTACTTTCCATTAAGTTATATAATCACAAGATATTTAAAATACTAAGCATTATGTTTAAAACAACAAACAGAGATGTTGTGTGCAATACCAGAGAAAGAAACATCACAGTAAAGTGGATGAAGAAATTAATTGAATTTGACTGTTTTAAATGGGAAAGTGCACCTGTTTTATATAATGGAATGTTGCATCCGTTTAGTCTGAGACATTGTTGATTTAATCCTCATTGCTGCTAAATTTAATGTTAAGAGATCCAATGCTAAATATTCCAAAGCTTTGACTTCATCAAATGCCTTTGGTGGTTAGCACTGATACCTCCCTTCTGGGTCCCTTTCTGTATAGGAAGTGCTGAAAATATACACACTGAGATGATCAAGGTCACTCTCATCAGCCTTCTTTCTGAATTATATCCACTGAAGAGAAGCAGTCACATGATGTTTGGAAGGTATAAACAGAAAAGCTTCTATGGTACTCAGTTATTAGCATTTAGATTTAACAACTATTAAATATCTTTTTATTTTGCTCTGCAATTGTCACGAGCGCCCACTGTCACGTAGCTCAACAGTAGCAAATGCGACGTATGACTTGTCAGTCACGGGGAAGAAAGGAACACACAGACACAAGACTGTGTTTTCCAATTTTTATTGCCCACACACTGGGGACATACCAGGAGCTTTATATCACACTACTCATCATCATGCTCATTGGGGTCAATATACTTGATACAATCAGTATCAATATACTTATCAATCTATACTATTTAATACATTCATCACTAAACTTAACACCGCTATTTAATGTGACTTAACTATTTACTTAACCACTTAACCACTTAACTATTTAACTTAACTACTTAACTTAATTCATCTACCCAATCTTAACAATATCACTTATCTGCCAGGAAATCAATATTATTATACCACAAGTCACAACAAACACTATTAAAATAATCTTAAGTACTATCACAATGAACAGTACAAGCACAGCAAAACATTCAATACACAACATTGGTTTGCTACGGATCTAGGCTCGCATCACTGTCACGAATGTGTTTCTCCTGCGGGGAGTGTCCAGTGTCCAGAGTTCAATGTCCCAGCAGAGTCAGAACCCAGACCAGTCACTAACAGGCAGGAAGTCGTGGGAAGGCTGTCACTCTGGGCAGTAGGCTCCAAGTTCCCAGACGGACGGCCAGGTGAGAAGTTGGAGAGGTCTGGTCCGGCTCCACAGTCCACTCTGGCGGCAGGCTGATAAGGACTCCAGGCCAGGCAGTGAGGCCGCAGCTCTGCTGGTCAGACCCAGCGACAGGGCAACAATGCAGCAGCTCCGCTGGCCTCTTGATCCCATCGTTGCCTTGTGCTGTGTAGCAAAGCAGGCGGCAAGTGCGAGGAGATCCAGAGGTTCGCTCGCACTGCCCCCCCCCCCCCACACACACTCACACAGACAGTGGGGATACAGCCCAGGGGCAGCTCTGCGGGTCGGCTTGTGCCGCTACTGCTCCGTGCAGAGTAGTGGGCTGCCTCTTCAGCTCGGGATGTGTGGAGATCCAGAGGTTCACACACACACCAGGCCCGTTACTCGGCTGCAAGGCCGAAAGTGTTACAGCAACTTTTATTATACCGGAACAAGACCAGAACGGGCAGCTCATGTGGCTAAAGCTGCTCAGGAACAGGTGCAGCTCCGAGAGCTGTGGCTAGAACAGGTCAGGAACGGGTCAGAGTCTCTTCAGTGACAGCTCAGTGATAGCTCGGCTCAGCTCTGCTCTTCTTTCTACCACTCCCCGTGGTTTACACGCACCAGGCCATGATCCTCGAAAGGAAGGAGAGTGGCGCCAGGGCTCCCCTTTTATCCTCATTTTCCGGCAGTCCTCCAGCTTGCCGTCCTCCGACTTGTTGTCCAATCAATGCTGTTTCCTCCTTGCTTGCAGATGAACAGTCCAGTCAATCCTGTTCCCGCCTCACTTATGTTCGAATGGTCCAGTCAGCGTGGGTAGGAGGATATTGCCCGTAGTGCACTGTTATCTGACTGACCAGGGATGTCACTTGGTGTGATTAGGAGTGTCTCCCTCACAGCCGTTGGGCATTGCCTCAGCTCCTGACTTATAACTCCGCTTTACTTTTATTTTGTGGCTAGTGGTAATTTCTTAACTCAATGTTTTACTGTGTTTCCACAGTTCACCTCCTTTCCAGGTAAGCGGTGACCCGTGACTCTGTTTGAGACTCCTGTGGGATTCCCCACAGCAATATTTTCATGTCTCTAGTAATGGCTCTTGAACATTCTCAACACTGGAGATCTAAAATGTCTGAAGTGATGGTTGACTTGACTTGAAAATCCCACATTATATTAAAAAATTATAGCATCTCTTGATATAACATACACACAGTTATATTGTTTTGATGATTAATGAAAGAAATAAGATAAGGAATATCCAAGGTAGTCACTGTGGTGCAGTCGGTTAAGCCACCATTTGGGATAGCCATAACCCATACTGGAGTGCCACTTCAAATCCCATCTACCTCTTGTAATCTCAACTGCTAATGCGCTTGAGAAGCAGATGATGGCTTAAATACTTGAGTTTCTGCCATCTATGTGGGAGACTCTAATGGAATTTCTGGATCCTGGCTTCATCTTGACATAACCTTGTCTATTTTAGACATTTGGGGGATCAAATAGATGGAGAAACCCACTATCCCCTTTGTCCCTTTCTGGTGCCATGGATTTGAACATTTAAATACTTAAAAACACAAATTTAAGTGTACATAAATACTTAAATGTTTCTCTTTCTCCTCATTTTTTCCCAAAGATTTATTTATTTATTTCAAAGGCAGAGTCACAGAGAGAGGGTTGTGGGAATCAGAGGAGAGATCTTCAATCTACTGATTCACTCCTCAGACAGCCACAAGGGGCTGAGCCAGGCTGAAGCCATAGCCAGGAGCTTCTTCCAAGTCTCCCATGTGGATGCAGAGGCCCAAGGAATTAGGCTGTTTTCCACTGCTTTCCCAGGTGCATTAGCAGAGAGTTGGATTGGAAGTACAGCAGCCAGGACTCAAACCCATATGGGATGTCAGTACTGCAGATGGTGGCTTAACCACTGTGCCTCAGTACAGACCACATAAATCTTTGTTTAAGAAAATTTCTATAACTTAGAAGACTAAATGACCAATTAGAATGAGTTCTAATTTTAGCTTTGCTCATTTTTCCCTTCCAATGAGTTAGTAAGTATCTTGGCTTCCATATTAAATCCTAGACTTCTATAAAACTTATAGTGACTTCTATTTTCTTAAACAAATGGAATACACACATCCATTTTCTAACTACCCAACAAAATATGGATCTTCATGTCTTTAATCTATTCTACTCATACATATATGGTTAAATATCACATGTGGGGGCTGTCACCGTGGCTCACTTGGTTAATCCTCTGCCTGCAGCTCCAGGCATCATATATGGGCATTGGGTTGTCCTCTTCCAGTCCAGCTTTCTGCTTGGGCCCCTGCACCTGCATGGGAGACCAGGAGGAAGCACCTGGCTTGTGGCTTCAGATCAGCTTAGCTCTGGATGTAGCAGCCATTTGGGGGGTGAACCAACAGAAGGAAAACCTTTCTCTCTGTCTCTCTCTCACTGTTTGTCAAATAAATAAAAAAAAATTTAAAAATTACATGTGCACATTAAATATATCACAATATGAGAGATCTTTTTTTAAAAAAATAACTTTTATTTAGTAAATATAAATTACCAAAGTACAGTTTATGGATTACAGTGGCTTTCCCCCCCCATAACCTCCCTCCCACCCGCAACCCTCCCATCTCCTGCTCCCTCTCCCATTCCATTCACATCAAGATTCATTTTCAATTATCTTTATATACAGAAGATCGATTTAGTATATATTAAGTAAAGATTTCATCAGTTTGCACCCACACAGAAAACAAAGTGTAAAATACTGTTTCAGTACTAGTTATAGCATTAATTCACATTGAACAACATGTTACGGACAGAGATCCTACATGAGACGTAAGTACACAGTGACTCCTGTTGTTGACTTAACAATTTGACACTCTTGTTTATGGCATCAGTAATCTCCCTAGGCTCTAGTCATGAGTTGCCAAGGCTATGGAATCCTTTTGAGTTTGCTGACTTCGATCTTATTCCGACAGGGTCATAGTCAAAGTAGAAGTTCTCTCCCCCCTTCAGCGAAAGGTACCTCCTTCTTTAATGGCCTGTTCTTTCTATTGGGATTTCACTTGCAGAGATCTTTCATTTAGGTTTTGTTGTTGTTGTTGTTGTTTTTCCAGAGTGTCTTGGCTTTCCATGCCTAAAATACTCTCATGAGCTCTTCAGCCAGATCTGAATGCCTTAAGGGCTGATTCTGAGGCCAGAGTGCTATTTAGGACATCTGCCATTCTATGAGTCTGCTGTGTATCTCGATTCCCATGTTGGATCGTTCTCTCCTTTTTGATTCTATCAGTTAGTATTAGCAGACACTAGTCTTGTTTGTGTGATCCCTTTGACTCTTGGATCTATCATTATGATCAATTGTGAACTGAAATTGATCAGTTGGACTAGTGAGATGGCATTGGTACATGCCACCTTGATGGGATTATATTGGAATCCCCTGGCACATTTCTAACTCCATCATTTGGGGCACGACTAATTGAGCATGTCCCAAATTGTACATCTCCTCCCTCTCTTATTCCTACTCTTATATTTAACAGGGATCACATTTAAGTTAAATTTAAACACCTAAGAATAATTCTGTGTTAATTACAGAGTTCAACCAATACTATTAAGTGGAGCAAAAAAAAATCCTAAAATGGATAAAGTATTAAATTGTACATCAACAGTCAGAACATGGGCTGATCAAGTCACTGTTTCTCATAGTGTCCATTTCACTTCAACAGGTTTCCTTTTTGGTAGTCAGTTAGTTGTCACAGATTAGGGAGAACATATATTTGTCCCTTTGGGGCTGGCTTAATTCACTCAGCAGGATGTTTTCCAGATTCCTCCATTTTGTTGCAAATGACCGAATTTCATTGTTTTTGACTGCTGTTTAGTATTCTATAGAGTACATGTCCCATAATTTCTTTATCTAGTCTGCTGTTGATGGGCATTTGGGTTGATTCCAGGTCTTAGCTATTGTGAATTGAGCTGCAATAAACATTAAGGTGCAGACATCTTTTTTGTTTGCCAATTTAATTCTTTTAAAAGTTCATGGAAAATGCATGTTATTAGAAAACTATGCTTGGATTTCAATTTTTTTCCACAATTGTAAACTTGCCTTTTACTTTCTTTTTTACAGAACTATTTTATTTATTTGTAAGACAGTTACAGAAAGAGGTAGAGCCAGAGAGAGAGAGAGGTCTTCCATTTCCTGGTTCACTCTGCAGTTGGCTGCAAGGGCCAGAGCTAAGTTGATCTAAAGTCAGGAGTCAGGAGCTTCTTCTGGGTCTGCCATGCAGTTTCAGGGGTCCAAGGACTTGGACCATCTTCCACTACTTCCCCAGCAAAGAGCTGATCAGAAGTGGAGGACTTGAACAGGTGCCCATATAGGATGCCAGTAAGTGTAGGCTGGGGCTTTAACCTGCTGTACCACAGTGCTGGTCCCAACTTACCTTTTACTTTCATTTTCCCACCAACTTTTGAAGTACCCTTGTATACCCATAAGAAAGTGTGGTGTTTCAAAATACCTTATAATCCATTTAATTAATTCAATCAGAAAGGAGCTAGCATTATGGTGTAGTAGATTAACCTGCTGTGTGGATGACAACATCACAAGTGGCAGCTTAATCCCCTGGCCATAACATTAGTTATGTAACAATAATTCCCTTCTTAAAACACTCTCTTTGGTGTTCTTGTTGTGGTTAAACCACTGCTTGCATTTCCTGCATCCTGTATCAGATTTCTTGTTTTCATACTGGCTTCTCCATTTCCACTAACACAGTGAATTATTGCCCAAGCACTTGGGCCATTGCTACCCTTATGGGAAACCCAGATGAATTGCATGGCTTTTTGCCTTCACCCTAACTTAGACATGGCTGTTGCAGCTGTTTTGGTAGTGAACCATCCAATGGAAGACTCCACTCTCCCTCTTTGTGTGTCTCTTAATCTCTCTCCATCATTCTGCTTTTCAAATTAAATACATAGTTTCATAATGTTGATGTTTAACCCCTTGTTCCTTATAAGTGCCAAACTGCCAGTCTCCCTTCCTGAAGTACAGCATCCACAATCTAATATAAATTCTTATAAATATTTTGAAATTATTTACAATACAATTTTCCCCATAAATGATAAGAATTAATTTTGGAAATCAGAAAATGTTTATAATTAAATTGTAAATTACATTATTTTATTTATATATTTATGGCTTTATCCCATAATAGGAAAGTTACAGGTTGCTGTACATCACAAAGTCAAAAAAATCAATATAAATTAAGTGAAAGCTTGAGAAGACAGCTCTGTTCAAAATCAGTGTTAATTTAAAAATCAATGTAAGTTTAAACTAACATGTTTTATTTTATCAATATAACATACATAATAGTAGGGAAGAGTAAAGGATGCCATGTTTTATAGCACAGAAGGGTAACTACAGTCTGCAATGATTTATTATATTTCAAAATAGCTATAGAGGATTCTAACATCTAGAAACAAAATATTTGAGTAGATGGAAATGCTAGTTTCACTGATTCAATCCGTGCACATTATATCCATGTATTGAATCATACTGCACTGCATATATGTACATATATTAAATGTCAATAAAGATTAATATAAGACACCATTCTCTAGAGCCTGTGTGCTGTGTTTTTATTCTACATAAAAATAGATGATCTAAGTACCTATATATTAACATGTCTAACAATCATATTATATAAACATATTTTTCCAAATATATATGCATGTTGAGAAATACTAATTTAAAACATTTTGAATCTATTATACCTTTAGCCACTCGTTGTACAACACTATTAATTTCATTATTTTTTGTGATGGAATTTTTGCTAGAAAACTGAAAGATTTCTTCTAGTTATATAAGTTATATGCACTTTTAAATATTGTTTGTTCAGTGTGCTTCTTAATTACTCTTAATTCCAAATGTTAGTTAAAGGAATCATTTTAATCTTTGAACATTATCTATCAGCTATTAAATATGTTATATATTTTTTAGGTCCCTAAAGTCTCAAACATACTTCACATGAAACAAAAGTATTCCTAAATGCAATCACTTCTACCTATTTCCAAATTTAAGCCATGTTTGTTGTTCCAATGTGTGTATGTGTGTGTATATATATATCTATATGTATTATAAATATATGTGTATTCCTATATGTATAATGTATTGAAAAGGATTAAAAACAATTAGAGAAATGTCAAGATTTTCCATACATAATGGTCCAGAAGTGACTTCAATGATGAGGGTTTTGCATTTTTATCAATAATTACTATGTGGATGAATAGACACTCTGTTTGCAAGCTGTGATAGCCACCTCCAGATTCATTGGTGCTGGAAGGCTATTGGATCTGAGATAGGGCCTGCATTTCTTGTGGCCAAGCAATCAGTGTGACGTCAATGTCTGCATGAGTTCTTCTTGTCCTCTAAAACTCATGGGGATAATGCCAATTTGTTCAGGTAAATAATATGGTGTACAATCGCTAAAGAAATTGGAGAGTTTGAGAAGGAAAGGACAGCTCAGTTGGAGCCTTGAGAAGCCCCTGTATTTAATAATTTTTATCAACATAAGATGATAGGAAAATATTTCCAGGAAGCCAGAAGTAAGCCAAAATAGTGTTGTGTCACAAAACCCATGGAAAGAATATTCAGTTCTGTTCAAGTGTCTGATGAGTTCTTTAAGAGAGTTTACTAAAGATAACATAAAGGAGTATCTTGGTGAGCTTAGAAGTACTATTTTATATTTTTAAATGGGGGATTAGAAAAATGCATAAGATGCTTTTGAAGATTTTTTTTTTGAGGTTTAAAAATATTTATTAGAGTAAAAGCCAGAGTGGAACGGAGGGGCGCTTCCAAGAGAGGAATAAACCCAAAGGGACTGGGGACAGTGGGCTTTTTAAGTACAATTTTGAAAGAAAAAAAAAAAACTTGATAATCAGATTGGCATTCAGTCACCAGGTTTGGAGGAAAACCATCAAAATACCTCATTTACAATTCTCCACCCTAGCTGGCAAGTTAAGAGTCCCAGAGGTAACTCATTTTCACAATAAGCTGTGAGCTCTGAAGAGCTCCCTTGCTATTCTCATGATAAATTTGGAGATTCTAAAGGAAGGAGGGCAGCCTGTGTGTTCTTGCTAAATATAATGTTCTGAGGAAGGAAGCAAATATTTTACACCCCAAATTCCACTGGGATCCCCTGACTATCTATTGACCCATCTGACTCCTCACATTCCCTCCTCCGGGATGGAAACCCTAACATCTGTTGGGGGGAACTGGAGGATGATCACTCTGGCTGCTTGAAGCTGAAAAGGGGCGTCTTTGGGAAGGGGAGCCATGAGGGGCTCCAGCAGGAGGGGGCTCTCCAGGGGGATGCGGGGCCAGCGTGCAGAAACTGCTTCCATCCGAGGTTTCATGTGCATGGCCACCTAGAACTTTACTTTTTTAAGTCCAGAGAAGACGAATTTAACAAGCAGTTTCAACTCACAGGTTATAAAATCACAGGATATAAAACCGAGGACAGAGTCGTTATTAGAGGCCCTAAGAAAAGTGTCTACACCGTGACCAAGTTTTTTCATTGAGAGGCAAATACAAACTGACAGAAAGGGCTTGAAATAATCAGGTGGGCTTAAGGCCTTGTCAGCTATGAGGCTCAGACCTATCTATCTCTTTACATGTGGTACATCATAAGGGAGGCACCCTGTTCACTTCCATTACCTAGCTGGCCTGGGAGGAGAGCTGGCTTGAAGAGAAGGTAGGTGGCATTTCTAAAAGGAAAACATTTATTAGTTAACACGCAGTTCTGTCTGCAGTGTTGTTGACCCTGCTTGGCCATCCCCTCGGCAGCAGCAGTTACTGTGGAAGCTGGGGCGAGTGAAGGGCTTTTCAGCTTAGAGTGAACAAGGTCTGTGGCTCTGACCTGGAGCCCTTCTGATATGGAAATTTGACTCCGTAAAATATATATGAACATGTGGCCTTTTAAAGTTCCCTAGAAGCCCCAGCTGGGGTGCCACATATGTTATCAGAATTTGGGGTGCCATACGCTATCACCATATATTTATTAATAAATCCCCAATATTAATAAGCCCGAGTGGGTTCTTGCCTAATATTTAGAGAATTCTAAATAACGACATAAATGAACGAGGCAGCATAGTACATTTTAAGCTTTTATTTAGTGTGAAAGATGCATAAGAGAGTGAGAGCTTTATCTAAGAGAGAGGGGTAAATCTGGGTTCATACCAAGTACCAGGAACCAGCCACGTGGAGGAGCATCTAGGCCAGGAAGCATGGGGCGGATTGGCTCGAAGGCCACGTGCCCTGGAGGCACAGGGCTACAGCCAGCCCCCTCCTAGTCAGAGGCCAGGGTGAGGGAGGGAGGAGAGAAGCCTGTCTCAGGCTTTTAATCCACTCTCAAAGGGGAGGGGTTAATTAACTTGATTGGCTGGTGAGCACTCAGGTGTGGCCAGGTAGGGGCATGAGGTCACACAGGGGCATTGGGAAGGCGTGGTGAAGGCATGGTCTTCCAGCTCACAAACCTAATCCATTATAAACTGTATGCCTGTCTACTTCACTTCGACTCCAGGGCAGGTCCGTTTCCAGTGACCCAACTCGGCTGGCATAGCTGCCAGGGCTTTTTATAAGCTGGCTTCTGCTGAAGCTGTGGCTTTCCACATCAAAAACTAATGCAATGGACTGGCCTGTTGGGTCTCTTTGATGGCAGATCACCGTGTAAAGCAGCCATTAATTGGCCTGCCACCTATCTTTATATTGCTTCAGCAGTCCAGCTTCCTCTTCCTCCTGATTTTTGTTAACGCAAATCAGTGGAAACCTTTAAGAGAATGCAAGTCAAGGGGGTGCTCTGACCCTAAACTTTAGTGGCCTAAAATAGAAATTTGTAGTCACAGGCAAGTTCCGATAGTGGTTCTTCTTTCTGGTAGATAATGCCTATGAGGAAAGCTATGTCAAAAATGACCACCTTATTTATTAAATTTTAAGTCATTAGTAAAACTCTCCTCCTTTGTTTGGTTTAAAAAAAGGGAGATTTTACCTGTTTACTGTGCCCACGGCAAAGTAAACCTAGCTGTGGAAGCATAATTTAAGCTCTCATTTTGGCTATGCTATTACAGAAAAATGTTAGCCATCCCTTTTCTAAGATTTAAAAATCAAACTGTACATCTAGAAGGTTCTTCAGAATAGAATTAATTTCCTATCTTGAATAAAATAGAGAAATAAAGGCTTCCCAAATTGCTTACTGATCATAATATCAAATGAAAACTTAGCAAACAATTTTAACTGTTGAATAACAACTTATGAAAGCATTTACCTGAAGGTCCAATGCTTTCTATAAATTTGAGATAATAGTATATGTATTTGGAAACATTGCTTAAATATTTAACACAAATGTAACTTGTTTGGCCAGCAAACCCAACTGCAAAAATATCACCAAATTTAAAACATCTGATACAGAAATTTAGGTCACATGAACCTAAAAGTTATTTTGGATTAACTTAGCAGTTTGACTTTATGAGCAATATTTTATCTATAAGCCAATTAAAACAAAGCTCTTAATACATTTTCCCATGTAGACATATAATATGTGCACACATGTAACATGACATACAAAATAGAACATTAGAGCAGCTTCTGTAACAGTTTTCTAAAATCCTAGCTGATCTTTTTCTGATTACCATCAACCGAGTAGAATTACTTTCTTCTCTTAGCAAAATCTAGAAAAGACAATATGTTTTGGACATTTTAAAAGCAATACAGTTGAGTAGGCTTTATGACAGAGAACTGGATGGTTGTTTGCACTGGGCAAAAGTAATGCGTCCAAGGCACTGAAGTCTTTATTGAAATCAAAGCACATGTTTTATAAACATGGGAGCAAAAGAAGCATGAGATAATTATTTTTGACAAAGAACAAATAATTGTGGTAATAAGATCCAAGAAAATGTGCAAATGGGTATCTGAAGAAAATTGAAGAACAATTAATTTAAGATGCATAGAACAAGGAATTGAGAGTCAAGAAACTGAAAGGATCATAGTTTTGCAGATTAAAATTATTCAAAATTATTGCACATCATGTGATTGAAAGGAAGACCCTTGGTTAAGTGGGAAGTTTGTTAACAAAGGAGCTTAAGCAAACTGTGTTTAGCAGGTGATGGAAATGAGATAAAGTAAAAGGCAGATCCAGAAAAAGTTCCCAGCTCCTGGCTTTGGCCTGGCTTAGCCCTGTTTTTTGTAACAATCTGTGAACCAGTGGATCTAAGATGTCTCTCTTTGGATCTCCCTCTCTCTGAAACTCTGATTTTCAAATAAATAAGTAAGTTTTTAAAATATTATATCCATGAGCAATTAAACAGGGATGTTTAATTTATCATTGACATCCTGTTTTTAGAATATGAGACAATTTATTTCTATATGTACTTGCTAACCTTGCCCAAAATATATATAATTTAAAATTCTGGTTCAAACTTGATATATGATATGCTCTTTATTTCATGCTAATTAATTCTTTTGGTGAGTTAGAATATAATCAATTTTTGTTCACTTTCAATGAACACATTTTCAATGTGTTCAGATTAAACACAATTTTTCCTGTATCACATTTTTTCTATTTTCATTTTATTTTCCTACAATATCCTTGAGTTTTTACATCAGTTTAGTCACTATCTCGAAAACTCAATTGACTGAAAGCTTTTAGATTTTTTTCTTTTTGCTAATTTTCCCTTGAACTATTTCTAATAAGTATACTTAGGAAATAGTACCCCATTATTCTCAAGATTAACTTATTAGAATTCATTGATTCTCAAGACAGTGTGTGGCTATGGTGTTAAAGACTATTTTGTTGAACAGCATGACTCCATAAAACAAACAGCTCAGCCAACGATTAGTATAATTTAGAGCAATCAACTTAATACTGAAGGGGAAAAAGTGCTTATTGGATATGCTGATATAAGTATAGACAAATTTTTAAAAAATAGTCTTTTTGAATAATTCTGATTACATGAAATCTCCAAGCTATGAAATAAATTTAATTTAATCATCTGATGATTAATGAGGAAATCTATCTTAGTGTACACATTTTAAAAATTGAGGAATTTAGCAAGGGAAAGGTGACATAAATTATAGAAATATATACTTCTAAATTGTGAAGTCAAATAACTAATATTTGATTTTGATCCCTATTATCTTAAATGTTAATGATAAATACTTTCACTTACCTCCATATGCCAAAAGTGTGGTATACGCTCCTTGCTTATCACATTCATAGTTACACATGATATAAGAGGTAGTTACTATTGTTATCTACTTAAAGATGAAAAAAGGAGACAAAAATAACGACAAGTCACAGAGCCAATAGTGGTGGTGCAGGGATCTGGCTTAGGAAGCCAGTTTGTGAGTTCTTGTTCCTCTTTACGGATCCCTTCCGTGTCCATGTGTTATATGACTTCATCACCACCTTCTCTGGCCCTCAGTGTCAGCTTTTTGCTTCTCTGCTTCTCCCCAGTGCCATTCCAAAGACCTTGTGAAGTTTACAACACCAGAATCTGTTTGATAAAGCAGATGTCTTCATGCCTAGTCCCTGTTTTGGAGCATGGTAATGTAAGATACTATAAAGCGCCATATGATTTATGGGAGCAGAAGGTTTCTGTACAGCTCTTGAACTTCAATATAGCCAAAGCAATATTAAAACAATCTCAGGTATGACACATGTACATTTTGTTCTTTGACTTTGAGGATTCATTTTCCTCCACCCCCCTACACCTGTCTTCCTCTTAGAGGAGCACTTGGGCACACAGGAACTTGTTAGCTACAAAGTGATTTGTTTATTGCTGCTTGCTATAAGGAATCATTTGCACCCTGGAAATCAGGTTTTATCTTCGTTACCTCAATTTAGGCAGTAATCATCAGATATATCTTTGTGCCTCAATCTAATACATTAGTTATTATAACTTTGGATGCATTCTCGTATTAAATTCTTAGTGAGGTAATATATTTATTTAGTAATTGCATTAGACTGTTTACTATGGCCAGTGTCCACACTGATTGGAATTGGACTAAGATGGTAAAGATAAAATTCATTCATTGAATTTGCATGAGAAAAAGAAAATAGCTGTGATGATACCATGGGATCTTTAAGTACATTCAAGGAAATTTTGCTTAGCATCTCATGACAGATGAGATTATGATGTCTACTGTGTTTTCTTTTTCAAAAACTAATCATCTAATTTTCTTTAAACTATTGATAGCTAGTCAGACTTTGCTTAGAAATGTCATATACTGAGGTTTGTTTTTCTCTCTTTTCTTTTTAAATTGTTGTTAGTATACTATACTTAGCCAGATAAAATACAAGGACTGGATATTCTGCAGGCTTTACTTGTTTTGATTTTTTTTAATTAATTATTATTTTTTTTGACAGGCAGAGTTTGTGAGAGGGAGAGAGAGAGAGAAAGGTCTTCCTTTTCCATTGGTTCACCCCCCAAATGGCCACTAAGGCCGGCACACCATGCTGATTGGAAGCCAGGAGCCAGGTGCTTCCTCCTGGTCTCCCATGCGGGTGCAGGGCCTAAGCACTTGGACCATCCTCCACTGCCTTCTGGGCCACAGCAGAGAGCTGGACTTGAAGAGCAGCAACTGGGACAGAATCCGGTGCCCTAACAGGGAATAGAACTTGGGGTGCCGGCGCCACAGGCAGAGGATTAACCAAGTGAGCCATTAACCAAGTGAACCATCCTAAAGATGAAGCTTTTCATGAAAGTTTGGAAAGATTTGGAGACTTAGAAAATCAATAAAGTCATCTGTTTTATATAGTGACTGCCATATGTTCTTCATAGCTTCATTTTTAATGTTTATTTTTCTGTATTTTAAAGATGGAACAACAGAAAGGGATTAAAAAAGAGAGGGAGAGAGAGAAAGAAGAAACAAGAAGGAAGAAGAAAGAGAGAGGGAGAGAGAGGGAGAGGAAGGAAGGAAGGAGGAAGGAAAAGAAGGAAGAGCAGAAAGAAGGAGGGAGGGAACGGTGACCCAACTACCTGAGCCAGCTAATGCTGTCTCCAAGACATAAGTAGGAAGCTAGAGCAGAAGTAGAGGCGGGACTCCACTGTAGGCACTCCAATATGGGTTGTGGGTATCATAAGCCCAGCTTAACCTGCTGTACCACAATGCCTACCCCTGAAAGATATTTTTTTTTTAATTTTTGTGCCATGAAAACACTTCTATATCTCTCACATATGCTTTTCCATGTATTATTTTCAGAGAAAAGCATACATGGACTCCCTCTGACTTGTTATACTTGCTATACCTACATAACATATACTGGTATTCTAATTTTGTCTTGGGCTAAGGAATGAAGAAATGTCTATGAGTACTTTCTTCTTTTAGTTCAGTAGGAGTGTGAGGCCTAATTAATTGTGACTATTCATAAGTAGAGTGAAGAACTCTCAGGGGATGCTGCCCTGTCTCTCTCTGGCTCTGGCTCTACTTATTTGTCTCTGCTTGTCTCTGTGTCTTTCTCTGAGTCCCTTTCTCTCACTCTGCTATCTCTGTGATTTGCACTATCACACACAGAGACACATACTTGTGCAATTGTCCTGGATAAACGGCTTCTATTTCAAGGCCTTCGATATATCATTTCTGTTCTACACTTCCCTTTTCTCATGCCCACTTTTTCTAACTTTTGAAACATCGATCTTGTCTGTGAAATCCAGACAGAAATTCAACTAATTTATCTCACAATGTTCCCTTCTTAATACTAGCTTAATGATATTAAAGTTTAAATCTAATAATTGGCCATAATTTTTCTTGGCTCTCACTATGACACTGGATGTAGGTAATACCCTGACCCTGGCTTAGAGCTCAAATACAGTAAATTGATAGATTTATGTGAAGTTCTGAAACACCTACACCATAATTTTTTCTATTAACTTATACCACATTCTTATTCTGTTTGAGAAAGCTAATCCCTGACAAGGTTGCATTAATGTTCAAAGTTCTGGGATACACAATCGGACTAGCAGTTAAGACCTCAGATTGAGATGCATGCGTGACTGGGTTTAGTGTCCCTTTTCAGCCCCCTGACTTCAGCTTCCAATAACTGCAGACTCAGAGAGGGAAGAGCATCTAATTAAGAGATTGTGTTCCTACTGCTCTTGTGGGAGGCCACCTGGACTGAATTCCTGGCACCCAGAATTGGCCTGGCCTACCCTGGAGTCATTGCAGGCATTTAGAGAGTGATCCAGGGAATGGTTGCTCACCCTGTATCTCTCTCATTCTTTCTCTCTCTCTCCCCCCCTTCTCTCTTTAAAAAAAAATATATTTTTTTAATTTAAAATCATTTGCAGCCAGCACTGTGGCATAGTGAGAAAAGCTGCAGCCGGTGGCACTGAGTCCTGGCTGCTCCACTTCCAATCAAGCTCCCTGTAGTGAGACTCGGAAAGTGGCAGAACATGGCACAAGTCCTTGGATCCCTGCCGCCACGTGGGAGACCAAGGTGACTGAGACCAGACCTGACTCCTGGCTTCGAATCAGTTCAGCTCTGGTCCTTGCAGCTGGCTGGGGAGTGAACCAGCAGATGGAAGCTCTCACTTCCACGTTCCCTCTCACTCTTTCTCTGTAACTCAGCCTTTCAAATAAATAAAAAAAAAAACTTTAAAAAATTCAATCTTCAATTGTACCCATGTAAGTTGGAAGCAGTAGAATGTAAACCAGGCTAAGCTGTCAAAGAATTTAACGTCTTACATTATTTTGTATTTGTTACAAGGTCTCAAAAAACAACAGATGCATATGTAAATGAATCCAAACTTACATAAAAGTAGAACAGCTAATGATTTCTCCTTGTGTAGAGAGCTGCAGAAAGAAGCCACCTGAAATCAACTGCTTACAAAGGCAGCGTCTATACTGACAATTATAGACGTCCCTCAGAAGACTACAGGGGCTCTAGGGTCCAGAAGCTTAAAAAAGATGCACAATAAACTGTGAAAACAGATGAACATCATTCTGAAAAAATTTGAAGGCCCAGAGTTTTCTCTATTTTCAATATATTTTTTTTTTGCACAGGCAGAGTGGACAGTGAGAGAGAGACAGAAAAAGGACTTCCTTTACCGTTGGTTGGCTAGAATTGTTTTTCTTTTTTAAACTTATGTATTTTATTTATTTGAAAGACAGAGATAAAGATGATAGATGAGAGACAGATGGATAGACATATTGATGGATTGACAGTGCTCTTGCCTCTGCTGTTTGACTCCATAAAAGCCCAAAACATCTAGACCTGGGCCAGGATGAACCCTAGAGCCCAGAATTAAATTCACATCTCCAACATGGGTGGAAGAGAGCCAAGTATTTGAGCCAGGGTGTGCATTAGTTGGAAGCTGGAAATAGAAGTGGAAGTGGAGCCAAGGCTCAAACCTGGAAAATATGTCATGAGGTGCAGGTGCTCTGAGTGGTGAATTAACTGCACCAAACACCTGCTTCTAGAAATATTTTCTTTATTTTTTAGATTTATTTATTTGAAAGGCAGAGTTAGAGAGAGAGGGAGAGAGGAGAGAGGGAGAGAGAGGAGAAAGAGAGAAAACTTCTGTCTGGTGGTTCACTTCCCAAATGGCTGCAACAGCTGGAGCTGGGCCTATACGAAGCCAGGAGCTTCTTCTGGGTCTCCCTCATTGGTGAAGGCGGCCTATGTACTTGGGTCATCTTCTACTGCTTTCCCAGGCCAGAGCAGAGAGCTAGATGGGAAGAAGAACAGTCAGGACTCCAACCAGCGCTATCCTTACCCACTATGCCACAGCACCGGCCCTCATTAAGCATTTCATTTTTTTTTTCTTTTTTTTTTTTCCTTTTGACCGGCAGAGAGAGAGTGACAGAGAGAAAAGTCTTCCTTCTGTTGGCGCACCCCCCAAATGGCCGCTATGGCTGGTGCGCTGCGCCAATCCAAAGCCAGGAATCAGGTTCTTCTTCCTGGTCTCCCATGTGGGTGCAGGACCCAAGCACTTGGGCCATCCTCTACTGCCTTTCCGGGCCACAGCAGAGAGCTAGACTGGAAGAGGAGCAACAGGGACTAGAACCGGCGCCCATATGGGATGCCGGTGCCGCAGGCGGAAGATTAGCCTAGTGAGCCGCAGCACCAGCCTTAAGCATTTCTGATTTCCTCTCTATAACTTAATTAGATTGTATCTAATATATACAGGAAAATTACTTTCTCAGGTAACTTAAAGTAGAGCAGACTTCAAACCAACCATTCTGTGATATCACCAATTCCTCAATTATATTACATCCCTTCTTTCTCTTTGAAATTTAAATTATATTGGATCTTTGTATTCCCTGACAATTAGCAATAAAGTGAGAGGAGATGTTTCACTTAATTAAAAATTTAATGAATGGCTTTTGTTAAAAAGAAAACAGATAACAAGTATTGGCAAGGATGAAGAGAAAAAGGAAACATTTATACATAATTGTAAATGTAAATTATTAAAGACATTATGTAAAACAGCATGTGAATCCCTCTAAATGTAAAAATAGAATCATATGATCTGCTTTGTTTGTATCCAGTGGAGCTGAAATCAGTATGACAAAGGCATACCTGCTAATTGCAGAATCATTCATGATTAAGATTGGAAACCAACCTCAGTGTCCATCAGAGGATAAATGGATAAAAGATGTGGTGCACATACTTAATGTACTACTATAAAGTTCCTAAACAAAAAGGAAAATCTGTCATTTGCAATATTGCAAATGATGAAATAGTGAACTAACCTAGAAGGGCCCTATGGAAATCAAAAATGGCAGGCAGGGCACAGAAAAACAGAATTTGCACTATCTCCCTTACATATGCAATATTAAAACAGCTGAACTCTTAGAAGCAGAGTAGAATGCTAATCAACAAGTATGGAATTGGCAAAACATTGGTAAGTCCTTGATGAAAAGAAAAGTGTTTCAATTAGTAAGATTAAGTTGAACAGTTCTATTGTATAATATAGTGACAAGTGTTAATAGTGATGAATCATTTTTTTGAAAGTCACTAAATCATTTTTGTATTGAAAACAATTAAAAATGATAAGTATGAAAAGCTATAAGTATGTTAGGCATCTAAATAAGCCCTTCCACAGTGTATGCATATTTCAAAACATGTTGCATGGGATAAATATATACATTTTTATTTGTCTATTAAAATTAATGGACATATTGGTTAATACTTCACACACATATCACTTTCCCTTTCATAGTGGGCAGAAGAATTACTTGAATAGAAGACTACATTCGGATATGACGGGTAAAACTAAACCAGAGAGAGAGAGAGAGAGAGAGAGAGAGAGAATCTTCCACCCCCTGGCTAGCTCCCCAAGTGACTTTCAATGGGTGGGGCTGTGCCAGGCCACAGCCATTAGCCAGGAACTCCAGCTGCATCTCTCACATGGGTGACAGGGCCCAATAATCGGGCCATCTTCCACTGCACATTAGAGAGAGATGGATTGGAACTGGAGCAGCAGGGACATGAACCGGTACTCATAGGGTTGCTTGCATCGCAAACAGTGGCTTAACATATTGCACCATAACATGGTCCCTACCATGGAGTTTTTGAAGGCCAGTAAATGTCATATTTAATACTGGGAGCATGTCGTTGCTACTAATGATGGCAGCATAATCAGACAAGAATGGAATTGATTTTCAGAAAGCAAAATTTGCTAATTGAAGATGTACCAATAAACAATCTTGGAAGTTTCTTTTAATTGAAAAAGAATATAATATTCAGGAATACATTTGATAAATCTTATTGATAGTAATGCTATTTATAGATACATTAATATCAGTAATTTTGGGAAGTTACTCTTAGTCTTTGTGGTTCCTGATTTCATTCTTTGCCTTCTCAGTAAATATGCAAAGATAGCAATTGGTCATTTGGCTGGAGTAATAAGATTGCTGAATACTAGAGAACTTTAGCTAAGCAGGACTATGTGTGCCAGATATTGATCTAGCAATGTCCTGGCTCATATCCATTTTAATTTGCTTTTGCATTTTTATCTTCCTATGGGGGGCTACATTTCTGCCTAGTATGCTAGAAAATAAACTCATTGCTAATTATAGTGCTTGTATTTCTCATATAACTAGCAAGGGCAGCACTGACATTGAATTTTATTATATAAAATGGTGCCCATATAGAAAATTAATACAATTAGATATTTTATACACTAGCCACATACTTGTCATTTATCTCATCTTAGGGGAGGTAAAAATAGCTATATTCTATGGTTTATATCAATACAATTCAAGGTGACCTTGGACAGCTATTTTATATCACACTCCATGCAATGTTCCATATGCATATCATAATGCTGAGTTTGAGGGTGATAAAAACGTGACTATATCACAGTTATGGCATACCTTTACACATTTAAAAGGAAGAAATATTATTATTAGGTAGAGTCCAGATTTTTAACTCAAAATTATTGTGAAACTATAAATGAAAGCAAATATTTACCAATAGGTTAACTACAGTTGAGTTTTATTATAAGTTTGAGATTCATCAAATTTTATTGTTTGCTCCAGATACTTCTATATTAGAAAGCATGTATTGGTATTTAAAGGTTATTAGATAAAACAGTAAAACACGTACTGAGTTTGATTTACACTTTGATCATTGTAACTTTAGTTAAGTATGTACAAATTTTAGAAACTTCACTCAATTTAAATATTAACCAATTCAATATTAAGCAGTTAGAAGATTGTTACTAATACCTGAAGACAAAATGACAGGGGTAATTTCAATCATTTCAAGCATTATAATAAAGTTTTTTGTAAACATGTCAGTGGTTTATTTTTTAAATAGAATTTGTCAATTGTTATTTTGAGCAATGCTTCTAAAGGCACAACACTATGCAAATTTATGAAAAGATACTGCATTTGAACATGGTCAATTACTTAAAGTTTAAAGTAACAATAATTGAAAAATAAAACCTCTATTTATGAGTTAAGTAATTTGCTATCAAATGAAAAAATTAAAAATTGAAATTGATTGCAAAACAATTTGAATATGTTGAAGATAAGTCTATTTTATGAACCAGAATACTTTGGGATCTGGTACTTGGCACAGCCATGAAGCTGCCACATGGATTGCCTTCATCTCATATCAGAATGCTTGAAGAATCTGAGTACAGTTTTACTCCGAATTCCAGCTTTTGATCAATGGACACCCTGACACCTGGTAGGCAGCAGCGACTGCTCAAATAGTTGCATCCCTGCCACCCACCTGGGAGACCCAGATTGAATTCCTGGACTCTGGCTTCATCTGGTCCATCCCTGGTTGTTGTCAGTCTTTAGAGAGTGAATCAATAGATGGAGGATCTCTCTCTCTCTCTTTCTCTCTCTCTCTCTCTCTCTCTCTCTCTCCTTTCTTCTTTCCCTCTCTCTCTTTCAAATTATAAAATGGGATCAAAATAATGTACTACCAAATAGTGCAATTTCTTTTTTTTTTAATTAATTAATTAATTTTTTGGACAGGCAGAGTTAGACAGTGAGAAAGAGAGAGAGACAGAGAGAAAAGATCTTCCTTTTTCTGTTGGTTCACCCCCCAAGTGGCCACTACGGCCAGCGCATTGCGGCCAGCGCACTGTGCCAATCTGAAGCCAGGAGCCGGGTGCAGGGCCCAAGGACCTGGGCCATCTCCACTGCACTCCCGGGCCACAGCAGAGAGCTGGCCTGGAAGAGGAGCAACCAGCAACTGGGACAGAATCTGGCACCCCAACCAGGACTAGAACCCGGGGTGCTGGTGCCTCAGGCAAAGGATTAGCCTAGTGAGCGGTGGCGCCGGCCATAGTGCAATTTCTAAAAACACATCACTTTAATATTTTCAGGGTTTATTTTGTTGGTTGTTTATAGGAAGAAAGGTAAGTTGATCAAGGTTACATCAACAAATTTTTTCCCAGCAACATTATTCTATACAATTTTAAAATATTTACTCAAGAGATCTGTTAATGAAGTATTTGATCTATACAATAAAATGTCATTAAAATGAAAACCTCAAAGCATAAATTCAAATATAACCATATAAATCTTCTGTAGCCAATTCATACAGACAACGTGAACTGTTTGCTTCAACATTACAATCTCATAAAACAATGACTTCATCAGAATAATGAGGCTAGTAAGGTCAGCAATCAAGAATCTTCAGGGAATAAGTGAACATTGAAAAGTATTTTTTGAAAACTCTAAATGAGTTCCTAGTTCAGCTTTATTTATGTATGTATATGCACATGTGTACATTATTTTTATTTATTTATTTAAATGTTTATTTATTTATTTGAAGGTCAGAGTTACACAGACAGAGGAGAGGCAGTGAGAGAGAGAGAGAGGTCCTCCAGCTGCTAGTTCACTCCCCAATTGGCCACAATGGCCGGAGCTAAAGCAATCCAAAGCCAGGAGCCAGCAGCTTCCTCTGGTCTTCCATGTGGGTGCAGGGGCCTAAGGACTTGCACCAGCTTCCACTGCCTTCAGAGGCCAGAGCAGACAACTGGATCGGAAGAGGAGCAGCCGGGAATTGAACTGGCACCCAAATGGGATGCTGGCACTACAGGCAGTGGCCTTACCTCTAGGCCACATGCCAACCCCATACATTCTTTTTTTTTTTTTTTTTGACAGGCAGAGTGGACAGTGAGAGAGGGAGACAGAGAGAAAGGTCTTCCTTTGCCGTTGGTTCACCCTCTAATGGCTGCCGCGGACAGCGCGCTGCTACCGGCGCACCGCACTCATCCAATGGCAGGAGCCAGGTGCTAGGTGCTTATCCTGGTCTCCCATGGGGTGCAGGGCCCAACCACTTGGGCCATCCTCCACTGCACTCCTGGGCCACAGCAGAGGGCTGGCCCAGAAGAGGGGCAACCGGGACAGAATCCGGCGTCCCGACCGGGACTAGAACCCGATGTGCCGGCGCCGCAAGGCGGAGGATTAGCCTGTTGAGCCACGGCGCCGGCCCATACATTCTGTTTTTAATGTTATAAATTAGTGGTGTCTTTGGGGGAAGTAGCAAAGACTAAAATCAAGCATTTTGATATGGTATGAAGGTGCCCCTAGCATCAGCTTAGCCCACTGTGCCAAAACAGTTGCCCTGAATGTTGAAATCTAAATATGAAATGGAGTGATCTGTTATATAAGTTACTTGGTAAATATGCCATTTAATCTAATTTCTTAATATTGAGAAGTCTAAAATGTATATATATATATATATATGTACACATATATTTATAAATAAATATTTCAACTAAATTAGTGCCAAGTTGTATAACATTTTGGTTAAACATGAAATAGATTACATTATAATAGGATATAAATATGAAAATGTTATAAGCATATACTTTTTCATTTATTCACAAGAATTACAACAAATGACATGTTTCTTCAAATTATCTCCTTAAAGAAAACACACACATCTATTAACAATTCCGTGTGCTCCTGAAGGATGAATTGGTTATCCCTTCGCAGAAGGTACAGTGTAAGTGCGATGTAATATCATCTAGTTTATTCAAGTCAGTGAAAGGCAGAAGGCTGTGTTTGGTGGCATTCCTTGTGAGACACTGAAGATATATTGACTTCCAGATCTGTAAGAAGTGATATACAAACTATATCATGATATCCTTTCACATACCTAAATCAAAACACTAAGAGTTTCTTCTTGTGTCAGTAAAATAATCTGGTACTCACTAACTCAGTAACAAATCTTCACAGATTAATATATAATAGTCTCTCAGCACAAACACATACAGGGGGTGGTATGGAGAGAGATAGAGAGGGAAAGAGACTGAAAATCACTTTATTTTTCTCATTATTGTATTGACAAGTCTGTTTGGACTTCCCATGTCACACTTTATAGTCTTAAGAACAAAACTAACATATTCTTCAATCTGCCATGGTCTAAGAAACAAATACTTTTTACCAATTTGTTTAAAAAATTAGTTAAATTGAAGTCTGTAAGGGGGCTCCTGAGAGTTTTCTAGTCTCTACTACCATCAGTTCAGTCAAGGTTCTCTTTGAATTCCTGAGTCTCCCTGCTGTTTCCTAGGCACCAGGAAAGCTGTCCTGTGTGCAGCCTTACTAAGCTGAAAAATGACTATTTGGGGGCTCAAGATGTACTTGTCTATCTTTATTTTGCATTATGATAATTTCAGCAACTTAAATTGATCCCTTATTCAAATTGAGCTGAACTGAATGCACCCCATTGTTCAATAGATTTATGCAAACTTTTATTCTCAGATTAAGTTTTAATCTGGTTCCTATTTCTTATGCTTATACAAAGCAATCACATTTGTATATTAAAAAGTAAGAAATATTTAAGTGGATACTATTTTATTAATATTCAGTATATAGTAAGCTTTAGATTTCTGCATAGCAAATAAAAGATATTTGATCCTCTTTGTAGTTATCATCTAATGTGCCATTTTAAAATATGTGTATTTGTACCCAGATAACAATATAAAATGCATTATGTCTAGAAACTTTTACTGAGAGAAATTTCTGTAACTTGGTCACAAAGTGTAATTTGTCAGTAACACATTCTTAAATGTATAAAAGTTAAAAATAATTGCACAAACTCTCTTTGTACTCTGATAATAATACCATTTAAAGAAGTTATGGCATGACCTGGAAAATGTAGAAGAAAAAAAAATAGTGCAGGAGGTAGTACCATCAATGACTCAGCTTGAGGTGGGATAAGGAGAGATGTATTTGCTTTAGAGAGTATTAAAGAAAGCATTCACCCCTTACTTCCTGATGTTATTTCTACAAATTATTAGTTCTCTGTACTGGGAGCACTGTGACACACAAAATGGAACTCTCACATTCTTTTGACTTGTTACCAGGCTCAAGCTGTGATGCCTAACCCTTTTACTCCTAGATAGCCTATAGAGAAGTTCTCTGGCTGATTTCAGATATTATTTTTTTCACAGTCAGAATGCTAGTAGAATAGGTGGGAAGAATATAAAGAAATAAAACTCTGTTCTCTTTTCATCCCCCCTAGGTATTTTCCAGCTGTGGCAAGTTCTGTTGTGGTTGCTGATAAAAATATGAGCTATTCCTCACTATTCTAAGCCAGTCAGGGGTCAAAATATTAAATTGAGACATAGTAGAAATTTTTTCTTCAAATATCACCATATCAATGAGATCTGTCCTGATACCCTCTACCTGCCATGAGCATACCACACACACACACACACACACACCACATATACACACACCACACATTTATTTCTCCAGGACTCTAGAATTCCCTGTGATTTTCTTTTCCACAAGAATTTTTATACACTATTGTAACACTAGACTTATCATACAGTTTTGCTTGTATATGTTTATTCTAAGCTATTATCTGATGAAGAATAGTTTTTTTGTATGTTTGCATTGTGCATGAGTGTATTCCTAACACCTCAAACAGAGCCTAGTACATAGTAGGTACTTCATATGTATTCCTCAAATGAAATAATCCATTTTTTTAAATATAGAAATCTTTTTGGCCTGAAAAAGTCTTGGAATCTCATTTCCTGTATTTATATCAAAAGAGGAAGGCTATGATGAGAGGCACTAGAATGTGTGAATTAAAGTGCAGCCTCACAGAGGGGCGGCATATCTGACCGATGGGTCATTTAAGGTTAGGAAATCATTTGGTCTGGCCCTTCCAGGGCAAACACAGGCAGGACTCAAAATTCAACAAATTTATAGCTGGCTATTTTTTTGACAGGCAGAGTGGACAGTGAGAGTGAGACAGAGAGAAAGGTCTTCCTTTTTTCTGTTGGTTCACCCCCTAATGGCCTCACCGCACTGATCTGTAGCCAAGAGCCAGGTGCTTCTCCTGGTCTCCCTTGCGGGTGCAGAGCCCAAGCACGTGGGCCATCCTCCACTTCACTCCCAGGTCATAGCAGAGAGCTGGCCTGGAAGAGGGGCAACCGGGACAGAATCCGGCGCTCCGACTGGGACTAAAACCCAGTGTGCCAGCACCGCAGGCAGAGGATTAGCCTATTGAGCCACGGCGCTGGCCAAGCTGGCTAATTTTTAAGTTGATTTGTGGCCTGTGGATGATGTTATAAATATCCATAAATGTCCCTTGACAGAAAAAAAGTTCCCATCCTTTGATAGAACCACTCTGCCTCTTGGTTCCACTCTCATATTTGGTGATCATAAGATAGTTATTTAATGTCTCTGAGTCTCAACCTGTTCATCTTACACTTACCTCCTACATAAATTCAATTATCGGGATATGGTATGTGTAAAAATTTTAGATAAATACCTTAGCCACAGAGTCTTATTACTGTGACAAATGATTATTATTTTCCACAGAAGTCACAACAGGTAAAGCAAAAGTACTGATACTGAGTATCCTGAGTTAATAGATTTCTCCCCTTAACCTGTTGTAAATTGCACCACAGAGACTAGAGTCTGATGGCATGACTGTAAGTTCACAGCTGATTGAAATAAAGCAAAGATGTTTTCTCTTTTTCTTCATTCTCTTTTTTTTCCTGTCTGGATTCCTCCCCCAGAGAATATAAAACCCAATTGCCAATGAGACTACTCATAAAGTTTTTAGTTAGTTCTGGATCTTTGAATGGTTGATTATATTTTGGAATGGGAATGTGCAAAGAAATCATAATTAGAGTGTGAATAGTATAAATGGGAATATGTAGTTCTGACTTCTATTCATATTTTGTGAGTTTTGTGCATGTGGAAACATGATGAAATAATTTGATGTATTGTTTGATTCAATGGAAGTATGAAGGATACCTGAGAGCCTTTGTGTGGGAAACTGTTTGAAAATTTTTAGGGAGCCAATAGAAGAATTTACAGTATAATATCACAGATCTGTATCAATTATACAAGGAAGCAGTATATATGCACATGCAAGTTTAGATTGGACCAGACATCTGAAAGGGCAGTTAAGGTGAATATTAATTAAACTTTATTTAAAAGAATAAAATGAAAGAGCTATTTTCATTGCTATATACTTTAATATGAGCAGAATGTTTAGGAAATTTCTCTGAATATGTGAATAATATTTCATCTTGAATGCTGTATCATGCTGAATTATTAATAGAAAAGTTGCTGTTATATGCTGTCTAGGGATCTTGAATAAACAAAATGGGGGGTATAAATTGATACAGAAAATACAATAGTGAGTTCTTACTTTCATTGTTTTAAATTTTTATTTTTCAAACAGTAACTTCTTTTCTAAAAAATAGCTTATTTATTTGAAAGGCGAAGCAAGTGAGAGAGAGAGAGACAGAGAGAGAGAGAGAGAGAGAGAGAGAGAGAGAATCTTTCATCTGCTGGCTCACGCCCCAATTCTTGCAATAGCCATTTTGGGGCCAGAATAAAGTCAGTGTACAGGAAATCCTCCTGGTTCTCCTAAATGGGTAGTAGGGGCCAGGGCACTGGGCCACCATCGATTGCTTTCCCAGGTGCATTATCAGGAAGCTAGACTGGAAGCAGAGTAGTCAGCGCTTGAACCAGCACTCTGGTAATGGGATGCAGTGTTGCAAGCCAAGGCTTAACATACTGCGCCACAACATTGACCTGCAAGAACAGTTGACTTCTTGGTCAGCAGGAATAGCTTTGAATAAATTCTATAGTTTCTGGAGTTGCTTTGGAACCATTTCTTGGAACAGAAAATGTGTAATTTGAACCTTACTTGTATTTATTTGCTTATTTTTATGTGAAATATGAGAGAGAGAACTGCAGTCCGCTGGTTCAGTCCCTCAATACTTGAAAAGGCGGGAGTGGGTGAAGCCGAAGCTGAGAGCGTGAGTTGAAACCAGATCTCTCACTGGGATGTCAGGCAATGAACCACTTGAGCTTTACCTTCTGCCTCACAGGGTGCACAGTAGCAGGAAGATGAAATCTTCCAGGGTTTGACCAGAGGCTCCTGATGTGGGATTCACCACTACACTAGGCCAAATGCCCACTCCAAGCCTTACCTTTTAATGATACAGTCTTCAAAGACAATGAAAATGGAGAGGGTAGGAGTGGAGAAGAATTATGAGCATCTTTCTAGACCAATACCATTCCAGGCACTCTGTTCAGGATGATGTTCACACTGTCAAGTGGAATATACATTATTGTGCTGTTTTGTTTTTATTCTTTCCATTTCTCTTCTTAAATCTCCTATGTGTTTATGGACATCATCCACTTTCTTCCAGTAGCGCATTTAGTATATTTGCATTATTTAGTTATATTTACATCATTATTTGCTAAGCACAATACCTAGATAATATGTCTTCTTGTATTGTACATTCATTTCTCTCCTTTGATTATGGATTGTAATATTTTATCTGCTTGCTTTGTTGATTGTTGACTGAAATGATATAACACCTAACATAAATAAGTTTCTTGCACACAGAAGAAACTTGAAGTGAGCATTCATGAAATAGTCTTGTGTAGACAGGAGTTTATACAGGATCTAGAACACAGAGCCCTCAGACTGTTACCATGGTCCATCCCCAGTCCCAGTGAGTGTGGGTAGGGCTGTAATTATGTGAGGCATGGCTCGCTCTGTGATTACATTACACCACAACCAGAGCGAAAGTTTTTTTAGGTGTAATAAAGGTAAAAAGAGTTGACTCTGAGATCATCAAAATGGAGATTATGCTGATTGGCTTTGATTTACTTAGATGAGAGCCAGAATTTCAAAGGGTCAGCAGTTGAAAATAAAACACTGCAGGAGGCATCTGATTGCTGAGGACAGCCCCTGGATTACAGTCAGCAAGAAAAACAAGGATCACCCCCATACACACACAAGGAAACAACTCTGTCAAAAACAGTACGAGTTGGAAAGATCCTGAGCCCCAGGTGAGAGGTCAACCTGAACAAACCTGCAGGGAACCCTGTGACCCTGAGAAGGGAATTTCTCTAACCTACAGTGCTCTAACCTACAGTGGTCTAACTTCTCTAACCTACAGTGCTATGGTCTAAATGTTTCTGTCCTTTCGTAGCACCTACGTTGCAATCCTGACCCCCTAACATCATGAAATTAGGATGTGGGGATTTGGGGAAGTGATCTGGTAAGTCAAATGGATCCCTCATGACTGCGATTGGCACCCTGATAAAATTTGCCCAAGAAATACCCCCTCACTCTTTCTACCTGGTGAGGACACACAAAAAGACATTGTCTATGAGGAGCAAGCACGTGGGAGACAACAACTCGGCTGAGGCATTGATCTTGGGCTTCTAGAACTTCTAGAATAGTAATATAGTAACGTTACTTTCTTCTGTTATTTATGAATCATCCAGAATATGTATGTTTTTATAGAAGCTTTAAGATATGTATCCAGATCCCTGACTTAATAAATACATAGAGGTAATAAAGCTATGTTACTTTAAGTTGCAAATCGAGATAACTCTCATTCAGTAATAGAAAACCATCACATGGGAATTGCTGCAAATTTTAATTTATTATTTTTCATTATTTTAACAGAGTCTCAACACACACACACACATATACACACACACACAAACAGAAGGAAACTAGAGAGAGACACAGAGAGGGAGAATTTCCATCGTCTGGTTTACTCCCCAAATGCCTTCAACAGTCAGGGTTGGATCAGGTCTCTGGGAGCCAGGAACTTGGATTTCAGGGATCCAAGTACTTGATCTGTTGTCTGCTGCCTCCCAGAGTGTGCGTTGGATAGAAGTAGGATGAGAAGCAGAGATGGGATTATATCCCAGTAACTTCTACAGGAGGTCCGGTTTCCATGCAGCAACTAAACCAGCTGTGCTAAAGGCCTGCCCCTGTAGCAAATTTAGTTATCTTCGGTTCACCATGGCTTACAGCTTTTGAGAATGGGATTGGGAGTTTTTCAAAATTTGTTAACAGCAGGAGGTCCCTCACTGCTATGCAGCCTGGCCCTGGATTTTAGTTTCCTACTGAGGTCAAATCACTCCTCGGCTCTGTCCTAGGTTTCTCTACCTTTAATCCCCCTCATTGTTTTGCCTTGCTGAAGGTTCGGCATCACTTGGGTTTCTCTCAGTGATTATGTCACTGACTTATCAAGAAGAGCCTTGTATACCTCAGGGCATTTCTCCGAGCTCTGCTATTCCTGCCCACACTCAGGGACAGCTTTGTATGCCTTACAGATTTGTCAGCTTTCTGGTTCTGCCTTCCAGGTCCACTCTGATGCATTTCTGAGCTGCTATTCAATCTGGGAGGTGTTCCATGGTTCTCTTGCTGTGTCTCTGGTTACTGACTTGTTACCAACTCAGAAATTCTATGACAGGTTTGTGAGCCATATAAAGAGGTTCTATCCAGCCTCAAGCCCTTGGCTTAATGCCACCATGTAGTAGATTCGTTTTTTCAATTCTTTTAGATAGTTTTCCCACTATATGTTATGCCTACATCTGTTTCATACATGAAAAGAGAATGATGGTTTTTCCTCCCTCAATAGCCAATTTCAGTTCCCTTCGGGGTGATTGTTCCTCACTAAGAATGTGTTTATAGGTGTACACTATGGCTAGTATTATGATCTGCTCTTTCTCATCCCACGGATGACTGTGGGATTCCTGCTCCAGGGTTATTGGGATCATTGAAAATACAGCACTCAATACATGGGCAGAAATTTATGAGCCATTTAACTCACCCAGGGATGACATCATGCATGCCATTTAAGGCCAGTAGTGTTTCTATTTGGAAAGTCAACTATCAATAGTTATGGGGGCCAGGCTTGTATGTTATGAGAGGGCAGTGTGCTCACTGGTTGCCAAAAGAGGATATGACTAGTTTCTTTGAATAATTCCACATTGGAAGGGGACAGAAGATGGCTACTGATGGATGGCAGGAAATGCATCTTATCTATTGATAAAGAACTTTGTTTGGCTAAGAAACCTAATCTGTGGTAGTGGATTTGGGAAAGAGCTCATAGCGGTCAAATCAAGATCCTCCAGATTTTACCAATTGTTAAGATAGAACATTGAACCTTCAATTTAGGTCTTATGATTCAGTGAACTTAGTAACTGACATTCATTGGAATTTTCATCCTTCATCCTAGCCCACCAAGTGAAATAAATGGATTGATTAATTTCTCACCATCCCTTGTAAAATTCATACCTCCACCTTCTGTAGGACTAGATATGAAATTAGTAAAGACATCTTCATTTCTGGAGCTCATTCTTTCTAGAAACTTACAGAATAGTTGCTACTCCCTCATTCAAGCTGTCAACTCTTTTATCCCTGGAACCTCTTACTATGTCACTTTGGGTGACAAAAAGGACTTTGGAAAGATAATTGAGGTGCAGATATTGAAAGGCAGAAATTTTCCTGAATTATCTTGTGTACACTGTAAGAATCTTTAAAGCAGAAAGTCATTCTTTGCTAGGGTCAGTGGAAGACATAAGACTGTGGAGTAAGGGTCATAAACATGCAGTGTTGCTGACTTGGAAGAGGGAGGACAGGATGACAAGCCAAGAAAACAGATGGTCTCTGGACGCCAAAAAGGTTAGGAGACTGGTACTCCACTAGAGCTTCCAGAAGGGATCATGGCCCTGCCAACACCTTGATTTTAGCACAGTGAGAATCAACTTGAACTTCTGACCTACATATTTATAAGATAATAAATTTGAGCTGTTTTTAGGAATTAAGTTTGTGGTAATTTATTGTGGCAACAATAGAGTGCTGAAACAGAGATGAAATAAACTGTAATTCTTACCTGAGGAGTGAAACGACAATAGCAAACCACAAAGAATATCAAATGTAGCTATTTCTTAACATTTAGACATAATTTAATAAATATCTAAACCATCTATGCATATATACACAAAGAATTACATAATCTTTGGATTAAGTGTGGTTTATAGGTTACTCAGCTCAAACTCCTTCTTAATGCACAATCTGATGTACAAATTTCCTGATATAAATTCATTCAGTTTTGCTTGAACTTTTACAATGATTGAACTTCAAAAATCTGCATTTATTTTCAAAGGTAGAGCTGAATAGTTCAGAACATTACATTGCATTCCATGCATATACACAACTTTTATTTGTTAATTAAAAATAACTTGGGTAGGCAATTGTTGTGGTGCAGTGGCTCAACCTGTGGTTTTTGACACTCACATTCCATGTAGTAGTGACTGGCTTGAATTTTGATTGCTCTACTCCTTATCCAGCTTCCTGCTAATGTGCTTGGGAAGGCAGTGGATGATGGCCCAAGTACTTAGGCCTGTGCCACCCACGTAAGAGACCAGGAGGAAGTTCCCAGCTCTGGCTTCCGACTGGCTCAGCCCCAGCAGTTGCAGTTATTTGGGTAGTAAAACTGTGGGATGGAAGATCTCTGCCACCCCTCCATCCTTGTCTCTTCCCTGTCTCTTCTCCACCCCTTTCCTTCCTCACACCACCTTTAAAATACATAAATAAAATTCCAAAAATTAAAAAATAAATTTTAAAAAATGATTTCAAATACCACCCAAGAAAGTTAAAAATTGATGGAACTAATACAAAAGCCAGCAGGAAACAGGTGCTCATAAATCCAGCTTGTTTTTAAAGGGGTAAATATCCCTATTGCTCCATATACTCTTTTGGTCCCTAATAGCACAAAGATTTTTAAACTTTCTAAAATTTACAGAAAGACTTTCTGTATTTTGATGAGTTTAGGTACTTGCTTCCTCTTCTATTTTATTTTGTTTATAATACATCTCATACTTAAAATCACTTTATTCACCAACAGGCCTTTCATATTTGCTCCAACTCTTCTGTGTTGAATTAAAAAGTACCATATGTGTGGCCAGCACCGGGGCTCACTAGGCTAATCCTCCGCCATGCGGCACTGGCACACTGAGTTCTAGTCCTGGTGGGGGCGCCGGATTCTGTCCGGGATGCCCTTCTTCCAGGCCAGCTCTCTGCTCTGGCCAGGAAGTGCAGTGGAGGATGGCCCAAGTGCTTGGGCCCTGCACCCCATGGGAGACCAGGATAAGCACCTGGTTCCTGCCATCGAATCAGCGCGGTGCCACAGCGTGTCGGCCATGGCGGCCATTGGAGGGTGAACCAATGGTAAAGGAAGACCTTTCTCTCTGTCTCTCTCTCTCACTGTCCACTCTGCCTGTCAAAAAAAAAAGTACCATATGCTACATTTGCAAGACTTTAAAACAATGATCCATTTATATACATAGATATTTATATATGATCATGAGATACCTTAGGTATTTGAACTAAGAATGAGATTGATAATAAATTTATGGAAATTCATTTACTGAAAAATTAGCATTTGCAAGGAACAAAAATATGTCAGTCACCTGCACAAGTCTCACAGACACATAAGTTACACAAGTCTCACAGACACAAGAGTATCCACAGATCTTGGGGCATATATCTGTGTTCCTTACTTGATCCCTGAAATACAATGAGGTCAGGTTTTCACATAAATGAACAGGCCTCAAAACTATGAACAGAATTTTATTAAATTTAGATATCCTCAGAAATTTTTTAGAACTCAAAAAGTTGTGAGGAGTGGGCACTTAGTGCAGCTGTTAAACCACCACTTTCATCTCCTATATCCCATGGAAGAGTGCCTAGTGTGCTTCTGGCTCCAGTGCCTACAACCCATTTTCTGCTAATATATATTTTAGCCACCCTATCAAGAGACCCGGATTGATTTCTAGGATCCTAGCTGAATTCAGATTGGCCCAGATCTGGTTGTTGAAGGTGTTTAGGGAGTGGACAAGTAGATGGAAGATCTCGCTCTGTCTTTCACACACACACATACATGCACATTGGATATAAGTGAATGAATAAATAAATCACTTAATAAAGTGGGAGAAGCATATTCCTTAACCATGTATAATTCGGATATTTGCATGGCTTGCACCTTGGCCACGGCAGACCTCAATTTCATTGCATAAAATGAGAATCTATTTTCGAAGATAGAATTTTTATTAAGGCAACACACTGTGAGAGTTCATTTCAGCAGTGACTAGTTACAAGGCAAATATCTCCTCAAGCACTGTAATCTTATCTTTCAATGTTTAGCTTACCAAAATGATAGAGCTTACATTCTCATTCCTATTTTGTAGCAACAAAAAGCAATTTCAAATAAAAACTCCAGGGGATAACCAGGTCCAAGATGTTGCACCTTCTTGGCCATAAGTGATCTGAATTGGAGGTGAATAAGAGTATGACAAAGATCTTAGACCATTACAGAATATCAAAAGAAATAATAAGAATTAAGTTTCTGAAAATATTAAGAAATAATTAAAATATTGTGAGTGTCATAGCCAGTTGAGTTGGGGAACAAATGTGGGATGTTAAACAGCATAGATCCAGATATTTATACATTTATTATTTATTTGTTTATTAGCTTTTTTATTTAAAGATTTATTATCTGAAAGTCAGAGTTACACAGAGAGGGTGGGAGAGGCAGAGAGAGAGAGAGAGGTCTTCCATCTGCTGGTTCACTCCCCGATTGGCCGCAATGGCCAGAGCTGCACTGATCCAAAGGCAGGAGCCAGGAGCTTCTTTCGGGTCTCCCATGTGAGTGCAGGGGCCCAAGGACTTGGGCCATCCTCTACTGCTTTCCCAGGCCATAGCAGAGATCTGGATCAGAAGTACAGCAGCCAGGACTACAACCAGCACTCATATGGGATGCCGGCACTGAAGGCAGCACCTTTATCCACTACACCAGCACGCCAGCCCCTGTTTATAGGCTTTATAAATGGATTTCTGGGTAGTGACAGAAAGATAAGAAAAAACCTGTATACTATGTAAAGTTGTTATATGATAAAATCTGGAGTAAATAAAGAGAAAGGAGAGTTATGTCTTGTACACTTTAAACAACAAAATAAAACAAAACCCCTCAATTCCTACTGATCTGCCCAACTTCTGTGTTGTAGTAGCATTTCTATAAATTTTATTCTTAAATGGTATCTAATAATATGTGATATCATCACATAAATTGACATCATACTAATGTGTTACTTTAAATATGCACTTACTTTACTACTTTAATTTTCTAGATTGAATATTTTAAGATAGGTTTACTGAAACCACAGTAAACTAGTAGTTGAAATAGAATCTAATTGTAATATCTTTATTTATTGTTTATATTTAAATCATTTTTTCTCCCCTGACTCATTTTTCCGTGCATTACCTGGTGTGAGTATTCTACCCCCGAGCCTGATATCCTTGCAAGCCACTCTTTCAATACTTATCTTCCTGAATGCTCAGTCCTCTCAGGTCATAATAAAGGAATCTTTTCATCCACTGGATATTCGTAGTTCTACATGTACAATAGTATACCTCATGCATCATCTCATATTTACTTAATTTTTATTTACATTTCTAAATTAATATCCTTATCTTCCATGATGTGTTCAAATGAATAATATCTCTAACTAAACTTATCCCATGAAACACTGTGAATACATTTAATCTTGGATTTTCCACAATGTATTTATATTGTTTTTAAACATCCCAAAGAAAGGTACCATAGCTCACTAATCTTTGTCTTGAAGGAGGATGAATTGACTTGCTTACAAGTCATGAATGCCCCAGAAAATATGTTATGCATAAATGACAGGAAGTTCAGCAGTATTAAATAGGTAAAAACCAAGAATCACTTGAGGAAAGGAAAGTAGAATTAAGAGGGGTGGACTCTCCTCCATATTTGTCATTTCAGAAAATTATAGGACACAGTGAAAACTGTTTCCTAACTGGTATTGGAAGAAAATCACTTAGGAAACTACTTATAGAATCTGTTCAAAATATGATGATTGAAATGCTTCAACATTGAAGGTGAAAGTAAGTAAGTAAAACAAAAGCAGTGTGAGCAAACCCTAAGGCATAAAAGAAAGTGAATACTAATCATCACCAGTATAAAAGCCATAGATATCTAGAAAAATATTGGACATACTGGCCAATAGAAAACATAAAGAATAATGATGATGATGATGATGCAATAGCTATAGAGAATAACTTGTTTGTATTATATAAATTTTATAAGAATACAATCTATGAAATATTTGGAGAAAACTTTAAAATAACTAAGTCTATTGAAATAGCTAAATACAAGATACGACCAAAATGCCTGAATGTCAATAATGTTTATAGAGTTAATATAATGATTTTTGAACACCATACCATGTATACTAGAAAACTGTTCAGATTATGGATTGATAATTTAAAGAATAAATGTAAAAATTGATTTGGAAGCACAATAAATAGAATTAACAACTACTACAGAGAATATTTTTGTGTAATAAACAGAAATGCAATGTAATCTCTATATTATTAAAATGTGAACAATCAATTTGACACAATCTACTGATTATATTCCTTAGTCTGAATATATGAAATACATTAAACTTGTATAACATAAATAAAATAAAATAAACTACCAGAAATAAATTTTATGAAATTCTCTGAAAAAAAAATAGAAAATATTAATGGGTTAGGCTAACTTGGAAATTTAAGTATGACAGTGTTTAAATACACAAGTATTCACATATACCATAAAATAAAAGACATTAAAATGCATTACCCTGGTATGTTTGTGAAAATAGATAGATAAGTTATTTATTATAATTTATTATGATGGTAACATATCTTTGTGAAGAAATTACTCTTTTTAAAAATTATATTTGTATTTTCATTTTATGAGAGAGAGAAAGAGAAGCAGAGAGAGATTTCCTATCAGCTAGTTCACTCCCTAAATTCATGCAACAGCTAGGGTTGGGCCAGACTGAACCCAGGACCCAGGAGCTCCATCCAGGTCTCCTTTGTGAGTGGTAGGGACCCAGGAACTTCAGTAATCACAGCCTTCCTCAGGTGAGCACATGAGCAGAAAACTAGAATGGAAGTGGAGCCAGAACTCAAGCTCAGCTATTCGATATGACCTACAACTACACTAAGTGATCATCTAACCTCTGTGCCAAATACCCCTTCCAAAAATTAATTTCTGATAGTTGAGTTGTTTGAAGAAAGCTAATAAAAACAGTTTTGTTTTTAAAACAGTTTTAAACACATTGTATTCAAGATGAAGAACAAAATACCGTAAGAAAAAATAGAGCACATGTAGTATAAATGAATATTGGAATCCACGTATATGATCTTTATGCTTTGAATTTTTTAAATTTTAAAAGCCTAGCCTAATTTCTTTTAATTTCTATTTTTTAATTTTATTTTAGAGGTAGAGTTACGGACAGTGAGAGGGAGAGACAGAGAGAAAGTTCTTTCTTCCGTTTGTTAACCAACCAAATGGCCGCAACGGCCGGAACTGCACATATCCGAGGCCAGAAGCCAGGTGTTTCTTCCTGGTCTCCCATGCGGGTGCAGGGGCCCAAGAACATAGGCCATCCTCTACTGCTCTCCCAGGCCATAGCAGAGAGCTAGATGGAAGTGGAGTAACTGGGACTAGAACTGACGCCCATATGGGATGCCTGCGCCCCAGGTAGAGGATTAACCTACTGTGCCAATGCACCAGCCCCAAAAACATAATTTCTACTATAGAGCAATTAAATAGTGGGCAAAATATTTTTAAATTTTTTGTGAGTGATATTAGAGAAAAATAATGTCTTTAAAATTATGTATATCAGAGCAAAACATTAATGACCAAATAATAAGTATAAAATGTCACATGCAGGAGTCGGAGCTGTAGTGTAACCAGTAAAACCACCGTCTGCGGTGCTGGCATCACATATGGGCACTGGTTTGAGCCCAGATGCTCCACTTCCTATCCAACTCTCTGCTAATGTCTAGAAAACCAGTAGAACACAGCCAAAGTCCTTGAGCCCCTGCATCCACATGGGAGACCTTGAAGAAGCTCCTAGCTCCTGGTTTCATATTGGCCCAGCTCCTGTCATTACAGCCATTTCTGGAGTGCCATCAGATGGTAGATCTCTCTTTTTCTCTCTCTCTTCTCTCTCTCTCTCTCTTTCTTCCTTTGCCTCTCTATTTGCCTTTCAAATAAATAAATAAATAAATCTTAAAAACTACCATATGCAGATGTTTGAGCTAGACTTTAGTCACAGCTAGAACACTCAGATCCCATGAAGGATTGCCTGGAAAATTGACACCCAGATTGAGTTCTTGCTATGGGTTTGGTTTGACCCAGCCCTGGCTGTTAGGGGCATTTCAGGAGTGAAGCATTGGATTGGAGAGCTAAATCTCTCTCTTTCTCTCCATATATATATATATATATATATATATATATATATATTTGTATTTATATTATATTTTTATATTTATTATAAATATATATTTATATATTATATATTTATATTTATTATATTACCTTCTTGGCTTTCACAAATACAGAATAAATACACTTTTAAAATCCATAATTCAAAGGAGAACATATCAATCAGTTAATGCAAAATCAGTTAATGTCCAAATTATTAAAAGATAAAAAATTCAATTTACTACAAGAAAAGACAATGCAATAAACTTGTCACCTATGTCTTGAATTGAGAGTACAATATTTTTTATTTTAAAAAATTTTAAGAAATACAAATTTCATATATTTCATTTACACAGATTTAGGAACATCGTGATAATTCACACCTTACCCTCCTTCCCACTCACCCTCTCATCCTTCCTATTTCCTTTCTTTTTCTCTCTCTTAATTTTTACAATGATCTCTTTTCAGTCTACTTTATACTCATAAGTGTAACTCTACACTAAGTAAAGTCATGAACAAATAGCAAGAAGAAAGAAAACACTATCCTCAATAGTAGAGACAAGGGCTATAAACAATCATCGAAGCTCAAAATGTCAATTTCACTTTTATACATTATATTTTTGGTACTCTCATTTAACACAGATCAGGGAAAATATATGGTATTTGTATTTTGGGGACTGGGTTATTTAACTCAGTACAATGATTTCCAGTTGCATACGTTTATTTATAAAAGACAAGATTTCATTCTTTTTTAAAGTAATATTCCATAGTGTATATATATCATAATTTTCTTATCCAGTTATTGGTTGATGGACATCTGGTTCATTCCACATCTTAGCTGTTGTGAATTGAGCTGCAATATGCATGGTTGTATAGATAACTCTTTCATATGCCAATTTCCTTTCCCTTCAGTAAATTTCCAGAAGTATGATTCCAAATATGGTAGATCTGTTTTCAGATTTCTGTGGTATCTCCATTCTGTCTTCCACAATGGCTGCAACAATTTACATTCCCACCAACTGTTGATTAGGGTACTTTTTCCCCACATACTTGACAGTATTTATTGTTTGTTGATTTTTCTATGAAAGCAATTCTACCTGGTGTGAGGTGAAACCTCACTGTGGTTTTGATATACATTTCCTTGATGGCTAGTGATCCTGACCATGTTTTCATAAGTCTGTTGGCCATTAGAGTTTCATTCTTTGAAAAATTCCTGTTTAAGTCCATTTCCCATTTTTAACTGGTTTGTTTACTTTGTTGTAGTTGATTTTCATGAGCTCTTTATACATTCTGGATATTAATACTTCATCATTTGCATGATTTGCAAATATCTTCTCCCATTCTGTCGTTGTCTTCTCTTTGCTGAGTATTTCATTTGCAGTGTCAGAGCTCCACAGTGTGTTGTGATTCCATTTGTCTATTTTGGCTTTGATTACCTATGTTTGTGGGTCTTTTCCAAGAAGTTTTTGCCTATGCTAATGTCTTGTAAAATTTCTCCAATGATCTGCTATTGTAATTTGATGGTATCAGGTCATAGATTTATATCCTTGATCCATTTTAGTTGATTTTTGTATATGCTCTAAGGTAGGAGTCTTGTTTAATTTTGAATTCCCTCTCAGGCATTTAATCAATCTCTTCATCTTCGCATTGAATGAAAATTGAATGGATTCTCCAATTAAGAGATATAGACTGGTTGACTGGATTCAAAAGAAGCAGCCATCTATTTGTTGCCTATAGGAAACACATCTCAGTCACAAAGATACACAGACACTAACAGTGAAGGGATGGAAAAAGATACTCCATGCTAACAGGATAAAACTGTGCAGGTGTAGCCATCCTAATATCAGACATCATAGACTTCAACACAGAAACTATTAAAAATGACAAAGAAGGGTATTATGTAGTGATTAATGTTTCAATTCAGCAGGAAGATGTGACTATAATAAATGCATATGGACTCAAATCGAAGATTCCTTTCTATTTAAAACAAATGTTAATGAATCTGAGTGAAGAATAGATTCCAGTGCTCTAGTAATTAGTATCTTTATACCTTACTTTCATCAATGGGCAGATCAAATTGAAAATCAACAACAAAAAAACTACAGAGCTAAGCTACAATATGGACCAAGTGGACCTAACTGATATTTACAAAACATTTCATTCCACAATTGAAGAATACATATTATTTTTACCAGTGAATGGAATTTTTTAGTTAAGAAATGGGCAACAGATTTGAACAGGGATTTTTCAAAAGAGGAGATCCAAATGACCAACAAACAAATTCCAAAAGGAAATCAAGAAATTTCTGAAAGAGAGTGAAGATGACTGTACAATATATCAAAACATATGGAACAGAGCAAAAAGCAATTTTAAGAGGGAGGTTTATAGCATTTGGTGCATACATCAAGAAATTAGAAAGGCATCAAACAAATGAGCTCTAAGTGCATCTCAAAAACCTAGAAAAACAACAACTAAGGAAACCCAAATTGGTGGGAGGAAAGAAATAAAGTAATAAAATTAGAGAAGAGATAACAAAATTGAAACCAAAAATAATACAGAAGATCAGTGAAATGAAGAGGTTTTTTTTTTTTTTTGAAAAATGAACATGGCCGGCGCCGCGCTCAATAGGCTAATTCTCCACCTGCAGCACCGCCACCCTGGGTTCTAGTCCCTGTCGGGGCACTGGATTCTGTCCTGGTTGCTCCTCTTCCAGCCCAGCTCTCTGCTGTGGCCCGGGAGTGCAGTGCAGGATGGCCCAAGTGCTTGTACCCCGCACCCGCATAGGAGACCATGAGAAGCACCTGGCTCCTGGCTTCGGAGTAGTGCGGTGTGCCAGCCACAGCGGCCATGGAGAGGTGAACCAGTGGAAAAGGAGGACCTTTCACTCTGTCTCTGTCTCTCACTGTCCCCTCTGCCTGTCAAAAAAAAAAAAAGAAAAAGAAAAATGAACAAAATTGGTACACCATTGACCCATCTAACAAAACAAAAAAAAAAGACACATATCAATAAAATCAGAGATGAAAAAGGAGCTATTACAATATATCAACAGAAGTAAAAACAATCATCAGGAATTACTACAAACATCTATATATCATCAAAGTGGAAAATCTTGAAAATAGACAGATACTTGGGCACATAAAATCTACCAAAATAGTGTCATGAAGACATGGAATCTATGCACGCCAATAACGAAGACAGAGACTGAATCAGTAACAAAGACTCTCATAAAAAAGAAAAGCCAAGGACTGGATGGCTTTTCTACTGAATTCTGCCAGACTTTTGAAAAAGAACTAACTCCAATTCTTCTCAATCTATTCCAAATAATTTAAAGAGAGGGAGTTCTCCCAAACTCCTTCTGTGAGGCCAGCATCACCTTAATTCTAAAACCAGAAAGAGATACAACAAAGAAAATAATTGACCAATATCCTTGATGAACAAAGATGCAAAAATTTGCATCAAAATACATGTAATTGATTCTAACAACACTCAGAAAGATCATTCAACCAGACCAAGTGGGATTTATCTGTGGTACGCAAGGATGGTTCAGCATAGGCAAATCAATAAATGTGATACATCATGGTAACAAATTAAAGAATAGAAACAGCATGATTATCTCCATAGGTCCAGAGAAAGTGTTTGATAAAATACGAACTCATTTGATAATACAAAACTTAAGCAACATAATCAAGGCAGTATATGACAAACCCCCAGCCAGCGTCATACTGCATAGGGAAAAGTTGGAAGCATTTCCAATAAGTTCTCGAACCAGACAAGGATGCTTATTTACACCATCTCTATTCAACATATTCTTGGGATGTTTTACCCAGAGCTAGACTAGAAAAACTAATCAAATAAATAAATTGGAAAGTATGAAGTCAAATTATCCCTGTGTGAAAATGACATGATTCTATATTTGGGGCACCAAAAGACTTCACTAAGAGACTATATAGTAACACATAATACAGTTTGATAAAGATGCTGGGTTAAAAATTAACACAAAAAATTAAATAACATTTGTATGTACAGACAATGCCATAGCTGAGAACTTGTAGGAACAATCCAATGCACAATAGCTACAAAAAATTTAAATACTTTGGAATAAATCTAACCAAGGGAATTAAAGATCTCTACAATGAAAATTTCAAAACCGTATAGAAAGAAATAGAAGAACAAAAAAATGGAGAAATCTTCCATGTTTTGAATTGAAAGAATTAATATCAACAAAATACCCATACTACACAAAGCCATTTATAAATTCAATGCAAGGACATTTTCTCAGATCTAGAAAAATGATGCTAAAATTCATATGGAAACACAAGAAACCCTAAATACCTAAAGCAATCTTAAACAACAAAAACAAAGCTAGAGGCATCACAATACCAGTTTTGAAGATGTACTACAAAGCAGCTATAATCTAAACAGCCTGGTTCTAGCATAAAAGTAGACACGTTGACTGATGTTACAGTAAGGAAATCCCAGAAATCAATTCACACAGACACAACCAACTAATTTTTAACAAAGGAGCTGTAATTAATCTCTGAAGAAAAGACAGTGTTGGAAAAATTGGAACTCTGTATACAGAAATATAAAGCAAGACTTCTACCTTATACCTTATATAAAAATCAAGTCACAGTGGATCAAGGATCTGAATCTACACCTGATACCAGCAAGTTACTAGAGGCAGTTATCAGGGAAACTATGCAGGACGTTGGCATAGGCAAAACCTTCTTAGAAAAGGCCACAGGTGCAAAGGCAATAAAGCACAAACAGACAAATAGGATTGCATCAAACTAGGAAGTTTCCACACTGCAAAGGAAACACTCAACAAAGGAGAGGCAACTGACAGAATAGGAGAACATAATTGCAAATCATGCAACTGATGAAGTTTTTCCATGATTTATAAATAGTTGAAGAGTCAACAACAACAAAACAAACAATCCAGTTAAGAAATTGGCAAAGGACATCAAGAGGCATTTTTCAAAGCAGGAAATTTAGATGGCCAACAGGATATGAAAAAATGCTCAGGATCATTAGCCATTAGGGAAGCACAAATCAAAACCACAATGAGGTTACACCTCATCCCAGTTTGAATGACTATCATCCAAAAGTCAAAAAATAAGAAATACCTGCAAGAATGTTCAAAGACATATTATAATCCAATGTTGCTGGAAATGTATACTAGTAAACCTGTTATGGAAGACAGTGTGGAGATTCCTCAGATATCTGAAAACAGGTCTGCCATAACACCCAGATTTCCACTCCTGGGAATTACCTAGAGGAAATGAAATCAACATATGAAAGAGTTATTTGTACCCCAACCCCATGTTCATTGTAGTTCAATTCATAGGAGCTACAATATGGATTCCACCCATATGACTAGATAAAGAAAATATGATATGTATTCACAGTGGAATATTACCTATAAAAAACATTTGAAACTTCATCTTTGCAACAAAATGAATGCAACCTGAAAACCATTATGCTCAGTGAAATATCATGTTTGGACAAATATCATTTTCTCTGATATGTGGTAGCTAATACAGAATACAAAGCATGTATAAGAGTGGAACATACATCTTCTGATTTGATTGTTGAGCTATTGATTGTAGAGCTATTATATTTTAACTTTTCACTTGTTGTATATTATGGTTAGTGTTGTGTTAAGCCTGTACATTATAGAGTGGACTGTAATTATGTTTTTGTGAAAATCTAACAAAAAATGAAGGAGGGGCTTTGAGGTAGGGAAACACAGAGAGAGGGAAGTATTATCTTAGAATTGCACCTATGAAATACATGAAATCTGTTTTCTTATATTAAAAATATAAAAACACAATTGATTAAAAGAAATATCCTTCTCCTGGCTTATTATTATTATTTTGAATACAATTAGTTTTTAAATTCACATTTATTTATGGAGTTTTTTGTATTACTTTTTTTGCAATTTATTTTTTATATAGAATTTGTATGATAGATGTTGAAATCAAGAGAGTATATGCCATAGAATTAAAGACAGATTCTTCAAACTTGATTGAAAAAACAATCCCATAAATAACTCTGGGGAATGATTTTTCTGAGACTAAAAATGAACCAGATTCCTCTAATAGCTATAGAGATTTTAAATGCCTTTTAAAATTATCATAACCTTTATTTTAGTATACAGCAGTTCAGAAAATTTTCCCTTTATTGGTCATTAAATAGTTTATTACAAGTGATATTTCATGCCATTTGTTATATACTTTATTCAATTAAGGTTGCAAATGTGTTAAATTATGTCCAGAGAGTTGTTCCAGATAGTTACAATATGATTTGAGTTAATGTTCTCTCAATAACTATTTTTGTGTACCTAATCTCTATAATTCAAAGTCTTTATTTTTCTCTTTTCTTTTTGGTCTTACTTTATCATTTTAACCTGTTGGTCAAGAAATACAGGTTTAATATCATAGGTGACTAATATAGATGACTCTGTCATTTTTGTGCAAGATGCGATTGGAAGCAATAGTTGCATGGAATTACAAATAATGCTTGGTCATGAGGCCATTTTGAAAATCACTCACACAGAACATACAACCTTATGCGTGTGTGTAGAAATAATGCCACATCATATATATGCATTTTCAGTACTGTCTTGTTGGAGTATATTCTGAGATATGAATTGTTAGGTCACTTAAGCAATAGATCAACATCACAGTGAAAACCCTGACAAATTTAGATAGTACAGTCTATTACATAACTGGCCTATTGCTTTTAGGGCTATAATGAAGAAATTATCATGAGACTAAATCAAGCACAAGATAAATGTTGCTATCAAGAGTCTCAGTAAACACAAAATGTATCATGCTGCTGCCTGGCTAGCACACATACTGTATTATAGTAAACTTTTTTAATAAGCAGAACACTCTAAAATAACAAAAAGTATAGTATAGTGAATATGTAAATCAATAATAGTTACTTATTATAATTATCAAATATTATGTAGTATGAATAATTGTGCCATATTTTCTTTTTTTTAAATAGTTATTTATTTATTTAAAAGTCAGAGTTATGCAGAGAGAGAGAGAGAAAGAGAGAGGTCTTCCATCTGCTGGTTCACTCCTCAGGTGGCTGCAACAGTCAGAGCTGCACTGATCTGAAGCCAGGAACCCGGAGCTTCTTCTGGACCATCTCTACTGCTTTCCCAGGCCATAGCAGAGAGCTGGAATAGCCAGGACTCAAAGCTGCACCCATATGGGACACAGGCACTGCAGAATGTGGCTTTTCCTGCTTTGCCACAGTGCCGGCCCCTGTGCCATGTTTTCATATGAGTTGCAGTTCAGTAGGTTTGCTTACACAAGCACCACCACAAACATATTTGTAAAGCATTGTGCTACAACTTTTGATGGCTGAAAGGCCACCAGGTGGTAAGAAAGTTTTCCTCCATTTTAATCTTTAATCACTGTCATATATGTAGTTCATTGCTGCCCCAGATAGCATTATGACTATGAATACTTGATAATCCAAACATTCTGCTATTTAACATCACTAATTGAAACTTGTGTAACATTTAGTTATTATATTCTACTGTCCACAAAACAGCAACAAAGAATTCTTGGAAATTAGCTCAACAATAAATAATCAAAGTTTTTCATCATTGAATTAATATTTTTCTTTGCACTCAACAGTCATGTGAAGAGTAGGTTATTCTTTTGGGCTTGTTAATATATTGTTCTCTAGGCAGACAATTTATATAAACATATTACCATACAGGTCTCCTTCCTGTTCTATAAATACTTGCAAATTCTTTAGTTAATACCAGCATATGTTTCATGAGTCCCAAGTAACCTAGCATTCAGTCAGTGACCACGTATATTGGAGAGTCACTGCATATTCCTGTCCTGTTAACACAAAATATCTTCATCTCATCAAATCCCAGTACATTTTGTCCAAGTTTTGAGAGTTATAATGCTCTGTAGAACAGATGTCTTTCCTTATATAATGTAGCTGCATGTAATTAGTTTCCTGTAACGTTTGCCACTTACTCCCAGGAAAAGTTCAAATTTACTTTGGAACCGAAAAAATACTTGTATCCTTAAGTTTAAAAACTCCAGCACAGGTCTTTGGCATTGCATTTAAGAAGCTACTTGGGACCCATGCGTCCCACATTGGGATGCCTGGGGTCCCAGCTCTGCTCTCCATTCCAGCTTCCTACTAAGGTGTACTCTGAGAGGCAGCAGGTGACAGTGGGGTGCCTGTTTCTCATGAGTAAGACCCAGATCCAATTTCCAGCTACTGGGTATGATCTGGTCCAACCTGTATTATTGTGGGCAACTTGGGAGTGAATTAGGGGACAGCAATATTTTTGTTTGTAGTTCTATTCCTCTTACTCTCTACCTTTCAATTAAATAAAACAAATATATATAAGTTTTAAAAATAACAGCTCTGACAAAATAAGGAAGTTACAGCTCTGCATACTTAGTAGAAAATATGGCAAAATCTTTCCACATTATAATTTGTGGATATATTCTATTGTCCTGGAAATTGATATGATGAAAGTAATGCATTTTAATTTAAGAACTCCAGTTTCAGCAGAGAATATGCTTGACAGAGCACAGAATTGAAGGCATGGGGGGATGGATAATAAAATCATATAGAATTTCAGCCAAAGATATATATGTTATGGGTTTCTATAAGAGACAGGTCTCAGATTGAGTATGAAAATAAAATATCCTAGGAATTCTCATATTACTAGGAAGACTATGAATTCTTCTACAGCAATGATAATAGGTAATATACATGTTTAATTGATCCATGCCAACTAACTTTATGTTTGCTTATTTATTCCCAGAATATGTAGTTGAAAACACAAACTGACATGAAAGTGGTGAATTCTAGAAATATTTGAGTTTTTATCGTGTCATTAGTTTCCAGTAGAGCTAGACTAAAAACAGAGAGAGCTTCACTTCTAGATATGAACAGGCACACACAAAGAGGACCCCTGCTGGGACCAGCTCATCAGAGTTTTAATGAGGGTGGGATGTGAGAACAGATTATCTGATTATATATTTGTTGAATCCAAGGTTTCTTTCTGGAGAAGCAATTCAATACTTGTGTATTTTTCCCCAGTCATGATTCCCACCAGTCGTGGAGCCATAACATACAGTCATAATTGGGTAGTTACAGGATTATTGGATTAATTGAGTCTAACTTTGGACAAAGTCTGGTAGTATATACTCCTTTTTGTGTATTGAGTTGTAACTTGGTAAGATATTATTCAGACCAGCAGGAAAGTAAGATAATTGACCAAACAATGCCCCACTTTTAAATAATTTAAGTATACGTTTGACTCTCATTGATTATAATACCACTAACAAGAAGAGAGCTGAGCAAACACAGTGGCCATGAAAAAATATGTAGTTTTTCAAAACAACTTCCCCATCTGACCTGTCTCCTAAATGCTGGCTATCTTTTCCCATTGTTTGTTCTGTCACTGTAAATGCTGTTTGTTATCCTACCCCTTAATTTAGTGACTGGCATAGACTGTAAGTACAGTAAAGCACTTTTGTCTGCAAGATTATATGCCCTACTGTATAAGATTTCATACCATTTACTTTATTTACTTGTCATCTCTAAGTAATTCTTTTAATACAGTACCAAAGCCATCATGTTTATATATTTGGATATTTTTCAGATAATTTCAATACATATCAACCATAAGATTTTTTTGTATTCACGCTAATTTACTTTAAGTTGTTTTTACTTGGGGTCAGCATTGTGACGTGACAGGTAAAGCTACCACCTGTGATGCTGGCATCCTATAAACATGCCATTTCATGTCTGGGGTGCTCCACTTCCAATCCAGCTCTCTGTTAATGGCCTGGGAAAAGCAGTAGAAGATATCCCAAGTTTTTGGGCCACTGCCATCCACGTGGTAGACAAGAATGGAGATTTTGGCTCCTGGCTTCTGCCTGGCTCTGCTCTGGCTGTTACAGCCACCTGGGGAGTGAACCAGCAGTTGGAAGACCTCTCTCTCTCTCTCTCTCTCTCAACTCTTTCAAATAAATAAATTTTTAAAAAGTTTTATAAATTGTTTTTTCTTTAAACATTCTAGAATTAAAAGGCTAAATGTAGTCAGATAGTATAGTGCCAGTGAGAACTTCAATATTATATTATTTTTAATGTGGCCACTAAATTGTGTTGTGCTCACTGCATGCTTGTGATTCTTACTTTATTCAAGGGCAATATACCAATTTTAAATAGACTCATTTCACCGGGATAAACATTCCTGAGTAGAATGTAAAAAAGTAAATCAGCACTTCTAATTGAGTCATAGAACACTTGACTGTTAGGGTTATAAAGACCTTAAGAATGAACTTGTCCCTGGCTCCTGCAGTGTACCCACCCTAGATTCTAAAAGCATTTGTGTGAGAAAATCAATAAATCAAGACATTCTCTACTCAATAAAATGTATCAAGTTCATTTTGTTACATTGAAATTCAACAACACAAAGAGGTCATGCCAATAAAACAAATCATGTTTTGTCCTCTAAAAGCTTTGGGAAGTTCAAGGTCAGTTCAGTTGCAAAGTTAAAGCAAAGCAGAAAAACTGCCTTCACTTAGTGCATGAAAGCCTGTGCTTGTTAAAGAGACTTTAAAGAGAAAAGATAGGGCAGAGAATAAGAGTTAAATATTATGGAAATGAATGGGGGGAAACATAATATACTAGGTTCCAGGGTATATTAAAAATAAACAAAACTTTCCTGCTATTCTACTTTGTCATGAATTTACAATGTCTGCATGGAGTAGTGCTGTAAATATCATATTGAAGCAGGATAATGTATTTAAGTAACTTCTTATCTGCAGCGGTTTTATTAAGATTATTGATTGGAAGTAGAATTTAAATTGTATAATATACTGCACCTAGTATTGGTTTATTTGGTTTGGATCTAGATATGTGTACATATATATGTGTTTACAATCACATGTATATATACATATATGCATCTATATTTCAGTAAAAATGTTAATCATTTCATGAGAAAATGCTTATACACTATTAAAATATTAATAAAATATTAAAATTGCACTGTATTAAATATATAATTCAATAGTTCAAGTATAGAAAGAAATGTCTAATCATTAACACAAAGCACTTGCAGTACAATTTCATCACTCCTTAAAACCTCTTGTACCAGAGATGCTTATTCCAATTTCCCTCTTCCTCATTCTGCAGAAACTGTTAGTTTGTTCTAGTTTTCACAGATTTGCCTATATTGGATATTTCATAGAATCATACAATATGTGATCTTTTGCATCTGGCTCCTTTCTTTTATCATAATCTTTAAAAAGGTTAGTTATAGGGCTGGTGCTGTGGTGTAGCTGGTAAGGCTTCTGCCTGCAGTGCCTGGGCGCCAGTTCGAGTCTGGCTGTTCTACTTCTTGTCTGGCTCTCTGCTTGGCTTGGGAAAGCTGAAGAGGATGGCCCAAGTCCATGGGCCCCTGCTCCCATGAGGGATACCCGGAGGAAGCTCCTGGCTCCTGGCTTTGGATTGGCACAGCTCTGGCCTTTGCGGCCAGTTGGGGAGTGGACCGGCAGATGGAGGGCCTCTCTCTCTCTCCCTCTTTCTCTCTCTCTGCTTCTCCTTCTCTCTCTGTAATTCTGACTTTCAAGTAAATGGATGAATCTTTTAAAAAAAAAGGTTAGTTATGTTGTAGCACTTTTACAACTTCATTCCTTTTATACTTAAAACAATGTTCTCCATTTTGTTCATCCTTCTGGTAATTGAAATTCTACATGTTGGCTGTTATATATAACGGTGCTATGAAGTTATATGTGCACATTTTTATTTGTATATCTTCATTTCTTATTAATACATAACAGTAGAATTTCAGTACATGAAGTAACTACACTCTAGATACTTTGAGAGAGTGTCAGATGGTTTTCCAGAGGCTGGACTGTTTTATGTTCCTAACTGCATTGTTGTAGGTTTTTCACTTCTTCCTCTACGCTTGTCCTTTCTCTTTGTTTTCATTGTAGCCATCTTCATTGTGATGCGGTTGTTTCTCAATGTGGTTTAATTTACCTTTCTTTAATGACTAATAATGTTAAGCATATTTGGATCTACTTATCAATATTTGCATATTTTCTTTTGGAGAAAGGTGCATTCAAATTGACCATTTATTACAGATAAATTTGAAGTCATGAGTGAATGGATTAAAGTTGTCAAAAGTGTAGAGGGGTTCTCAGTCATTATTACTCAAAATGTTTTTTTTTTTTTTTGATAGCCAAGAAGGGGAGGCCAGGGATGATCTTTGTCAGGAATCTCGCATAATATGATACGAGTAGGCACACTCTGCTTTAAAATAGTAACACGGATCTGCATAAAAATCTATTTATTATGAAACAAATATACAAAATGTTAAAAAATTACATCTAAAAGAAAAAAAATGAGTTACATACAATGTTTTTCATAGTCTCAGACAAATGTTTCCTTCTCCTCTAAGCTACTTTGGATGTGTGTTGAGATATGCTTTCAATATCCTGGCACTTCTTACATTTGACTTACTTTCTACTTCCACCATACAGAGAGAATTTCAGTTAAAGGCAAACCAAGAAACAGGGCCATATAGGTTTTCATTAGTAAGTAAACACTTTGTACATTTGCATAGCCTTCTAGATTCCTAAGGACAGGCCAGAACTTTTCGAGACTGATGGTGGTTATGTCATGTTTGAGATTTTGCTACATTTGTTTTTTTTGCTTGCCTCTTATTTATCCCAACTAATATCACAATCTCAGAAAAAAGTGATGATAAGCACTAGCCATTGATTTCTTTGGTACACAAGCTTAAAATATGATTTTTTTGTTAATTTTTTCATTTAGCCTTCTCTGAATCAGGTTAAATAAAGGTAATATTTGTAATTGGTACTATCCAGAGAGCAGACCAGTGGTCAGCTGTTGACAGGATCCTCTAAGGGGCCTTTGGGGAGAGTTCCCCATCTGCTCCACACATGACTTACCCTCACTCTGTGGGTTGCTACACTGGGGTTTTATATGCATGGTTATTGCTTTGGCTTTCCAGGGTATTATGGAGCTATAAAGAATTGATGGACACAGACAGGCTAAAGAGCCATAAGGCACACTGCTCTTTAAAATAGTCACTTCTTTATTTTCTTGAGTACGTGCTTTGCAGCTTGTTGCAAGTTTGGCTAGTTTTACAGAGTTGTGAGAAATTTGGACACTTTGCCTCCATTCCCATTGGTGGTATTGAAGAGTAGATTTTTTTTTTTGTGGGAGGTAAAATAGCAAAGTTTATTAGGGAAGGGACATCCGTAAAAATGGATGGGCACCTCTCCAGACAGAGCCTGAGAGACTGGGGGGGGGAGGGGGAGTGGAGAGAGAGTACGCCTGGCCAGACCAGGTGGGTGGCTCAGCAGACAGGCAGAGGGCTGAGCATGCACAGTCTGGTTGAGGCCGGAGGGGGGGGGGTTAAGGAGATGGGTCTTGCTTCCCCACCTCTGCTCCTCTTGGAAAAAAGGGCTATTAAGAAACTTCTCCCTGAGTTTTGCAAATGTTAAGAAGCTTCCTCCTGTGGAAGGTCTGAAACAAAGGACTTTATGGATGCAAATGTTTGAGATGCAGATACTGGGCTGCACCTGGGAGATTGTGGAAGATTGTCAGGCAGAAGGGATGGAGACCTCCACCTGGCAGGTTATCAGGTAGAAGGGGGCAGGGCAGGGCAGGATGTGAATACTGGGCCTTTAGATGCAGCATATGCTGGACATAGATGTCTTCTCTTTAGGCCTGTTACACACACATAAGCTCATAACTGACTTCCTACCTAACATTCCCCCCTCAAGAGGTAATACCCAAAATTCTTCTTTGGGTTTATGGACGGAGTTCCGTTTTCTGTAACTTCTTCAAAGCTGTCATGTGGGCGTCAAGGGGGATTTGGGTATTTACTCTTGCTATCTGTCTTATGGTGTAAGACCATAAGCAGCCTTGGAAAGACTGCTGCTCTGGTCCAGAGGGCTGCTCAGGTAGTCCAGTGGAATGGGCTGGAAGCCTTGTCTGACCACCATTTGGAGTTCGACAGCTTTTAGTCTGTTAGAGACAAAATGAACAAGGGCATTAAAAACGCACAGTGCAAAAGAGAAGCATCAAGATTATAGAAGTTATTGGGCCAAGGAGAGGGAATTGCCAGGATTTCCATGACCAGATGTCAGGCCAGAAATCCCAGCTCTGCTTGGCCTGGTTCTGGAGCTGTTTGGCTTTGATCAGGAAAAGTACGAATTTGGATTTGTACCTGTCTAGTCTGATTGACCCAGAGACCTCATTCTTCCTGGAACGTGGCACAGATATCCCCCATAGCAGCAGTTAGCATGTCTAATTTTTTTTATTTTATAACCTTTTGTGACTTCCGCACACCTTCTTCAACTTACTTGAAACATTCCATCATTTCCATTCCAGTCTAGAGTAAACTAGCCATCAGGATTTTTACAAACCATGTCTTTTCCTTATTTTAAAAAAGCTCTTTCCTTTTTAGCCTCTTTTACCAAGAACACTCTTTACTTCTAAACCTTTCTTACCAAGCACACATTTCTATCCTTGTGATGTTTTCCATAGAGCCTAGTTGGCTCTTTCAACCTTACCAGAAGACTGAGGTCTCCATGCAGAGAAGATGCCTCCCTTAAAGGAGATTTGCATCTCTTGCAATTCTCTTCCAGCACCCCATGGATAGGTCTGGGCCTCACACACCCAGCCAGGCCTTAAAAGTCTATCCAATAGTATTAAGCTTAGAAAGCCCTCCCTGCCAGTTTCTAAAAACAGGGCTTTCAGTAACAGCTAACTCAGATAGTCCTGCACCTATTTGGACAGGTCCTCACTGAGGACTTAAAGGACCTATCTCTTGAGGGGGGGGGGTGCACAATAATCCATAATGTAGATGGTTAAATGTAAATGATTTGTTGGTTTGTCTCTTTTCCCAGCCTGAGACTCTAGTCTTGTTCATTGGCTTAACTTCCTAGCAAAACTAGCTACTAGGTATACAGAGGAAAACCAAGCATAGCTAGTCCATTAGAGTGTTAATTATTTAACCCTTAACCTCACCCCTGGGGAGAGAAAACCTGCCCAGAGAGGATATGGGCCATGCAGCAAATTCCTACTTCAGCAAACGTCAGGCAGTCCCAGTTTTCTCTATCAGGTTCCTAGATACAGGGAAACAGCACAGTTCCTAACCAGGCTCTCGACAGGCAGCCAAAGCAGAACGCCCTCCTTGGGGCGAAAGAGCAAACCACAGCCTTTGCTCAGCTAAAGGATGCTATGACTAAAGCCCCTGTGCTAGGACTGCCAAACCCAGAGAGACCCTCCCAGCTGTACTTCACTGGGAGGCAGGGAGTCACCCTAGGAGGGTTAACTCAGGATCTGGGACCTGTTAAGCAACCTGTGGGCTACTTTTCTAAAACCTTAGACATGGTTGCACAAGGATGGCCTCACTGCCTAAGGAATTTGTAAGGCATCTACTCTGTAAGAGAAGATTTTAAGTTTTCTTTGCACCACTATGCTAGTGCTTGCCCCATACATGTTAACTCTACTACAATTTGATGTAGACCTCTATCAGAAAAGACATGCTTAGAAAATTCCACATATATCCCCTAACAGTAAGTTCAACTTCACTTCCCTAAATCATGCTCCATAGTTGATGCTATTTTTTCATTATAATATGATTGAAAGTTAGTCAGCTTCATATATCTCCTAGATGGAAATTAAAGAGTCTGCACTTCGAGTGCGATTGAATGATACAAAGATATAATTCTGCTTTTTAAATGTTTTTATTCATAAAATTTATTATTTATAAGTTTATATATTTATGGGATATGATGTAACATTTCAATCCATGTATACAACATATACTGAAAATCGAGGTGACCGGCATTTCTCCCTGTTTGACATTACGTGATATTTGGAGCCTTGAAGCATTGCTTTTCTATTTGCTCATAAAACACAAGGGTTATTGTGAACTATAGTCACATTATTATGCTATGTGAGCACGAGGAACTTATTTCTTCTATTTTTTTTTCTGATTTGATACCTGTTTACTAACCCCATCGGGCATTTGAACGATACTGAAAAACACAGACTTTGACTTTTAAATTTGTTCTTTAAAAAAGGAAATTTAAAAATGTGATTATCAATGCTGCCACAGCCAAGATGTGCCCTTCTAGGTTCCTATACTTTAGAAGGTCTCCTTTGTGCTTTCATCATGGGAAAAATAGTATAACTTCAGTTTGTTAGAACTGTCTCTTGTGGACACATATCTTCCTTTTAGGGATTTGTTATGGGAATAGTGTCTTAAACAGAAATTTACAAATGCATTTTATATTTTTAAAATTGTTTTCAAATATTCAAACAAGACACTCTGCTTAATTTAATATTAACAAAATAATTGCTTTTATATACAAATCTTTTTTGTAAATTTGGCAAATTTTTAATGTATTTTTCTACAACTGTCTTTCCTGTGCTATTTCATACCGACTTTAATTTGCTTCCAAAGAGTATTCTTCCATAAGTATTTTGCTTTTGTACATCCCATTTGAATAAGAGCCTCTCTTGTGATCCTGAGTATTTTGATATACTATAGCTTTAGGCTAACACAGAAAAAAGTAGCTATTTTTAAGAAATGTTCCCTTGGAACATACAACCTTATTAGGTAGTCAATTATGGAGAAGGCCTGTTTACCCTTGATTTCAGTTTAGCTTCTGTCTTTGATATTTATAAGGTATACTTTAGTGGATAGTTGAGTTTGCAGATTGTTTCCCTCCAGCTACTTCACTATGAGCACAAAATTAATTATATATGTCGCAGCAGATGCCATTAATGTGCATTTGGAAATGAAGTAATGAATCTACACTTATCTACCAAATATTATTCTAATAAATATGCTATACGTTGCTCCCTATTTACTCTTGCTTTCCTGAGTAGTTACAAGCATAATCGCTTATGCAAAATTTTGACATATAAGCTTACTAATTTGTATGTCAGTGGATATTTGATACTTTTTTGATGCATTTTAATTCTGGAATTAATAGCATCAGTGGTTACTTTTGGAGATAAACGAGTAACAATTTTTTGAAAAAGACATCTTAAATTAAAAATTAAGAACTTTGTTTTCACATTTCATGCAACAGAATTCCTAATAAATTTTAGAATAAGAAAACTTATGCACACAATTTCATAAAAGTATATTTCAAAAACCTATACATATGTATCATATGAATTACATATCTGTAATAAAAATGAACTGCTTTTTAATATTATTTGACTGTTTAATAATATATTTTTAGAATTGTACAAAAGTAACCTCTTTTAAAGGATCTTATTTACTATTTATAATTTGCAACTAAAATTTCAATGAGGTCAACTTTCAAATATAAGAGCTATATCTTTCATTTGTTATGATTACAAATTAATGAAGATAATTTTAAAATTATATACAGACACAAATATACCCTTAAATATGTAGATTTTATATTAGGTTTATATTATATCCCTGTTCCTTTACTCCAAATCAATTCCAAAATTTACTATGCATTTTTATTCCTTCTCTGAAAATATCCTCTTGGGCTGTCATTGTGGCATAATGGGTAAAGCTTCTGCCTTCAATACTTGCATCCCATATTGGCACTGGTTTTATCACAGCTTCCCCACTTCTGATCCAGTACTCTGCTAATGGCCTGGGGAAAGCCACGGAAGATGGCCCAAAGGTTTGGGCCTCTGCTACCCCTGTGGGAGTCCTGGATTAAGCTCCACATCCTGGCTTCAGACTGGCTCAGTGCTGGCCATTTCAGCCACTTGGGCAGTGAACCAGCACATGAAAGATCAATCTCTCTCAGTCTCTCCCTCTCTCTCTTTAACTCTGGCTTTCAAATAAATAAATAATACATCTTTTAAATGGGAAAATACCTCTTCTCCCCCTAATACACATAGCCCAACACATATGAATATGGATTTTTTGAACTATTGTTTCATAAAAATGATTTATTTGGAGTGGATTCATGTTTTTCCTCATTTATTTGAATAGTCATATAAATGTATTTGGAAGTGAAAAGAAGAGCATTATTAATAATAACACTAGAAAAAACACAGTGAAACTGGGTAATATAATCACATCTCAAATCCTAAAATTGTTTCATTTCTGGATCCATCCTTCCTTCCTCATGTTTCCATATAACACAATTAGGCATGTCACTGTTCCTGTCGAGTACAAATTCCTCTACATCGGTATTAGATTTTATAGCTTTCCACATCAACATCTGCTTTCTCTGATTAACTGCCTGCTACAGCTCCTTAACCATTCATCTAGCTTCACTTTCCTCTTAAATAATGCTCTCATTCATAGGTCATATAAATTCTTTTTAAATGTATGTACACCAGAGTGATTTACTACTTTGTTCAAATTTTTCCTTATCCTCCAGACACATTTATATTCTAATCTACATTGAATTGCATAACCTATAAGATATTGGTGAAGAAGACATTTCTCAGGAAATTAACTTTATCAAATGCTGCTATAAAATATATGACGTTTCTCATGGTAAACAGAATACATGCTATTAATTTGACTTTTATTAGATTTTTATACCCCGATGGTTATAGTGTAGACAGCACTTGAGAATCAAAAAATGATGTCTCATGTTGTAAATCTAGCTTGGCTATGTGACTTTAGTCTATTCATACAGTTTTCAACTCAATCTCACTACAACTTTCAACATGTCATTTGTTTACGATCAAAACCGCATGCTTCTATCATTGAATGATAATGTTATGAGAAAGTATAAATATAAAAATATAGATAGTTAGGAAAATTCATTTTCCTGACCTTTGTCATAAATTGTAAGCTAACTGCTTATCCCTATTGTATGGGACAGCTACTGTTTATGAGAGTGCTACATGAAAATCATTAGATTTGTGATTTGTTTTCATGACTAAAAATACTGGTTTGTTTCATGTAAAACATTATCCGACCCTCTTAATAAAAATAGTCATTTCACTTTATCCTATTTAGCTCAAAGAATGGCAGAAATAAGTGAAAGAGAAATTGCCATTAGCTTTCTATTAAGATTCTTTTGTCCCTTGTATTTGAATTTAAAATGAAAGCTTTCTGTGTCTAAGAATCATTTCTATAGTTGGAAAACTAAATTAGAGGTAGAAATTGAATAAAGAAAAATAATGAAAGTTTGTTAGTAGCTTGAAATGGTGATTATCTTTTATATTACTTTTTCCATTATAAAATAATACAACAATTTAATATCACATGCTCATAAATGTGATTAGCTTTCTTTTATATTAAAATACTTGCTCCACAGCTATGTATCATGACCTCATTAGTTTATTGAGATCATTTCAAGTTTATTTTTCTTTTGTGAAGGTCACTAGGTATAAACTTTAAAGTAGATATTGGTTAGGGTTTATTTTTATTCACAAAGAATAATGGCAGTTAGTAAAAAGTAATAGGAGAAGCTGGGGCCATGAGGTACACATGCGCTACTACTTTTTTTTTTTTGTTAGCTTGCTTTCATATTTCCTAAACTTCATTACTATAGTTCTATCAGCCATGCTGTGGTAAGTCCATAAACTAAAAGTACTTCTATGGCATAATATTATTGTACTAGCTCCACTAGATAAAAGCATTTAGTTCTATGCTTTTTATTTAGTGTATTTTTAAACATTGCATGCATGGTATTAATATGTAAAATAGAATTAAATTATTACTATTAAATCACAATATATAAAACTTTCATGAATAAATATAATGTGCTTAGTAATTTTCATATGTTTTCAAAATAAACTTCAGTATAACTTTAAGATAAAAGTAATGTTACTAATACTAAAAATAATTAACACATTTATTCCAGGTCACATAGCAGGAATGACAAATGAAAAATACATTATACTTAATGCTCGTGGGCATAAACACTTTATAGACATGGAAGTATATAATGGTCATTGAGACAGTTTCTTGGAATAATTTACTAGAACTCAGAAAAATAGTATTAAATCATCTTAACAAACAAAATATGATCTCATCCCTCATTGTAATAGTTATGTGATTACTTTTACTCTTGATAAACATACTGCTTCATTATAAACACTTAAATCCTGTTTTCACTGAATGTTGTTGGTTATAGAGTATGCTGTGTTTATAAAATCTGTAACTACAAAGCAATTATATCAAAAGTCTTAAATACTGCAATATACACCAATGCTGAATCCAAATGGGTCATGCAGGTGGTCACCAACCAACTGTTATCTTCCAATAATTAAACAGCAGGTGAACCAGCAGTCAGTTCTACGTTCTGTGTGCATAGAGACCCCTCACCATGCTTCACGCACAGCTGATTTTCTTTCAATATTTCTCTCTACAAACTCTACAGCTGAAATCACATCTAAAACACTAAAAACAATCTTCTCCTCTAGGATGGGATTCGATGACAAATAAATCTTTGTGGTTTCCATTACTTGTGAAATATGAACATGCCAAGAGCTGATTCAATATGTTGCACATGAAAGGACTTATTAAACTATAAAGTGAAATACCTACCACCAACCTGCCCAAATGATAGAAATTGTTTTCATTCTACAAAAAAACTTATGTTATAAAGTGTCGATTTTTTTTCTTGTATAAGGTATAAGATAGGGGTCTTGTTTCATACTTCTGCATGTGGAGATCCCATTTCCCAATACCTTCTGTTGAAAGGACAGTTCTTTCTCCATTGAGTGATTTTAGTTCACTTATAAAGATGAGGCTAGGGTGGGAAGTATCAATATGTTCTTAAAACTGTATCTATGAAATAAAAAAAATCACAACACATATTATTGCAAAAATGAAAGCAAGAAAAGAAAGGAAAGAATGGAGGGAGCATTGAGGGAGAGAAGGAAAATTTGGTAATCATCTTGGAATTGTGTCTATGAAATTCATCAATCTGTTCTTTTTACATTAATAAAGTATAATTTTAGGAAGAAGTGATAAATATATGGTGTTCTATCTCTTACATGTAATTCAATATTAATTTTGTGTTCTATACTACAAATATCTTGGCAATAATATTATATGTACTTATCTTTCCTATTGGAGTTTGTTTTCCATTTTCTGTTAGTACTTTTACTAACTAAAAATCGTGATGCAATCAAGAAAACCTTTAAAATATAAATTTTATTATATTTGCCATTGTGATTATATAAAAATGAAATAAAAAGTTTGATGGTCTCTTTACATTAATTTGAAAAATTAATAGAGAACATACTGTATGTTAAGGACAAATGGATTCCTGAGGCAATAGAGCTCAACACAAACATTTTCCCAGATATCTCTGTGGAAGACTCACACTTTCTGATTTATATGTATTTGTACAATATGTTCAGCAAACCCTTTAATTTATCTTACTATAATGTTATTCTGAATTATGTTATAGCATTTTATCACTATCATCTTTGATCTTGTAATCCATTGAAGTGGAACAAACATATTTTTTAAAAAGTATGGCAAAATTTTGAGTTTATAAAACACAAGTAGTAGTTCATAATTGGTATATAAAGGTAGAATCCCTGCGTTAACACTGTTAACTAAGTAATCAAAACTCACAGACTAATATATCCTTTGTGTTATGTTTGTATATAAAAGTTTCTTTTCCCTCTCATCTTCTTCTCCCCCCTAATAAAAACACACACACACACACACACACACATTTGTATACATTTAAGAGGTTGACTTAGTGAAGTAATATGAGAATCTAATAAATTAGGAAGGCACAAAATTACAAAAACCAAATATGCACTTATAGGAGGAAATTCAAAGTTACTAAAAGCTTGTAATTATATCAACCCTTCCTATGTATTTGAAATTACAGGATTAACTTATAGAGTTTTGTACATAAATATATAATAGATTAACTTGGACTTAGAAAATTAATAGCAGAAATAATAAAATCACTTAACACTTCTCAACTAAAAGTATAAGTAAATGAAATCCACTGGTAGTAAATAGAACAAATAAATATACATAGAATCATAACCATGTTATACAAGTAATTGGCAGATTCAAGACTTACTATATATATATTTTTTTTAAGATTCAAATATTTATTTGAAAGGAAGAGTTACAGAGGCAGAAGCAGAGAGAGACAGCAAGGTCTTCCATCTGCTGGTTCACTCCCCAAATGGCAGCAATGGCCAGAGCTAGGCAGATCTGAAGCCAAGGAGCCAGGAGCTTCTTCTGGGTCTCTCACTTTGGTGCAGTGACCCAAACACTTGGGCCATCCTCCACTGCTTTTCCAGGCCATAGCAGAGAGCTGGATCTGAAGTGGAACCAGGAGTCAAACAGGCAGCCATATCAGATGCCAGCTCTGTAGGTGGCAGCTTTACCTGCTGTACCACAGCACTGACCCCCCTACTGCTATATTCTAACTCACATTTCATTTAGGGGTGGGATGTTAAGAACTCGTTATATGATATGCCCAGACAAAAGAGCAAGCAACCTACTTGATTAATAATCAAATAATAAAACAATCTAACACTTCTGTGTAATTTTAGACAAAAATTGGTGAAAAATGATGGCGGTCTCTTGAATCATTAGGAGCCTATAAGATTGGATTTGCAGAAGTGGCAATTCCCAGAAGGACTCTGGAGGATTAGGCAGCAGAAACTACAGCGAGGCTCACAGAGATAAATTACTGGGCCACACTCTACAGCTGTCACTGTAGTGAATAAATTCTTGAGCCCCTGGTCTTTGTTGCAGTCACTTAAGTTTCAAATTACTGAAGGTATTACTGTCTACCTCATCCACCATCCATTGGCTGTGCACTTTGACAGCCTTAGGATATATATTCAGAGCACAAAACCAACAGCCTTTGTTACACAGGCAATGCCACAGCTGATGAAGAACTTCTAAGATCAATGCTGTTCACAATAGCTAAAAAAACAATCAAATACCTTGGAACAAACTTAGCCAAGAACGTTAAATATCTCTATGAAGAGAATTACAAAACCTTAAAGAAAGAAATAGAAGAGGATACCAAAAAAAAAAATGGAAAAATCTTTCATGCTCATGGATTGGAAGAATCAGTATCATCAAAATGTCCATTCTCCCAAAAGCAATTTACCGATTCAATTTGATACCAATCAAAATACCAAAGACATTCTTCTCAGATCTGGACTAATTTCATCTATAGTAATTTTACTTTGAATATCTTTTTTACTATTCTCAAGAGATATGTTTGTAGTTTTAGGATCAAGATTTTTTTTAAATTCAGGAGCATTTAGTTTTGCTTGCAGCAACATATATATTCTAAGATTAATGTAGAGTCATTATCATTCAAATATGTTTACATAACATATTCCCAAAGTGAAAAGACTACAATACAATAAAACAAATGTAGTTGTCTCTCTTTATTATTATTTTGTTCTGGTCATTCTTCCTCTAAGTGAGTGAATTGAGCTGTTTTGTTAGGAGAGACTACTCATGTGGAGATGAAAGCTAATCCATACAGGCTCTTTCCTAGAGGGAGAGTTCTGAAGCTGGCATTTTCTCTGACCCTATGATATTAATTCTATGTCAGGTGTCAATGTGATATTTGTAAATTTTATAGGAAAGCTGTTCTCTAAGGGGAAACCACTATGGATCTCCAGTGCCACAGATATAGAAGGCAAAGAAGTTTTCTCCCCACAGCAATTAGGATTATGGAATTTGATCTAATATAAAGTGTATATTACAGATTTTCTTTAATATAAAGGAAAAAAACATGTTACAACAAAATTACAAGAACAACAATTAAGAATTATAGTACTTATGATATTATTGTAACCTTAAGTTATGTTAACATTATTATAAGGAAACCCAACATGGAAGATTACCCAAGGAAAGACAGATCAAGAATGGGACGAAACTCAGTTGCAGAAACAGTTCAGTTCTCTAAGGAGTCTCCATCTTTGGCCAGGTTGCAGCTGATCTGCAGTGGCTTGGAAAGCATAGAGCATGCGCTGAAGAACAGGTGAATGAGCAGGAGACAAGTAACAGGTGTCACAGATGGGCAATGAAGTCTGAGTACCAATGGTTGCAGGGGGACTTTCAAGATGCAGGCCAGTGTGGGTGTTGTGGAAGTAGTGGCAGTTTAATAGGTGATTCTTACGGTGTCAGGATCTATGTCATGTTGTGCAGAACCTTACGCTGGGAATACAGGTACACATAGGTTAAGAGAGCTTCACAATGATGGTTCAAGGATGGTGTCAGGTTCCCAGTGTAACAGAAAGCCTTTGGCATATCCGAACATCTACCTAAAAGTTATCATCAGCCCTGCATTGTCCAAGACATAATTATCAGAAGATACTCCTTCCTCTACAACAATCCTCTGGAGCTCTCTTCTAAGAAAGCATTATAGCTAACTTCAAAGGAGAAATTTCCTTTTTTAAGGATTTCTTGTTGTTTATATCAGAGCACTTATTGAAGGGTATACTCAGAGATAAGAGTCAATACATGGGCTGGAGCCGTGGCTCAATAGGCTAATCCTCCGCCTGCAGTACCAGCACACTGGTATCCAGTCAGGGCGCTGGATTCTGTCCCGGTTGCCCCTCTTCCAGGCCAGCTCTCTGCTGTGGCCCGGGAGTGCAGTGGAGGATGGCCCAAGTCCTTGGGCCCTGCACCCACATGGAAGACCAGGAGAAGCACCTGGCTCCTGGCTTCAGATCAGCGCAGTGCGCCGCCCGCAGCGGCCATTGGAAGGTGAACCAATGGCAAAAGGAAGACCTTTCTCTCTGTCTCTCTCTCTCACTGTCCATTCTGCCTGTCAAAAAAAAAAAAAAAAAAAAGAGTCAATACAAGGATAACTGACAACACGATTAAATTCAGGTAATTCATTCTTTGATTACTCAGCTTCCAGATGTATCCCTCTAACGTGCTGAAATCCAAACTGCAACAAACTAACTCTATTCATGCCTAAACCACACATGTCTCTATTGCAAGTGGAAAGTTCTCTTCTCCAAAATAAGAAGATGCTGATTCTCAATATTTATTGATGTATCAAGTTCTTCATTACCTCTTTCTTTTTTGTCTAGGTTTTTATTAATATAAGAACAGTTTTCATAGAGTTCTAAGAAGATAAGCATAATTTACATCTTCCCACCTGTAATCCCTCTCTTGCAATATGTTCCTTTTTTCTTTTATTTTTTTTCAAAACATAATTTTAATTTGCTCTATAATCACAGACTTAATAAGTCACTAATCATAATGTCCAACAAGGAAAAACTGGGAAGACCACTGTTCCACAGGAGTATAGACAAGGGCTAAAAACCTTAGTTAAATCACAAGTTGTCAGTTTCATTCTTACAGTTTTTCTTTTGTATTCTACATTAACTACCACATATCAGAGAAAACATGATATTTGCCTTTTGAGAACTAGATTATTTCGCTAAGCATAATGGTCTTCAGGTGAATCCATTTTGTTGCAAAAGACAGGATTTAATTATTTTTTTCAGAGTATTTTCTTTTTTATTATTTTGTTTTGTTTTGTTTGTTTTTGTTTTCTTTTAATTTTTTTAATTTTTATTTAACAAACGTAAATTTCCGAAGTACAGCTTTTGGATTACAGGGGCTTTTCTCCCCCATAACTTCCCTCCCACCCACAACCCTCCCATCTCCCGCTCCCTCTCCCATTCCAATTTTATGGCTGAGTAGTATTTCATTGTGTACATGTACATTTTCTTCATCTAGTCATCAGTTGACCGCCATCTGGGTTGGTTCTTTATCTTATATTGTGAGTTGAGCTGGAATAAACATAGGGGTACTGATAATTCTTTCATATGTTGATTTCAGTTCCTTTGGAGAAATTCCCAGGAGTGAGATAATTGGCTTATTGTTCAGTTTCCAAACTAAGCCAAAAGTTTCACAGAATATTCTCTTTGATTCAGTATTCTCTTACTTAAAGATTAAATATAAAATTATCCATTGATAACTACTGTTTAAAATATAGGAAACAAGGAAGGAAAGAATTTGAGGGATAAAAGGTGGATGAGCATATAACACACATGAATGTAACAAGCATAAAGATAATATGCAAAGCTTCTACACTCTTCATGCCTGAAACTGGTCATGATATCAAAGGCTTAACTCTTTTCTAACATTTATTTATTTATTTATTTATTTGAAAGGCTGAGTTACAGAGAGGCAGAGGCAGAGAGAGAGAGAGAGAGAGAGAGAGAGAGAGAGAGAATGTCTGCCATCCGCTGTTTCACTCCACAAATGGCTACAATGGCTGGAGTAGGGCTGATCCAAAGCTAGGAGTCAGGAATTTCTTCTTCTGGGTATCCCACACAGATGCAGAATCCTAAGGACTTGGGCACATCTTCTGCTGTTTGCCCAGACCATAGCAGAGAGCTGGATCAGAAGTGGAGCAGCAGGCCAGCGCCGCAGCTCACTTGGCTAATCCTCTGCCTGCGGCGCCGGCACCCCAGGTTCTAGTCCCGGTAAGGGCGCCAGATTCTGTCCCGGTTACCCTTCTTCCAGGCCAGCTCTCTGCTGTGGCCCGGGAGTGCAGTGTAGGATGGCCCAAGTGCTTGGGTCCTGCACCCCATGGGAGATCAGGAGGAGGCACCTGGCTCCTGGCTTCGGATCAGTGCAGTGCGCCGGCCGCAGCTTGCCGGCCACAGTGGCCATTGGAGGGTGGACCAACGGAAAAGGAAGACCTTTCTCTCTCTCTCTCACTGTCCACTCTGCCTGTCAAAAAAAAAAAAAAAAAAGTGGAGCAGCAGGAATTCGAACATGCACCCTTAGGGGATGCTGGTGCCACTATACCATAGTACTAGTGCCCAAATGCTTAATTCGTTGACTGCTATTTTATATTGTTCTTGCTCTCAGCTAGAATTTCAGCTTCTTTGTTCTTTACATGGTAGAAAAAACTCACGACTCATTTTAAAATGGTGTGTGTGTGTGTGTGTGTGAGAGTGAATGGGAGAGATAGAGACTGAGGGAGAAAAATAAAGCATTGATATTTGTAAAATTGATGAATTGATGATATTAAGTAGGGGATATTTAGTAAAGCATTAAGTTATTATTTAATTTATTAATAACTACCAATATGTTGAAATAGTAGTTAGGAAGTTGGGAACATGAGTTTATTGCAGCATTATACTAATTATGATTTTTTTGCTTAACTTTTAAAGTCTCTATATATTTAAAATATTAGGACATTTTCTCTAGATTATATACCAACACATGGAGACTGAACAACATGTTCCTGAATGAACAATGTGTCACAGAAATTGAAATAAAAATTTTCTAGAAACCAATGAAGATGACAATACAACATACCAAAACTTATGAGATACAGCAAAAGCAATGTTAAGAGGAAGTTTATAGCAAGTGGTGCCTAAATGAAGAAATTAGAATAGTAGCTAATAAATGAGCTGTCAATGCATCTCAAGGATCTGTAAAAACAACTAACCAAACCCCAAAATTATTAGGAGGAAAAAAATTGTCAAAGATCAGTGAAATGAATAGCTGTTTTGTTGAATAAATAAACAAATTTGATACACCATTGTCCTAACTAGCCAAAAAAAAAAATAGGGAAAAGATCCAAATCAATAAAATCAAAGATAAAAAAGGAAATGTAACAGATACCATATAAATAAAAAGAATCATCAAGAATTACTACAGAGAGCTGTATGTCAACAAATTGGGAAACCTAGAAGAAATGGATAGGTTCCTAGACATACAAATCTACCAAGATTGAGTCATGAAGACATAATAAATCTAAACAGAACAATAACAAAGAAGGAAATTGAAACACTAACAAAAACCCTCCCAACAAAGAAAAGCCCAGGACTGGAGGGCTTCACTGTTAAATTCTACCAGACATTTAAGGAAGAACAATTCCAATTCTTTTCAAGCCATTCAAAATGATTGAACGTGAGGGAAATCCTCCAAACTCCTTCTGTGAAGATTGCATCACCTTAATTTGTAAGCCAAAAAAAGATACATCAGAGAAAGAGAACTATAGACCAATATCCCTGATGAACATAGATGGAAAAATCCTCAACAAAATATTAGCTAATCGATTCCAACAACACACAGAAAGATCAATCACTTAGACCTGTTATTTATCCCTATTATGCAGGGATGGTTCAACATTCACAAATCAATAAATGTGATACATCCCATTAAAAAACTGAAAAACAAAAAAGAATATGGTTACCTCAATTGATGCAGAGAAAGCATTTGATAAAATACACATCCTTTCATGTTGAAAACCTTAATAAAATTATGTATAGAAGGAACATATCTCAAAATAATCAAGCCAATTTGTGACAAACCCACAGCCAGCATCCTATTGAACTGGGAAAAGCTGGAAGGATTCCCCCTAAGATCTGGAACCAGACAAGGATTCCCACTCCCACCATTCCTATTTAATATAGTCCTAGAAATTTTAGCCATATCCATTAGGGAAGAAAAATAAATCAAAGAGATACAAATTGGAAAGGAGGAAATCAAACTATCCCTATTTATAGATGACATGATTCTATATATAAGGAATCTAAAAGATTCAATTGAGAGGCTATTGGAATACATAAAAGAATTTAGTAAAGTGGCAGGATATAAAATCAACACAGAAAAATCATAGTCTTTGTAAACATAGATAATGTCATGGATGAGAAAGATTTTAAGGTCATTCACATTCAAAATATCTCCAAAAAGAATTCAATACATTTGAATAAATTTAATAAAGGGGATCAAGATCTATATAATGAAAATTACAAAACACTAAAGTAGGGAGTAAAAGAATGCACTAAAAATGGCAAAATCTTCCATATTCATTGATTGGAAAAATCGATATCATCAAAATGTTCATACTACCAAAAGCAATTACAGATTCAATGTGATCCCAATCAAAATACTAATGCCATTCTTTGCAGATCTAGAAAAATGATGTTAAAATTCATATGGAACCAAAAGAGACCATGAATAGCTAAAGCAACTTTGTAAAACAAAAACAAAGCCAGAGCCATAACAATACCTGATTTCAGGACATACTATAGGGCAATTATAATCAAAACATCAAAGTACTGGCACAAAAACAGACTTGTAGATCAATGGAACAGAAGAGAAACTCCAGAAATCAATTCATGCATCTCCAACCAAGTTATATTTGAGAAAGCAAATAAAATCAATCCCCAGAACAAGGACAGTCTCTTTAACAAATGACACTGGGAAAATTGAGTCTCCAGATGCCAAAGTATGAGGCCAGATTCCTACCTTACACTTTACACAAAATCCCACTCAAAATGGATCAAAGACCTACATCTAAGATGATACCATCAAATTACTAAGTAACACTGGAGAAACTCTGTAAGACAGTGGCATAGGCAAAGTGTTTTTTGGAAAAGACCCTAGAAGCACAGGCAATCAAAGCCAAAATTAAAAAAAAAAAAATGGGATTACATCAAGCTGAGAAGCTTCTGTACTGCAGTAGAAACACTTAGCAAAGTGAGGAGGCAACCAATAGAATGGGAGAAAATATTTGCAAACCATACAAGTGATAAAGGGTTAATATCCAGACTCTATAAAGAGAACAGCTCAAGAAATTCAATAATAAAACAAACTTTCAGTTAAGAAAGGGGCAAAGGGCTTGAACAGATTTTTTTTCAACAAAATTCAAATGGGCAACAGACACTTGAGAAAATGCTCAGGATCTGTAGCATCAGGGAAGTGCAAATCAAAACCACTGTGTGGTTTAATCTTACTCCAGCTGAATGACTATCACACATAAATCAACAAATGACAAAGGTTGGCAAGGATATGGGGAAAATCTATCTTGGTCCCCTGTTGGTGAGAATGTAAACTGGTACAGCCACTGTGGAAGACAATATGAATTTACCTCAGAAATCTGAATATGGTCCTACCATATGATCCAGCCTGTGAATTTACCCAAACCAAAAGAAATCAGTATATAAAGAGTTATCTGTACCTCCATTTTCATTGCAGCACAATTCACAATAGCTAAGATATGAAATTAACTTGAGTGTCCATCAACTTTTGACTGGATAAAGATATTATGGTATATGTACACCATGGAATAATACTCAGCTGTTAACAAACGAAATCCTGCAGCCAGTGCCGTGGCTCACCTAGTTAATCCTCCTCCTGCAGTGCCAGCATTTCATATGGGCACTGGATTCTAGTCCTGGTTGCTCTTCTTTCAGTCCAGCTTTCTGCTGTGGCCTGGGAAGGCAGTGGAGGATGGCCCAAGTCCTTGGACTCCTGCACCCACATAGGAGATCAGGAGGAGGCATCTGGCTCCTGGCTTCGGATCCGTGCAGCTCTGGCCATAGTGGCCATTTGGTTGGTGAACTAATGGAAGGATGACCTTTCACTCCATCTCTCTCTCTCACTATCTATAATTTTACCTGTCAAATAAAAAAAAAAAAGTGAAATCCTGTCTTTTGCATCAAAGTGGACACAACTGGAAACTATTTTACTTGGTGAAATAATTATGTTTTCCCTGATCTGAGGTAATTGAGAGTTCCTGAGGTGTAATATATTGGAGTGAAATAGACATTTGAGATTTGATGATTGTTTACAGCTCTTGTCGCTTCCATTGAGGAACAGTGTTTTATTGTTGCTTTCTCTTCATACTACTTGTCGAACATGTTTACTTAGTGTATTGTTAATGATGTGATCACTAAGTAGACTGAAAATAGACCTTTCTAAGAATTAACATGGGGATCTGAGGAGTAAGAGGAAGGGTTGGAGTGAGGGCGGGAGGGGATTTGTATGTGTGTTCCTAAATCTGTATGTAGGAAATATATGAAATGTATAATTTAAATAAAATTTTAAAATGTATGGAATTTAATTTTATGAACCCTGGTTACATTAGCCACAGTTTTAAATGATGCAAGGAAAATTACATCGAATTCAAATACATGCAAATATCTGTGATCTAAGTGCTAGGTGGGGAGTCAGTTTTGGGGACTGCTGAATATAACCAAAGACCTCAGATAACAAAACCCGCAATGTGATGATAAAAGAGGAAGGAGGAAACAAAACAATGGCCCATAGGAAGACATGAAGGAAATCAAGACATTTACTTATTTTTGGAAAGAAAGAAAAATTGTGTATGCTTTTACATATATGTTTGGCATAAATTAACATAAATTTTATTAGCATATCCATTTTTTACCAAGAAACAGTTTTGCATTTTTGTCATTTAGCTACATTATGTTTTTTTTGTTGTTGTTGTTGATTATTGTCAAGTGGGTTTTATTCTAAACTAATTTAAGAGTAAGGAGATACTTGGAAATCTTGTTACATTTTAGAAACACTCTTTTGGAGTTCATTTTTGTAACACTATAATATGGAATGTGAGCACTGCCTCTCACTGTGTGATGTACTAGCAAAAAGCAGGGTTAAAACATTACAAAAGACTCATCTTTTTCAGCCTACTCTAAAAAATAATATTGTACCAACCTCAAATCTTCCTTTATCTTTCTGTTCAATGCCCATGCCTTTACAACTTCAAGGACTGCTTAAGAATTAACTGTTCAGATTACTAATGGGAAAATGGGAGCATGGGATGTGACTATTAAGATAACTTTCATAATCATTTTAATACTGCTTTTTGGTTTATTTCAGAATGTGAAAATCTCAGAAATAGTAAAAAATAAAGCCATCTGAACATCCTTAGAAAGAAATAGAATTTATATTATTCTGGGATTATTGCCTGGAAATAGTTTTAGAAAAGCCAAAATCCTTCCCTGTGCCCCTTTGGGAGCTTCTGCTTCTTAGTAATGGTAGGATTTAGAACAAAGCTTTTTCACTGAGACATTAGGGAAAAGTTGAGCATTCTTTTTCCATTTCCAAAAAGTAAAAATCAGTGTATAAAAATAAAAGTTCAAAAGTCTGTATCATGTACTCAGCACATACTTTCTTGATTGAAGTTCTTTTCAATAATGTATTTCTGTTAAAATATCATGAGTTCTGGCAAAATTATTTGTAACATACTTTGAATGTAATATTTCAATTAAATACATTTATACAATTAAAGCAAATACCTGTTCTAGGGATAAAAATATAGATGGAAAATTCTGACAAACTTGAAATCATAATATAGTCCTGAAGACAGAAATACTGATATTTAATATATCTGACATATGTTAACCCAGAATAGTACTTGAAATGTATCAGGTATTCAATAAGCATTAATTTCTTTCCTTTTGATATTCAAATGTAACTATCAATAATGCGTCAAGGTATTTTAAAGTAGCAACTCAATATAGATACTACATGGTTATAAAGGGATAGAAAATATTTCTACCTCTAACTATACATCATGTCCTTACTTAGAATCGATGGACATGCACTATTTTTTTTAAAAGATTTATTTTTGGGGGCTGGTGCTGTAGCATAGCAGGTAAAACTGCAGCCTGCAGTTCCGGCATCTCATATGGACGCAGTTTGAGTCCTGGCTGCTCCACTTCTGATCCAGCTCTCTGTAATGGCCTGGGAAAGCAGTAAAAGATGGCCCAAATCCTTGGGCCCCTGCACCCAAGTGGGAGATCTGGAAGAAACTCCTGGCTCCTGGCTTCAGATCGGAACAGCTCCAACCATTGAGGCCAAATGGGGAGTGAACCAGCAGATGGAAGACCTCACTTTCTCCTCCTCTCCTTCTCTCTGTGTAACTCTGACTTTCAAGTAAATAAATAAATCTTTAAGAAAAAAAAGATTTTTTTTCTTTATTTGAGCGACAGTTACAGAAAGGTGAAGAGACAGAGAATGAGGTCTTTTATCCACTGGTTCACTCCCCAAATGAGCATATTGGCCAGGACTGGACCAATCCAAAGCCAGGAGCCAGAGATTCTTCCTGTCTCTTACACAGGTGCAGGGGCCCAAGCACTTGGGACATTTTCCCATGATTTGCCAGGCCATTAACAGAGAGCAGGATTGGAAGTAGAACAACCAGGACTCAAACCAGCACATGCCCCTACCATTTAAGAACATAGAAACACTTCCTGATCTACCCTCCCTCTACTCATGCTCCCACTAACTCTGTATCTTTCCTTCTTTTTTTTTTTCAATTATTACCATGATGTGCTTTCAGTTGATTTTCTCATTACAAGTTTAACACTCCACTAAATAAAGATCAGATTAGCAAGTAAAAAACAAACAAAAGGGATCACTTTTCAGTCCTGTTAAATATAAGAATGGGAATAAGAGAGAGGAGGTGTACAATTTGGGACATGCTCAATCTGACTTGCTCCAAATGGTGGAGTTAGAAATGTGCCAGGGGATTCCAACTCGATCATATCAAGGTGGCATGTACCAATGCCATCTCACTAGTCCAGGTGATCAATTTCAGTTCACAATTGATCACACTGATAGGTCTAAGAGTCAAAGGGATCACACAAACAAGACTAGTGTCTGCTAATACTAACTGATAAAATCAAAAAGGGAGAGAATGATCCAACATGGGAAGCGGGAGACACAGAAGACTCATAGAATGGCAGATGTCCTAAATAGCACTCTGGCCTCAAATTCATCCCTTAAGGCATTCGGATATGGCTGAAGAGCCCATGAAATCATAAATACAATAGAAGCCAAGACACTCTGGCAAAAAAAAAAAAAGAAAAGAAAAGAAAAGAAGACCTAAATGAAAGATCTCTGGGAGTAAGATCCCAGTGGAAAGAACGGGGCCATCAAAGAAGGAGGTACCTTTCTCTGAAGGGAGGAGAGAACTTCCACTTTGACTATGACCTTGTCTGAAAAAGATCGAAGTCAGCAAACTCAAAAGGCTTCCATAGTCTGGCAACTCATGACTAGAGTCTAGGGAGATTACTGACACCATAAACAAGAGCGTCAAATTGTTAAGTCAACAACGGGAGTCACTGTGTACTTATTCTTCATGTGGGATCTCTGTCCTTAATGTGTTGTCCAATGTGAATTAATGCCATAAATATTATTTTACACTTTATGTTCTGTGTGGGTGCAAACTGATGAAATCATTACTTAATATATACTAATTTGATCTTCTGTATATAAAGATAATTGAAAATGAACCTTAATGTGAATGGAATGGGAGAGGGAATGGGAAATGGGAAGGGTGCGGGTGAGAGGGAAGTTATGGGGGGGAAAGCCATTGTAATACATAAACTACACTTTGTAAATTTATATATACTAAATAAAAGTTTTAAAAAAAACAAAAAAATTGTTCCTCAAGACTTTAGATAAGGTCTATAAAATGAATCAAATCTCAGAATGTCAATTTCATTCATATACATTATGTTTTGCATACTCTGTATTTTAAGAACCACAAATCAGGGAAAACATGTTTGTCTTTCAGGGCTAGCTTATTTCACTAAGCATAATGGTTTCCAGTTTCATCAATTTTGTTGCAAAAGACAGGATTTCATTAATTTTACTTCGGAATAGTAGTCATTACATATATATTCCACATTTTTTTATGTAGTCTTCAGTTGATAGACATATGGGCTGACTCCATATCTTAGCTATTGTGAATTGCACTGCTATAAACATGGATGTACAGATATCTCTTTCATATGCTGACTTCATTTTCTTTGGGTAAATTCCCAGGATTCATATGCACGATCATATGGTAGATCTATTTTTTTCCCTGAGGAATCTATATTGTCTTCCATAATGGGTGTACTAGTTTACACTCCAACCAACAATGGAGTAGGGTACCAATTTCCCCACATCCTTGAAAGCATTTATTGTTTTTATGATTTTTATATGGTAAACATTCTAATGGGGTAAGGTGAAACCTCATTGTTGTTTTGATTTGTGTTTCCCTGATGGCTAGTTATCCTGAGCATTTTTTCATGTGTCCGTTTGCCATTGGAATTTCATTCTTTGAAAAATGCCTCTTTATGTCCTTTGCCTATTTCTTAACTAAATTGTTTTGTTTTTGTTGAGTTTCATGCACTCCTTATATATCCTGGATATTAATCCTTTATCAGTTGCATAGTTTAAAAATATTTTCTCCCAGTCTGTCAGTTGCCTCTTCAATTTCTTAACAGTTTTCCTTTGTAGTATAGAAGCTTCTGAGCTTGATGAAATCCCATTTGTCTATTTTTGGTTTTTATCTTCTGGGGTCTTTTCCAAGATGTCTTTGCCTATGCCAATGTCTTGCAGTTTCCTTGATGCTTTCCTCTAATAATTTGATGGCATCAGGTTTAAGATTTAGATCATTGATCAATTTGGGTTTAATTGTTGTATAAGGTGTAAGGTATGGTTTTTCTTTTACACTTGTGCATATGAAGATCCAATTTTCACAGCACCATTTTTTGAAGAGACTGTCCTTTCACCAGGGATTGATATTTAGTTCATTTGTATAACATTAGTTGGATGTATATGGAGACACTAATTTCTGGGGTTTCTATTCTGTTCTGTTGGCCTCCATGTCTATTTTTGTGCATTCACCACACTGCTTACTTTTTAATTGCCCTGTAGTATGTTTTGAAATCTGGTATTGTATTACCTCAAGTTTTCTTTTTGTTGTTTAAGATTGCTTTAACTACTTGTAATCTCTTTTGTTTCTACATGAATTTTAACATTCTTTTTCCTAGATCTGAGAAGAATGCCCTTGGTATTTTGATTGGGGTTACACTGAATTTGTAAACTGCTTTAGATAGTATGCACATTTTGATTATCTTACTTCTTCAAAAACATAAATATGAAAATTTTTCCAGCTTCTGTATCTTCTATTTCTTCCTTTAATGACTTGTGATTTTCACTGTAGACATCTTTCGCATCTGTGGTTAAATTTATACAAATGTATTTAAATTTTTGTAGCTATTGTGAATGGTGCTGATCTTACAAGTTATTCTCAGCCATGCCAATGTTTGTGTTTACAAATCTATTGGTTTTTCTGTATTGATTTTATGTTCTGCGACTTTACCAAACACACTTAAGAATTCCCACAGTCTTTTAGTGGAGTCCTTTGGATTCCTAATATATAGAATCAGCCTATTTGCAAATAGGGATACTTTGATTTCCTCCTTTCTAATTCATATGTTTGTATCCATTTGACATCTTATTTTAAAAAATATTTTTATTTTATTTAATTGAAAAGTAAATTTACAGGAGAGAATGAGAGACAGACAGACAGAAAAAGAGAGAGAGAGATCTTCCAACCATGGTTCGCTCTTCATATGGCCAAAATGGCAAGGGCAGGGCCAGACCAAACCCAGGAGTCAGGAGCTTCTTGCATATCTCTCACATGGGTGGAGGGGTATAAGCACTTGGGCCGTCTTCTGCATCTTCTCCCAGTGCATTAGCAGGGAGCTGGACTGGAAGCCAGCAACCAGGTCTTGAATTGGCACTCATAGTGGATGTTGGCATTGCAGGCAGTTGCTTTACCAACTAAGCCACAAATCTGGCTCAGCCTATTAATTTATTTTGCTTGCCTAATGGCTCTAGCTAAGTCTTTCAGAACTATTTTGAATAGTAATGCTGAAAGTTGGCATCCTTGTCTAGATCCAGATATTACTGGAAATGCTTCCCACTTTTCCCCATTCAATATGATGCTATCTGTGATTTTGTCCCGTATTGCCTTGATCCTGTTGATGAATGTTCTTTTTGTAACCAATTTGCTTGCTTAAAGTTTCATTTTATCATAAAAGGCTATTGTATTTTAACAAATGCTTTCTCTACATTTATTGAGAGAATCATGTAGTTTTTAATGCTCAGTTTGTTAATGTGATATATCTCATTTGATGATTTGTGAGTGTTGAACTGTTCTGCATACCAGGAAAAAAACCCAGTTGGTTCAAGTGAAAGATCTTTCTGATGTGTTGTTGGATTTAATTAGCTAGTATCTTGTTGAGTATTTTTGCATCTATGTTCATCAGGGACTTTGGTCTACGGTTTTCTTTCTCTGTTGTAGCATTTTCTGGTTTTAGAATAAAAGTGATGCTAGCCTCACACAAAGTGTTTGGGAGGATTTTCTCCCTTTCAATTGTTTTGAATAATTTGAGAATTGGAATTAGTTCTGTTTTAAAAGATTGGTAGAATTCAGCCACTAAACCATCTGGTCCTGGGCTTTTCTTTATTGGGAGTCTTTATTACCGATTTGATCTTTTTCTTCATGATTGATCTTTTCAGGTTCTACATGCCTTTATGACTCAATTTTGGTAAATAGTATATGTCCAGAAATCTATTCATTTCTCCCACATTTTGCCAACTTGTTGGCACATAGCTGTTTGGTAATTTCTGGTGATTCTTTTATTTCTTTTGAATTTGCCGTAAAATATCCCTTGTTTTAAAAATCTCTGGTTTCATTAATTTTGTCTTTCCCCCTCCATTTATTTTTATTAGTGGGGCAATGGAATAAAATTTTCTCTATTCAAAAATCAGTGCTTCATTTCATTGATTTTTTTTTATCTTCTGCTTATTTATTTATTCTCCAATTTTAATTATTTACTTTATCCTAATAATTAGGTTTGGTTTGTTGTTTTTTTTTTTCTTGGTTGCTTAGATGTATTTTTAGGTCATTTATATGTTCCCTTTCCAATTTCTTGATGTAGGCATTAAGTGCTATAATCATTCCTCCTAACACTGCTTTTTCAGTTTCCCATAAGGTTTTTTTTTTAGATTTTATTTATTTATTTCAGAGGTAGAGTAACAGAAAATGAGAGGGAGAGACAAGGAGAAAGGTCTTTGTCCATTGGTTCAGTCCCCAAGTGGCTGCAATGGCTGGAGCTGAGCCGATCTGAAGCCAGGAGCCAGGTGCTTCTTACAGGTCTCCCATGTAGGTGTAGGGACCCAAAGACTTGGGCCATTTTCTACTGCTTTCCCAGGCCAGCTCTTTCCCAGCTCTCTTAAAAAAGAGAGCTGGATTGGAAGAGGAGCATCTGGGACTAGAACTGGCACCCATATGGGACGCCAGCACCACAGACAGAGGATTAACCTATTGCGCCATGGTACTAGCTCTCCATAATTTTGATATGTTGTGTTGTCATCTTCATTCATTCATTATAGAATTTTTTTAATTCCTCTTTCAATTTCTTCTATGACATGCTGTTCATTCAAGAGCATGCTGTTCATTCTCCATATGTTTTCATATTTTCTACAGTTTCTTGAGTGCCTAATTCTAGCTTCATTCCATGTGGTCAGAAAAGATGCGTGGTATGATTTCATTTTTTAAAAAATTTGTTAGGACTTGCTTTATGTCATACCATTTGGTACGGTACCCTAGATAAAGTTCCATGCTCTGGTGAAAAAACATGTGTATTCTGCAGCTGTGGGGTGAAAGGTTCTGTGGATATCAATTAGGCCCATTTGGTTCATCATGTCAATTAGCTCTGCTGTTTATTTGTACAATTTTTGATTAGTTAATCGGTCTATTGACATAAGTAGTGGGCTGAAGTCCCTCATTATTACTGTAATGGAATCGTTGTTTTACTTTGAGATCCACTGACATTTGTTTCAAATAGGTCCCATGGCATTGTGTACATAAATACATTTACTGTAGTAATATATTCCTGATGAATTGATTTTTTCAACTTTTATTTAATAAATAAAAATTTCCAAAGTACAACTTTCAGATTATAGCATCTCTCTCCCCTCCTAACTCCCTCGCACCCACAATCATCCCATCTTCCACTCCCTCTCCCATCCCATTCTTTATCAAAATTCATTTTCTTTTTTTCTTTTTTCTTAAATTTTTGACAGGAAGAGTGGACAGTGAGAGAGAGAGAGACAGAGAGAAAGGTCTTCCTTTGCCATTGGTTCACCCTCCAATGGCCGCCACAGCTGGCACGCTGCGGCCGGCTGCACCATCCTGATCTGAAGGCAGGAGCCAGGTGCTTCTCCTGGTCTCCCATGCGGGTGCAGGGCAAAAGCATTTGGGCCATCCTCCACTGCACTCCCGGGCCACAACAGAGAGCTGGCCTGGAAGAGGGGCAACCAGGACAGAATCCGACGCCCCGACCGGGACTAGAACCCAGTGTGCCAGCACCACAAGGTGGAGGATTAGCCTATTGAGCCATGGCGCCAGCCTTCATTTTCAATTATCTTTATATACAGAAGGTCGACTTGGTATATACTAAGATATCAACAGACTGCACCAAACAAAGTATAGAGTAATGCTTGAGTAGTAGTTTTTACCTTAATTCACATAGCACAACAGAGATCCTGCATGGGGAGTAGGTGCAGAGTGACTCCCATTGTTGATTTAACAATTGACAATATTAATGACATCAGTAATCACCCAATGCTCTTGTCATGGCTGCCAAGGCTATGGAAGCCTCTTGAGTTCACCAACTCCCATCTTATTTAGATATAGCCATAGTCAAAGTGGAAGTTCTTTCCTCCCTTCAGAGAAAGGTACCTCCTTCTTTGATGGCCCATTCATTCCACTGGGATCTCACAGAGATCTTTCACTTAGGTCATTATTATTTTTTTTTTTTGCCACAGTGTCTTGGCTTTCTATACCTAAAGTACTCTCATGGATTTTTAACCAACTCTTAATGCCTTAAGGGCCAATTCTGAGGCCAGAATGCTGTTTAAGACATCTGTAATTTTATGAGTTTGCTGTGTATCCTGCTTCCCATGTTGGATTGTTCTTTCCTTTTTAATTCTATCAGTTAGTATTAGCAAACACTAGTCTTATTTATGTGATCCCTTTGATACTTCATCCTATCATTTTGTTCAATTATGAACTTAAACTGATCACTTTTTTAGTAAGATGGCATTGGTAAATGTCACCTTCATGGGATTGAATTGGAATCTCCTGGCACATTTCTAACTCTACATTAGGGGCAAGTCCGATTGAGCATGTGCCGAACTGTACAGTTCCTGTCTCTTTTATTTCCACTCTTATAGTTAACAGGGATCACTTTTCAGTTAATGTTAAACACCTAAGAATAATTGTATGTTAATTAAAGAGTTCAACCAGTGATATTAAGTAGAACAATAAGATACTAAAAGGAATAAAATAATAAGTTGTTCCTTGACAGTCAGGGAAAGGGCTGATCAAGTCATTGTTTCTCATAGTGTCCATTTCACTTAAGCATGTTTCCTTTTAGATGCTCAGTTAGTTGTCCTCAATCAGGGAGAACATATGATATTAGTCCCTTTGGGACTGGCTTATTTCATTGAGCATGATGTTTTCCAGATCCTCCATTTTGTTGCAAATGACTGGATTTCATTGTTTTTTTACTGCTGTAGAGCATACTATAGAGTACATATCCCATAATTTCTTTATCCAGTCTACTGTTGATGGGCATTTAGGTTGATACCATATCTTAGTTCTTGTGAATTGTGCTACAATAAACCTTAATGTGCAGACAGCCTTTTTATTTGCCAATTTAATTCCCTTTGGGTAAATTCCAAGGAGTTGGATGGCTGGATATGTGGTAGGGCAATATTCAGGTTTCTAAGGAATCTTCAAAATGTCTTCCATAGTGGCTTTACCATTTTGCGTTCTCCCTTACTGTGGATTAGTGTCCTTTTTCCCCCACATCCCCGCCAGCATCTGTTGTTAGTAGATTTCTGTATGTGAGCCATTCTAACTGGGGTGAGGTAAAACCTCATTGTGGTTTTGATTTGAATTTCCCTGATTGCTAGTGATCCTGAACATTTTTTCATGTGTCTGTTGGCCATTTGGATTTCCTTTTTTGAAAACTGTCTATTGAGGTCCTTGGCACATCTCTTAAGTGGGTTGTTTATTTTGATGTTGTGGAGTTTCTTGATTTTTTTGTAGATTCTGGTTATTAATCCTTTATCTGTAGCATAGTTTGCAAATATTTTTTCCCATTCTATCAATTGCCTCTTCACTTGCCTGACAGTTTCTTTTGTAGTACAGAAACTTCTCAATTTGATGTAATCCCAATTGTTAATTTTGGCTTTGACTGCCCATGCCTCTGGGGTCTTTACCAAGAAGTATTTTCCTGTGCGTTTATCTTGCAGGGTTTCTCCAATGTTATCTAATAATTTGATGGTGGCGGGTCATAAATTTAGATCTTTAATCCATGTTGAGTGCATTTTTGTGTAAGGTGTAAGGTAGGGGTCTTGCTTCATGTTTGCACATGTGGAAATCCTGTTTTCCGAGCACCATTTATTGAATAGACTGTCCTTACTCCAGGAATTGATTTTAGATATTTGATCAAATATAAGTTGGCTGTAGATGATTGGATTGATTTCTGGTGTTTCTGTTCTGTTCCATTGGTCTATCCATCTGTTTCTGTACCAGTACCATGCTGTTTTGATTATAACTGCCCTGTAGTGTGTCTTGAAATCTGGTATTGTGATGCCTCCAGCTTTGTTTTTGTTGTACAAGATTGCTTTAGCTATTTGAGATCTCCTGCATATCCATATGAATTTCAGCATCAATTTTTCCAGATCTGAGGAGAATGTCTTTGGTATCTTGATTGGTATCGCATTGAATCTAAAAATTCCTTTGGGAGAATGGATATTTTGATGATATTGATTAATCCAATCCATGAGAATGGAATATTTTTTTAAATTTTTTGGCATCCTCTTCTTTCTTTAATTTTTTAATTTTAATAATAGAGATCTTTAACATCCTTGGTTAAGTTTATTCCAAGGTATTTGATTGTTTTTGTAGCTATTGTGAATGGGATTGATCTTAGAAGTTCTTTCTCAGCCTTGGCAATGCCTGTGTATACAAAGGCTGTTGACTCTTGTGCATTGATTTTATATCCTGCTACTTTGCCAAACTCTTCTATCAGTTCCAATAGTCCTTGGATCCCCTAAATAAAGAATCATATCATCTGCAAAGAGGGATATTTTCAGTTCTTCCTTCCCAATTTATACCCCTTGAATTTCTTTTTCTTGCTTAATGGCTCTGCCTAAAACTATCAGTTCTATATTGACTAGCAATGGTGAGAGTGGGCATCCCTGTCTGGTACCAGATCTCAGTGGAAATGCTTCCACCTTTTCCCCATTCAATAGGATGCTGGCCGTGGGTTTTTCATAAATTGCTTTGATTGTATTGAGGAATGTTCCTTCCATACCCAGTTTGCTTAGAGTTTTCATCATGAAAGGGTGTTGTATTTTATCAAATGATTTCTCTGCATCTATTGAGATAATTGTATGGTTTTTATTCTGCAGTTTGTTAATGAGGTATGCCATGTTGATTGATTTGCGAATATTGAACCATCTCTGCATACCATGGATAAATCCCACTTGGTCTGGGTGGATGATCTTTCTGATGTGTTGTTGCATTCTATTGGCCTGAATTTTATTGAGGGTTTTTTCATCTATGTTCATCAGGGATATTGGTCTGTAATTCTCTTTCAATGCTGCATCTTTTTATGGCTTAGGAATTAAGGAGATGCTGATTTTATAGAAAGAATTTGGGAGGATTCCCTCTTTTTCGATTGTTCTGAATAGTTTGAGAAGAATTGGAGTTCATTCTTCTTTAAATATCTGGTAGAATTAGCAGTGAATACATCCAGTCCTGGGCTTTTCTTTGTTGGGAGGGCCTTTATTACTAATTCAATTTCTGATTCAGTTACGGGTCTGTGTAGGTTTTCTATGTGTTCATGTATCAAGTTAGGTAGGTTGTAGGTGTCCAGGAATAAATCCATTTCTGATAGATATCACTGTTTGCTGACATACAAGTACTTGTAGTAGTATCTGATGATTCTTTTTATTTCTAGTGTCTGTTGTCACCTTCTCTTTTTCCTCTTTAATTTTATTCATTTTTGTCTTCTTTTTTCAGTTAGTTGGGCCAGTAGTGCATCAATCTTGTTTATTTTTTCAAAGAACCAGCTCCGTGTTTGGCTGATATTTTGTAATTTTTTTTGGATTGAATCATGTTGATTTCTTCTCTGATTTTAATTATTTCTCTTCTCCTACTAGACTTGGGTCTGGTTTACTGCATTTTTTCTAGATTCTTGAGATGCATTGATAGCTCATTTGTTTGTGGGCTTTCCAATTTCTTGATGTAGGCACCCATTGCTATAAACTTTCCTCTAAAAGCTGCTTTTGCTCTATCCCATAATTTTTGATGTGTTGTGTTGTTATCTTCATTTGTTCCCAGAAAGTTTGTGATTTCTCTTTTTTTTATGACCCACTGTTCATTAAGGAGCATGTTGTTCAGTATCCATGTGTTTGCATATTCTCTAGGGATTCCTGAGTTGCTAATTTCCAGCTTCATTCCATTGTGGTACGAGAAGATGCATGGTATGATTTTGATTCTTTTGAATTTTCCAAGACTTGCTTTTTGGCCTAGTATGTGGTCAATCTTAGAGTAGGTTCCATGTACTGCTGAGAAAAATGTGTACTATTCAAGTGTAGGATGAAAAGTTCTGTAGATATCTGTTAGATCTATTTTGGCTATAGTTTTGATTAAATCTGCTGTTTCTTTGTTGATCTTCTGTCTGGTTGATCTGTCTATTGCTGAAAGTGGAGTATTGAAGCCCCCCAATACTATTGTATTGGAGTCGAAATCTCCCTTTAAGTTCCTTAACATATATTTTAAATAACCCTGTGCCCTCTAATTAGGTGCATATATGTTTATAATAGTTCCATCTTGCTCTTGCATTGATCCTTTAATCATTATATTGTTCTTCTCGTTGTCTCTCTTAAGAGTTTTTGTGTTCTTTTTTTGACAGGCAGAATGGATAGTGAGAGAGAGAGAGAGAGAGAGAGAAAGGTCTTCCTTTGCCATCGGTTCACCCTCCAATGGCCCCCATGGCTGGTGCGCTGCGGACGGTGCACTGCGCTGATCCGATAGCAGGAGAGAGGTGCTTCTCCTGGTCTCCTATGGGGTGCAGGACCCAAGCATTTGGGTCATCCTCCACTGCACTCCCAGGCCACAACAAAGAGCTGGTCTGGAAGAGGGGCAACCGGGACAGAATCCAGCAACCAACCGGGACTAGAACCCGGTGTGCCAGCGCCGCAAGGTGGAGGATTAGCCTAGTGAGCCACGGCACCAGCCTAACAGTTTTTGTGTTAAAGTTTATTTTTTCTGATATTAAAATGGCTATGCCAGCTCTTTTTTTGGTTTCTGTTGTCATGGAATATCTTTTTCCAACCTTTCACTTTCAGTCTGCATGCATCTTTGTTGGAAAGATGTGTTTCTTTGTTAGCAACAAATAGATAGGTTTTGTTTCTTAATCTATTCAGCCAGTCTGCATCTTTTAACTGGAGAGTTGAGGTCATTTATATTCAATGTAACTATTGATAAGTATCTTTAATCATTTCATTTCATAATACCATTTTTGTTAAAGACTATTTTGTCTATTAGGATGGCTACACCTACTATTTTTTGCTTTTCATTAGTATAGAATAACTTTTTCCATCCTTTCAATTTCAGTCTGTGTGTATTTTTGTTGGTGAGTTGTGTTTCTGGCAGGCAGCAAATAGATGGGCCTTGCCTTGCTTTTAAAACCATTCAACCAGTCTATTTTTTATTTGGAGAAATTAGGCCATTAATAATTAATCTTTTTTATAAAGCTTTTATTTAAAGAATATAAATTTCTAAAGTACATCTTATGGATTACAATGGCTTCCCCCCCATAACTTCCCTCCCACACGCAACCCTCCCCTTTCCCACTCCCTCTCCCCTTGCTTCACATCAAGATTCATTTTCAATTCTCTTTATATACAGAAGATCAGTTTACTATATATTAAGTAAAGATTTCAACAGTTTACCCTCACATAGCAACACAAAGTGAAAAATACTGTTGGAGTACTAGTTATAGTATTAATTCACAATGTATAGCACATTAAGGACAGAGATCCTACATGACATATTTTTTTTTAAATTGATTAATTTTCTATGCAATTTCCAATTTAACACCAAGGTTTTTTTTCATTTTTAATTATCTTTATATACAGAAGGTCGATTCAGTATATACTATGTAAAGATTTCATCAGTTCGCACCCACACAGAAACACAAAGTGTAAAATACTGTTTCAGTACTAGTTATAGTATTACTTCACATTGGACAACACATTAAGGACAGATCCCACATGAGACGTAAGTACACAGTGACTCCTGAAGTTGATTTAACAATTTGACACTCTTGTTTATGGCATCAGTAATCTCCCTAGGCTTTAGTCATGAGTTGCCGAGGCTATGGAAGCCTTTAGGTTTTGCCGACTTCAATCTTATTCCGACAGGGTCATAGTCAAAGTGGAGGTTCTCTCCTCCCTTCAGAGAAAGGTACCTCCTTCTTTGATGGCCCCGTTCTTTCCACTGGGATCTCACTCCCAGAGATCTTTCATTTAGGTCTTCTTCTTCTTCTTCTTTGTTTTTATTTTCCAGAGTGTCTTGGCTTTCCATGCCTAGAATATTCTCATGGGCTCTTGAGCCAGATCTGAATGCCTTAAGGGCTGAATTTGAGGCCATAGTGCTATTTAGGACATGTGCCATTCTATGAGTCTGCTGTGTATCTCGCTTCCCATGTTGGATCATTCTCTCCCTTTTTGATTCTATCAGTTAGTATTAGTAGACACTAGTCTTGTTTGTGTGATCCCTTTGACTCTTAGACCTCTCAGTGTGATCAATTGTGAACTGAACTTGAATACTTGGACTAGTGAGATGGCATTGGTACATGCCACCTTGATGGGATTGTGGTTTTTATTGATAAGTAATTACTTAGTCCTGCTGTTTTCCACCAATTTTCTTATTGTTTTCTTTTGATTTCCTCTTTAATTTTACTAGGATGTTTTTCTTCCTCCCCATTTTTTTTTTCTTAAGGATGACTGTCTTTCTCTGTTTCTAGGTATAGCATATCCTCAAATATTATTTGTAAAGCTGGATGAGTGGAAACAAATTCACTCAACTTCTGTTTGGAAGTTTTGTAACACAATATTATACTAATACTTTGTGAGTGTACATTTCTTCAAATATGAGTTTTACAATCTATGTTATGTACAGAAGCTTCATTCAAATGCTTTCTAAACAGTAGCTCACAATCTCAAAGGGGGAAATTCTGGGTGATCTGCAACTTACAACTGCCCCAGAGGCCCTTTATATTACACTAGGTTATCTGCATGAGCATAGTGCTTTATCATCGAGCAGTTATTATGAATATAACAGTGACAAAATCATAGCATTTGGATTGTATAAGCATTATGAATATATACAACCAAATCTCTCAACCTCAGTGTATTCCATATTATGTTTCTCTTGCTTTTTCTCCAAATAAATTTCGTTATATTCAGGCCTAAGATATAGGTCAAAACTGTCAAAGTTCCAGAAGGAATTAGGTTGTTGCATCAAACAGAATAATGGGTAAGAATACCTGGCAGACCAAATCTGTGCTTCAGAACCCAGCAACCCTGTTATATCAGAAGAATGATAAACAACGATGACAAAACTATACATACCCGTATAGTTACTGAGGATTCTCTTGGCCTTAGCTTTTGTGTGTGTGTGTTTAATATATTTGCATATGTTCTTGCATGTACAGACAAATGTGACTGCTTTGGAATCAATTGTATTCTTGGTTTAAAGACATACTTTACATCATCCACCTTATATTGATGAAATATATTCCACTAGCTTATATCTTTGGGTTCTGTTTATTTATCTAGTGAACATTGTATATCTCAAGTTTTTAAGAGTTATTCATTTGACACATTGAAGAGCTTTGATAAATTAACATTTTTAACATATTATGATGAAGTAATCCTTTACCCAGAGATCTGATAACTTGTGTTAACTTAGAAAGATATATCCCTCAGTGTATTCCAAGTGGATGAAGAAATAATCCCAAGAGAAGTAATGGTATAATTATCCAAGTAGAATTTATAAAACTTCCATCCCTGCTGTAATGGATCCTCATTTCATCCAAGTTAATGGATACATTTGGAAGTAGATCAGCTTTATAAATTAATATCAATTTAAATATCCTTATGAGATCAGTTTTCAAAGAAACTAGCATACAGAAAACCCATAAAGCATATTTATTAAAAAAACACCTAAAATAATGAATACATTTATTTGTATATTTATCCCCACTAGAAAAATAACTATAATTCAGAGTATCTTTCACAATTTGGCTAGGCTTATAACAGACTGTGTTTTTATTGCAAAGAAACAGATCATAAACATTACCTGATTCTCCTGATAATACTATTTGCTCTTCCTTATCATTTGTTCCTTTTTTAATTTTCACTTCCTAAATAGAAATAATAAATATTCTCTATTATATCAAATATTCATTCACTCATTTCATTAGATTATCATCTCTGTAACTGTAAGCAATATATTTCATTTAAAATATCATTTATATGTAAGAATATTTTAAAATATTGTTAATAATTCATTCAATAATTTGGAGAAACCATGCTTATTCTTTTCAAGTACATGAAGTAGATTTATATGTTCTAATTTTCACAGATATTTCAGTTGTTTGCTCTTCTGCAGAGTATTTATATGAATCATTCTATGTACACTAATAATAGTTTTTGTAGTGCAAAGTAATGGATATAATAGGTTGTAGTATGAATACAAATTTTTTTTCTCTAGATAGTTTTCCCAGTTTATACACATGCAATGAGGGATTGAGCTACTCATCTTGCTCTGTATCCCTACTATACTTGATGGTAACTAATTTTTGTATTTTTCAGTCTGCTGGTTTTGTATGCTATATAATATATATAGCTCTAGTCTGTTTATTGGCTTATCTGTAATTCACTGTTCCAGTGCATGGTTATTTTCCAATTGTTTTTATCTTTGTCTTCCTAATTCACAGACTGTAACTTTAGACTTATATACACATGTGTTTTAGTTTATATGTATATTCTAGATGCTAATCTTATGTATTTTGCAGGTTATATTCTCTGTATATATAAACATATATATAATATATTATATAATATATAACAAATAAATATATAAATATATAATATATCATTTATCTCTGTATGATATACTTTATAAATATATTATTAATATAATAAAAATCATTTTTCTCCTCCTTTATGACTTCTATCATTTTTATTTAGGAAACTTCCCATCTCAAATCAATATTCATTTTTCTGTATCATTATCTATATGTGTTATAGATTCAAATTTCATATTCATAGACGTAGAGTATATTTTTTAGTAGTTTAGGCAAGAGTATAAACTAGCTGTGTAATTACTTTAACATTCCTTTGAATAATGAATAGTCATGGAAGAACTTTCTTTTTTTTTATAACGCTTTTATTTAAAGAATATAAATTTCCAAAATACAGCTTATAGATTACAATGGCTCCCCCCCCATAACTTCCCTCCCACACGCAACCCTCCCCTTTCCCACTCCCTCTCCCCTTGCTTAACATCAAGATTCATTTTCAATTCTCTTTATATACAGATCAGTTTACTATATATTAAGTAAAGATTTCAACAGTTTGCCCTCACATAGCAACACAAAATGAAAAATACTGTTGGAGTACTAGTTATTGTATTAAATCACAATGTATAGCACATTAAGGACAGAGATCCTACATGACATATTTTTTTTAAATTGATTAATTTTCTATGCAATTTCCAATTTAACACCAAGTTTTTTTTTTCATTTTTAATTATCTATATTCAGAAGATTGATTCAGTATATACTAAGTAAAGATTTCATCAGTTTGCACCCACACAGAAACACAAAGTGTAAAATACTGTTACAATGCTAGTTATAGCATTACTTCACATTGGACAACACATTAAGGACAGATCCCACATGAGACGTAAGTACACAGTGACTCCTGAAGTTGATTTAACAATTTGACACTCTTGTTTATGGTGTCAGTAATCTCCCTAGGCTTTAGTCATGAGTTGCCGAGACTATGAAAGCCTTTAGGTTTTGCCAACTTCAATCTTATTCCGACAGGGTCATAATCAAAGTGGAGGTTCTCTCCTCCTTTCAGAGAAAGGCACCTCCTTCTTTGATGGCCCCATTAGTTCCACTGGGATCTCACACACAGAGATCTTTCATTTAGGTCTTCTTCTTCTTCTTCTTTGTTTTTATTTTCCAGAGTGTCTTGGCTTTCCATGCCTAGAATATTCTCATGGGATCTTGAGCCAGATCTGAATGCCTTAAGGGCTGATTCTGAGGCCAGAGTGCTATTTAGGACATCTGCCATTCTATGAGTCTGCTGTGTATCTCGCTTCCCATGTAGGATCATTCTCTCCCTTTTTGATTCTATCTTTAGTATTAGCAGACACTAGTCTTGTTTGTGTGATCCCTTTGACTCTTAGACCTCTCAGTGTGATCAATTGTGAACTGAACTTGATCACTTGGACTAGTGAGATGGCATTGGTACATGCCACCTTGATGGGATTGTATTGGAATTCCCTGGCACATTTCTAACTCCATCATTTGGGGCACGGCTGATTGAGCATGTCCCAAAATGTACATCTCCTCCCTCTCTTATCCCACTCTTATATTTCACAGGGATCACTTTTCAGTTAAAATTTAAACACCTAAGAATAATTGTTTGTTAATTACAGAGTTCAACCTATAGTACTAGAATAAAAAAAAACTAAAATGTATAAAGTATTACATTGTACAACAACAGTCAGCACAAGAGCTGATCAAGTTACTGTTTCTCATAGTGACCATTTCACTTCAATAGGTTTCACCTTTGGTGCTCAATTAGTTGTTGTCCATCAGGGAGAACATATGATATTTGTCCCTTTGGGACTAGCTTAATTCACTTAGAATGATGTTTTCCAGATTCCTCCATCTTATTGAAAATGACCAGATTTCATTGTTTTTGACTGCTGTATAGTATTCTATAGAGTACATGTCCCATAATTTCTTTATCCAAATGTTTGCTTTGAATTCCCTGTGATATTTTGCTGTGAGGTTCCCTTCGTTTACCTTCTTTCATGTTGATGCCTTGTTTCTGTGTTTCTGTGTGTAACACATCTTTAAGCATCTTTTGCAGGGCTGGACGAGTGGCAACAAATTCTTTCAATTTCTGTTTGCAATCAAATGTCTTTATTTTACCTTCATTCACAAATGAGAGCTTTGCAGGATATAATATTCTGGGCTGGCAGTTTTTCTCTCTTAGTACCTGGGCTATGTCTCGCCATTCCCTTCTAGCTTGTAGGGTTTCTGATGAGAAGTCTGCTGTGAGTCTAATTGGAGATCCTCTGAGAGTAATCTGGCGTTTCTCTCTTGCACATTTTAGGATCTTTTCTTTCTGTTTCACTGTGGTGAGTTTAATTACAATGTGTCGTGACGAGGATCTCTTTTGGTCATGTTTCCTAGGGGTTCTATGAGCTTCATGTACTAGGATGTCTCTGTCCTTCTCCAAAACTGGGAAATTTTCTGCTATTATCTCACTAAAAAGGCCTTCTAATCCTTTCTCCCTCTCCATGCCTTCAGGAACTCCTAGAACTCGAATGTTGGGTTTTTTAATAGTATCCTGTAGGTTCCCAACAATATTTTTTAGATTTCTAATTTCCTCTTCTTTTCTTTGGTTTGACTGTATATTTTCCTGTGCTCTGTCTTCTAAGTCTGATATTCTCTCTTCTGCCTCACCCATTCTGTTTGTAAGGCTCTCTAATGTGTTTTTCATTTGATCTATTGAATTCTTCACTTCATTATGATTTCTCATCACTATCACAGTTTCATGATCTACTAGTTGTTTCATTTCAGCTTGATTCCTCCTTAATATTTCATTTTCACAAGAGAGATTTTCTACCTTGTCCATTAAGGATTTCTGTAGTTCAAGAATTTGTTTTTGAGTACTTCTTAGTGTTCTTATCAATTTTTTGAGATCTGCTTCTTGCATTTCTTCTATCTCATCATCTTCGTAATCTTGAATTGGGGTGTCTTTTTCATTTGGGGACACCATAGTGTCTTCCTTGTTCTTGTTACCTCGGTTTTTGCGTTTGTTGTTTGGCATATTGGTTTCTTCACTGTGGTGATTTTCTTGTTATACTATGACTCTAGATTAAGTGGACTGTCTGCTTTTGATGGAGCCTTAGAGGCTTGAGATGGGTGTGGCCTGAGAGCTCTGTTTGGTTCCTCAGGGTTGAGGGTGTGTCAAAGGAGACACTCCCAGGTTAGGCGTGGTAAATCTCTCTCTGTTACTTTTTTTTTTTTTTTTTTGGTTCAAAAGGGAAGTAATTCCACACAGCTGAATGGAATTGGGGGTGGTTAGCAGGCAAATGATATACCCACAGGAGCCAGAGATCGGAAGCTGTTTCCCAAGGACCAGAGAGGGAATCTTTGCGGCCCTTAGTGTGGGCTCAGATTCTCCTGTAGTTTCCCACTGGGCTGCCAAGGCTACTGAACTGTAGCGTCTCTGGAGAGTACTCACATGAATTCGTGATTTCCGTGAGTTTTCTCCCCCACCGTCTCTTTTTTCACAGTCTCAGTTCATTAGCACCACACATTCTTTAGGTTCTAATCTCCTGTTATTTCACCCCTCCCACCCAGAGTCAGGTTTTTCTGCTAGGCTCAGGGCCGGTGCCGACCCGAGGTCGCCCTGCTTATGACGTATTCCAAAATGGCGCCTGTTCTTTGTCTTGCTCACCTTTGAGAGGTGAGCAGAGAGAAACTCGTGTTCGTATGGGTCACTCCCCCCCCCTTCTAGTTAGCCTGGTGAACTTTTCCCCGCAGGGTTTCAAGCCTTGTTCGCTCTAGTCTCCTCTTTCCACTTCCCTGCCTGTATCTTGGACTATTGAGGTTCTGCTCACCTCGCGTTCCAGCGCTGGTGTGTTGAATCTGCTGCTGGTGTCCCAAACGGCGGGCTCTCATGCTCTCCACACAGGTCCACTGTGGATCACCAGTTCCGGATGGGTTTCCTCTGCTGTTTCTTCCTCTACTCTTCCTTGAACCTGCAGTATCTCCACTTTTATTAAACTGTCTCTCCCCAGACTATCAGTGTGCTCCCTTCCTATTCTGCCATCTTGCTGCTCCCATGGAAGAACTTTCTGTTAGTTGTTTTTTTCCTCCATCACCATGTCTTCTCACAATAAGTAATAAACAATAAGATCCAAGGTATTTTCTATTTGTGGGTCTGTTTCTGAACTCTGTTTTGTTATATTGACCTATTTATCCATATTTTGGCTAATATAGTATTGTAATAGCTGCACATTTAAAATTTGATTTGCTGTATGAGAGCCATGGCAAAACACTTGAGGGGACATCAAAAGCTTTGTGGGGGGCTGGCACCCTGGCTCACTTGGTTAATCCTCTGCCTGTGGTGCCGGCATCCCATATGGACACCAGTTCTAGTCCTGGTGGCTCCTCTTCCAGTCCAGCTCTCTACTGTGGCCCGGGAGGGTAGTGGAGGATGGCCCAAATGCTTGGGCCCTTGCACCCACATGGGAGACCAGGAGAAAGGATCTGGCTCCTGGCTTTGGATCAGCATAGTTCTGGCCATAGCGTACATTTATGGGGTGAACCAATGGAAGGAAGACCTCTCTCTCTCTCTCTCTCTCTCTTTCTCTCTCTCACTAACTCTTATCTGTCATCAAATCAAATCAAAACAAAACAAAAAGCTTTGTGGAAAATGGGACTAAGACTAAATATAACAAATGCAAACTTTGTTTCTGGGTAAAAAATTTCATCAAATTAAAGCACTTTTGTAGAAGTGGGAATAAGTTAGAAGCATTTCCACTAAGATCTGGAATGAGACAAGGATGCCCAATTTCAGTATTGCTATTCAAGAAGAAAAACTATCACTGCTTGCTGATGACATGATCCTATATATAGGAAAACAAAAAGAACCCTTTGTAGACTATTGGAACACATAAGAAAGTTTGGTAAAGTTGCAGAATATGAAATCACTACACAAATTCAATAGGCTTTGTACACATAGACACTGGCTTGGCTAAGAAAGAACTTGTAAGATGAGTACCATTCATAATAGCTGCAAAAATTTAAAATCTTTGAAATAAATTTAGCCAAGAATGTGAAACAGCTTAACAAAAAATATTACAATCATTAAAGAAGGAAATAGAAGACACACAAAAAGGAAAAATCTTCCATGTTTATAGGTTGGAAATATCATCATCAAATGTCCATACTACCCACAGCAATTTACAAATTCAATGTAAACCCAATCAGAACATCAATGTCATATTTCTCAGTTCAAGGAAAACAATGCTAAAATTCATATGGAAACAGAAGAGAACCCAAATAGCTAAATAAATATCAAACAACAAAAATAAAGTTGGAGGTATGACAATACCATATTTCAAGCCATACTACAGAGTAGTTATAATTTAAACATACTGTTACCTGCACAATGGAACAGAAATCCCAGAAATCAATTCACACATCTACAACTAACTAATCTTTGATAAATGAGCTAAAATTAATGCCTGGAATAAAGGTCATCTCTTCAAGAAATGATGTTGGGAAATTGGATATACATGGGTAGAAGTACAAAACAAGATTTCTACCTTACACCTTATATAAAAATTAACTCTAAATGGATCAAATATCTAAATCTATGATCTCATACCATCAATTACTAGAAGAATTTATTTGGGGAATTCTGCAAATAATTGGAATAGGTAAATACTTCTTAGAAAATATTCCAGAAGAACAGACAATAAAAGCAAAATAGACAAAGAAGATTACATCAAGCTAAGAAGATTCTGCACTACAAAAGACATTCTTGGGGCTGGTGTTGCCTCACAGCAGTTTAATGCCCTGACCTGAGATGCCAGCATCCCATATGGGTACTGGTCCAAGACCAGATGTTCCACTCCCTATCCAGCTCTCTGCTGTGGCCTGGGGAAGCATTAGAAGATGGCTCAAGTCCTTGGGCCCCTGCACCTGCGTGGGAGACCTAGAAGAAGCTCCTGGCTTCGGATTGGCACAGTTCCTGCTGTTATGGCCCATTGACAGTGAACCATCGGATGGATGACCTCTCTCTCTCTGCCTCCCCTCTCTCTTTGTAACTCTGACTTTCAAATAAATAAATAAATATTAACAAAAAAAAAGAAATACTCAACAAAGTTAGCAGGCAAACTGACAGAATGTGAGAAAATATTTACAAACTACACAAATGATAAATTATTAATATCCAGAATCTATAGAGATGAAGAATCTCAACAGCAATGAAAGAAATAATCAATTTAAGAAATGGGCTAAGGGTGGGGCTGGTTTTGTAGTGTAATATGTTAGCCAACACCTGGGATGCCATTTCCTATGGTGCCTGTTTGAGTCCTGGCTGCTCCACTTCTGATCAAGCTCTTACTAATGTGCCTGGAAAGATAGCAGAGGATGGCCCAATTACTTGGGCCCCTGCACCTGCGTGGGAGACCCTAAAGATATTCCTGGCCCAGTTCTGGCCTTTGCAGCTATTTGTGGAGTGAACCAGTGGATGGAAGTTCTCTCTCTCTCTCTTTCTCTCTCTCTCTCTGTATGTTTGTGTTTCACTCCCTGTAACTCAGCCTTTCAAATAAATACATACATCTTAAAAAACAAAACAAAACAAAACAAATGGGCTAAGGCTACAAACAGGTATTTTTCAAAGAGTAAAATACAAATGGCCAACAGGCATATGTAAAAGTGATCCGGTCATTCAGTAAATGCAAATAAAAAACACAATGAAGTTTCACCTCACTCCAGTTAGAATGGCTGTCATGTAGATATCAAACACACACACACACACACACACACACACACATACACACACACACAACAAAAGCAAAAACAAAACAAAAAAACCAATCAATGCTGGTGAGGATATGAAGAAAAATGTTGCCTAATACACTGTTGGTAGAAATGCAACCTAATGCAACCATTATGGGAGACAATATGCAGATTTCTCAGAAATCTGAAAATAAATCTGCCATTAAGACTCTGCCATCCCACTCCTGGGAACTTAAAGAAAGGAAATGAAATAAGCATATGAAAGCATTATCTGTACCCTCATGTTTATTGCAGGTCAATTTACAATAGCTAAGATATGGAATCAGCCCAGATGTACATAAATCAATGACTGGATAAAGAAAATGTGGTATATATACACTACGGAAAACTACTCAGCCATAAAAAAGAAAGAAATTCTGTCTTTTGCAACCAAATGGATGCAACCAGAAAGCATTATTCTCAGTGAAATATATCAGTTCCCAAAAGACAAAGGATATGTATTTTCTTTGGTAGTTTATAGTTAATTTATAATATACAATAATATATAGGAATGAAACAGATATTTTTGGATTTGATTGTTGTATTCAGCCCTTGCTTATACTTCCATGGAACTATGCTCTTCCTACTTTGTACTTATTGAATATTATGTTTAGCAGTACATTATAACTGCAATTATAAAGTAGATTTGAATTATGGTTTTGGAAATATTAGAGAGAAAAAGAAAGGATTATACCATACCTATGAAATACATGAAATCATTCTCTTTATACCAATACAATATTAAAAATTGACAGGGAGAGGAGAGAGAGATAGAGATAGAGATAGAGAGAGAGAGAGAGAGAGATATTCCATTCACAGGTTCACTCTTCAAATGGCTACAATAGCCAAATTTGGGCCAAGTGTAATCCAGAGTCCAAGAACCCAGTCTGGGTGCCACACATGGATGGTGGCAAGGAATCAAGTGTTTGAGCCTTCTTTTGCTGGTTTTCCAGGTGATTATGTGAGAGGTGCATTGTAATCAGTGCAGCTGGGAGTTGAACTGGCATTCTGATATGGAGTGCTTGTGTTCTAAGTAGAGGCTTAACTTGCTGTGCCACAATGAAAACACCTAAAAATTCTTAGTTTACAAAACAAAAGAAGTCAGAGGAGCCAAGTCAAGACTATATTGTGAATAGGTAATTATTCCCCATAGTAATTATTCCCCATAAAGGAATCATACAAAAGTCTCCTTGTTTCACAACCAGAATGAGCAGAAGCATCATCATGGTGTAGAAGGACTATTTCATGAAGGTTTCATGAGTGTTTTCTGCTAAAGCGTTGGCTGACTTCCTGCAAACAGTCTTATAATATCCAAATGTTATTGTTATTTGACTCTCAAGAAAGTCATCAACCTTGAGCATTGCAAAAAACTCTTGATATTAACGTTGTCCCCAAGGAGTCTTCTTTTGCATAGACTGGACCAATTTCACTTCTTGATAACCATTGCTTTGAATTTGCTTTGTCTTCAGGATCATACTGGTAAATCCATGTTTCTTTTCTGATTGCATGTATTTAATATTTGTTATGCACATTCATGTATTAAATACAGAGGGAACTTCTAGTATGTCTAGAAATGGGTCTTCATTTTTTTTAAACGATTCAATTTGTTATCAACAAGTGTTTCTGATGCAGTGTTTCACAGGCAGGGATACTGTGATTTTCTTGTAGTTTTCATGGTTTCTAAAACAATGTTCTACATCAAAGTATTTAATAGCAAACCTGAGAAAGTTTTAGATATTTAACAACATGATTTTCTAGCTATAGAAATATTACTCAAAACCTAAAATAGGATCTTGAATATTTCTTTCTTTCCTTTCTTTTTGTTGGCTCAATTTATCTATTAGCTCTAAAGTCTTTTTAAGTGCTACAGGCAATAGATTGTGGTTAAAAGAATAATGTTATGTAATTCTGCATCGAGTCTGTGGGATGCAACAGTTTCTGTAAAGATTTTATTATTGCTGAAGGCAAGAGTACTTTATTTCCAACATCAAAAGTGAGATGTTGCTCATCTTAGGAGTCCAGGAATATATAATATGACCAGGATTACCTTAGGAGATAGAAGTTAACACTTGTAAACTCTGAAGAATTTAAAATTATTATTCTGTCTATAGATTGTTTATAACTTCTTCCAAAGCTATGTTCTAACTTTTAAGAAATATCTATTTATTTTATTTGAAAAGCAGAGATACAGAGAGGCAGAGGCAGAGAGAGAGAGGAAGAGAGAGAGACAGAGAGGTCTTCCATTCACTGGTTCACTCCCTAGAAGGCCAGGATGGCTGGAGCTGTGGATATCTGAAGCCAGGTGCCAGGAGCTTCTTCCAGGTCTCCCATGTGAGTGCAGGGGCCCACGGACTTGGGCCATCTTCTATTGAGAAGATGAGATATCCAGAGAGCTGGATATGAAGAGGAGCAGGAAGCAACCTATACTTGAACCCTTGCCTATACAGGATGCCAGTACTGCAGGTGGCAGCTTTATCAGCTAAGCCACAGTGTCAGCCCCATTGTTCTAATGTTTTAATCCCTTCAACTGCACAGCTGTGCACAGACTTTTAAAAGTAAAAGTGAATAGCCCAAGATAAACAACAGTTGTGAGCTTTTATTCTTGGATGAAGATCTAGATTTGGTACCAGTAAGATGAAAATTCAAGATTTGAAAAAACATCAGGGAAGTTAATAAGTGTGTTATCTCATAAATAGATGAAATACATTTTTCTAAGTTAATTTTGTTGTTTCTATTAGACTTTATTTGAGAATAATATACAGTGTAGGTGAAAAGCAGAAGAAAATAGACTCCAGTTCTGAAGTTGTTTTCTAAATTTCTATCTTTTCAGTTATGTTCCAATAATTTGCATTCTATTTCACTTTTTGATCCTATTTTTTCCTATGGGTAAAATATTGATGTCTTGGTACCATTGTGAAATGTTGAAAGCATATATTTCACAATGCTATTTATAGAAAATAATGTTTCTTTTTTTTTGTGACAGGCAGAGTGGACAGTGAGAGAGAGAGACAGAGAGAAAGGTCTTCCTTTGCCGTTGGTTCACCCTCCAATGGCTGCCACGGACAGCGCGCTGCGGCCAGCACACCGCGCTCATCCGATGGCAGGAGCCAGGTGCTAGGTGCTTTTCCCTGGTCTCCCATGGGGTGCAGGACCCAAGCACTTGGGCCATTCTCCACTGCACTCCCGGGCCACAGCAAAGGGCTGGCCTGGAAGAGGGGCAACCGGGACAGAATCCGGAGCCCCGACCGGGACTAGAACCCGGTGTGCCGGCGCCGCAAGGCGGAGGATTAGCCTGTTGAGCCAGGGCGCCGGCCTAATAATGTTTCTTTTTTAAAAAAGAATGAAATATTTCAACTGTGAGCTAAAATTTCTTTTCTTTTTTAGATATTTGAGTGTTCATTTTAATTAATTAACTAATTTTATTTGAAAGGTAGAGAGACAGAAACAGATAGAGCAATAGACGGAAATCTTCTGTCTCATTGTTTACCAGATGCCTGCAACAGCTAGGACAGGACCAGACTGAATCCAGGAGACAGGCATCCATCTGCTTGTTCTAAGCTAAATAATATAATTAATCTTGAGGCCAGCACCATGGCTCACTTGGTTAATCCACCGCCTGCGGCACTGGCATCTCATATGGGTGCCGGGTTCTAGTCTGAGTTGCTCCTCTTCTAGTCCAGCACTCTGCTGTGCCCCCCCCCAAGGGCGGGCAGTGGAGGATGGCTTGGGTGCTTGGGCCCCTGCACCCAATGGGAGACCAGGAGGGAGCACCTGGCTCCTGGATCGGATAGGCACAGCACTGTCCATGGCGCCCATTTGGGGAGTGAACTAATGGAACGAAGACCTTTTTCTCTGTCTCTCTCTCTCTCTCTCTCACTGTCTATAATTCTAGCTGTCAAATAAATTTAAAAAAATATAATTAATCTTTCTTGATCTCCATATGTGTAGAATCCTGGTAACAACATAAGTTATTTAACTTTCTAGCCAATTGGTGTGTGCCATAGTTGTCATACATGCTATAGCAATCCATATTGGAAATTCTATACATTTTGCTTTAAACCGTATAAACCAGTGAGTAAAAGTAGTATACTGTATTTACCCAGCTATCTACTCTTATCATTACCACTTCAGTTCCTTCTGAGGATCTGGGAGTCCATTTAGTATAGTAGACTTTCAGTCTAAAGAATTTTCTTGATAGCACTTCTGGTAGAGCATATCTTGGAACAAAAAGTTCTTTTTGATTTCTGCAAATGAAAAATGTCTTAACTTGACTTCTCCGTAAGATTTACTTTTTTTGTTTTTACTTCATTCTCCAACATATAGTTATATAGTGAGTTCTGGTTATAAATGAACTCTTAGATATTTATTAAATTCTATGTTATGTAATCAACTTATCCTGTCCATAAATTACTATTTGAGCTTATGCATACTTATTTCCATTACAAATAATATGAAATGATATAAGCATATGTTCCATCATCTGAACTGTCAACTTATAATTGGATATTACAATGCAATTGTAAGACCCATTTTGCATTTTCCTGTATGGACACATTGAAACCAAGTATTTTTTTTTTATTTGACAGGTAAAGTGATAGACAGTGTGAGAGAGAGAGAGAGAGAGAGAGAGAGAGAGAGAGAGAAAGGTCTTCTTTTTCCGGTGGTTCACCCCCCAAATGGCTGCCACAACTGGCACTGCACCGCTCCGAAGCCAGGAGCTAGGTGCTTCCCCTGGTCTCCCATGTGGGTGCAGGGGCCAAGCACCCAAGCCATCCTCCACTGCCTCCCTGGGACACAGCAGAGGGCTGGACTGGAAGAGCAGCAACCGGGACTAGAACCCGGTACCCATATGGGATGCCGGTGCTGCAGGCAGAGGATTAACCTTGTGAGCCATGGCGCCGACCCCGAAAACAAGTTATTTTAAAAATAGTAGTTTGTTGTGAGCAAAACCAAGGGGCACATAAAAATGATGCATTCAAGAACAATTGATAGTAAAATGAAACAATGTGATGTGCTTCATTAGCATGCGTTTTATACTACTCTGATAAGAAAAAGTTTAAACATGTAGAATATGTATGCAATACTGGAAAACATGTTGACTATAATAGTGAGAGCTACAAACCTAAGGGTTTACCAATTTACCCGTATGCTATTTAGAACAAATACATTTGCTGTGTCAGGACACAGAAAGTAATCTATAGGAGGAAAAAAAATTATCAACTCAACACTAATCAAAAGAAAATTAAAGCTATACTGTGTTAATATCAGAGTAAATTGAGATTAGACAAAATGCTTTAGTAGAGTATACATTTCAAAAAAATAGCGCTTCAATATACCTGGAAGAAATTACCAATCTATACATATATGCATGCAAAAATTAAACAAAAGAAGCATAAACAATCAGAAAGAACATGTATACTAAGCATTACTACATTCAGAATGAGAGATAACACAAACTTGTCAGTTATTAACAGAATTGTCAGAAAATGATACAGATAATGGGCCGGCACCACAGCTCACTTGGCTAATCCTGCAGCACCAGCACCCCGGGGTCTAGTCCTGGAAGGGGCGCCGGATTCTGTCCCGGTTGCTCATCTTCCAGTCCAGCTCTCTGCTGTGGCCTACGAAGGCAGTGGAGGATGGCCCAGGTCCTTGGGCCCTGCACTGGCAAGGGAGACCAGGAAGAAGCACCTGGCTCCTGGTTTCGGATCTGCGCAGTGCGCTGGCCGTGGTGGCCATTTGGAGGGTAAACCAATGGAAAAGGAAGACCTTTCTCGCTGTCTCTCTCTCTCTGTCTAACTCTGCCTGTCAAAAAAGAAAGAAAGAAAATAATACAGATAATTGAAATATTATCAGCAAATTTAATAAATATATATTCAAATTGTGCATTTAAGTAACAGTCACAAAAACACATTTCAAATACATGTTTGAAGTTATTTATATATATATATGTGTGTGTGTGTGTGTATGTATATATATATATATATATATATATATATAAATTTACCAATGCTTGACAAGTCCTTATTAATTAAAACATATTATGCTTATTCTCTTGTCAAAGTCCATTCATTGCAATTATAATTAATATAGATTTAAAGTGGAGAATTATACATGTGTGTTTAGTAATACCTACACAGAGGATGCACCTCTACACTGAAATCTATATAGTGCTTGTCTTTCAAGATGGAGACATCCTGATCATAGGAAAATAGGAAGTCCTGACAATATTTATTTGATAGTTATTGTTATTATTCAATGGATACATATTTTTAATAAATTATGGAACAGTGAATTTTAATTTTATGAACTTGGTACATGTTCTATAATTCATAATCAATTAATCTAGCACAAAAACCAAATTATTATGCCGGGAAATACCCACAATTTTAAAGCTTTGCTTTCCACTGTTTAGGTTCTGAACATTACAGCTCTCATACGCAGAGTGAAATAGGATGGCACTCTCCAGAAACTGAGTACCTCTTACTGCCTTCTCTTTATTTCTAGGTTTCAGGCAATGTAATCTACACTCACTTCATTTCATCATTTCTATCACTTCTTTTGAGAGGTGTCTATTTAGGTCCTTGTCCTTTTGTCAACTAGATTGGTTACTTTTTGTTGAGATTTTAAAATTTATCTCAAACTCTGGATATTAACATTTTGTCTTATTTGTCTTATATGTAGCTTGCAAATATTTTCTCCCACTTTTTTGAATGTCTGTTTTCTCTGTTGTTTCCGTTGTCATGCAGAAGCCTCTGAAATTGATATAATGGCATCTGTGTAGTTTTGTTTTAGTTGCCTGTGCTATGGGCAAAAAAATAAAATAGTTATTGTCTTTACCAATATCTTGGAAGTGTCTATGAGACCTTTGAGTGCTTGAGTGCTTCTGTTTTTGATGTAGGATCAGAGTGAGTTATTCTTTCCTTAACTGAACAGCTGTAAGAAGTAAAATAGCTTGTTGAGCAGGCTTCTTTTCTAGATCATGCAATTTCATTTAAGAGTAAGAAGTAAGCTAGAAGCAAAGAGAAGGAAGAAGGCTAGATAAATAGTGACTGGATTTTGGCACATTTCGTTATAGATAACATTTTTCATAAAATTGAGCTTCAAGCATAATTTTCCCCAATTTATAAAAGCTTTCTATGACTGAATGCTATATTTTTATTATATTATCTTAGTATTTTCTAAGAAACTTGAAATCTGGCTTCTTTGCTTCCTCTTAAAATATTACTGGCTGGCCAACTCTATATTATGCTTCCAATTTTCCTTCCTTTAACATAACTATTTTGTTTATAATGAAACTTTATTTAAAAAACATGATTTTGATTATGATGTTCTCAATTAAAATGATTAGTGCTTTGTTGATACTCTTTAAGTCATCATTAAAAATGCAACTATGATGTTTAGTGATACGAATTTTGGTTTCTGCCTATTGCACTCACATTTGTTTTCATTTATTCACTATGTGCAAAAAAAAGAAATCAAGATCACTTTCCTCATACCAGTCACTGTTATAACAAGGCAGGAGAGTTCTGCATTCTCATGGAGTTTTTATCCTACTAAAACGTTCCAGTTTTTTGTGTATGAGTTTTCTCATGAAATTTTCCATTGCATGCATGTGCTGTGTGTACATGCATGTAGACATGCCTCCACATGTATGTGCATATATATACATATTCATGAGCTTGAATGACTACATGAACAATATATGCATTCTGTATGTATATATATATGCATACATAATTCTGTATGGATATATGTATACATGTATAAATATAGGTGCATGTAATATATTTGTAATATATTTAAATATAGGGGCAATGCTGGGGCATAAGAGTTAGAGCCACCACCTATAGTGCTGGCATCCCGTATGGGCACCGGTTTGAGTCCCAGCTGTTGCTCTTCTGGTATAGCTCTCTGTTACGGTCTGGGAAAGCAGGAGAAGATGGTCCAAGTCCTTGGGCACCTGCACCCACATGGAAGGCCTGGAAGAAGTTCCCTGGCTCCTGGCTCCTGGCTCCTGGCTCTTGGCTCCTGGCTTCTGGCTCCTGGCTCTTGGCTCCTGGCTTCAGATAGGCCCAACTCCTGCTGTTGTGGCCATTTGGGGGAGTGATCTCTCTCTCTGCCTCTGCCTCTCTGAAACTCCACCTTTCAAATAAATAGATAAATCTTCTTAAAAAGATACTTTAAATAAATAAATAAATATGTCACTCTTTCACTCATTTCTCTATATGCTGATATTCTCCCTTTTTTCACAATATTCTCTCTTGTGGCATGCATTTTATCCTTTAGAAATACCAAATAAGATACAGCTCCTACATGATGAAAAATTTGAACATATACAAATATTCAAGAGACAGTGCCCTGCTCCCTCAAATGTCCTAAGGCTATGTTTGCTTGGACCACTTCTATGGCATAAAGAAACTGGAAACACATTTAATTTCCTCACTCTACACTGAGAGCTTGAAGGCACACGATTTATCACTGTAGTCCTGTTATATATTCAAATGTAAAGGGGGAAAATAATATTTCTACTATGTTTGAGAAAATTTGGAAGATAGGTGCCAGCTCTGCAATGGAGCAGGTTAAATCCACTGCCTGCAGTGCCAGCATCCCATACGGGTACAGGGTTAAGTCTCTGCTGCTGTACTTTCAATCCATCTCTCTGTTCTGGTCTGAGAAAGCAGTAGAAGATGGTCCAAGTCCTTGGGCCCCTGCACCCACTTGGGAGACCCGGAGGAAGCTCCTGGCTCCTGGCTTCAGATCAACTCAGCTCTGGCCATTGCGGTCATCTGGGGAGTGAACCAGCGGAATGGAAGACTTTTTTCTCTGTCTACCTCTCTCTATAACTCTGTCTTTCAAATAAATAAAATAATTATTTTTAAAAAAAGAAAATTTGGAAGTAATTGGCTAAAGAGAATGAGTATGCATGATTTTATAGGTTACTGCATATTATAGAATATTCTATATATAATCTTTGGAAGTGGGGGAAAATGAAACTTTATTGAACCATATTTATTACTCAGATACATATATATAAAAATCCAATCTGATAAAAAAGACTAAATCAATTCTCTAGCTTTCAAATCAAGGTGAGCTGCCCATCTATAACCAAAATACCCCTATTAACATTAAATTTTTTTATTTTGTGATACTTAAAATAAACACCAGATTGCTGGATTAGAGAAAACTGATTAGTTAATTAGACTGATTACTTACAAAACACATTCATGTTGATTCCTCATGCACCATTTCCCACTCAGGGCATTAGATTAAGGCACGTGTTGTCTTCCCCCTTAAAGGTTCTATGTTATGAAAGAGGAACCCCAAAGTATTAATCTCTGATCTTGCACAAGGAAGTCTGCATAACTGTTCTTCCTCTTCAAAGAAGAAGGAGAAGGACAGATTTTACCGTTCCATATAACAGTCATCTATGCCTCTCCTTGGAAATCTCAATTTTCAGTTTCCAAGATGTATTTGTTATCTGTGCTTCCCTTATCTCATGCTGCCGGTGCTATGTTTTTATTCAGAAAGATCTGACCACGGAGTGAAACAAAAATTTTCATGTCAAGGGGATTTACAGCACACTGAAGACAAATAGCACTTTAATATTATTTTTCAAATTCAATTTGCTTCTCTACCTTCATTCATAATCAAGACATATCAAGAGTTCTTTCAAGAACAACACAATATATTCTACAATCGCACAACATGAATGTCTGTAAATTTGTCTTCACTCTCACAAATGTTTCATAAACCTTATAAAATTCACATTCAGACCTATGCAAGAATGATACCTCTAGGGAAATCACAGCACTTAGAGAGTAAAACTTCAGAAATCATTGTTGTAGAGAAAAAAATAATCACTTATTGACATTAATATGATTCAATGTAGAAATGCATGTAGAATGGAAGGCAATTTTCTGCAAATTAAGATGGTAGAATGAAATAACTATAGGGGAAGTCACCACATGAATGGGATGTATTTGTGACTTGAAGTGATTTTATTCTCCCTTTTTCAGTAGTTTTCAAATTTAATAGCTAGGATTCTACTGTCATTATCTTCAATTTCTTACAAGCAAACAAAAACTTCTGTTCTTTATAATTGAGGTAGATTAGTAAGGTCCACAAGAACAGATAGACTTTTACTATGGAATATATTCCATCTTACAGCATTAGACATGCGTATTTTCCTTCACTACACACATATTTGGGCAGTGGCATTTGATGCAGTAATGAAGCTGCTACTTGGGATGCCTGCATCTCATAGCTGAGTGCCTGGATTCAAGTTTCAGCTATGGCTCCTGGTGGTATCTTCCTGCCAATTCAGACACTGGGAGGTACCTGGTGGTGAGATAGTTTGGTCTCTACCACCCATGTAGAAAACCTAAACTGAATTGTGGGCTTTTAGCTTCAGCCCAACCCAGCCCTGATTTTTCAGGGCATTTGAAGAATAAAGCAGCAAATGAGGGATCTGTCTCTGTCCCTGCCCCTGTCTTTCTTTTTTCATAATTAATTAAAACAAACTCATAATTTAGGAATGCATTTTTGTTATATAAAAACAGTGTTACATATGCTATTATTGGACTTCAAGTAACATGTAGAATTTATAGAATCAAAAAGAAACAAAACCAGATATTTGAATGTACTGTGGTTATTCTATTGTTTAAACTTCACTTCTCTCAGATCCATAACACATGACTAATTTTAGGATCCCTGTAGTTTTCTGCTAAATTTTATGAAAGTTTAAAATTGAACAGAGCACATAATAAAGGCCAATATTTCATTCAACACGTGATAAAGTTAATAAAATAAACAGTTGCCATTCCATGGCAAAGTTGATTACAAGGGAATAGTTAATTAACCACCAACACTCTGAAAAAGCCCACAGGAGAGTTGGTGAATTTGCAGATTTCTGAGTACTCCAGCAGTGCTTAAGTTCAAAGAGATATTAAAATACTGCAACCTCCGATTTCATTTTAACTGTCTTTGGAATGACTCCAAGAAAATGGCTAGAAAGACTATCACAGGAAGCCAAACATTTTACACTCTCTGAGGAACATTTATGCTGAATAGAGCACTTAATTCTTTTCACAAAAACGTGATTCTCTAATACACATCTAATAATACAGAGCTTATCAATACACGCGTAACAAAGCTTTCAAAATTTTAGTTACTTAGACGGTTTCACCACTGTGAGAGAAAATAATGTGCTTGTAAGAAGTGTGATATAAATTACTGTGTGTATTTTAAATGAGATAAGGAGGTATTTGTGTAGTTGATTATGTTTGCTATTGCAATAATAGCATTATTTTTTCAATAACCCACTTGAGTGCTATTGAGTATATGATTCCCATGGGTCTTTCATTGTCATTAGAAACGGACTACTAAAGAGCCTACTTTTGTACTCACAATAATCTGAAATTACAAAAGAAATAATTTCTGAAAACTTCATTAAAGTTATGGAGTACAAGCTAGCTTATACTGAAAAGTATCTTTTCATAATTGACACTGGTAAGTGACATTATTAGTGCAAAATACACAAGGGATGCATCATGTGTCAAGACTGAGCTGGGTTTCCTTTGATGGAATCCATACTGGTATGATGCTGTAAATCATTAACTCACTGGGACTTGCCTAGATTATTATTTCAAAGCAATTATATTTTAGACATCTTGAAATTATTCGTCCTTTGTAGCAGTTATAAGAGATCTTCACAAAATTTGTGGAAAATCTTTCTTAAAATTTCTTGATATCCATACATCTGAGTTTATGTTTTCCTTAGAATATTTCTCTATGGGGAGAGGTCGTGCTGTGGCTTGGTAGGTAAAGCTGCTGCCTGTGGTTCCAGCGTCAGATATGGGCCCAAGTTCCTGTCATGGCACCTCCACCTCTGATGCAGCTCCTTGCTAATGGCCTGGGAAAAGCAATAGCAGATGGCCCAAGTGCTTGGGCTCCTGTGAACCATGTCGGGGACCTGGATGAAGCTCCTGGCTTCTGGCTTCAGCCTGGCATAGCCCAGGATATTGTGGCCTTCTGGGTAGTAAAACAGTGAATCTATAGATTCTGCTCCATTGTTATTACTAGAGTCTGTGTCTTATGTGATTAATCTTGACTGGTTGTATTTTAGGGAAAGATATTTCATTAGCTTTTAGTTTCACCATTCCTGGACCATGCATTTTTTTCGAATCCCCCCTGCCAGTAATCTATATAACAATTATTTGAGCTTTGTATCAACTTACTTCTTGGCTACAAGGTAAAGAAAAGATGTTGACAAAGGGTGAGTGAAAAGATGGACAAATTAATTCTAGGTTTGAGGTGGCATCGTATGCTCCGCATTCTCTGTTTAACTCTTTTGTTTTTGTTTTGTTTTGTTCAATTTCTACTCTTCCTTCTTTTGTTCCTACCTACAATATTTTTCCCAAAGACCTGTTTCCAAATTTCTATCCATTTCCCTTTATTTCCAAATGCTGTGAAATCTAGTATTTCTCCTTGCAGATACATAAACATTAAAAAATAGTTCTTGGGGGCAGTATTGTGCATCAGAGGATTAAGTAACCTCTTTTGATTCAGGCATTCCATATCAGAGTTTCAGTTTGAGGTGTGATGGCTTGGCCAGGTTCCTGCTAACATGCCTGGGAAATCAGCAGATGATGGCCCAAGTACTTGCATCAATGATGTCCTCCTGGGAGACCCAGATGTAGTTCCTGGCTATTTGCTTTGTCCTGGCAGGGTCCAGACCTGGCTATTGTGGACATCTGGGAAGTGAAGCAGCGGAGAAAGATCACTCTCTCCCTGTCTCTTCCTATGCCTCTGTCACTTTGCCTTTTAAGTAATTAACCCAATACATCTTTTAAAACTAAAAACAATTCAATGCATGTTCCTGACACCTAAGTGTGCACTTCGCAATCTATGAGTGACATTATATTTAGACATATACTTATCTTCATATTTGTATGCAGCCTGTGTTTAGTATTTCTATGTACAGTATATATGGAGGTTCAATGAAATAAACCACATGTGAAAAGTTTACTTTTCTATTGAGAATAAACATTAAATTATTAGGTTCTTTCAATATTTTAAATACATGATCCCTATTAAAGATAATGAAAGACTGTTAAGATTACACAAAGTTAAGAGATACAAATAACTTCAACAAAAACAGAGTTTAAAAATAAAAAAAAATCATTACATAAGATAACATTTCCTCAAACACATACATTACTAAAGCATAGCAGTAGTAGTAGTAATTTGCTAATATATATTTTTTAAATTTTGCTATAACATTTTAATTTGCATTATTGTCAAAGGCTTAATGTCCCACTAATAAAGTGTACAACAAAAATTAATGAAAAAACATGGTTCAGCAGGAAAATAATCAATGTGAGAAGTGCAACTTTGATCATATGCAATGTAGAAGTATGAGGTTCCTCCCTATGACTTTGATTAATACTACATGAAGAGGGAGAAATGGTTAAAGTAGGTATTATAAAAATAATTAGGAGGCTTTAATATTTTCAAGAATAATGACTTCATTGTTTTAAGAAAGATAGAGCTTTAGCCTTTTGAAAATAACTGAATCATCAATTGATATGTCATCTGGTACATTATTAAATAAAACAGAAATAGCCTTTCATTTTCTTAGGACCAACTAGCAGATTTGAATGGTTCTAGAAATTAGGATAAATTGTCATACTGAGGAGAGAAATTTTCCCGTTGAAAAATATGTGTCGAGATCTTTCTTAGAGATATTACTTGCTTAGAAAATGAAGTGTCTGATGAGGCTTGTCTATAATTAGGAGACATTAGATAAACCCTTCCCATTGTAGAAATAGATTGGAATAACTATTTCACAGTAAATCAGAATTTTGCAATCAAGTTATGTGATAAGCTCTTCTGTATTACTCAGTAAATCATAAAGTGTGACAATAAGGACACTCAATAAGCTGCTAAGAACTACATAATAAATCATGAAATTTCACAATAAGTTGCAGAATAAGCTCTACTGTATTAGTCTCTAAATCATGGGTTTTCACAATAAAGATTTAAAAATAATTTCTTTCTTCTGTGTTATGTTTACTGTTATTGTGGGGGGTGCATCAGTCAAGGAAAAAACTCACCAACAATCTAAAGTCGTTCAACTTCATATATCTACAGTCATATGTTACTGGGAAAATAAATTTTATTTGTGAGGAAGAAAAAATTATTTGAGTTAATAAATGTATGACTCAATAATAAAATAATATCCAGAACATAGCTCAGTTCACATTGTGATACAGACTCTATTAGTTTAACATAGAGTCTAGTTTAACATAGATATTATTTTTAAAAGCAATTTAAACTGTGTTAACACGTAAGTGCCTTTACTAAATAATGAGAAAGTACATTGAATACATTATTGACAAGGGGCAGATCAAGTTGAGGCATCATATTTAAATTGAATGTATAATGCATGAATGTGCATGGAAACAGAGAGGCATTGAGGGATGTTTATATGATTTTTTTAGAAATTGTTTATTTATTTGAAAGACAGAGTGTCAAAGAGAAAGGGAGAAAGAGAGAGAGAGAGAGAGAGAGAGAGAGAGAGGAGGAGAAAGAGAGAGAGAGAGGAGAGAGAGAAATTTTCCACTGGTTCACTCCTCAAATGTCCTCAACAGCTCGGGCTGACAGGCCAAAGCCAGGAATCAGATATTTCATCTGGGTCTCTCCAATGTATAGCAGGGACCCTAGTACTTGGGACATTACTGCTGCTTTCCCAGGTGCATTAGTAGGAAGCTGGCTCAGAATCAGAGTAGCTAGGACTGGGATTGGTAATCTGATATAATATGTTGGCCTCTTAAACCGAGGTTTAAACCATTGCACCACAATGCTAATCCATCAAGTATATTTGTTATGCAGGATTTGAGAGGAATGACTTATATGAAATAGAAGGAAAAAAACCACTTACTTCCAATTCCAATTCCATTGTTTAATTATATGCAAATGAATGAACTTGTATTATTTGAATATCAATTTGCAGGCATGAGGAGCTTAGCAATGGAGAAGCATTCTTGGAAATGTGTGGCAGGACAATTTTGTCATTTTCAAACATCATAAAACAACTTTCAACAAACGAGGAAAAATAAAATGTCTCCAGGAAATATAATCTTATACACTGATACCAAATATTCTATCATTGACTGAAATGTCATTAAGTCCTATACAACTGTGTTTATTTTTTAAAATTATCTTTGAAGAATTTATTACATTTTAAGATAATAGTTTGAGTGATTTAGCATGAATATGGGCATATTCCCTATAAAATAATGTTTAGGATTATTTCATCTTTAGAAAGGCAGAAAAAGAAAATAAGCCAAAGTATTTTTTTTCAAATTTTAGATGTAGATAATTTTAGAAAATACAGGATATTTGAACAGGAGAATACAATTTGTTCATAATTTATTACAAAAATGTGTTGCCCCAAGTAAGGTAAGGCAGACGCATCAATTAATAATGAAAACCAAGACTGTGCAGGAAAGACCAGCAATTACTTAATTTAAATGTCAACATTCCTGGAGAAAGAATTTAAGGAATCTAAGCCCAGTGAAAATAATCGAGGAATGTCCACGCATTAGAAAACCATTAAATGACTACAACATGTGACACACACGATTGGGTGATATATAGATGCTTTACAGAAGTTGTTTTATATGTAAATGAGCCACTGAAAGTAGGGACACAAAGACATAATCCTCCAAAATGCACCCCTGCTACCTGGGTTGCTAGCTACATTCTTTATAGGAAGTAGGCCCAAACCTTAAAACATTTTACCTTCGATACAATTATGCACAAGTAAAGTAAATTCATGGTTATTATTATTTCCCTACAATAAGTTATTACAATTTCTGAATTATTTTTTTGTTTTTCCTTTTTTGTTTTCTTACAGATGTTTGATGTTATAAGACCTCAAGTTAATAGGACAATGTCAATTTCATAGAAGATTGAAATAAGTAGTTTAATTCTTCTAGAAATCCCAATTTAAAAGTGGCAAGTAATAGTTTCAAAATATTGACACTCAAAGAATTAATTACAGGGGCCAACGCTGTGATGCAGTGGGTTAAAGCCCTGGCCTGAGGTGCCAGCATCCCATATGAATGCCGGTTCTAGTTCAGGCTGCTCCTCTTCTGATCCAGCTCTCTGCTGTGGCCTGGGAAAGCAGTGGAAGATGGCTCAAGTCCTTGGGCCCTTATACCCGTGTGGGAGACCTGGAGGAGGCTCCTGGCTCCAGGCTTCAGATTGGCTCAGATCCGGCCATTGTGGCCATCTGGGGAGTGTACCAGGGGATTGAAGACCTTTCTCTCTGTCTCTGCCTCTCTCTGTAGCTCTGTCTTTCAAATAAATAAAATAAATCTTAAAAAATTAATTACAAATCATTAATCAATTTATTCAGTTTCCTATTGCATCTACTAATATCACTATAAATAGAGATGATCTAACACATTGATACTCTTATGCACACAATTTTTTAAAAAAAGCTGAAAAGTATCCAGGCTGGGTAGCTGTGTGGCACGGCAGATTAAAGCACTGGCTGTAACTAGCCGTCACATATCTGAGAGCCACGTTATGTGAGTTCAAGTCCTGGCCATACCAACTCTTATCCACCTTCCTGCTAATGTGCCTTGGAAAGCAGCAGAAGATGGCCCAAATGCTTGGACCGCAAGTTCTCATGTGGGAAACCCAGGTGGGATTCTTGGTTCCTTCCTTCGTCCTGGCACAATTCTAGTTGTTGCAGACATCTGAAGAGAGAACCAAGCACATAGATGTTATCTTTCTCTCTCTGTGTGTGTCTCTCTCTCCCAACCACCCATTTTTAACTGTTTTTAGAAATAAATAAAATAAATATTAAAAAAAAAACAAAAGAAAAGAAATTACCCAGGAAGCTGAGACACTGTTTTATCTACTATTTTTAAGCTTCAATCAATTGGAATCATGTTCAAATCAGCATATAATGCTGAAAGAAAGGGCAGTAAAGTTTTGACAGTCACTCTCTTCCTATCTTTTGTTTTCAAAAATGAGACTAATTTCATCATAAAGATAAATAAACATATAAATCAGCTATATGGATTAATTGCATCTTGTTTTTAATTAATACTGGATACATTGTTAGAACATATTAACACTAGAAATTCACTAGTCAGAATCAGAGCAAAATATTCAAAGTTACAAATAAAAATTGATTGATTTTACATAAAATGGTAGCAACATTGATTTATCTTAAAATATATTTTTTTAAATCCTAGGAATTATAATAATTAATATGAGCATGATATGAAGCTAGTATTAATCTTAATCATTATTATGAAAAGCTTTGAACAATTTAAATAAAGCCTTTATAGTAGTATTAATAATCCTACACCTTAAATTTTAAAACCTTTAAGGCAACACAAAATATCTAAAGTAGATGCCTATCAGTTCAACCAGTTTATATTAAAATCCTGAAAACTAATCATAGAGCTCAGCAGGAGTTGATGTTAGGAATATTAATGAAGAAAATGGCATAATTAATATTCTCAAAGTCCCACATGTAATATTTCTATTTGGGAAAATCTAGAAAAGACTATAAAACTACAAACTAAATTTTGAAATATATTTTGAAATATTTCATTTTATTTTTAATACATATATGGACTATTACAGCCTTTTTAAAAGTAAAACATAACTTCTATTTCAAAATAAATATTTTGCCCTTTCTGTTTAGTTTGAAACCTCTTTCAATATAATTAATCATTAAAATTCAATCCATACACATCTAATTCCAGCCAGGAAAAGTTAATTTCATCCTTGCTAATTTATATTTCTTGTAAGTATAAAGGCCTTGGGGCCAGCACTGTGGCATAGCACGTAAAGCTGCCGCCTGCAGTCAGTGCTGGCATCCCATATGCACGCCGGTTCTAGTTTAGGCTGCTCCTCTTCTGATCCAGCTCTCTGCTATGGCCTGGGAAAGCAGTAGAAGATAGCCCATGTCCTTGGGCCTCTGCACCCACATGGGAGATGTGGAAGAAGCTCCTGGCTCCTAGTTTCGGATTGGTACATCTCCAGCCATTGTGGCTTTCTGGGGAGTGAACCAGCAGATGTAAGACTCACAATCTCCATCTCTCTCTCTCTCTCTCTCCCCCCCCTCCCTCTCCCTCTCCCTCTTTCTCTCTCTCTTTGCCACTCTGTAAGTCTGCCTTCAAATAGGTAAATAAATCTTTGAAAAATTTAAGAATAAAGCCTTGGCAGTAACATAATAAATGAGCACAAGAAGTCTTTTAAAGTTGAAAGGCAGATAGACTACTGAGAAACATAGGGGCCTGAGGAAAATACAGTGATGAATTTCCTAGGTTTCTTTTTCTCCCTTCTGCATATCCTAGATAGTAAGTTATAAAATCCTGGAGCTTAAAAAAACAGATGCAGACAGAAAGAAAAATAAAGGGGCCTCCAAAGAAATTCCTTTCTTTCTAGCTGAAATACAAAACAATGGAGGCCTTGCAACAGAAAACCTTTCTGGCAATACTGACCCTACTCTAACCAAGAATCAACACAATCATTTCCTATCAATGACTTCGGTGAGGCATTGCATGGAGCACACCTCCAGCCCCACTCACTAGCTTTGTAGAAACGGGTGGTTTGGCTTCTTCCCCTGGGTGGTGCTGGCAAATTGAATGGATGAGTCAGAACACCACCTGTTCCCAAACGTGCTGTCAACTAATATTAATATAGAGCTGAGCCTACAAACCTTCCCAGTATTATGAGGTAGAATGAAAGAGATGGAGTATGGCTAAATGGTATTTTAATATGGAAATCTGCCAGGAACTGAATTTCTACCTCTGTACTATAGTATGAATCAAATGGTCTACATAACCAAAACCAGCATCTGGCGGCTATATACAACATTCCATTCAAATAAGGTAAGATATATTCTTTTTATAGTCTAATGAACCTCTCTGCAAGGTAATATTTTGTGCCATAAAAATAAACAAATTTGAAGACAGTGAAATTATCCAATGATTCCTTTTGCTGTGTACAATAGCATAAAATTAGAAATCAAAAACACATTGGAGTCAGTATTTGGTCTAGTGGTTAAGAAACATGTTAAGGTGCCCACATCCCTTACTGGACTGTTTGATTTCTGTATCTACTGACTTCAACTTCTTGTTTTGCTCACTCTGGGAGAGAGTAGGTGATGGCTCAAGTTGTTGGATCTCTGCCACCCAAATAGGAGATCTAGATTGAATTCCTAATTCATAGGTTCAGCTGGCCTAGTCCTGAACTTTGTGGCCATGTTTAAGTTTATTTACTTATTTTGGGTATTTGAAAGGTGGAGCATCAGAGAGAGGCTGAGAAAGACCTACATGCCTACAATAGTCAGGTCCAGGAGTCCAAAGCCAGAAACCAGCAAACCCATCTGGGTATCTCACATTGATGGTAGGGACCCAGATATTTGAGCCATCATCTGCTGTATCCAAGGGTAAACATCAGCAGAAAGCTGATTGGGAAACCAAGGCAGGACTCCATCTCAGGAAATCTGATGCAGGATGCAGGAGTCCCAAGTTGTGACTAAACCGATTGCATCATAATGCCTGCCCCATGGACAACATATTTTTGAAAAATATAAATAATCCAAACAAAGAAGAAGAAACTTTTCAATAAACGTTTTCAGAGGAATTGAATTTCTTTACACAAAACATAAAAATAAAGTGGACCTTAATGTAAAGCTCACATATTTGTAACAATTAGCAAAAGATGAATCAAGGACCTAAAAATAAAACACAAAAGTATAAAACTGTTTGGTTTTTTAAGATAACATAGCCTCAAATTTTTGGGCTACTATTTTTGACTATGTGAAAGGTTTCTGATCTTAACACCCAAAGTAAAATCCACTACAGGAAAACTGATAAATTGAATCTCTTTAAAATTAAAATTTCTTTTTCTTATTCTGTGAACGTGCATGTGGATAAAAAGAAAGTCATAGTATAGCCTGGGAGAAACCATTCTCAAACTTTATATCCCACAGTGACTTATGTTTCCAATAGCAGAAATTGGCACAGTGTTACATTCTATAACTATGTATGAATACAAAATTGTCTTAAATAGTAAATGAATAAACTCATACCAATGGCCACAAAAGTGCACAAGTACAATGTTTCACTAAATCATATAATTTTTAACATTTAATGTGATGCTTTTCTAATGCTAAGAAAATCATCTTTCTTAACTACTTTTATAAGAATATATGTTCTTTAGAAGTCTTCAAATTTTCACATGCATTCCTATATTATCAGCTCATGCCCATATTATCAGCTGCTAATGCGAATGTAGCATTGATGGCTCAAGTAATTTGCTTCCCTGACCCCCATGTGAAAAATCTGGATGCATTTCCAACTCCTGGATTTTTTATTTTTTAAACAGGCAGAATGGACAGAGAGAGAGAGAGAGAGAGAGAGAGAGAGAGAGAGAGAAGTCTTCCTTTTTCCGTTGGTTCACCCTCCAATGGCCGCTGCGGCTGGCGCGCCGCAGCCGGCACACCGGGCTGATCCGAAGCCAGGAGCCAGGTGCTTCTCTTGGTCTCCCATGCGGGTGCAAGGCCCAAGCACTTGGACCATCCTCCACTGCATTCCTGGGCCACAGCAGAGAGCTGGACTGGAAGAGGAGCAACCAGGACAGAATCCAGTGTCCGACCGGGACTAGAACCCTGTGTGCCAGCGCGGCAGGCAGAGGATTAGCATATTGAGCCATGGCACCAGCCCCAACTCCTGGCTCTAAACTCACCCAGCCCTAGCTCTTTAATTTGTTTAGTAACTAAACCAGCCTATGGAAACTCTCTCACTATCTGTCTGGATCACTCCCTCTCTCATTCCTGTATTATCAGCTCATACAAAAAGCAAAAGCTGATGCAAACTGATGTGTGACTTGCAATATTAAATATTTGACCTTCATAGTATAGATATTTGTAGCATTTTTGATTTTTAAAAATTGATATTGAACTATTTATGTCACGTTTTTTGTTCTCTTAAGTATCATTTGAATTCATATATATGGCAAAATGATGAAATGAGTATGAAATCATGTGAAATGAATGACATAATTTTATCTTTGCTTAAATGAATTTTATCTTCCTATTGACTATTTTCAGTTTTACTTACTCTTGTTCTAAAAATAATAATGAAATCAAGCCAGGATGAAGTAAGATGTCATCTAATGTGGTCAAATATTACACTGAGATTCATCCAACAAAAAGCTCTTTAACATTTCTGTGATTAATATCCTTGGAAAATATGAATTAGGAAATTACAAAGTTTGAAAAGGTGATGTATCACACTATGCTGTGTTAATTTAAGTGGTTAATTGATGTTTCTAAAACTAGGACATAGAAAGAGGAATGTCACAGCTTTTTTCTTATGCTGTGAATAAATGATTCACAATCTGAGGACATTATATTGCTACCAATACAACTGACATACATAATTTCAAATGCAACAGCAAAAACACTTGTCTGAATTGTGTATAGTTTTGTCAGTTTTACATTGAATGGGGCCACTCTATTAATACAGATAATTGATGATTATATATTTGAATGGAATTGAAAGAAATTAGAATTTAAGAAATACAAGAGGAGCTCAAAAGTTCATGGAGAGTGAAATTAAAAATAACTTTTTGTGCAAAAGTATTTTGAAACTCAAGCATACAATGGGTCTTCAAAAACTTCTTGAAAATGTAGATTGTGAAAAACCATGCAAGGATTTTATGATTTGTATTAAAATAAATTTATCTTTTGTTTTTGACAGGTAGAGTTAGAGACAGAGAGAAAGATTTTCCTTCTGTTGGTTCACCCCCCAAATGGCCACCACGGCCGGCACACTGCGCTGATCTGAAGCCAGGAGCCAGGCGCTTCTCCTGGTTTCCCATGCGGGTGCAAGGCCCAAGCACTTGGGCCATCCTCCACTGCATTCCTGGGCCACAGCAGAGAGCTGGACTGGAAGAGGGGCAACTGGGACAGAATCTGGCGCCCCAACCTGGACTAGAACTCAGGGTGCCGGCGCTGCAGGTGGAGGATTAGCCAAGTAAGCCATGGTGCCTGCCTAAAATAAATTTATCTTTTAAAAAATATTTATTCATCCATCTCTTCATTTACAAGGCAAAGCCACAGTGGAAAAGAATATGATACAGAGAGGCAGTGATACAGACAGATAGTGAGAAAGAGTTCCCATAGGTTGGTTTACTTACTAAACAAATTAAAGAGCTAGAGCTGGGTGGGTTCAAAGCCAGGAGTTGGAAATGTATTCAGATTTCCCCCATGGGTGTCAGGGAAAAAATCTTTTTGAGCCATCACTGCTACACCCTGCCCCCTCAGATTTCACATTAGCTGGAAGCTAGAATCAGGAAAGGAGCCTGGACTTTTGAACCCAGATCCTCAGATGTGATGTGGGTGTTCAGCCCTGTCATAACCCTTGGAACAAATGACAAATTCCATATTCCCAAGAACATTTTGAAGTTACATCACAAATTTTTAAAATAACAAGAGAATCAATTTCACATTGATTAAATAGCATCTAGTAAGACAGGAAACATTTTTGTTAATTCTCTTTTAACATGTTTGTTTTATCTGGCAATCAGCAGAAGTCTACTAAGCATGACTTGGTTATCATCCCAAATGTGAGTAATAAAAGCAGTCATAAGCTAGGTATTCTAACAGGTCATGTATCTAAATCATAATTGAAATCTTAGGAATATTTAATATTATTTATAATTGTGCTTAATGGAATTACAATGATGAGAATGTTTCCTATAAAGAGACAATTCTTATAGTTTAAGAATAGGAATTATTTTCTGAAATGAAAAGAAATATACTGCCCCTGTTTTCTATTTTTTGCCTTATTCATTTTTATTTTAAAATTTATCAAACAATGCAGGAAGTATAAAGAAGAGTTCAGTGAAAATGTGTATATTTAACAATTTTCTATATTCATTTCATATGTAAATAATATACACATGAATTTTTTGGAACCTACGATGGCTATATTAACATCAGATAACATGGAATCTGTCACAAAAATCATAAAGTCAGGTAAGAAGAGTATATCTTACTATACACGATTGAGATTATCATGATTTTTATTCTTCAGTCTGTTGATAAGATTTCTTACATTTATTGGTTTACATATGTTGAGCCATCCCTGCATCCTTGAGATAAATTATAGTTGCCCAGGTACATGATGTACATGATTTTATGTGTTTGAATTCTATTTCTTAGTAATTTGTTGCAGAATTTTGCATCTGCATTCTTCAGGAATATTTGTCTATTGTTTTTTTTTCTTTTTAAAAATACCCTTATCTGGCTTTGCAATTAAGGTAATGCTGACCTCATAGAATGAGCTTGGTAGATTTTCCTTGTTTCAGTTGTTTGAAGTGGTTTAAGAACAGCTGGTAATAGTTTTTTCTTAAAAGTTTTTAAAATAATTAACCATAAAGACATCTTGTCCTGGTTTTTTTTTTTGAAAATCTCATTCTTGGTTGCTGGCTGGTCTGTTCAAATTTTCTATGTGCTCATGATTCAGTTTTGCTAAGTATACATTTCCCCAAATCTATCCATTTCCTCCATCGTCCAATTTGTCTGCATATAGTTATTCATAATAGTTTCCAAGAATATTTATGTTTCTGCAGTATCATTTGTAATATATCCTTTTTCATCTCTAATTTTGTTGAATTGCATACTCTTTTGCCCTTAAACTATGGTATACCAATAATATCATTTCAAAATGTCAGTTCTTCATTGTATTAATTTTCTGTGATTTTAAAATTTCTATTTTGTCCATTTCCCTAATTTTGTCACATCTTTCCTGCCACAAATTTGGGATTTGGTTTGCATTTGTTTTTGTATGTTCTTAAGATATACTGATAGGTTGATTATCGGATGTAGACACTTAACTGCCATTAAAGCTTTCCTCTTACCACTGTTTTTGCTGTATCCCATAAATATGATGTCATTTTCTCCTTTTTGTTGGATGCAAGGAATTTGTAAAAAAAATCCTTTTGTTTCTTCACTCAGGAGCATGTTGTTCACTCTCTATGTGTATATATATATATATATATATATATAGTTTCTAGAATTTCTTGTTAACTTTTAGCTTTATTCCACTGTGAAAGATGATACACGAGATGATGTCAAGTTTTTTTTTAATTTGGTGAGACTGATTTTATGGCTCAGAATATGTACTGTCCTAGAGAATGTTCCATGTGGTAATGAAACAAATGTGTATATTGAAGCTGTAGGAATGGAATGATTTATGGATGTCCATGAGGTCCATTTCTTCTATAGTGTAGATGAACTTTGTTGTTTCCTTGGTGATTTTTTGATCTGCTTGATCTGTTCATTGGTGAAAGTAGGTTGTTGAAGTCCCTCAGTATTTCTATATTGGATCTTATGTCTCTCTTTAGATTTCTTGTCATTAATTTTATAAACCTGGGCACTCTTGGCATTTGGTGCATATTCATTTATAATAGTCATATATTCCTTTTGAAACAATCTCTTCATCATTATAGAGTTCTTTATCTCTTTTAAGAGTTTTGGCCTTAAATTATATTTTGTCTGATGAAGTACAGCTACCTCTGTTAATTTTTGATTTCCATTTGCAAGGGATATCTTCTTCATCCTTTCACTTTCAGTCTGCTTGTGTCTTTAACGGTGAAGGGCAGTCTTTACAGGTTAAGTAGGCAGCATATAGTTTTATCTTTTTATTTATTCATTCAGTCAGTCCATATCTTTCAATTGGGGAATTTAATCTAGTTATATTTAAGGTTATTAGTAAGTTATGATTCAGTCCTTCAATTTTTTCCTTTAACACTTTATGAAAGTTTTGCTAAAAATTTTAAGTCTACAAAACAGAAATGATGATAGTAATATGAATTCCCAAATATCCACCCACACATTTACCCTACTAGCTTCTTATATTAATATATTTGTCACAATTAATAAAGCACAATCAGTTTCCCCCATTTTATTTTATCCAAACACCTTTTGTCAATTTCGAGCTTCAACATCAAAATAGACAATGAGTAAGAGTGAATATCTGATCTGAAGGACAAGATTTTAAAATTACCAATGCAGAAAAATTAAAGAGAAGATAATTAAAAGGAATGAAGAAAGTTAAGGACAGAGAGAATCCTAAATTCTGTAAGAGAAAAAAAAAAAGCTTTTTCATATAAAGGAAACCTAATTAGACTAATAGCAACAGATCATAGTTTCTCAACAGAAACTACAATCCAGAAGAAAGTGGGATGGTGTTTTCAAGGTCTTGAAAGAAAAACTTCCAACCAAGAATATTAGATTCAATGAAGCTATTCTTTAGGACTGATGGAGAAATAAAGTATTTCCCAGATAAGCAAGAACTGAGAGAATTCATCACCACTAGATTATCCTTACAAAAAATCTTGAACGAAAACTCATATTAGAATTAAAAGTCGGGGCTGGTGCTGTGGCATAGTGGGATAAAGCCTTGTTCTGCAGTGCCGGCATCCCATATGGGTGCCAGTTAGAGTCTCAGCTGCTCTACCTCAGATCCAGCTCTCTGCTGTGACCTGAGAAAGCATAGAAGATGGCCCAAGTCCTGGGGCCCCTGCACCCACGAGGAAGACCTTTCTCTTTCTCCCTCTCTCTCTCTCTCTCTCTCTCTGCCTCTCTATAATTCTGCCTTTCAAATAAATAAATACATCTTAGAAAAAAAAATAAAAGTCATGATGGGCCGAAATTGTGCTGTAGTGGGTAAAGCCACTTCCTGCAACACCTTCATCTCATATGGGCACCTGTTTGAGTCTTGGCTGCTCTACATCTGATCCCTGGAAAGCAGAGTCCCTGCACCCATGTTGTAGACCCAAGGAAACTCCTGGTTCCTGGCCGTTGCAGCTGTTTGGGGAGTGAACCAGCAGATGGAATATATCTCCTTCTCTTTCTTCCTCTCTCTCTCTCTCTCTCCTTTTTATGTAACTCTCTCTTTCAAATGAATAAAATAAAAATCTTAAAAAAATAAGTTAACATCATGAAAATATATTATAGTATGAAATCCACTAGCAGAGCAGGTATGATTGGTAACCAGTTAACAAAATTACAAAAGTTCATTCTTATCTGAAAATGCTTACTTTGAATGTGCGTGGATTAAATTCCTGAGCCAAAGACAGAAGTTGACTGAATGGATAAGAAGACAAGACTCAGTTATAAGCTGAATACAATAAAACTCACTTCACAGTAAAGATTCGCCTTAACTTTCTAAAGGGCTTGAAAAAAAATACCATGCAAGTAGAAACCAAAAATAAGCAAAAAATAGCAATACCTGTATCAAGTAAAATAAACTATAAATCAAAAAAAAAGAGACAAATAAGGGCATTGTCTACTGTTAAAAGTATTAATTCAGCGAGAAGAAGACAACAATCATAAATACATGTATAACCAAAACAGTCACCCAAATGTGTACAGTAAATATTATATGTAAAGGGAGAATTAGATTCCAATATAACAAAATTTCTTCTGCTGGTTTTGAATATCCTTTGTTCTTTTGCTAGTCATTTCATACTTACACTCTCTTTAATGATGAGATTAACTTTTTTAAAAATTTTGCTTTAGTATGTAGTAGATCCTCAAATGTCATTTGTAAAGCTTTTAGGGTGGTGATGAATTCCTACATGTTTTGCTTGTTTGAGAACATCTTTATTTCACCTTCATTTAGGAAGGATAGTTTTATTAGCTAAAGTATCCTGAGTTGGAAGATTTTTTTTTTTTTTGGCGGGGGGTGTTGTTCCTTTGTTTTTCCTTTCAGAACTCCAACCAACTGTATCTCTGAATTTCCTCCTGGTCTGTAAGGTTTTTGTTGAGAATCTGCTGCCGATCTGATGGGAATTTCTTTGAAAGTAATCCAATGCTTCTCTTTTTCAAATTTTAGAATGTTCTTTTCATGTTTTACTTTGAAAGTTGGAAAGCATTTGATGAGTTTTTTGTTTATTTGTTTGTTTGTTTTCTGATTCAACTATTTGGAGGGCAGTGAGCTTCCTGTATGTGGATGTCCATATACAAAGAATTTTTCTTCTACTATTTATTTTCTATTCCTTCAGTAATTCCTAAAACTCAGATATGGTTTCATTTAATAGTATTCCAGAGCTCTCAAACACTAATTTCAGTCTTTTAAATTTTTCTTTATTTCCTTTGTCTGACTGACATATTCAAAAGAGCTGTCTTCAAGATCATGTATTCTTTCTTCTGCTTGATCTAGGTTCTTAAATGTGTCCACTACATTTTTCATTTCACTTACTGATTTTTTCGTTTCTAGGATTTTCATTTACACATTGTCAATATCACTTTGCTGAATTTCGTGTTCATATCTTGTACTGATGTCTTAATTTCCTTTATCTCCTTATCTCTATTCTCTGATATCTCTTTGAGTGACCACTCAATCATTCTTTGGAATTCTTTCTCAGGTATTTCATCAATCTCCCTTTGTTTATGGTCTGATATAATGTGCTTTTAAGTTCCTTTTGGGACATCATTTTGCTTTGCTTATTCAAATTTCTTGTTCAGACACTAATTTTCGCCCATCTGTGAGATAAGTTGCTTCTATCACTTTTAGAGGATGCTTTTTGCTAATTGAAAGTTTTTCCCTGAAGATATACTTTTCAGTGCAGGTTTGGTAGACCACTTTGGTTTTAGTCCCATTTGTACTTCCTAGTATTTGCTCCCTGTGCAATATTTTGCTATTGCTTTTGGTAGCAGTACTAGGGATCTGGGGTGTTCCTGTGGCTCCATGATGACATCTAAGTCCCTGTCAGACAGGTTTCGAACTGTACCCTAAGAGAGGGATGGAGTCAGGAATTTCTCAGGTGTTGAGAGCAGGTGCTGTTGATGTTGTGAGTGGACCTGGTAGACTAGACTCCCAGTCAGTACTCAAGCAAGGAGTTAGAATTCCGAGATTTACACTGGCTTCAGAAATGGGATGATATCAAGGATACCCAATCACTGCCCAACTGCAAAACTCCATGAGTATTGCAATTGATGGGTGGAGGAGGCAGGTTCCATAGATACTGTCTGAGAGAATGTTTGGATCCATGAGAGTGACTTTGGCTCTGGGCCAGTGGTGCAAACCACACAAGGTCACTTTCAGTGGATGGCTTGCCAAGCTGCATGGGGAACAGGAATCCCAGACTGGGGCTGCAAGCAAGCAGCAGCACAATCCCATGAGGGGCATAAAAATATGGCAACTTATACAGGGGCTGGCACCCTGATCATGGAACAAAGCACAAAAAATCTAGGTCAGAGATTCCGGCAAACAAGAGCTATGATGGATTGTGTGTGGCATGAGAAGTCCAAGCCAAAGTCCAAAGTGAGCACACTGAATGTTGTACTAGGTAATAATTAATTCATTATGGTAAATATATTCTTAGTTTGTTCTTCATCACTCTTGTTTTTATTTAGATGGTGAAGTATATGTTTCTGTGTGGTAAGTGCTTTTCTATATTTGGCATTCAACTATATTTTCTTAATATACCATGTAACAAGTTTGGACAGGATGTTATTTCTGTTAAGTTCTGTAGTTGTCTGTAACTATATTTAAAATCTAAAACTAGTAAATTTTGTAAAATAAGTCATGTTTCATAAAGACCATGTAAAATATTTCTTGTAGGTATAGAAAAAAACCTATAGTTATAATCAAAATTTTGTCCACATATGAGAATACTTCAAAAACGTAAAGCTGGGGTGTGTTGTGGCAGAGGGCATAAAGTGGACACCTGTGATGCCATCATCCCAGATGGGTATTGGGTTAAGTCCAGGCTCCAGGGCTGTTCAGTTTTCAATTCAGCTCCCTGCTAATGCTCCTGGGAAAGCAGCAGAAGATGGCCCAAGAAGGGGCCCAAGATGGGTCCGTGCTATCCATGTGGGAGACCTTGACGAAGCCCATGGTCCCCGGTTTTCCCTGGCCCAGCTCTGGTCATTGCAGCCATCTGGGGGAAGGAACCAATGGATAGAACATCTCTCTCTATCTTTCCATTTCTCTATATGTAACTCAAATAAATAAATTTTAAAAATTTAATGGGAAATGCATTTTAAAAACAAATTTACTTTGGTACGAAATTTTTGAAACGTGCAAATCAAAAATTTTTATTATGAAAAGCCCATGAATGTATTCCAAAAAATTGAGGTGGGGGTACTTAATATACATATCTATTAATTACACTTTCCGGTATATTTTTGAAGTACCATTGTATTCCTATGGTCCAGAATTTGAAGTACCATTGTATTCCTAGGATAACGTTCAAGTATTTCAGAATTTTTAAGGCATGTACCCATTCTAAATGAAGAAAGAAATTTTGTGAATAAATAGTAGTTAAAGAAGATCATTCTATTGAAGTTCTTAGCCTAGTTCATTGAAGCCACACAAAAAAATAACGAAGGAAACTTCTGTGACTTAGCAATTTTTTTATAAACTCACTTCCATCAGAGAAATTCCACTTCAGCAATTGTATTCCAAAGTGAAATTTTTATCTTTCTTAAGCAGGCACTTTCTTAGCTAGTTAAATCCTGATATTAGATTGTAAGTACAAGAACATTAACATGCATTACACAAAGAAGGATCTTTTGGAAAAGTCCAGGGTCCCCAACTGAGGTAGAAAGATAGAGGTTCAAAGTTCAGAAGAGCTTCCTTGTTGAGACACTGTACAATAACCAGTGATTAGATTGGCCTCATTCATAAACCCCCTAGAAGTGGTGACAGTCTATTCAATTAATTCTGAACATAAAATTCAATAGTATCTAGAGTTTAATGTATAATGAGTAAATTCAATTTCTCTAACATTTATGATTTTTGTTAATTCTGTTTTTCTGTGATTTTTAAAATTAATATTGGCCAAAAAACTAAGACTTCCCAACCAAACTGTTACTGAAATTTCAGGTAATTAATTCCAGTAGGGGCAGATATATGATACATGACAGGAACTGAATGTTTAATGTATACATTAAATTGATTGAAGACATTACATGTGTATATAGTCCATGAAACAAAGAGAATAAAAATTCCTTTTTCTGATAGATATATAAAGAGATAAGTTGAGTTTTGTCACTTATTAAAACATTTATTGCCATCTCGCGAGTTGATAGAATGTAGTGGAAAAGGCATATCTGGAAAAGTTCTAAAACTTTTTGCCATGTAAATTTTGTTATGCATATTATGCTTCACAAATCAACTGGTTCTTAAATTCTGTTCTTCAGTAATACATTATGAATAAGAAATTGAAATAATGCCTCCAAAAGATAATATTTTGTAGAATCCTAATATGCAAGTTAAGGTTATATTATTCCTATATCTGATGACCTAGGGGAATTCATTTTACCAGTAAAATTTTTCAAACTTAAAGCCTGTAAGATATGACCTTGTTTAGGGTTTTAAGGAACACCCTTAAGGAAGATAAATCAAAGAACAGAATGTATCTTTTTGTCCCATATCTATGCTGGTGTCATGTAGTAACGAACATACATACATGGCAACACATGTTAGGCTACACTTTCGTTAGTTATGCTGAAAATGTGTATCATAAACTCTGAAATCCTAAAAGTAGATGGAATTAAATGAGAACTTTATCACTCCTCCTGGGAAGTTAATATTTTATTGGAATCACCCAAAAACATTAGTTAAAGAACTGACTTCTTGGGGGAGGGGGTTGAAAGGATCAAGAAGGAGGATCAAGAAATAACTGTTTGCCTACATTTTTTCTCCCTGTAAGCTCCTACAATGGAAACTGATACATCTCAGACATCCCTTGTTTCAGGATAAATTTATGTGGAAAATGTGAGTGCTGACTATCCTGAGACCATGGCTTATCTCTTTATCTTCAAACCAGTTGCTAAATTAAAAAAAAAAAAAATAGTTAACTGGTTGTTGCAATGAATTAAATGGTAGCTTTCTATGATTGTGGTTTGGTTCTTGTACTGCTTCTCCAAATCCTTATTCTACAGGACTTAGAATTTACTGGTTATTCACCTGTTCTACCAAAATTGCAACAATGGAGAAATCAGTTCATTTAATTTCATTTATGACTAAATTTAGCACATTATGAGCGGGGATATTGACCTTTTCTTTAGATTGAGCAATTTTGTTGTTTTTTTTTTCTGCTACTTACTCTCAATACAACTAAAAATTTTAAAGAGTGGTATTATATTCTTATTATGCCACATTATTACTACTCAGAAAAAAGCCTTATAGTGATTATTTGTTTTTCACTTGAATTCTTAAATAGATAATTTATTGTGTAATAAAGCATGTGGAAAGTTGCATAAATTATAGCTCCATTTTAGTAAATAATTATGAGTTAAACACCCATGTAAGTACCAATCAAGTCAGAAACTTGTTAATTACATCTTTCCTCTAAGTTAGACACTATAATGGTCATATTTTTAATATTTGTTCATCTTTCAAACATAATAACACCTGGAGAAGTATACTTTCAAATAATGCACATAAATATGAATTGCAAATTAATACACCAACAAGCTATTACAGGCTTAATTACCACTATTGCATCATTTTATATTCAAGGTACATTCCAAGGAAAATATTATTTATACCAATTAAATTATAATAAAATTGAAGTTACTTCCAATAAAATATTGTAATTTAAAGAATAGTCAATTTTAAAACCATTACTGGTACCCAGTCTTAATGCCTTTCAAATTCATTTACTTTTTGTGAGAAAATCAGAGGAATATGTTGCAAAAAGAAATTGAATTAAGAATACAAAGGCATTCTTGGTTTTGGCTATACTCTTAGATTTTCAACTGAGGAAAATATTTAATCTGTTTCAATATAGAATATAAGTATGAAATGAGATTGAAGTAGGCAGGCATACAGGCTAAAATTGAATAGATTTGTGAGCTGGAAGATCACGCCTTCACCACGCCCCTGTGTGACCTCATGCCCCTACCTGGCCACACCTGGGTGCCCACCAGCCTATCAGGTTAATTAACCACTCCCCTTTGGAAGTGGGTTACAAGCCAGGACATGGTGTGGCCCGGGTCTCTCTTCTTCCCTGGACTCTTGCCAGGAGGTAGTTTTGCTGTAGCCCTGCACCTCCAGGCTTCCTGGCCCAGATACAGGCGTAGAAGCTCTTCCACATTGTGGGTTCCTGGTGCTCGGTATGAACCCCTATTCACCTCTCTCTCTTAAATAAAGCCCTCACTATCCTATGCATCTTTCTCACTAAATAAAAGCTTAAAGTGTACCATGCTACCTCATTTATCTTCTCTAGGCCGGCGCCGTGGCTCAACAGGCTAATCCTCCGCCTTGCGGCGCCGGCACACCGGGTTCTAGTCCCGGCCGGGGCACCGGATTCTGTCCCGGTTGCCCCTCTTCCAGGCCAGCCCTCTGCTGTGGCCCAGGAGTGCAGTGGAGGATGGCCCAAGTGCTTGGGCCCTGCACCCCATGGGAGACTAGGAAAAGCACCTAGCACCTGGCTCCTGCCATCAGATGAGCGCGGTGCACCGGCCACAGCGCGCCGGCCGCGGCAGCCATTGGAGGGTGAACCAACGGCAAAAGGAAGACCTTTCTCCCTGTCTCTCCCTCTCACTGTCCACTCTGCCTGTCAAAAAAAAAAAAAGAATTCTTCTCTAAATATTAGGCAAGAACCCTCTCGGGCGTATTAATACTGGGGATTTATTAATAAGATCATGGTAAAATCGTATGGCACCCCAGATAACACTTCTTGGAAACTCTAAAGGGCCACATTTCAGTGTAGATTTTAGGGGGTCGTGTCCAATTTCAAGATGGCATTTATCAAAGTACCTAGTAAATGAAGTGATCATAAAAGCTGTGTTACTTTCTGAACATGAAATTCCAATTATAATGCAATTATTATCCATAATAATTGTGAAAAAAGTATTATTTAATAAATTCTTAATTGGCAGAAATGTTAACTGCTATGCACATAGTTTCTTTTTTAAAAATTTATTTGAAAGAGTTACAGGGAGAAAAAGGGAGAGACAGAGAGAGGTCTTCCATCAGCTAATTCACTCCCCAAGTGCCTGCAACACACAAGGCTCATTTAGGCTAAAACTATAAGCTAGAAGCTTCATCTGGACAACCTATAAAGGTGGCAGGGACATAAGAACTTGGATCATCCTTGGCTGTTTTTCCCAGGGTATAGCAAGGACCTGGGTGAGAAATGGAGCAGCCAGAATATGAATTGGTGCCCACATGGGATGCCGGCATTGTATGTTGTACCTTAACTCACTAGGCTGCAGCACCAATCCCTCATATTTATCTTTATTAACACAGTAGCAGATCCAACAATTAAACCAAAATTCACGTGGTTCAGATTACAGCTCTTACTAGATTTTTCACGTGCTTGTATGTTCTCATTTCAATACAATGTCTATATCTAAACATCTATACCTACATACACATGCAAATGCCTAAACTTTTATTGTAAGGTGTGTGTGGAAGAAGTCTATCTGGTTTAATTTTATGTTAAGATATTTAAAAATCCTTAGCTGTTTAAATATATTCATGAAAAAATTAGAAACCATTCTATGAGTCTGCTGTGTATCCTGCTTCCCATGTTGGATCATTCTCTCCCTTTTTCATTCTATCAGTTAGTATTAGCAGACACTAGTCTTGCTTGTGCGATCCCTTTGACTCTTAGACCTATCATAGAATAGACTCATAGAATGGCAGATGTCCTAAATAGCACTCTGGCCTCAGAATCAGCCCTTAAGGCATTCGGATCTGGCTGAAGAGCCCATGAGAATAGTTTAGGTATGGAAAGCTAAGACACTCTGAAAAACAAAAAAAAAAAAAAAAAAAGAAGAAGACCTAAATGAAAGATCTCTGCGAGTGAGATCCCAGTGGAAAGAACGGGGCCATCAAAGAAGGAGGTACCTTTCTCTGAAGGGAGGAGAGAACTTCCACTTTGACTATGACCCTGTCGGAATAAGATCGAAGTCCACGAACCCTAAAGGCTTCCATAGCCTCGGCAACTCATGACCAGAGCCTAGGGAGATTACTGACGCCATGAACAAGAGTGTCAAATTGTTAAATCAGCTTCAGGAGTCACTGTGTACTTATGTCTCATGAGGGATCTGTCCTTAATGTGTTATCCAATGTGAAATAATACTATTACTAGTACTGAAACAGTATTTTTACACTTTGTGTTTCTGAGTGGGTGCAAACTGTTGAAATCTTTGCATAGTATATATTGAATCGATCTTCTTTATATAAAGATAATTGCAAATGATTAAAAAATCTTGGTGTTAAACTGGAAATTGCATAGACAATTAATCAATTTTTTTAAAAAAAATCATGTAGGATCTCTGTCCTTAATGTGCTGTACATTGTGAATTAATACTGTAACTAGTACTCCAACAGTATTATCATTTTGTGTCTCTATGCGACGGCAAACCGTTGAAATCTTTATGTAATATGTACTAAATTGATCTTCTGTGTATAAAGAGAATTGAAAATGAATCTTGATGTGAACAGAGGGGAGAGGGAGCGGGAAAGGGGAGGGTAGGGGGAGTGAGTGAAGTTGTGCGGGAGGGGGGAACCATTGTAATCCATAAGCTGTTCTTTGGAAATTTATATTCTTTAAATAAAAGCTTTATATAAAAACAAACAAACAAACAAACAAACAAAAAATTAGAAACCAGAAGAAATAAAAATTCACATGAAATTAAAAGACAATAGAAAAATTTTGGCAATAGAAAAATTGTTTCAAAAGATTAATTTATTTATTTGAAAGAGTCACACAGAGAGAGAAGGAGAGGCAGAGAATGAGAAAAGGAAAGATAGAGAGAGAGAGAGAGACAGAGAGAGACAGAGAGAGACAGAGAGAGAGGCCTTCCATTTGCTGGTTCACTTCACAATCGGCTGCAATGGCCAGAGCTCAGCTTCTTCCAAGTCTCCTATACAGGTGAAGGGGCCCAAGGATGTGAGTCATCTTCTACTGCTTTCCCAAGCCGTATCACAGAGCTGGATTGGAAGTGGAGCAGCTGGGACTTGAACTGGCACCCATATGGGATACGGGTACTGCAGGTGGTGTCTTTGGCTGTAATGGCACAGCACTGACCCTAGAACAAATTATTAAGATATATATTATATCACTCTGATAGAAATGCCATCTTTCATCATATTGTTATTTAAGGCTGTTATTTTAATGCAATGTGAGTGCTTTAATCACATTGTGTTGTGTATGTTATTAAATTCACATAATGCTTTCATAGTTGGTAATCATATCTATTCAGAAAAGCATGTGCATACAGAGTAAAGGTAAATAGGGAACATTTGTTTTATTAATAAGTTTATAGAATGTCTGATACTAATGAATCATCTAAGTAAATTACTAGTATAATTCTTATGTCTTATTTCATCAAGGTTAATCACTATCTCAACAGCACTATTCAAAAGCAATTATTTAACTTATTTGCTGGGCTCATTTGTTTGCATTTGCGTGGTGTTAAAAACAAATGCTTTCTTTTAAGACTGTGAGTCTCTATGTTAGTATTCTTATGGATTTATATAATTTGTCATAAACATGCTTTCATCCCTCATTCTTCCGTCCTTCTCGTCTTTCTTCTTGCTTTCATTTAGGAGGACAGAACAATGTTAAGACTTTTCATTTATTTATTTGAAAGAGTGACAGTCAGGGAGAGACACAGAGGGAAAAAGAGAGGTCTTCCACCAACTGGTTCATTCACCAAGTGTTCGAAATGCCAGGGCAGGGCCAGGGTGAAACCAAGAGACAGGAAATCCATCAGGGTCTCCCACATGCATGGCAGAAAGCCAATTAGATGAGTTACCATCTGCTACCCCTTATGTGCATTAGTAGGAAGCTGGGATTGAAGCACTGGTGGGACTGGATCAGGTGCTCAACTACAAAATGCTGGCAAACCAAGTACTAGGTTAGCTTGCTGCTCTACGATGGCTGCCTCACCCATCCACTTTTAACAACTGTTGATAGTATAAGCAACAGAAGTTAAAACAAATCACGCTGGTACTGGTTTTTTGAATTGCTGGAATGACTTCACAGTTAGGAAAGTACCCTGATACTTTGATCATCTTGTAGAGGTAACATTAAGTTCAATTGACCCAGTACATTTTGAGGTGCATACTTCAGAAACCCCTCAAACATCTACACAGTTTAGAGGCTGTGTAGTGTAGCTAATAAAGCCACTGCTTGCAATGTTGCATCCCATATTGTAGCATGGGTTCTGGTACCAGCTACTCCAAATCCAATCTAGCTGCCTGCTAATGTGACTGGAAAAGCACTGGAGAATAGGCCAAGTGTTTGGGCCCCTGAAGCCATGTGGGAGACCCAGAAGAAACTCCTGGCTTCAGTCTGGCTCAGCCCCTCGCCATTGCAGCCATCTTGCTCACTCTCTATCTGTAAGTCTGCCTTTCAAATGAATAAAATAACTCTGAAAAATAACGATAGTTTAAAAACATGTCACCTTCTTTTCGTATTGACACTCATAATCTTCCAAGTTCAACATCTTCTCTTGCATACATGGAAGTTGTGTTCTTAAGATTTGTGGGGTTCTTGGGCAGGGAGATGCGACATCCAGGCTCATAGCAGAAAGCAGTGTTTATTCCTGTCAGCAGTGAATTAACATGTGGTTCAGTGAATTAACATCCAAAGGCTGAGCCCAGAACAAAGCAGGACATTGCCTTATCTACAATCTGTTTCAGTCTCCCTTATATGGTTACATACATTCTGATTGGGTATTTTAAGGCTACAACATTGTTATAGGGTTACACATGATCACATAGGTACTGATTATGCCACCTTGTTCTTTTTTGTTGTTTGAGTTCTGGGAGGGTCCTCAACTTTGTTTTTGATCTGGGAGGGCCCTTATGTTTCCTTTTGAAATTCCCTGACTCAAAAAGAGATCATGGAATATGGATAATCTGCCTTGATTCCAGTCTCTCACTTTTATTCTTGTATTCAAGCATTTGCTAAATATATAAAAAGATAGTAAATACTGGTAAACATAGGAGTTTGATTTGTGTGTGTGTGGTTGTGTGTGTGTTATCCAAAATGCATTTTGTGCTAGGGATTATTGGAAACTAGTTTCTAAATTCAAGCATATGTCTAGGCTATTTGTTTCATGTTACTACTCATGTATCTAATGTCATCCTTGTACATAGCTTCTTCATCATAAGCATGACTGGTTCTTAAAATTAAATATTGATAGAACCATAAGCACATAGTTAGGGGGACACAGGGGGACACACACTTTTAAAGGGAGGGATTTGGGAGACAATGAAGGCCATACTTTTAAATTTTGAAAAATAGCAATTATTTGGGGGCCGGCGCTATGGTGTAGTGGGTAAAGCTGCCACCTACAACGTCGGTATCACAAATGCACTTTAGCTCTTGTCCCACCAGCTGCTCCACTTCTGATCCAGCTCCCCACTAATTGGTAAATGCAGAAGATGGCACAACTGTTTGGGTTCTTCAGACCCATGTGGGAGACCTGGAAGAAACTGCTCACTTGTGGTCTTGTCCTGGTCCATTGCAGACATCCGGGTGGTGAAACAGAGGATGGAAGATCTCTCAGTCTCTCTCTCTCTGCAACTCTGACTTTCAAACAAATTTTAAAAAAATATTTTTTAAAAGAAAAATAACAAGTACAATCAGTCAAATAATCTCAGTTGCAAAAACACTATAGAAATATGTGGGCACTTAGGAAGTTGTTTTTAAAAGGATGGAAGAACTTCTTTATTTGATTAATTGATTCACTTTCTTAATTAATCATAAACATTGATCAATTGCCCATTTTCAAACACTGGGAAATTATAGAGCTATAAGGAAACTGTGAAATAAAATATTAAGAAATACATATATAATAAACACATATGTGGAATACTATTTGTTCATTAACTGCGATTCTAACTACATAGAAGAGAGTTTAATCTAGATATAGTTCAGAAGTATTAAGCAGCCGGCACTGTGGTGCAGTGGGTTAACGCCCTGGCCTGAAGTGTGGCATCCCATATGGGCACCGTTTCAAAACCTGGCTGCTCCATTTCTGATCCAGCTCTCTACTGTGGGCATGGAAAACAGCAGAAGATGACCCAAGTCCTTGGGCCCCTGCACCCACAAAGGAGACCCAGAAGAAGCTCCTTGGTCCTGGCTTCAGATTGGTGCAGCTCCAGCCTTTGCAGCCAATCGTGGAGTGAACTAGCAGATAGAAGACCTCTCTCTCTCTCTCTCTCTCTCTCTCTCTCTCTCTCTCTCTCTCTGCCTCTGCTCTCTCTGTGTAACTCTGACTTTCAAATAAATAAATAAATCTTTTTTTGTAATTACTCTTTTTTTACTTATTTGACAGGTAGAGTTACAGACAGTGAGAGAAAGACAGAGAGAAAGGTCTTCCTTCCATTGGTTCACTCCCCGAATGGCTACTATGGCCGGAGCTGCATCGATCCGAAGCCAGATGCTTCTACCTGTTCTCCCATTCGGGTGCAGGGGCCCAAGCACTTGGGCCATCCTCCACTGCCCCCCACGCCACAGCAGAGAGCTGGATCAGAAGAGGAGCAACTGGGATTAGAACCCTGCACTCTAATGGGATGCCAGTGTAATAGGCGGAGAATTAATCAAGTGAGCCATAGCGTCAGCCCCTAAATAAATCTTTTTTTTTTTTTTTAAGAAATATTAAGCTTTAGGAAAGGATAAAAATGATAATGGCCATTTTTATTTTCATGGAAATATATAAAAAGACTACTTTAAAAATATTTGAAATGGTTGAAGTATAGATATTAGAGTATGTCACAAGTAAGCTTAGATTTGTTGTAAATAATCAGAAAAGTATGAAGTTAATGTCAGGTTAGTGGTATCATTTTTTTTTTTAATTTTTGACAGGCAGAGTGGACAGTGAGAGAGAGAGACAGAGAGAAAGGTCTTCCTTTGCCGTTGGTTCACCCTCCAATGGCTGCCGCGGCCGGCGTGTTGCGGCCGGCGCACCGCGCTCATCCGATGGCAGGAGCCAGGTGCTAGGTGCTTCTCCTGGTCTCCCATGGGGTGCAGGGCCCAAGCACTTGGGCCATCCTCCACTGCACTCCCGGGCCACAGCAGAGGGCTGGCCTGGAAGAGGGGCAACCGGGACAGAATCCGGCGCCCCGACCGGGACTAGAACCCAGTGTGCCGGCGCCGCAAGGCAGAGGATTAGCCTGTTGAGCCACGGCGCCGGCCGGTATCATTTTTTTTTAATGAAAAATTGCCTAGATGTAAAATTTGCCATGAATGTGAGGGACGGGGTCCAGTTATAATACTGGCTCTAACTATTGTATTTTATTTAATGTACTTCAGGGATGTCAATAATGACCTATAACTAATATAAAACAGTCCAAACATAGTTGCAAGAACAACATGGAATACATGAAGTGCTACAAGTAGGGAAATGATACAGTCATATATTGCCTTAAATATGTTATGTCAGTGTCAGGGCTGAAAATACTAGCAAGATTAAAAAGGAAGACTGACTCAGAAACTTGTGTAGTACTTTTGTTTGGAAAGAAGTCAGCCAGTTCTATCAAAATGTTTGAGGGTGAGAAATGGATTAACATTAAAGACACAAAGAAGGTTCAACTAAATGTTACTGATCTTGAAACTAACAAATACTTTAAACCAAACTTTATAAACATATGGCTTTTCAGAAGCTGTGTGCTACCAGATGGGAGATTGCATGTTATGCATATGGTCATCTGGTCCTAACATCTTTTGGCTAAGCAGGATGCTTATATAATCAAAACTACATTCCCTTAAATAAGTCATAAAATCCACTCAGGGCTATCTACTAACAAGTCTGTTACACTTGGTTTTCTACCAATATCAGAATGTATCACAACATTTTGGCAGAGTCCGCTGGGAAGTGGAACATACAACAAATAGTTTACACTGTATCCCTCAACTCACAGTCATAGAAGTGGGGCTGTCACACTTGAAGTGTCATAGGAGAATGATTAAAACTAAGGCAAAGGGTTGTAACATCTCATATCACATTTTCATTTTATAGCATGCACTCATTAAGTAAGTTAATATGTGAACCACACGAAGTATATGTTTCTGTTATGTTGCTACCTCATTGCTTTCCCTTTGCTTCCCTTCTAGATTGCATTCTTTCTGTATCCCTTCCTTTTATTGTGCTTGTCTATTTTTTTCTTAATACCATCTTAAACTGATATGAACTGAAACTAAGCTTTTTTAGAACCTGTAGTATGCACAGATGAATTTTTGATATCCATTAAATATTTCTTTATCTTTTCTTCCTGGTTGGTACCGAATCAACTGAACATCATTGCCATGTGCTAGAATAGACACTCATTATGTAAATGCTATGTTTTAGAATGACAGTCTCTTTCTTCAGTTGGTACTAAAGTAGAATGTGTGGTTTATGGATTATTGCTTTCCCCCAATGCTTCTTTCCACCAAATCTTTAGAGCAAAAAGGCAGTTGCAACATAAAATATTAGGAGAAACAGGGATTGGTGAACAAAAGAATTGGAGATATTATCTTCATAGACAATGTTGTTAGGCAAGTCTAGCTCACTGTTATTTTCTCCACTGACATCATTGTCAAGTGTGTTCATGAAGACTGCCAACTAACAGGAAATTATAAAAACACAGGGGATACCTGCCTTTTTAAAATGTCTTAAAGTAAAAATTTCAGCACCTGTTTGATTTTGCTACTACACAAGAAAACAAAGTTATTGAAATTGTAATTCTTGGGAAAAAAATCTGATTTTTATTATCACAACAGCTTTCATAGTTTTTCTCATTGAGGGAAGGAAAAGAGTATAAATATGAACCTTTAATAGCCCTCATCTGCCTATTTATGGCCTTTCCAAACTTAGCAAATTTTATCTCAAAGACCTACACAAGGACAGTTTAGTATAAAATTCTAACTGCCTATCTAAGCACATATCAGAGTTCACTGGCTAACCATATGGTATGCATTCAGTATATAAGAGTTACGGTTAACAGAAAGGGAAGATAATAACTTAAAAAGCTTATAAAAGATGCCTCTTTTGAAACCCATGCTTAGCTTTTCATAATACACATTTTCCATGAACTTTTTAAAAAACATTAATTTTATTTCCAAATTCTAAATTAAAACGAGATTAAATAATTTTGATAGTACATGAATGGGAGATTTTTTTCTTAATTGTGAAAATAATACACACGGAAGGGTCAGAAATTGATTTTATTTCTCACATATTATATCTTTCATTGCTTTCTCTGACTTAGAGAGAGAGAGGAATCTTCCAACCACTGGTACATTCCCAATTGGCTGCAATGGCTAAGGCTAGGCAAGACAGACGCCAAGAGCCATGAGCTTCTTCCGGGTTTCCCACACGGGTGCAGGGGTCCAGGCGGTTGGGCCATCCTCTTCTGTTTTCCCAGGCCATCAGCAGAAAGCTGAGTAGGAATTAGAACAGATGGGCTGTGACTGGTGCTCATATAGGACGCTGTGTCATAGGTGGCAGCTTTTACCTTTTAACACAATTCTGGTCCCAAACATTATTTGGAATGTACACAATTGTTCCACACAGGGCATAATTGAAGATCATTGTAAACACACACATATATACAATCTTTCTCAAACACAATGCAATTATACATGTGAGTCTGAAAATGCATTCAACTGTAATCTACAGAGGAGGAAACCTGCCTCCTCTGATTTTTCCCTGGACTCACTTCAATTCATTTATAAAATATAATAAATTTATTGAATTAAAGCGTTTCATGTTGATCTTCCACACAAGTGATATTCAAAGTGTGATTTCTTGTCCAATAACAAATTCTGGGGACACATTCCAGACTTAATGAAGTAGAAATTCTGGGACTAGAGCTCAGCAATGTATACTTTCACAGTCTGTATAGATGATCCTAATTCACCTAAATTTTGCTGCCAGTGCTTCAGTGAATTGCTCCTATAAAATCAAATTCCTTGTAGTCATGTAGGCCCTGAGGCTCTTTTGATACCTGTTTGTAAATCATTTCTGATATACCATTCTCGTAGTTGTTCCTTGGATAAACCAGATTTTATTACAAATCTTTGCCTTATGCTTCTTCTCATTACTTAATGGCTGCCCTAACCCCATGATTCACGTACCTCCATAGTACCCTTTTATATAACTGTCACTATTTATTAAGCCATTTCTCACTCCTAGTCTGAAACTTACTCCCTCTTACTAGTTATATCTAGGCTCACTCCCTTTAGCCGTGATCACTCTCTACTGTATTATATTTTAACAATGTCTCGGTAAATGTCTACCCTCTGAGATCTTTGAGAACATTGGTTTTTGTTGTTTGTTTTGTTTTGTTTGCTTCAATTTTTTTGTGGATTTTTTGTTTGTTTGGGTGGTTGTTTTTACCTTTTTTGCTTCATTTACCTTTCAAATTTTTTCATACATTTATTTTCATTTCACTTGAAAGGCAGAGAAAGAAAGATTAAAGAAAAAAAAGGGAGAACTTTCGCTCCATTGGCTCAGTTTTCAAAGGCTTACAACAGCTAGGTCTGGGCAAGGCCAAAACCACATTCCAGGAACTCAAGCTGGGTCTTCCCACCTCAGCAGCACGACCCAAACATTTGGACTATCATCTGTTTCCTCCCTACAAAAAATATTAGCTTGAAGCTGGATCAGAAGCAGAGCCAGGACTTGAAAACAGCACTCCCTTATAAAATGTAGACATCACAAGCAATGATGATGTCTATCCATTTAGTTCGCTTTTTTAAAAAAAATTTATTTAATGAATATAAATTTCCAAAGTACAGCTTATGAATTACAATGGCTCCCCCCCATAACTTCCCTCCCACCCGCTACCCTCCCCTTTCCCGCTCCCTCTCCCCTTCCATTCACATCAAGATTCATTTTCAATTCTCTTTATATACAGAAGATCAGTTTAGCATAAATTGGGGTACAATGATTGAAAAAAATGAATTAAAGAAATTCTTTCATATTCTATATCAAATATGATTTCTGAAATGTTATATATTGGCACTTTTTTGTGCAATTGGATAGACTGCTTTCCAAAATATATAAATTATGTTTATATTTTACAATTCAAAAATACACAATTAATTTCAAGTATATGTCTTCTACTTGTTATTTTGGAGTGAAATATTTAACATGGGAGGGAGGAGCCAAGATGGCGGAACAGTGAGGGCGCACACAAACAGTCCGGGAAAAGATAGTTTAATAAAAGTGGAGTTGCAGTAACTCCAAGTAAAGACTTCGAAAAACAACGCGGGGGAAATTCTCCCTGATCCACTGAACTTGACGCGGAGGAGAACGGACTCGCCGTGCTGCGGGAAAGGAGAAGTGCCGCGGGAAGGGAGACGCGAAGGGGAGCGCGGCTGCGGAGTCGGCGTGCCACCGCCGGAGGGGGAGGTGAGGCGGAGATCCCTCGGTAACTCCAGACATTGGCGGGAAGAGAGGGACCCCACTGGGGTCGCCTCGGAAGCGGGTCCCCCCGGCCTGCCCTGCCAGCCAGCGCCCGGCGGCCCCGGAACCGGGTCCCCCCGGCCCGCCCCGCCAGCCAGCGCCCGGCGGCCCCGGAAGCGGGTCCCCCCGGCCCGCCCCGCCAGCCAGCGCCCGGCGGCCCCGGAACCGGGTCCCCCCGGCCCGCCCCGCCAGCCAGCGCCCGGCGGCCCCGGAACCGGGTCCCCCCGGCCCGCCCCGCCAGCCAGCGCCCGGCGGCCCCGGACCCCCGCACAGCCCACCCGCCTCTAAAGCAGTGAAGCTGCACAAATCTGAGGGGGTGCTGCAGCCAGCAGCTCCGTTACATCAACAACCCGGGGAGACAGAGTGGAGAAATGCCAAACAAAAGCAGACACCGACCTAACAAGAGCAAGGAAGACACTATGATGACCCCAAATGAAAAAGACACCCCAATTCAAGATTATGAAGATGAGGAGATAGAAGAGATGCAAGAAGCAGACCTCAAAAAATTGATACGAACATTAAGAAGCTCACAAAAACAAATACTTGAACTACAGAAATCTTTAATGGATAAGATAGAAAACCTCTCTCGCGAAAATGAATTATTAAGGAAGAATCAGAATGAAACGAAGCAACTAGTAGAACAAGAAGCTACGATAGTGACAAAAAATCTTAATGAATTGAAGAATTCAATTGATCACATGACAAGCACACTAGAGAGCCTTAAAACCAGGATGGGTGAAGCAGAAGAGAGGATATCGGACTTAGAAGACAGAGAACAGGAAAGGAAACAGTCAAACCAAAGACAAGAAGAGGAAATTAGAAATCTAAAAAATATTGTCGGGAATTTACAGGATACTATTAGAAAACCTAACATTCGGATTCTAGGAGTTCCTGAAGGCATGGAGAGAGAGAAAGGGCTAGAAGGCCTTTTTGGTGAGATACTAGCAGAAAATTTCCCAGGTTTGGAGAAGAACAGAGAAATCCTAGTACAGGAAGCTCATAGAACCCCTAACAAACATGACCAAAAGAGATCCTCACCACGACACATTGTAATTAAACTCACCACAGTGAAGCAGAAAGAAAAAATCCTAAAATGCGCAAGAGAGAAACGTCAGATTACCCTCAAAGGATCTCCAATCAGACTCACAGCAGATTTCTCATCTGAAACCCTAAAAGCCAGGAGGGAATGGCGAGATATAGCCCAGGTACTAAGAGAGAAAAACTGCCAGCCCAGAATATTATACCCTGCAAAGCTCTCATTTGTGATTGAAGGTGAGATAAAGACATTTCATTGCAAACAGAAACTGAAAGAATTTGTCGCCACTCGCCCAGCCCTGCAAAAGATCCTTAAAGATGTGCTACACGCAGAAACACAGAAACATGGTCATCAACATGAAAGAAGCTAAAGGAAGGAAATCTCACAGCAAAAGATCATAAGAAACCCAAAGCATACATAAGAAAATCATTGGCAAATGGTAGGGCAAAGATACTACTTATCGACAGTTACATTGAACGTGAATGGTTTGAACTGTGCTATTAAAAGGCAAAGATTTACTGACTGGATGAGGGAACAAAACCCAGCTATTTGCTGCCTACAAGAAACACATCTTTCCAACAAAGATCCATACAGTCTCAAAGTGAAAGGATGGAAAAACATATACCATGCGAGCAGAAATGAAAAAAGAGCGGGCGTAGCCATCTTAATATCAGATAACATAAATTTTACCACAAAAACTATTAAGAGAGACAAAGAGGGGCACTATATAATGATTAAGGGATCCATTCAACAGGAAGATATAACGACTATCAATGTATATGCACCTAACCACCGGGCACCGGTCTATTTAAAAGACCTGTTAAGGGACTTAAAGGGAGACTTAGACCCCAATACAATAGTACTGGGAGATTTCAACACTCCTCTCTCAGAGATAGACAGATCACCAAGACAGAGGATTAACAAGGAGACAGCAGATTTAAACGACATTATAGCCCAAATGGACCTAACAGATATCTTCAGAACCTTTTATCCCACAGAAAAAGAATTTACATTCTTCTCAGCAGTACATGGAACCTTCTCCAGGATTGACCACATACTAGGCCACAAAGCAAGCCTTAGCAAATTCAAAAGAATAAGAATCATACCATGCAACTTCTCAGACCACGAGGGAGTGAAGTTGGAAATTAGCAACTCAGGAATCTCTAGAGCATATGCAAACACATGGAGAATGAACAACATGCTCCTGAATCAACAATGGGTCATAGAAGAAATCAAAAGAGAAATCAAAAATTTCCTGGAAGTAAATGAAGATAACAGCACATCATACCAAAACCTATGGGATACAGCAAAAGCAGTGTTAAGAGGAAAATTTATATCAATAGGTGCCTACATCAAGAAATTGGAAAGGCACCAAATAGATGAGCTTTCAATGCATCTCAAGGATCTAGAAAAACAACAGCAAACCAGACCCAAAGCTAGTAGGAGAAGAGAAATAATCAAAATCAGGGAAGAAATTAACAGGATTGAAACCAAAAAAACATTACAAAAAATCAGCCAATCGAGGAGCTGGTTTTTCGAAAAAATAAACAAAATTGACACCCCATTGGCCCAACTAACTAAAAAAAGAAGAGAAAAGACCCAAATTAACAATATCAAAGACGAAAAAGGAAACGTAACAACAGACACCACAGAAATCAAAAGAATCATCAGAAATTACTACAAGGACTTGTATGCCAGCAAACAGGAAAACCTATCAGAAATGGATAGATTCCTGGACACATACAACCTACCTAAACTGAACCAGGAAGACATAGAAAACCTAAACAGACCCATAACTGAGACGGAAATCGAAACAGTAATAAATGCCCTCCCAAGAAAGAAAAGCCCAGGACCAGACGGATTCACTGCTGAATTCTACCAGACATTTAAAGAAGAACTAACTCCAATCCTTCTCAAATTATTCAGAACAATCGAAAAAGAGGGAATCCTCCCAAATTCTTTCTACGAAGCCAGCATCACCTTAATTCCTAAACCGGGAAAAGATCCAGTATTGAAAGAGAATTACAGACCAATATCCCTGATGAACATAGATGCAAAAATCCTCAATAAAATTCTTGCCAATAGAATACAACAACACATCAGAAAGATCATCCACCCAGACCAAGTGGGGTTTATCCCTGGTATGCAGGGATGGTTCAACGTTCGCAAAACAATCAACGTGATACACCACATTAACAGACAGCAGAAGAAAAACCATATGATTATTTCAATAGACGCGGAGAAAGCATTTGACAAAATACAACACCCTTTCATGATGAAAACCCTAAGCAAACTGGGTATAGAAGGCACATTCCTCAATACAATCAAAGCAATTTATGAAAAACCCACGGCCAGTATCCAATTGAACGGGGAAAAGCTGCAAGCAATCCCACTAAGATCTGGCACCAAACAAGGATGCCCACTCTCGCCACTGCTATTCAATATAGTGCTGGAAGTTTTAGCCAGAGCTATTAGGCAAGAAAAAGAAATTAAAGGGATACAAATTGGGAAGGAAGAACTCAAACTATCCCTCTTTGCAGACGATATGATTCTTTATTTAGAAGAACCAAAAAACTCTACTAAGAGACTATTGGAACTCATAGAAGAGTTTGGCAAAGTAGCAGGATATAAAATCAATGCACAAAAATCAACAGCCTTTATATACACAAACAATGCCACGGCTGAGGAAGAACTGCTAAAATCAATCCCATTCACAATAGCCACAAAAACAATCAAATACCTTGGAATAAACTTAACCAAGGATGTTAAAGATCTCTATGATGAAAATTATAAAACCTTAAAGAAAGAAATAGAAGAGGACACCAAAAAATGGAGAAATCTCCCATGCTCATGGATTGGAAGAATCAATATCATCAAAATGTCCATTCTCCCAAAAGCAATTTACAGATTCAATGCAATCCCAATCAAGATACCAAAGGCTTTCTTCTCAGATCTGGAAGAAATGATGCTGAAATTCGTATGGAGGAATAAGAGGCCTCGAATAGCTAAAGCAATCTTGTCCAATAAAAACAAAGCTGGAGGCATCACAATACCAGATTTCAGGACATACTACAGGGCAGTTGTAATCAAAACAGCATGGTACTGGTACAGAAACAGATGGATAGACCAATGGAACAGAATAGAAACACCTGAAATCAATCCAAACATCTACAGCCAACTTATATTTGATCAAGGACCCAAAACTAACCCCTGGAGTAAAGACAGTCTATTTAACAAATGGTGCTGGGAAAACTGGATTTCCACCTGCAGAATCATGAAGCAAGACCCCTACCTTATACCTTGCACAAAAATTCATTCAATATGGATCAAAAACTTAAACCTACGACCCGACACCATCAAATTACTGGAGAGCATAGGAGAAACCCTGCAAGATATAGGTACTGGCAAAGACTTCTTGGAAAAGACCCCAAAAGCACAGGCACTCAAAGCCAAAATTAACTATTGGGATCGCATCAAACTGAGAAGTTTCTGTACTGCAACAGAAACAGTTAGGAAAGTGAATAGGCAACCTTCAGAATGGGAAAAAATATTTGCAAAATATGCAACAGATAAAGGGCTGATAACGAGAATCTACAACGAAATCAAGAAACGACACAACATTAAAACAAACAACCCACTTAAGAAATGGGCTAAGGACATCAATAGACATTTTTCCAGAGAGGAAATCCAAATGGCCAACAGACACATAAAAAAATGCTCAAGATCACTGGCAATCAGGGAAATGCAAATCAAGACCACAATGAGGTTTCACCTCACCCCGGTCAGAATGGCTCACATCCAAAAATCTACCAACAATAGATGCTGGAGAGGATGTGGGGAAAAAGGGACACTAATCCACTGTTGGTGGGAATGCAAACTGGTTAAACCACTATGGAAGTCAGTCTGGAGACTCCTTAGAAACATGAATATAACCCTACCATACGACCCAGCCATCCCACTCCTTGGAATTTACCCAAAGGAAATTAAATGGGCAAACAAAAAAGCCGTCTGCACACTAATGTTTATTGCAGCTCAGTTCACAATAGCTAAGACCTGGAACCAACCCAAATGCCCATCAACAGTAGACTGGATTAGGAAATTATGGGACATGTACTCTACAGAATACTATACAGCAGTCAAAAACAATGAAATCCGATCATTTGCAACAAAATGGAGGGATCTGGAAAACATCATGCTGAGTGAATTAAGCCAGTCCCAAAGAGACAAATATCATTTGTTTTCCATGATTGGTGATGATTAACTGAGCACCAAAGAGGAAACCTGCTGAAACGAAATGAACACTATGAGAAAATAAGACATGATCAGCCCCTGTCTGAACTGTTGATGTATTACTGACGCCATAAACAAGAGTGTCAAATTGTTATTCAACTTCAGGAGTCACTGTGTACTTACTTCTCATCAGGGATCTGTCCTTAATGTGTTATCCAATGTGAAATAATGCTAATACTAGTAATGAAACAGTATTTTTTCACTTTGTGTTTCTGTGTGGGAGCAAACTGATGAAATCTTCACGTACTATAATATTAAATCAATCTTCTGTGTATAAAGATAATTGCAAATGATTAAAAACTCTAGGTGTTAAATTGGAAAATGCATAGATAATTAATCAATTCTTTAAAAAAAAAAGCATGTAGGATCTCTGTCTTTAATGTACTGTACATTGTGAATCAATACTATAACTAGTACTCCAACAATAATTTCAGTTTGTGCCTCTATGTGAGGGCAAACTGTTAAAATCTTTACATAATATGTTATAAACTGATCTGCTGTGTATAAAGAGAATTGAAAATAAATCTTGATGTGAACAGAAGGGGAGAGGGAGCGGGAGAGGGGAGGGTGGCGGGAGGGAGGGAAGTTGTGGGGGGGAGGAGCCATTGGAATCCACAAGCTGTACCTTGGAAATTTATATTCTTTAAATAAAAGCAAAAAAAAAAATATTTAACATGGTTATGTTTTAGACTTCATCAAACATTTGCAAATGAAAGACACTATGTTAAAAGCATATTTGTGTTGTTTATTTTTCATTATTCCTATAATTTCTTTCATTTTAATTATGAAAGAGAAAAACTTTGTGAATTCCTCTCATTTGCTTTTCTTCAAAATTTCTTAATGTTGGAATAATAATTGCCTTATTTATTTATTTAAAACATATAAGTCATTTATCATACTAGAGCAATAAACACTATTACATTTTATAATTATGTAACTAATTCTTCATAGAAATATAAATACCTTTTGCATATTTGTAAGTCTGTTTTTTATTTTAAAGTCAATTTATTCATTTTACATGTTTAATTAATTGTATGCATTTTAAAGACACAGAGAATGAGAGACAGAGATTTTTCTTTTCACTTGCTCACTCCTCCAATGCCCTCAACCCCCAGAGATGGGCCGAGCTATAGTTAGGGGCCTGGAACTCAATTTGGGTTGCCCATTTGGGTAACCAAGACCCAACCACTTGTGTTTATTACCTGCTATCTCTTAAAGTACACATTAGCAGGAACCTGGAATCTGGCTCAGACACTTGAACCCAGATACTTTGTTATGGGATGCAAGCATTCAAAAAGTGTCCAAACCACTCTGAAGATCTTCCACACTGCTAAGGTCAATTTATACCCCTTAATATGTGAACTCTCTTTTTTATGTGACTTTCTCAGAAATGCTCTAACATCATGTTTAAGAAACTATATGGCCAGCGCCGTGTCTCAATAGGCTAATCCTCTGCCTAGCGGCTCTGGCACACCGGGTTCTAGTACAAGTCGGGGCGCCGTATCCTGTTCCAGTTGCCCCCTTCCAGTCCAGCTCTCTGCTATGGCCCAGGAGTGCATCCCAAGGGAGACCAGGAGAAGCACCTGGCTCCTGCCATCGGATCAGCGCGGTGCACCGGCCACAGTGCGCCAACTGCAGCGGCCATTGGAGGGTGAACCAATGGCAAAGGAAGACCTTTCTCTCTGTCTCTCTCTCTCACTGTCCACTCTGCCTGTAAAAAATAAATAAATAAATAAATAAAAAGAAAGAAACTATATTATATATTAAAGTCTGTTGCTTAAAGCAGTGTTTTCAAATGTTACTTATCCTTAAAGGAAAGAATTCTATCTGAATAAGTGAAATCCACAAGATCTAGGAACCAGGAATTCAGATTTTAGTGAGTTTGCCTCCCGCATATTTGAGTAGGTCATTTAATCTTACTCTGTCTTAGGTCTTATTTCCTCAACCACAAAACAGTTTAAAACTTTACTTTTTTGCCTTTCAATATTTGTCCTGATTTCACGCTCTTTAAAAAATTGTTCTTTGCTTTAAATTTTAACTTTACATTCTCTACAAATGGACATCCCAATAAAACATTGGCTTCCACATTTCATTTCGAATTTTGGCATCTTAGATGTTTATTATTAAGGGTTGAAAAAACAAAAGCGTCCTAAAAAGTATTTGGTGATTTTGTCTGGGTCAGTTTGTATGCTAAATGCCTGTAGTATACCATTGAAGTCAATTGCATCTTTTCAAAACTGTCCCTATTTTTTCATTTTATAATATTCATTTTAATGAGATATGGAGATATATGAAAATTATTAGTTTTTAAAAAATTGGATTCAAGTGGCTTTGTTTCTTATAATGTGTAGTTCAGTATGATACTTTATAATGATGATAAAATACATGCACTCTTCCTCTTTTATTTCTTTTTCTTCAATTATATGAAAGAAAACTTCATTGCAAAATTCCTTGTCCATATTTAATTTTTCTCAAATATCATTTTTATTTTAATAACTTCATTTTGGGAATAAATAAAAGGGATAATGAAAGAGATGGATTATCAGTTCCACCCAGGAAAATAGTATTATATCTATTAACACACACAAAATAATAACAGTAGAGAACAAACAGCCATGGAAAATTACATTGCACCAACTTTTACACAGCAAATACTTTCTTAAAAAAGATTTACTTATTTAAAAGGCAAAATGACAGGAAAAAAAAGAGACAAAGATCGAGTCATCTACCATCCACTGGTTCACTCCAGAAATGGCCACGAAAGCCAGTTTTAGTCTAGGTCAAGGCCAGGAGCCAGGAACTTCATCCTGCTCTACATACAGGTAGCAGTACCCCAAGAATATGGACCATCTTCCATTGCCTTCCCAGACACATTAGCAGTGAACTTGATCAGTAGAGGAGCAGCCGGGACTTGAACTGGCACTCTTATATGGGCTACAAGTATTCCAAGTGGTGGCTTATCTCTACACCACAGGCTACCCCCATAAAAACATTTTGGGTATATCCTTTAAATGACAAAAATAAGAGTGTTTTATCTGTTCGTATACTAAGAAAATGTTTTTGGTTACAAAGAAATTTAACTATAAATGCTTTCCTTTCATGGAAAAAAATGGATATTTGATACAGTTCTAAAGCCCTGAGATTTCAATTATATAAACAACAATTGAAAATTTTTATTTATTTATTAGAATGACATGTTTCCTTTTGTTTTGTAACCACTTGTGTTTATTTTTCATTCCAGTATATGGTCAACTCTTCTCTAATTGGGACCATAGAATTCCTATAAGTGTTGCTAATAGGTGCTATTTCTAGTTCCTTTTTTATTACCTTTATAGATCTCATCTGCCTGCAGTTCTTAACTTACCGAAGTGAACTTTGACATTTTACCAAATTTTAGTATGTCTGAAGCATAAAAGAAAGCTCAGAATATGGGGCATAGCAATTTTCCCTTTTGACTTTAATTCTAAATTCCTTCAGTTATGATATCAACAGTAGTAATGTTTCCCATGTGATTAGTTCTTTGTCTGAAAAAATGTTTTCTATAAGTATTTTATTTAGGAGCCAAGGTTGTGGAATGCAGGGTTAAGCCCTGACCTTTGATGCTGACATCTCTTATGGATTCCAATTAGAGTGCCAGCTGCCCCATTTTCATTCCAGTTCCCTGATTATGTCACGAAAGCAGTGGAAGATAGATCAAATGCTTGGGTTCCTGCCACCTAAGAGGGAGACAGGAATGAAGCTCCTGGTTCCTGTATTCAGCCTAACCCAGTCCTGGTTGCAGCAATTTAGGAAGAAAACTAGTAGATGAAAGAACTTGCGCTCTCTCTCTCTCTCTCTCTCTCTCTGCCCCTTCTGTAACACTGCCTTTCAAATAAAATAAATATTAAAAAAGAATTTAAATTTACAAACAAAATTTTAAAAGGATAAACAGTTAAAGGTCTTAATTTGGTTCATTTATTTTTGATATATTTTTGTATTTGTGAACTACATAGTATCCTATTTTTTAAATAACAACATGCTGAACTTTTTCTTAAATAATTATATGTTGAATTTCCCTTTAAAAAATATGTGCTGAACTTGGTGTGTTTGTTACTGGGTGTTTCTGACAATAGATCTTTTTTAAGCCCCAACAAAGATATATCTTTTTATTAATATGAAAAACCAGATTTCATGCATTTCCTAGGTATAGTTCTAAAAAGATAACTACACTGTCCTCCTTCTAGCTCTCTCTCCCTCAACCCCTCCTCATTCATTCCTTTCTTTTTTATCTTTAATTTTTGCACAGACATACTTTCAATGCACTCGATAATGTCAGACCTTATTTTACTACTAACCACAATATTCAGCAAGTAATAAGTAAGACAACCACGTTCCACAGGAGTATAAAATAGGCTAAAACAACCCTCTCGATGTCCATTTCATTCCTATATTTTTTTGTATTCTACATTAACCGCCACATGTTAGAGAAAGTATATGAATCTTGACTTTTTGGCATTGGCTTATTTCCCTAAGGATAATGGTCTCCAAATGCATCCATTTTGTTTTGAAATATAGGATTCATTCTTTTTTATGACTAAGTAGTAATCCAGAGTGTGTAGGTAGCACAGTTTCTTTATCCACTCGTCAGTTGATGGAAATCTGGGTTGATTCCATATCTTAGCTATTGCAAATTGAGCTGCAGTAAACAAGAGGGTACAGATAACTCTTTCATGTGCTGATATAATTTCTCTTAGATAAATTCCCAAGAGTGGGTTGACCTGGTCATATGATCTATTTTTAGATTTCTGAGGAATCTCCATTCTGTCTTCCATAATGGTTGCACTAGTTTACTCTCCCAACAACAGTGTATTAGGGTACCTTTCTCCCCACATCCTCATCAGCATTTAATGTTTTTAAATACACATACTCAATTTTTACTATTATCAGTTGTGGTAACAGTAATGTCTTTATCAAAAAAGAGTTCATTTAAGTATTTAGTCTGTGTTATATGTGCCTTTTGAGAATTGAATATTTAAAATGTAATATTTATTTTCTGAGAATGTTTTATCATCTTACCTTTTGTTAAAATTATCAGACTAAATTATTACAGCTTTTCAAGTGTTTTATGTGTTGATTTTTGACAAATAAATGGACATCAATTATAGTGTGTAAAAGGAAAGCATAAAGTGTTAAAATAAAGCAATGTTGGAGTGTCTGGTTTGAGTCCAGCTCTTTTGCTTCTGATCCAAGTTCCTGGTCATGCATATTTTAGGAGGCAGCGAGTGATGGCTGAAGGACTTGATTCCCTGTCACTCATATTAGAGACCAATATTGAGTTCTGCTCTCCTGCCTTTGGTCTAGCACAGTCTGGGCTCTTGCAGGCGTTTGAGGTGTAAACCATCTGATTGGTGCTCTCACTATCTGCATCTCCTCTCCCACTCTCAGTTTCACTTTCTCTCTCATCTCTGTGTTAAATAAATATAATTTCTAAATGATGCTATTCAACTTTATATTTATAAATATTATACACTGTTATGTAATCAAAAATGCTTACTTAGCATTATCTCTGTGGTTAAATGGTTTGTTTTAAATTACCTTATACAAAATAATTGTAAAACTCAATATCTTAAAGAGTAAAAACATTCATTATCTGTGCATTTCTGTGGGCTTGATTTCATCTGTTGATAGCTGATTGGCTCAGGATCTCTCAGGAGGTTGCAGTCAAGCTGTCCAATGGAATGAAGTCTCATCTCAAGTGTCAGCCCCCTGCTGGGAGAATGTGGTACTCAGCTTCTCACACACTCAGGTACTTTCCACAAATTCTTCTCATTCCCCTTTGTACATCTCCTTCGTAGCAGTTCTCTTATCCTGGGGCAAGGGAAGAAAAGACAAGACACAAAGTGAAAGCCATTAACTTTTTGCAAGTTTATCTTGGATTTGACCTCTACCATATTTTGTTCATGAGAAGGAAATCTCTAAATGCAACACCTATTCAAGGAGAAGCAACCACACAGGACATGCATATGAGGTGGTAGAGATCATTAAAGGGCTTTCTTAGGCAGCCTGCAAAAGGATCTGGTGCACAGAGCTTCTTTTTTCACAAGTTTGCATCATTCATTTTGATTTTTTTGTATTTGTTCTACATCTCCACCATCAAACAGATTCATGTACTCTAAAACTTGCAATTTGCATTTTATGTTTTATGATACGGTCTTTGTGATTTAATTTTTCTCTTAATCAAAAAATAGCTTATATCATATAGCTTTGCAATTGGTACATCTCATAAAGATATCATAGCATACTTTTCTGGAGCTTGATGAGAAAAATCCAATCTCAAAGGAGCTTCATTTTATCATAATATATGATTATCTTTAAGACATAGGCTAACTATATGCTAAACAATTAGAAGTAGAGCAATGATTTGGCTTAGAAATTTCATGTTAGTTAGAATACTTTATAACAGTCTCTTCACAAATTAGTTGTGGCTTTTCCCCTGGGGAAATTAATAATAACTAAGATGAACTTAGTGACTATTAGCAGGCAGATATTGAGATCAGTAACTAATTTACATTATATTCATTGCCATGAAAACTCTACATGATAAATGATATTTCCTTCAATTATAAAAGAGGTCTAAAATCATTTATGCAGATCTGTTATGGTACCAAAATTATGTCAGAGTTATGATGTGGGCTATCTACTGTATGACTTGTAACCACTCCAGATGTGTCTACAGAATTACCTTTAACATACTAATAAAATATTAACATGCATGCAGTAAAATATTTGGATATGAACAGTAAGTAGAATTCATAGAAGTTTGAAATATCTTCACATTGATTAAATTAAATTCAACCATCAAGTAAAGTTTGACAGATGTTTGGAATTCTGAAATTGCAGAATTTGTATAAAGTATGTTAGCATTTGAATTTATAGGGATTGATTCCCAAAGAGTTGTGTAACTCCTAACAAACCTAGATCTGCCTGCCTAACCCCCATCAGGCCATGTGATCACCTCTTGTGTGTGTCTCTGGTTGGTCTGTAATGCTCATGGCCTTCCATTGATTAGTCAGCAATAGATGGGTGAGTTCTGCAGGGGCAGTTAGGTCACAATGGGCTTTTGTGTTTTTTTGAAGTTTGCAGGTAAATTGTTATATTGCTTTGATCAGGGCCCAGAGTTTCTTTGAAGCATCTTAGAATAATGATTAGCATTAAGATGTTAACTATATAAGTGATAATTGGGTTATTGAATTTTATAATCCAAGGTCCTGTGGGGCTAATCTAACCCCTGTACCACTCCTTTTATTTAGCAAGTTAGTCCTTAGTAAAGCATAGACTTGAATTATCAAAATGAAGACAGAGGAACTGAAAGCTAACCAAGGGATAAAGGACAGAGGCTTGGTTTCAAAATAAAAGCATCTGGTCCAGTGGTTTCCTAGAGTTTTGAAGAATGTGTCCTAACTAGAAAATCTACATTTTTAAGTGCTCTACACCACTGCCTTGGAAAAGTATGGTGGCCCTCACTTTATAGCTTCCTTTTTTTAAAGGTTTATTTATTTATTTGAAAATCGAAGCCACTCAGAGAGGAGAGGCAGAGAGAGGTCCTCCATCCACTGGTTCACTCTCCAGTTTGCCGCAACAGCTGGAGCTGTGCCAATCTGAAGCCAAGACCCAGGAGCTTCCTCTAGGTCTCCCAAGTGGGTGCAGAGGAACAAGGAGCTGATCCTTCCTCCTCTGCCTTTCCAGGCCACAACAGAGAGCTGGATAAGAAGTGGAGCAGCTGGGACTTGAACTGGCGCCCACCCACTATGCCACAGAACCGGACTCACTTTACAGATTCTTTTCCCATTTCATATTCCTCCTAATTGGAGTCAGATGCTACTTCTCACACTTACTAAATATCTGGGATTTGGGATAATTTATCAACCTCCTTGGAGATTAGATTGCTGCCTTTGATAAATGTGAATTTCTGGGGCCAGTGCTGTGGCATAGTGGATAAAGGCTCCATCTGTGATGTTGGCATCTTATATGGGTTCCTGCTCCCCATCCCGGTTGCTCCACTTCAGATCCAGCTCCCTGTTAGTGAACCTGGGAAAGTAGCAGAGGATGACCCAAGTTCTTGGGCTCCTGTTCCCAGGTGGGAGACAGAAGAGGCTTCTGGCTCCTGGCTTTGGATTGGCCCAGCTCTGACAATTGCAGCCATTTGGGGAGTGAATCAATGGTTGGAATATCTTTCTCCCTCTTTCTTTCTCTCCTTCTCTCTCACTAACTCACTAACTCTGCCAATGAATATGAAAATTCTTTAAAAAAGAACTTAGCCAAATTGTACTATTTGATTCAAGCTTAATAAAAATGTTTTATATAACTGCATTTTAAAAATTCTTGTGTTTTGCAAAAATTTTTCTTTTTTAAAAAAATTGTTAAAAGGAGGAATCAAATTAATTAAGTATGTTCTGTGAACATGTTTTGTATGGATTTTCAAGAGCAAAATAATAAATACTCATGTATTTTTTCTCTCTATCTATATCTGTCTCTCTGAGGATATATCTATATACACATAGGTCTTTTTGTAGTATATGTATATAACAAAAATGAGTATTTGTATTTAGAAATAAATAGTAAAAGAGCCACAGAATCAAAACAAAATCTACATTTATTGAGAGATGTTGAAGGGGACATACAGCATATAATAATACAGTATTAGAGAAGAAAGCCTCCCCTCGGCACGAAAGGATACATATTCAACTCAGCTGTTCAGTTTGGCAGTTCTAGGAGTTAGTCTATAAGAAAATGATCATTGCTTTTTCTGGTCACATACAAGACAATAGTTCATGAGAAATTGCACACTGGATTTCAAAACTACCCTAAAACAATCTTTGGTATTCTTTAGCCTCAGTTTAACAAGCTTCATGGTCACATAGACAAAATTAATTTTAAAAATTAAACCAACAGTTTGTACATATATAATATCTGAATCTAAGGATGAATAGTTAAAGCATGAAATTGAAGCCAGTCCTTTCATTTGAATCTTCACAGATATGTCTAGACCAGTATGTGGACTGTTCTATTCATTTCCAATCTTCAGATTGACAGTTTCTTCTTAATCATATCTTCTATAGAATTTGTGGTGTGGAGAAGGAGCATGGGGTAATACCTTTGCTGCCAGGTCACTACTCTATGAGTGGACCTTTTAAAGGACACTTTGTGAGCTGTTTTTGTTTAGTATAAAGTGGGGAATGAATGCACAGCGAAAGAGACCAATCTCGTTAGACTCACTCCCCACACAATTTAATTGCCATTTTGACACTAACTTAGCATCACAAGAAACAATCCACTTTTGCAGTCTGAACAGCAAAGAATTATGCTATTTTCTATCATTAGATGATTTTTTACAACACACACACACACACACTCATGTATATACATATATATGTATAATATATATTTATTTATCTTTTTATTGATTCCTGGGTCTGATCTTTATTTCTGTTAGTGGTCGCAGGGGATTTGTTCACTTGGGGTATCACCACACTATCTGCCTGAAGTGAGAGTTACTCATAGGAAAGCTTTATTTACTTGTGACAAGAGAAGGGACCAGTGGGAATATTTAGTTTGCTAGAGAAACTGGTCCTCTAGGAAGCAGTTTGCCAGGGATTTTATAGCCATGGTTAGCAGAGTAAACACGGTGTATGTTTCATATGTTGTGTGCTCAGAAAAGCAGGAATCTGTTCTCTAGATGGAAAACTTGATGTGTTATAATAAGGAAAATTCTGCTTAAGTCACGAAGATCTGATTCAAACTGCTTTCTTCTTTTCACTAATCTTTGTTGTTGCTGTTGTTGTAGTAATTTGGTCTCCTTCTGAGTGCAACATTAGAAGATAACTCTCCTGGAACATTATCTGAACAGCAAGAGTGTTGACTCCCTGTCCTAGTTCCTCTCCTCTCCTTTTTGCTTAAATTCTATTGCCTTAAGGTAGAACTTCTATTGAAGGGTAGTTATGATAACCATAGTGACATCTACTGCACTGTATCTGCTTACAATGTTCAACAAAGTTCCTTAAAGCTCTTACTTCAGAGGGCAAGTGACCTGAACCCAATACAACGCTTCAACACACTTCATTATTGCCATATCCCCGGCCAGGAACAGGGCATTCATATTCATTTTCACTATAACTGGATTCATATAACTCAGCATTTTAAAATAAATCACTTGGTATGTTCAGTATCTGGGAAGTTTTAAAACATCTGCGACTCCTGGCTCCGTATTTAACAAATATAATTTTAAAATATGCAATTAAATATGCTTGGGGAAGTTAGACTATATTTATAACAGGCTTTAATTTAAAACATAAATTCTGTATAGGAATTTCTATGTCTTTATCACTTTTGTAAATTTAAGAATATTTGAAGTATAAGAGAAAATAATCTGAGTAATATGTATCTGCTGCAGAAAATGCTGAATAGTGTCACATCCAAATACATGGAGGTATAAAGCAGATTCATTTTATTGAATGAGATCAGTGACAGGAGATGACCTTTCTCATCCTGCCCCATTTTCCAAGAGAACTGCTCTTCTAAGTGTGTCTGTAAATTTCCTATCCATGGTTTTATAACTTGACTATACACATACAATTTTATCATAGCATTGGTTGTAAAAAACAAAATTTAGAAAAAATTTAAATATTTATCAATCTGAGAATGGACATTTAATTTACATGTGTGTATGTGTTAATAAGTATATTTGTTTCAAATACCTACATCTCACTGTATGTGTTTCTAATATATAGAATTTCATTCTTTTTTTTTTAATCTTTCTTAAAAATAATGAGGGTAGGGATTTAGCCCAGTGGTTGACACTGCTTGTGATGTTCTCATCCCAAATCACGATGCCAGGGATTGAATCCTGGCTCCATTTCCAATTACAGCTTTCTGCTAACAATTTGGGAGGCAGCAGGTGATAGTTCAAGTGACTGGGACCCTGTCTCTGATGTGGGAGACACAGACTGAGTTCCAGACTTCTGCCATTGGCCTGGTCAGCACCAGCAGTTGCCCAACTGTTGGAGGGATTTGGGGAGTAACTCAGTAGATGAGTTCTTTCTCTCTCTCCCTCTCTCTTTCTCTTTCTCTCTCTCTCCTTCTCTTTCCTTTTGCCTTTCAAATACATAAAACAGAGACTGGCACTGTGGTGTAGAAGATTAACCCTTACTGCTGTGCTGGCGTCCAATACGGGTGCTGGTTCTGCTGGTTCAAGTCCTGGCTGTTCACTTCTTCTTTTTTTTTTTAACTTTTATTTAATGAATATAAATTTCCAAAGTACAGCTTATGGGTTACAATGGCTCCCCCCCCCATAACTTCCCTCCCACCCGCAACCCTCACCTTTCCCACTCCCTCTCCCCTTCCATTCACATCAAGATTCATTTTCAATTCTCTTTATATACAGAAGATCAGTTTAATATATATTAAGTAAAGATTTCAACAGTTTGCCCTCACATAGCAACACAAAGTGAAAAATACTATTTACAGCATTAAATCACAATGTACAGCACATTAAGAAGGAGATCTTACATGATATTTTTTAAAAATTGATTAATTTTCTATGCAATTTCCAGTTTAACACCAAGTTGTTTTTTTTTTTTTTCATTTTCAATTATGTTTATATCTGGCTGTTCACTTCTAAGCCAGCTCCCTGATAATGTGCCTGTGAAAACAGCAGACATACTTGGGCTCCTGCCCCCGTGTGAGAGACCAGAAAGAAGCTCCTGGCTCCTGGCTTCAGTCTGTCCCAGCCCCTGCCATTGAGGTCATTTGGGGAGTAAACCAGCAGATGGCAAATATCACACCCACTCTTCTCCCTCTCTCTCTTTCTCTCTGTATCTCTGCCTTTCAAATCAGTCAATAAATAAAATAAATTTTATGAAAACACAGGTTGCTTCAAAATAGAAATCTCCTTTAACTTCCTTAGAAGGTATTCTTCAGAATGACACTAACTAGAACTGCAAAATCATGTTGCTAAGAAAAGCAGCATAAAGAGAAAGTGCTGACTGTACTTTCCCTAGTCCAAAGTGTAAAAGCAATTAATTGGTTCTACTTTCTCCTGTAATGCAAATTATGCTGACAAGAAAGTATTGTAGCAGTTTTTTTTTTCCCGATTAAATTTATCTTTTTGCATAACAAAGCTGGGAACCATATGACGAATTCCATTTGAATGGATGACTTACTGGTTAAAGTTTAAGTGTACCCTGCTAATCAAATTGATCTAATCCTAAATATTATGAATAAAATTTGTAGTTCTCTGATTTAAGCCATGAGATTTCAAAGAAGCATGCATGTGAAATAAACATGAAATGTTTTCAATAAAATTTTCCTTTATTTACTTGTGTGTTTCCTGCTTAATTGAGGGAGAAAATTTAGAATACTTTTGCTGTCAAATTTTAATTAAAATTAAAAGAAACCAGTTCATGTTTATGAGTGTAGGAAGATCTTTAATATTTGTAATCAATAAATGCCTACAGCATAATCAGAAGCAGGCTGCTATATGTAGGAACATACTGATTACTATTTGAAATAAGTGCTCTTTAAATCTTTATAAATTATAACAGCAAAAACTTCACTATATTTCAATAATCAGCAAGTAGTTTTAACAATGAACATTGGTAAAGTTATAGTATTATATTGTTATGACTTATTTAAGTGTTATATGCCATTTTCCCAGCATGCTGCACAATTTCATTTCTTACCACTTTAAGATGAGCTTCACGGAGCTGCTAATTATTTGGGTTGTCTTTATTTTGTCTAGGAGTGGAAACTGGGTCAAGGTGGTCAAACTTAAAATGAAGCCAGGTTTTCTCTGAGCAATGGAAATTTTTGTTGACTGATTCAATGTAACTCTTGCTTTCCTCTCATTTTTATTGTAATTTGGCAACCTAGAAGCATTGAGGGACTATGTCAGTTACAGTAGACAAATGAAAACTACTAAGTTATTTTAAACTTGAGCACTTGGTAAAGCTTTCGCAACTTTGTTCCAGTTTTTGCTTTCCTTGAAATATATCTAAATGAATTCAGAGTAGAGTATATAATTTTCTAAGACTTGCGCTTAAATATTCTTAAAGTATAAATTGTTTGTTAGTGTATGAACTTAATCTCTTTTATAACACAATAATTTATCAAATAGCCTTTTATATTTACCATAGGAAAAAAAGCAAGGGTGTTTTTAGTTTTTAAGATTTATTTATTTATTTGAGAGGTAGAGTTACAGACAAGGAGGGAGAGACAGAAAGAGAGAGAAAGAGAAAGAAAAAGGTCTTTTATCTGCTGGTTCACTCCCCAAGTGGCCACAAGGGCTGGAGCTGGGCTGATTTGAAACCAGGAACCTGGAGCTTCTGTCTGGTCTCCCACGTGGGTTCAGGGACCCAAGCACTTGGGCTGTCCACTACTGCTTTCCCAGGCCATTAGCAGTGAGCTGGATCAGAAGAGCGAAAGCTGGGACAAGAACCTTCGCTCACATGGAATGATGATGGTGCTGCAGGTGAGGCTTGGCCCACTATGCCACAGCACCGGCCTAGGTGCAGTAGTTTTAAGTAATGCATTCCAGAATGGAGAAAAAAAAATCTAAGTGAGGTGTTGCTCTATCCTCAAAGCACAAGAAAACAGGAGGCTACAAAGCTGGTAAAATGCTGTGGTGTGTCCTCCACTAGGCATTTTTCTTTTTAATTTTTTCCCCTAAGGAAACTCAGTATCCCCTCTGAAATCCCCATTACATGTTTGGTATCAAAGCAATGTCTCATTTTGGAATACTGAATGGAAAATATCAAATCTATTGAATGAGACAGATGCCTGATAGGAAATGTTGTGTTCAATATTATGGAAAACTAGTCTAGGCAATGGGTTTGGAATAATTTTGAAAAACCATTACAGATATAATAGTATATTATTAATTTGTAAATACTAGAATACTGGCTCTAGGGATAACTCCAAACATGGGATAATACATTTATATAGAGCAGATTATACATGGAAAAGCACAATTAACATATAGTTTGCATAATCAAAATGAATAAATGGAAACAAGTGAGATATTATGATGAAATTTTCATAGATCATGTTTATCCTCAAGGCAATTCATTGCTTTTATAACATATATGTCACAGACTAAAGGGTTTTTTTAGTTTGTTGCCTTATTAATATTTATCAAGAGACACAAGGCAAATATCTATTTTATACTCTATTATATGTAGAAAAATAAAGAAAAATGTTGAAGAAAAAATGCTGAAGAAGGTAAAATTTTTACAGTTATATTGCCAATCAATATTTTCTTTATTTAGAAATAACTTAAATATTTTAGTTGGACACCATACAATCCAGAATGAAGGATATAATTGCAAAGGGCCATTGCTGTCACAAGGTGATTTATTGTGATCAAAGAGGTCACAATGGGATGTCTCATTGAAAGCGGGAGATTTTCTCTTCTATTTTCTTCTACTTGGTGAAGGAATACAAGGAAAATGACTGCAACAGAAAAAGACAATTTGAAGTGGCCTAGTTAGTGATAAACATATGTGGACACACCCCGGTTGCTGAGGATCTATATCAAGAATTATTGTTGTGGTATCAAGGATGTAAAAATCTATCATTTAATCTGCATAATATTCTTTTTTCTTTTTAATTTATTTTTATTTAGTAAATATAAATTTCCAAGGTACAGTTTATGGATTACAATGCATAATATAATCTGCATAATATTCTAATTACTAGAACAGAATGCAATTCATGCATGACAAAGAAATTAGACATGAAAATTGGATCAAAAATCAGCTAGTAATATGTGAAACGTGGTTTGATCTAGTAAAGAAGGAGGAGAGGTAGAGAGCAAATAAGAGAAAGGAAGATAGTGTGAGACCTTGCTTGCAAACATAGCACAAAGAGATTAGTCAGTTTGTCTTGAATAAATTTTGCTAACAAGGCAAATGATGAAATTTTAACTACTGTTGTGTCCCGTGGCTTCTATTTCAAGAATTTAAACACACACATATTCTCTATCTCCTTGAAATTTTGATGTCCCTAGCATTATGAGACCTAGAAAAGTTTTTATTATTATTAGATATAGAAAACTTTCTTGCTTTGGGGTCTACATATGCTGATGCTAATGCTGCTATATGGGGCTGGCGCTGTGGTGCAATGGGTTAAAGCAGTAGAAGATGGCCCAAGTCCTTGGACCCCTGCACCCATGTGGAAACCCGGAAGAAGCCCCTGGCTCCTGGCTTCAGATCAGTGCAGCTCCGGCCATTGCAGCCAATTAGGGAATGAACCAACAGATGGAAGACTTTCTCTCTCTCTCCCTTCTCTCTCTCTCTCACTCAGCCTCTCTGTAACTCTGCCTTTCAAATAAACAAATCTTTTTAAAAAAATACATGAATCATAAAAAAAAAAGTTTACATCAAGGTGCAGGCATGGGAATTCACTTTGTTCTCTCTTTTTGATTCACTTTTTTATCCCACTTAAATGACATAAATCATGTTGGATGAAATATAAATTTCATTAAGTAGTATTCTCCTTACCGAAACAAATTAATGTCCCCTTGTATCTAGGTGATATCAACTCCCTGGTAAAGTCATAATCTGGAGACAGTGGCTGTCTCACAGGCCCATGGGACATCACAGAGTTTTACTTCAAGGCTAAAGTCAAGCTTGTGTGCCCAGTATCTGTATACAATAGATTGTACATTTTAGCCATTGCCAAATAAGGGTAGCAAGGAGTGCAAAAAGGAGACATGGAAGAAGCTCCTGTCTCTTGGCTTCAGATCGGCTCAGCTCTGGCCCTTGCAGCCATCTGGGGAGTGAATCAGCGGATGGAAGACCTCTTTCTCTCTCTGCCTTTCCTTCTCTCTCTGTGTAACTCTGACTTTCAAATAATAAATTAATCTTTAAAAAATGCTGCTATACAAGCTTTCTTCGCATTAATGTTTATAAGATTTTATCCTCTGCTATCACACTCCTTATATTTAATATGCATTTCTGTTATGCCACCATATGATTAGATTATTTTAAATTTCTTAGCTTGACAATGTCTACTTTTAATTGCAGTACATAGCCTTTTACATCTTATGAAAAAATGAATTTATTAATGTTTTTAAAAGTTTTCCTACCATTCTTCATTCCCTTGAAAATACATTTGCCTTTTAAAATGGAATAATAAATATTATGCTTCCTAAAAATGCACTCATCCATAGATATCATGGGGGATTAGTTCTAGGATGCCTCTGCATACCAAAATCTATAGTGCTCTAGTCGCTTATTTAAAATGTCATGGTATTTACATATAACCTATACACATCTTCCTGTAGACTTTAAATTATTTATGGATTATTAATAATGACTAATACAATGAAAATGTAATGGAAATAGTTTTTACATTCTGTTGTTTATAGCATAATGACAAAGAAAATTCTTCACATTAGTACAATTCTCTGCCCCCCATACACACAAACACACACACACACACACACACACACGTATTTCAAATTTTCAATCTCAGTTGATTTAATCTGCTGCTGTGGAACCTACAGATACCAAAGTCTAACTCTACAGTAGTCTACTTTCTTTTGTTAATTCTTGTTAGTTAAAACTTCTTTTAATTGTATTTAATGGTCATCTTACATATGATTACATTTGTTGTTGGTTTATAAAATTCAGTTTGTATGTATCTACTTCTTTACAAAGTTAAGAACCTTATGGCCGGCGCCGTGGCTCAACAGGCTAATCCTTCGCCTTGCGGCGCTGGCACACCGGGTTCTAGTCCCAGTCGGGGCGCTGGATTCTGTCCCGGTTGCCCCTCTTCCAGGCCAGCTCTCTGCAGTGGCCTGGGAGTGCAGTGGAGGATGGCCCAAGTGCTTGGGCCCTGTACCCCATGGGAGACCAGGAAAAAGCACCTAGCACCTGGCTCCTGCCATCGGATGAGCACGGTGTGCCGGCCACAGCGCGCCGACCGCGGCAGCCATTGGAGGGTGAACCAACGGCAAAGGAAGACCTTTCTCTCTGTCTCTCTCTCTCACTGTCCACTCTGCCTGTCAAAAAAAAAAAAGAAAAAAGAAAAAAAAAAGAACCTTATAACTATTACTTCCATTTAGGACCCCATCCATATTTTCTTTTATTTTCTTGTATTAAAATTTTACATATATTTAAAACCTTCTGAAACAAGGCTATGATTATTTTTAGTATTCAATGGTATTTTAGATTTATCAATCTTGTATATTTTCTATCATCTATGTATCATATCTATTCCTTTTCTTTTTTCCCACCTTTTACTGTTTTTATTTGAACTTATTTTCTCTCTACCTGAAGAGTATATTCAAGCTCTGCTGATTATTTTATTTTGCATTTATTTTTAAATTTTTTTATTTTATTTTATTTTTTGAGAGGCAGAGTTAGACAGTAAGAGAGAGACAGAGAGAAAGGTTTTCGTTCCATTGGTTCACCCCCCAAATGGACACTACTGCCGGCACTGCACCAGTCCAAAGCCAGGAGCCAGGCACTTCCTCCTGGTCTCTCATGGGGGTTTAGGGCCCAAGCACTTGGGCCATCCTCCACTGCCTTCCCGGGCCACTGCAGAGAGCTGGACTGGAAGAGGGGCAACCAGGACAGAATCCAGCGCCCCAACCGGGACTAGAACCCAGGGTGCCGGTGCTGCAGGTGGAGGATCAGCCTAGTGAGCCTCGGCGCTGGCCCTTGCATTGATTTTTGTTTACCTTTGGTTTTGCAAATTTTTTCTACTCTTAAAAAATATCATTTGTTGTTATTGTCTCAAAATTATTCCATGCATCTACAACCAACTAATCTTTGACTAAAGAGCTAGAATCACTCCTTGGAGAAAAGACAGTCTCTTCAAAATGTTTTTATTCTTCTCTTATCTCCAGTATTCCAATATTCAAATTAGCTGGCAATTGTATTATTGCATTTCTAAAATAATGGGACTTTTATTCCTTCTGCTTTTAAGACTTTTTAAGTAAGCAACTTATATTTATATTTACACTTATCTTGTTGCTTATGTGTGTGTGTGTGTGTGTACTGCTGTTTTTAAATATTTTTAAAGGTGTAGATTGACCTTAGGTTTTCTTTGGTTTTAGAAAATTATTGCTGGGTTACTGTTGTTGCATACTGTGTTAAGCCACTGCTTGCAATGCTGGCAACTCATACGGTTTCTGGTTTGTGTCCTGCCCATTCCATTTCCAATCCAGCTCCCTGCTCTTGGAAAGCAGTGAAAAATGATTCAAGTCCTTTAGTCTCTGTACCCATGTGGGAGACCTGGAGGAAGCTCCTGGCTCCTGGCTCCTGGCTTCAGACCAGCACAGCCCAAGCCATTATGGCTATTTGGGAAGTGAACCAGCAGATGGAAGATCTTTCTCTCTTTATCTCTCCCTCTCTCTGTGTGTGTAAATCTGCCTTTCACATGAATACAATAAATCTTAATAAAAGAAAAATATTGCCCACATTTCTTTCAATTATTATTTCTGGCTCTTTAATCTTTCTCTTCTTATTCTGAAGTGTGATTAGATCTTGTCATTATGAATAAGATGCCTTTTAAATATCATTTTGTATTAAAGGCATTTAAGTGGCTCATTCAGTTGAATCTTTCAGTGCATTTGTTCTTTAATGTAAATAATCTGTTTTTAAGCCAATCCATAGATTTCATAATTTGTCATTGAATTAATCAATTTAAAATTGCTCATTTATGTTTTCTTTGCTAAAACTCTCTTTTCAATATTATTGCACATTTATATCCTAGTATTCTTAGTTTCAAACATTTGTCTCTAATATCAGTATTAATAGCAGACATGAATTTCTATCTCGTTGATTTCTCCTGGTTTTTGTTCATTTTTCATTCTTTTTTATTGATATGCCTTATTTTTATGATAGTGTATGATATTTATATATATATATAAAAACTTTTATATATATATAAAAACTATACACTGTGTGTATGGTATTGTTTGTCTTACCAGAAGTTGTACCTTTCTTCACCATCATGTATACAACAGGAAACATGTCTTTGATCCAGTGGACTGTACTGATTTGTGCTTACATGAGTTTAATCCTGCAGTATATTCTAATTGAAAGCCTGTGGAGTTTACAAAGTCCTTTTTTCATGGATAGCCCCATAACTCTCTATTCATCTCTGCTGAGCTGTGAGACTGTGAAATTTCTGCTTATTGTTACATTTTCAGAACAGCTCTTTTTATGGTTTGTTTACCTGAGTCTTCACCCATACTTGAAGAGTGTGAAAGATGAAAACTCTCATATAAAAATACTGTACTCTGAATGTGTGGGTCATATCTCTATGGGTTTCTTGCTCCTAGGATACTGCCCTGTATCTGGGCTATTGGGAAGCTGTAAATTTTAATGTTTCTTTTCTCAGCCAAGTGAGTGCTGCAAGAACTATGTTGCTGCTCTCTTTGCCCCTGTATCCAACATCTAGAATTGGCTAAGGGCAGCAATGAGGGCAGGGCTCACCTCAATGCATTACCTTTTCCTATTGGATTTTGACCCTCAAGTTCTGGCAGCCTTTGTTGTTTTATAAATGCCTTCAGAGATTTTTAAATATTTCATTCTTTTGTAAATCTTTCCAGCTACAGGTTAGTCTCATGCCTGCTACATCCAGTTGAAATTCATTACTATTGTCATTATCATGTTTTGCCCTTTAATTATGAAAGTGCATGTGTGATATATATACACATATACATTCAATTTCATATTGTATTATGTAAAAATTAAACCCATGCACATTCATTTTAATAAACATTATACATATTCACATATATATTTAGACCTATGGCATCAATTTTAACAGATAGTTAATAATTATAAAAATAGATAAAGAATAATCAACTTGTAGATATAAATATATGTTAAGATTCTATAAACCTGATTCCAAAATTATTTCTGTCTCATAGATTTGTTTGTTAATTTATTGAGTCCAGTTTCTTGTTGTTTTAGAAATTGCATAATGTGTTATACTTTTAATTAATATTTGTAAAACAAATAATGTTTATGCAGTATTAAATGTTAATAATACAAAGTACATTCATAATATGAAAATTTTTCATTTTAATAGCATGAAGAGTCAAAAATTCAACTTGGATATTATGAATCAGAAGAAAAATTTAAACCATTTATTAGAATTATTTCCACTTATTTTTACTCAGGGAAGTCTCTGATAATCTTGACATAAACGGAAATCATGTTATTATTTGTGAAGGTCTTCTGGTAATCAAGCCAATACAGTCACCATTGTTGTTTCACTGTGTATACATATATGAGAAAACTTTGAAAAATGAACGATACTAACATAGGACAGTGATTGGATGAAGTTGAAAAGACAGCTCACAGGATAAAAAACACAAACTTCTGCAGTTGTATCTGCTAAATCATCACAGTTGTGTATATGATCTTAAAATAAATTTTAATTTTGAATTTTATAATGGCATTTTATAGTTAGTTTAGTGTAATTTGGATTTTGTCTTCTGAGGATTATCAGTACAATTTTGTTACTAGTTATAAATCCCTGAAAAATGTCTGAAACAAGTGAAAATTTCCACTTAAGTGTTGCATTAAGATTTGTTCTTTATTCTAATGAAATTTATCTGCCCTTTTCTGACAAATATGATTGTTACCAAAAAATACAATTAAATAATAAATTATATAAATGGAATTATATTTGCATTGCACAATAGAAGATTAAATCACTATTGTAAACCTTTGGAACATTCTCTATGTGCACTACATAATGGTACTTGATTATCATTTCTTGCACAACAGATCCTTAACCTCTGATTTTATTGGTTCTGCAGTGACCCCACTATATTCTTCTCATTGACTGCTGTCTAGAGTTTGGCATAGATCCTTAGCAGAAGCAGCAGCATCATAGTTCTACAACAACTGTTGACTACTAGGGGTATTTAGCTTTCCCTACTGCCCGTGTTGAAGAATACTTTGCTTTAGCAATGAGCAATGATCTACTCATACAGAGGAGATATTAGCTGTGAGCCCTCGAAGGATGGTCAACAGACAAAACAATGATCTTTATTCCTTTGCCTCAGATGTTGTGACACATTTAGTGAGGTATGAATAAATGGGAGCTCTCTGTACCACACACTAATCCACTAATGCACAGCACTGCCTTAGGAACTAAATATGAAAATGGGAGATGAAGTAAGTCCTCCTAGCTTGCTGTTATGAACAAAAAATTTAGTGCAAAAGTGAAAAATATGTGATGAGCATTAAACGTGAGCTGAAAGTACAAGTGGGCATAAACTAGATGATCCCAGGCAGATCATAGTGTATAAGTTCTTCATGATACATAGATGAAATATGATCACTTGTGAAATATTTAACATCTCCATTGCAGTCCGGAAAAAAGTGAGTAACACATAAGACTAATTATTCATACTAGGATACATTTTAAATAATAGGCATTTTAAGGAGAAAGTAGTTCAGAATAACAATCTGGCAGGTACATGGAAGATTCAACATTGAAATCCATGTAAGATCATTTTTTTGAAATGCATTATTAATTATTTTGTGTATCAGTCTACAGTATAGTTGAAGTTAGATGTCAGCCAAAAATGCAATCATTTGAGGAGAGTTTGATGAACAAAACTTATAACAAAGTTTGATAACAAAGCTGCTAAAGCAAAGTGTAGGAAAACTACACATAATAGTCTCATACTGTCTGCTAACAATGGGTGTTGCCACAGAGCAGGCCGAAAAAGGCCAATGATGAGGACAAATACACAGAATCATACAAAGCTGCATGGAGTGGGGAGCCTTCCAGAAACAGTTTCTTTTTGTCAGTGGACGCATTCGGGGTGAAAAGAAAATGATGGCTAAAAAATTGTCCTGATCTCACTCTTCCTCTTCTATAACCTCCGTCTGGGATGTCTACTGTCACCTGTTAACCTGGAAGACAGAAAGCAGCAACCCAGCCCGCATCCTGGCCATATGGAACAGGGCGACAGGAGATTAGATTTAGAAGGAAAACAAAATATAGCCAGCCAAATGGTGTGTCTGCCTTTTCTGCAATGAAAATATATAAATTATTTTACTTTAATTTCTGTCTTTGCTACCAGGAAAATGTAGTTCCAATTACATTTTTTTTCTTATTCATTTGTCTCAGGTACCATTTTTGAAAAGCATTCTCAATCCACATAAAGAATGAGGGATGGATTATTGATTTTTTTAAAAAAGGCCTAATAATTGAAAATAAGTGTTTTAATTTTTACCATTATCTAGAGCTACTCTTGTAGTCATTATTCTTCATCAATATCCTTGCAGTATCCATAGTGAAAAAGAACAGTTCTCGATGCTCAGACTGTAAGCTGACAGTCATCTATAGTCTGTGTTACTCTTCTATTACATGTAACAATCTCAGAGAATATCGATACCAGCCAAATCCTAAGACTTTGATACACTGGGGCAAAGCAAGGCTAACTCATGAATTTGTCTACACACAAAAAAATCTAGATTATTTTGCAATACAAATATTAACAAAATTTCCACTCTCACGTTAAAATAGTAACAGCTGATTTTTTGATAACAAAAATGTCCCCGCTTTTTGTTATCATCTGATCTAAAGCAAAATCTTAATTTCTTAAACCTTTCTCCAAATCATCTACTCTCAAAGCACATTTTATAATAGATTCTTACTCTGGCATTGGACACGTGTCTCTAATTGGTCACACTTGCTGCATGGTAACAAGACCAGTTTCTTTTATTATATTTGTGTTCCCAGTAATTTTCAGCTGAAAGGCATTGATAATAGCCACCATTGTACATACACCTTTGCAACTGTTTTTTTGTTTTTAGATCCATTTATTTATTTGAAAGTCAGAATTACAGAGAGAGAGAACAAGACATAGAGACAGAGAGAAAAGATAAATCTCCCATCTGCTCCTTTAAGCCCTGGATGGTTTCAATGGCCAGTCTGAAGCCAGGAGCTAAGAGCTTCATCCAGATATTTTATGTGGGTGGCAAGGGCCCAAACACGTTGGCCATCCTCCACTGCTTTTCCCAGGCCACTAGCAGGGAGCTGGATTGGAAGTGGAACAGCCAGGACATGAACGGGTGCATGTATGGAATGCTGTGTTGCTTGCAGCAGCTTTCCATCTTATGCCACAATGCCGTCCTAATCATGTTGTATCCTAATTATGACTTGCATTCTAACATGGCTTCCTAAAATGGTAAACTATTTTGAAAAATCATTATAGCATTTATAAGGTCTATTATATACTGAGGTCCTAAAATTGGAACTTTTTAAATATAAGAAAAGTATAAATAGTAGTAAATATTTTAAGAGGTCAATTGTTAAATCTTTTTAGTAGCTAAAATAAGGTAAGTTACTAAAATCCCTTAATAACAGTTATTGCTTTCTGGGATGTTTCACTTCTGTGGAAATTGATGTCAACTATAGAATAAGAAGTAGAGATGAAATTACATGTCTTCCTAGAGCAATTTTACAATAAGCTTTGGCTCACTTGGCTAATCTTCCACCTGTGGCATCAGAATCCCCTATGGGTGCCAGGTCTAGTCCTGGTTGCTCCTCTTCCAGTCCAGCTCTCTGCTGTGGACCAGGAGGACAGTGGAGGATGGCCCAAGTGTTTGGGCCCCTGCACCTGCATGGGAGATCAGGGGGAAGCACCTGGCTCCTGGCTTTGGATCAGCGCAGAGCACTGGCCGAAGCGGCCATTTGGGGAGTGAACCAGCAGAAGGAAGACCTTTCTGTCCGTCTCTCCCTCTCACTGCCTGTAACTCTACCTGTCAAATAAATAAATAAAAAGCTTTAAAAAAAAAAGAAGAAAAAACAATAAGCCTAATATCATGATAGATTCAAAGAAAAGAAACATTTTGGAAGATAATAAGAATTATATTTCAAACATTTAAATCAATTTGTTTTTAAATGTTATCTTTAAAATGCACAAATTAAAATGAGCTGGGGAAAATATATTTTTAAATTCTCTATAAATCAGAATAATATCAGATCTCAATTTCATGATTGGGAAACTATGAAACTCCATTGGCTTTTTTGTAAAAATTAACTAATTTCTTACAGATAATTTTTGTGTTTTTTTTTAGCAAGTTAATGTGATTTCACTAACAGATACAATGTTACAGAGAAAAAAATATCTTCTAAAAATCGTAGCTGTGATGTAGACCATATTTTTTTTTGCTGTGTGTGATTTAAGGAAATTATTTAACCTTTTTAATTCTAGTTGCTTTACTCTGAAACAAAAAATTGATATGTTAATTCATAGATAATCTTTTGTCATGAAAGTTATGTTGAAGATATTATAATTGGTAAATCCTCTTTTTATCCTTTCTTTTGTTAAGAAGATTTTATTTGTTTATATGAGAGGTAGAGTTACAGAAATGGGTAGAGACAGAAAGATCTTCTACCTGCTGGTTCACTCCCTAAATGGCTGCAATGGCTGGAGCTTAGCTGTTCTGAAGCCAGGAGCCAGAATTTTCTTCCCTGTCTCCCAGGCAGGTAAGGGCACAGTGTTTGTTCTCTCAGGCCATAGCACAGAGCTGGATTGGAAGAAGTGTAGTTGGGACATGAACCAGCACCCAAATGGGATGCTGGTGCCTCAGGCGGAAGCTTAGCCTACTACACTGGAGCACTGGTCCCTTCTTTTATACTTTCACACTGGTTAAGTTGACTCTCTGGTTTTATTAAGTTAGGGGTAGAAGGCTGGCGTCTTGGCTCTATAGGCTAATCCTCTGCCTTGCGGCGCCGGCACACCGGGTTCTAGTCCCGGTTGGGGCGCTGGATTCTGTCCCAGTTGCCCTTCTTCCAGGCCAGCTCTCTGCTGTGACCAGGGAGTGCAGTGGAGGATAGCCCAAGTGCTTGGGACCTGCACCCCATGGGAGACCAGGAGAAGCACCTGGCTCCTGCCATTGGATCAGCGAGGTACGCAGCGCGCCGGCAGCGGTGGCCATTGGAGGGTGAACCAATGGCAAAGGAAGACCCTTCTCTCTGTCTCTCTCTTTCACTGTCCACTCTGCCTGTTAAAAAAAAAAAAAAAAGTTAGGGGTAGCCATAAGAACAGTACATTTATGACTGATTTACTCTCTGGTGGAGCATCAGGGTAGTGAGCTTTAGTTTTTGTCCAAAACATTACTTCCCTCCAAGAACTATGGCAAGAATTAGAATATGCCCCAAAACAGAAATATTGGATCTATTAGCTTTTATGACTATTAAATAAATGTAATTATGAGAAGCAAAAATATTGTAGTCCATAGGGAAATTCTGGTGAATTCTCTTACAGCTAATTCTGAGGCATGTCTTTAATAACCTACATCTTTCTCTGAATATCAACTACGTTCCATTTTTTTCCCAGAAGTCCCCTCATTGTGGAGCTAACTGTACCAATGGTGCTGCTCAGTGTGAATTATCTTAGTTACTATGTCATCATAAACTATGAGAAGTGTGAGTCCCATTCCCACAGCAACCAGAGTGGAGTCTGAGTAAAGCTCTTTTGAAAAAATCGTCACGCCTGGTAGCCTAGAGTATATCTTCCTTTTTTTTTTAAAGATTTATTTACTTATTTGAAAGTCAGAGTTACACACACACACAGAGAGAGAGAGAGAGAGACAGAGAGAGAGAGGTCTTCCATCTGCTGGTTCACTCCCCAATTGGCCACAAGGATGGCAGCTGTGCTGATCCGAGCCAGAAGCTTCCTCCAGGTCTCCCATGTGGGTGCAAGGGCCAAAGGCTTGGGCCATTTTCTACTACTTTCTTAGGCCATAGAAAAGAGCTAGATCAGAAACAGAGCAGCTGGAACTCGAACAGGCACCCATATGGGATATCGGCATGTGCCACAGCACTGGCCCCAGAGTGTATCCACTTTCTTGGCTTCCTCAACTTAATCCCTTCACAGTCAACAGAAGGCATTTCATAGTACATATTTCATGATTAACTTCCTTGCTTATTATTTCACTCTTTGTGCACAATGCCATGTTGACATTCAAAGTTTCTCTTAACTAAGCAAAAAAAAAATAATTTTTTGGTCTTTCTACCTAATTTTGATGCCTTATTCTTTTTTTTTTTTTGACAGATAGAGTTAGACAGTGAGAGAGAGGAACAAAGAGAAAGGTCTTCCTTCCATTGGTTCACTCCACAAATGGCTGCCATGGCCGACGCTATGCTTATCTGAAGCCAGGAGCCAGGTGCTTCCTCCTGGTCTCCCATGCCGGCACAGGGGCCTAAGTACTTGGGCCATCCTCCACTGCCCTCCTGGGCCACAACAGAGAGCTGGACTGTAAGTGGAGCATCGTGACTAGAACCTGGCACTCATAGGGGATGCCTGCGCCATAGGCAGAGGATTAGCCAAGTGAGCCTAGGCACCAGCGGATGCTTTATTCTTTATATGTGCAATAGATTTCATGTTTGCAAAGATCTTGCCATCTACGAAACAGCTTCTTTCCAGCCCTTCTCTTGAGTCAGGCACTCTTATATCTCAGTTAAATTTTAGAAAAAAAAAAATGAAAAACCAAAAAAACAAAAAAATCAGGGATTCCAAGATGGTTGAATAGGCAAAGGTATGCTGATTTTGACCAGGAGAAGATAACAGAAGAAAAGCAGAGGAAGTGCATTCACACTGGAGAGATGGAGACAAATTTTCTGTGGAAATTCCACAGAAAGAAGAGAAATGCATGGAGCTGTGTGGATAGTACAAACGCAGCAGTGAGCAGGGACACCAGCTGGGACTCTCTCGGTCGAGGGCTGCAGGAGATACCACCTTCTGAGAGTGAGGTGAGAGCAGGTGAAGCTGTCAATTAACAACTTAAGAAACTCTAGGAAATATTCCATCACATTGAGACTGACAACATATTCCTTAAAGAGAGAAGGAATAAAAATAAAATCAAAAACTTCTTGAAAAAATGAAGATGAATTGGCAGAATATCAAAACTTATGGAAACAGCAAAAGTAGTGTTGAGAAAGAGGTTTATAGCAAATAGTGCCTACATCAACAAATTGGAAAGGCATCAAATAATGAGCAATCCATTTATCTCAAGGACTTAGAGAAATAACCAAAAATCAAACCAAAATTTTGTCAGAAGAAGGAAATAATTCAAATAAGAAAAAGGTAAAAAAGGTTGAAACAAAAGCATTCAAAAAATCAATGAAATAAACAGCTGGTTTTTTGAAAAAAATAAAGTTTATATATCATTGATTCAACCAATCCAGAGAGAGAGAGAGAGAGAGAGAGAGAGAGCCAAATCAATAAAATTAGAAAAGAAAAAGGAGATGTAACAAGAGATACTGCAGAAATAAAAATAAACAAACATCAGGAATTAATGCAAACAGCTATATGGCAACAACTTGGAAAATCTAGAAGAAATGAATAGGTTTCTGGAAACATAAAATCTACCATAGTTGAGTCATGAAGACACAGCAAACTTAAATACATCAATAACCACGAGGGAGATTGAATCAGTAATATAAACTCCTCTAACAAAGAAAACCCCAGAACCAGATGGCTTCACTGCTCAATTCTACCAAACATTTAAAGAAGAACTAATTACAATTCTTAAACTATTTAAACAATTAAAAGAGAGGTAAGCCACCCAAACTCCTTCTGTGAGGCCAGCATCAATTTAATTATAAAACCAGAATGCGATACAACAAACAAAGTGAACAGTAGACCAATATCACTGATGAGCATAGATGCAAAAATCCTCAACAAAATATTGTCTAATTGATTCCAACAACGTCAGAAAGATCTTTCACTCAGCTGAAATGGGATTTATCCTTGCCATGCAGTGGTGATTTTCAAATCAATAAATGTAATACATCACATTAACTAATTGAAGAATCAGAACCATATTATTATCTCAGTAGCTGTGAAGAAAACATTTGATAAAATACAACGTTCTTTCATGATATAAACCTTAAGCCAATTGGGTATAGAAGAAACATCCTCAGTATACTCAAGGCAATATATAACAAACTTACAGCCAGCATCATATTGAATGGGAAATGTTGGGTGCATTCCTACTAAGATCTGAAACCAGATAAGGATGGCCACTGCTATGTAATATAGTTCTGGAAGTTTTAGCCAAAGCCATTAGGCAAGAAAAAGAAATCAAAGGGATACAAATTGGAATGGAAAAGTCAAATTATCCTGTTTGCAGATGGCATGGTTCTATTTATAGGGGTATCAAAGGACTCCACTAAGAGACTATTGGAACTCATAAGAGAGGTTGATAAATTTGCAGCTTATAAAATCAACACACAAAAATCAACAACCATTGTACACAGAAAAAGCATGGCTGAGAATAAACTTGTAACATCAGTCTCATTCACAATATGTATACAAATTTTAAATATCTTGGATAAATTTTACCAAGGGTGTGAAAGAACTCTGCAATGAAAATTATGAAAAAGTAAAGAAAGAAATAGAAGACACAAAAAAGTTAAAATATTACATGTTCTTTGAAATAAACATAACATTACCTAAGGTATTATGTGTATACATATACACATATATATTTATAGAGTAGTACATATGTTATATACATATACATGTATATGTATAATCAATCACATAAGTGTACACTTCTGTTGGTAAACATGCTGATTTATTTCAGACAATATCTCGCATTGCTAGGAGCAAAATGAACCAATTCTACGTGTATATTTTTGAAGATCAAACACTTGAACCTCATGTGTTAAATTCTCCTACTTTTTGTAAAGAGACACACATTTATTAGATAACTGAGTATTTCAGCTAAATTTTAAGTAAAGTTTACTTTTATAAAATGATCATTCTCTCATGGAAGCCAAAGATGTTGAGTAGCATTGAATTCATATCAGCAATGAAATTCAATATTAATTAGCAGTTATAGTACAGGTGATAAACAGTTGAAATGGGTTCGTTAAATCTAAATTTAGCAATCAAGAGAGACATTTAGCCTAAAGGTTGTGCCCTGAATCAGAGTACTTAAATATGATGGCCCTTTCAATCTACTGACTCCAACTTCTTGCTAAGGCAGACCCTGAAAAACTATGTTACCTAAAGTTGTTGGATTCCTGCCACCCATAGAGGAGATCAGAATTAAATTATTGTCTTAAGACTTTGAGTTGACCCAGCCTGGGCTTGTTACAGTCAGTTAAGAAATTAATCCATAGATGTAAATGATCCCCCCTCCTTCCACTCCTCAAATAAATATATACATTTTATTATATGACTTTCTATAAAATCCAATAGGATAGCACAAAAAGAGTGTTTATACTTTTCTGCCTGCCCACAAATAAAGGCAACTTATGATAATATGACAAGTATTTCCATGCAAACAGAATCTCAAATTTTTGTGACAGTGAGATAAGTGCTTATTTAGTTGTAATTCTCACAATAGTGTTGTGAGATAGTTAATATTATCTTTGATTGGTCAAATGGATTGAGAATTCAGGTGAGGAAACTGAAGATCAGAGTTTATATATCTGATCCCTAAATAGAAAGCTATAAATTTCTCCAAGTTGTCTCTCTCAAGTTACTTTGAGTCACTATAAGATTTTGTTCTGCACATAACTTAAAGTGACTGCTATTAACTTTTTAAATTAAAAACATATTCAGTTGTAAATATTTTATGGGTCTGTTGACTACAACAGAGTTTAACCTTGTCATGAGATAATTTAACAGCAAAAAATGTGCAGTCCATATATCTTGAGCAATATATATATATATATATATAAATTTATTCTTATACAAATTAACTATGAGTTGGTCCTCTGTATATAAAGTCATACTGAAAATGACCCATAATTAAGAAGGAGATGGGAGAGGGAATAGGAGGTGGGATGGAAGTGGGGTGTGGGGCATGGGGGAAGGAACCACTGTATTCCTAAAGTTGTATTTATGTAAAAATGCATTCATAAAATGAAAAATTAATTAACTATGAATTAATACAGAGACTCCTGGCTATGTTGACAGGTATGAGAGGGCCCTTTCCCAACACCAGGGTAGAGTCTCAGAGGGTCCAAGAAATGTCAAACAACCAGCTTCATTGAAGGGTGAGAATGTCATGAGCTAGTCCTTGTAATCAAGGGTTTTCTGTGCTCTTGTAGCTAACCTAGGTAATGAGGTAATGAGAATTTTAGGTATTTTGGGAGAAAGTTTCACATGTTTTCTTTTATCTCATTGAGTCTTGGTTGGAGACTTAGCTTTCACCCAGTTCAGCAATGAAAATCATCACCTCTCAATGTCTTTCCAAGACCAATTACAAGAACTTCACCTTTCACGGTCTATAAGTATTCCTAGACGGTCACTGCTCCCTACCCCAGTGATTCCTACATTCAAGGATCCGTCTTGGCACTACTGGAAGCTCCTTTTCCTCTCATCCCCTCCTTTCCCTTTCCCTCCCTTCCCTTCTCCTCCCCTCCACTCTCCTCCCCTCCCCTTCCTTTTTTTTTTTTTAATTATCTACTTCTGCTTTGCACATACTTCCTCGTCATTGCCTTCAATTTTTCAGTCACGCAGCAGGAAACCTGGAAATTAGAGTCAAAGACTCATACAGTGTTTCTTAAGGGCTCACCTGGAATCTTTAGAAGGGTGAGTGAAAAAGGAATGCTGGGATTTGCATTGTGGCATAGCAAGTGAAGTCACTACCTTCAATATCATCATTGTTTATGGGTACCTCCTCATGTCCTGGTTGTTTCACTTTTTTTAATAATTCATCTATAAGGAGGGAGAGAGAGAGAGGTAAAGAGAGAGAGCAGAGGGAGAGAGAGAGGAAGAGAGAGAGAATCTTCCATCGACTGGTTCACTCCCTAGATGAGCAGAACTACCACCATCAACACTGGGTCAGGCCAAAGTCAGGAGCCAGGAGCTTCATCTGGATCTCCCATGTGGGTAGCAGGATTCCAAGGACTTGGATATCTTATGCTTCTTTTTCCAGGCCATTTGCAAAGAGCTGGATTGGAAGTGGAACAGCTAGGACAGGAACCAGTGCACATATGGATGCCAGTGTCACAGGTGGCAACTTTACCCATTATGGCTCAACACTGACTCTCCAGCTGTTTCATTTCTGATGCAGCTCCCTGCTGATTTCTGATTGCCTTGGAAACTCAGTAGAAGATGGCCCAAGTGTTTGGACCCCTGCCACCCATGTAGGAGACCCAGGTAAAGCTCCTGGCTTCAGTTCTGTGGCTATTTGGGGAGTATCTTTGCTTCTTTTTTCGATAAAATTTTGCTGATGACTTTTTCTTCAGCTCTTAACAACAGCATTATCTGACTAATGCTGGGGAGAACTGAATCTTAAAGGAGTTAGCATTATCTGCCTATGTTTAGTTGAGTGGTCACCATAACTCTGATTAGAACTGACCAATTGTTTTGGCTAAATTGGATTATTACTACTTTTACTTTGATCAAATTGCTTCAACTTCTGGCAATTCTTTAGATTTAATGATCTAAACTGAATCTTTTGATATTGAGGCTTCCTGTTTGGTCCCTGGAACTCTCAAAAGATAAGACTCATTTGGGAGGGATTATAATGTTTGAGTAAATTTAGATCATATAAAATACTTTTCAGGTAATAAAACGATGTCAAACTTATGGTGTGCTTGTATAAAGTTATGATGTTTTGTGCTCCAGGGTCAGTGAGAAGTGATTCAAGCAGAGTCCCCTCTGCCATGTTTTTATACCAGACATGGTTTGTCATACATGTTATGCTGGTTGTGTGATGGTGGGCATATTGAGGATATATGCTCTCTCTCATGCCCAGATTTTAACAGAGACCAGGTCAGCACTGGAACAAAGAGCAGGTTGCTGTCTCCAAATACCTTCACATCTTTTCTCACAAACCACCTCTGCCTATCAACTGCTGGCACTAAAGTTAAAACACCTCTATCTATGTAGAGGTCAGGGCAATACGCCCATGGGGAATCTCCACACCTGGCCTGGACACTCACATAAGGGACAGGGAACTGCTTGTCAGAAATGAGATTGAAATGTGCACAAGTCATTCTGGCTACACAACCACAGCTGGCTAAAGAGAGAAAAAAGGAATAAATGATGCTTTTGTCTAGTCCAAGCTGGCAGGCTTGGTGCCCAGGCCCAATTGAGAAACCCAGACAATCAACCCTCAATTGTTCCTTCTTCAGGGCCCTTCTCAGCAACACTTGGAGCTTCTTTCAGTTTTGCTTTCTGTGCTCTTTTTTCATTTATCAATAAAGTAATTCTGCTTTACATATTCTTTTTTAAGATTTATGTATTTATTTGAAAGAGTTACACAGAGAGAGGAAAGGCAGAGAGAGAGAAAGAGAGAGAGAGAGAGAGAGAGAGAGAGAGAGAGAGAGAGGTCTTCTATCTGATGGTTCACTCCCCAATTGGCTGCAACGGCCAGAGCTGCACCTATCTGAAACTAGGAGCCAGGAGCCTCTTCTGGGTCTCCCACAAAAAGTCCAAGGACTGGACTTGGGCCATCTTCTTTTTTTTTTTTTTTTTTGACAGGCAGAGTTAAAGAGAGAGAGAGAGAGAGAGAGAGAGAATGAAAGGACTTCCTTTCCGTTGGTTCACCTGCCAAATGGCCGCTAGGGCCAGAGCACCACACCTATCCGAAGCCAGGAGCCAGGTGCTTCCTCCTGGTCTTCCATGTAGGTGCAGGGCCCAAGGACCTAGGTCATCCTCCACTGCCTTCCCGGGCCACAGCAGAGAGCTGGACTGGAAGAGGAGCAACCGGGACAGAATCTGGTGCCCTACCCGGGACCAGAACTGAGGGTGCCGGTGCCACAGGTGGAGGACTAGCCTAGTGAGCCGCGGTGACAGCCTAGGGCCATCTTCTACTGCTTTCCCAGGCCATAGCAGAGAGCTGGATCAGAAATGGAGCAGCTGGGTTTTGAACCGGTGCCCATATGAGTTGCCAGCACTGCAGGCCAGGGCATTAACCCACTGTGCCACAGCACCGGCCCATACACATTCTTTTTATTCATCCTCTTTTTCCTGTAGGTCATGAGAAATGGAACCACCTTATTAGAATTGTAGAATCCTACAACAGGGAAAACATAGATGAGAAAAACAGAAAACGCAAATAAAATGAGGAGTGAGTCTCAAATAGTGCCTTTTCTCACCACTCAGACTCATTTTCACAAAGATGAGCTTGCATTTGTCTTAACTGCATTGGTCTGCGGCTCAAAAAGTGTGATTCTTAATTAGGGCAGATCATTCACCTCCCCCTTTCAAGTACAAGAAGAATTCAATTTTCCATGAATGGGGGGAGACTTTGAGTTGAAAGGAGGTGCAATAAATTACAAAATGATTTGGCAATTCTATCTCTTCCCTTATGGAATTTTGAAAACAGCACATCACTCTATCAGAAGTGGACAATAAAATATTTTCACAGTTCTCTATGTTAAACAGTTCATTTTAATTTAAACTTAGAAATCATTAAAGTGATATTATCCAAAGTTTTCTAATTCCTCATCATTTCTTTCTATGGAGCACTGTTTGACATTTTTCTTCTTTCAAAGTCTTTTGTGAAAATGAGTGTCCATTTTGTATTAGCATAACCTTTAAACTGTACAAGTTGATAAAGTACAAAGGTTGGTTTTATGCTGACTTAAGAAATAATGACATCTTAAGAGAAAATTTTCTCACTCAGTGTTCTCCAAGGTTTCATAACTTATGAAAATATGTGTTTCAGGAAATACCATTTACAAAATCACAATTTATTAAAAATCAATGATCATTAAAACATGCATTATAGGAGGACATAAACTTTGAGCTCATCAATACTTTATTCAATCATTATATTGCATGTTATGTAATATTTTATGCATATATGTCTTTAACAGAATGAATCTACTACACTTAAAAATCTAAATACTGAAGTTTTAGGTATCCTCAATTGAAATGTAAAATCAGTATTTTCTTGAATATTGTGGTCCTTAAACCAAATTTACATGTAATTCAATAAAATACCTTATATGTAAGAATGCCAATTTTTCTTACTATCATTACATTAAAATTAGTCTCATTTTTAATCTTTTGTTTATATTTAGTTTGATATTATCAAATGAAATTTTAAACATCTAAAAATGTATCATTATGGGATATATTGATTCAATAGAGTGTTATGATGTTCAATATTTTAGTTCAAATATCTTTATTATTTATAATCCCCTCCATTGTGTAGAAAAAATGAAAATGGTGAGATTTTGAAGTTAAAAAGACTCAACCTATATCAGTGGTAGAAACTTTGGTAGTTGAATAGTTGAAATGCAACTTTTTATAGTTCAGAGAGCAAACAGTTCATTTCACATGATTGTTAAATATTTGTTTAACTTGGACTATGTGTAAAGACCTGGTCCTCAAACAATTCACAGTTAAATGGAGAACTGAGGCATAAAAGGTGATAATTTATAAAACGTTCCATTACAGAGACAATGAACTGTGTCTGTGAAGGGCCCACAGAGTATATATCATCAACTTTGCAGGCCGTGCTTTCTTGATAATAACTGCAAAGTTCAGAATCGAGCACAGAAGCAGCCATCACAATGTGTGAGTCTGTTGTGTTCAGACAAAACTGTAAGGATAACTAAATTAGAGGGCTGTATAATTTTCATGTCATTCAGAACATTATTTGATTTTTTTCCTAATCATTTAAAAGTCCAAAGCACACTCAAGTTTGTTGTACAGAGACAGGAAAAATAACTGAATTTGACCAAGAAATCTGCATTATTTTCCTATTGATATTATAGCATATTACCATAAATTTAGCAGCTTAAAACAACAGAAATGCATTCTCTTATGGCTCTGTTAGCCAGAAGATGGAAATCAATTCCATTGGGCAGAAATCAAGGTGTCAGCAGGGCTCCATTCTCTCTAGAAGCATGAAGAAACAATACATTTCTTGCTCCTGCTACCTTTTGTAGTGTCTGACATTTGCTCTAGTGTCCTACACTTTCCTGTGCATGATAGGTATTAGTGTGGTTTTGCTGGTCCTTATGCCAACAAGTTCTATCAAAGAGTCTTTTGCTCTATGGTTTTGGCCTGGTTCAACCATGTGTATTGTGGGTATTTAGTAATTGACCTAGAAAATAATAATAAAAAAAAACCTCTGACTCCGTCTCCTTTTCTCTCTGTCTCTCTCTCATTATGCCTTCCAAGAAAATGAAAATAAATAAATATAAACAAGAGTATTTTGCTAGTATTGATAACACTGGTTTGTTTTACAGAAAAGAAATAATGAAATATTTCTTGCTGAATTTTATAGATAAAATTGCAGTTAAAAATTCCAACAATAGGAATAACTTATATAAAGCTACCACAGTGGAATTGAATCAGTAAATTAATTTTTAAAATTTAAAATTTAAAAATACACAATGGCATGGAAGAATTCAGTCCTTTTTGAGAATAAAGTAAATGAGTAAGTCTGGAGGAGTTATTAGACTAGAAAGGTAAATATATCAAAAGCCTAGGATTAGCTAAAATTTTACACAACTATAGTGATTTGGGAGGTTAGGGGATGCATTGAAGTTTTAGCACCTAGAATTTGTTGCCCTGGCTACAGTGAGGCAGAGAGAAGTATAGAGAGCTCTGACTATATTGAAGGGGGAAAGAATGAACATAAAACTGGTTTAAATTAGGTTGTGGTAATTCTCAAGTAAGGAGGAGATTAAAATACATATACTAATATAATATAATATAATATAATATAATATAATATAATATAATATATAGTAAATATATATACTTACTTATTTGAGAGATAGGGCATTACCCCCCCCCCACACACACACACACAAAGACTCCCACCCTCTGGTTTGCTATTCAAATGCCTGCACTAACTCTAGCTGTGCTAGGCTGAAGCCAGGAACTGGAAATGCTATCCAGACATCACTCGTGGGTGGCTGGGATACCTGAGCTATCACCTGCTTCCCTTCAAAGTCTGTATTAGCAAGAAGGTTGAGTCAGCAGTTCAAGTTAGCGACTTTAACTCATACAAAGGACAAGCTCCAACATAGGACAAGCTCCTTCTGGTTGGTATTTTAACCTCTAGGCCAAATGTCCACACTGAGATGAATTTTACAGAGATAGTATTTCAGAATCCAAGTGGACCTGGCTTGAAAAATTGGTAGTGAGTGTGGTGTTGTGCGAAGATGTGTAGGTATGGAGTGAACATATGGTCTGACAGCCTCAGCTGAACAACCGCTAAAGAGCTTCAGGTGATCCACTTATTGACAGCCCCAGAATCCCCATATGTGCCTACTGGTCATTAATCAACAGATCTAGGTGATCTGTGGCTTGATATCCAAGGCAGAACTTGCCATGGGATGGCTACAGCGGCCACCTGTTTTCAGTTTTTTACAGTGAACCATCCAAGCTCACCTTGCATGTACTACGAGGCATTCCTCTGTTCTGTGTAGCAGAAATCACATGTTCTACAATGTTGCAGATGTAGAACAAGTGCTACCTGGAAATATTAAATGTGACTTTAGGATGTGTCCCCTCAATGATCTTTCTTTTTCTCATTATAATAAAATTGCAATTGGGAACACTTTTATTCTCATCATGCACCTAAAGCCATAGTGTTTTCAAAAATTTCTTTTTAAAGATTTACTTATTTTTATTTGAAAGGCAATGATATAGGGAGAGACAGAGAGATCTTCCATCCACTAGTTAACTCCCTAAATGGCCACAATGACCAGACCTGTGCCAGGTAGAAGCTGGAAGCCTGGAACACCCTCTGGGTCAACCAAATGGGAGACAGGAGTCCAAGCACTTGGGCTATCTTCTGCTGCTTTTTCCCAGGTGCATTATCAGGAAGATTGATTAGAAGTGGAGCAACCAGGGCTTGAACCTGCAGCCATATGTGATGCCAGCATTGTAGGCTGCAGTTTAATCTGCTGCACCACAGAGACACTTCTGATAATTCCAAAACAGGGCAGGGAAATGTATGGTGCCTGAGCCATGTTCTAATTCCCACTCCCTTTTGAATATTCATTTAAACTTCATTCCAGACATCACCCCTATTCCTCTGGATGGTATAAAGGGAAGGCTTAACTTTGTTGGGGGGATTGAGGTGTTTCTTGGTTGCGGACCTTTTCCTTGTTGTGGATGTCTTTGTTGTTGGGAGTTTGTTTTTAGCTGAGAGCTTTTTCTTGTCTGGAGTCTCTTGAGTTTTGGCTGCTTGTTCATGCACTCTCTCTTGAGCTAACTTGCTTTGGTTCTGAGTTTAACATTTTTGCTCTAAATAAATCCTGCTTTTCTGTATATACATTTTTGGCTCCACCTTGAATTATTTTTTCATGTGTGCAGGGAAGAACCTGGAAAAAGCCTAGCCAGGGACTCCACATCTTACAGCAGTAGGTTGGGGCAAAGTAATGCATCAGTTGTTTCCTGGCCTATTGCATTTTGTGAAAATACACATTGAATAAAATGTAGTAAAGGAGATATGCAGCTATCAGGCATATTAGTTGAGCTGGAAGGTAGCTGAGAAATGACTCAATAATTAAAGTTAAGTCTTCAATCACTGACTATGATAGCGTAATATAAAAAGCAAGAGGCTAATAGTTAAAAAAAAATACTTACTTGACATCTTCCGTTTTATCTTGTATAGTGGAACCCCATCAACATATAAGGTAAATTAACATAGACCTGGGAGTCTCTCTCTTTTATGGGAGCCTAAAAAATGGGTCTTTCAGGTTTATTGTCCCTGGAGTAGAAAGTGGAGTTGTAGGAGGGGCTCAATAATAAACAAGTACTGAGTACTGGATTAGAGCATGGGAAAGTATTCAGCATTTCTCCCACAGGGCAGGTACCTTAGGTAGGGTGGTTAAGCCTTTAGCTGTGATGCATGCATCCTATATCAGTGTGCTAGGATTTGAGTCCTGGCTCAGGTCCAGATTCCAGGTTTCTGCTTAGGCACATGATGGAAGTAGAAGCTGATGGTTGAAGCACTTCGGTCTCTGCCACTCATGTGGGAGATCTGCATTGGGTTCCTGGACATTTGGGGAATGAACTCATGGAGGGGAATTCTGTCACCATGTATCTGCTTCCCTTTGCATCTCTCCCTCTGACTCACTATTTATTTAATTAATTAAAAACTAAAGAAGAAAAAGCAAACATTTTTTTCTCTTTCTTCCATTAAAATGCCTCAGCAGAGGTTTTGGAAGATTTCCACTTAAAACTTTTTTATAAAGACAACCAGCAAAGAATAAATATAAACTAAGAATACAAGCAGGGGGAAAGTGACAGACGGGAGCAGCTTGGATCTCGGACATTAGTTTCCTTAGAGCCTATGGTGCTGTGGCTGTGCAACACACCTGTTAAGACATGAAGATTTCCCAGGGCATCTCAATCAAAATTTCAACCAATTTACCAGAAATTTTATATCCTGTTTCCTGATGTAGTTTTCTCCTTAGAATTTACTATTGATTAATATATGATGTTTATCTGGATTAATACAAAAATATAAGTTCTATAATTCTTGAAATATTTTCACTGTTTCCAAGCATCTAGAGTAGTCTCTGACTCATTATAGTTATTTAATTAATAATTACTAAAGAAATAAAAAACTGATGTTGGGAGAACAGTAAAACTATAAACTATTTTATTTTTATACCAATTTCATTTTTTCTGAAAGGGTTTTAGAAAGTTGTAGCTTGAGTTAAGGGAGATGGAACCAGAATTTAATAGACTATATGGAGGGGAAATGAGACACATGGGGTGGTGATAATCTAATCTACAAGCATATGGAATGAATATAGGACTTGGATGCTTGAATTTTGAAACTTGATATGGAGTAATATGAGATGGTAACAAGATACAAGGAGAAATACAGCATAAGGAGGTTGATTGCAACAATTGGGCTGAGGAAACTACTGTTGAAATGGATCACTGTCTTGGAAGACGGTCAAGATGGAAATATCAAGAAATATAACATGTGTAAGGAATTTCTGAAGTCAGATAGAGACAACTGTTTTTGGTTTAGGGCGTAACATTGACTAATATGAATTGACAAATACAAGGCAAAATATTAAAAAAAAAACTCCTCTTCTAAATGCCTTTATGAAGATGAAATCTTTAGTAGAAGCTTTGTACACAAAAATCCAATTAGTATAGCCTATGCAGAGAGTATTTTGAAAGGAGTTTTAAATGTAGGAAGGAAGGGGTAGGCCAGTTACTAAACTCAGATCATTAGTTTTGAGTTGGATTTCCCGTGGTAATGATATATGTGTCTCCCCTCTGAAGAGTGGTACAAGCACAAAATGTTCACAGTTGTGACTGATAGTCCATCCAACCATGGTTCATTTTAAAATAAATTTGTAAAACACTGCATGACTGATCTCATTCTGAGAGTATCATAAAGTTAGTAAATTAGAAGCTATTTGAAGTTTGATAAGAAAGAAGCCTGCTTTGTTAAACACAGTTTTTCTTTGACTATATTTAGTTTAAAGCCTATTATTCACAGCATGTCTATTAATTTCCTAGGGAAGTAGTGAGAAATGATTTTTTAATGCAGAGCATGAGACTATGGACAATCAGCAGAGATAAATTGGTTCAAATTGCTGAGAAAAGCAAACTTGTCAGTGAAAAACAAAACAACTCAATAATTTATTGTGTTGGCATTGATCCATTGACAGTATCTTTCCAAATCTTATTTTTCACCAGGTGAATATGTCCATAAGAATGTATGTAGATCATTCTAGGAAAATTTATTAAATGCCTCAGTAGTGGCCAGAGTGCAAATAGTTTTGAAAGAAACATCATCATATTGAAACTGCCAAAGCATACTTTATATTTTGGTAAACGCATACATACAAACGCACACACACAGGCATACACACACATACATGAGAGAGATATAGAGAGGATGAGAATGATTTTATGGTACACTTCACATAATCTTTAATGTTATAGGAGATAATGTGGTAATCTGGTCTTCAGTTGTTTGAAAATTGTCCCCACAAAATCATGTCCATCCAGTTATTTCAGAAAGTAACCAATTATGAAATATGGCTTGGCAGATATAATTGGTTAAACCAAGATCACCCCGGAATAGAGAGGACCCTAAATCCAATATCTGGTGTTTAATAAGAGAGGATTACACATAGAAAATCACAAAAAAGGGCCAGTGCTGTGGCTCACTTGGTTAATCCTCCGTCTATGGCGCCAGTATCCCATATGGGTACTGGATTCTAGTTTCAGTTGCTCCTCTTCCAGTCCAGCTCTCTGCTGTGGCCCGGGAGGTCAGTGGAGGATGGCCCAAGTGCTTGGGCCCCTGCACCTGCATGGGAGACCAGGAAGAAGCACCTGGCTCCTGGCTTCAGATAGGCACAACACCAGCAGTAGTGACCATTTGGGGAGTGAACCAATGGAAGGAAGACCTTTCTCTCTGTCTCTCTCTCTCACTGTCTATAACTCTACCTGTCAAATAAAAAAAAAAAAAAAGAAAGAAAGAAAAGCACCAAAAGGCCAAGTAAGGATGCAGTTGGAGACCTGAATTATGCTGCTGTCAGTCAAAGAATGTCTGGGCCACAGGAACCTGGAGGAGAGAAAGAGGACTTTTCTAAGAGCCTCCTTGGGTACACAGCCCCGCTGACCCACCAGTTTTAGGTCTAACCATCAGACCTGTAAAAAAGAAATTTTGCTGTTTTAAACCACCAAGTTTATGGGAATTTGTTACTACATACCTTGGAAATTAATACAATATCAAATAAATTTCTATAATAATAAGATATATATATATATATATATATATATATATATATATATATATATAAACACATATGTGTGTGTGTGTGTGTGTCACTTAAAGGTTGAGGGAAACTGTGTTTGTGATTTTTTTCTAGATTATGTTTTAAATATACAAAGTTAATTGTATATAGTTTATTTGTCCTTTTACTTGTTTTAAGGTTTTAAGTTTCCCTAGTGATCTATGAGGAGTGACTCTCTCAAGTAGTATTGAACATTCAAGTTTATGTACAGCAGCAAAGTCTAGAAAGCATCCCTCAGATTCTGGTTGGAATTAGAAGTTTTGGTTGGTGCCATGGCTCACTAGGCTAATCCTCTGCCTGCGGCGCCAGCATCCCAGGTTCTAGTCCCAGTCTGGGCGCCAGATTCTGTCTCGGTTGCTCCTCTTCCAGGCCAGCTCTGCTGTGGCCCAGGAGTGCCGTGGAGGGTGGCCCAAGTGCTTGGGCCCTATACCCGCATGGGAGACCAGGAGGAAGCACCTGGCTCCTGGCTTCGGATCAGCACAGTGTGCCCGTCACAATACACCGGCCTTAGTGGCCACATAGTGGGTGAACCAACGGAAAAAGAAAGACCTTTCTCTCTGTCTCTCTTTCTCACTGTCTAACTTTGCCTGTCAAAAAAAAAAAAAAATAGAAATTTTGACCATGTCAAATTTCTTTTTTGTATTTTATGTGTAATTTTTTCAAGCAAAGGGAGATGTTCATTGTGTCATTATTCACTCTCTCTTATAATTTAATCAATTTTATCATTGATCTCACATATATATATATACAAAGTTGTAGTGAAATTCCCAGGAATTAACAATTTGGATAAGGAGTGTAACAAAATGTATGTTTCTGAAGATAGTCATTAAAACTTTAATGCTAAGTTTGCTGTTTTGTCCCAAGTAATCATTATATACCATTGAATTACATAATTATCTGTTCGCTATTTTTGTTCTTATCATCTCCTTGGGGTTTGTGAGTTACATTGATATCATTTTAGAAGTACATTTCCAGTTCTTAAGTTTTTATTTTTTTATTTGAAAAATGCAAGTGAAAGTAGTAAGCACTTTTGCAAGTAATTATTGTCTCTGCCTGAAACTAGAATTTTTAGGAATCCTTGGTAAATCATAGTGTGGGTTACTTTTTGTTTTTGTTTTATTGTCTCTTATTTTTTGAGATTATAACATGTCATTAAGTGGAATTAGTCAATATTTACCATGTTTTCTCATCATGCTTTCACTATATATTGCTTCTAATTCCATATCTAGACTCCGATTCCTCCCCATGTGTACAAACATATATTCAAATTTCCAGAGACATAAAACGCTTTGAAAAATATGATGCATCATATTGCTTCTTATGTTTATTATTGTTGGTATTAACATGAGCAACTCGAAAAACATGGTTTTCATCATGGAACCCTAAAACGTGACAATATATTGCATTGTACCCCTTTACATTGGGTTGAAATTGAAGGTAATGTTAAACTAAATAGAGTGTTTATTTAGCCATGTCAAGGTATTATTCCATTACAATGAGCTAGCATTCAATAAGGTATATATTCAAATAAGAATACGATTGATGGTAATTCAGTGGTATATGGATGGACATTTATTTGTCGAGGATCAAAAAAAGATATCCCTAATGATATAGGGAGATCAACATTGAACAGAAATAAGTCTCAAAACTTATTACATGAAAGTCATGAATTTTGTTACTTTGAAGTCTAAAATAAAACATAATCCAATGCAAAACTGAATAATTCATGAATATCTCTATTACACCAATCCTAACTCTAATAAATTGATAGTACTTAGTGAAACAAATTCATTTACTCGTATTATAAATAAAAAAGCAATTTGGATATCAAGGGCATGTATTTGTGTCTACAGATACACACACAAATATTTTCTTGGATTAATTTTCATTTTAAATAAAATAATACATTGCATTATCCCATCTAACAAAACAGTGAATTAATCAATTTGTAAGGTTTGGTTCTTAATTAAAGTGTTGGTTATGATTGCTCAGAAGACAACAATCTCATTTGTATGTATACTTATGTATGCTGGTATGTATACTGCATTTCAATAAAATGTTAAACTGTAAAATAACACACAATAAAATTTTTACATCATGGACAAATTAGAAAAAAAACTGAATGGTAAATAACACTAGGAAAAAAATGTTGCAAAATTCAAACCTATAAAAAGTCATGTAACAAATTCCCCCCTCTAGTTAAGTAATCCATTAGCCTGTACTACCATCTGTAAAAACATTACACTGACCAATTTCAGTAACATCAATTTCAATTGGGCATATATTCTATTACATTTATTTTTTTAATTTTAACACAGATGTTACTTTGTTTTATAGTTGGATTAAATAAAAATACTACTTTTATTTTTTTTTAATGTTGAAATTTGACTTGATTATCAACAAGTTTGATTGATTTGCCACCTTGGCAGATCTTCTATACTGATTATTATGGGAAGTAACAATGAAAGAAAGCACCACGAGTATAGATATTTTTCTATTGTTAAGGAACAGAAGAGAAATAATTCTACTTTATAATACAATCCTGTTAAATATGGATATTTAACATTTTTATCTGAAAGTTGTTTCACCAAGATAACCAATTAATACTTTGAACACAATGTTTTGAGTGTTTTTCTTTCATTTGTTTGTTTTTATAAAGGAAATAGATTTCATGTATTTCATACATACATTTTTAAGTATATGATAGCTCTCACACACCCTCCTTCCCTCCCAGCCTTCCTCTTCCTTTACTCTCATTGATTGTTAGAATTTTGCTGAATCCCACACTAGGTTTTAAATTATTACAAAATCTCCCCAAATCCTAATGGTTGAATTTTTATTAACATTAAATTCAAATTCCCATTTAACAATATCTACTTATGTTTGATAATAATTATTGTAACTTTGGTTTCCCCAAAGATATTTGAGGTTATTCAATATTTTCACATTATTTGACCACTTAACTTAATGACAGGTAAGAATATGAAAACTGGTACGAGTAAAAAGTAAAAAGCTTCTGAAAAATGAATTTCTCTTTTGTCAACAAGCTTGATGGAACTGGAACTGAAGTTTTTTTTTTTTTTTTTTTCTGACAGGCAGAGTGGACAGTGAGAGAGAGAGAGACAGAGAGAAAGGTCTTCCTTTTGCCATTGGTTCACCCTCCAATGGCCGTGGCCGGCGCACCGTGCTGATCCAAAGGCAGGAGCCAGGTGCTTCTCCTGGTCTCCCATGTGGGCACAGGGCCCAAGGACTTGGGCCATCCTCCACTGCCTTCCCGGGCCACAACAGAGAGCTGGACTGGAAGAGGAGCAACTGGAACAGAATCCGGAGCCCCAACCGGAACTATAACCTGGGGTGCCGTTGCCGCAGGCGGAGGATTACCCTATTGAGCCGCGGTGCCCTCCAGAAATTGGAGATCTTTAACAAAGTGAAATAATCCAGATTCAGAAAAAAAAAATTTGCATGTTTTCTCTTGTATGTGGAAGTTAATGTATAAAAAGTATAAAAATCGTGTTTATATTATGACAGTTATAAATATTTCTTCATTAAATCACACCATGTAAATGATAATGTACACTTCTTTTCTATGTTATTATCAGTATCATGATTCCCTCACTTTTTGATATTGATACTCTCTTTTCAAGAAAAACAGGATACCAATGTATGAATATAATGTCTACATATGAAGTGAATATAACAATTATTATATTTTATGAATGTAAATGTTAACAATTGTATTTCATAACTATGTTATAATAAACTTATCTAAAAGAGTGAGATATATACACAAACTATGTTATAGTCACAAAATGAAATACTACAATTAATATGAATTATTAATACAGGAGATGTGCAGATGAATATGAGATAATGAATAAACAAAGCTAGAGAAAAGGAGCAAATTCTTTTAGGCTCCACTAGTATAAATTAGAGGATACCTGTTAATGTATAGTGACAGGAATCAAACTGATGGTTGCTTGATGATGGAAAGGAGGGCCCTGGATGGCTTGGAAGGAATGATTAAGAACTTGTCGGACTCCTCTGTGTCTCTGTCTTCAGTATGTATTATATTTGAACACAAACCTTCCTTTTTCAGTGTTTCTATGGTATCTTGTTTATGAATATTTGTCCCAACTCCCTCACTAACTTGGCGAATTTCTTCTGCTGTGATCTTACTAAACTAAGTACTTCAAAAAACTCTTAGAGAAATGGAATTAAAAGTTAAGTTAAATATGCCACACAAAAATTGAGATTTTCATAGATGTTTTTGTAATACATTTTTTATGAACATTTTGAATAGTCACAGAGTTAAGTAAATATCTTTATTGAATTGAATACATTATTTAATACTTTTCTGAATGAAATATTGAACTTTCCTTAGGAACAGAACATTAGGTTTGCAATTTCATTTTTACATTTATGGTGCTCATACAGTGATTATCTTCCACTGTTTAACGAGATGTGTGATGTGATCAGTTGTGCAACATAATTGACCATCAGGTAATGGTGCTTCTGCTTTCTCAGAGAGGCACTTTATAGCTTGAATACATATTATTTTTTGTAGGCATGAAAAGAGAGGTTTCTCAAGGCGAAAGGGACAGCTGTTTGTTTGCCAGGATGTAGCTACTTTATTTGATCTCCTATTTAATAAAATGTTCTCCAGAAAATATTTGTGTAGTAAATATTTGTTGATCTAATGATTTATTAGGTAAGAAAGAGATCGATTATAATTGATATAAATTGATATAATTGATATATATATTATATACTAGTATGATTATATATTAATCATACTAATATATAGTAATATACTAATATATTATATTATAGTATATTAGATGATTAACTCAATTTATTTATAACTTATGATCTAGGCAAAAATTAGGAGAAAATTTCTTGCCCCTCAAATCCTGTACTCTGAAAAATTCTGCCCATGCAGATTCTGCTTGCTAGTATTGCTAAAAATGAATTTAACTATGCATAACTAATGTTGAAATTAGCTTAATGGGAAAGGTATTCAATAGATAAAATTGTGAAAATCATGGACTATGAACACTTTTGAGATTGATACTAATGTATTAATTATTCCATGGTGTTCATTTATTCTATAGTTTTTATGTAATTCTTCATTCATTCAGCTGTCCATGACAAATCAGACGAGTTAATATTTCCTTTTTTCCAAGGAGTGCATTGGATGTAGCCAAATCAACAAAGGGCAAATGGAACATTAACCAACCTCTCAGAAATGCTTCTTTTTCTCCTTTTATTTTTTACATTTCCTTCCCTTATTCTTTGATATTAATGCTACTGTAATTATTATTTTCATTATAAAGTCATCATTATCATCATCAGGAATCCATTACCCTAAAATGTTGTAATCTATCAGATCTTCTGTTATGCTTAGACACTATTGCACTTACTAAAAACACAAAGATTATTAAATTATGCTTAGAATTATATTTCATCATTAATTTTATTGCATATTTTATAACTGAATTTACTCAGAAGTTTTATAATATGCCTATAAATATTTTTTCTTATTTTACATAGATATTATTAGCCTTGATATTTCAAATTGAACATTCATGATATAATTTTTGAAATATATTGAATTGTAACTTAACAAAAGAGTAGAGTGATGGTTACCATAGTTTGTGGAGATATGAGTTAAAAAAGACACTGATTTTAGTTAAATAGGAGAAATAAGTAGAAGATATGTTATGTGACATTCTTCAAAAACACTGAGAGGGTAAATGTTAAATGACAGTACTACAAAAAGGTTAACTTTGTGAGTTCTTAAAATGTTCTTTATCTAGATTTACCTATTCTACAATATAAATGTATATTTCAAAATATCATATTTTACTTTATAAATGCTTCCAATTTTAGCTGCTAATTTGAAAATAAATAAAAAAGTAGTTTGTTAAAATCTGAAATATTCCTAAATAATTTTATTAAACAATATACTACATGAAAATTAAATTACAAGATGAATATAGAATGCAAACATGAACATAAGCATATACAGACTCACATATATGAGCATATATCAAACTGCATATGGAAAATTGAATTAATTCCTGTTTATGAAGGGTCTTCAAAAAGATAATGCAAAATGTATCTTATGAAAAATACTGTGCATGATTTCCAAATTTTTGCTCCCAAATCACCATTTTTAAGACATTTATTTTTAGGCTGGCGCCGTGGCTCAACAGGCTAATCCTCCGCCTTTCGGCGCCGGCACACCAGGTTCTAGTCCTGGTCGGGGCGCCGGATTCTGTCCTGGTTGCCCCTCTTCCAGGCCAGCCCTCTGCTGTGGCCCGGGAGTGCAGTGGAGGATGGCCCAAGTGCTTGGGCCCTGCACCCCATGGGAGACCAGGAGAAGCACCTGGCACCTGGCTCCTGCCATCGGATAAGCGCGGTGCGCCGGCCGCAGCGCACCGTCCGCGGCAGCCATTGGAGGGTGAACCAACCGCAAAGGAAGACCTTTCTCTCTGTCTCTCTCTCTCTCACTGTCCACTCTGCCTGTCACAAAAAAAATAAAAGACATTTATTTTTATTTATTTGAAAGGCAACGTGACACAGAGAGGAAGAGTTACAAAGACAGAAAGAGCAATTCAATCTCCTGGTTCATTTAACAAATGGCTGCAAGGACTCAGGCAGGGTGAAGCTAAAGGCAGCAGCCTGGAACTCTATCCTGGTCTCCCTTCCTCTGCTGCTTTCCTTGATGTATTAGCAGGGAAGTGGAGCAGCCAGAATTTGAACCGATCCTAATATGGGATGTCTGTAATTGCAGGTAATGGCTTATCTTGCTTCACACACTGCCAGCAACAATTGACAGTTTTATTCCACTCTCTAAACATTTTGAATTACCTTCATATATATAAAGATTTCACAGACATGGTCTAAGATTTTATAAAATAATTATTCTTCTAAATTTTCTAACTAGCTTTAAATTTTTTGGAGAACTGTATTAATTGCAACTGTATGCACCACACACAGTGAAGAAACTACTTAGAAAAATAGTATTTTTAAAAATTAGTGGAACAAAAATGTACATCCTGTGAATACAAAATCATTAATAATGTGAATACTTGCAATTTTTATTTGGCATTTAGAAATGAAATCCTTACTCTAGGTGTTATATGATGCAGAGAAAATTCCACCATTTTCAGGTCAATAAGCTTCATTGACAACAAAATATTTATGAAAGAAAAGAATTTATTGTCCTAAGCATCCTGAGTTCCAATGAGTTACTAATTGATTCTGATCAAGTCACCCACCTCCAGCCCCAATGTATTACACTCCCCTTGATGTTGCCCCTTGATGTTAAGAATGGCCTAGTAACCCATTTGGAATAGTGTATTATGAACAGATACTATGTCTTCTCATTCTTTGATATTTGGCAACTTTCTAGAAAAGGGAAAATGATTTATTTGAGTCCATTATTCCATTTGCACCAGTCTTAATTGAACATATAAGGTGAACATTCTAAACTGCTTATTTTGTTATGGTGCCTCATGTTCAGTTTTGTGTTCTGTTATTTTATCCTAAATAATTGAATCTGGTAAATAGGCTTGATGCCTCATATTTCCTCTTGGTTAGCTTTGTAAAACAGTATAAAATTACCAGGTTTTGTTGATTTTGTTACTGTTGCTTTACTTATGATTTATTAATCTTTAATTCTCATGTAAAACAGTTGAAATTCTCAAGTAGATTTTAAACAAATGGTGACATATTTTATTTTAAATTTATTTAACTTGTGAATTAAAATGAAATAACTGTACCTTTTATGGAATGCAGTGAAATATTTCGGCAGAAACAGAGCAGAAATCAATCATACCTGATAGTGGTTTCACTTGATATGATGATCTCCAATGTTGCAAATATCAGAACTTCATTCATTTTTTTGCTGAGTGATAATCCATTGCATATGCATGCCACATTTTTTTAATTCATTTACCCTTTGATCGACATCTAGCTTGTTTTCATGTCATGGTGATTTTGTATAGTGGTGCACTAAATATGGGAGCTAGTGGGAGTGCAAATTGGTATACCTATTTTAGATAATAGTTTAGAGGCTCTTCAAGAAAACTAAAAATAGGTGTGCAATATGACCCAGTTGTCAAACTTCTGGGACTATATACAAAGATAATTAAATCAGACTATGGGCAGGCCCTGTGGCTTACTAGGCTAATCCTCTGCCTGCGGTGCCGGCACGACGGGGTTCTAGTCCCGGTTGGGGCACCCGATTTTGTCCCAGTTGCTCCTCTTCCAGTCCAGCTCTCTGCTGTGGCCCGGGAGTGCAGTGGAGGATGGCCCAAGTGCTTGGGCCCTGCACCTGCATGGGAGACCAGGAGGAGGCACCTGGCTCCTGGCTTCCGATTGGTGCAGCACGCCGGCCATAGTGGCCATCTGGGGGGTGAACCAATGGAAGAAAGACCTTTCTCTCTGTCTCTCTCTCTCTCTCACTGTCTAACTCTGCCTGTCAAAAAATAATCAGACTATGAAAGGATACCTATTTTAATTTTGTTGAGTTTTAAAAAGTGTATATGTGCTTATTTGAGATATAGAGAGGCACAGAGAAAGACACAGTGACTTTCCCATCTGCTGGCTCACTCTCCAAGAGACTGAAACAGCCAGTTTTGTGCTAGAATAGGAACCAAGAGTCAGAAATGCAATACAGGTCTCCCACTTGTGTGTCAGGAACCAGATGACTTGAGTTCTTATCACTGCCTCTCAGGAACTACATCAGCAAGAAATTGCAGTCAGAATCTGCAGTTGAATCTAATGCAGGTACTCTGATATGGGATGTTTCTTAACTACTAGGGTGAACAACATCTACTCAGCGCTTTCCTTTTTCAGATTTCTTTTCTTTTTTTTTTCTTTTTCTTTCTTCTATTAAAAAGATTTACTTACCTATCTGAAAGGCAGAGATACACAGAGTGAAGGAGACACACACACACACACACACACACACACACACAGAGAGAGAGAGAGAGAGAGAGAGAGAGAGAATCTTCCATTCTTTGGTTCATTCCCAAAATGGACACAATGGCCAGCGCAGGGCCAGCTGAGGCCAGGAACTAAAAGCTTCTCTGGGTCTCCCACGTGGATGCAGGGACCCAAGTACTTGGGCCATGTTCTGCTGCTTTCTCAGCTGCATTAACAGGCACTCCATCAGAAGTGGAGCAGTTGGGATTGGAACCAGTGCCCATATGGGGTGCTGGCACTGCAGGCAGAGGATTAACCTTCTGCACCACAGCACTGGCCCCTGGGTTTACTTTTCTTATTGAAAAATACACATAAATTAAAGTATTTCATATAAACACTTTAAGTGGTATTACATTCATTCACAATGGTTAGCAACCATCACTATCATCCATCTTCATAACTCTTTTCACCTTATAAAACTGTAACTCTATATTCATTAATACATAGGTAATTTTCACCTGTCAGACTGGTAACCACCATTCTGCATTCGTTTCCATGATTTTTATTAATCTGAGAATATCATATAAATAGAATCTACAATTTTTGTTTTTTAAAGATTGGCCTGATTCACATAACTTGATATCAACTGCTAATACAGCATTTCAGAATTCCCTTTGCTTTTTTAAAGCTGAATTATATTCCATTACATATCCATGACATATTTTACTTATTTAGTCATCTGTTGATGACATTTGAGTTACTTCCATAGTTTTTTTTGAATAATAGTCCCATGAATTTGGGTATACAAACATGTTTCCAATATCTTGTTTCAGATTTTTATGCATATGACCAGAAATAAAATGGCTGGATCATATTGTAAATCTTTTATTTAATTTTTTGCAGAATAGTCACAGAGCTTTCTGTTCTTGCACCATTTTACATTCCTATCAACACAGTGCACAAGCACTGTGCATATTATTTGTATTTTTTAATCATTATTGTTACATTTTAATGGATCTGTGTATGTTCCTATATCAATTCCTTACCAGATACAGGATTGCCTATATTTTCCCTATTCTGTGGGTTGTCTTTCTACTTGTTGATAGTGCTTTTCCAAATTCAACAATAAGAAGCCATGGAAATACAAATAAAATGCTTTTTTACACAGCAGAAATAAATTGAAATTACTGTACTCATGACAGATTGGAGTAGAAATGCTAATATCAGATCTTTGTAGATTACCTTGATAAATAACATTATTTAGTCAAATATTGGTCATGTACTTCTTTTATAAACAGAACACACAAATAATGAGCAAAGATAAACTATTATACATTCAAAGAGTCGTCAAAAAATTCAAGGAATATGGGTATTATAAAAACAAATTATGCATGAATTTCAAAAAAAATTTGTTCCAAAATAAACATATTTCATCCATTTTTCCACAAATGTTTAAAGTAGCTAGCTACTTCACAGGTTTAAATAAATTGTGGTATTAGGAGAAAATAAAGAAGAAATATACAATATATATATATATATATGTTAAAAATGTAAAGTTTGTGAAAAACTTGAGGATGAATTTTAACAGTAATAATAGGATAAATCAATGGGATGAAAGACATGTCATTTTATTTTAAATGGGATATAAAGGGTGATTTCATTAATAAAGTTATATTTAAGCAACTACAAGTATTTGCAGGAAGTCTGGGTATTGAGTGGATGAATATCTACAGGAGCTTTCCTGATAAAAGGAACAAACACAGCAAAGGGTCTAAGAAACAATTATTCCTGGATTTTTTGATCCAAATAGACATTTTTAATATTTACTCTTTTGAGTTAACATACTTAAAATACATTGTAGTCAATGGCTTAATTGTTCTACTGAATAGAGGAATCAACAAATAAAAAGTAAAATTACCATAGTCCAGCAGGAAAAAAGGCAAGGGTAGTAAACAATAATCGAAAGGAAAAAAAGGTTTAACTGCACTAGTATAAAGTAAATTTTGAAACTGTTACAAAATCATTAATATTACAATAGTAAATAATTTCTCTCAATTTATTGGAAAAATATTTAAAGAAAAGTTTTAAAAAACAGTATATTTGTGGCAGAATAGATGCACAGGGGATTTTTTTTTAAAGTTTAGCTCCCGCAGATAAGGGGGAACATAATGTGCTTGATTTTCTTTGTTAAAAAAAGTTATTTAATTTATACATGTTTCATGTATTTCATACATACATATTCAGGAACCCAGTGACACTTCCACCCACCATCTTTCCTGTTCACGCTCCAATCCTTTCTGCTTTTCCCTCTCACTTTCCCACTGTTAATTTTTACAAAAATCTATATTCAGTTTATTTACTGATAGTATAGTTAGCCTTATACTAAGTAAGCGAGTTCAACAAATAGTATGAAGAATAAAACAAACAAATAAAAAACTGTGCCTCGACAGAAGAGACAAGGGCCATATACAATCATTGAATCTCAAAGTGTCTATTTTTACTCCAATATATTATATTTCAGGAACTCTACTAAAAATCAGCTTGGGTAAGGGAAGACATGATACCTGTGTTTTTGGGACTGGTTTATTTCACTACATAGAATGGTTTCTAGTTGCATCCACCTTGTTGCAAATGACAGGATTTCGTTGTTTTTTTTTTACTACTGAGTAGTACTTCATAGTGTATATATAACAACATTTCTTTATCTAGTCAACACTTGATGGACATATCTTAGCTATTGTGAATTGTGCTGCAATGATATGGGGGTTCAGATAACTCTTTCATACACTGATTTATTTTGGTTTGGGTAAATACCTAGGAGTGGGATGGCTGGATCATATGGAAGAACTATATGCAGATTTCTGATGTGTCTCCATACTGTCTTCCACAGTGGCAGTACCATTTTACATTCCCACCAACAGTAGACCAGGATACCTTTTTTTCTACATCCTCATCAGCATTTGTCAGTTGTTGATTTCTGTATGAGAGCCATTTTAATACTCTTGGAGACATTAAGATATCTAAATTAGAGACATTAAGAGACATTAAGATATCTAAATTAGGAGATAAAGGTTGAAAGTTATTGACAGCTCAATAAAATGGAATTTCATTATTATTTATTTAAAAGGCAAAATGGCAGAAAGAGAAAAAGAAATAGAGTAAGAGAGAGATTTTCTATTAATTAATCATTCCCCAAATGACTGCAAGGGCTGGTACTGGGCCAAGTCAAAGCCACAAGCCAGGGATGCCATGTGCCTGGCAGCGACCCAGGCATTGAACTATCATCTGCTGCTTTCCCAGGCACATTAGTAGGGAACTGTATAGGAAGCCGAGTAGCTACATCTTTAACTGGCGCTCTGATCAGGGATGCCTATATCATAGGCTATGGCTTACACCCCTGTGCCACAGCTACAAATTAAACTGTAGTCTTTTACAGAGACTTTGGCTGTTGCATGAAATGACAATTCATTGTAAGATTTAAGGTAGGACAGCGACATCAGCTAGTTCAGATATTTAGATGACTCCAGAGTTCCTTTTGAATATAGAATACAAGAAACCAAGTATAGTAAAAAGCCTTGCTACTGACTCAGACCATCATAGTCAGAGTGATGAACAGTGGTGACCATCTAGATATATTTTCAGGGTGTTTCCATGGTGTTTGATGACACATGGATCATGTCTGTGAAAGAAAGGAAACCAAGATGACTCCAAGATTCTGAATATAAGTGCAAATAAGGAGCCTTTATAAAGTGAGAGGGGAGGATGGGGTAGGAAGGAAAATGTAGGAGTTTATTTGACATTGATTTACATCTACTAGGGATTTACATAAACTTGTTAGATGAGTTTGCAATTCAAGACAGCAATATGGAACAGAGAAAGCTTTGAAATTATTGGCACATAGATGCATTTTGTTGATAAACATTAATGGGTTCAACAAATTTCTGTATAGGGAATAGACTATCAAGAGTTAAACCTGGAGCAGTCTAATACAAATAGCATCGACAAAGTTACTGTAATGCTGTACATATGCACTGTGCTAGTTTCTAGTGGCACTGTAACTATTTGGTGTAAAGCAACAGAAATGTATTCTCTCGTATTTCAGGCATGGAAAGCCAAGACACTCTGGCAAAAAAAAAAAAAAATGACCTAAATGAAAGCTCTCCACGAGTGAGATCCCAGTGGAAAGAATGGGTTATCAAAGAAAAAGTTACCTTTCTCTGAAGGGAGGAGAGAACTTCCACTTTGACTATGACCTTGTCTAAATATGATCAGAGTCAGTGAACTCAAAAGGCTTCCATAGCCTTAGCAACTCATGATGGGAGCCTAGGGAGATTACTGAGGCCATAAACAAGAGTGTCAAATTGTTAAGTCAACAACAGGAGTCACTGTGCACTTATCCTCATGTAGGATCTCGGTCCTTAATGTGCTGTACATTGTGATTTAATGCTATAACTAGTACTCAAACAGTATTTTTCACTTTGTGTTTCTATGTGGGTGCAAACTGTTGAAATCTTTACTTAATATATACTAAACTGATCTTCTGTATATAAGAGAAAGAAAATGAATCTCGATGTGAATGGAAGGGGAGAGGGAGGGAGAAAGGGGAGAATTGCAGGTGGGAGGGAAGTTATGGGGGGGAGCCATTGTAATCCACAGGCTGTACTTTGGAAATTTATATTCATTAAATAAAAGTTTTAGCAAAAGAAATAATAAGACATGAAATAAGGGGGAAAAAAAGAAATGTATTCTCTCAAGTACTGGAGGTCAAAAGCTATATCTAGGTTACTGGGCTATTATCCTACTAGAAGATATGGGTATATCCTTCTTTGCCTCCCAGAGTCTGCAAGGATTCCTCGGCTGTGTTCATTCCAATTTTTCGCTGTGTCTCATTTACACCTTCACCTGTTTTGCCAGGACTGAATCTCCTGTTGTCACCTTTTGTATATTTGTCAATGGGTTGAGCCAACCTGGACACCTAAATACCAATACTCTTGCTCTAACCGTATCCACTAGGGTCCTTTCTCCTTAAAAATCATCCTTAACAGTTTCCAGGGATGAGAAACTGTTATCTTTGTTTAACCATTATTCAGCTCACTGCAAGGACAGAAGTTAAGAGTATGCTATATCAGTTACAGCCAAGTTTCAGCAATCTGAAAACAGAAAATTACCTGTTATATTCAGTGAGATAAATGTAATGCATCCTTCAGCTTAATAATTTAAGTGTAGAGATGTGGGAAAATTCTAAATGCAGTGGGGTTATTAAACAAAAGGAGACTATCAAACATTAGCAATAGTTCCAAAGAGTTGTGTTGCAAAATAGGATTGGATATGAGCTGGAGGGCAAATCTGAATCCAGATTTTTTTCAAGTTAAATTACACTTTACTCAAAGAAAAAGGAAGAGGGAGAGATACTGTCTTCTTTCACTCCCCAGCATCCCCCCCCACACATCCTGCAGTGGCCAGGGATGGATTTAAAGCAGGGAGTGCAATTCAGGTCTTCTATGTACATGACAGAAAATCATCAATTACTTGAGCCCGCACGTGTGCCTCCCTGGCTCTTCATTCCTTGGAAATTGGAGTTAACAGCTAGCACTGAATGTCAAACCCTGGTCTCCATTGTTGGACAGTTTTTTAACTGCTAAGCAAATTGTGCAGTCTCCGATTTTTTTTTTGATAAGATAAAAAAATAGGGGCTGGTGCTGTGGTATAGCAGGTAAAGCCGTCACCTGCAGTGCCAGCATCCCATATGGGTACTGGGTCAAGTCCAGCCTGGTCCTGTTCCAGCTCCCTGCTGATAGCCTGGGAAAGCAGTGCAAGATGATCCAAGTCCAAGGGCCCCTGCGCCCTTGTGGGAGACCCTGAAGAGGTCTGGATGCTGGCTTCAGATCTGGTCAAGTTCAGCCTTAACAGCCATCTGGGAAGTGAATCAGTGGATAGAAGACTTCTCACTTTCTCTCCCTCTCTGTAACTCTGCCTTTCAAATAAATAAATAAACCTCTAAAAAAGAAGATAAAATATCACTACAGATGAAGTCTTCAGGGAGAAAATGGCAAGTGTGAAAGCGGGAACTCGGATATATGTAAGAAAAACTGGATATTATGGCCTTTGGAGAAAGTGATGGCAGGAACAGTTGAAAAATGCAAGATATAGGGATTGGCATTGTGGCGGAGTGGGTAAAACTGACACGGATGATGCCACCATTCCATATGGGTGCTGATTCATGTCCCGGATAATGGCCAGTAAAATGCAGTAGAAGATCACCCATGTGCTTGGGCTCTTGCCATACCTGTGGGAGACCTGGAGGAAGATGCTGGCTCCTGGATTTGACATGGTCCTACCGGGGCCTTTGTAGCCATCTGGGGAGTGAACCAGCAGATGGATGACTTCTCTCTGTCTCCATCTCTGTCTCTGTCTCTCTCACTCTTTCTCTCTCTCTGTAGCTCTGACTTTCAAATAAATCAATAAATCTTAAAAAAAAGGAGAGGTATATAGAATGAAGTGTTCAAATATTGTGATGTGTATTTTTCACAATTTGTTTAAAATTTTTCACATCCACTTACTTAATTATCATCTATCTATCATCTATATCATCCATCTAAATTTAAATTGAGTTATAAGGAGTGATTGGATAAATATTACACCAAAAGGAAGGACATTTTTGTATATTGCTGTCTACTAGCTTTCAATTGAATGTCAATTTTGATAGTTATAAAGATTGTTGCAAGTATAGCAAACTTAATTTTTAGTGGAAGAGATTAACACATGGCATTTGTTTGAATTATTCATTTAAACAGCAAAAATATATTTTGAACATATGTTAAATTAGTGTTTAAACCTCGGAGAGATATATCTTTATTGTTTTAAAATTTTTCTTGTTTATTTAGCCTTTACTGAAAAGAGCTACTTAGTTTATTTTCAAGTTTACCTAAAAACAGCATATCATCTCCTTTAGATAAATATAGCCTACTTTGATCTCTGGCAGCTTGATGAAATTAAATGTTTTTTTTTGTTGATGAATTTATTGAAAAGAATAGCAGGAATTATGGATGAAAAATATGAAATGGTTATGTTAGCACTTCTGCAATTTTGTCATATGTTTGTAGTTGCATTACCAATAAACATCATTTCCTTGATATTTGTTAAGTATAAATGAATAAATAATGATATTCAGGTTATTGTAAACCTAGTGAGAGGAAAGTGATTATATCCTTTTGAATTTTCATAGTTTTGGAAATGGTAGGCAGATTTTACATGCAATAATAAGAGATTAAAACAGTAATGATATTCAATTTATAAACTTTTAGTTATATATATATACACATACATATGTATTTAATTTAGGAGGCAAAATGATCACAGAGAGAAAGAAATATCTTGAGATAAGACAAAATGTAAATCTGTGAATGTGAGTACCTACTTTCAAGCATTAGGGTCAATATCTACAATGTCACAAAATGCAAAGCTGTTCTTGAAAGCCTTCCATTCTGCCCTTTGGGATGTATTCTAATAATCCAAACCCCAATCCTCTCTCTCTCTAGATGTTAAACCTGATTTTCTCCTGGGATAACATTTTCTCTCTGTCTCTTAGGTATTACATCGCTTCTTACACCCATTTTTTTATATTTTATATTTTATTTTTTAATTAATTTATTTTTTTTTACTTGACAGATAGAGTTACACAGAGAGAGGGAGAGACAGAGAAAAAGATCTTCCTTCCATTGGTTCACACCCAAATTCCCGCTACGGTCGAGCTATGCTGATCCAAAGCCAGGAGCTAGGTGCTTCCTCCTGGTCTTCCATGTGGGTGCAGGGCCCAAGTGCTTGGGCCATCCTCCACTGTCTTCCCAGGCCACAGCAGAGAGCTGGACTGGAAGAGGAGCAACTGCGACTAGAACCTGGCGCCCATATGGGATGCCGATGCTGTAGGCGGAGGATTAACCAAGTGAGCCTCGGCATTGGCCCCTTACACCCATTTTTATCCCTATCTATCTATCTATCTATCTAGTCCTTGCAAAAGTCTTGACTGAAGTCTTGGAATTTGACTTCTTCTAGGATCTAGTCCTCCACTCTATTGCAGCAATTGTTCCCAGGGTGGTAACTAAAACCTTTGCCTTTGTCAATGGCAACTCATTGTCTATAATCTCAAACTCATGCATTCAACTCGATTGCCAGGTCCCTTATATTTTGAGCATACATTTCCTGCTTCTCTAAATCAATAATTTCTGTCTTTATAAATGTCTAAGTTCCATTAATTTTATCACTTTTACGCTACTCTTCATACTTCATTTGCAAAAGAAAAATTCCCAGTCTGACATTTTTATCACTGCCTTTTATGTAACTTCATGCACTTTTCTCTGTTCACTTTTGGAACTTATGCAAGAAAATCTTGATCCTTGATCAATTATCAATTTTTACCTGAAAAATATCAAAACATCTGAAGCATTTCTTATCTAAAGAATAATATGTAACTGTGTTCATATTGTTTCTGATTTATAAACGAGAAGTACAAGTTTATCCTTAAAGTAATCTGGCACATGAAGTATTTCCTTACAGTTGCCCCCAGATCTTATTTGATTTTCTCATTATTCACTCCACTTCTCCTATGGCCAATCTCATACCTTCTACTTTCTTTTCAATTTCTTTTTTTTTTGTGTGTAGATTTTTATTTATTTATTTGACAGGCAGAGTTACAGACAGTGAGAGAGAGACAGAAAGAAAGTCTTCCTTCCCTTGGTTCACTCCCTAAAGGGCCGCAACAGCTGGAGCTGTGCCGATCCGAAGCCAGGAATCGGGTTCTTCCTCCTGGTCTCTCATGCGAGTGCAGGGACCCAAGGACTTGGGCCATCCTCCACTGCCTTCCCGAGCAACAGCAGAGAGCTGGACTGGCAGAGGAGCAACCGGGACTAGAACCGGCACCCATATGGGATGCCGGAGCTGCAGGCAGAGGATTAACCAAGGATTAACCAAGGCCCTTCTTTTCAATTTCTAACTCTATCTTGCACTCCAACTCATTTAGCTGATGATATAGTGATCTTTTTCACTAGGCAAATTTTAGGAATAAGAGAGGACTTGATCAGAACTTAATTACTAATCTATTGAATAACTTACATGAATAATCTGGTAATATGGGCTCCTATCAAAATAACAAAATGCCTATTTATTGTATTGTGAATGCTGATTGTATATTTGTTTTAGATTGGCAAGTCTTTTCTTATTTTGTACCTGGTTTTAGAACCAAAATAAATTTGAAAGAAGACTGACAAATTCTGTGTGTATTTACGGTTGTGTGTCTTTGTTATGAAGAAGTACTCTAGTTTATTCAGGCTTAAACTTCTAATCTACAAAGTAATCATCTAAGGCAGTAGAGTTCTATGTATATTTTATTGTAAAGAAAGTTACATTAATCAAACAAAATCAATGAACACTTGCTAGTTTTTTTTGGAATCATTAATATTTGAAATTTGTGGCCTGTGCCATGGCTCACTAGGTTAATCCTCCGCCTGCGGCACCAGCACCACGGGTTCTAGTCCCAGTTGAAGTGCCAGATTCCGTCCCGGTTGCTCCTCTTCCAGTCCAGCTTTCTGCTGTGACCTGGGAAGGCAGTGGAGGATGGCCCAAGTGCTTGGGCCCTGCACCCGCATGGGTGACCTAGAGGAAGCACCTGGCTCTTGGCTTCACATTGGTCACTGGCCGTAGCGGGAATCTGGGGGTGGGGGGGAGGTGAACCAACAGAAAGGAAGACCTTTCTCTCTGTCTCTCTCTCTCACTCTCACTGTCTAACTCTGCCTATTAAAAAATATATATTTGAAATTTGTAATGAATATTATGTCACAGTTTTTTGCCTCATCTCTGTTCTTTTCATTCTATGTGCTTATGTCTTCTGACCAATATTGGTAAATTTCTCTTTACTAATTCAGAATGATTTATAGTTCCTTAAGGACCACAGTTTAGAGTTCTATATATTATGTAATAAATCAAAAACTAATACATTATTCTACTTCATGATAAGAAATTGAGATATAGTGGTAAAATATGAGGGGTCTTGGAAAAGTTCACGGGAGGGCAGGTGTTTGGTTACATTGTTGAGAGATGACTTAAGTGCATGTTTCATTTTAGTGTGCTTGGGTTCAACAGCTGCCTCCAGCAACTGATTCTAGCTTACTGCAAATGAAGACCTTGGGAGGCAGAAGGTGATGGCTCTAGTGATTAGTATTCTTGTGAAAGACCCTGTGAAAGTGAGTTCACAGACCCCAGTTTCAGCCTAGGATGCTATTGTAGGAAGTCAGGGATTGAAGCAGCAGATGGGAGCACCCTTTCTCTGTCTCTTAAATGAAGTCAAAATTTAAATTTAAAAAATACAATTTATGTAAAATGTATATTATGAAAAACTATGCATGAATTTCTAAATTATTTCACAGCAAATAAACAGCTTTTGACTCGAATTTTCCACAAGCTTTTTGAAATTCCTTTGTATAATATATGAAGTATATATATATATAGCACTATAATGTACTCTATTTTATAAAACTAAGAAATATTCTTCTATAAGTACAATACTAACATATAATATATACAGCTCTTAAAATTTACTTTTCTAGACTGAAAGTTCTAAAATGAAAGAAATTTTACATTTATCTCTGCAAATGTCGACAATCCAAGCAAAATATCTGGATCATTGATGTATAATTAATGGTTTCTTTGTTGTATTACTTGCAATATATTGGTGAGTAACCATTGCTTATTAAATATTCAAACTCAAGTACTTCCTTATGTTATCTTGTACATTCCTAAACTGAGATTTCTAAAATTATGCCATTGAATTTCAACAAGAAATTCTTTAAGGTAGTCTGTAATTAATTTTTCAAATGAAACATGTGGTTAATGGTGGTGATGGAAAATAAAGCTGTCTTTTCTGCTAGGCACAAACAAATGTGGGGAAAGTAAAAGGTCTTCAGAAACATGTTATTAAGAACTAACTCCTAACATGGAATTGCTCTTATCTATCATTACACATGATTAACTGGTAGTATAATTCCTATGTGCATTGTCACCTTATGGAGCTCTGTCAATCCAAAATTTTATGGTAAATGGCCATGAGCTCTGTGTGTAATAGCTGACACATTAGCACAGAAATGCTTCTCTTTTGCCACAAATATATTGTTGGAGCTGTGTAATGATTGTTTGCTTACCCATAATGGTTCAAAATGCATCTATAATTACTGTCATGGGGCCGAGTCTATACCATCTGGTGTGAAACGAAAATGTTTGTATCTGAGCTTACTAGAGTGGAATACATATTCTGAACCATTATTGTAAAGCTGTTCATTCTATCTAATAACCCCTTCACTGTACGCGCACAGACTAATGAGTAAAAGTACAGTTAGGACAGTAAAACATTAAGAAAATTATACTCTCTGATTCAGAAAAAAAGCAAAATTATAAGGTTTATCTCCAAATCAATATTGATTGTACTTTATGTCAAAAAATGTAATTGTACAGATTCCTCCCAGTGTATTCAGCCGGTGATGTTTCAAGTACCTGAGACACTGTCAACTACATGAGAGCTCCAGGCTCTTGATTTTGGCCTGGCCAATGCCGACATTTTGAGAGTGAATAGTGGATGGAAGACTCTCTCTCTCTCTCTCCTCTCTCTCTCTCTCTCATCTGTCAATCTACCTTTTAAGTGATGAAAATAAATAAACAATAAAAATGCCATTGTAACTCAGAATGTCCAAAAACTAAAAAGTTTAGTCTAATGTTATTTTTAGAGCACTGCTTTTGGGTTTCCATTTTAATTTTTAAAAGAGGATTATGTATTTAATTAACTACTTGAATAGCAGGAGAGAGAAAGAGAGAGAAAGAGAGAGAGAGAGATTGAACTTCCATCCACTGGTTCACTCCCAAATGGCCACAACAGCCAGGGCTTCACAAAGCTACAGCCAGGATCCTGAAACTCGCTCCAAGTCTCCCACAGGATGGCTGGGGCCCAAGCACACGGGTCATCATCTATTGCTTTCCCAGTTGCATTAGCAGGAAGGTAGTTCAAAGTGAATCTGCTGTAACTCAAAGAAGCTCTCCACTATGTGGCTGCTGTGCTGTGCAACAGTGCTGGCCCCCTATTTTCAATTGTGCTTTTTTAAACTTTATTTTAGAGGCAGAGAGAGAGAGAGAGAGAGAGAGAGAGAGAGAGAGAGAGAGAGAAAGAATGCATTCCTATCTGCTTATTCACTACCCAAATGCCCACAGTGCTGGGCAAGGTTGAGTTCTGTGAGCTGAGAGCTCAATGCATGTCTCCCAAATAGCTGTTAAGAACTGAATTATTTTAACTATCACTATCCTCCTATCAAGCAGCTGGAGTCAGGATGCCAAGTGAACTATCATTCCTAGGTAGTAAACCAGTATGGGGCACGGGAGGCTAGACCGGGATGCTAAATGTCTGCTCACCTGTTTTAAATTTTTGATCATTACATTTTTCATTATTTTTGTAAACATTGTTGCCAATCTTTTGCTTTCACACATATATATTATGTATATAGAACTTTCTATTAGCATGAAAATAGTCATATTTTAAAAAGAAAGTTGAAATAGTGAGACATTGAAAATGTAAACAAGATAAATCATAAAATTATCTTAAGCAGATATCTACCTAACACAACGAGACAAATAAGTAGGAAGGAAATGCATTTTTTGAATATAAAAGTTCAATAGATACTATTTCTCCTTGAGGTGGTCTATACTTTAATGCTACCTGTTCAAAATACCAACATTTGTTTTTCTCAATTTAGATAACTTTATTATAAAACTTCTTTGGGGAACAAATGAGAAATAGTAAACAAAATATAATTTTAAAAGAATAGTTAGCGTGGGAATAAATTTTGCCAGACATTAAAACATATTTTAAAGCCTATATAATTACAAGAGTATTAAAAGTTTGCCAATCAGTATAACAGAACATAACTTTCAGAAAATTTCCCTATTTTGTATGTCTATATCACCACAAAATCACACTTCAGATCAGTTGGGTGGTAATGGACATTTGAATAATCAGCATTTAGGCAGCTAACTTAGATAGTAGATGAAAAAAAGAATGCCATTCTTATGTAACAATTAAATTCAAGATATCTAAATGTAAAAATGAGAGAATATGAAAGAATTAGAACAAAATATAAAATACTTTGTTTATAATGTGGAAAAATATATTACCAATGTAATCAAATAACATCAAATCCCACTAATAAATTAATAATTATTTGTATAGCTCTTGTTTCTGACAAGTAGTTTTTCTTCTCAGAGATGAGTGTAGCCAAAATTTGTCTTCATCATATATCTACAGACGTGTAGTGGGTGGTTTCTTCAGACATTGTGGGTTGATTAGGAATAGGATGGTTCCTGGTGGATTTACGCTTATTTCTGAACATTGACTTTGGAGCCCCAGAGTAAGAAAAGGGTAATTTCCAATGCACAAACATATTTTGGCCCCTGATTACACCATCCGACTTTGCTAGTGTTTCCTTGGCTACTTCTGAAAGTCACTTAGACAACTCATACTGAAACGATCAGAAACAGGGCCTACCTGGTCAAGGAAGGAGTGAGAAACTATACATTTATCCAAAATTGGAGAGGAAATCTTTGTAACTAATTATTTAAAGGAAATAATGGCATTCTGATTATTTTTCAGTAGTCCTTAAACTCAGAGATACAAATTATATATAAATTAAATTATAAATCTGAAATCAACTCAAGTACAAAAAAGAAAAAATGTAAACAAAGATACAGATGATTTTTGACCATCAGAATTGTTTTGAATGAGGGAATTTGTTGATGGTGTTTCAGTACATCACTCTCTGTAATTTTGTATTTGTATAACATATTTATATCATATAATATTAAAACAAAGAAAAGCAATAGCCAATTAAATTTACTTTCAAACACTTTGGGAAGCAAATATTTTGAATCGCTCTTTAGACCACAGTGAGCTAATCAGTGAGATGTATTTGCTGTGAATCTTACATTTGGAATATTGTTTATAACATAAAACAATATATAAGTCTAGAAAGTGTGTGGGTTGACTCTTAATTGCTTATGGAATCTTAATATAAGCTCCCCCCACCTACAGCATATCGTAAGATTTGACAGATGTGTGAAATTATTTAAAGAACAGCTATTCATTCCATCATCTCAGCTTCCCATGAGGCACATCATCAGCAAGTTAGAACTGGCAGCAGAGCAAGGGCTTGATCCCATGGAACCTGATCTGGGATGAAACCCGTGCCCAAACACTGACTTTTTAAAGAAAGAGTTATCATTTAAAAGGCAGAGTAACAGAGAGAAAAAGAAGGCTGGCTAGAAAGAGAGAGAGATCATCCATCTTGTGGTTCATGCCCCAAATGGCTGCAACAGTCAGTCCGGGCCAGGTCAAAGTCAGAACTGTGGAACTCCATCTGGAGTCTGAAAGAAAAACGAATAGTGTCAAAACTTGACAATGATTGCCAAAAGTGGACCGCAGAGCATTATCAATATCACATATAAATGTCAATATATGTATGTAGACAGACAAAATGGCATAAATTATACATTTGCCAATTACATATTTTAAGAATTATTAAATATAAAAATAAATTTATAGTGTTACTGGGTTGAGGGACTAAAAGTCAGTTTTTATTCTTAGACAATCAGCAATCATTGGGATGCCAGTGCCACAGGCGCAGGCTTAACCCGCTAGGCCATAGTGCTGGCCCCAGGGAGCAAGTATATTGAAGCATGGATCCCTTAAGTAAACTGGAATTAAATAATAGTTCTTTCCATCATATGTATGTACATATTAATGTATACATATGTGCTTATGTGTGAGTATATTTATCCAGGCAAAATAAATTTTATTTTGTATGTCTGTATATATTTACCTGCATAATCAAACACACACATAGATTTTTCACATATGTGAGCGTAAAAATGTATGTGCATATTTGTATAGTTTTATGTATTTTGCAAGACACCATCATATTTAATAAATAATCATTATAGACAGTCCTACTAATGTCAGGAGGAAACAGCATTGTGGATTATGGGCTATAGAGTTTTAGCTAATAGGATGATATGATCCACATATATAGTTACAAACATATTGTTAACATTACTATGTTCAAACATTAATGAATACTCAAAATTATTTTATGGGCCTACTCCAAAAATAATAAATTAAACTGTTACCATAAAATAAACACATTTAGTTAGCAAAGCAAAAAATTATTGTCAAAGCATCATTAGGATTCCTATATAAACTTGATTTGAAAATGTAATAGAAGAAATTACCATATGTCTAATCATAATAATAAATGAACACTATCAATTACAAATTTAAAAGAAATATTCTACTTATAAACAAAAAGACAACTTTATAATGCTTCTAGCAAAAATTAAATAGGAAAAAATGAAAAATTGTTCAACTTTCAAATAGAAAATAAACATGAGAAAAATTGCTATATTAATTACCACACTAAAATGTAACCCAATAAGCTAATCATTTCTTCTGAAAATACATAATTTCTGAATTCATAACAAAAATTAGCAAGCAGTGTATTTTTTAAAAATATTTTGAAACAATGCAGGGAAAGACAAACACAATTATATAAGAGCATAAATTCCCAAAATTCCAAATACTCATGGCAATTTAGTATATAATCAATTTAGGCTCTCAAATCAGTGATGATGTAGGGAGGTTTTAAATTAGTAGCCATAGGAAAAATGCTTGTTTTAAAATAAAACCACAAAATTTCTAAAAATGATCAAGCTTTATACATATATATGTATACATACTTATATGTACATATGGAGTAGAGCAGGTATTTCCAATTATTGCTAAAAGCTCTATAAATACCCTCATAAAATGCTGATATGATTGAGAAAATAATATGGTAAATTTGTGAAGACCTCTAAAAAAGGAGAAATAATCCACAAGAGGGGCAAAGTTAAAATCCATAGCACAGGTATTTTAGTACAAATGACTCTTAGATATAAGTAATAAGAGATCATATTTCCCACTAATAAATTTTCAGCACTTTCCCCCAAAATAAATGCAGAGTCTTTAAAATATATAAATGGTAGTAAAACAATGGAAAGACAGTCCAACTCACATAAATTAAGAGTATACAAAAATAAAATTACAAGGAGAAATAGTTTTTCATCTATCTGAATACCAGCTATGGAGCAGTTGAAAACATATTCTACTTGAGAAGTTAAATAGAAAGAGTACTCTCAATTACAGCTCCTAGGAATGCAAAAGAATATAGAACAATGAGATCAATTTGCCTAAATGATTATAATTACAATTAAATTTTCCTTTTCATTTTGATTACTTCCTTCCAACAATTAACCCATGATTTGACTAACATTTTTATGGATAGATATGTATAAAATCTATAATTTTACCTTTATACATATATATGTACACATACAAGATGATTTTTGTACATCATTACTTATTAATTGCCTTCACAGAGAATGTGAAAATTAACTTCACCTTTAGGAGTCTTTTAAAATGTCCTAGACTATACTATAACCATTTATTGGAATACTCAACAGTTATAAAACATAAGACCTCTGTAGTCATATAGAAATATTTCTGCAGTACATTGCCAAAGGAAAAGTGCGTGGTACAGAGTAGCATACATTATAGACTTCTATAGTAAAATAATAAAAAAGGACATTTTATTTGCATAAACAATTATTGGAAGTTAATTCATGAAATTTTAAAAAATGATTCCTTCAGGATTGAGGCATTATATATAGGAATGATAGAAATGTATATAGGAGAGTTTTCACTTTGCTAATTTATATTATTTTTATATTGAACCTTATAAATTTTGGAGGATCTATTGTCTTTCCTTTAAAATAACTTTTAAACATTACTCTCCCAAATATTGTATGACATGAGTAAGGGTACACAGTTTAAAAGAATCCTTAGGGATACTAATGCTTACTGAACATTGAAATATTGCAATTGTAGAAAGAGTTATTTAGAATTTTGCCTCTGTAGTGACAGAAATTACTCCTTTGCCAATCGTGAATAGTTACATGACTATATTCTCCAGGTGTAATTTGCAGTGTCTCAGTGCAACCAGTCATCATATGGCTCAGCACGTTTCGTAGGCCATCAGCAGCTGATGTACCACCACCAGAGATGACTTCCAATTTGCTGTCATGGACAGTGGCACATGCCAATTTTATAATTGTTTTATCATTTAGGAGCATATTTAATGCAACACAATGAAAATGACAGTGCTTCTCGAGTTCACTGGCAAATCAACACCACAGATGACAAGGCCTACAAACTGATGGGATGCTTGTTAATTTTGATAAATAGTGAATGTCATTAATTCTTATGCCAACTGGCACATCATCTTGAGAGTTATTTTGGTATGTTCTTGAATCAGTCTTTAATCAGTTGTTTCTACATGGCTTTACAACTTGCCCTAACCATTCTCTCTTACAAGCATTGCCCTTGTACATAGGAGGAAGTAAGACAGAATCCTTTTTCCAAAATCTTCAAATTTCCTCATCCCAGTAGGTGTTGTATAGCACAAAGTAGGTGGTAGGCAGTCTTACTTTGAAGATAAACAATTTAGCATTTTACATGTTCCTGAATTATAAAGCTTCACACGATTTTATAAAGACATAGTAGTTTCAAACACCCCACACTTCAATAAATATTAACCCACATATTACAAAGAAGAGAGGGTAACATAGAATAAAATAAAATAAGAGGATTATTCCCTTGAATTATGGTTATTGTAATCTCTGAGCCATATACAATCTGTGAGCTCTTGGCTTTATGAGCCCTTCATCATTAATGAATGAAAAATCCAATTTTTTAAAAATATCTTGATATTTCATGTCAAATTTATTGTTTATATATCAAAAAGGAAAAGTCTATTTCTGTCTTAAACCATACATGTTGAAATATTTCTAGGATTTAAATGTCTTTTTTAAAAATCTAGTTACCATAATTCAACCAGCAGCAAAGTAAAGTAAAAGGAAAATGTGAACTGCTAGTAATTGGAAGTCCATTACTGGAGTTTGATTTGAATGTTCCTTTCTTTCTGAACACGTTCACAGTTGTACTCTAATATTGAATCTCTGTAGGGAATAAAAGCCATAATCTAATAAATAATCAATATTCTTAATAGAGTTGGTTAAAATAGTAATACACACGTTTTAACAAATCTTCAATTCTCTTTTTTTAGTCTAAATATTTTCTAAACTCCTGTATTAGTACACTCTCCTTTTTTAATTAAAAAAGATACCCAAGATTATTCTATCTTATTTTTACATATTCCAATAACCTAGATGTGTTGTTCTCAATTAACTCACACATTTTTTTAACTATTCAAGTCCAAATTTATATTTATTATTTTGCTCTTTTAAATAAATTTATACTCTTTTCCAAATAATTTGTGTTGCATGCTTGATACCTAAAAATTTGCACACTTGATTATATTCTTTGTTTTTTATTGACATAACCACATAAGGTTGTACACTTAAAAATCTCTAAGCAGTGCTGTGACTTCATCCTGAAGATCCTATAATAATATTTCAATTATCTCTCTTTTTTTAAGTATGTATTTCTCCTTTAACATAATACAACTATTGTAAAACCAAGATTTGGAAGACAACATTTGGCACAGCATTCAAAACATCAGTAGGAAGACCCACATCTCATATTGAGGGCCTGGGCTTGAGTCCTGGCTACAGTCCTGATTCCAAGTTTTAGCTCATGGGCATCTTGGAAGGCATCATGTGACTGTTTAAGTATTTGGGTCACTGCCACCCTATGTGGGAGATAAAGATTGAGTTCTGAGCTCCTGGCTTTGAGCTTTTGCCAAGCCCCAGCTATTGTGGGCTTTTGGGGAGTGAACCACCAGATGGAAGATCTCTCTCTTTCTCTCTTGCTTTCTGTTATTGAAAGGCACAGTGACAGACACACACACACACACACACACACATACACACTCACAAACAGAGCTCTTCCATCAGCTCATTCATACCCCAAATGCCCACAATAACTGGGGCTAGACTGGCTTTCCAAGTAGGATTTTAACTTCTAGGCCAAATGCCATCTCCATTTTTAAATGTAGAAATTATAATGTTATAATTCTGTAGCAAACTTTTTTTTCAATTCATGCTTTTAGATTATTTTAAGTTGTGCTAAATAGTCCTTTAAGATTCATATTAATTTCCTTTGTATTTGAATTATTTTCCCTATGATAGTTTTAATTGCACAAATTTTTGTTCTTCTTTTATTTCATGGTAGTCAGTGTTCACCAATCTTGTCAATGTATTCAAGTAGTCATATTGTACTTTCATTCATTATTGCTTCAGTTATCTTTCCTAACTCACAGAGCCATTTCCTCTGGCTCTCAAAGAGCGACAGCCCCATCCATGTTGCCTAAGAATATCATTTACTGTGTGAGAAATATGCTGTTGCAGCTTGCATGACTGTCCCATTGGAAGCCATCCACAAGGAACCTACCAGGACCTGGTGACTGCAAGCTTGGCTTTTAGCTAAGTGGAGTTCATCAAGGGAAAACAGCTTCACTACATACCAACTCCCTACAGGTTTATGACCTTCCAAATTGTTCCTCTCAATTTGATTCCCCCTTCAAAGGACTTGTCTTGTTTCTACAAGCTAAGTTGCATCAGTATCAGAGAAGAAACATACTTTTTGTAAATATATGGTTCTTTGAATCTTTGATCCAGCATCTCAGTGTGCGTTGGGATGGGGAGGTCCAGTAGCATAGGGGATGTGATTGAAGATTAGATAGCTATAGAGTAACAAAGCAGATAATCAGAGGTAGTCATTAGATGCTTCACATACAACTGCAACAGTTGTATGTGAAGATAAAACTAGTTATTCTTTTTATAATGTATTCACATCATCATCGAAAATCAAAAGCTCTATATAGGTCAGAACTATTATCAGTGTTTTTATTGGTGCTGTGGGGGTCTATCTAATAAGTAACATCCTGATGCTGATACACCCAGGGTGTCTGGACAAGCAATCATCAGTTCCCTCTTGTGCTATCTCACACTGGTTTTGCTTCTTTGGCAGTGAGGACTTAGGGTCACCTTAATGGAATGTGCTCTCTGTGGCTCAATAGCCACTGATGTAAACAGGTAATTTAGGAAAGATCATGCTGATTAATGATTAGGTTTGCAAAGTGGGGAAGACTATTATGTATGCTGGGGGTACAGGAATCATATGGTTCACGGTAGGTGATTTTGTGTGTGATTATGTTGCCTCTGAATCGCCACTGAGTGCAATTAGTATAGATTTTTTAACCAAACTACAATACAAAATAAAGACAAAATGTTTTATGAATTACCTACTTATTTTTCTTGTAATTATGTTCTTATATATCAACTTTATATTTCTAAAAATATTGAAATGGATATACCTTAGTACATAGTGAATTGGGGGTCAATGGCTACCAAACATGTTTTCATTTTGTAACATACATATTTAGTAAAAATCATAATTATATAATTATGTAGAGGTACAAAGAATTTTCCTGTACACACTCATACATGCATAACTTTATACATTGTTAATTCTTTTTTTGCACACACTTGTGATTAAATACACTCATGTTTGCCTTGTAGTGTTTTATAGTCCATTGCTTTGTATATCCTCATTTACTTTTTTGGCAATCTCTTATACTAATAAATTACATATATAAATATGTATAACAAACTAAGTGAAATAAACTGTTCTACATCTGAACTATTTTATTTCTTTCTTTTTTTTTTTTTTTTTTACAGGCAGAGTGGACAGTGAAAAAGAGAGACAGAGAGAAAGGTCTTCCTTTGCCGTTGGTTCACCCTCCAATGGCTGCCGCAGACGGCGCGCTGTGGCCGGCGCACCGCCATCCGATGGCAGGAGCCAGGTGCTAGGTGCTTTTTCCTGGTCTCCCATGGGGTGCAGGGCCCAAGCACTTGGGCCATCCTCCACTGCACTCCCGGGCCACAGCAGAGGGCTGGCCTGGAAGAGGGGCAACCGGGACAGAATCCGGCGCCCCGACTGGGACTAGAACCCGGTGTGCCGGCACATTTTTTAAATATGTACTTATTTATTTGAAATCCAGAGTTAGAGAGAGAGAGACAGAGAGAGATTTTGAGAGAGGGAGAGAAAGAATTTGTCCTTTGCTTCACTCCCCAAATGGCCACAATGGCCGAGATTGAGCCAGACCAATTCCAGGAACCAGGAGATTCTTTGGGATCTCCCAAATGTTTGGCAGGGTTCTATGTACTTGGGCCATTTTTCAATGCTTTCCCAGGTGCTTTAGCAAGGAGCTGGATTGGGAATGGAGCAGCTGGGACACAAATGGGTGCCCATAAAGGATGTTGGCATTGTAGGTGGTAGCTTAATCTGCTGTGCTACAACAACCGCCCTGAAATTTTCATTTTTTGAATGTCTTAACAAATACCCTAGCAAATCATGAAGTATGAAAACATGTTTTGCAGAAGGACAATTGTATCTCATGAATAATTGTAAATCATCTTTATCTAAATATATCCATTCATTAGTTATTCATAAGGTATGTGGGATGCATGGATTATTTTTTCAACTTTCTACCTAACTTATTATCTATTTTATGTTGGTATAGCAAAATACTAGATTCTGGGTACTATAAAAAGGCTTTTTGAGCTCATGAGTTTAATGGCTAGAAGTTTAAGCAACATGGTGCTGATATCCTGGCCAGGGTGCTGTGGCTGTATAAGAATGTGACAGACAAGCAGAAAGGAAACAGGGCATGTGACGAAGACACTGAACAAATGGTTCAGCTTTGCTTCATAGCAATCCAGTCTCACAGTCACATGGAACCGACACATACCTACGAGCAGCTCAAGTCCATTTATGAGAGTGTGATCCCCGGGAACTAATTGCCTTCTGCTAAGCTCTGCACTATTAAAAGTTCCAGAATCTTAATATCACCACACTAGAGTTCAAACTTCCAGCAGAAGAACCTTTCAGGGACAAAATATATCCAAACCAGAGCTTCTATCAGTAATGTGCAGTCAGAATTCCAAACCAAACTGTAAAATCCACACATGCTTCAACTTATAAGTAAGGAGTTTGGGTCAAGTATGAGCAAAATTGCAGGAGGATAGGCTGTTATCCATATGATTAAAAAATGAATGATGTCATTTGCTTAATGCTTTCCTGGTCTGCTATTTGTGTTGTAGTCCTTTACATCCTTTACACTACAGCGAAAACACTTCTGTCTTATTTTGTGGCACACTAGATCCCTTTCAAACACTCTTGCTCTCTTTCTGACAGCACAGCCATCGTATACTTCTTTGATGCTTAGCAAAGTTCTGCCACTCTATACGGTTTTGAAGTTTAGCGAGAATATGATATATTTATCAGCCTTTGCCAGTTAGATTTCATTCAAACATCAGAGACTATCTTCATGTCTTGGAATCCCTACAAAATAAAACACCACCAAATTCATAGTGCTTCCCTGGGGAATATGTTACCTAAAGATATGATATACAGAACTAACCTACAATTTTTACTGTGCTAGAAGTGGAGAATACTCTGTGATAGAGCACAGTTAGTCTTTCCATGGGGAGAAACTTTGTATTTCCCTTTTTAAGGAATAGGTGAACTCATATTCATTTCTAAATGAAATGTATACATTATGTTTAGTGTGAAGTACTATATAATAACACATCTCTTATTTTGTTGTCATGTGTGTAAATGTCTGATAACTCCCTATGGACGTATTATAAAGAAAGGGAACAATGTGATATGGAAAAAGTGATTAATGAAGGGTGTGCTATCTTCCATTTTCTCTTTGCAATTTGATATGATCCCCATTCATGCACAGCTAGAGCTCATGGGACTAAGAAATAAAGGAGTTTTAGTAATATTAGAAAAATATCAAAAAGAAAATATTAAACCACAGAAGGCAGTTATAAATAAGTATTCCTGAGTAAGGTACAATAGTAAATAATTAACTATCTGAAGCAGAGATCCAGAATGATCCAACATAAGAACTGAAGCTAAAATCATGTGAGAAGTAATACATTCAATGTCACAGTGAAGCAATTCAATTACATTCTCAGTTCATACAAAGGCAACGGTGACATATTCCCATTTTATGTAAGTATTTCTTTTTGAAATGGAATGAAGAATAAAATAAAGTGTGATATCTAATGTTGTTTTCTTGCAATAAGACCTATGATCAATGTACTGATTAATTCCAGTTGTCAAACATTAAATCATAGATAATAAGTATATATATATATTTATTTATATGTAAATCACTTGAAATTTAACACAAATAAAGCAAGACTCATTTTATCAATGTGTTTCCATCAAGTGTTTTTAGAAGAATATATGCGATGTAGGAAATAAAACTCCCTAAACAGGGAGATATGGAAAATAAGTCTCAGTTTATAAATAGTTTAGGAAGTTTAAGAAATATATGTATTAATTAGAGTAGAAGAAACTGATTAGAATAGGGACCATAATAAATAGGATGGATCCAAAGCAAAAATGGGCAATAAAAATGGAAGAGTAGAGGCAAGGATAATATATTACTGAAGGTGAGTAAACACAAGAACATTTATTAAAGATAAATATCAATATTTATTGTACAAAATAAGCATTTTACATTATCAAATGCACTGTTTATTGAATTGATAGTTGTCAGACAATATTTTAACACCCAATTAACTGAACAATAATTGGCAAAAGAATACATGTCTGTCCATCTATCCATCTAGATGTTTATTTACCTATCTAACTCTATTTAGATCAAGATATTTGAATTGGTGTATTCCAAGGATACAGGGATAAAAACAAAACATGTTTAAAAGAATCACTATGTAGAATAGAGAGGGATGACCTTCTTATTTCAATCTATTTAATCGAAGATCTGTGACATTATTCAAAGCATATATCATTTTATGATAGCATACCAGCTTCCAAAAGATTAGTTCTCCATTTGATGTCATGACTGAGCCTTTGATATGTCTTTCTACTATCAGTTATGGCCAATGTTAGTACATTGTTTGTTGCTATGAAAGGTTTGGAACGCTTCTCTGTGAGGCAAAATAACTGAGAAGAATTATTTCAAGGAACATAAAAGTATTTTCAAAGAGGTTATTCTTAATCATCAAAGACAAGAGGAACCAAATTCATTAACTTATTAATTTATTAATTTTCGAAAGAAACTATTATAATGAAGGTCAGTATTGATCCTTTCCACTTGATAGTCAGGAATAAATCACAAATTTAAACAAAAAGATTTTTGTAAGAGATAACCCATGTTGTTAACCTCATGACAAATTCATCACTTTCATCACGGGTAATTTGTTTATATGCTGCTTGACCAAGCATAGTACTGTAACTGGTGGTGACCAGCTCCCCTCAATTCTTTTTCACTGACAGTGTAATGAACTACGGTTCAGAAAGATGAAAGTAGAGACTGTAAAGCAATTTTTTTAAAGTGCACTCTAAGGAATGAATGAGCCAGTTGACAGAGTATATGGCACCCTTTCTTCCTGGTTTGAAGTTTTTCTTCCTAAATTATGAGGCACATTGACTTGTCTCTATGTTCATAATTGACACTTGGGATTGACATCTGGGAGTTGCATACCTTTGGGTTGTCTGTGTTTGCGGCCATAAACTAGACTTCTCTGGTTGGGCTGAGCTCCCATTTAATCAGGATATTTTAACTGCAAATTAAACCTCAAAGCGAGTTGATCCTGGAGGAGAGCAGAGTCCTTGGATTCACCCTTTGAGCAGGGTCTTGTTGCTTTTCTCTAGTGACTTATGTATAACTGTTTCCTAGGGTATTGGTTAGGGGGAAAAGCTGAATAACATACAAATAATGGGTCTTCAACTAATTACTGAAAGTATCTTCTGAATGTGTGTGTGTGTGTGTGTGTGTGTGTGTGTGAGAGAGAGAGAGAGAGAGAGAGAGACTATTTGTATGGTGCATAGCTATTCTGAAAATATTATTTGGCCATTCTTGGGGTTCCATCCACAACTTAATTTTCTAAACTTTATATTATTAAATTTCACACATTTCTTGCTTCAAAGTCGTTGACTTAGTCACTAGGCAAGGTTACAATAGTAACTTTTTATAATTATTTATTATAAAAAGAAATAAATCAGTAGGCAGTCTGGAGCTCAAGTCAATAGAAACAAACATTAGGAGAGATTTTCTTTAATTTTAAAATTATAAATTTCATTTCACTATAAGTTCTATCATGTTAAAAGAATTTTTGAAGGCCAGCACCGCGACTCACTTGGCTAATCCTCTGCCTGCGGCGCTGGCATCCCGGGTTCTAGTCCTAGTTGGGGCGCCAGTTCTGTCCTGGTTTCTTCTCTTCCAGTCCAGCTCTCTGCTGTGGCCCGGAAATGCAGTGGAGGATGGCCCAGGTCCTTGGGCCCTGCACCTGCATGGGAGACCAGGAGGAAGCACCTGGCTCCTGGCTTCAGATCAGCACAGTGTGCTGGCTGCAACGTGCCGGCCATGGTGACCACTTGGGGGATGAAACAAAGGAAAAAGGAAGACCTTTCTCTCTCTCTCTCTCACTGTCTAACTCTGCCTGTCAAAAAGAGAAAGAAAGAAAGAAAGAAAGAAAGAAAGAAAGAAAGAAAGAAAGAAAGAAAGAAAGAAAGAAAGAAAGAAAGAAAGAAAGAAAGAAAGAAATTTTTGAAAAGAGCATTAGTAGTCATTTAGCCCATCACCAAAAGAACTGAGGGTCCTAGGAATTTAACCATGTCTATGAAATCTTTTACATTTCTATTGATTAAAAAGGGATGTTCTTAATGATTTTTAGGAGTAGGAAACAAACAGGTGTCAGAAAGCCATCATCACTCTAAACTGGATATTTCACAATTTACCATTAAAAATCTCAGGAATATCCCTTGTTTGATGAGTGTTATGGCTGAAATGAAGGTGGAGAATTATTACCCCAGTTTTTTTTTTTTTATCTCACATGGAAGAAGAATTTTCAAGTGGACAAGCAGAGAGATTTTTTTAATTTATTTTTTATTTAGTAAATATAAGTTTCCAAAGTACAGTTTATGGATTACAATGATTTCCCTTCCCCATATTATCCCTCCCACTCACACCCCTCCCATCTCCCGCTCCCTCTCCCATTCCATTCACATCAAGATTCATTTTCAATTATCTTTATATACAGAAGATCAATTTAGTATATACAAAATAAAGATTTCATCAGTTTGCACCCACACAGAAACACAAAGTGTAAAATACTGTTTCAGTACTAGTTATAGCATTATTTCACATTGGACAACATATTAAGGACAGAGATCCCACATGAGAAGTAAGCACACAGTGACTCTTCTTGTTGACTTAACAATTTGACTCTCTTGTTTATGGCGTCAGTAATCTCCCTAGGCTCTAGTCATGAGTTGCCAAGGTTATGGAAGCCTTTTGAGTTCACCGACTTTGATCTTATTCAGAGAGGGTCTCAGTCAAAGTGGAAGTTCTCTCCTCCCTTCAGAGAAAGGTACCTCCTTCTTTGATGGCCCCATTCTTTCCACTGGGGTCTCACTTGTAGAGATCTTTCATTTAGGTCTTCTTTTTTATGTTTTTCCAGAGTGTCTTGGCTTTCCATGCCTAAAATACTCTCATGGGCTCTTCAGCCATATCCGAATGCCTTAAGGGCTGATTCTGAGGCCAGAGTGCTATTTAGGACATCTGCCATTCTATGAGTCTGCTGTGTCTCCTGCTTCGCATGCTGGATCTTTCTCTCCCTTTTTGATTCTATCAGTTAGTATTAACAGACACTAGTCTTGTTTGTGTGATCCCTTTGACTCTTAAACGTTTCAGTGTGATCAATTGTGAACTGAAGTTGATCACTTGGACTCGCGAGATGGCTTGGTACATGCCACCTTGATGGGATTGTATTGGAATCCCCTGGCATGATTCTAACTCCACCATTTGGGACAAGTCCGATTGAGCATGTCCCAAATTGTACATCTCCTCCCTCTCTTATTCCCACTCTTATATTTAACAGAGATCACTTTTCAGTTAAAATTTAAGCACCTAAGAATAATTGTGTGTTAATTACAGAGTTCAACCAATAGTACTAGAATAAAACAAGGAAAAACTAGTAAAATGGATAAAGTATTACATTGTACATCTACAGTCAGCACAAGAGCTGATCAAGTCACTGTTTCTCATAGTGTCCATTTCACTTCAACAGGTTTCCCCTTTGGTGCTCAGTTAGTTGTCGCCGATCAGGGAGAACATATGATATTTGTCCCTTTGGGACTGGCTTTTTTTACTCAGCATGATCTTTTCCAGATTCCTCCATCTTGTTGCAAATGACCGGATTTCACTGTTTTTGACTGCTGTATAGTATTCTATAGAGTATATGTCCCATAATTTCTTTATCCAGTCTACTGTTGATGGGCATTTGGGTTGGTTCCAGGTCTTAGCTATTGTGAATTGAGCTGCAATAAATATTAATGTGCAGACAGCTTTTTTGATTGCCAATTTAATTTCCTTTGGGTAAATTCCAAGGAGTGGGATGGCTGGGTTGTATGGTAGGGTTATATTCAGGTTTCTGAGGAATCTCCAAACTGACTTCCATAGTGGCTTCACCAGTTCAAGCAGAGAGATTTTAAAGCAAGATTTATCAGTCAGAGACCTCCAATCAGAGCAGCATGGGGAAGGGGGTCTCCAAAAAACGTAAAATCCAAAGGGGCTGGAGATAGTGGGGTTTTTGAACACAATTTTGCAGAAGATAAAAACCTATCAGCTTGACATTCAGTTACAAGGCAAGGACAAAACACATCAAAAGACCTGATCTGTAATATTTTTTGCCAAGAGGTGGGAGGGGTGAGGGATGTTTACAGAAAACTGTGAGCTCAAAGGATGGAATCCTCACTCCCTTGCTACTCTTATGATAAAATTGGAAGCTTTCAAGGAGTGGGCAGGCAGGCACTATTGACCTTGCTAAAGATAATTTTGGGGGGAAGAAAGCATTTTTTACCCGGAATTTCCACTGGGACCCACCTGATTGCTTATTAACATGTCTGACTCCTCACATTTCCTCTCCCAGAAGAATGGATTCTAACTTCTGTTAGGAGAACTGGGCAATGACTGCTCTAGCTGCTTCATGCTGAAAAGGAGCATCACTGGGAATGGCTGTCAAGACAGGGTTCCAGCAGGGAGACGCAGTGCCACCTTGAAGAAATTGCTTCCATCTGAGGTTTCATGTGTGTGGCCATCTCTAATTTCACTATTTCAAGTCTGGAGAAAGATTAAATGCATGGGGTCTAAAACAAAGAACAGAGTCATTATTAGAGGACCTAAGAAAAGTGCTGTCTAAACCACAAGAGGAAGTTTTCTCATTGAGAAACTAATAGAAACTGACAGAAGGGGTTTGAATATAATCAGGTGGGCCTTAAGGCCTGGCCAGGTATGAGTCCAACATCTGTCTTTTCACATGGGGTACCGGAAGAGACATTATAAGGGAGATATGAACCTCCTTAGGGAAGGCACCTTGTTGACGTCTATCACCTAGCTGGCCTAGGAGGAGAGCTGGCCTGAATAGAAGGTATATAGCATCTCTAAAAGGAAATTTACAATTCTGCCTGCAATGTTACTGACCCTCCTTGGCTGTCCCCTCCATAGCAATGGTTACTTTGGAAGCTGAGTGAAGGGTTTCTTTTTAGCTTAGAGACAACAGGGTCTGTGGCTCCTACCCAGGAGTCCTTCTACCGCTAGGGCAGTTCCATTTCCAATGACCCAGCTCGTGGCTGGCAGAGCTGCCAGAGCTCCTCATAAGCTGATTAGAGGTCTTGGATTTCCACGTCGAAAACCAATGCCATTTGTGGTGGACTGGCCTGCTGGGTCTCCTTGATGGCAGATCACTGTGTAAAGCAGCCATTAAGTGTCCTGCCACCTCTCTTTACATTGTTCCTGCTGTCTAGCTTGCTTCTCTTCCTCCTGGCTTCTGGTAAAGTAGATCAGAGGAAACTTTTAAGAGGATGCAAGTTAAGGGGGTGCTCAGGCCCATTCCTACGCTTTGGTGGCATAAGCTAGAAATGTATAGTCACAGGCAGCTTCTGATAGTGGTTTTTCTGTGAGGTAGACAATGCCCATGAGGAAAACTATGCCCTCATTTTAACATCAGACGTGATGAGTACCTCATCTATAAATTTCAAAGTCATCAGTAAAATTTCTCTCCTTTCATTTACTTTGAAAAGAGAGATTTTGCTTGTTTACTGTACCCATGGCAAAGTAAATCTAGCTGTGAAATCACAATTTAAGCTCTCATTTTGGCTATGTTATTTGGTCTTCTATGTGGCCAGGTTATTACAGAAAAATGTTAACCACCCCTATTATAAAGTCTAAAGATCAAACTGTACATCCCAATGGAGACTCTGCAGGAAGGGAATCAATTTCCCATCCTAAAGAGAATAGAGAAATGAGGGAACAATTCAGGCCTCTCATATCATTTACTGTCAATAAATTAATATCAAATGAAATCTTAGCAATTTTATCTGACAAGTAATAATTTATGAAAACATTTACCAAAAGGACCAATACCTTCTATAAACATGTGTTTGGAAACATCGCTTAAATACCTAACACAGGAGTAACTTGTTTGACCAGCAAACCCAAGTACAGACATGTACTTGGAACATTTTGTTTCTTTCTACCAACAAATTTAAAACATCTGATACAGAGATTTATCTAGGTCATGAGAACCAAAAAGGTATCTTCAGTTAATTCAGTAGTTTAAATTTATAAGCAATCTTTTATCTATAAGCTAATTAAAACATAGCTCTTAATAAGTTTTGAGAATTTTTAAAAGCTAGGGAATTCTAGTCTGGAATAGGTACTTTAGGCCATTCATATTTGCTAATTGGTTTTATATAATGTAAAGGTAAACTTTTTCTTATCTTCAGAAGAGAAGTAGCTTAATAACTTGGAGGGAGGAACACTTTGAAGTCAGACTGTTACATTTCTATAAATTAGAAGATAAGGGTGGGCCAGCACTGTGGTGTAGCAGGTTAAGCTGCCGCCTGCAGTGCTGGCATCCCATATGGGTGCCTGTTTGAGTCCCAGCTGATTCACTTCTGATCCAGCTCTCTGCTATGGCCTGCGAAAACAGTAGAAGATGGCCCAAGTTCTTGGGCCCCTGCACCCAGGTGGGAGACCCAGAGAAAGCTCCTGGCTTTGGATTGGTGCTGTCTGGCCATTGTTGCCAATTGGGGAGTGAGCCAGCAGATGGAAGACCTCTCTCTCTCTCTCTCTCTCTCTCTCTCTGACTCTGTTTCTCTCTGTGTGTAACAACAAGTACTAGGTTGTAAAACTGCAAAATAAAATACTTTTTTTTTTCTAAGAAGACTTATATGCCAAAGGAGTTGACAAGGAATGCAATTATGTGGTTTGTATATAAATGCTCTGAAAAGGTAAAGCCAGGAATCTCTCTGGTGTATATGAATTTTCTAAGGGCTTAAGATTCAGGAAGAAGTTCATCTAAAATTCAATCAAACTGAGAGAAATATTAGATCACCTTGGGCAAAGAATATCACCAAAAAGTTCACTGTCCATTAATGAGTATATCCCTGTCTCTGATCATCTCGTTTTGTATTCAAAGTAGACAACCCTATGAACTACTTGAAATTATGGCAAATATAAAACTTCACTTTCTTTACTGGTATTCATGCTATTCTTATAATAACTTGCATTACAAGGTAGACTATCTTGCAGGAAAGTCTTTAAACCAAACTTAAATTGTTGGATTTTGAGGAACAGTCCAGGAAAATACAGGGATGAGTAGAAAGAGGTTCTCAATACAATAGAAGGAAGTACCTCATACATAACACTTGCATTTAAAGGTGGCGAGCTGATGATCCTGCACAATTCAATGAAAATGTGGGCCAAAAACTTCTATGATTATGGACTGCAATGATCATCATTTGGCATGTAATGATGAGACCTCCAAAAACAAACACAATATAGCAGTAAGCTAAGACCAATTCCTCTAAAGAATCATTGTTTGAAATTTTAGTATAGTATTTTCCACTAGATTTAGAGGTGTGCATTGTGATTGTTTTTACTCTAGCTTTCCACAATCCACACAGCTTATCTACAAGAGGTACTGTATCTGGTGGGTCAATGTCTTCCTAGGCAACATAGGTTTATTGGAGATACTTGCTTTGCTCTGGTCTCCACTCTGGGTTAGTAGCCTAGGTGCATGTTTGGAAAGGAGTTATCAACAACAATATATGCAATGCCTGAATCCAAATAGGCGCACTATTTTTTTTTAATTTTTAGGAATTTTGTTTATTTCCATTTTATTTGAAAGGGAATGAAAGCAAGAGAGAATGAGAGAGAAAAAGAGATCTTCCATCCATTGGTTTACTCCCAAACTCCCCAAATGCTTACTACAGCCTGGACTGGGCCAGGCTAAAGCCAGGAACCTGTTAGAAACTCAGTCAAGGTCTCCACAGGGATGGTAGAGGTCTAAGTATTTCAGCCATCACCTACTGCCTCTCAGGTGTGCAATAGCAGGAAGCTAATTGGACTGAAAGCTAAGGAGCAAAATTCAAATGAAGCACTTAAATATGGGGTGGTTCACTGCTACACAAAATGCCTTCCTGCAGGCTGCTTTTGCTGCATATCAAAATCAGCAAATAGGAGGAAGAATTATGAAATGGATAGTAGGTAAGGGAAAGGGCCTTGGACAAATATTTTCTTTCCATAATTGAAAATGGAAGAACTATTAAACATTTTTAATCTGTTTCACAATCTCAAGAGGAACAAGTTAGAGCTATTTGTCCTGTTACTTAAATTATATAACGAAGCTCTCCCAAGCCACTGACACTGAAGAAATTAAATGAGGTGGCAGACCTTGGAATACATATTATTGCAATTTTGCTCTTGCTCTAAAAACAAGGTATCATAACATTTATATAAGTTGCCTACAATTCCCACATATCAAATAGGAGTAGCTTATTCACATTTAGTGAAGTGAATAAAACATAATATCCTGTGTAACTTTCAGTTCTTGAAAAATAATTTATTGCATATAGTCTGTAAAATGTTATGCCTCAGAATTAAAATAATGAAGAAAAGCGTTTCTAGTGATGTGTAATGTTAAGAAGTTTTAAAAATATATTAAACAGATGGATAGCCTCAAACAAATTTTCAGAAACTGTTGGTTTGCTTTAGGAAAAAGCCTACATCTAAAACTGCAGATTCAATTACAGACAACACATAATTAAGCTTAAATGATTTAGTAATTTTCTAGGACACAAATACCTTTGCATTAGCCCAATAATACAAGTTTAGAAATGATCATAGTCTTAAAACTTTTATGTCTCTGATGATGATATTTTGTCTATAATTCCTCTAGAAAGTGACAGTTCTTTTGTTTTACTCTCTTAGTAACATGAGGAGTTCTCTTGATTGATCTTATTATAATGCTTTTCTCTCCAAAGCTAAAAGAAAAGTATGGGATTGTGCAAGATGACAAGTGTGTTTCTTCCAACATTGAATGAGCAGGGTGGGGTTACTCTCCCACAAAATAATGGCCCACCATGAGATAAACTCAGGCAAGTATCTCAATTACCATAGTGCACCCTATTTTGGTTGGTGCACTATGGCAACTGCAGTGCTTTGGGAACCTAAGAATTATCTTCTCTCAGAAATGGCATCATTTCTCTTTTCAGTGGTTTTCCCACATGACAGGATCCAAAATCCCTTTGTAAAACGTTAGGAGTAAGATTATTTGTGAAATTTTCCTGAGTCCTTCCTTAAGGAAGCACAGCCTTCTCATCGTATTGGGATATGGTTCATAAAATGAGTCTGATTTCAAATTGGAAGAAGATATAACACTCCACTGTAGTTGCCAAATAAAGATTCTTTGGAGCAGCAGTTAATTTTGCATGTATGTCCCATTTGCTGCTATGATTGTAATCTATTACAAGGATCATCATGAATGAATACTATCACTTTAGTTTTCTGTGAGAAAATTATGATTATCAGTGCTTTACCTGAGTATCAAAACTTTGTTAAGGTGTTATCCAAAGAACAGAATACATGTCTATGTGGCTAGGTTCATATCTATGCCTATGCCCATGCCTAGCTAGGCCTATATCCACATCCGTCTCTCTATTATCTATCTTCTCTCCAAAGACTGATTATGAGGTATGTGGATTATGCAAACATGAAGCCTGAAGTCCCACAATATGAAAGCTGGAGACCCAAGAAAGCTGGAGGGGTACTTTGAAGGACTGAGAACTGGAGAATCAATTGTCAAGACAGTAGTCCAAGTCTGAGGTTGTGAGAACCAGGAGCACTGAGGGCAGGAGGCTATGGATGTCCCACCTCAAAGAGTCAGGCAGACTTGTTCAAACTTAGACAACAGTTTTGGTCTATTGAGACCTGACTATGTTAGATGATGCCTACTTGCATTAAGGAAGGCATTTACTTTACTCAGTCCACCAGGTCAAATTCTAGTCTCTTCTGAAAACACTCTCACAAAAACAGCCAGAAATACTGTCCAATCAAACACATAGAATTCCTTTGGTCCTATTAAATTTACATCTAAGATTAAATATGAGTAACTCCACCTTTTGTCAACTTAAAACTCATATATATCTGTTTAAACTGTATATTATTTCCAAATAAAAACAATAACAAGATAATAACTCTTCCTTATACAATACAAATGCTCCATGCACATCCAAAAATGCACTAACACTTCCCCAGAAGAGGTAAATTCCTTGAGATACGTTTATTTTTCCTCTTAATAGACTATATCATAAACATTGTGATGTGAAATTAACAATATTTAATGTTATGACATGAAGTTAACGTACCTTATCATTACATACCAAGATAATAGGAGAGGAAAAATATATTACATGCATATACATAAATTTATATATGATATATATATATATGTATATACACAAAGGGGTTTCAAAATATTCATGAAAACTGCATTTTCAAAATATTTATTTATTTTTGAGAGGCAGAGTTAGAGAGAGAGGTTTTCCATTCACATGGTTACTCCTGCAATATCCAAAGATGGGCTAATCGAAAGCCAGGAGCCAGGAGCCCCCTTGGAGTTTCCCACATGGGTACAGAGGCCCAAGCACTTGAGCTATCTTCCACTGTATTCCCAGGCCATCAGCAGGGAGCTGGATTGGTGTGGGGCAGTAGGTACTCAAACTGGGACCCATCTGGGAGAGGCTTAACCTACTAAGCCATAGCGCCAGCCCCTGTCAATATATTTTAATTCTAAGTTTTCCATTGAGACCTGCTTGCCTTAATAATGAAATAAAGAAGAAGTATACCATGATGAGTAAAAATTAAAGCCCTCATATCTGTATTTATTTACATTATCAAACCTGGTATTTATAACCACTTTCATCCACTGACTATTCTGTATTCGCTTTGCATTCAGCAATGATCCCAACTGGTTATAATTGTTTATCAAGTGGGGTGACCAAAACCTTTGTTCGTGAGGGATTATGCTGTTAGTTGTCTTATTATGCCATTAGTGGGATGCATTGCTGTGGTGTTCAATGCACTTTAACAACAGGGTGTGGTAAAATCCATCCTAAGGAAGCTTTTGTATTTCAAATATGCACTTCTTTTATCCATTGTGGAGTGTTAATCCAATTTCCCCATTGGTAGCTATGATCAATAACTTTAGAAAGAACCATAACTGCTTTATTCTCTTGTTGACTATGAGGTATGAAAATCCCCAAGTGTCAAGGGATACTCTTTATTTCCAGTCCAATAGAATCATTTAGAATCTTTTTTGTGTGTGTTTCCTAGTAAAAATAATTTTTCTTCAAGAACTAAGCCTTCTGGTCCAATAGAATATAAGGTCACAGAAATGGGAAGCAGCATATTGGTAGTTGGTTACTGGGCACAATAGTGAGTTCTGTCATTATTGTTACCCCATATTTTCTGGGTCCATGAGACCTGACCCTCTGACAAACAGTCCATGTTTTGGAGTTTGATTCAGATCATACAAACCTGTGTGAGAACCTTGACTGAATCCTGCCAGGTATTGCCACCTCACATTGTTATTTTTTTCAAGACTCATTTCATTGATCTGCCAAAAGCTATAAGGATGGCACAATGGCAAGCGCTGTGGCTCTCTGCTATGGCCTGGGAAAGCAGTAGAAGATGGCCCAAGTCCTTAGGCCCCTGCACCCACGTGGGAGACCAGTGGTAGACTCCTGGCTTCTGGCTTCGGATCAGCACAGCTCTGGCCATTGTGGCCATCTAGGAAGTGAAGCAGCAGATGGAACACCTCTCTCTCTCTCTGCCTCTGCTCTCTGAATCTCTGCCTTTCAAATAAATACATAAATCTTTAAAAAAAAAATAATGGCACAGAACATGGTAAAATCAGTGAATTCCATGAGCATGCAGTCATAGTTCTTTGATAAGAGCCAACACTATGCATGATATCATGATAGTAGATGAGACATTATGTATGCCCAAGAATGATATTTGAAGTAAATGTATATTCTGAGAAGAATGAACTATTTCTTTTTTTTTTTCATTATGGGTGTAGTCAAATGTGATCAACCAATCACCAGGTAGCTGAGTAATCTGGAAATGATACTTTTTTCATTTATTGGTGTCTACTGTTAGCAGATTGGGTGCTCAGTAGTGTAAGTAACCAGATTAGCCTTGATAAGTGCACATATGTGTTGCCGAGTCCAACTATAGCTTGCATTCCTGTGAGTGTTCACTTTGTTTATGAGCTCATTGGAAAATGACAGAAAGGGCTGGGAAAAGAGTCTACCTGGTATAAACAGAAGAAGTCATTATATTCAATAATTGTTTAAACCATTGGTCAAGATTTCCCTTGGATGAGTTAACACATGACAAAAAAATCTTCGTATTTTTTGCCAATTCAGAGAGACCTGCTCACATACCTCTTCTCCAGTTCCTTGCCATGAATTTTCAGATCATGTTCTTCCCAAGTCCTTGCTCATCCATTCAAAATATTGGTCATAGTCAATAATTCACATATCATGCAAAACTATTTGCCTACTAAGCTCAAATGCTCCAAACAGCATTCATATTTGACCTTGATGTTTCAAGCAAGATTAGGATTTTTGGGTCACTATATCCAAATGGCAGAACAACTTAGCTAGAAGACTAGACCTATTGTAGAAACTTCTTTGGTTCTAAATTTCACTCAAAACTGGCTGCTTTCCAGGTCACTGAGTAAACAGGCCAGCAAAACACAATTAAATGACACATGCACTGTCTCAAATGTCCAAACAGGATTGATGAATGTTGTGGCCCTCCTTTGATTGTAGCAGGAGTCAGATGCACTAATGTTTGTCCTTCAACTTAGAAGACTCAACTCAACCTGTCCCACAAAACTGGACTCCTAGACATTTAATTGAAGTAGAAGGTGTGCACATTGTTGTAGAATATATTACCACTTTCTGTTACATGAATGTCTTAATGATAAGACTAGACTATTTGTTGCTCCTTGCTGCCTAGGTAGGATAGACATAGTGTTATCAATTTAACTGAATAGTGTTGTATCTTGTGGAAGAAAATACGATCAACATTCCTGCAAACTAGCTTCCATATTCCATGCCAGCCTCCTATATAAATGCTGGTTGAAACCCTGGCTGCTGTACTTTTTGATCCTGCTTCTTGCTAATGCACCTAGGACACGTGTCAGAGACAGCTCCAGTGCTTGGGCCCTTGCCACCCATATGGGAGACCCATATAGAATTTCTGGCTCCTGGCTTGGGACTGGATCAGCCCTGGCCAATGTGGCTATTTAGGGAGTGAACAAGCAGATATGTAGTTGGAAAATCTCTCTCTGTCTCTCCCTTCTCTCTCTCTCTCTCCTCTCTCTCTCTCTCTCTCTCTCTGTGTGTGTGTGTGTGTATGTGTGTATGCAACTCTGCCTTTCAAATAAATAAATAAATCTTAAAAAATGAAACACTGAGCACCAAAGAGGAAACCTGTTGAAGTGAAATGGACACTATGAGAAACAGTGACTTGATCAGCTCTTGTGCTGACTGTTGATGTACAATGTAATACTTTATCCATTTTACTAGTTTTTCCTTGTTTTGTTCTAGTACTATTGGTTGAACTCTGTAGTTAACACACAATTATTCTTAGGTGTTTAAATTTTAACTGAAAAGTGATACCTATTAAATATAACAGTAGGAATAAGAGAGGGAGGAGATGTACAATTTGAGACTTACTCAATCGGACTTGCCCCAAATGGTGGAGTTAGAATCATGCCAGGGGATTCCAATACAATCCTATCAAGGTGGCATGTACCAAGGCCATCTTGCTAGTCCAAGCGATCAACTTCAGTTCACAATTGAACACACTGATAGGTCTAAGAGTCAAAGGGGTCACACAAACAAGACTAGTGTCTGCTAATACTAACTGAGAGAATCAAAAAGGGAGAGAAAGATCCAACATGGGAAGTGGGATACACAGCAGACTCATAGAATGGCAGATGTCCTAAATAGCACTCTGGCCTCAAAATCAGCCCTTAAGGCATTCGGATATGGCTGAAGAGCCCATGAGAATATTTTAGGCATGGAAACCCAAGACACTCTGGAAAAACATAAAAAAGAAGACCTAAATGAAAGATCTCTGTGAGTGAGATCCCAGTAGAAAGAACGGGGCCATCAAAGAAGGAGGTACCTTTCTCTGAAGGGAGGAGAGAACTTCTACTTTGACTAAGACCCTCTATGAATAAGATTGAAGTCTGTGAACTCAAAAGGCTTCCATAGCCTCTGCAACTCATGACTAGAGCCTAGGGAGATTACTGACGCCATAAACAAGAGAGTCAAATTGTTAAGTCAACAAGAAGAGTCACTGTGTGCTTACTTCTCATGTGGGATCTCTGTCCTTAATATGTTGTCCAATGTGAAATAATGCTATAACTAGTACTGAAACAGTATTTTACACTTTGTGTTTCTGTGTGGGTGCAAACTGATGAAATCTTTACTTAATATATACTGAATCGATCTTCTGTATAGAAAGATAATTGAAAATGAATCTTGATATGAATGGAATGGGAGAGGGAGCGGGAGATGGGAGGGGTGTGAGTGGGAGGGATAATATGGGGAAGGGAAGTCATTGTAATCCATAAACTGTACTTTTGAAATTTATATTTACTAAATAAAAAAAATAATAATAAAATAAACTGCAAAAAAAATGAAACCTAAAATTTTAACAGAAGGTTGGAGAGTTAATACACCCTGATTGGCGGGAGAGTGAAGCTGTATTGTTAACCTTGCTAACTGAACGTAGACTGCTTTTGTTGGGATTTAAGGATGTGGATGGAGAAAAGGCATTTGCCACCTCAATAACTATATTATGTGACAGACGGTTATTAATTTGCTTTAGTAATTAAATTGTATGTTTTATTTATATTCATCTAACATTAAATCTCATTTTGGAGATAGAAATTTCATGAAAATAAATGTTGTATAATGCTCATAGTGGCACTATTTGAATTGGCCCCCCCTTGAAAATTACTCAAATGCATATGAACAGTTAAATGCACAGATAGAGATATTTTTACATGATGGAACACCACACAGAATGAAGTAAAAATTACAACTACTTGAGAGAACATGGATGAATCTCAGAACCATAACATTGAGCAAAAAAGGAAAGAGCATTACTCATTCCATATGGTTCCATTTATGTAAAGCATAAAAAAGAACAAAAACCACTCAGATACCAAAGTAGTAGTGTTAATTCTTGGGTGTCATGACAGTTTTTATTGGTGCTGATATTTGCTTTTATCTGTGTGCTGAATGTACTCAGTGAAAAACTATAAGCATTTGCATTACTGTTATGGTGATACTTTTCCTCAAAAAGCAGAGGATAAAATCTCATTTATTGTCTTCATGAGTTTTGTAGAAAGTCAGTTGACTGGGGAAAGCAGAGTTTGCTTGGTTGTTTTGAGGGTGTATAAAGATGATTAATTTCAATAAACTTGATTTTGTTGTTTCTTTCCACAAATTGTTGTTCTTTCTGTAGTTAATTATATAAAAGGTGGCTTTCCTCAGAGAATACTATTATTGTTTTAACTAAGGAAATGGAGAAGGAGATCATTATTATTTAAAAACAGAAAATATGTCTTCAAACCTGGGTCACCAAGGATATGTGAAGGTTTTAATTATTCAAATGTCAGTCAAGATTATAATTGCTTATTATTAAACAACTTATTTGCAATAAGTAATAATTTGATTCTACACTTAAGATATTGAGAACCATTATATAGTTTAAAAAGTAACTATTTCACTATTTGATATAATATGAATTATTTTGTTTGATATAAATTAAATGTGAGGCTGTACACAATGAGCCTTTCATTTGGATTTCCATTGATACTGTTATAAGTAAAATATATCATGTCTTCATGGTGAGTACATGGATCATTATATAATTTAGGAGGATGATAAAGTGCATAACTGATTTGGCAAACAGAACCCAGCTCCAAAAGCACAATGCCAGTCACTAAATAGAAATGCAAATATTTTAAAAGTATGCACAATTATTTGCTTTGTTCATGCAATATGATGGAGTTGAATGTCATTTATCATATAACCATGAAATATGATTAAAACAGAAATAGTCCATTCCAAGTAATAGGCTTGCTTCCTGTCAGCTTGTAATGAATTCCGTGAAGATAAAGAATCGAAATGTCTTTGTTGGGGTGGCGTTGTGGCACAGTGGGTTAAGTTGCCCTTGAAATATCAGAGTACCCCTTCCAGGCCTGGCTAGTCTGCTTTTCATCCAACTCTCTGCTAATTCACCTGTGAATCAGATGATGATTGCTCTAGTACTCGAGTTCCTGCCATACACATGGGAGATTCAGATGCAGTTTCTGGCTCCTGGCTTCATTCTGGCCCAGCCCTAGTTGCTGAAGCCGTTTGTGCTACTCAAGAAAGGACAGAGATTTCTCTCTCTCTTTCTCTCTATTTCTTTTTTCTTTCTTTTTTGAAGATTTATTTATTTATTTGAAAGGCAGAGTTACAGAGAGGCAGAGGCAGATGACTACAACAGCTGGAGCTGGGCTGATCCAAAGCCAGGAGCCAGGAACTCTCTCACATGGATGCAGAGGCCCAAGGACTTGGGCCATCTCCTACTGTTTTACCAGGCCATAGCAAAGAGCTGGATTGGAAGTGAGCAGCCAGGACATGAACTGCCATCCATATGGGATGCCAGCACTGCAGGCAGTGGCTCCACCCACTATGTCATTCTTTATTTCATTAACTCTCTCTCTCTCTTTCCCCCTCCCTTTTCTTTCCCTCAAAAAAATAAATACTTTAAAAATCACACAGGTAACTTGGGATATAATAAGAGTGTTTGAGATTTATCAATTGATACTTTAAAATGTATCTGTAAGAGTCATCAGTATTGTGAGTAGCAGTTTTCTTGATTTTCATTGCTACATTTTTTCCATTTTATTAATATTATTGACTGTATGTATTTTTTTTCCTAGTGCTAGATATTTTCCTTCTCTAATTTGAGATATTACCATTAATACTGGAATGAACATTCTTTTAAAATTATTTAAATGCTCTTGTTTATTTGAAAGGCAGAAAGAAAGAGAGAGAGAGAGAGGGAGAGAGAGAGAGGGAGGGTGGGAGGGAGAGAGGGAGAAAGTGAGAGAGAATCCTTCATCTGCTTGTTCACACACCACACTTCACTTGGGTCAAGCCAAAAGATCCAGGAACTAAGTGTATTGCCCACATGGGCATCATGAATTCACGTACTTGAACCATTCAGTTCCTATTGCCTCCCAGGGTATGTGTTAGCAGAAAGTTAAAATTTGGAATAGAGCCAGGACTTGAAACCAGGTAGTCTGTAATGGGTCATGGGCATCCCAATCAATATCTTAACCACTCAGCCTAATTCCTGCTTTATATATTCTGAAACATGTTTTCTGTTATATGTTTTCTAATGTAAACAGATACTTAGACTGACCATCTTTTTGCTTAAGATTTATTTATTTGAAAGGCAGAGATACTGAGAGAAAGACACACACACACATACACACACACAGAGAGAGCGAGAGAGAGTGAGAGAGAATCTTCCATCCTCTGGTTGACTCACCACATGGCTGCACTGGCCAGTGCTAAGCCAAGCAGAATTCAGGAGCTGGGAGCTTGCTCCTGGTCTCCTACATGGGTGCAGGAGCCCAATCACTTGGGTCATCTTTTTCTGCTTTTCCAGATCATCAGCAGGGAGCTAGATTGGAAGCAGAGCATCTGAGACTTGAGCCAGTCTCCATTTGGGATGCACGCACCACATGTGGACGATTAGCTTTCTATGCCACAGTGCTGACCCCTGATTGAGTATCTTTGGAGAGTGTGTTTCAGGGAAATGAGTGTATTCAATTTTAGTAAACATTGTTCAGAAATATGCCAACATAGTTGTAATGATCTCTTCTTCCAGCAACATACAGTACTGTATTGCTTTTGGTGACTCAGACATTTCTTGCTCTGCACATGTGTGCAAATGACCATGAAAACTCCGCAAGTGAGACAGATGTAGTGATGCAACCGGTTAAGCTTCTTGGGCTGCCCATGTCCCAAATAGATTGCTGATTTAGAGTCCTGGCTGCCCTACTTCTGATCTAGCTCCCTGCTAATGTGCCTGGGAAGCAGTGGATAATGGCATAAGTGCTTGAGACCCTGCCACCCATGTTGAAGATCCAGAGGGAGTTTCTTGTTCCTGACTTCAGCTTGGCCCAACCCCAGATATTACAACCATTTGAGGAGTAAACCGGTGGATGAAAGATAACTTCCTCTCTGTCATTATGCCATTCAAATAAATAAATAAATAATAAATAAATAAATAAAATAATACATAAATAAATAAATAAATCTTGCTTTTTAAAAAGCTGAAAATATTGGTTTTAGAGTTATAAATAAAATTTAAGGAATAGTCAAATTCACTAACAATCTATGTATAATGAAGACACTGTACACATAATATCGTACAATATGCATATCTATATTTTTACACAGATTTTTGAATAATTTTATGGTTTTACTATTCTCTAGGATAATTAATAACTTGGCTAAATATTTTTAGCCAGCAAGGATCATTGTGGTTCTGGTTTGTATGTCATTTTGTGCTCCAAAAGTTTTCTTTCCCTCATTCCAAGACCTTCAGGAATAGGAAAAGATTTTTCTTTTTGTACTGTCTATAGTTCTCTATTTCTGACCAGAGCATAATGTAGCACATGGTTTTATACCTGATAATTTCAGTTGCACAGAAGTCTCATATTTCACCACCCACAAACAGCAAGTGAGCATGTCATGCTTGGATATTTCACAACTTTCCTTGTGTTTCCAATACCACTTCAGCCTCTAAAAAATGACCTATGTGATATGTGCTCTATAGAATACTATACAGCAGTAAAAAAAAAAAAAGAAAAGAATTCCAGTCATTTGTAAAAAAAAAATGCAGGAATCTGGAAAACATCATGCTGAGTGAAATATGCCAGTCCCAAAGGGACAAATATCATAAGTTCTCCTTGATTGGTGACAACTAACTGAGCACCTAAAAGGAAACCTGTTGAAGTGAAATGGACACTATGAGAATCAATGACTTGATCAGCCCTTGTCCTGACTGTCGAGGAACAACTTACTATTTTATTCCTTTTGGTATTGTTTTTTTGTTCTACTTAATACCATTGGTTGAAATCTTTAATTAACACACAATTATTCTTTGGTGTTTAAATTTAGCTGAAAAGTGATCCCTGTTAAATATAAGAGTAGGAAAAAGACAGAGAGGAGATGTACAGTTTGGCATGTGCTCAATCGGACATACCCCTAATGGTAGAGTTAGAAACGTGCCAGGGGATTCCAATTCAATGTACCAATGCCATCTCAATAGTCAAGGTGATCTGTATCAGACTGGTGCCACAACTTAGTAGGCTAGTCCTACACCTGTGGCGCCAGTACTAGTCCCAGTTGGGGTACTGGTTCTGTCTCATTTGCTGTCCTTCCAGTCCAGCTCTCTGTTCTGGCCCAAGAAGGCAGTGGAGAATGGCCTAAGTGCTTGGACCCTGCACCTGCATGGGAGACCTGGAAGAAGCACCTGGCTCCTGGCTTCAAATCTGCGTAGCTCTGGCTGTAGCGGCCATTTTGGGGGTGAAACAATGGAAGGAAGACCTTTCTCTCTGTCTCTCTCTCTTTCTGTCTAACTCTGCATGTCAAAAAAAAAAAAAGTGTTCAGTTCAGTTCCGAATTGATCAAAAAGATAGGATAAAGTGTCAAATGGAATACAAAAACAAGACTAGTGTCTGCTAATACTGATAGAATTAAAAAGGAGAGAATGATCCAATTGGGAAGCACAGCAGACTCATAGAATGGTAGTTGTCCTAAACAGCACTCTGGCCTAAGAATCAGCCCTTAAGGCATTCAGATCTGGCTAAAATCCCATGAGAGTTTCGTAGGCATGGAAAGCCAGGACACTGTGGCAAAAAAAAAAAAAATCACCTAAATGAAAGATTTTTGTGAGTGAGATCCCAGTGGAAAGAAAGGGCCATCAAAGAAGGAGATACCTTTCTCTGAAGGGAGGAGAGAACTTTCGCTTTGACTATGAACTTGTCTAAATAAGATCAGAGTCAGTGAACTCAAAAGGCTTCCATAGCCTTGGCAGCTCATGACAAGAGCCTTGGGTGATTAATGGCATCATAAATAAGAGTGTCAATTGTTAAATCAAGTGTAGGAGTCACTGTGCACTTACTCCCCATAAAGGATCTCTGTCCTTATTGTGTTGTACTATATGAATTAATGGTATAACTAGTACTCAAACAGTACTTTATACTTTGTGTTTCTGTCTGGGTGCAAACTGTTGAAAGCTTTACTTAATATATGCTAAATTGATCTTCTGTATATAAAGAGAATTGAAAATGAATCTTGATATGAATGGGATGGGAGAGGAAGTGGGAGATGTGATGGCTGCAGGTGGGAGGGAGGTTATGGGGGAAAAAAAGCTGCTATAATTCAAAAGCTTTACTTTGGAAATTTTATTTATTAAATAAAAGTTAAAAGAATTAGCATTATATGCTTGAACTAGAATTAAATCACTTCCTTAACCTGGTTTGTTTATAAGGATTGTACCAGTTGACAAGGCTTGAGTTCATTCTGCAATTTTTATATAACTAGTGATGTTGACATTATAACCTAGACACTTTGATGAGTTATTCTTTTTCACTTGTAGTTTTATTAGTATAAACAAAATAAAAATAAAATATATTATAAATAATACAGAACATTATACAAATTTAAGTATTTAAAAATAAAAAAGATTTAACTATTAAAGATTTAATGTTTCCAAAATTTAAAAAAAAATGACCTATGTCGTAGTGGGCTTCTTTATTTTTAACTTTTGAGTAAGCAGAATGAGTTTTGTTTTGTAAGTTTTTTGCCTCTAAAAGATACAGAACAGGAAAATGAATCATTTTATGAACCTTGAAACAAGTTTGATATGTCATCATAAATAATATTTATTTATAGGGTTGTATAAAGAGAATAAATAAAAAATGTCAGCAGACATGTTATCTGGTTGTCACTGCTGTTTTCCAAATTATGCTCTTTTAAAATAGAATAATTTCAAACCAATGCACTTTTCTGTTAACTTCATTTCTGTTGTTTTCATTTTATTTCTGTAGATTGGATTTCTTTTGCTTAGTTTACATTGAAAAACTGCTAAAGCATATATGATTAATCAGTACATTTACCTCCAAATATTAAATAGTCAGAACAATTATTTTAGGAACACTGTCTTCCTCAGGAGTCTCACTATGTATTCTACTACTGTTGCATTTCTTTTAATGACTAAAATATCAATTTATCTTTTTTTGCAATAGTCTCTAAGTATAATCACCATATCTCATATTAATGTTCTTTGGAGCACTTTTCAGAGGAAAGAACCTACCTCAAGTATAAAACTAAAAATTGGAAAATTTTGACCTAACTTCCATTTATTCTACAAAAATTATTCAGTAGATGTCGTATCCAGAGGCATTTAAATCTATCAATATGTTTACATCATATATTCTTAAGTGTGTGTACACATGTCATGTCTCTCCAGTACTTCTTATTTGGTTAATGATTTTCACTTTCTTAAACAGACACTCAAGAATCGTATTAAGTATCTAACTTTTCTTTTTTACTTTCTTGCTTTGGGTCACAAAGTATCTGGTTGTTTACTCTCAGTTCTTTGTTTTCACAGACATTTGAAGCAATTCGTGGCCAGTATTTTTTGCAATTTTATTATTATTAATTATTTAAAGACATCCACTGAAATACTTTGAAAAATCTTTAATATTTGCGTCCTTGATTTCTATTCATATCTCCAGAAGAGAGTGTTTTGGAGTGATGACACTCTGCTGTAGATGGGCTGACCTCAAATCACATGACGTATCTCAGCATAAAAAGTGACTTCCCAAGGTGGCCTGCTCTGAGCTCCAATCTCAATCACTCTCTATCAATATTTTCTCAATATCACTTCTAAATCAAGTATGCTTGTGTCTGTGTTTGTGTCTGTGTGTGTATGTGTGTGGAGAGAAAGAGAGAGAAGGAGAGAGAGAGGCCAAGCAAGGAAGTCGTAAGTTTGCATATGTGTTGTATTGTGGCTTATGTATTGAATGAACATAGAGAATCTGTGGTGATCCAGGTTTAGATCCTGTCCAGATGTCTAAAGGCACTATTAAATAGGAATAGAAATTACAGATAGGTAATGTTTATCTTCTTGCATGTGCTGGACAGAATTTAGTCATATCTTATTGCAAAGTCACATGATAGCTTGGATGATGGCTATAAAGAATGAAATAATGCTCTCTGCTAGGCACTACCTCATTCTGCCCTTGCAAGTTCAATCCTACTCTGTCCTCTGAGTGACTAAAAGAGTGTTGCAATTGAAGAAAATTTGAGGAAGGTTGATCGTAATTCTATCTCTCTCTTTAAATTCTCTAACTACTTCATATTATCAAAAGTGTGCACGTTAGTACTGTTCCTCACATCTGCTAATTTCCACTGGAGTCTTTATGTTTCTTCTTTTATTTCTCACCTTTGATTTACCTGATTGTTCAGTTTGGCAAAGGAAAAGATTATACTCGGCCCCTCCACAGGGCTTCTCTCTTTTAGTTGTGTTTGCGTACAGATGGGGTAGAATATGTTAGTTTGCCTTTTGTATAAAATTTATTGTGGTGACTCTGCCTCTGAGAGCCATTGTATATGTAGAGGTGTGCCAAATGTTGTGATGATTTACAAGAATGTGTGGAAATATATTGGCCCCACATCCAAAGTGTCTTTCCAATTTACTTGATCAGTGATAAATCTTCCATCTCCCTGTATCTGTCTTGCATGTTTATTTTTTCAGACTGTTGTGAATGGGAGAAGATAATTAAGAGGTATCTACTGTTCATTCAGAACCCCATGGTGTGACATGCAGATATCAAAAGAAATAGTGTAGAAGTACAGTCTTACCACACTTAAACAAACATCTTAAGAAGGGCTATCTTTGAGTAGAATGTCAAAATAAACACTAGGAAAAAAAAGTAGATGAGGGAATAGACATTTGGCGCAGTGATTCACATGCCACTTGGGAGGCCTCCATTCCTTATGGGAGTGTACAGATTCAGTACTGGGGAGTTCCCCATTCCAGCTTCCTGCTGATGCGCAGCCCAGGAGGTGACTGACAATGGCTTGAGTAGCAGGGTCCCTGGAAAGTACGTGGGAGGCCCAGGGTCTTGGCTGAAGCCAGGAACAGCCCTGGCTTTGGTGAGTATTTGGGGAGAGGACAAGCAGGAGAGTCCCATCTCTCTGCCTCTGTGTTTCTCTCTCTTTGCCTTTTTACTTTGTAAATAAAAATGTAAAGCATGGAGAGAGAGGTACATAAATCACAAGTGACATCTGATATATGACGTGTAATTTTTTAAATAGATGTATTTTTTGAAAGGTAGACAGAGAGAGAGAGAGAGAAAGAGAGAGGCTTCCATCTCCTGGTTTATGCCCCAAATGGCTACAATGGCCAAGATGGGACCAGGGCAAAGCCAGGACCCAGGAGCTTCATCCTGGTCTCCTACATGTGTACTGGGGCCCGAGTCCTTGGACCATCTTCCACTGCTTTCCCAGGTGGATCAGAAGTGGAGCAGATGGGATTGGATCAAGCACCCCTATGGGAGGCCAGCTTCTCAGGCAGAGGCTAAATCCACTACACCAAAATTCCAGTCTCTGAAATGCTGATATTTTTCATCTATTATAGACTAATATAAAGTAAATCTGATGACAGATATTAAAACTTCAGGATTCTTTAGTCTTGTGATAGCCTGTGGTATTATTGAATAAAAACCCTTTTTTTCATTTTTCCTGCAATATAATAGAAATGAGATCATTAGATAAAATAATACAATATTCATAGTTATTAGAGGACATCAGTCAATTGGGATTGAAATCAAGCAGTGTAGTAGGTAAAAAAGATCATTTTAGAAGAACATTTGAGAGTTAAACAATCTAAATAATCTATAAAATAAAATATCCTCTGGAAGGAATATAATTAAGGAAATCAGTGCCACTAAGTTCCTAAAGAATGAGTCAGGCGATTGGTGCTCAGAGCTCAAGATAAGTCCATAAAGAAATTATGGAAATAAAATGGCATAGTGTCATTTAGGAAACCAAAGATGATAACAAATTATAAATCCAAACTGCTATTTTCAGCTATTTAAAGAAGTCTCTTTCTTTTCATGGCTAAGGCCTATTAAGTTTTTTTTTTTGGAAATGATCTCTGCCTGTTATAAAATCATGCCTGGGGAGAAAGAAGGTCTATAGACACGTACATTTGATAAAATGGCTATAAAATCTGATTTGAGTGATGAGAAAATGAATTATTCTTTTAACAGTGCATGAGTTATGAAAAAAAGCAATTCTGGGTGCTGATTTGCATAGGTCTCCCAACAAACATCAGCAAAACAAAATGAACAAAGATATGCAAACAACAACAAACAAAACTTAATTTCATACTTAAACACTAAAAACCAAGTGAAATTAGATATATCAGCATGATAACACATAATCGCTTGGGGGAAAATATCTTTATGTCTGTGTTGGTAAATATTAATGCTAAGCTAATGAGAATTATCTCAGTTCATATACTGAATCCATTTTTGTAACAAGTCTGAAGAAATTTTTTTTTCCAAATGAGTATTAAGTACAAATACAAAACTGCATTTTGTATTTCTTCATTTATATTGAGTCTGTTTTTCTTCAGTTTTCTTGCATATTGGTCTGGCAAAGAAATAGCTCATGTCCTGTTCTTCTTTAAAAAAAAAAAAAGAGGGGCCGGCTCCATGCGGCGCCGGCATCCCATAGGGGCTCCAGTTCCAGTTCAGGCTGCCCCTCTTCCAATCCAGCTCTTTGCCGTGGCCTCAGAAAGTAGTAGAAGATAGCCCAAGTCCTTGGGCTCCTGCACCCACATGTGAGACCCAGAAGAAGCTCCTGGCTCCTGTCTTCAGATCAGTATAGCTTCGGCCGTTGCAGCCATTTGGGGAGTGAACCAACCAAAGGCAGACCTTTCTCTCTGTCTCTCCCTCTCACTGCCTGTAACTCTACCTCTCAAATAAATAAATAAAATCTAAAAAAAAAGAGCATAGCATCTAACTTTAATTTAATGTGCCAGTGGGAAGGCATTCTGGATAACATACAACTTTTAAAAGGTACATATGCTAATTATTAAAAAATTAAAACTATATACATTTCTTAAATTGCTATTTTCTCAATTTTTATTTATCTAAAGTGAACAAATTTTGTGTATTTCATATATACAGATTTAAGAGCATAGTGATACTTCCCATGCTACCATCCCTCCCACCCACACCCTCACCTTCTTCCTCCTTCCTTATTCTTTTAATTTTTATAAAGACATACTTGAATTTCATTTCATAATCATAAGCTTAACCCTCCATGAAGAAAAGAATTCAACCCACAGTAAGAAGAAAAAAAACCTGCTCCTTAACAGTAGAGACAAGCGCTGTAAACCATCAGCAAATCTCACAAAACATCAAAACTGTAACATTATGTACTAGTTAAAGAATAAAGCTTTTGGGGTCTAGGTTCACTCAGGATATTAATATTCATATTAGTAAACACTTTTCAAAATGTCTCAATCTACTGAAAGTTCATTATGTAGCACATTGCAAAATGTATTTCTCCATTTTAAATTGCACATTCTTTTTGTGTAACATTTCTTCCTTTATAATGAAGTAGATATTTTGGTACTTAGGTGTTATTCCTACCTTATAGTATCTTATAGCAAAGACAAAATTATTTATTAGGATTTATTGTTAACCCCAGGGACAAGAAAATAATTGTTTGTCAAGGTTAATTTTGTTGAATGACAAAATGATTAATTTAAGCTTTTTTCTTTAGTTGTTTATGAATATCTGGATATTTTACTTTATAAGAATGTATGTAAATGTATGTAAAATAAATTCATTGATGGGCTTCTTTCAAAAAAGTCATTGGCATATTCAATGACAAAATACTCAATTTTGTTATAATATTTAAGTAAACTGTTCCAAATAAATTTTCATCCAAATGATAAATCCAAATAAAGAATAGAATTTTAAGGGTAAACATTTGGTAAAAGTTAAGTCATTGCTTAAGAGTCATGCATGCCATTCAGAATACTTGAGAATGAATCTTATCTCCTGATCTGATCCAGATTTCTACCAATGTACACCCTGGTACTTGGCAAATAATTGACCAAATTATTGTGTCCCTGTCACTTGGGGTGGGGAAACCCAGAGTAAGTTTTAAGTTTCTTTCTTTGGCCTGAATCAGCTCTAGCTGTTGTGGGCATTTGGAGATCTGTCTGCCTTTCAGTTAAATTGAAAAATAAAAGTCAAATATAATAAGAGTTTTAGATACATACATTAATGGAGAAAAGGAGACTACTCATAAAACATAATTTGATTTTGAAATCTATTTTTATATAAATCAACATATGGATCTTATATATGAAAAAGTATATAAAACAATTTTTGAGCATGGATAACTTATTTAAAATCTTTGGATTTATTCACTTAAATGATAAAAATTAGTGTCAAAATTCACATTTATCAAATAGGATGCTTTCACCATGAATAGCAAAAAATAGTCATCAGACTAATTTGAACTGTAGCTCGAATAAGGTTAAAACCTTATATTGCAGATTGCAATAGTTCAAATAAGGTTAACGATCTCAGTTTCAGTGACGATATTGTAAAGTGTAAAATATGATCATTTTGCCAACATTACATTTATATTTTTGGTACACTGTTAATTCCTTGTATCTTTTATCAATAATTGGGGCACTTTAGAAAGTGAATATAAAAAGCATTCTTTAATGGGTACCATTTAAAATTTAAGTAGCAGCAGACTCAACTGATGAAAATCAATAAATATTTTATAAAATATATTTTATATGATTATAATAATGTAAAATTATCCTTATTTTCATTAGGATAACTTGGCATATAGAAAATATATTTAACTGTGACTACCAGAAAAGTACACACTTCAGAAAGAAATTGAATTCTTTATCCCCCTTTTTTAAACATTATTTTAACTTTATTTGAAAGGCAGAGAAAGAGGGATGGAGAGAGAGACAGAGAATTTTTCATCTATTTGTTCACTCCTAAATGGTTACAACATCTGGGATGGGGCAGGCTGAAGCCAGGAAATGGGAACTCAGTCTATGTCTCCCAGCTGGGGGCAAGGTAGCAAATACTTGAGTCACTTTCTGCTGTCTCCTAGTTTGTATTAGCATGAAGCTGGACTGGAAACAGAGCCAGGACACAAACCAAGTATTCCTATATGGGATGTGATTATCCCAAGTGGCATATCTGCTGTGCCAAACTCCCATTCCCATGCCTCCCTTTTATAATTTCAAGAATCTAACAAATCAAAATTGGGAAGAGAAAAAAAAAATGTGATGACTAACCATGAAATAACAGTAAACATTTTGGTACATGTATATAATTTGATATGATATAATTATTAAATTGTTATGAATATAAAGAGAACATATTTTAAGCATTCTATAGTTCTAAGAAGACACCCACACTTCCCTCACTCTCCTGCTCCCCTCTATAAACCAAATAATTTGTTATATTTCAGCAAAAGTACAAGCAGGAAAAAAAGTAACAGTAAGTAGTGGTTAAGGAAAGCCTAACTAGAGGTGTTTCCCACATGTTTTGGGAAATGGAATCTTTTCTTTAGACTGTCCTATTATTTCCATGTTTCTTTTTTTTAAACCTAGAGCCTTATTTAAGGTATATAAACTTCATGCATTTAATATTTCCCAATTTATGGACATAGTGATTCATCCCACTCAACCTTCCCTCCCACCTGCACTTTCATCCTTCTTCCAGGAAATGGAATCTTTAAACCTCTAATGATGAAGCTATCTCCGAAGAAAAATGAACATACACATTAGATGCTGCTAATAATTTCTATTGGATCATAATTTCCTTTACAAAATATCTATAAGTTCTCCATGTATCCATATGTTTGGTTGAGAACAAAAACAGGTTATGAATTTTTTTTTGACAGGCAGAGTTAGTGAGAGACAGAGAGAGAGAGAGAGACAGAGAGAAAGAGAAAGGTCTTCCTTTTCCATTGGTTCACCCCCCAAATGGCCGCTACGGCCGGTGCACTGCTGCCGGCACACTATGCGGATCCAAAGCCAGGAGCCAGGTGCTTCCTGCTGGTCTCCCATGCGGGTGCAGGGCCCCAGCACTTGGGCCATCCTCCACTGCCTTCCCGGGCCACAGCAGAGAGCTGGCCTGGAAGAGGAGCAACCAGGACTAGTACCTGGCACCCCAGCTGGGACTAGAACCTAGGGTGCCGGCGATGCAGGCAGAGGATTATCCAAGTGAACCACAGCGCCGGCCGATTTGTCTCTATTCTATAAGAAAAGTTTCTCCTTTCCATTTGTCTAATTATTGTATCATTTTCGTTGTATGGACTTTCAGATATCAGTTTGAGATAATCTATCTATGTCTTTATTTACATTGATGTCCAAATTGTCCCTAAATCAGTCAGAAAGCCCCCTCTGAAATTCCTTTTGGCTATTTGATATGATACCACCATTCTTAGAGCATGTACATAGTTCCCAGTACAAACACATACCCCATGCACCAAAACTAAAACTTTTCTCCAACTGGGATGACCAATCATTGAACTGAGCATGATTAAAACTGTAACTTCTAACTCGTATTAGTTGCTGTTAATGACAAAGAGCTTTACTGAATATATTCTTAAAGTTAATTATATTTGACATGTTTTAATTGTAATAAAGGCCAATTGAAATTTTTCAAAAACTCTATCAAATAAAATGTACAACAGAAAAATGTTTATTCATTTAATACATATAAAAGTACATCATATATATGTGTGTGTTTAGTAAGTGATTAACACAGTTTCCAGTTTGATGATGCTTAGGTTTCAAGGATCTGCAGAAGTGTTAGGGTTAACACATTAAGAAAGAAGGAGGAGGAAATTGTCCTCTGTATAAAACTTATTCTCTACAGCAGGCCAATCTGTCACATGCCAAACACCAAGCAAGTATTTGTTTAGTATTCAACAACCATCCTGCATATTTTGTGTTGGCAGGACTAGGACCATAATGTGAAATCAAGCAGGGTGAATAAAAAAAATCATGGTATCCAATTGTGTGCTGTGAGAGATTAGAATAAAATTGTTGTCTCAGGAAAGCATAAAAGTTAAAATATGCTAACACACAGGCCAGCATAAGCTTGATTTTAAATGCTTTACCACTTTCGGAGCACCTGTCTCCTCCCATCCTGAAGTAAGTGATTAAAACCTAAGTATATTTCTCAGAAACAGCTGAAAATATGGAAGAGCTTGGAGACAAGTACAAGCACCATGTACATTCTCACAGTTAAAAAGAGGCATTTTCTCTGTTTTGAAAATTTGAAGTGAAAGGAAGACTTAGAGCCAGAATTTCCATCATGTGAAAGACTCGTGCCCACAACAAAACATGGGATACCGTATTGCAGTTACAGAACTCAGCAGTGTCAGGTAGCAGAAGTTACTCATGTTACTGAGATATGTTATATTCTAATAAGATGGCCATGCATATTTAGGAAACATTTTATTGATGGAAACACCTAATATTGATATCAAAACAGAGCAGATCACAGTGCTTTTATGTATTTACTGACCTCTTATACTTTTACTGTTTTTATTCCTTTTACTCCTTACTCTAGGTTGGTCTCTTTTAAATATCATTTCTTCCTGGTTTCCCATTGTTACAAAAAATATTCACAGTAATGTTATGTATTTATGTAAGTTTACCATAACTATTGCTTTAATTCAGCAAAAAAAACAGTGAGAGTGTCCGGCGCTGTGGCTCACTAGGCTAATCTTCCACCTGCGGCGCAGGCACTCAGGGTTCTAGTCCCAGTTGGGGCGCCGGATTCTGTCCCAGTTGCTCCTCTTCCTGTCCAGCTCTCTGCTGTGGCCCGGGAGTGCAGTGGAGGATGGCCCAGATCCTTGGGCCCTACACTCGCATAGGAGACCAGGAGAAGCACCTGGCTCCTGGGTTCGGATTGGTGCAGCACACCAGCCGTAGCGGCCATTTGGGGGGTGAAACAATGGAAAAGGAAGACCTTTCTCTCTCTCTCTCTCTCTCACTGTCTAAATCTGCCTGTCAAAAAAAAAAAAAAAAGTAAGTGGTAACCAGGTTATGTTAAATGTGATAAGCCCATTTCCCAACAAAGTCTAAAAACTAATAGTGCAAATCATACCACACAAAACCCATGTATCAGTAGAAACACAAAATAGAATAAACTTTACTCTCTAAGTAAAAAAAAAAATACTATTTTCCTCCAGTTGTATTCCTAAAGTTTTGTTCCAAATTGCATGTACAGCAAGTTTTCTAGTAAACAAATTTTTTTTTTATTTTTTTAAACTTTTATTTAGTAAATAAAAATTTCCAAAGTATAGTTTATGGATTACAATGGCTTCCCCCCCACACAACTTCCCTCCCACCTGCACCCTTCCCATCTCCCGCTCCCTCTCCCATTCCATTCACATCAAGATTCATTTTCAATTATCTTTAGATACAGAAGATCAATTTAGTATATACAAAATAAAGATTTCATCAGTTTGCACCCACACAGAACATAAAGTATAAAATACTGTTTCAGTACTAGTTATAGCATTACTTCACATTGGACAACACATTAAGGACAGAGATCCCACATAAACAGTAAGTACACAGTGACTCCTGTTGTTGACTTAACAATTTGACGCTCTTGCTTATGGTGTCAGTAATCTCCCTAGCCTCTAGTCATGAGTTGCTGAGGCTATGGAAGCCTTTTGAGTTTGCTGACTTCGATCTTATTCCAACAGGGTCATAGTCAAAGTGGAAGTTCTCTCCTCCCTTCAGAGAAAGGTACCTCCTTCTTTGATGGCCCCGTTCTTTCCACTGGGATCTCACTCACAGAGATCTTCATTTAGGTCTTCTTTTTTTTTTTTTTTCCCAGAGTGTCTTGGCTTTCCATGCCTAAAGTACTCTCATGGGCTCTTGAGCCAGATCCGAATGCCTTAAGGGCTGATTCTGAGGCCAGAGTGCTATTTAGGACATCTGCCCTTCTATGAGTCTGCTGTGTCTCCTGCTTCCCATGCTGGATCTTTCTCTCCTTTTTGATTCTCTCAGTTAGTATTAGCAGACACTAGTCTTGTTTGTGTGATCCCTTTGACTCTTAGACCTATCAGTGTGATCAATTGTGAACTGAAGTTGATCACTTGGACTAGTGAGATGGCATTGGTACATGCAACCTTGATGGGATTGTATTGGAATCAACCGAACCGAAAACATCCTTTTAAATATGAGATGACAGACTGCTCAGAACTAACAGAAAATCTTCCCTAAAGATAAAGTCCACTCTGCATATAAAAATATTGAAAAAAAAAGTCCTTTTACATCAGAGCACTCACTACTTGCAAGAGACTTAAAGGAAAAATAGATCCACAAGAAATAGTCTGTTGACGCAACAGTTCTTGGGAGAAAATTGTCAAAAGTAAAAATGAGAGAAACAGTTGGGAAATGGAGAATTAAACTAAAGGAAGATGCAGGAAACCAGAGAAAAGTCAGGAAATAAGTGATCTACATAAAATGAAAAAAACATAGAAACAAATAAAATATACTTATTATCTTTGAACCACACATTCAAGATGTCAAACTGCAATATGGATAGAAAAGAGAGGAATTTTGGTTTAATAACGTTGCAATCTCCCAGAAGTCATGTATAGGAATTCACATCAACAAAGTAAATTTTAAAATAATTTTAGGGGCAGGTGCTGTCGTTTGGCAGGTAAAGCTGCAGCCTTCAGTGCCAGCATCCCATTTGGGCATCAGTTTGAATCCTAGCTGCTCTGCTTCCAATCCAGCTCCCTGCTAATCTATCTGGGAAAGCAGTGGAAGATGGCCCAAGTCCTTGAGTCTCTGCACCCATATGGGAGGACAGGAAGAAGCTCCAGACTACTGGCTTCTGATCAGTTACAGCCACTTGGGGAGTGAACCAGCAGATGGAAGACCTCTCTCTCTCTCCCTCTCTAAGATTTCAATTCTATTGTGTACCAAAATAAACTTTTAATTCCAATTTGTCATGAGATTTTTGAAGTCTCTTCATATATCTATCTATCAACAGATATCACAACAAAAGTGATATTCTTAGTATAGTTTCTTCTGTGTTTATTCCAAGCTTACATTAAACTCTCTTTTCAAATCTACTATATTTTGCTCAGGCAAATTCAATATGTACAATATAAACTAGTGAACCTTTGGGTTCAGACTAGAAAATTTTTTTGTCTGTTAGTTTAAAAATATGGAATTGGTCCTTCCTTTCAATTTACTAAAATAAGGAAGTTATCAACATTTAAAATGCTGATGTTTCAAAAGTGTTAACAGTTTAGTCTTTGTTTTTGAATCATTTAATAGATTTTTAAATTACTTCATTGTAGCAAGATATTTCAACCTTGTTTTCCTCCTAAAATCATGTGGAGTATAATAATTTTTTCTGAATTTCTATGACATATTATCAATATTATTTTCTATTTACCTTTATAAATAGCATAGCTGGCCCAATATTCAGGTTAACATATTGATCAACTTTCTTATATTTTAGTGTTTATCTGCATCTTGAAGAACCTATGAAACATATGAATATAGCTTAGATTTTAATTAATATTTGTTATATAGTTGCAGTGCCACTGTAATAAAAAAAAAGTTGGATTCTATATCTTTGAACATGCATATAAAGTTTTTAATTATACAAAAGTTTTCAGATTTATATGTTTCTTATTGGAATTGCCCTGAATAAAATAATAATTGCCAATGCTATAACATTAAAATTTATTTTCTGGTGACCAATAACAAAGAAAGATTTAGGTTTACACACATAACAAAGGTATGTTTATATAATAAATTATATACAATATTTTGAAATAATAAATGTATAATATTTCAAAATGATTTAATAGAAATCCTTCAAAAATAAGCCATTTTTTAAATTGTAATCCTCTTCTTTTATCTTCTGAGTGGACTTGCCCCAATTCACAGAGCTTCTTATATTGAACTTGATTTTGTTGACATGTTAGGCACTATTGAATGCCTAAAAACAACATTGCAAACCTAGACATTTTCTTTGAAGGTCCATAATAGTATAGTCTAATTTGATTTCATATTTTGGATAATTACTTATTCAAATAGGAGGCAGTATAAGCTAATATTTTATAACTCATGCTTCTGAATTCAAAAAGAATCATAAGAATTATCTAGCAAACAATTTCAAAATTTCACAAATAAAACATCCCTGTTCATTACTTGCCTTTACCCTTAGTTCAATTACAAGAAGAATATACATAAAGCTAAAGTCAAGAAACAAAAAAGGCCAAATTATTATTAAGTGTTATATTGCCTTTTTCTCTAGCATGGTAGTCTGAATTTGTAGGTGACCACTGTACATTATGGTACATTGCAATTTCCTATGTTAAAGGTTACTAAATAAAAAAGAGCTTCCAGTAACTTAGGAGTTTGCCTCCCATTACCCTAGAAGGCCATTGCTGCAACTCAGGGAGAGGTCCTTAGAGATTGAGAACTTTATCTGACAGCAAATTTTTCCCAGTTTCAAACTCATTTTGAGGAAAAATTGCCACTCTCCAGTTGATCAGGGGTCACAGGTGGAAAAGAGACCACAAAGCATCATAATCGTTCCCTACAGGTGAAGGCCTCTTTTGAGTGCAAATGGCAATGGTAACAAGACAAAGAACTTCACCACTAAAATTCCATCAGAGAAGTTATTACAGTGTTTGGCTTTATGGATTTTGTCAAAGAGAAATTACTTCAGCTGCTACAGACTGCTAGCTGTAACCCCTGGCAAGTTATGTAGAGAGGCCAGTAGAACAGCTTGTCGAAATTTCAATATAGCCTGGCTCAGGAAAAAAAAAAATGCACCATGTAGTGTTCATCTGAGCTGCATCACGGCTTTCAGAGAATCCAACATGGTCTGTGTTTAGTTTCCAGTATAAATTCATTCTGAGGGCTTCCCACACTACAGTTCTCCTGGCTTCATACATCTTCACACCCTTAAAACCTGCTTTATAAATCAGGATTTAAATTCAAATGAAAATAACTTTCACTGAGTTAGGATGGAGGATTTTACTTGATCATTTTGGGAAGAGTAATTGCTTTCCTTTTTGGCCTTTTTTATATTTTTATTTTTTTTCTCATTAAAATATCTTTCAACATATGTAAAACTGAACTATTTTATCTCCAAAATCATCAGTGGTCTCACTTTCCCAGCTCTCAGCACTATTGTTAAAAGCTTTATAAAAATCGCAAAGAAATCTTGGAAACTAAAAAAAAGATAGCTTGTATGAGGAAAAAAGTGATATTAAGAAAACATGCACTTCTTTCAAAGAGTGACAGAGAGTCAGAGAAGGATAAACAGAAACGGAGAAATTTCATCTGGTTGTTCACCCCTCAAAATGAGCCCAGTGATTGGGTCTGTGACAGGCCAGAGCCAAGAGACAGGAACTTCATCAGAGCCTCCCATATAGGTGGCAGAGGCCCAAACACTTGGGCAATCTTCAGCATTTTGCCAGGTGCATATCCAGAAGCTGAATGGGAAGCAGAGCAGCAAGGACTCATAACTGACTCTTATATGAGCTGCTGGCATCACAAGTCACAGCTTAATCAGCTGCAACACAGGCTGGCCCTGAAAGTGATATTTTTGAACCCGTAACACTTCTTTAAATAATCATTGTGATTACTCTAAATGTATATAAATGCATAATATAGCTGTTTGGAATTGCTAATCTATCTTTATCAGGTGTTCCGAACTATGAACTGAAAACTCTTACTGAAGACACCATCTATGCAAATATTGTCTTTGTTTGGTTATTTATTAATTTATGCTTTAAGCATAATAATCCTATCAATAGAGAGATGGACTCCCAGCTAAGTAGAATGGGACCAGGAGCCTCCCCCCAACTCCTGGCCCATCTAGAGATGAATCTTGAGAAATCTGAGGAAAATCAAGTAATTAGCTTGTGAAAATATTGATGAAATTTGCTAGTCTTTTTAATCAACTTTTTTTTGTTATTGTAATTGACCTAGGTAATAAGAACTTTATGTATCTCAAGGGAGGTTCCACTGTATTGTAGTGTTTATTGACTCAATTTGAGAATTAATTTTCACTCCAACAACAACCAAACTCTTTTCTCAATGCTTCTGTGAGGCCAATCACAAGAATGTTCCCTTTCACAGTCTATAAAAACCTCTAGAAATTCAGCCTTCACTAGTTCTGTCCTTCAGGGACCCCTCAGCACTGCTGGGAGCTCTTTTTCACTTTTGCTTTCTCTGCTTTTTTTCAATAAAAACACTTCTGCTTTACATACTCTCCCTTGTCTGTCTTCCCAATTCTTCTTGCTCACACAACAGAAACCTGAGCAATTAGAACATGAGACTCCTGAAAACATTTCTTGGCAGGGGGATTGGGGGAAAGGGACACATTAGGGATCATCAGAAGCGTGAGAAAAATGGACCACATTTGACAATCTCCTCCAAAGATTCTGAACTCCACCGTAGTCCTCTACCAGTTACAAACACCAAGACTGCCAGCCAGTTAAAAGTGGTGAGCTGTCTTAAAGATTCAGATGACAGGTTTCCTGGGGTAGACCTGAATAAACTACCCCCACTGTTTAGTGCTGGGAATGTTGGTCTTGTCTGCCTCAGTTTCCCTACACAGAAATTCATCCAGTGCATGAGACTGGAGGCAGGGTTTGGGTAATTGAATATTTCTGGCTGGAGCAGCTCCCCATTGTTGCCTGAAGGTTCCCTTATCATATCCAAGCTGACAGTCTGTTAGAATATTACTAACATCTGCACTTCTCAATCTTTCTTTCTTATCTTCTTCACTCAGTCTGAAATGTCAGAAAGGGAAGGAAAGGATGCCTCTGGCTACAGTTGGCTCTCAACTGGGAAAGATAATTGAGTTAATTTAGATTGTGCAATATACATTGATGGGCTATAAAATGATGCTAAACTTAGGTTGTGCTTTTATATAGATGTGACTTTTTAAAGTCCCAGGTTAATGGATTCATCTGGCTTGATACCAGACATAGTTTGTCCTGAATGTTATGTTGGTTGAGTCATAGTGGGGCAGTAGGTATGTATTCTGTCTCCCTCATGTGCAGTGTTTGGCCACATCTGGATTGGCATTGTGACAGAGGGCAGGTTACCTTCCCCTGCTGCACTCACTCACTACTCACAACCCTCACCTGCTCTTGCATTCTGGCACTAAGTGTTAAACCCCCAGAGGTGTGTTGTCACTGCATAGAGTTGTGGGCAATGACCCCTTGAGGAATCTATACCTTGGGCAACATACTGACATCAGGAATGGAGAATTATTCAACAGCCATGTCAGAGGTGCGTACATCATTCTGGCTGGCAGCCTTGGCTGGCTAAAGAGGAAGAGAATAAACACAGACCATGCTGGATTTTCTGGAAATAAAAGCATTTCATTGCTTATATTCTGAAGGTTCGAGAGTAACAGGGCCAAACCTCTGAACTACACCAGGCTATCCCTGATAGACCAAAGTCCAGAGCAGAACCCATCTGCCTTTATAGAGAGATCAAGGGAGGCATTAGTCAAGTATATTTCCCTATCTCCTAAACTGATAGGACAGACTCTCTTAAAGGATAAGTTCATTACTCAATAAGCCTTATTACAAGAAAGCTTCAAAAATAGGGTTTGGGTGTCAGGGTATTTTTAAGGAGAAGGTGTCCTTTAAGTCTGAAACTATAAACTATTTAGTTTCTTCCAGAATTTGTGCCAAATTGAAGATCCTTCAACTCAGTTCATTTCATTAACTTGGATTGTGTTGCCACAAGGTTCTTGTAAAAGACATCCTCAGGCTTATTAAACAGGTTGTAGGGGCCTGTGAGCTTTGTCATAGGAGCAATTCCTTCAATCAAAGACTTTCTCTCTCTGCAGTAGAAAGAAAAAAATAACTATCTGGGGAGGTGCTGGCAACTAGATTGTACTCACATACCTAAAATAATGAATATTCAGTATCTCTTTGTGTGAGTAGGCACTATCACTAATTGGGTGGAACCCTTTCCCTGTAGAACTAAGAAGGCTACTGAAGCAGAAAAGGTGCTTATTTCTGAAATAATTCCTTGACCTGAACTTCCTAAAAGTCTATAAAATAACAATGTCTCCTTCAAGGCAACCATCAGTCTGAGATACAAGGAATAAAATATCATCTCCATGGTGGCTGGGACCCCAATTCCCAGGGAAGGGAGAAAAGACTAGTGGCATCCTCAAGAGACACCTCAAGAATCTGAGGAAACTCACCTTCCAGGGACCTGTTTCCTGACTGTAGCTTTAGCGCGAATACGAATGCCCCCTCAAAGTTAGTTTTGAGCTCTTTTGAAATGATGTATATTCATCCTTTCCTTACATATTTCTGCTAATGGATAATGAAAATTCATACACGATTGGACCCTCTCAAGATCTCCTGATATCACAACCCAGAGAATTGTGAAGCCCTAAGTATATGCCAGGAAACTCAGTGTTAGTCAAGACCCTCCCAACTCATTCTCCATCTTCAGAAGACATTGTACCTTGATTATTTCCAGTCCCAATGCAGTAAAAGTGTAGTCTAGACTCCTGATCAAACCAATTCCTATTGAAAATCTTGCATCCAAGCCAACTTCAGAATTGATCCAGGAGGGTGAATTTGACACCTGAGAGGAAGGTGAATACTCCTGTCAAGCCACTTAAGAACTCAAAATCCTTCTTTAACAGATAAGTAAATCTATTATGTACACTCCTCCCCAAACCATCATACCTCAATCCCATTATTAAGCTGCAGTTATTTTGGGATTAGCCTTGTTATTTGGAATATAATTCTTATTGTTCACTTGTTAACCTGTTAACTAATGGTATGGGTCCATGGTTTTACTGCTGTTGAATTTATGCAACACAGTGAGTGTTTACAAACATCCTTATTATATCAGGGGACATGCCCATGAAAATTTACGCTTAGAAAGATACAAAGTGTGATATTCCATTTATAGAATACTCTTTAGGATCATCTGCATGTCTACATTGAAGAGATGGTCCAACAGAGATGGAAAGCCCTTATAAGAGTCATCAAGACTCAACAAAACTCTGCTAACTTGTTGGGTTCTATGGTCTCGCAAAACTTCTGAGCCCTAGATATCCTCATGACCCAAAGAGGCAAAACATTTTTGTTATTAAATAAAACATGTTGCTTTTAGATTAATACCTCCCATCAGGTGGAAGAAAATGTACAGTTTGAGACAATATCCAGCTAAAAGATAAAATAACAGGCAGGCTCAAGACCTCATTACTTGCAGTTCCTCTTGTCTTTTCTAGGACTTTCTAACTTACAGACATGTATTTACCCCTTTCTAGCCCCTCTTCGCATTTTTGTGTGGCTGCTTATGAATGGGCCCTTGTAGAGCTTGTCTTCAAGAGGCTTTCATACTCCAGATGGTTCTGCAGATGAAGCCATGGCTGCAGATCCATTAGAGCTCTGAGGAAGAGGAAGTCTGATTGCTGCCTCCAACATTGCCCCTACCCAGCTAGAAGTAGCCGGAGTGACTGCTCATCATGCCTAATGTTACCTATTCACAGGGGGTCTGATACAGTGACAGACTCTCAACTAGGTAGACAGGGACAAGGGTGTCCCCCTAAACTATTTGGAGATGAATCTCAGGGGACTTGAGAAGAGTCAAGCAACCAGCTTCTTTGAAGGATGTCGATTTAATGTGCTAGTTCTTTTAATCAAGGTCTTCATGTGCTGTTGTAATATGAATTTCATGCATCTTAGAGGAAAGGTTCATGAGTTTTCTAGTATTTTTATTGAGTCTTCCACCCAACTTCCACCCAAATAATCAATGAAAACCATCATTTCTTGTTGCCTTTCCCAGGCCAATCACAAGAACTTCCCCCTTTTAAGCCTGTAAAGCAAAGGTTACCTCCTTTAGGGACCTATTTCAGCACTGCCAGGAGCTCTTTTTTTTTTCACATTTTCTTTCTCTGCTCTTTTCTAAACGTTATAAACATTTTTTTCTGCTTCACACATTTTTCCTTGTCCTAATTCTTCATGATCACGGGACACAAACCGGAGTGATTAGAACTGCAGGTATGGGGCTGTGACTGTAGTGTAGCAAATAATCGTCTCCTGCAATGCCAGCATCCTATATGGGTGCTGGTCTTGTCCTGGCTATTCCATATCCTATACAGCTCCCTGCTAGTGGCCTGGGAAAAGCAGTGGAAGATGGTCCAAGCACTTGGGCTGCGGCTACCCACGTGGGAGACCTGGAAGCAGTTTCTGGCTCGTGCTTGTTGTGGCCATCTGGGGAGTGAACCACTGGATGGAAGAGCTCTCTGTCTCTCTGTAATTCTGACTTTCAAATAAATAAATAAATCTTTTTTCAAAAAGAACTGCAGGCTTCTGTAACATTATGATTATTTCATTCTGAGTATTTGTTTTGATCCAAATGATAGACCTCTGAATGTACCTGAAGCCACTGAACAGTGACTATTTCTATCTCGTATTTACACTCACCAAATATTCATTTTGCTGTGTTTCCTCATGTTCTTGTAATAATAAGAGTCACCTTACAACTGTGTCCTTTTATAGTCATGTATAAGGTCTGTGGAAACAAACACTCATCCATATTAAAGTGTCTGGAATCAAGTCCCTTCTCCTTTTTATCCAGTTTCCCACTAAGTATGGGAATTTAGCTAATGACTGAATAATTTGTGTCCTTGTCAACCTATTGGGAGGCTTAAATGGAGTCATCATCTCTTGGTAGATATTGGTTCAGTCCTGACTTTTGCCATCATTTGGGCAGTCAACCATCTGATGGAAGATTCTCTCTCTCTCTCTCTGTACCTGTGTGTGTCACTCTTCATTTCAAATATAAAATAAAAATAAATACATTTAAAAATTTTTGTTTTTTACCTACTCAGCTTGTGGCACTTTTATGACAGGTATAGCAGATTAATATCCTTGCAATATATGTTTTAATTTGGCACGGTAGCACCCAATAGAGACTTGGTTTCCAGACTACTGGATTTGAAAACTCCTAGTAATTTTGAAAACTTTCTCTTCAATGTAATCACTTGATTATACAGAAGAGTTTATATAAGCTGATTCTATAGGTTTATTTTGGGGACTGGAAATTTGTATGTTTTGTATATGGCTGGGCGATTATTATCAAGAACCATTATGTCAAACTCTTTTGCCACACACAGCCTTAATCCTTTTTGCTGATTACATAAGGAACAAAATTAAAGATTCTCCAGCCAAGTCATCACTTTTAAATTCTATAGCAATGTATTCCAAGGGAAATATTATACAACTTACATTTCTAACCTTAAATATAGTGGTTACATTTATAAGGACAATAATAAAGTGGCATAACTAATTTTAGAATGTTTATCTAATCCAATATATCCACAATACTGTCATTTCTATGGATAATAAATAGAAGGAATAATTTTTCTTACTTTAATCCATTAATTTTCTCTTTAAAATAACAACCCGTATATTTATGGACTACACTGTGATATTTTGGTTCATGCATACACTGTAGAATAGTTCAACCAGGTTAACATATCCATCACTTCCCCAACATTTTTTATGAAGAGAAAATATGAAAAATTGTTATTCTTTTTTAAAAATATTTTATTGTTTGAAAGATTTTTATACCTGCTGATTCAATCCCAAAATGCATGCAACAACTAAGGGTAGGGCAAGCCAAAGCCATGAATCTAGAATTCATCCTGAGTCCCCATATGGTAGGCAGAGACCCACCTACTTGAGCCAGCATCTGGATCTGCCAAGGTGCACAAAAACAGGAAGCTGGAATCTGAACTGGACTTGGGACTCAAATCCAGGCACTCTGGTATAGGATGTGGGTTACATAAGCAGCATCTGTGACAAATGCTACCCTTAAACTTGTTATTTTTAGTGGGTATTTAGCCTACCAGTTAAGACAGCATTTAAAAAACTGCTTTATTTGAAAGGCAGAGTGACAAAGAAAGAGGGAGAGATGAAGCGACATATATGTTCTGTTCTATGGTTAATTTCTCAAAAGCTTGCAAAACTGGGGATGAGCAGGGCTGAAGCCAAGGGTCAGGGACTCATCTATGTCTACCCCGTAGGTGGCAAGGACAGTAGCCCTGGAATCATTGGTAGGAAGATGGATCAAAAGGTTGAGGTAGAACTCTACCTCAGGGACCCTAATATGGGTTGCAGGTATCCCAAGAGATGATTTTACCCTCTGCCACACCATGCACAACCCAAAATGCCACTTAAGATAACCTTATTACACAGCAGAGTCCATGCACTCAGTGCTCATACCCAACTGCTGACTCCACCATGTTAACATGCACCCTGAGATGCAGCATCATTATCTCAAATAACTGGGTCCTTAACTTCCAAAACCGAGACCTGGATTGGGTTTTGTAAGCATTTAGGGAGTGAAACATGATGGGAGCTCTCCTTTGTCTGTTTCTCTCTTTCTGCCTATTTATTTAATTAATTAACTTACAACAATGTGCTATTCTTTTAGTAATTTTTTTTATTTTTTATTTTTTTTGTTTGACAGGTAGAGTTAGACAGTGAGAGACAGAGAGAAAGGTCTTCCTTCCATTGGTTCACTTCCCAAATGACCGCTACAGCTGGTGCTGCGCCAATCCGAAGCTAGAAGCTAGGTGCTTCTTGCTGGTCTCCCACGCAGGTGTAGGGTCCCAAGCACTTGGGCCACCCTCCACTGCCTTCCCAGGCCACAGCAGAGAGCTGGACTGGAAGAGGAGCAACTGGGACTAAAACCCGGTGCCCACAAGGGATGCCGGTGCTGCAGGTAGAGGATTAACCAAGTGAGCCAAGGCACCGGCCCCTTAGGAATTTTTAAACAAACAATGTTATTCAATTTGGGCACTTTGCAGTGTGATAGATCACCCAAACTTAATCCTTCAATATAGCTGGAACTTTTTAACCCTTGAATAGCATTTCCCCTTACCCCATCTGTCCCTCATCCTAATCTCTGAAAATGACATTTCCATTCCCTGTTCTGGTGAAATTTATTTTTAAAATTGTGTATCTAGATATAGATATGCAGATATATATGTTAAATATTACAGTATTTGTATTTCTATATCAGAATTATTTTACTTAGCATAAATATCCTCCAGTTTCATCCATGTTGTTGTAAGTGACAGAATCTCCTTCTTTTTAAAACAGGGTCATCATGTCTATAGACAACATAATACATAGACCATTCATTAATGCATTGATAGGGACTTGAATTGAATCCATATCTTGGTGTTCATTAATAATGCTGAAATGAATGTATGTATGCAGGTGTTTCTGACATACATATAGATTTTAGTTCACTTGGATATAAATTCAGAATTGGGATTTTGGGATGATACAGTAATTCTATTTATAGGCATTTGTGGAAGTCTCACATTGTTTTCTACAAAGACTATACAAATTTATATTTTCCCAACAGTGTAAAAAGGTGGCCTTTATCCACATCTTTGCCAACTGTTATCATCCATTTTTTTTTCACCACAATCATTCTAACAGGTGAGTGGTGATACATACTTGGGAGTTTTGTGATGATTAGGGATAATCATCATATTTTCACATACTATTGGCCATTTATATGTTGGGGGAAAATCTGCTCAGAATCTTTACCCATTTTTAATTGAATTATTTATATTCTTGCTATGGAGCTTATCTAATGTATGGTTTGCAGATATTTTCTCTCAATCTGCTCAACTTCTTCAATTTCTTCAACTTCTTGTTGACTATGCAGAAACATTTTAGTTTGGCACCATCTTATTTTCCCATCTTTGCATTTGTTCCCTATGTTTTTGAGACCTATCTGAGAATTCATTGCACAGACTAATGATCTGTAGATTTTCTTCTACTTTTGTATTTCCAGGTAGGTCTTACTTTTAAATCCTGTATCACTTGAATTTATTTTTGTACATAGTATAGGATAAAGGTCAAATTTCATTTTTGTATGCAAATATCCAGTGGAATATTCACATATTTCAACAAATTTATTGGAGAGTCTGGTTTTCTCTGTTGTGTGTTCTCATTACTTTAGTTGAAAAATCAATTGACCCAAAATACCTGAATTTACTTCTGTTATTCATATCCAATTTCATTGGTCAACATGTGTATGTAGTAAATACTGAGTGATTACTCTTAACTTTAGAATATATTTATAATCTCAATGAATCTGATGGCTCCAGCTTATTTTTTGCTTAAGATTGCAGTGGAAATTTGGTGACTTTTGTGATTCAAAACTAACTTTTTTAGATTTTCTGTTTTCTATTTTTGTGAAAATTGGCATTGGAATTTTGATGGAATTGGATTGAATCTATTGATTGGTTTTGATAATAAGAAAATTTTGTTAATGCAATAGTCTATATTAATATGTTGGCACAAAGTTTGAAGAAATTGGTGTCTGTGTCACACTTTCATTATCCACATTTCAAATTACCAGTAGTGATTTCTTTAGGCAGATATTAGGTAATTTTTGATGATGTATGTCTAGATTATTCCTTACTGATTGTTTTTATACTACATATGGGAGTGTATGGAGTAATGAAAAATGTATGCACACACATACACATAAGCAACACACACCTGATGGTGAATTATTAAAAATGAAGATTTAAAGTTGGGGTGGGTGTTTGGCTTAGCAATTTACGTCAGTTCTCTGAATGCTCACACCCTGTATTGGAGTACCTAGTTTGAATCTCAGCTACTCTGCTGCAGATCCAGTTTCTGTCTCTCTGACTCTATCTCTCCTTCTCTGTCTTTCTGTCTTTAAAGAGTTATAATAATCACTTCATCCATATAATATTTGTTAAATGCAAGTAAAAAATTCAACTCACTCTGGAGGTTTTGGGATTACATAATGGAATGTATACTATAAGGCAAACATCACTAGGGCTAATGGTATCTACTATACAAATAAATCCTTGCTTCCTGAGGCAAACTGTTTACTTCAGGTCCCTCCAAATCTCTTTCATTGAAGAGTCAACTCAAAGTTCATAACTGTTCTATCTATATCAGATTCAGTTATGACGAAGGATGTTCTGCTCCAATTATTGAATGACACGACATTCAGCACAGTTTCTTTTCATCTATACCTAAAAATAAAACTGAATTATCTGTCCCATCCATATTTAACATATATTGGCAAGTCAAACCTGTGTCTCAGTGTACACTTCTGAAAATCCAAAGCACTTTCCTCATTCTGTGCTGAGATCATGCATCCCAAGCTACACTATATATGCATATTTAACATTTTTAAGATCATCCTCAGGTTGTACAGAAGCAGGATGCTGGATTCAGAAGCAGAACTGGGACTCGAATTGAAACATTCCAATATGTGATGTATCCTAAGTGGTGACTTAATGACAGCCTCAAATGCCTATTCCTGCAATTCTACTTAAGATAAACTTTTCTCATTACTTATTCGTTTTTAAAGATTTATTTATATATTTGAAAGTCAGTTATGCACGCAGAATGAGAGGCAGAGGAGAAATAAAGAGAGAGAGAGAGGGAGAGAGAGAGAGAGAGAGAGAGAGAGAGAGAGAGAGAGAGAGAGTGTGTCTTCCATTTGCTTCTTTACTCCCCAATTGGCCACAACGGCCTGAGCTGTACTGATCTGAAGCCAGGAGCCTGGAGCTTCTTCCAGGTCTCCCATGTGGGTGCAAGGGCCCAAGGACTTGGGCCATCTTCCACTGCTTTCCCAGGCCATAGCCGAAATCTGGAACAGAAGTAGAGAACCTGGAGGCGAACCGGCGCCTATATGAGAAGACAGCACTGCAAGCGGCAGCTTTACCTGCTGCACCACAGTGCTTCTAGCCCCTCATTACTTATTCTCATAAGGATCCTGAGACACAAGATTCCACTTTTGGTGATTCTGAAGGACTTGATAATATTTTATTTTTACACTCATCTTTATTCCTAAACCACATTTTCAATTCAGTACTCTGGATTTGACCTTTGCTCTGAAACTGTTAATTCAATTTAGCATCTTTTCTTCTTCTCTTACAATAATAGGATTTCCAAGACATTTAAGTTTTGTCTCCTTTTTGTTTTAGGAAATCTTTTTTCAATTTATCTTTCTCCTTGCAGATGTATTTGTCTCTGCTACAAATTTATGTTTTTTCTTCAATGCACTTTAGAAGCATACAAGATATCAAAAATCCTGAAATAGGTAACTAGAAAAAGCAAAGGTTGTTACAGGTATGGCTGGTGGTATGAGCTTTGCATTTTGATTATAAATACTGCTTTACTCAGAGTAAGCGAGTTCTTTCCCTTCCTCTGTGAAAGTAAATCAAAACACTCTTCAACTTATAAGGCATAGTAGAATTAAAGGGAAAACATCATAAAGCAAATTTCATGAATATTGTTAATTTAGGTAAAATTATCTATTTCAGATTTTATCTTACCAGTTAGGCTTATGAAGCATAAAATCAAACATGGCTTCATAAAATCTTATACTATTAATATGGAGTGTTTTCCTTGAAGTCAAGCAGAAATGGTGGCCCTAGGGTGGCTGTATTAGGTTTAGGTCAGCCAGTCAAGCAACTATTCATGATATTGTGCATGCATCATTGGAACAATTTACGTAACGTACACAGTGCCAGTAAACAGGATTTCACAAGTTATTTCATACAAGAAAATTAAAGATGCACCATCCACCAAGTAGGTTATACCTTAGAGGGTAAATTAAACCAGTATTTTCAGCAAGTGAAAACCTACATTTGCTAAGTTGTTTTCAACCTATGCATGCAGGTAATAAGGTACAGTTTACAGCAGTCAGTCAAAAATCATTTGAAGTCTTTGGATTGTTGGAAGCTGATTACAAAGCCTTGATTACTAATATTATGTGAGTTTTAGCACTGTGATATGCCTACCTAGAAGCTGCATGTTCTTAATATTACAATTAAATATGATGAGAAAATAAGAAATAAGGAGATGATAAACATCTTCCATTTCCATAAAATAGCCTTACTGAGTATGTTTTTATTGAAGATTTATTTTATTTTTTTTTGAAAGACAGAGTTACAGAGGTAGACAGAGAGAGAGAGAGAGAGAGAGAGAGAGAGAGAGAGAGAATGAGAGAAAGAGAAAGGTCTTGCATCCACTGGTTCATTCCCCAAGTGGCTGCAATGGCCAGAGCTGAGCCAATCTGAAGCCAGGAACCAGGAGGTTGTCGAGGTCTCCCTGACCCCCGAGTATGTTTTAAAACCACTGTTCATTTATTTCTACATAGATAATATCTTTTTGTGTGAATGTCAACTATAATCTAGCCTCAATTCAAATAAAAATAGAGAAATTAAAAATAAAAAGGTAAAGTTTATTTATTTCCATGATATCTATCCACTACTGTCTTCTTAACATAAATGGTATCTTCATAACATTATATTGTTTTCAGAACATAAAATCAATTATTTGTCATAGAAAATCAGTTCCTTGTGTTGAAAATCTCAGTTCTTTATATTCTATCTTTCGAAAACTATAAATAAATGGAGTCTAATTTTTGATCTGTATATATTAAATTGCATCGTTACCTCTAGGAATTATCCATTTGCCTCCATTTTTCCTAATGACATGTGGCGATATAACTAGAAACAACTAATCAAAAAATTCCAAATCTGCATTTAAATTGGTTTATAGCAGTTATATGTGTAGGATTTTTTTCATCTTTGGATGAAAATAAAATATTTACGTACATGAAGCAATTTTCTACAAAATGATCATAATTGGTCACATTCCCAACCACAGATCTCTAATGTAATTATAGTATTGATGGGCAAAGTGGGATAAGGACCTGCCAGTTGTACTGAAGATAAAGAAACATTTGGGGGAAGATATCAAGGTTCACCTTAAACCAGAGAGAGCAGTAACATGTAGGCTTTTGCACTACTGAAGAGTTGAAATTGTTCTTCCTGGTAAACTTCCACTTCATCATGTTTCTCATCTAGGGCTGAGTGACTAGGATATCAACTCAGATGAAACAGCCATTCCGGCATGAAGCAGGAAAGATGATGTCAGAAAGGAATACATACAGTGTTTGTAGTATTTCAAAAGCTGAGTGAAGCTGAGGTTCCTCAGATGTGCACAGGATAGAAAAGAAATTGTTTCTCATTGGGTTCCTTACAGAGGAACTTACATAGCACCAGCACTAGCTCTTTGGAGCTAAGCAAACTAAAAAATAAATAAATAAATAAAATTTAAAAAAATACTGGGATAAAAGGAGGGTGACAGTTCACAAATATAAATACTGCTTAATGGTTCTTTTGTTTTTTTAATCTTTTAATCTGGTGCTGTATTAAAAGGAAACATTGAGCACTACTTAGAATAAACGAAGGTTCAAATCATGATTCTACTATTAAGAAAATTATATGTATAGCAAGAAAAATCAGAGTTTTAAATATTGAACAGTACATTAAGGAGAGGGTGTATATTCAGGAATGCATAATATATAGAAGTGACAAGGGTAAATATGTGCTGAAAACAGAAGGGACTTAAACATTACATTCAAGGAGGCAAAAATGTTTACATACATGATAGTTCCTGTTCCCAAGATATTGCATCTTGATCTTATAATTAATCTCCTAAAAGATTGGTTTCAAAATGTTTTCTAGGTATTAAAGTGACAGCAGTTCATTTTAGAGGATTACAAATTAACCTCCTGATGTAAGAATCTTCTCAGTTAAGTTTTAATTTCACAGGTGGTGGAGTCTAGACAGCTGCCATGGATCAGCAAACAGCCTGTCAAAGAACAAACTATTAAGCCTAACTCAAATTCAGATTCTATGAACCCGTAGCATACGGACAGAGTTCTATGACAACATGCTATTTTCCCATGATAGTAGAAACACAGACCCCGGAGAAATCCAGGGATTCCTGTCCTCACTCTGGAAACATTGTCTCATCTCAGAAGTGCATCATTGTAAACAATGTGATTCTGGCTGCCGCCCCTTGCATGGATAGCCACCAATCAGAGAATATTTCACATTTGAGAACATGCAAAATTCATTAGACATGGCCTCTTTTTTGGTTAGCTCATTCAGAACCTCTCCTGGTGCTGCCAAGGGCTTTCTCTTTCACTTAATAAACTTTCTTCACACAACTCACACACACACACACACACACACACACACACACACAGAATCACTAAAACAAACAAAACCTCAACCTCTGTCTCAGAGACAACAAAGAAACACTGTTACTGTCTAGACAGGTGTGGGTGAAACTTTTTAGAGATAGATCAGATTCATTGTACAGTCTCCTTTTTCTGTTAACTCTTAACTCTTCACTGTGAAGGACAATCCAGAAGCCATAAATAAATATAAAACCTCATTTGAGATTGGAAAGCAAGGCATGAAACTTCCAAAATATTATTACACAAGATACTCAACCTAAAACAACAACAACAACAACAATAATAATAATATTCTTAAGTTAATAATACAGTAAGTTTTAAAAGGTCATTTCAAAATGTTAAACTTCATAAGTGGGTATTGTTGGTGTAGCAAGAGAAGCTACTGCTTGGGATGCCCACACCCCACATCAAAGGATGCGCAGCCCCACTTCCAATCCAGCACTCTGCTAGCACTCCTTGAAGTCAATCAGCAGCTGATGCTAAAGTATTTGTGTTCCAGCTACCCATTCAGTGGGAAGAGGCTAGGTCAGTGGGAGTTCCATTATTGAAAGAGATTAATGCTATTCTCATAGAACAAGTTAGTTCTCAGGAGACTGTTTTTGTTTGTTTGTTTGTTTGTTTGTTTTTTATTTGACAGGCAGAGTTAGACAGAGAGAGAGAGAGAGAGATGGAGAGAAAGGTCTTCCTTTTCTGTTGGTTCACTCCCCAAATGGCCGCCATGGCCAGTGCAGCACCGATTGGAAGCCAGGAGCCAGGTGCTTCTTCCTAGTTTCCCATGTAGGTGCAGGGCCCAAGCACCTGGGCCATCCTCTACTGCCCTCCGGGGCTACATCAGAGAGCTGGACCAGAAGAGGAGCAACTGGGACTAGAACCCGGCACCCATATTGGATGCTGGTGCTGCAGGCAGAGGATTAACCAAGTGAGCCACGTGCTGGCCCCAGGAGACTGAGTTTTTATAAATGAACAAGCCTGATTCCTGAAGCTCTCTGACTTCCTGTAGCTCTATGGGATCTCATCAATGTGTTCTCACTCAATGTGTTGACTTTCACCAGGAGATTGTCACCAGAGCTGAGCAGATGCCCGCACCATGCTTTGGAACCTCCAAAAACTGTGAGCTAAATAAACTTCTTTTTGATACATAACCCAGTCTCATGTATTTTGATATAGTAAAAGAAAATAGACAAAAAAAAGAGTAAATGTTACTATTAAGTCTAATATATTTGCAATCATACTATTGAAATGAAAGGTGAGGGGCAGGCACTGTAGCATAGCAGGTGAAGCCATCGCCTCCCATGCCAGCATCTCATATAAGCACCGGTCCCAGTCCTGGGTGCTCTAGTTCCCTCTCTGCCTTTCATTCTCTCTCTGTGTAACTCTGACTTTCAAATAAATAAATCATTAAAAAAAAGAAAGGAATGAAAGGTGAGAGCTTCCTGCTAATGTATACTTTGGGAGACAGTGGTAACTTATCAAGTACTTGAGTCTCTGCCACCCATATGAGATACCTTAACAGAGTTCCTGGCTTGATAATTGATACCTGGATCAGAAAAGGAGGTATCAGGACTTCAGCCGACTCAAGGAATACAGGCATTGCAAATCACAGCTTAATCCATGGCACCATAATGCCTACACCGAGAAATAGAGCTTAAATGTAATAATGCTGAAAATGTCATTGGTAAATGATTACAGTTATACCAGACAACTAACTAGAGTTGATGTGGCCATCACAGTAAAAGAAAGGGCTTTAAAGCAAGAAATACATTAGAACTAAAGATACCATATGTTACGTCGAACAGAAAGATGTGAAGTCTCTATGTAGCATCTATGCAGTGAACAGTATCTATGCAGTAATCCTATATAAATCTGTTATCAGAAATAATATAATCTTTTGAATTTTAAAAGTAATAGCTTTATTTAGGTCTAGTTGACATACAATAAGTGAATATAAATGTTAAACGTGGATTTTCTGTATTTATGATTTAAAAATGGAATACTGCAAAGGCATCAGTTTTCTTCAAACTGATGAAGACAGTCAATATAACCCTAAAGAATATCTGAACATATGCAGAAATTGAAGTTGTTTCTACAACATTTATAGGATGTAGTGTAGAAGGCAAAGCACATACCAGTCAACAAGAGACCTGAAAATCATAGAGAACAATAAGTTTGAAAACAAAAAATTCCGGTAAATATTTTTGTCAAAAGGATACTGCATTGATAAAAGCTTTTTTAAACTTTGTTTACATGGGAAGACACTATTAAGTAAAGTCTTCAGAATTGTTTAGGGAAACTCACAAGGATAAAAAAGAAAAAAAAAAAACAAATTATACCATGCTCAGCACATAGAGAAATTGAAGCAGTGCAATTTTCTGGAATTAGGCTTTGTAGTAAGTCATGGAAGTTTCTTAATATCATGAGTGATATATATTATATTGTACTGAGTGTATTAAATACCAATACTTGTTAAAAATTATTTTTCCTTTTAAGATCATAATTTAAAATGTTAGTCAGACCATTTCATTGTCCTTGTACAGTATCAGAGATGATAAGGGGTACAGAATATTCTATTTTTTATAGCATTTGTCTGGCAACAATTTAACAGCACTTTACTGGAGCTTCTCTACCTTCCAACTGTAGTTATCTCTGAAAAACATTATATTACTGAAAAAAGAAACCCAAAAAACAAAACAGAAATGTTAATTTTATTACCACTGGCCATTTCTTAGAAATTGGCATGTATGGCAACCACTCAATTTGTTTTCATTAACTAAACTTAACCCCCAGCTTCTCCAAGGTTCCTTCCTTACTTACATTTAAGTAATGTTTCTTCCATCTTTGAATTATTTTCCAATTAGCATTTTGTCAACTGGTATGTGACACTTTTGATAACAATAAGGGACAGGTTTAAGAGAGCACATAAATAATGAAAACCATTAAGTTATTTTATGAGTATTTTATTGAAAAAAAAAAAAGCAATGTGAAGTGCCCTGTGCTTTAAACATATTTTCATTTGATCTGAAAAATAGTATATTCCTGAAAATCTAGATGTGAAATTTAAGACTAGAGAATTTTGAATGTCAGATAATTTACTGAGAATCTTTAAATTTAGTTCAATTTTATCAATAAGATGTAAAATAAATTGAAGAAAGATCTAAATACATGGCTGAGTGGACCTATTTATCTTACTACTACTATAATTCAGACTAAACCCATTAGCAGGCATCCCTTGGTAGCACTAGATTTAAGGTCACTCATTTTATAATCAGACCTTATAAAAATGCAAAACTCACTCAGCAGGAACAGGAGTGTGGAACAAGACTATCATCAGCAGGAAAGAGAGCTCTGGGAAGCGAATTTGATTCAACACAGGATTTGAAGTTGAAAACATACTTCCCCACTCAAGAAACAGCTGATGCATAACAAGAACACTTTCCCTGTGATCTCTGTTTTTCACTCAGCTTTCTTTGCCCTGGCTCTCTTTACATTTCTTTGATGTTTTCCCCAGGTCCTCACCCCTATCTCTTATCTCTTATCCTCTCAGAAAGACTGAAATTTTCAGGCTTACAGGGGAAGACATAATCTACCTTAGGTTGCCGTTTAAAAGCTACAAAATTCCAGGGTTTAAATCGTATACAGAAAAGCAATCAAACACATCAACTGGAAACCATCCCTCCCTGTGAGTGAATAGACCAGTGCAAGCAGCATGCTCCACTTACTTGACTGGCAAAGGCTGTGAAACAGGAGATGCTGAAGCAGCCTTGGGAGGGGGTTACGCCTGCACAGAAAATATTATATAGAGAATACATGCACACTTATATATACATGTAGGCAAACATTTCTTTCACAGGTTAGGGAACTGTTAAGTGCTTACTCATTCTCCAAACAATAATAATTTTTCAACATAGAGAAATAATTAAATTTGAGAAAGTTTAAATATTTTTTACATTATCAGATCTATTAAATTTAAGTGGAGGTTTGGAGAAGTAGACTATATTACTAAAACCGGTTATTTAATTCCAATATAAATCAGTTACAAGAACAAATAATGACTCTATTATACTGCCTAGGTTAAAAAATAAGTTTCTTTGTTTTCTATCATATTAACAATGAGCAAATAAAACTTTCCCAAGAGATGACTATTTGACATTCTTCCTTTAAATATATCATTTGACTTATCTAAAATTTACTTTTATGATGCAATGAAATGTACTCCAAAGAAGGATAAGTCATCTATAAGGATCCAGGAAGTCTCTTTTCAGCACTACTCAGGGAGGGTTCCACAGGGCTGCGTTCTTGATTCACAGAGTGACTTAAAGGGAAGCTATTACAATGTCTCAGTGTTCTGCAAATGAAGGAGGACCCTGCCCTCCAATTCCTTGCAGCAGTAATCCACCTAGGTGGCACTAACCTTGACTTCCAGACAAAGTGGTGCATCTACAAAAGGCAAGTGATGGCATCTGCATCATCAATCTGATTAGGCCCCAGGTGGAGCTCCTGCCATTGTTGCTACTGTAAACACTGATGGTGGCAGTGACACCTCCAAGAACACTGACCAGAGGGCTGTGCTGCTGCCACCGGAGCTACTCCTATTTCTACCTGCGTTTCCCATGAAACATTCACCAACCAGATCCAGGCAGCCTCCTGGGAGCCACTTCAGGGTTATTAATCCCAGAGCTGACCACCAGCCTCTCCCAAAGGCATCCTCTGTGCACTTGCCTACCATTGTTCTGTCTACAGACTCTCTGACAAGAACTCAGCATATGAGAGGGTTATCTATACCTCCTTATTTAAAGCAGCCCAATTCACAATAGCTAAGATATGGAATCAACATATATCCATCATTATATCTGTAATATATATATAAATATATATCTGTAATATATATATTCTCCATCATTATATCTGTAATATATATATAAATATATATCTGTAATATATAGAAAAAGAATCAAATTCTATCTTTTGCAACAAAATGAATGCAGTTAGAGGCCATTATGCTTAATGAAATGAGTCAGTCCTATAAAGACAAATATTATGTTTTCTCTCCATATTGTGGTAGCTAATACAGAGAACAAAACATGTATATGAGTGAAATTCACATTTTGATATTTGATTATTATATATTGTCATATATATCCCTTATCTATTCACCTAAAGGAACAATGACTTTCTATTTTTTACTTGCTGAATTCTCTCTTTAGTGGAAGATTAACCTTGTGATTATAAAACAAATTGAAAGTACGTCATCACAAAAATTAAGCTAAAGACAAGAAAAAAAGGAGGGGAAAGGGTGGGAGTGACAGCTGGAGGATGGGAAGTATTGCTATGTTTTTAAAATCGTTTATATAAAAGACATGGTATCTGTTCTCTTTATATAAATGAATTAATAAATAAACTTATTTATTTAAAATAGTGTCTATTTCTCTATTGTTGTAATGTAACTATATATCAATCAGTAACAACACCTCCCAAGAGTGGACAACTGAAGTTTTTGAATAACTATTTGGTAAAAGTTTTTGAATATCTATTGGGTAAGAAGGAAGAAATAATCTGTAGGACAGGGAACCCAGCAGGCTCCAGAATGAACAATAAATTGGCGCAGGTGATATGGAAACATTTATTACCACATGATTAAATCCTGAGTTTTTTGGAAGGATGGGGTGGGTAATAATTACATATAAGACCAGGAAAATATTTAAATTATAATAGTTATTTACTCTAGCAACAACAAAAGCCTATTCATGAGGTTTTGGGTTTATATTTCTCAACTTGGATTTAATCTAAATATAGTAAGATCTCACTGTTCACTTTATAAAAAATTATAATGTGGAACATGATAAGTATGTAGTGGTTTCGCAGAAAAAAATTCACCTTTCATTAGAGATATGGTTAGGGGAAAGAAAAGTTCTTAAAATTGATAAATCAATGAATAGTTCTGCATTCGTGAATAAAGAGGCATTGAGTTTCTTTGTATCTGGAAAATATTGTTCATGGAGAAGACTAGCTAGCCATAAAAAAAGAGTGAAATAAAGCTCTATTTATGAAATGCATGAAGTTTGTACACCTTAAATAAAAGGTTTCTGGGAAAAATAAAGAATGAAATCCATGAGGTCAGCGCTGTGGCGCAATGGGTTAACGCCCTGGCCTGAAGTGCGGAGCATCCCAAATGGGTGCCTGTTCAAGACCTGGCTGCTCCACTTCTGATCCAGCTCTCTGCTATGGCCTGGGAAAGCAGTTGAAGAAGGCCCAAGTCCTTGGGCCACCTTCCACTGCCTTCCTGGGCCACAGCAGAGAGCTGGACTGGAAGAGTAGCAACTGGGACTAGAACCCAGCGCCCATATGGAATGCCGGTGCCGCAGGTGAAGGATTAACCAAGTGAGCCATGGCGCCAGCCCCCAAAAGTATTCATTAAAAACTGTGAGTCTATGCCAACTGTCTCTCTATAAAACTATTTAAGATGAGAAGCATGATTAAACTGTCAGAATGATACAATTATTAGAAATCTAAAACAAATGCATTGTATTACTAGCAATTAACAAGGAGTGTTTTCACACTTATTTAAATACAGGAGATTTCATAAATATAGATACCAAAATTGAGGGCTGGGAGTCTATGGGACTAAATATAAAAACAATTTTGAAACCAATGTGTCTAATGATTGATAAATAAAGTGATCATTATAATGCCTTAATATATGATTAAACTTGTAAAATTGCTCGTTAACTATATAGCTAGAAATATTTTCTAGTCATCTCTCTAGGTGCTTCTGCAGTTTTCCTGGCAAGAGTAGAAAATGTCCCTCTCAAAATGTGACTGGATTTTCTTCTCCTCTTCCGTATCTTCCATAACTAGCCAGGAAAGACAAAAACTGTAAAGTGGTAATACAATAGACAACTTCCTCAGAATCCGGCCTGACTTCAAAATGAAATGGTATGACTTATAATTCAAAGCAATGTTTTTTTTGTCCTTAAATGTTTTGACTATTTGATTAATTAACAGAGCAAGTAAGTTCTTATTAGACTGGCTATAGAGAGAGACCAGGCCAGTAATAGACCACTGAGTCCCAATGTGACAACTGTGTTTGTGTATTGGAGAAAATCAGAGGCAGGAAGCATCCTGAAAACTGGCTGTTGAACTTTTGACTTAGGAAGTAAGAATGCTTCTATCCTGTTTAATGGGTTTGAAGTTTCAATCCAGCAGAGAGATAGCAGCATCCTGTGGTCAGTTGAATGGACTCATGCTGTGTGCTTTGTGCAAGAAATCTTTTCATTTCTCTAGAGTATTCTTTACCCGCATGAGGGGAAACAATCAAATCTTTAGAAGCCGGTTGCTATTGAGGAACATTAATACATAAAATGGACATTTCTACAGTTTTGCTCATTTTATTTCATTTTATATATAATTCAAAAGATGGATAAAGCATCTTATTTTGTTTTAATAGAATCATTGTCAGAATTGGATGCGTGTAGCATAAACAATTATATTGTATATTTTTGTGGAGATGTTGAATACTTCATTTAAAGAAATTTGTTTTTGGTACCTCCAGATATAAATGTGAAAATTTATGACACATACTCCGGCAAACATATAAATTTGCTGGCACTGCAAAATTATGATATACTATCTTTTTTTGAGAAAGTAGTATGAACGAATATGTAAAAGAATCATAATCCTTCCACTCTACTATTGCTTATTTGTATTGTTTTTTAATAACATTTATTTTTTACACTTTATTTAATTAGACCCCAAACTACATAATATGTTCAAATTCTCTTTATTAACTTAAATTCAAATAGATACTGACATGTAAGTTGGTACTACATTTTGATTCTTTTCTTGAGTTTTAATTTAATTTATAGCATTAAAAAGAAAAACAATAATAATGCGAAGAAAAGTCTTTTAAAAATAACAAAGAATAAATATGAACTTCTTCCCAGTTCCACATGGCATAGGCATTCTCAGATTACTTCTTACTTGTATGAGCTAATTTCTCCCCAGATGCCTTCATATCAATGCCAAACATGGATGCATTCATTGATTTAATCAGTAAATATCCTTTGGCTAGTTGCAACAATCAAACATTTGGGGCTCTATTCTTAGATCAGGATTCAGATTTAATGTCAATGTTACCACATTCATATTGTATCAAATAATTGCAAACATATATATTATTTTGTCAAAAGATACTTTCTGCGTTTTTATTTTTTTATTTTTTATAAAGCTTTTATTTAAAGAATATAAATTTCCAAGGTACAACTTATGGATTACAATGGCTTCCCCACCATAACTGCCCTCCCACCTACAACCCTCACCTTTCCCGCTCCCTCTCCCCTTCCATTCACATCAAGATTCATTTTCAATTCTCTTTATACACAGAAGATCAGTTTAGTACATATTACGTAAAGATTTGAACAGTTTGCCCTCACATAGAGACACAGTGAAAATAGTGTTGGAGTACTAGTTATAGTATTAATTCACAATGTACAGCACATTAAGGACAGAGATCCTACATGATTTTTTTTTAAAGAATTGATTAATTATCTATGAAATTTCCACTTTAACACCAAGATTTTTAATCATTTCCAATTATCTTTATATACAGAAGATCGATTCAGTATATACTATGTAAAGATTTCATCAGTTTGCACCCACACAGAAACACAAAGTGTAAAAATACTGTTTCAGTACTAGTTATAGCATTACTTCACATTGGATAACACATTAAGGACAGATCCCTCATGAGACGTAAGTACACAGTGACTCCTGATGTTGATTTAACAATTTGACACTCTTGTTTATGGCGTCAGTAATCTCCCTAGGGTCTAGTCATGAGTTGCCGAGGCTATGGAAGCCTTTAGGGTTCGCCGACTTCAATCTTATTCCGACAGGGTCATAGTCAAAGTGGAAGTTCTCTCCTCCCTTCAGAGAAAGGTACCTCCTTCTTTGATGGCCCTGTTCTTTCTACTGGGATCTCACTCGCAGAGATCTTTCATTTAGGTCTTCTTTTTTTTTTTTTTCAGAGTGTCTTAGCTTTCCATGCCTAAAATATTCTCATGGGCTCTTGAGCCAGATCCGAGTGCCTTAAGGGCTGATTCTGAGGCCAGAGTGCTATTTAGGACATCTGCCATTCTATGAGTCTGCTGTGTATCTAAATTTCAGAGTATGATTGATAGTATTTTAAACTGTTAGAAACAATGGAAATTAGTGATATAAAATTAGAATGATTGGATAAATAATATATGGTCAGATGAAAACCAAAAGGGAAATGTAACAACCCTACTAGAACAATTCAAATGTTTCAACTTTTAGAACATCGCCTCAAAAGTCACACAATGCCTGCCATTAGTTAATTTGAGCCACTCAGGCCAACTCACATTCAAGCACAGGTAATTAGACTCCTATCATGATAGAATATCATTTGATTTACCAACTATTTTTGAACAGAGTTTCCTTGCTGTCTATGAATTATTTACATCTCACCACATTTTTCTTTCCTTTTTATTTATAATATTAAAGTTGAAAAACAAAATTGTGAAGTAGAGATATAAGTTCCCATATATCCATCACCCCATTTCTCTGGTTAGCATCTGATGTTAATGTATTTGCCACATCTGATGGAACATACTCAGCTTTCTCTATGTATTTTATCCAAATTTCTTTTAACCTTCCATCTCTCCTAAACTCTAATAAACATCCTGTGCTGAGTGATTTTTTAAAAAAATTTTTCATCACCCATATATGGGAAAATATGTGGTATTTGTCTTTTCTATGCTCTTATTTCACTCAACTTGGTATCCTCCAGTTCCATATACTTTGTTACAAATGACATTTTATATATGAATTATTTTTTGCATATGAATAGTATTCCATTGTGTATATACAACACACACACATACACACATAAATAAATCCATTCATCAGATGATGAACACCTGGATTGATTCTATATTTTGGCTATTTATGGGGAGTACTGCTATAACCATGGTGAAAAAGTATCTTTTTTATATAATTTCATGTCTTTTAAGGATATACCTGTTGGTGGGATTGCTGAATCATAAAAGTTCCATATCTGCTTTTTTTAAGGAAAATTTCCATACATTTTACACAGTGGCAACACTAATTTACATTTACACCAATAGTGTACTAGAATTACTTTTTCTCCACGTTCTCACTGGTATTTGTTACTCTGCCACTTAGGTAATTGACATTTTTACAGGGGTAGCTGAAATCTCACCTTGATTTGCATTTTGCTGATGGCCAATGGTATTGAGCAATTTCTTAAAAAATATTTATTGGTTATTTATATTTGGAACTGTCTGTTTAGATATTTCAACCATTTATTAACTAGACTGTGTCTTTTTATTGTTTTTGAATTTTTTGAGTTGCTGATGTATCTGCATATTAATCCATTGTTGGATAGGCATCTTGCAAGTTTGTGTCCCGTTCTGTTGTTTGTCTTCACCATTTGAATATTTCATTTGCTGTACAGAATCTTCTGAGTTTGACAGATTCCTATTTGTCAGATTTTGGTTTAGTTGCCTGTGGTTTTGGGATCCTATCCAAAAAATCAACACCTGCAGTGTGTGAGCTCTAGGGATCAACTTTATTCTTCTACATATATCTGTCCTCTTTGCCAACAACAATTATGAACAAGGCTCTCTTCTATCTAATGTATGTTTTGGGCATCTTTGCCAAAAAGCACTTGAATGTGTGATGGTGAGTTAATTACTGGGCTCTCTATTCTGTATCACTGATTTATCTTCCTGTTTTTATGCCACTACCTTGCTGTTTTAATTACTATAGATTTGAAGTATATTTTTAAATCAGGTATTGCTTCCAGTTTAATGTTTTTCTCCATGTCCCCCTTTTTTTTTTTAAAAAAAAATAGTTTATTTTTATTTATTTATTTAAAAGACAGAGTTACGGAGAGAGAGAGACACACAGAGAGAGAGAGGTCTTCCATCTGCTGGTTTACTCCCTAAATGGCCGCAATGGCCGGAGCTAAGTGGATCCAAAGTCAGGAACCAGGACCAACTGTGAAGTCTCCCATGTGGGTGCAGGCGCCCAAAGACTTGGACCATCTTCTACTGCTTTCCCAGGCCATAGCAGAGAGCTGGATCAGAAGAGGAGCAGTCAGGATTAGAACCGACATCCTTATGGGATGAAATGCTTCAGGCCAGGGTTTTAACCCGCTGTGCCATAGAGTCAGCCCCCTATGTATCCCTTTAACTATTCTTGATATTTTGATATTCCATGCAGTTTTAAATTTTTTCTAATTCTGTAAGCACCCTATTGTTTACTGAAAATAATGTAAATTTTAAAAATTTACAAATTTTACAAGTATCATTTTATCGGGATTACATTGAATCTGTACATCATTTAAGGTAATATACATATTTTGATTATACTAATTCTTCCAAGGAATATCTTTCCATTATTTTTTATGTGTGTGTGGTCCACATTTTTCTACACTCATTCCCTCAAAAGATCCTCAGAAACCTCATCTATCACATCGTTAGTCTCAAGTTTTTCCCTTCAGGTTCCTTTCATCTACTTAAGATTCAGGGATGGGTGAGACTCACTGAGTACCATATTTGGACACTGTTCCTCCCATGCATGTATCAGAGTGGCAGTCCTGTTAAGGTAGCTATTGTGATCTGTACATCCAACAGTGGGATCCATACAGAGCAATCACCATGATGCACCCATTCTAAAGGGAGTACAAGTGCTACTGGCCAGTAGCAACTCAGAAATCCATCTGAGTACATGTCCGTAGTGTCTTAATTAGGGCTCAATCTTCATGTCTGGGAATGAAATTTGGCCCTGCTGTTTTGTATTGTTTATTTTAGAGTCTTTGACTTAGTTTTCCTTTAACATAAAATGTTGCCTAAGTTAGCAACTGAGTAATTTTTTCCAGTGTTCTTCCAGTCTATGGTATTTTGGAGGTCAAATGTATCTTTACATTTTGTACTATAATGTCCCTTTGTGTCCCGAGCACAACTTCCATGAATAATCTATGAGTGTTCTGTAAATTTTGATGTTCTGCCACTATTTATTTTTCAGAAACTTTTGAATTAGTAGAATACAAAACATACTATTAGAAGAGTATAAAGCACACTCTTACAATCTTTACATGTCTATTGCCTGTTTAAATGTCTATAAGACAAAGAAAATATTTAAGTGGAAGCTCAGTGAGGTATCACCTCACCCTTGTTAGAATGGCTGTCATCCAAATAAATAAATTAATAAATAAAATGTTGGCCAGCATGCGGACCAAAAGTACCACTGACATGGGAACACAAACTAGTATAAGCACTGTAGAAGACAGTTTGGAGAGTCCTCATAAAACTAAAAGTGGGCTGGCACCGTGGCTCAACAGGCTAATCCTCCACCTTGTGGCACCAGCACACCGGGTTCTAGTCCCGGTTGCGGAGCTGGATTCTGTCCCGGTTGCCCCTCTTCCAGGCCAGCTCTCTGCTGTGGTCCGGGAGTGCAGTGGAGGATGGCCCAAGTGCTTGGGTCCTGCACCCCATGGGAGACCAGGAAAAAGCACCTGGCACCTGGCTCCTGCCATCGGATGAGCGCAGTGCGCCCGCCGCAGCGCGCCGGCCGCGGCAGCCATTGGAGGGTGAACCAACGGCAAAAAGGAAGACCTTTCTCTCGGTCTCTCTCTCTCACTGTCCACTCTGCCTGTCAAAAATAATAATAATAATAAAAAAAAAAAAAACTAAAAGTAGGTCTTCCATATGACCCAGCTATCCCACTCCTGCGGATATACCTGACGGAAATGAAATAAGTATTGGAAAGAGTTACCTGTACTCCCATGTTTATAGCAGCTGAATTCAAAATATTTTGGATATTGAAATAACCTAGATGTTTGGCTGGCGCCGTGGCTCAATAGGCTAATCCTCCACCTGCGGCGCCGGCACTCCGGGTTCTAGTCCCAGTTGCGGCTCCTCTTCCAGTCCAGCTCTCTGCTGTGGCCTGGGAAGGCAGTGGAGGATGGCCCAGGCCCTTGGGCCCTGCACCCCATGGGAGACCAGGAGGAAGCACCTGGCTCCTGGCTTCAGATCAGTGCAGCACGCCGGCTGCAACACACTGGCTGTAGTGGCCACTTGGGGGGTGAACCAACGGAAAAGGAAGGTCTTTCTCTCTGTCTCTCTCTCTCTCTCACTGTCTAACTCTGCCTGTAAAAAAAAAAAATAACCTACATGTTCATCAACTGCTGAATGGATGAAGAAAATGTGGTATGTATACACTGTGGAATACTCCTGAACCATAAAAAAGAATGAAGTACTGAATTTTGCAACAAAATGGATGGAACTGGAGATCATTGTACTTACAGAAATAAGCCAGATTCAAAAAGCCAAATATCACATGTTCTGACATGTGGTAGTTAACATACAGAGATTAAAAAAAATGTATTTAATGAAATTCACATCCTTGGATTTGATTATTATTTATAACCCTTGGCTTTATTCCTGATGAACAGCAGTCTTCCTATTTCTTGTTTGCAGAGCTCTTTATTTAGTGGGACATTAAGCCCTTGACTATAAAGTAAATAAAAAAAAAAATATTTGTGGGCTTTTGCCAAGGGGGTAGATTTACATCCTTCATTTTTATTCTTAGTATTTTTTTTTTGTACTAAAACCTGGATGTGATTGGAAGCTACTTCTTAATTGTGAATAAAATGCTACAAGGAAAGATTAAGAATGAAAAAGTTTTATTTTTGAATCTAGTGAGTCTTGTTTTGCTTATATTTAGTAATAGTTACTAGAGCTTACTCAAAAGGAATATTACAAGAGCTAATACATACAATAGCTTATCATGTATTTGATGATAATAATAGGCAATTGATTATATCAGTGATAATTTATTAGAACAAACATACTTTCATGCATGTATGTTCATAATATGCTTTTTCTCCACTTTAAGTTTTTTTTCTTCTGTTTCTCAGTTTAGCTTCCTTTTCTGGTATTGTTGATTTCCTGAATTATTTTGTAATTCTTGATTTCTAGCTAAGAAGAAATATTCTTCTGCAAGATAATTATATTTTAAAAAAGTTTCATTGGGACTGGCACTGTGGCCTAGCAGGTAAAGGTGCTACCTGCAGTGCCGGCATCCCCTGTGGGCACCGGTTTGAGTCCCAGGTGTTCCAGCTTTCTGCTGTGGCCTGGGATAGCAGCAGAAGGTGGTCCAAGTCCTTGGGCCCCTGCACCCACGTGAGAGACCTGGAAGAAGCTCCTGGTTCCTGGCTTCAAATTGGTGCAGCTCCAGCTGTTGTGGCCATCTGGGGAATGAACCAGTGGATGGAAGACCTCTTTTTCTCTCTCTGCCTCTCCTCTCTCTGTGTAACTCTGACATTCAAATAAATAAATAAATCTTTAAAAAAATGTGATCTAAAATGGGAATTCCAAAGGAAATAAAGCTGGATATGCTTTGTATAAACTTATATATGGAGCTATAATTATGGAAGACATATTTCTTTGATCATTATAACAGTTAAATATTTACTTAAAACTTTATTCTATTTCTTTCTCAGACATGAAAATTCATCTTCAACCAGGACAATAGTGCTATTTATTTTCCATGCTGATCTTAGAATATCTGTACAAATTAAAAAGCAGGAGACAGGCAATTTGCAATTAGAAATGAACTTACAGATCAATTTTTTTAAACAAATCGGTCCTATGATTGTGTTAATGATTTTGATTCCTTCTCCTGTTTGTAATTGATTTGAATTCCTTATTGATAATTTCCACATTAAGATTATTTATTAGTCGACTTATTTTATGTCTGAATCCACCGATTTTTTCATGTTTCCAGTTTTGCTGTTAAGGTAAACTAAAATGGAAGTGAGTCTGAGGAATGCCTGAGCAGAAAGCTAGTTATACTTCATGAGTAGCCTAAGCATTTCATGATTTGCAAACATAAGCAAAACTTAACTTAGATTATATTTTATAAATGCCTTTAAAAAACAAATAAATGTAAGGTTAAACAATCAGAAGCTGGAAAATAACAAATAGCTCTGTGTTTAGGGAATTTCCAGCAGGATAGACAACATCGGGCAAATGTACAACTCTAAACAATAATATTTTTGGTTTCTGGGTTTGTTCTATCAAACCTCCCCGTGCATTTCCTTGGCAGAGCTCCTTAAACATTTCAGATTTGAGGCTGCCCAATTTATAAACTGCTGTTTTTTTCTAATTAGCATTTTATTGTGCCTTTGTGGTGTAAATTTTACATAAGTTAGTTTGAGGCACGCAGGAAACAGGTGCCAAGACTGAATCCTTAGCACAAACCATTCATCAGGGGCTCCTGTCAAGTGTAAATTGAGAGGAAGCAACAGTAGCCAGCAAGAGTCTCTGAATATGATTCAAGTCACAAAGAAGGAAGGAAGAAAGATAGATCATACAAAACTTCAGACTGCAAATAGCCTAAAGGAGAGGTCCAGTACAAAGATTACCCATTCTAAGAGTCTTGTCTTGGATAGGAAGGTCAGCTTTAGTACCTCCACCATTCCCAATTATTGGCCTGTAGCAGCCCAGAGACATTGTGACCTTGACATGAGTCTTGCAATGGATCCTGCAGTCACAGCATCAGGGGCGGGTGGTCTGCTAATTTCAAGCCACATAGCCATTTCTCTCTGCAAGAGAGATCTGAGCAGCGTACACTCTGTTCTCTGCCATGGCACATTTCAGAAATACTTCAAATGTTTTTGGACTGTGGATATTATTTTCAAATAGAGGTAAATACTTAATACTATTCTTTAAGGAACATAATAGTAAACTTGAGATGTATCAGTTGCATTAAAATAAAAAAATAGGAGGCAGTATTAAGTTAATTGGTTTCAATCCCCATGAAACAGATTGTACACAACTAGATATTTGGAATTCTTGCCTAATTAATGCCAGTGGAGAAAACATTTTCTCATGTCTATGTAGTAGTAGAAAGAAGACACAGTTGAAGCCTGTAGTGTTGTACTGATGATGTTAATTCAACTGAACACTGATGAAAACCATAGCTTCATCCCCTCCATTCTAATTTGAACACCGAACAAACATTTCCATTCTGTATTTTCCCTCACTGATTACTCACAGAATACAAAATTACCTACTTTGCACCAGTATGTACACATTGCTAAAACATAGATAAAGATGTTTAAATAGTTTCTAAATTGAGATGCAGAATTGTTTTTGCCTTGCTTAATGTTTAGGAAATTTTTCAATGCCTTTTCTACATTTTTTTAAACTGATAACAATTTAAGAAGCTTAGCTCCTGGCAGGAAGCAAAACAGTGTACTTCTATTTTAGGGTGGGGTATTTTTTTACATCATTGAAATTTAACTGTTGAGATTGCATTTTGCTGTTTTTTTTTTCAGTGTTCTACTTAGTATTTGAATTGCTTGCCCTAGATATGTAAAATTTACATTTATACTTCTAAAATTACAGCTTCCTATTCAAATTAATATAAAGGCTGCCTAGCTTCATTTCCCTCTGCATATTCACTACAGCTCAACCTTGTAAAAGCATCCCATAGTACATAGATAAGTATAGCTAAATGATGATAAAAGTTAAATACCTTAACTTAACGAATACACTAACAATCCAGAAGTTATATGCACTCAAATTATAGGTTAAAATTACATTTTAACTCAATATAATACTCAATATAACTAAAAAATAAAAATAAAATCCATGACCTCTGCTTGATACTTTTATTCATTACTGAAATAGTCAACAGAGTGTACAAACAATACATATGTGTGCAGAGAATCTTGAAAATCCTATCGCAATGTTGATGTGCTGCTAAGAGTCATAGGTCAATGTGGAAATACAAAGATATAATCACAATTAAATATCCCAAGGGGCTATTTGGATTTACTGGGAGAAATACTGAATTGACACTCAACTACAAGTCTATAGTCATTTTATTCTCCTGCAACAGACTCTCAGGTAAGGAATGCAATTCTCATAGTAGTAAGTGGAGGAACCCTCATTACACAGATAGGCAAGGATATGCTGCTGTGATGCAGTGCAGGAAAGAAAGGAGGTTTGCTGTGATCAGGTGATCCACTAAGGCACGTCTGGAGATCATATGCTCAATTTTAGCTGTAAATTCACACACAGCTGTAATAGTCAACACATAAAGAAATGGAGGTAGCCTGTGGTTTAGAGTGCTCAAGGTCATGTGCCTCAGTACTCTCATGAAGTGTTCCACCTAGAACAGCCAAGGCTGAGAGAAAACTGGAATAAATGGTAGAAGAACGGGATGATGAATTTTAGTTATGGCCTTGAGATCTGTTGAAATGGTGCTACTATTTGATCCAGAAATGTCATCTTGTAAGTTTCTTAGAAACAAGACTAGCCATAATCCTACTTATAGATGCTATCCAGCAAATTGGTTTGAGTGAGGCGAAGTGGAGATTAAATATCAAGTTTTGTTCAAATCTCTTCCTCTGGACTGATGTATGCATTCCTCAGTAGCTGGTGGTCCACCATGTGTCTCTCTAGATGACTTGTTCTTGATTATAGGCAATTGCCTCAGTCAAGGTCAGAGTCTCTCTGAGGTGCACTGTACCCAGTGATGGTCTAATGCTGTGATACAAAGACCAACTAACTCCATTTCCTCAGTTTAGAAACTGCGCAGAGACATCATTTCATTTCTAAAGCTTTTCACAGAAAGGTATGGGGAACTTAGAAATTTAAACCAATAGGGTAAAAGAATATTTGAGTGATTTATTGTGAAAACACCATGCATGGATTTCAAAAATGTTTTCACCAAAAATAAAATTATGTTGTAATTTAACTTTCACATTTTTGATGTACACTCATTTAATATGATTTTGAGTAATTGATTATATTGATAAAGTATTTTTGTTTTCTGAGAAGTCGAGTAGCCTGATATAAACTCATACTATAGGGGCTGGCATTATGGTGTAGTGGGTTAAGCCACTGCCTGTGATGGGGGTATCCTCTATGGGCACCAGTTTCAGACCTGGCGACTCCACTTATGATGCAGCTCTCTGCTAATGCACCCAGAAAAGCAGCGGAGGGTGGCTCAAGTCCTTGGGCCCCTAAACCCCTACGGGAAACCTGGACAAAGTTCCTAGCTCCTGGGTTCTGTCTGGCTCAGCCCTGGTCATTGTGTCCATCTGGGTAGTGAACCAGCAGATGGAAAATTCTTTCTGTGTCTCTCACTTTCTCTCGCTAACTCTACTTTTCAAATAAACAAAATAAATCTTTAGCAAAATTATACTACAACGTTTACATAAAAACAGAAGCGTTTTAATATCATGTCACACAAATAGGAAAGAAACCAATGTACTACATGAAAGGAAAATCAATATGAAAATATGAGTGGATATTCCTAAGGTTTAGGACATTTGGTGTTTTTTATTCTATTTTCTTTCAAAAATTAGTATTATATTAATGCTTATACCTATTTTACATACAATTCAATTTGCTTTATACAGAGCTATGATCACTCATCAATGAATGTACATGTGAAGTAAGGAAATTCTGCAGCAATTTTATACACTCTCAGTTCTTTTACCTATGCTGTCAAGACTAAAAACACCAGCTGAGAAACTACTTGCCTCAGCAGGAATATAACATTCTGACTCCTGGGAGCTTTTCCTTTCTCTTATTTGAAAAACCTGAATCTGAAGAGGCACAAAGTTTTGCATAAGTAAAATGTTTCTGCAAAGCAGGTGCCACGATGATCCCTTCCTTTAGAAGAAGGTAGAATTATCACACCATGAAAATGACATACAAGGCTGAGATATTTAGCCAGAGGAAATGTATAAGTACTGCACAGGAAAACATGATGTCTAGACTCCCGTTTGGTTCTTTATTGCTTAATTGCCTTCTTGTGATGATCACTACTGATAACCCTTGTCACCATGTGTTCAGAGTTCTTGCTGACTGAAAGGCCGACAATAAAAGTGATGTGTAAGCCTCAAATCTCCTGGGAAAACAGAGTCATCTTTCATGCGCAGCTCCCTGACCCGTACCAGAAACAAAGTAAATCCCCCACACATGCTCTTTTCTAATAAAGGAAATTGTGGATTTAGAAATTGGACCCTGTGTTAAATACAATGTTTAGGTTTTATGAAGATCCTAGTGCTAGTGAATTAAAGAAAATAAAAGCAATTTAAAAAAGAACAACTATTTAAATTGCATATATATATATATCAAGGTTTACACACATATACATATATAAGCACACACTATACATATATAAGCACACACCACACATATATACATATATATATATATATATATATATATACATATACATACAGAATTTCCGAAAAAACAAATCAAATGTGCTATTACTTGGCAATTGCTCAACAAGTATACATTAATATTTATGATTTAGCTTTATGTACTTACACAGGTGATTTATACATGGTTATATTTGCCATATTAAATGGACAAAAATAATGTAATCTATTCTAGAGAAAACTCAACCAATTTATTGTTAATCACCACTGTTCTAAATCTTAAGTAAATATTTAACATGTGGTTTGGGGAACGTCTCAGAGTTTCTTGACCTCATTTTCTATACTTGAAAAGTAAAAGATATATTAATGAAGCTAGTGCTGTGACTCAGGGGATTAAAGCCACTGCCTGCAGTGCTGGCATCCAACATGGGTGCTGGTTCGAGTCTTGGCTGCTCCGCTTCCAATCCAGCCCCCTGCTGATGTACCTGGGAAAGCGGTGGAAGATGGCCCAAGTCCTTGGGACCTTTCACCCATGTGGGAGAGCTGGAAGAAGCTCCTGGCTCCTGGCTTTGGATCAGCTCAGCTCTGGCCTTTGTTGGCCATTTGGGGAGTGAACCAGCAGAAGGAAGACCAACCGCTTTCTGTCTCCATCTCTCTAAATCTGTCTTTCAAATGAAAATAAAATAAATCTTAAAAAGATATGTTATTTAAAATTATTTAGGAAAGACAATTTGACATTTAGGAAGACAATTACATTTTAGGATAAATGCTATCCATAAGCTTATTATTAAACTAAACAGAAAAGACTATTTCCAGATACTATAAAAGTGTATGTACTTAGAAATGCCTTTTTCTTAGCTCAAATTCACAGAATTTGCCCTATTTGAGCAAATCGTGAATCTTCTCCTTGACAGTCCCTGCATAATTTCTGTAATATTATAAAGTAACAGAATTATAGTTTGCAGAGAATAATAAACACCAATACTTAATGTAACATTTACTTAAGGAAAATTTTCAACGGCACATTTGCCGCAATGTTAAAGCTCATTTCTGGTGCTGTTCTAACTATTAACTACCTTATTTTACTGGTATCTACTGGTTGATATACATCTGATATCTTTGATCTTAATCCATAGCATACTTATCTCCTTAAAAACTACTATTTAATTTTTCAGGTCCAGCACCTTGGCTCACTTGGTTAATCTTCTGCCTGTGGCGCTGACATCCCATATGGGCACTGGGTTCTAGTCCTGGTTGCTCCTCTTTCACTCCAGCTCTCTGCTGTGGCCCAGGAAGACAGTGGAGGATGGCCCAAGCGCTTAGGCCCCTGCACCCGCATGGGAGACAGGAAGGAAGAACCTGGCTCCTGCCTTCTAATCGGCGTAGCTCCAGCTGTAGCGGCCATTTGGGGGGTGAATCAATGTAAGGAAGACCTTTCTCTCTGTCTCTCTCACTGCCTAACCCTACCTGTCAAATAAAAAAAAAACTATTATTTAATTTTTCAGCACTTATCAGGGCATCTGTATTCTACATATTGAGCTCACTTACAAAGATGAATATGTTAAAATTCTTTTTCTCACAGATTCCAGATTCTAGTTGGTAACCTGAGTTACAAAACAACAAATGTTGTTAGAAGTATGGGAGCAGGAAACGATGGAGATTTTGAAATACTTGGAAATTAAAACAGGTGAATCTGTTTAGAACTTTATCCAGTTCATTAGTTGATCAAGACCCTGAGTCCACTGCTAGGTTATGAAACTAACTTCTGACTACCTTTACTCTTTATCTGTGCAACTAGCATAGTAAAATTTATTTCTAAACGACAGAGCATTGGTTCTTCACAATATTACAGCATTTTTCCCTCTGATTTTGGATCTTAAAATAGCCATCCTAGGTGCTATACTCACAGCTAGCATTGCTACTAGGGAATGTGAAGAGGTATCATAGGTATAGTGAACTTTTATAGTTTCTAGAAGAGATAGGTAACCGCTGAAGGGTTGGAGAATATAATTTATGAAAGATACATCATAACACATTTCCAGGTGCAGATTGGAAATTGGCAAGATTTGAGTAAAATAGTTGGTAACTAAGAAGGATATGATCAAAGAGCAGTTAGGAATGGGATTATTAAAGATATCTTTATAATCCCTAAACTCAAAAACTCTTCCTTTTCAGTGAGCAGGCTAGGGAGATGTAATGTTTGGAGTACTCCAAATTGCATTGACAATTGTGTGTCAAAATGAGTTTCCTTAGTATTCTTAATTATATTTTTAGGTTCACACGTCAGTGTTATGCACCAGTTTGTGTCTCAGCTGCTCCAGTTCCAATTCAGCTAATGGCCTGGGAAAAGCAACAAATGGTTCAAATGTTTGGGCCATTGCCAATCATGTGGGAGACTCAGATGAAAATCTTGGCTCCTGTTTTGCACCTGGTTCATTGATGGCCATTTTTGGCAACTGGGAAATAAACCAGCAGATAGAAGATCTCTCTCTATCTCCTTCTCTCACTATAACTCTGACTTTCAAATAAATAAATAAATCTTTAAGAAAACATTTTAAGTTTAAAAAAGTAGAGTTTTCTTGGATTATTGGTAATCTAAAAATCATAAAATACATTTTTTTTCTGATTCTAAGAACTCTATGGAGTTGGCATTATTTAAATTTTAAAATTTGAGTGAGGAGATGTACAGTTTGGGACATGCTCAGTCTGACTTGCCCCAAACAGTAGAGTTAGAAACATGCCAGGAAATTCCAAATCAATCCCATCAAGGTGGCATGTACCAAGGCCATCTCACTAGTCAAAGTGATCAGTTTCAGTTCACAATTGAACATAATGAAAGGATTAAGAGTCAAAGGGATCACATAAACAAGACTAGTGTCTGCTAATACTAACTGATAGAATTACAAAGGAGGGTATGATCCAACTTGGGAAGCAGGATACACAGCAGACTCATAGAATGGCAAATGTCCTAAACAGCACTCTGGCCTCAGAATCAGCCCTTAAGGCATTTGGATCTGGCTCAAGAGCCCATGAGAGTATTTTAGGCATGGAAAGCCAAGACACTCTGGTAAAAAAACAAAACAAAACAAAACAAAACCCCAAATGAAAGATCTCTGTGAGTGAGATCCCAGTGGAAAGAATGGGCATCAAAGAAAGAGGTACCTTTCTCTGAAGGGAGGAGAGAACTTCCACTTTGACTATGACCCTGTCAGAATAAGATTGAAGTCTGTGAACTCAAAAGGCTTCCATAGCCTTGGCAACCCATGATAAGAGCCTAGGGTGATTACTGACGCCATAAACAAGAGTGCCAATTGTTAAATCAACAACAGGAGTCACTGTGCACTTACTCCCTATGTAGGATCTCTGTCCTTAATGTGTTGTCCAATGTAAATTAATGTTATAACTAGTATTCAAACAGTACTTAACACTTTGTGTTTCTGTGTGGGTGCAAACTGTTGAAATCATTACTATCCAGCGCCACAGCTCAATAGGCTAATCCTCAGCCTGTGGAAACAGCACTCTGGGTTCTAGTCCCGGTTGGGGCACCGGATTCTGTCCCGGTTGCCCCTCTTCCAGTCCAGCTCACTTCTGTGCAGTGGAGGATGGCCCAAGTCTTTGGGCCTTGCACTAGCATGGGAGACCAGGAGAAGCACCTGGCTCCTAGCTTCGGATCAGCGTGGTGTGCTGGCTGCAGCGGCCATTGTAGGATGAAGCAAAGGTAAAGGAAGACCTTTCTCTCTCTGTCTCTCTTCTCTCTCTCTCTCTCTCTCTCTCACTGTCCACTCTGCCTGTCAAAAAAAAAAAAAAAGAAAAAATTACTTAGTATATACTAAATTGATCTTATGTATATAATGATAATTGAAAATGAATCTTGATGTGAATGGAATGGAAGAGGGAGCCGGAAAGGGGAGGGAAGTTATTGGGTTGGGGGAACCACTATAATCCAAAAGTTGCACTTTGGAAATTTATATTTATTAAATAAATGTTAAAAAATAAAATCTGAAATAATTTTAAGAATATGTTATAAAGTATACAGATAATTCCCTCCAAAACCACACATTTATTCCATTTACGTATCATCTTACCTGAAAAGTTTATATTTGCTAAAATTGAGGGAAAAATAAGCGTTACTGTGCGACAATCCCCAGACTTCATTCAGATTTCAGACCTTTTTAAAAAGAAGATTCTTTTTTGTTATTGGATACCACGCTGGATGTGTCCTCCGTCCCCTGTGATTTCTGTGATTTTCTCAGTGTTTATTTGCTTCATGTAGTCTTGAGAGTTATTAGGAGATATAGTTCTGAAACTTTTTAGAATGACTCTCAGCTTTTTCTCCATTATTAGATTTAGGGTAATGGGTTTTTGAGAAGTGTAAAATAGAAGTAAAATGTTTAGTTTTGTCATATCAGAGAATACATGATATCTACATGATGTCCCTGCTGATGTAATCCTGTACCTTTCATTTAAGTCATTGTTTATCAAATTTCTTCACTTGTGATGATACCGTTTTTCTTTTCTAGGTTGTAGTTTATATATATATAAATATATTAATATATATTTATATATATAAATAATATATAAATACATATATATTATTTATATATATTTATATACATTTAATATATAAATATATAATATTATTATATATTATATATTATATATTATATATTATATATTATATATTATAATATATAATACTATGCTATTTATTTTCTTGCTCAAATTATTTCAACTTTGACTATTTGGAGCCATTTCAAAGTGCACCATTGCCTGGGACTGGTGCTGTCGTGTAATTGGTTAAGCCTCTGCCTTAAGCAGCAGCATCCCATAGGGGCCCTGGGTAGAGTCCCAGATGCTCTTCTTCTGATCCAGTCTCTGGTTATGGTCTGGGAAAGCTTGGTAGATGGCCCAAATGCTTGGATCCCTGCACCTGTGTGGGAGACCCAGAAGAAACTCTAGGCTCTTGGCTTCGGAATTAGTCCAGCTCCAGCTTTTGAAGCCATCAGGAGTGGACCAACAGATGCAAGTCCTTTCTCTTTGTCTCTCCCTTTCAAATAAATAATAAATAAAATATTTTAAAAAGCTGTACAATTGTCATATCCTGTTCTTTTGTGTTTTGACTATTCCTTTGATTTCTGGCCATAAAATGTATTCCAGGCCCATGCTATATTTTTCTTGCCCTATCTCTGATGCTAACTATTATTCTAAGTAAATTAATATTTTTTCATTAGAAAATATATTTGAGACTCAAGACTGGGCACAATATATTCATTACTACTGGAATTCTACCACCTCTAGGTTACTTTAGCACCTAGAGATAGAAAAGTATTCAAACCTGTATTAGTTGTTTTATGCACATACATGCATATACTTTTGTTATCTATGTATTTATGGGTGTATTAAGTAAAACAGACATTGCTTGGCTGTTTCTACTTTATAGATATATTTAATGAATCTTAGGGGAAAATAATTAACTTTCCATTGTGATCTGTTAATAATTGGTTTATTTCTGCTTTTCAACTTTCAGTTAAATTTTATATTACAATTATATGAACATTTTCATTGTGTTTACAGTTGAACCACTCTTCTTGCTACCCCACTTGAATATATTTCTTTGGTGTTCATATCACAGGATGTGGCACACGTTGTCTTCAGATATCCACCTAAAGTAGTCTTTGAAGCCTTGTTATACATAATCCCAACCTTTAGCCAATAGAAACAAATCCTATCAAAACCATGTCTTAACAATCTGAGATCTGTAAATTTTTCTCCACCCTTATCTCAACAACCCCAGATAAATACAGTATTCATACCAATAGGAAAGACTGGGACAGCCTCCTCCCTGATTTTGTGACCCCAGCTGTGCTTCTCTAGAGGAAAGTGGTATTAAGTTGATCTGAGTTCTAGTACTATATGTATGTGTGTGTGTGTGTGTGTGTGTGTATCTTTGAATCTGGCATTTAACACACATTGTTTCACTTCATTATGTCTTAAATTGTTTAAATTTCCAGAAGCTTAAGCAGAACTACCTTAAAATGTCTTGTATCATACAAGGCTAAAACATAACATTTACCAAAAGTGTGATGTTGCCAGTGGCAGTCAGGAGAAATTGTGTCATTGATTTGTCATGCACCAGATCTGTCTGTCATTCTGCATCTCTTTTCCTCCAAATTTTCAGATTTTTTTTTCATGGGAGAGTGATTTTGTGTTCATTTTTAACATTAAAGTTTCAATTTTATACTTTTCCTGGCTCTAATATTTAGTTTTTCATTTAAGGAAGAAATTCTACTAGCTCTGTTGAATTACAGGTTGACCTGTGTACTTATCATCTATGACCAGAAAAAGACCATAAGCAGAGAGCTGGATCAGAGGAGGAGCAGCCAGAAAGTGAATTGGCACCCAAATGGGATGCTGGCACCAAAGGCAGAGTCTCAGCCTACAAGGCCACAGCGCTGGCCCCTGTGTGTATCTTTAATGATGAAGTGTATTTCTTTCTTTTCTTTTTTTTTTTTGACATGTAGAGTTTGAGAGTGAGAGAGAGAGACAGAGAGAAAGGTCTTTCTTCCGTTGGTTCACCCCCTAAATGGCCGCTATGGCCGGTGCACTGTGCCAATCTGAAGCACTTGGGCCATCCTCCACTGCTTTCCCGGGCCACAGCAGAGAGCTGGACTGGAAGAGGAGCAACCGGGACAGAATACGGCGCCTAGACCGGGACTAGAACCCAGTGTGCCGGCGCCGCAGGTGGAGGATTAGCCTAGTGAGCAGCAGCGCCGGCCTGAAATGTATTTCTTAGAGGTAGTTTGTAGATAAGTTTTTATTAACCCATTCAATGAGTCTGTATTTTTTAAGATTTATTTTATTCATATGAAAGGCAATTTACAAAGAGAGGTATAGAGAGCAAGAGTGAGAGAGAACACTTTCATCTACTTGTTCACTTCCCAAATGGACACATAGCTACAGGTGGATCATACCTAAGCCAGGTGCCCAGAACTCCATCCGGATCTCCATACGCAGGCAAAGGCCCAAGTATTTGGGCCATTTTCTGTTGCTTTCCCAGGCTCATTAGCAGGGAGCTGGATTAGAAGTGGAGCAGCAGGGACTCATATTAGTACCCATATGGGATGCTGGTGTTGCCCCCTCTGTGCCGCAAGACTGAACTGCATTATTCAATTGGAGAATTTAGTACGTGTACATTCAAGGTTACTATTGGTAAGTAATGACATCGTCCTGTCATTTTTCTGTAAAAAATCCATTTATTTCTTTATTTTATTTTTGGATCTCCTTTGTAGTATTCTCGGGATGTTGCTACTTCATATTCTTTCATTATATTTATTATGTTTGTGTCTGTGGGTAGAACATCCTTATGTGTCATTTGTAAGACTTCAGGGTGGTAACAAATTCTTTCAACATTTGCTGCTCTTGGAAGGTCTTTATTTTGCCTTCGTTTATGAATGAGAGCTTCTCTGTGTGAGGTGTTCTGGGCTGGCAGTTTCTACAATCAATTTGGAGGAGACGTGGCTTCTTAAGCATGGACCTGGGGATGGCACTGTGGGATAGTGTGTTAAGCTTAAGGCTGCAGGTGGCATCCCATATGGCAGGGATTCTTATCACAGTTGTTTCACTTCTGATCCAACTCTGCTAATGACCTGGGGAAAGCAGTGGAAGGTGGTTCAAGTGTTTGGGCTCCTGTGGGCCAAATGGGATACCTAAAAGAAACTCCTGGTTCCTGGCTTCGTTCTGGCCCAGTCCTGGCTTTTGCAGCCACCAGGGGAATAAACCAGAAGATGAAAGACAATTCTCTCTCTCTGTCTCTCTCTCTCAGTGTAACTCTGACTTTCAAAATACATAAATACATGTTTACAAAGAAAAAAATATATAAGCTTCATACAACCCATGTTATTTGGTAGCCTGGTCAAATATAACTATAGATAATACTGTGTACCAAGATGAAAAGTAAAACATGTGAATTTTATTCAATATGCACACAATGAAGCTGCTAATCATTAGGCATAAGGGAATTAATACTTTTCCCAAGATGGGACACAAGTTATAGCAGGAATACATTGCCTGGTACTTGAATCTGCAGTGATAAAAGTTATAATGGAAAAACCTGCCACAGACAAGATTACCACAGAAATATACCATACTGGACTGGATATAAATAATCTCAGTAAAGAAAACCTAATATAGCTTAGCACTCGAGGGATAGAAATCAACAATGTTTTATGAATAATCATCAATATATATAATATATTACACAATTAATATTATAAAGATATTAGACTCATTTTTTAAAACGTACTAAAGATATAATCTAAGATGTTGTTTCTCCTGATTTTCTAATACTTTCTGTTTTTTGTTGGAAATGATGTGATAAAAATAAGCTACTATTTTAATGAACTATTGAAAATGTACTCAGAATAAGAAAATGATATTCTTTGTAAATAAGCCACTAATCTAAAGCAACAAGGTCATTTTTATTTTGAAGCTAATCCTCCTACTAAGTGAGTGTGCTGGGCACTGTGACTAAATTCCCATGCATGTGCATTAAGCTGCCATTTGTCACATCTGTTTACATTAGTCATTCTGACTCCTAATGCATAGTAAATTCAAGAGTAACTACAGATAAGGCAGAGAGTGTGTTGGGGAAATGTGATGAATCACTACATTATTTCCATTAGTCCATCTGGGTAGTAATTCTATTGATTTATGTTTTCATTTTAAGTTGTTTAAATCACAGTGTAACAATCTTCTCAGGAGATTAAGTTGTTGGTGAAGACTCACTTTAAAGATTAAATATTTACACTATTTGGAAATTGTGTAAATGTAAAATGTAATAACATTTATGGTCTTCAGAATATTTAATATTGAAGTATACAATTCTAAACAGAAACATTGAGATTGTAGATATAATGTTCCAGTTTAATTAATTAGCTGATAATTTTTAAAAGATGGCTGTTTTGTCTTATGTAATTAATCACACATCTAGAAAATACCTTGTAGCTAATAGTACAAAACAAATTCCTGGCTGTTGTAGCCTTAGGATTAGTGTTAATTAAAACTCTAGATATGATCTTATTTATAGGTATCTATTTATCATTTTGATTTTGTGGCATAGGTAAGATCAGTCAATCAAATCCATCTTACATTTTTCTAGAGAATTTAAGGAGTCTGTGCTGAGATGCAGGGAATCATGCAATGGGAAATATTTAGCTCACTCTGTAGATATTATTGAAGCTTAGTGTATACTGCTCAATGTGGCATGAGTAAAAGTAAGGAATGCAGCTTTCAGGAGTTGCCCATAAACGAAAGTATGTGAGTTTCTTCTCTACTTTCTCCTGTAGTTTGGAATATAAGTTAAAGGCTCTGGGAATAAAGATTATATGAGGTGGAAGAACTTACCGCTGCCATTCCATGTGAAAGAAAGATAATTGTATGCTTTACTTTGTCTCACATTAGCAGCTTAAATAAATCCTAATTGATGCAGTGCACACTGAATCGTGATAAGGCAGAAATTTAAGATCCAGTAGTGGAATTTTACAATATGTAGTTAGGTATATATGAATTGATATTAAAACAAAGTGTGAGAAGCCTATCATAAGCAGTTATTAAAATAAAGGAAAACCAGGAAGGGAAGAATAGAGGAAAGAGGAGGGGGAGAGGAAGGGAGGCAGGCAGAGAGGAAGGAAGGAAGGAAGGAAGGAAGGAAGGAAGGAAGGAAGGAAGGATGGATTTAGGGAAGAAAGAAAGAAAGGACGGAAGGACGAAAGTAGGGATGGAAGGAACAAAGGAGGGAAGGAGGAAGGGGAAAGGGGAGGGAGAAAGGAGGGGAGGAAGGGAGGGAGGGAAGGAAGGATTTAGGGAAGAAAGAAAGAAAGGACGGAAGGAAGCAGAGGAGGAAGGAGAGAGGGAAGGAGGGAAGGAGGGAAGAGAGGTAGGGAGGAAGGAGAGAAGGAGGAAAGGAGGGAAGGAAGGTTTCTGGTTTAGGAATCAAGGTGCTCCTGGGCTCATAGATAAAGTTTGGGAGGATTGCCTCCCTTTCCATTGTTTTCAATAGCTTGAGAACAAATAAAAAAATTAGTTCTTCAGAAGTCTGATAGAATTCAGTAGTGGATCCATCTTGTCCTGAGATTTTCTTTCTTGGGAGGGATTTTATTACTGATTACATTTCCATTTAAGTTTTTAGTCTGTTTAGGTTTTCTATCTTCATGACTCAATTTGGGTAGATTGTATGTGTCCAGCAATCCATCCCTTTCTTTTATGTTTTCAAATTTGTTGACATAAAGCTTGTAGTAATTCCTGATGATTGTTTTTATTTCAGTGGTATCCATTGTTTCGTTTCTTTTTTCATCTCTGCTTTTATTTGAGTCTCCTCTCTTTTTTAAGGTTTTATTTATTTTAGGAGAGGTGGAGTTACACAGAGAAAGGGAGAGACAAAGAGAAAGGTCCTCCACCTGCTGGTTCAGTCCTCAAATGGTGGCAATGGATAAGGCTGGGTCAATCTGAAACCAGGAACCAGGAGGCTTTTCTGGATCCCCAACACGTATGTAGGGGCCCAAGCAACTGGGTCATCCTCCACTGCTTTTCCAGGCCATAGCAGAGAGCTGGATTGAAGAGGGGCAACCAGGACTAGAACCAGCACCCATATGGGATGTCAAACAGTGGCCTAGTCCACTATGCCACAGCACTGCCCTCCCCATAAGTTTTAATAAGTTGCATTGCTATGTTCATTCTTTTCCAGAGATCTTTTGATTTTCCTTTTGATTTCTTCTATGACCCACTATTCATTCAGGAGCATGTTTCTCAGTGTCCTTGTGTTTGCACATTTTTTAGAGATTCCTGTGTTGGTAATATCCAGTTTCATTCCATATGGACAGGAAAAATACATGGTATGATTTATTTTTTTTGAATTCACTGATATTTGCTTTGTGGCCTAGCATATGCTCTATCCTTGTGAATATCCCATGCACTGCATGAAAACAATGTGAATGAAAACAATGTATGATGAATGGTTCTGAAGATATCAGTTAGGTCCATTTGGCCCATTGTGTAGATTAGCTCCGTAGTTTCTTTGTTGATTTCATTTTTCAAAAAAACATTTATTTATTTATATTAAAGGCTGAGTTACTGACAGAAAGAAAGAAAGAAAGAAAGGAAGGTCTTCCATCTGCTGATTCACTTCCAAATGGCTGCAATGGCTGGAGCTAGGTCAATCCAGAGCCAGGAGCCAGGAACTCCTTTAGGATCTCCCATATGGTACAGGGGTCCAATCCTTTGAGCTTGTTCCACTGCTTTCATGGGCCATTCACAGAGAAGTGGATGAGAAGTCCAGCAGCTGAGGTGTGAACTCCACGTTCAAATGGGATGCTTGCACCTACTTACTATGTCACAGCAACAGCCCCTCTTTGTTGTCCATTGATGAAATTTGGGTTTTGAAGTTTCCCATCACTATTGTGTTGGAGTCTATGTCTCCCTTTATCCATTAACATTTATTTTAAATAGCCAGGTACCCTGGCATTGGGAGCATATACATTTATTATAGTCACATCATCTTGCTGAATGGATCTTTTTCTCATTACATAATGTACTTCTTTGACTATTTAAGCAATTTCTGTATTAAAGTTTATTTTGCCTAATATTGGGATGCCTATACATGCTCATTTTCACTTTCTATTAGCATAGAATACCTTTTTCTATCCTTTCACTTTCAGTCAGAATGTACTTTTTTTTTTTTTTGGCCAGCAGAATGGACAGTGAGAGAGAGAGACAGAGAGAAAGGTCTTCCTTTTTTTGCCGTTGGTTCACCCTCCAATGGCCGCCGTGGCCAGCGCACCACACTGATCCGATGGCAGGAGCCAGGTGCTTCTCCTGGTCTCCCATGGGGTGCAGGGCCCAAGCACTTGGGCCATCCTCCACTGCACTCCCTGGCCACAGCAGAGAGCTGGAAGAGGAGCAACCGGGACAGAATCCGGCGCCTGACTGGGACTAGAACCTGGTGTGCTGGCACCGCAAGGCAGAGGGTTAGCCTGTTGAGCCACGGCGCCGGCCTAGTAAGAATGTACTTTTATTGATGAGTTGTGTTCCTTGCAGGCAACAAATAGATTCATCTTGTTTTTTAATCCATTCTGCTGGTCTATTTTTATTGGATAATTTAGGCCACTTACATTCAAGGTTACTAATGATAAGTAATGACTTGGATCTGTGATTTTTCCATAAATATTTCTGCTTGCTTTCAATTTCCTTTGTACTTTTACTGGGAGATATTCTGCCTTTAAATTCTTTCATTATTATGACTATCTGCTTTTCTGTGTGTAGCACTTCCTTAAGCATTATTTGTAATATTGGATCAGAGATTATTTTAATTTCTCTTTGCTATTGAAGGTCTTTATTTCACCTTCATTCATAAATGAGAACTTTGCAGGGTACAGTATTCTGGGTTGACAGTTGTTTTCTTTTAAGACTTGGAATATGTCTCTCCATTCTCTCCTAGTTGGTAGAATTTCTGGTGAGAAATCAACAGTCCAATTGGAGATCCTATGAAAGTAATCTGGAGTTACTGTTGTGCACATTTTAGAATCTTTTCTTTATGTTTTATTGTTGAAAGTTTGATGACCATGTGTCATGGTGAAGATTTTTCTGGTCCTTTCTGTTGGGAGTCCTGTGTGTTTCTTGTACATAGATGGCCCTTTATTTCTCCAAATTAGGGAAGTTTTCCATCATTATCTCAATGAATAAAATTTCTAATCCATTCTCTCTTTCTGTACCTTCAGGAACTCCTAAAACCTGCATGTTGGGTCATTTGATAGCATGCCATGAATCTCAAACACTGTTTTTAATTTTTCATGGGAAGATCTAACTGAGATATTTACAAAGATTTGTCTTCTAGCTGAGATATTTTTTCCTCTGCCTCATCAAATCTATTGTTAAGGCTTTCCTCTGTATTTTTTATTTGACATATTAAATGGAATTTTTCATTTATAATATTTCAGCTTTATGTCTTTTCAAAATCTCTATCTCAGGGAAAAATTTTTTTATCCATATTGTTTAAGATTTATTTAACTCATGAATTTGCTTCTCATTGCTTCTGAGTAAAACTCTGGCAATTCTTTTGAATTCCCTTTCAGGCATTTCATCAGTGTCTTCATCTTCATATTCTGATATTGAGTGTTTTGGTGTTCCTTTGGGAGAGTCATGTCGTCTTCCTTGTTCTTATTTCTTGTATTTCTGCAATTATTTTAAGCATTTGTGAAACACTTGGTTTCCTCACTGTTAGGTTTCATCTTTGATCTTACTTGTGGCTTAGTGAAGTGTCTGCTCTTTCCATAAATACCCAGAGGCACGTGCTCGCTCTCAGAAGCTAGTGTCCCCTGCAGCCCCTGGCTGTGGGAGTCATGGTTGTTGTCCCCACTTGCTGTTTTGTATCCTCTGTTCCACACCGTTCCTCTTTTTCTGTGTAGTTTCCACCGTAAATGTCTCTCCAGTTCTCCTCTGGGAATGTGTTTCCCAAGCTTTTCTTCTGCTATCCTCCCCTCATCCAAATCAGCATGTCTTTTCCCCTAAAACAATGACTTGGTTTAGATGACTTGTGAAAAGGATGAAGACTTGTGTAGCATATGCTTTTAGTGGAATTTTGTGATTCATTGAATAGGGAAAATAAAGAGAGATATTAAAAATAGCATGAAGAACTTGAATCATCATATATTGTCTCCCAAGATGCACTAGCAGGAAGCTAAATCAGAAACACAGGTTATGGTACTCAAATCAGCCATTCAGATTAGGGATGCAGTCATTAGCCTGCTACTCTATAACATCTGCCCTTACTTTTAACATTTTATAATTTATTACTTTAGGGGAGAGAAAGAGTGTGTGTGTGTGTGAGCCCATCCTCCAATTCACTTCCCAAATGCCAGTAATGAACAGCAGAGCTGAGAATGCAACCCAGGTCCCTCACTTTGATGGCAGCAAGTCAACTTCTTGAGCCATCCCCTACTGCTTCCCAGGGTTTGTAGCAGAGTGGTGGAAGCTTGAGTATGAAACTGAGCCAGCAATTGAATTCAGACATTCCAATATATGATGTGTATATTTTAACTTTTAGGCTAAAATGTCTACGACCCCATCATAATTTGTGATATTGAGAATTACATAGATAAAATTAATTTTAAGAACAAATATCTACATCTTATTCACCTCGGATAAACACTTTTAAGAGCCTGTGGTAATATCCTTCCATGATTTGAACAATGGTAAAATGAGATTGCCTTTCTAACTGCTAAAAGGAGTTTATTCCATAGCCAACTAAATGATCCTGAAAATAGCTTTACACCAATGGCTTCTAATTGAAATTTAGGACGGTAACCTTAATTTCACCAGCTGTTCTTATTGGAATAGAAAGTCTCCAGAAAAACAAAGTTGCATACAGGGATTTATAAACACATGCTGCAGGTGGTCAAGCAAGGTCTTATAAAAACAAACTTTCTATATTGAAAACAGTTTTTTTTCACTTTAGTACACATTACTACATCTCTAATAATGAGAATTTTTAATAATACATTTTATATGCATAAATATTTATAAACTAACATTAGAGAGTCAATAAAAATGAGTCATAGTTCAAGGTAGCATTTTGTATTGTTTTCAATGGATACTGTTTCTGAACCTTGAACCAGATACCACAATATTTCAATTCAGCTAATAATTTTTAAAAACCTAACATTCAGATATTTTTCTACTTACTTGTTTCTGTGTCAATGATGCGAGAAAGTGACTGAGTACTTTTCTGAAAACAGAGAAGAAATTCATGTCGGGGCGGATGTCTTTGCACAGCAATTTAAGCTGCCACTTGGAACAACTGCGTCACATATCTGAGTGCTGGTGTGAGTCTTGGCTGCTCCATTTTCAAACCAGCTCCCTATTAATATGACTCAGAATCAACAGATGATGAATCGAGTACTGCAATTCCTACTACCCGTGTGGAAGACCCAGATGGAGTTCCTGGCTTCTGGCTGCAGCCTGGCCCTGACTGTTGCAGTCATTTAGGAAGTAAACCAGAGGACAGAAGAGTCATTGTCTCCCTCTTCCTCTCCCTCAACTTTTCTCTCTCCTCATCAGGCTTTCAAATTAAATAACTGAATTCAAAAATTCATTTACTATTTTCTGATCTTTTATTACATAGCCAGAAGCCAATATTCCTTTAATGAGAAAGAGTCAAGATACACAAGAAAGCTATGCATATACTTTTTAAATTAAAAAAAGCTGTTAGTACAAGACTGATAATTCACAGTTAATACCTTTTTTCAAAAGTTTAAGGTGAAGAGGACCTTGAACTTGTATGGAGGGAGACAAAGAAATATCTTCCATCTGCTGGTTCACTCTGCAAATGCCCAGAAAGGCCAGAACTGGGCCTGGCCAAAGTCGGGAACCTGGAGCTTCATATGGGTCTCCCACATGGATACAGGGCCTAAAGTACTTGGACCATCTTCTGCTGCTTGCCTAGGTGCTTATAAAGGAGCTGGATCAGAAGTGGAGCATCATTTGTGATTCAAGTCAGTGTATATATGGGATGCTGGCACTTGCTACACCACCATGCCCTGCCCATGTCTGAGTATCTTACCTTTTTGCTTAATCGTTTATCTCTATGCTCTAACTCATATATTTTTGTTATCATCAGATAATCTAATATACTTCCTCCTTTGCTCTTCCTCAGGAAATTACATTATTCACAGAGGAAATAAAATATGGCTATTGGAAAACTATATACCTACCTGTCATTAAATATCCATACATCCCTATATTATCTTCTAACACTCTCCTAATAAATTAGGAAAAGGTTCTCTCCTGCAGAAGGTTTGAACTTCCAGTGCTTGAAATAAGACTTTTCCCATGTTTTCATGCATTTGACACCTTCTGCCAACACTTTCTATGTTGCATTCTGACCTCTCCTTTGGTAATGTGTGATTTCTATCAATAACCACATAATAATTATCATCATAATAATAACACTCTGTGAATGAATTCAGTAGAAAATTGTAGGTGATAGAAGAAAGGGTTAATGAGTGAGACAATAGCATAGAGTATTAATCTAACTGAAACACTTCCTTTTTCGATTATACTTTGTTTGGTCTGGTTCACTAAGGACATATGAAAAACATAGCCTTCAAAAGACAAGATTCAATTTTATTGTGCACTTTATCTATCTATATTATCTATAAAAATTGTAATCACCATTTGGCTTTCACACATCTCATATCTAAGCTGAACTATAAATCATTCTGTTGGTTAACTGCTAATACACAAATTATTCTACAGGTAAGATGCATTAATGTGGGTCCAGCCTTTTTGCATAGTGAGTAAAGCAAATGGCTGCAATGCTGGGATCTCATATAGGAGCCACTTCATGTCCCAGCTGCTGCACTTATGATCTAGCTCCCTGCTTATTACCTCGGAAAAGCAGGGAAAACTGGCCCAAGTGTTTGGACTCCTGATATCCACATGGGAATCCAATGGAGCTCCTGGCTCCTAACTTCAGCCTGGCCCAGCACTGGCTGTTGTGGGGATCTGGAAAGTGTATTAGTGGATGGAAGATCTCTCTCTCTGTGTCTTTCCCTCTCTCTGACTTTCAAAATACATGAATAAATATTTTTTAAAAATTAATTCATGGCCTTGGGCAGACAAATAAATACACATAAAAAGATGCATTAAATTTATTTGGATGACCAGTGAGTATAAGGACTGGACAGAACTTTAAGAGAACATACATTAAAATACAGTCTAGTGATGGGAATGATATTTGACTCAGTGGCTAAGTTTCCCTTTGGAATGCCTGCATCACTATCAGAGTAACCTGATTCCAGACTCAGTTACTCATCTTTTGATCTAAATTCCTCCTAGTATAGACCCTGGAAGGCAGCTGTAGTACTTGGGACTCTGCCTCCCTTATGGGAGACTCAGATGGAGTTCCAAGATTCTGGTTTTAGCCTAGCCAGTCTTGGATGTGGCATACCTTTTGGGAATGAACCATCAGGTGGAAGATCGGTCTCTGTTTGCCTCTGTCTCTATTCTTTTGAAATAAAATGATAATATAAAAGTAAAAATTTAAAAATTAGAGCCTAGTAAATTCGAACTATATACATGGTTGGAGATTAGGTATTAGATGGGTCCACTTATTACACAAACAGGTACAAAGGATTTTTATTAATAACAAAAATTCAAACTGAACTTTAAAATGTTTATTGTAAAATATGCATGTATATATATATATATATATATATATATGTGTGTGTGTGTGTGTGTGTTCATATAAAACATCAGTGGAAATACTCAAAAATTAGGAATGACATATTGGGAGCTGAACAGTATCTTCAATTTATAGTCAGCACTGATCTTACATGATCTTGTTTTCTGTGACCAAAAAGAAAAAGTAATAAATTGCATCTTCTGTCTTAATTAAAACCAGGGACAGAGGTTTGGTGGTATACCTTTTATGCTAGTTTCTGTTATAGTCTTTCCAATTCTGCCTCTTTCTATTTTGTGTCTATCACTTTGAAGTTATGGTTTACCTATGTCAGACAAGACCTGATAGAGCAGGATAGAGGACAAGCTTTCCTACTGCCTTCTCTATCAACATTCTCCATCTCCCCAGTGTACAAACACATGGCTAGACTCTATCATTCTTACCCCTTATTTTATTATCTGTCTTTAATCAACAGTCAAGAAAGAATTTGTTAGAAAAAAACACAATTTTGTAATATGTTTTTAAAATAAATTATATAATATGGGAATGCGATCTTCTGTATATAAACATAATTGCAAATGATTAAAAAATCTTGGTGTTAAATTGGAAATTGCATAGATAATTAATTAATTCTTTAAAAAAAATCATGTAGGATCTCTGTCCTTAATGTGCTGTACACTGTGAATTAATACTATAACTAGTACTCCAACAGTATTTTCACTTTGTGTCTCTATGTGAGGGCAAACCGTTGAAATCTTTACGTAATATGTACTAAATTGATCTTCTGTGTATAAAGAGAATTGAAAATGAATCTTGATGTGAATGCAAGGGGAGAGGGAGCGGGAAAGGGGAGGGTAGCGGGTGGGAGGGAAATTATGGGGGGGGAGCCATTGTAATCCATAAGCTGTACTTTGGAAATTTATATTCTTTAAATAAAAGCTTTATATATATATATATATATATATATATATATATAAAATATGTGGGAATGAAGGTAGTTTGCTAAGTAAAATACTAATGAAAAGATTATTTATCTCATACATGTCATAGTATACCTAGAATCATTCATTTCTTAAAGAGCGTTCTCTAGGGTTATTTTGTTTTCTTTGTTGCAGGCAATGTTCAGTGAAGTAGTACTTTGCATTTCCTTCACATGGGAGAAATTTAAATATCTCCATGTTTTAGGGATACTCTCGTCCTATAAGATAAAGTTGCCATTTGGAATGATTCTTATTGAGCTACAGAACCAAGCAGAGATACTCAATCTTGGGCATACTGTTCTCAATTTTCCTGGCATTAGACAAGTGGCTTTGACTTCTGGTGTTTTTATCCCTTCTTAGTTCTCTCACCATGATCTTCTAACCTGTCACAGGATCTCTGCCACTGACACGCTGTATCTACTGAACATCAGTTGTTGAGAAAACTCAGCACGCTTTCAATTTTGGCTGTCAGTGGCCAAGTTAAGGAAAGAAAACAGTGACAGCCAAGCAAACAAACTGACATTTTATTTGTTCTTTTTTCCTAGGCTCCCATATGAAGTTGTTAAATTTTTGTTAGAGGAAATGTCATCACTCCTCACACAATGGTATCATGTCAAAATGGGTTTAAAAGAGTACATAATTATTTTTGAGAATGTTTGCTTCACTCTCAACAGTAGTCTTATGATTTGATTAACTATGTCCTACATATATTTATGTTTAGCCAATTGCTACTGGTATTTTCCTTGAAGTCATTGTTAATGAGAATGTTTCATTCCTATACTACTTTCTGAGGAGGGACCATGCATCATTCTATGCTTTTTCAATATTATCAGTTCAAAGACTCACTCCATTGTTTAAGAGTAACTAATTGATTTCTATTTGGACTTGATTTGATTTCTATTTTGTTTTATTTTAATTCTTATCCATGAGACAAAATGTCAACATTTTCAGCTGTATTTATTTTTTTTAAATTCTTATGTATTTATTTGAGAGGGGGAGAGAAAGGGAGAGAGAAGGGCAGAGAAGGGTGAGGGGAGAGAACAAGCACCCATCTACTGGTCCACAGTCCACTTCCCAAAAACCTGCTTAGAGCTGGATCAGAAGAGATGTAGCCAAACCGAAGAAGAGTTAACTTGAGCCAGCACCCAAATGGGATGCTGGTGCTGCAGGCTGGGGCTTTAACCTGCTTGCTACAGTGCCAGCTCCGACACTTACGAATCTATTACTTTCATCCAACTGAATTTTATTACTCGTATTTAATTACTCATCCCAATTTCCTCTTCTAGTAATCACCATTTTAAATTCAGTATATATATATATATATATATATAATTTTTAAAATTTTATTAATGAATATAAATTTCCAAGGTACAGATTATGGATTACAATTGCTCCCCCCACACCATAACTTCCCTCCCACCTACAACCCTCCCCTTTCCCACTCCCTCTCCCCTTGCATTCACATCAAGATTCATTTTCAATTCTCTTTATATACAGAAGATCAGTTGAGTATATAATAAGTAAAGATTTCAACAGTTTGCCCTCACATAGCAACACAAAGTGAAAAATAGTGTTGGATTACTAGTTATAGTATTAATTCACAATGTACAGCACATTAAGGACAGAGATCCTACATGATTTTTTTTAAAAAAATTGATTAATTTTCTATGCAATTTCCAATTTAACACCAATTTTTTTTTCATTTTCAATTATCTTTATATACAGAAGATCAATTTAGTATATATTAAGTAAAGATTGCATAGATAATTAATCAATTCTTTAAAAAAAATCATGTAGGATCTCTGTTCTTAATGTGCTGTACATTGTGAATTAATACTATAACTAGTACTCCAACAGTATTTTCATTTTGTGTCTCTATGTGAGGGCAAACTGTTGAAATCTTTACGTAATATGTACTAAACTGATCTTCTGTGTATAAAGAGAATTGAAAATGAATCTTGATGTGAACAGAAGGGGAGAGGGAGCGGGAGAGGGGAGAGTAGCGGGAGGGAGCGAAGTTGTGTGGGGGGGGAGCCATTGTAATCCATAAGCTGTACTTTGGAAATTTATATTTTTTAAATAAAAGCTTTATAAAAAAAATTAAGTAAAGATTTCATCAGTTTGCACCCACACAGAAACACAAAGTGTAAAAACACTGTTTTAGTACTAGTTATAGCATTAATTCACATTGGACAACACATTAAGGACAGATCTCACAAGAGACTTAAGTACACAGTGACTCCTGATGTTGATTTAACAATTTGACACTCTTGTTTATGACATCAGTAATCTCCCTAGCCTCTAGTCATGAGTTGCCAAGGCTATGGAAGCCTTTAGGGTTCGCCAACTTCGATCTTATTCCGACAGGGTCATAGTCAAAGTGGAAGTTCTCTCCTCCCTTCAGAGAAAGGTACCTCCTTCTTTGATGGCCCCATTCTTTCCACTGGGATCTCACTTGCAGAGATCTTTCATTTAGGTCTCCTTTTTTATTTTTTTTCAGAGTGTCTTGGCTTTCCATGACTAAAATATTCTCATGGGCTCTTGAGCCAGATCCGAGTGCCTTAAGGGTTGATTCTGAGGCCAGAGTGTTATTTAGGACATCTGCCATTCTATGAGTCTGTTGTGTATCCCGCTTCCCAGGCTGGATCTTTTTCTCCCTTTTTTATTCTATCAGTTAGTATTAGCAGACACTAGTCTTGTTTGTGTGATCCCTTTGACTCTTAGACCTATCAGTGTGATCAATTGTGAACTGAAGATAATCACTTTAATTAGTGAGATGGCCTTGGTACATGCCACCTTGATGGGATTGTATTGGAATCCCCTGGCACGATTCTAACTCCACCATTTGGGGCAAGTCCGATTGAGCATGTCCCAAATTGTACATCTTCTCCCTCTCTTTTTCCTACTCTTATGTTTAACAGGGATCACTTTTCAGTTAAAATTTAAACACCTAAGAATAATTGTGTGTTAATTACAGAGTTCAACCACTATTACTAGAACAAAAAAATACTAAAATGGATAAAGTATTACATTGTACATCAACAGTCAGGACAAGAGCTGATCAAGTTACTGTTTCTCGCATCAAACTATTAGAGAGCATTGGAGAAACTCTGCAAGATATAGGTACTAGCAAAGACTTCTTGGAAAATACCCCTGAAGCACAGACAGTCACAGCCAAAATTAATTATTGGGATTGCATCAAATTGAGAAGTTTCTGTACTTCAAAAGAAACAGTCACGAAAGTAAATAGGCAACCAACAGAATGGGAAAAAAAAAATATTTCCAGACTATGCAACAGATAAAGGGTTGATAACCAGAATCTACAAAGAAATCAAGAAACTCCACAACATCAAAAGAAACAACCCACTTAATAGATGGGCAAAGGATCTCAATAGACATTTTTCAAAAGAGGAAATCCAAATGGCCAACAGAAACATGAAAAAATGTTCTAGATCATTAGCAATCAGGGAAATGCAAATCAAAATCACAATGAAGTTTCACCTCACCCGGTCAGAATGGCTCACATTCAGAAATCTACCAACAACCAATGCTAGCGAGGATGTGGGGAGAAAGGGACACTAACCCAGTGTTGGTGGGAATGCAAACTGGTTAAGCCACTATGGAAGGCAGTCTGGAGATTCCTCAGAAACCTGAATATAACCCTACCATACAACCCAGCCATCCCACTCCTTGGAATTTACCCAAAGGAAATTAAATTGGCAATCAAAAAAGCTGTCTGCACATTAATGTTTATTGCAGCTCAATTCACAATAGCTAAGACCTGGAACAAACTCAAATGCCCATCAACAGTAGACTGGATAAAGAAATTATAGGACATGTACTCTATAGAATACTATACAGCAGTCAAAACAATGAAATCCGGTCATTTGCAACAAGATGGAGGAATCTGGAAAACATCATGCTGAGTGAATTAAGCCAGTCACAAAGAGACAAATATATATATATATATATATATATATATAAAATTTAACTATCTATATCAATATATGAATATATGAGAGAGAATACACAATATTTGTGTTGCCAGGTATGGCTTATTTTACTTAACACAATGATGTCATCTTCCATATATTTTGCTGCAAATATCAAATTTAAATTATTTTTATAAATGAATAATAGTACATTGTGTATATACATTTGTATATATTTATATATATATATATATATATAAAATTCTCTGTGCATCAATAGGCACCTAGATTGATTACATATCTTGAGTTATATTGAATAGTTGATGAACATGGAAGTATAGGTATATTTTTCATATGATGATTTCATTTCCTTTGGATATATGTCCAGAAGTGGGATAGCTGTGTCATATTGTAGATCTAATTTTAGGTCTTTGAAGAACCTTAATCATGTTCTCGACAATAGATGTGCTAATTTGCATAACCACCACACTATTTTATGTTTTTCATTTCTCCACATCTTCACAGCCATTTGTTACTTTTTTTAAACAATAGTTACTCTGCTGGTGGGTTTGACTTACATTTCCTTGATAGCTAGAGGTATTGAGAAATTTTTCAGTGAATTCGTTGCCCAGTTGTATTTGTTCCTCTGAGAAATATCTATTTAAGTCCTTTCCTTTTATTGACTTTTTATGAATTTATTTATTAATTATTTTATGTCTATATTATTTTACCTTTCTATTTAGAGAAAAAGGGGAAAAGAGAGCGCGAGGCAAAGAGGGAGGAGGTGGGGGGGGCGGGGAGAGAGAGAGAGAGAGCATTCATATTTTTTTGTTCAATCACCAAATGCCCCAGGAACCAAGAACTCAATCTAAGTCTCCCACATGAGTAACAGGAACTAATCAGTTAATCAATTGCTATTGCCTCCCAAGGTAGTTGGAAACTGGAGTCAGGAACCAGGGCTGGGAGTTGAACCCAGGCATTCTGATGGGAAATGTGAGTATGTTAACAGGTATCTTAACTGCCAGGCTAAATGTATACTGCTGTTAGTATTTTTGTTGCCTAGTTTATTTAGTTTATTATATATTTAATATTTATTTTTAGATCAATAATTTTCCAATATGATCTCCCATTCCATGTTGTTTCTTACTCTGTTGCCTATTTCCTGTACTGGACAGACTCTTCTCAGGTTGAAATAATCTCCTGAACCTATTTTAATTTTTGTGACCTGTGTTTTGAGATCTTATAATAATATAACCATTTCCTATACCTACATATCACCTGTACATGTTGAGTGAGAAAAGACAAGTAAATGAAGAATATTATTCACTAGAGAATTTATTTCACATCATGATAATAAAGTGTATTTTTTTACATTTAAGTTCATAACTCTTCTTTTCCTGCTAGGATTGGGAGTGGAGCTGAGACTCTAAACAAGGCACTCAGATACGGAAGGAAAACTCGCAGCTAGTGACTTACCTGCTCATAAAAGCTTAGTGGATCCTGTCACTCATAAAAGACGGACAGATTAATTAAAAATTTAAATGCATGTATAAATGTACACTAAAAAGTTAAGTGAACATGAAATTATGCCACAATAGGCATGTTTTAATATTCTAGAATCAGTAGTAACTATTTTACCCTTAACCAGTTATTCACTTCAAGATTATCACAATTGCATTTATATTTTTTTCTTGATTCCTGTCCTTTTATTAAACCCAGACTCTATTTTACTTATAAATGAATAATCTTACAACTTACGGGAGAAGACTTAGGTATTTACCGTGAGTTAAGTTAAAAACACCTTGGAGATTAAAGTTAACCAAAGCTGTCTAAAATGTGTGCAAACCAATAAAAGAGGATAAAACTACCCTATCTACTGTGGTTGGTGTATAATTAAGTGATAACCATTCGTTGTGTAGATTTATAGTAAAAAGTTTTTTATTAGGATGTACATCCCCACCACATATGCTGCCACATACACTAGTCAAACTTCACACTTGCTTCCCTGCTGTTTGGAAAATGTCTACTTCTCCTTGCACACAGGGATCTCAGCAGCAAAAGAAATATAGCACTTGACCAGTAAAACGAATTTATCACATGAAAGAGATGATCATCGGGACTCGTGCAGTGGGTTATGATATTGCCTGCCAATATTGATATCATGTTTGGGCACCAGTTCTATTCCTAGCTGCTCCACTTCTGATCCATCTTTCTACTAATAAACCTGGGAAAGCAGAAGAAAATGGCCCAAGTTTTTGATTCTTGGGCCCCTGTCACACACACAGAAGAAATGGATGAAAGTGATATCTTAAGTAAAGTAAGGCAGCCATGCATTATTTAATGCAACATATTCATAATAGAAATGTATGATATATGCTAAAAACTTATGTCTAAAAGAATTAATGTTAAGAACAGAAAATTGCATGCACAATTAAACACACATACACACGAACAATGGTGGGTATTTGGTTCAGTGGTTAGGAAGCTCCCTGAAGATACTTGCATACCCTGTTGGAGTTTGTCCTGAATTAGCTACATCCCCTCTGCCTGCCTTTTAAGAGGTGTGATTGATCACTGAAACTTATCTCTGATGCTTCTTGTCGAAGAATGTCGTCGTTTCATCATCCTGGCAGTGTGGGCCTCGCAGGATAAGTCTGCAAAGTAGAATAATTTGAGTTAATTAAAATAATCATAACCACAGTCCTATATCTGTGCTTTATTTTAGTTCATAAACACTTTCATTACCCAGACTTCAGTTTCAACATAAAGTACCATTTTTACATATTATTTAATTTCACAAATAATTTTACCTCTTTATAAATTATTTTACTATATGAGACATTAATTTTTCTGCTTTAATAATAGATTGTTTTGGAAAAATAAACTGCAGCTGTACAAGCATCTTTAATCACAGAGATTCATGATTTAGCTTTTATCAAAATCTTAAGATACAGATGAGAGCTTCATGCGAGATTAGCAGCAATATATCTTCATTAAAAATTGTTGAGGAAACTATAGTAATTTAAAATTTATATGATGTCATTGAGCTAGAAAAAACAATTAAGGCACAGTAACTGGTTTGTTGATTGGGATAGGAAATCTCTATAATAATGAAGAGAATAATACTTGATTGCCATTAAACAGTAGAGAGTGTTAAACACAAAATGATTTTTATTACTATTATGCTTTAATTTCGTGACACTAGCAGATAACATATATTATGTATGTATATATATATATATACACATATATTTAATTTTGGATTAAGAGTGATTTTAACTGTTATTCATTAAAAAAAACTACTGTGTATATCTTTCAAAATGTCATAATAGATTATTTTATATCATTAAAGGTTTGCTTGAAGGTTATCCAGAATAATTATATGATAGCTCTTTTTAATAAACAAGTGTCCACATATTTCAGTTATAGTTTCCAAGCCATATTTTGTTTCACTCACACATTGATGGTCTCAGTCACCAATTTTTTTAAATTTTTTTTTTTTTTTTGACAGACAGAGTGGACAGTGAGAGAGAGAGACAGAGAGAATGGTCTTCCATTGAGCCGGCACACCGCGCTCATCCGATGGCAGGAGCCAGGTGCCAGGTGCTTTTCCTGGTCTCCCATGGGGTGCAGGGCCCAAGCACTTGGGCCATCCTCCACTGCACTCCTGGGCCACAGCAGAGGGCTGGCCTGGAAGAGGGGCAACCGGGACAGAATCCGGCGCCCCGACCTGGACTAGAACCCGGTGTGCCGGCGCCGCAAGGCAGAGGATTAGCCTGTTGAGCCATGGCGCCGGCCCTCAGTCACCAATTTACTTACAATAAAATTATCTGAAACCCTCAATACACTTTAAGCTACAACAATCAAAAAATCCAAGATTCCCTAATGCAACCAAACCCAAAACTTTCTGAGTACCAAATTGTTGCCAGAAGCAAAAAGATTCACACCTGACCTGAATGTGATGAGTTATTGTCAAGATGCAGAAGTACTAAAAATCATATAAAATTATCTTTGGACTTAAGTACATAGTAAATATAAAGCAAAATTGAATTTTATGTTTAGACTTGGCTGCTATCTTCAAGATAATTGAAAAAAACATTCTGAAATGTAAAACACTTCTGGCTACAAGCATTTCAAACAATGAATACTAAAAAATGTGCATAATAAAGATAATATTGAGACTTGTAAACCTACTTACGATGCCACTGCAATTATTGCCATCAATGATAATGATAATGAGTAATATTAATAGTAGTACACATTTCTTTTTTATTTCTCTGGCTTTGTTCTATACCCATATACACTTGACATACACTATCCTGTTTCATATCTGTAACATATTATTTGCACAAGGCTTTTTTTTTTATAACGCTTTTATTTAAAGAATATAAATTTCCAAAATACAGCTTATAGATTACAATGGCTTCCCCCCCATAACTTCCCCCCCACCCGCAACCCTCCCCTTTCCCACTCCCTCTCCCCTTGCTTCACATCAAGATTCATTTTCAATTCTCTTTATATACAGAAGATCAGTTTACTATATATTAAGTAAAGATTTCAACAGTTTGCCCTCACACAGCAACACAAAGTGAAAAATACTGTTGGAGTACTAGTTATAGTATTAATTCACAATGTATAGCACTTTAAGGACAGAGATCCTACATGATATACTTTTTTTTAAAAATTGATTAATTTTCTAGGCAATTTCCAATTTAACACCAAGATTTTTTTTTATTTTTAATTATCTATATACAAAAGATTGATTCAGTATATACTAAGTAAAGATTTCATCAGTTTGCACCCACACAGAAACACAAAGTGTAAAGTACTGTTTCAGTGCTAGTTATAGCATTACTTCACATTGGACAACACGTTAAGGACAGATCCCACATGAGACGTAAGTACACAGTGACTCCTAAAGTTGATTTAACAATTTGACACTCTTGTTTATGGCGCCAGTAATCTCCCTAGGCTCTAGTCATGAATTGCAGAGGCTATGGAAGCCTTTAGGGTTCGCTGACTTCACTCTTATTCTGACAGGGTCATAGTCAAAGTGGAAGTTCTCTCCTCCCTTCAGAGAAAGGTACCTCCTTCTTTGATGGCCCCATTTGTTCCACTGGGATCTCACTCACAGAGATCTTTCATTTAGGTCTTCTTTTTTTTCCAGAGTGTCTTGGCTTTCATGCCTAGAATATTCTCATGGGATCTTGAGCCAGATCTGAATGCCTTAAGGGCTGATTCTGAGGCCAGAGTGCTATTTAGGACATCTGCCATTCTATGAGTCTGCTGTGTATCTTGCTTCCCATGTTGGATCATTCTCTCCCTTTTTGATTCTATCAGTTAGTATTAGCAGACACTAGTCTTGTTTGTGTGATCCCTTTGACTCTTAGACCTATCAGTGTGATCAATTGTGAACTGAAATTGATCACTTAGACTAGTGAGATGGCCTTGTTACATGCCACCTGGATGGGATTGTATTGGAATCCCCTGGCACGATTCTAACTCCATCATTTGGGGCAGTTCCGATTGAGCATGTCCCAAATTGTACATCTCCTCCCTCTCTTATTCCCACTCCTATATTTCACAGGGATCACTTTTCAGTTAAAATTTAAACACATAAGAATAATTGTTTGTTAATTACAGAGTTCAACCAATAGTACTAGAATAAAAAAAATACTAAAATGGATAAAGTATTACATTGTACAACAACAGTCAACACAAGAGCTGATCAAGTTAGTGTTTCTCATAGTGTCCATTTCACTTCAATAGGTTTCACCTTTGGTGCTCAATTAGTTGTCACCGATCAGGGAGAACATATGATATTTGTCCCTTTGGGACTGGCTTAATTCACTCAGAATGATGTTTTCCAGATTCCTCCATCTTATTGCAAATGACCGGATTTCATTGTTTTTGACTGCTGTATAATATTCTATAGACTACATGTCCCATAATTTCTTTATCCAAATGTATGCTTTGAATTCCCTGTGATCTTTTGCTGTGAGGTTCCCTTCGTTTACCTTCTTTCATGTTGATGGCCGTGTTTCTGTGTTTCTGTGTGTAACACTTCTTTAAGTATCTTTTGCAGGGCTGGACGAGTGGCAACAAATTCTTTCAATTTTTGTTTGTTATGAAAGGTCTTTATTTTACCTTCATTCAAAAATGAGAGCTTTGCAGGATATAATATTCTGGGCTGGCAGTTTTTCTCTCTAAGTACCTGGGCTATGTCTCGCCATTCCCTTCTAGCTTGTAGGGTTTCTGATGAGAAGTCTGCCGTGAGTCTAATTGGAGATCCTCTGAGTGTAATTTGACATTTCTCTCTTACACATTTTAGGATCTTTTCTTTCTGTTTCACTGTGGTGAGTTTAATTACAACGTGTCCTGGTGAGGATCTCTTTTGGTCATGTTTACTAGGGGTTCTATGAGCTTCCTGTACTAGGATGGCTCTCTCCTTCTCCAAAACTGGGAAATTTTCTGCTATTATCTCACTAAAAAGGCCTTCTAATCCTTTCTCCCTCTCCATGCCTTCAGGAACTCCTAGAACTCGAATGTTGGGTTTTTTAATAGTATCCTGTAGATTCCCAACAATATTTTTTAGTTTTCTAATTTCCTCTTCTTTTCTTTGGTTTGACTGTATATTTTCCCGTGCTCTGTCTTCTAAGTCCGATATTCTCTCTTCTGCCTCACCCATTCTGTTTCTAAGGCTCTCTAATGTGTTTTTCATTTGATCTATTGAATTCTTCACTTCATTATGATTTCTCGTCACTATCACAGTTTCATGTTCTACTAGTTGTTTCATTTCAGCTTGATTTCTCCTTAATATTTCATTTTCACGAGAGAGATTTTCTACCTTGTCCATTAAGGATTTCTGTAGTTCAAGAATTTGTTTTTGAGTACTTCTTAGTGTTCTTATCAATTTTTTGAGATCTGCTTCTTGCATCTCTTCTATCTCATCATCTTCATAATCTTGAATTGGGGTGTCTTTTTCATTTGGGGATGCCACAGTGTCTTCCTTGTTCTTATTACCTCGGTTTTTGCGTTTGTTGTTTGGCATATTGGTTTCTTCACTGTGGTGTTTTTTTCTTGTTATACTATGACTCTAGATAAGTGGGCTGTCTGCTTTTGATGGAGCCTTAGAGGCTTGAGATGGGTGTGGCCTGAGAGCTCTGTTTGGTTCCTCAGGGTTGAGGGTGTGTCAAAGGAGACACTCCCAGGTTAGGCGTGGTAAATCTCTCTCTGTTACTTTTTTTTTTTCTTTTTTGGTTCAAAAGGGAAGTAATTCCACACAGCTGAATGGAATTGGGGGTGGTTAGCAGGTGAATGATATACCCACAGGAGCCAGAGTTCGGAAGCTCTTTCCCAAGGACCAGAGAAGGAATCTTTGCGGCCCTTAGTGTGGGCTGAGATTCTCCTATAGTCTCCCACTGGGCTGCCAAGGCTACTGAACTGTAGCGTCTCTGGAGAGTACTCACATGAATTCGTGATTTCCTTGAGTTCTCTCCCCCACCGTCTCTTTTCACAGTCTCAGTTCATTAGCACCACACATTCTTTAGGTTCTAATCTCCTGTTATTTCACCCCTCCCACCCAGAGTCAGGTTTTTCTGCTAGGCTCAGGGCCGGTGCTGACCCGAGGTCGCCCTGCTTATGACGTATTCCAAAATGGCGCCTGCTCTTTGTCTTGCTCACCTTTGAGACGTGAGCGGAGAGAGAGAAGCTCGTGTCCGTATGGGTCACTTTTTTTTTTATTCCCTCTCTCTCTCTCTCTGTTCTAGTTAGCCTGGTGAACTTTTCCCCGCAGGGTTTCAAGCCTTGTTTGCTCTAGGCTCCCTTTTCTGCTTCCCTGCTGGTATTTCGGGCTATTGAGGTTCTGCTCACCTCGCGTTCCAGCGCTGGTGTGTTGAATCTGCTGCTTGTGTCCCAAACTGCAGGCTCCCACGCTCTCCACGCAGGTCCACTGTGAATCTCCAGTTCCGGAAGGGTTTTCTCTGCTGTTTCTTCCCCTACTCTTCCTTGAACCTGCAGTATCTCCACTTTTATTAAACTGTCTCTCCCCAGACTATCGGTGTGCTCCCTTCCTATTCCGCCATCTTGCCTCTGTACAAGGCTTTTATTTATCACATTTTTCACTATGGGATTGTTTGTAATTGTCCACATTCACTTAGCTGATATGTGTTTTATAATAGATAATGAATGTAATTATTCAATCTTTCAAAGATTTTATTAGCATAGAGTTAGGAAGCTTTTTTCCTATCATTAATAGTTAGCATAGAAATAAATTACTTAGTATTTGTATTCTTTCATTTTCAACATTTATACAATCCTCTTTTTAAAATTCATTTTTTAAACACTTATTTATTTGAAAGTCAAAATTACAGATGGAGAGGGAGAGGCAGAGAGAGATCCTTCGTGAGCTGGTTCACTCCCCAGATGGCCACAAAAGCCCGGACTGGGCCAGGCTGAATCCAGGAGTCTGGATCTCCCACGTAGATGGAGGGGACCCAAGGACTAGGGTCCTCCTCTGCTGCTGCTCTCAGGCCATCAGCTGGGAGCTGCATCAGAAGTGAACAGCCTAGATTCAAACTAGCACCCATATAGGACTCCAGTGTGACAAGCAGTGGTTTTACCTGCTACGCACAATGCCAATGCCCCCTTTTAAAAAGTTAGATTCTTTTTTATACTCCAGGATATATGGATCTAATTTTATATTCTTTCTCAAATACCTATCTACTTATGTTAATATCATACATTTCTAACTCATTCCTCCACTAATTTGAGACACAATCTTAATCCTATATGCAATTTCTACATGAAATCTCTCTGTATCTAGATTTTCTACAATGCTGCAAATGGCCATTCATATACCCATAAACTACTTTTAAAATATAGGGGTATTGTAATAAGACCCAAAATCTGTTAGAACTGTGCATCTGCTATTATTCAATTGGAGAGGCATAATGTTTACATGCAATTTTGCAGAGACTTGACTGCCTATAACTGTGGCAGATGGGTGAAAAGCCTCTGCAAGTCTTTTGTTTTTTCATTTGCTGCTGACCCTTGAAGTATGAAGGGCAGGCACTGAAGAAGAGATCGACATACAGTGCAAGAGAAACAAGGCCAGATTGCAATAAGATGCAAGCAAATTGGAAATTGTGTCAATCTCTCACCACCAGCAACTTTGATGATGCTATCCTGCAGGAAAAGTTGTCATTCTTCATCATGGACCTAAGTATGCATCTAACTCAGTTGCTGGGGAAGGTGGGACAGCTCTGAAAAACTGCTATACATGCTAGCAAGTGTGTATCAACAAGAGTGAGCAGAAACAGCTCCTGGCATTTCATCACCAGCTTTCTGATTCTAAAAGCAACGCAGGTACTGCTTCACTTTTACCGTATAAATCTCACACAAAATCCCTCTTATGGCTTACCTTAAACAGAAAGATATGTGGCAGGAAATTTGAGGAAACATAATTTATTGGAGCCAAGTGAATGTACAATAAAACCACTACAGTAGAACGCTCAAAATTTTAATCCCAAACAAAACTGTTAAAACCTTATGTGATTTTCAAATACAGACAGAAAGGGAACCAACTATTCCACATGGCCTGAAAACAAACTTACATTTTCCCTAAGACAAGATTTTTTTCTTCATTTAGTTGTCCTTGGTTATTTTTCTAGATGAATCACATCAGTGTCTTTTACACTGAAATATAAAGGTTTTTTTTTAAAGATTTATTTATTTATTTGAAAAGTAGGATTACAGAAAGGCAGAGAGAAAGAGAGAGAGAGAGAGGGAGAGAGAGGGAGGGAGAGAGAGAGGGACAGAAAGAGAGAGAGAAAATCCTCCATCCCCTGGTTCATTCCCAAAATAGTCAAAACTTATAGAGCTGTGCCCATCAGAAACCAGGAGACTGGAGCTTTTTCCAGGTCTTCCACACAGGTGCAGGAGCCCAAGCACTGGGGCCATCCTCCGCTGCTTTCCCAGGCCATAGCAGAGAACTGGATGGGAAGTGGAGAAGCCACGATCTGACCTGGTGCTCATATGGGATATTGGCACTGCAGGTGGTGGCTTCACCTGCTATGCCACAGGGCCAGCCACTGAAATATAAAGTTGATTGCTATGATTGTACTTTATTGTAGTTGGTAAAGAAAGGTCAAGGGGAAATTCTTTTACATTTATACATCCACCAGCAAATATATTCATATCAATATGAGAAAGGAATAGTCATAATTATTACAATTTTCATTTCTTCACCTGTACTCATATTTGGTATTAATAATTATCATTTTATAATAATGTTATTATATTAATTATCCATTACATACATAGTCTTGAGCTACATAAGAACATTTTGGTCAATAATGGATCACTTATATAGCAATGGTTTCCTAAGTTTATTTCACTAGGTGATGTAGTAGTCAACTTACAGTTTCAGTAAATACACTTTATGATGTTCACAGAATAACAGAATTATCCTACAATAAGTTTATCAGAATGTATCCCAGTTTATTTGGTTCTCTGCCTGTTGAGATGACTCAAGCTTTGATCCCTATAGCAAGAGCCACATTAAATGGAAATGGATAAACTGAAGTTTTCCACAGACATCAAGAAAAGGATATGGGAGTATTCCATAGCATCCTAGGGGATGTCCTGTATTAAAGACATACACCTTTTTATCCCTAGTTCACGGTAGTAATTCTAATTCTGCCTCAATTCAAGATCAGAAACCAAAACAATAACTCCTTTCTTTAGCTGTCGATTCGTTGGCATGAAAACTTCAAGTGTCAATGTGATAACCGCAGCTTATGTGTAAATGGAATCATTGTTTTGAACCATCCCTGAATTATTTGCGAGTCGGAAATAACTGTATACCATCAGAGCTCAAAATTTCACGGATAGAAAGTAATCAGTTTTTCAAGTGATTACTGAGCCCATTATGCATCTGAACAAATTTCTCTCCATTGTACACTTATCTGAGAGTTCTATCTACATACTGTTCCTAAATTTTGTTACCAATTTTCCAAGTGTTTTTTTTCCCAAGTCTCTGGAAAGTCAAATTATTTGTCAGTCTTCATATGTTAATGCATATTCAATAGTCTTTATTTACCTTCTTCCAGGTAAATCAAATGAATTACCTCTCTCTCTCTCTCTCTCTTTCTTTTTCCCAAACTCTCCCTTTCAAATCAATCAATAAAAGTTTTACAATGATGTGTTACACATGCCCATGATATACTTCTGTATGGGTTAAATAGGCGACTTGAACATATGTATGAAATCATCACATCAATATCTTTCAACTCCTTGATGTTGGGGCTAATCCTCTGATCACCCTAGGAACAGATAATAGTTTTTGATTCACTGAAGTATCAGTAGTTTAAGTGATTTGATGTGTTTGGTGGACACGAAGCCCACATTTTCTGGTTCAAGGAAACAATATGGTAACACTGCCAGTCTGTGAATACATATATCTAAGTGCATCTGTTTGGATGTCTTTACCTTAATATAACCAATTATTTATTGCAGTGTAAATAGCATAAGACTATTTTAGGAGACACATCTGAGTAAAAACTCCAGCGATCATTTTCGATTCTCCTCTGACTTGTGTATGATGAAGACATTTTGCTTCTTCAGGAATTATGGATGGTCCATAGTCAGCTCCCAGTTATGACCCAAAAACCAGGTTATTTCCCCTTCTCCAATTCATTGTTAACAAATGGCTTCAAGTTTCCTGCAAATGCCTGGGAAGAATATGAGCAATACAAACAATACACATTGTTGCATGCTCCTTCCAGGAGGAGACACAGCACCTTACTTAAGGAGCTTTGGATCTGTGAACTAGCTCAGGTTCAAGGATTGACTGAAGGACCATGATTATCGAATAAGATGATTTGACACCTACTTGTGATCACTGGATCTAGAATTTTTTCTTTAATCCGTACCAAGTAAGATTCTCACACAAATATTTATCTGTTTGTGTCTCAAGGCTATTGCTATTAACTAGATTGAATCAAAGATCACTGTGCATCAGCTTATTCTGATTACTGCTTTGACAGTGAAGTTTATTAAAACAATGATGAATACTTTGTGTTTGCTGCCACTCAGCTGTCACTCAGCCTGTCCTGACACTAGATTCGAAATCCAGGTCGGAGATAGCAGTTCCCATTGCCATCCTAGCCTACAGAGTTGAGCAACCATAAGGCTTTTAAAAGATTCTCAGGGTCCCATTCTAAATACATTTCTCAAACCCTAGGTGAAGGAGTCTTATCTTAACCTTCCTGGGAGGCACAATACAGAGGTCTTACACTATAAATCCCTTCTGATTATGTAGTCTCCCTAGGCTATTGGTGATCTTCCTTTACAGTATTCAAAGGAGGCTTCTGCATAAGAATTTCATTAGATTGCATTTGGATTCAAGTTTTAATCTAGCAAATTTTAGAGCCATTTCCAGTACAGATGATTAGTTTCCAGTAAAATGCCAACATTTTTATACAGAATCTTGGCTTAAGTATCCACATGTATAAATTTGGCCTGTTGGAAATTTATAATCCTTCCACCTTATCCTGTATATGTTCCCTAGGTTTCTGTAGGCATAATTTATCAAAGTTATATAATATTTTAGTATACATTAAACATCCTCATGAATCTCAGATCTCAAAGCAGTGAGAAATGGTGGAAATAGGTCTCAAGGAGACTCAATAGTCCATTATAAAGAAATTACCTTATCTCAAACAAAGGGAAAAAAGGAATAATTTAACTTTTCCAAGATCACATAGTTAATAAATTACTACCAATAAGGCTATTGACAACAGAGTACCTGGTCTCTTAAAAATTGCATCCGGTAAAGAATATGCACTGTAGAGTTGTGCATTTTTATCACTCACATACATATTGCACACACAATGGGCAGGCTGGCCAAGAATCAAGGCCAGCTAAGCCGAAAAAATATGGGACAAGAAATTGAAGCAAGGTTAAACAAAAGTCTTGTATCTGACAGCTCTAAGGAGATAATGATTTCATTCATTTCCTATTCTATTACCACCTCTCAAAAATGCTTTAGGAAGAATCGAGGTGCAAAACAAAAACTGAAAATAAAAAAGGCAGAATTAAAAATGCTCAGGAATAAAATGGGAAAGCAATTTCATCTTGCTTTCACTATATTCACTTCAGAATACATATCTAAATCACAGCTATAAAGACTTTTATATTTCTAATTTCCTTATTAATGAATGAGCATGAAGGACTACCTTTAGGTTCCTTTCTGTTGCAATGATTCACTCTCATAGACACCCTTGAATTGGCTGGCAGGTGAGCCCAAAAAAAAAAGAAAGAAAGAAAGAAAGAAAAGGAAAAAAAAAACCAGATAAGAGTACACGATCTCAGAAATATGAAAGTGAGATTGACACAGCAAGAAACTTAAAGAAAAGTACTGAGGACCCAGTGAAATTACGTAGAAGCAACATAACTTCTTGTTGATGAAACGTCAGACAGTATAACATGGCACACAGTCAGGATGGTGACTACAGATGAACAAAAAACCCAATTCTGTGAGTGAGGATTAGAAATACTGCTAAGAATGGTACTTGGAGCCTTGCCTAGAGTGATTCAAACCAGTCAGTCTCTCTCTCCTTATTACACATATGTAACATATGCACACACACTTGTGAGTGCCAGGTCTTAGGCTGAAGACTCCATCATGGTCTCCTACAAGTACTTTCTCTTTTTTTTAAGGTTTTATTTAATGAATATAAATTTCCAAAGTACAGCTTATGGATTACAATGGCTTAACCTCCCCCCCCCATAACTTCCCTCCCACCCGCAACCCTTCCCTTTGCCGCTCCCTATCCCCTTCCATTCACATCAAGATTCATTTTCAATTCTCTTTATATACAGAAGATCAGTTTAATATATATTAAGTAAAGATTTCAACAGTTTGCCCTTACGTGGCAACACAAAGTGAAAAATAGTGTTGGAGAACTAATTATAGTATTAAATCACAATGTACAGCACATTAAGGACAGAGATCCTACATGATTTTTTTTTAAAAACTGATTAATTTTCTATGCAAATTCCAATTTAACACCAAGTTTTTTTTCTTATTTTCAATTATCTTTATATACAGAAGATCGATTCAGTATATACTAAGTAAAGATTTCATCAGTTTTCACCCACACAGAAACACAAAGTGTAAAAATACTGTTTCAGTAATAGTTATAGCATTATTTCACATTGGACAACACATTAAGGACAGATCCCACATGAGACGTAAGTGCTTTCTTTTTTTAAGATTTTATTTATTTATTTGACAGGTAGAGTTACAGAGACTGAGAGAGAGAGAGAGACAGAGAGAAAGATCTTCCTTCCACTGGTTCACCCCCACAAAATGGCTGCTATGGCTGGTGCTGTGCCAATCCGAAGCCAGGAGCCAGGTGCTTCCTCCCAATCTCCCATGTGAGTGCAGGGGCCCAAAAACTTTGACCATCCTCCACTGCCCTCCCGGGCCACAGCAGAGAGCTGGACTGGAAGAGGAGCGACCAGGACTAGAACCCAGCGCCCATATGTGATGCTGGTCCCCAAGTGGAGGATTTCCCTAGTGAGCCACTGCGCTGGCCCTCCTACAAGTACATTCACCATCTTTTGCTGCCTTCCCAATCATATTAGCAGGAAATTATATTGGAAGGGAAGTATCTAGCTTGCTGATATAGGATGCCATCAGTGCGGGTTGCACCCTAACCTGCTGAACCGCAATGCCAGAGCCTTTAAAAGATAATCTGTGGGTAGGCGTTGTGGTTCAGGAGTTTAAGCTACCACTTGAAACATCCCATATCAGAGTGCCAGTTGGAGTTCAAGGAAACTCATTTCTTTTTTTTTTTTTATAGCGCTTTTATTTAAAGAATATAAATTTCCAAAATACAGCTTATAGATTACAATGGCTTCCCCCCCATAACTTCCCCCCGACCCGCAACCCTCCCCTTTCCCACTCCCTCTCCCCTTGCTTCACATCAAGGAAACTCATTTCTATCCAGGTTCCTGTTAATCTACCATGGGAGGCAAGAGGTGATGGTTGAAGTGTTTGGATCCCTGCTGACCATGTGGGAAACGTGGAGATAATTATGGAATTTTGGCCTCCTGGTTTTGTCCTGGCCCATTCCTATTTCTTCTTTTAAGCAAACTAAGAGTGAACCGCATCTCTCTCTTTCTCCCTCCTTCCCTCCCTCTCTTCTCTCCCTCTCCATTTGCTGTCCTTCTGTTGTTCTGCTTTCCACACAGAGGAAAACAAATAAACTTTATAAAAAAGATAATTTGAAGTTGACTTGTACATATATTGAAATTGAGTCTTTCAATAAAATAAGGTCCTATTTCACTTTTCCCTGGTTAATTTGCTTTGATTCTGTTTTTGATCTGTTCTTATTCTTTGTCTGTGTGTTGCATGCTGTTTTAATTTTTCACTTGTCTAAAGGGAAGAAATTTCAAGTAACAAATATATATATAGTTTTAACAGCCTGATGATACTTCACGCACTATTCTTTGTCTCTCCCTCACACCCAGCATCCCTCCTCCTCCCTTTCATATTTCTTTTTTTTTAATTTTTACAATGACATAGTTTCAATTTACTTTATAATCACAAGCTTAAGCTTCCACTAAACAGAGGATTCAATAAGTAGCAAGTAGATAAACACTGTTTCTCATGAGTATATACAAGGGCTATAAACAACAATCAATCTCAAAATGTCAACTTTGCTCATATATATACATATATATATATATATATATATATATATATATTTGTCCTCTTTATATGGGTTGCCACAAATCCAAATCGGAGAAAACCTGATACCTATCCTTTGAGGACTGGCTTATTTCACTAAGCATAGTAGTCTCCAGCTGTATGTATTTTGTTGTGAAACTTAGGATTTCATTTTTTTTTTAGATTGAGTAATATTCCATAATGTATATATATATATATATATATATATGATATTTCTTTATCTAGTCATCATTTCTTGGATATTTGCAATGATTATCTTAGCTAATGTGGTTTGAGCTGCTATAACATGGGGGTACAAATAACTCCTTCCTATGCTTATTTCATCTCCTTTGGGTAAATCCCCAGGAGTGGAATGGCAGGATGACATGGTAGAACTATTTTCAGATTTCTGAGGACTCTCCAAACTGTCTTCCCTAATGGTTGTACCAGTTTACATTCCTCTAACAGTGTACTAGGATACTTTTTCCCCATATTCCCAAGCAGCATTTGTTATTTTTTGATTTCTGTATTGGAACAAATTTAACTGGAGTGAGGTGAAACCTCATTGTGGTTTTTATTTGCATTTCCCTGATGACTGGTGATCCTAAGCATCTTTTCATGTGTCTGTTGGCCACTTGCACTTCATCTTTTGCAAATTTCCTGTTCATGTACTCAGCCTATTTCTTAACTGTGTTGTTCATTCTGTTGTTGTTGAGTTTTTAGAGTTCCTTTGATATCATGGACATTAATCCTTTACCAGATGAATAGTTTGCAAATATTTTCTCCCATTCTCTCAGGTTCCTCTTTACAATGTTCAGTATTCCCTTTGCTGTGCTCGATGCAATCCCATTTGTCTATTTTTTTTCTTTCCTTGCCTATTCTTCTGGGGTCTTATCTAAGAAGTCTGCCTATGCCAATGTCTGTCAATGTCTCTCCTGTTTTTCTCAGTAATTCTATGGCTTCAAGTCTTAGGTTTAGATTCTTGATAAAATATGAGTTGATTCTGCCTCTGCCTGCATACTCACTCTCATATTCTCATCTGTAAAAGATTTACTTAAATTGTAATGGTATATTTATATGTAAAAGACATGATTACATAAGATGTCTTATAACAACTATGAATGCAGACGATGACTTAAGTACTTGGGTCCCTGCAACCCAAATGAGAGTCCTGGACAAAGGTCTTGGCTTCTGGCTTTGGCCTAGTCCAGCCCCAGCTTTTGAAGACATTTGGAAAATAAACCTGTGAAAGAAGGATGTTGCGCTCTCTCTCTTTCTCTCTGTCTGTTTCTAAAATAAAATAAATGTAAATAATTATAAAGGTAAAAGTAGGCACTTATTTTTGTCTCATAAATTTGTGGTGGTAAATCAACGTGCTCAGACAAAATATATATGAAAAAAAAGATATTTTTTTAATTTCTCCTTTTGTGTTGAAATAAAAAGTAAGTCACAGTGCATATTTAAAACATCATTTTGTAAAAGAAGTTTTTGGTTATTATGTATTTTTGTATTAAGAACAATCTGTTCTTTTACACATATTCTCACATTTACTGTAGACCTCTGTGAAGCTCAAAGAATATTTTCATAATTTCATATAATTATTTTACATAAGTTATGCTAGTATATTACTAACATCTATTGAAACTTTTTCAGATGCTTAAATCTGTCACCACACAGTATCAAACTGTAATAAAATGTGTAATAATTCAGTATTTCTAAGGAATTCTGCATATCTTTATATTTTCTACTCATAAAATTATAATATCACTCTATTTTCTATTTAATTATATCGTTAATAAATAAAAATGATATTCCAAATTTTTGAATGTGATATATTTATCTTTAAAGAATTTTTGTTTAACAAATGCTAGTAATTAAATCAGCAGACAACAAATGTTGGCGAGAAAGTGGGGAAAAAGGTATCCTAATCCACTGTTTCTTGGAATGTGAACTGTTGCAGCCACTGTGGAAGACAGTATGGAGACACCTCAGAAACCTGAATATAGACCTATCATATGACCCAGCCATCCCACTCCTGAGAACTTACCCAAAAGAAAAGAAATCATCATATGAAAGAGTGATCTATACACCATGTTTATTATAGCACAATTCACAGTAGCTAAGATATGGAATCAACCCAGATGTCCATCAGCTGAAGACCAGATTGAGAAAATATGGTATATGTACACTATGGAATATTACACAGAGGAAAAAAAATCAAATCCTGTCTTTTGCAACAAAATGGATGCAACTGGAAAACATTATACAGAGTGAAATAAGTCAGTTCCTCAAAAAACAAATATCATATGTATTCTGTGATTTGTGGTAACTAATAGAGTACCTAAAAGGTAATCTATAGGAGTCAAGCTGACACTTTAAGATGTGATAATTTTGAACATCCCTTGTGTCAGCTGTTGAGGAACAGTGGGTTTTTTTTTCATACTTTTTGTTGAAATATTTATTTAGTGTTGGGTTATTCTTTTGAGTATAGAGTTAACTAAAAATAGATCTTTGTAAAAAATAAAAGTGGGATTAGGAGAGGAAGGAAGAAGAAGGGCGGGAGTATAGACAGGAGGGAGGGTAGGGTAGAAAGAATCTCTATGTTCCAAAATTTGCATATATGAAATGCATGAAGTTTGTATGCCTTAAACAAATTTTTTAAATAAAGTAAATAAAATTAAAATTAATACAGTGTATTCTTGACATTTTTGAAGTCACTAAACTCCAGATCAACTACAATACACATTTGATGATGATGTTTTGTTTTACTGTTTTTGTTTTCCATTTGTGAAAACAATTCCTTCCTTCATTCATTCACAGAATTCCACAAATATGTTGTGAACATTTACCTCAAGAATAATAAATCTGTGGCATAGCAAGTAAAGCTGCCACCTGCAGTGCTGGCATCCCATATGGGTGCCTAGTTCAAGTCCTGGCTGCTCCACTTCTAGTCAAACTGGGAGAGCAGTAGCAGATGGCCCAAGTCCTTGGGCCCCTGCGCCCACTACAAGATCTGGAAGAGGTTCCTGGTTCCTGGCTTAGGATTGGTCTGTCTCTGGCTGCTTTAGCCATTTGATGAATGAACCAGTGGATCAAGGATCAAAATCTTTCTCCTTTTCTCTCTCTCTTTCTAACTCTCTTCCTCACTCCCTCCTTCCCTCTCTCTCTCTCTCTCTCTCTCTTTCTCTCTCTTTACTCCTGCCTCTCTAACTCTGCCTTTCAAAGAAATAAATAAATCTTTTTTAAAAAATAATTTACCAGGTGCTATAGGATATGGAAGTCATTGCAGAGAACCTTGGTTCTTATGGGATATAATATCTAATTGCCTGCAAACAAAAAAAAAGTAGTGTAATAATTCATAGTTCTAGAAATAGGACTTGATTTATAAAAACAAAATATGTAGTTAACACTCAACAAAATTATGTCTATTAATGGAAGGTACATTGCTTGAAACTTAAATAAACAGGTGTTAAGTAAAGAATAAGAACGAGTGTAAGTTGGTGATTAGACAGTTAAAACCAAGTACTGGAAGACAAAACCTTACAGTTTATGCCCTTAGTGATACTCCTTTAGTGCACACTGCCATCTATTGCTTGTTCTTACACTGTGATGAAGATAAATCAGATCTTTCTTCTTTCATGTTTGTTACAATCTAGACTAGAGAGAGCTCACTTTTCCTTAAAGGACTAAATAGTAAACATTTCAGGTTTGTTAGCCGAAATATTAGTTATCAGGAATATTATACATGCGGTTACATAAAATTAAAGAAAATGGCAACCTCAATGTTTATTATACTATTTAATATAAAAAGAAAGAAGCAGAATTGTGCAGTGTGTTAAACTACTACTTAGAGGCCAGCGCTATGGCTCACTTGGTTAATCCTCCACCTCCAGCGCCAACATCCCATATGGATGCCAGGTTCTAGTCCCAGTTGCTCCTTTTCTAGTCCAGCTCTCTACTGTGGCCTGAGGAGGGCAGTGGAGGATGGCTCAAGTGCTTGGGCCCCTGCACCTGAATGGGAGACCAGGAGAGGCATCTGGCTCCTGGCTTCGGATTGGCACAGCGCCAGCCGTAGGGGCCATTTGGGGAGTGAACCAACAGAAGGAAGACCTTTCTCTCTCTCTCTCTCTCTCTCTCTCTCTCTCTCTCTCTCTCTTTCTCACTGTCTATAACTCTACACAGTCAAAATAAATTTAAAAAAACTACTACTTAGGACACCCAAATCCCATATTTGAATGTCTGGTTGAAGTTCCAACTACTCTAGGCTTCTGAATGAGCTTCTTGTTAAACACATGAAAAGCAGGGATGATGGACAATTACCTGGGTTCCTGTCACCCATGTGGGAGACTTCAGTGGAGTTCCTGTCTCTTAGCTTAGTCCTGGACCAGCCCTGGATGTTTGTGGGCATTCGAGAAGCGAAAAGCACATGAAAGATAGCGCTCGCTCTCTCTCTCTCTCTGCCCCCTTCTCTGTCATTATACCTTTAAAATACTCAAGTAAATCCTTAGAAAATAAAACATAATGAGAATAATTGAGCAAAATGAACACAATTATATTTGGGCAGGGATAAAAATAGTCAGAGGGATGGCAGCAAGGAGTGGCAGGTAGAGTACAGAAAAGTAGAGAACATGTTTTAGGAGGGAAGATAAAGCCCTCATGTCTTAGATGGGATTCTGAGAGTTCTGATGTGGTCAAGGCCAAAGGCAGGATTCAAAATACCCTTTTCAGTGAGTATGGAGGATGTGGGATTTCTAGATAAGAAGTAAAACATGGACTAGAAAGCTGGAGATGAAGCGATGGAGATATATTCTGAAATTTGTTGCTACTACCTGGCCACTGTAGCTTGAGAATAGTCATTATACAGCATTCATTTGAATAGGTGTTTGTAGATGCCTTCCAGTAAAACTTTGTTTATAAGCACTAAAACTTGAGTTGTAGAATTTGAGAGAAACATTTAAGCTTTGTTTAACCATTTGAAATGTAAAATCTTTGTTTGCTCACACACAAATAAACAGTGGGCTATATTTAACTCAAAGGCCATGATTTGCTCACACTTGATCTAGAACAGTCTAGGAAGGAATAAGCAGTGATTGCAGTTTGCCTATTTTTCCCCCAAAGCTAACTATATGGAATGATAAATAGTTTGGGGCCATCATTGTGGTGTTCTGGGTTAAGCCACTACCTGGACACTAGAATCCCATGTGGGCACCAGTTTGAGACCTGTCTGCTCCACTTCTAATCCAGCTCTTGCTAATACTCCTGGGAAAGCAGTGGACGATGACCCAAGTGCTTTGGCCCCTGCATCCATGTGGGAGACCTGGAAGAAGCTCCTGGCTTCAGCCTGGCGCAGCCCCAGCAATTGCAGCCATTTGGAGGGGAGGAGTGAACCAATGGATAGAACATCTCTCTCTCTCACTCTCTCCTCTGTCTCTCTCTGTGTGTGTTTGTCTCTCTCTTTCTCTATCTCTCTCTCTCTCTGTGTACATGTGTGTTTCTCTATCTATGCCTTTCAAATAAATAAAAGGTAATCTTTAAAATTATAATTGTTTTTATTTACATGCTTATCATCAAATTTCAAGATGAGATTTCATAAAGTCCATAAATTCACAAAGACAAAATCCACAATAGTGAAATAGCTTAAATTTTAAAAATTGACAAATACTAATAACTTTGACAAGAAAAATATTTATTGTAATCGGTCTTCCAAGATCTAAGTGAATGAAATAAAACTCAAAATGTTTGTGTTTCATATTATACATTTTTAAATTATTTATAATTTCAGTAATCCTAATTCACATTAATATTATAGATCAATGTCCACATCATAATAAATAACCTCAAAGTTGAATGTATCTGGGGCTTTTTAGTGAAACTTATATGGGAAATCAGAGAGATCAAAATTCTGATCTTGTGTGCAAGGCATAAAAGAGTTAGCAAAATTAGCATTGCATATACTGAGAGTGAAGTGGTTAAACCTGGGACACATGGAAGAGAAAAGATTTCATTCACTCCAACAAGTACTTTATTCCTCGTGTCTACCTGAAAGAGAGACAATATCTGAGCTAGGCTGGTACCAGCTTGAAGCATCAGGGAAGGGCAGTTTTCCATCATAAATTGAACTTACTTTGGGTATCACTCACATCTTGCTTTAGTCTAAATTCTCATGGTAAATAAAAGATGAGTGGTTGTGATTTAGAGCATGCAAAATATTTTTTGCTATGTTCTGATTAACATATCCCAACGTAAAAGTTTATAACTATGACACTGTTGATTACAGGCTCAGATTTTTCTGAATTACTTTCTAAAACAAATTTCACTCCATTTCTGTAATGACACCCTCTGGATACACAGATTTAAGGTTCTTCTTACATCATTTTTTTTTCATTCCTGTATTTACAGACGTATCCTCCTAAAGCAGAAATGTGAACTTAATCAGATGCGATACAGTATACTTTAAAAAGGTAGCACATATCTCACGCCCATCAGCTCATCAGTGTTTGGTCTACTACTCTGCAAATTACTACATAAATCATTCCTGACACCTAAGCTGATGTAGAGAATAAAACACAACTTCTAAATTGTGTAAGACTAACAAACAAAACATGCAGTAAAGAATTTGTTCTCAAGCTTCAAGGTCTTAGAATCCTTTTAGATACACCTAGAAACACACAAATATTGGCCAGTGCCGTGGCTCAACAGGCTAATCCTCCGCCTTGCGGCGCCGGCACACCAGGTTCTAGTCCTGGTCGGGGTGCCGGATTCTGTCCCGGTTGCCCCTCTTCCAGGCCAGCCCTCTGCTGTGGCCCAGGAGCGCAGTGGAGGATGGCCCAAGTGCTTGGGCCCTGCACCCCATGGGAGACCAGGAAAAAGCACCTAGCACCTGGCTCCTGCCATCGGATGAACGCGGTGCGCCGGCCACAGCGCGCCGACCGTGGCAGCCATTGGAGGGTGAACCAACGGCAAAAAGGAAGACCTTTCTCTCTGTCTCTCTCTCTCTCACTGTCCACTCTGCCTGTCACAAAAATAAATAAAAAAAATAAAATAAATAAAAAAAAGAAACACACAAATACTGCTAGCCTCAAATGATTTTTATATATGTATTATCTAAATATGTAAATATGCATGTGTCATGTTAATTGAAACTAGAACGTTTTAAGATTTATTTACTTGGAGAGTAGACTGACAGAGAGATGGGGGAGAGAAAACAGAGGGAGAGAGAGAGTGAGAAAGACAGAGAGAGGAGATAAAGAGAGGGAGAAACTTTCATTTGCTGGTTTACTCCCCAAATATCTGCAAAAGATGGGACAAGGGTAAACCAAAACCAGGAGCCAGGAATTCCATGTATGTTTCCTATATGGATGGCCAGGACTCAAGTACTTGAGACATTATCTGCTGCCTCATTTGCACATCAGCAGGAAGGTAGGTCAGCAGTGGTGTAGCTGGTACTTGAATCAGGGAATCCAAATGGAATGCAGGTGTCTGGAACAGTAGCTTAACAGACCACTTCACAAAGTCCTCCTCATAATTGGAAAATTTTAAAACACATGAATAGACAATTGCACATTCTGTATGTTGAAATGATGATATCCTCATATCGCTGGTATATGGAAAATTTAACTGAACAATTCTAAGAAAACGGCAATAGTGGAAATAACAACAGCTTGTTAACATTATTTTGAAAATGTTTCACATTTTATGGTCCCTTTGAAAGGAGTTTTTGCAAGCTTCATAGTTCTTTATGCTGTACTCTAACAAGTGTTTCATTGAAGACAAAAATACAGTAACTATACTCTGTGTACATATAACTTTTAAGTATATATAACATTTATGTATATATAAGATGTGTTCTGCAGTGAGTGGTTACTTTGCCTACTACTTAAGTCAGCTATGACAGACATCACAGTAGCTGGGTGAGTTCCTGACTCCAAATCTCTGCTAAAGCGCAACCTGGGGATGCTTTAGTGAAGGTCACGTAATTGGATTCTGGCCCCCAACATGGCAAGCCTGGACTGAGTTCCATCTCCTGACTGACCGAGCCTCAGCCACTGTGGGCATCTGAGAAGTGAACCAGTGGATAGAAGTGCACTATCTCTCTCTCTTTCCATCTGTAACATGGATGCAATAAAATAAAATAAATACATGCTATACTTTGTGGAATGGAATGCAATCATATGAATTCCAACAAAGCCATCAGTGAATCATTTTTTAAAATACAGCTTATCTGATGGGCATATGGTACAGATGCTGAGTCACCATTTGGGACACTGGCATCCCAAATCAGAATGCCCAGTTTGAGTCCAGATAACCCTGCTTATGACACATATTTCTGCTAACATACACTGTTTGAGGAAGCAGATCATGGCTTAATACTTGGGTCTTTGCAACGCATGTGGGAGACCTGGACTGAGTTCGGGGCTCCTAGCTTTGGCATTTCCAGGCATCTTGGGAATGAGCCAGTAGATAGAAAATCACTCTCCCTTTATCTGTGTCTCTCTATCTCTTTGTCTCTGTGCCTTTCAAATAAAACGAAAATAACTATAAAAATGTAGGTTGCAATAAATCATAATACAATATTCAACTAATAAATTTCTATTTTTTCTCAGAAAAATTAATAGGTATGGTTGGATTCATTTAAAATATGCATCAAGCATTCAAAATTATTTTATGGAGATTTGGGTTTAAACTTAAATTATGCAAAATTTTCATCATATTTTGTTTGTCTATCTTAAATTAGGAGACTATGATTTATGTAAATTGCATTTAAGAATAAAATTTACTATAATTTCTAGCTTATTTTATAATCTACCTATAATTCTATTAAATAATAACACCTCCAATGTATTATATGGCTAGAATTTACCCTTTTACAGAACTAGGATGACATATTTCTCAATATCTAGATATAGAAAATTTAACACATCGTTCAGTACTCCATATGGTTTAGTGTGAGAAACAAAGTATTTGTGGGAGCCACGGATTCCTGAAAAGTTTACCTCTAGCCAGAGGAATAGGACCATTTATTCATAGTGCACCTGCTTTTTTGCAGCTAAAGAGACACAACTGAAAGTATCTTTATTGGAATTACTGTTTCAAAGGCTGAGTTCTATGTGCCTAATTTATTTAATTAACAGTAAAATATAAAGTCATTGAAAATAAGAACATCAATGGAAAGTTTATGCTTGCTCTACAGAGATAGCAACACTAGATGGGGAGAATATGGGTTTGTTATTTCACCTACACATTTAAAAGATTTCTGGTTAGTCACCTGTCTCTTCTAATATGGCTCTTTTAGGAATACCATTTTATTATGCATTGATTTCAATACATTGCCAATATAAAACATTTTATATTGGATTTTGTTTTCTCACAGAGATTGGTTTTCCTACAAAATCCTCTTTTATTCCAATCTCCTGTAAGAATACAAAATTAGTTTCTTGCTGGTCCAATTTGAGTTGCATGAATTGTAGTTGGTGGTGTTTTCTTCCTTGAAATCATCTTATTTGCTAGATTGTCATTTTACTAGATAATTTTAGAAAATAGAAAGTGTGAAGGCAATAAATTGAATTTATCTGATGGATAGAAAATGGGAAAAGTGCTCAATTTAGATGTGGATGGGAAATACCAGCAATACGATTTAAATTAACAGCTGTGTCTTGCAGAGATGGAAATATTCTTTGTGTAAAGATGGAGGAAATGTTAGAGTTCAAGAAAGAGCAAGTGTGAAAACCTGAGGTACAAACACCTTTGATTTTTTTAGACTAAGAGATGAGGGAAAAATATCAGAGATGAGGTCAGAGAACTCATAAGAGAACAAATTATGTAAGATCTTGAAGGCTATAGTTAATGTAGTTATATAATATAAAATACCCTGCTGTGTTAGCACAATGAATTGAATTGTCAAGGCTGCGTCCATTGGATAACAAATTATGACTGACGGAATAATAGTCCCTGAACATGTCTGTGCCCAATTCCTGTAATATGTGAGCATGTTGCATTACATAGAAAAATAATTTTGCAGATGGAATTATATTGTTGATCATCAAAATTGGACGTTATCCAGAATTAACTGGATCAGACCCTTAGAAATGCAAAAAAGAGGGCAGAGAAATGAGAGGACAGAAAAAATTCAAGGAATCTAGGACTCCAGCCTTCAATACCAGCTTTGAAAATCCAAGAAGTGGACACAAACTAGAGAAAGTGAGATTATCTCCAGATACTAGGAATAGCCCTCAGCTAACAGACAGAAGAAAATGCAAACCATGTTCGTACAAATGCAAAGAAATGAATTTAACCAGCAACCCGAATAAGGAAGAAGATGAATTCTCCCCTAAAACCGGCATAAAAGAACAAACTAACATTGTTTTAGCCCAGTGGGACTTATAGAATACTCCTTACCTGGGGTCAGAGTGTGGCATAGCAGATAAAGCCACCTCCTGCAAAGCTGGCATCCCCTATGGGTGCCAGTTCACGTCCCATCTGCTCCACTGCCAATCGAGCTCCTGGCTAATGTAAAAAGCAGAGGAAGATGACCCAAGTGTTTGTTTCCTTGCCACTAATGTGGAAGACCTGAATGAAGTTCCTGGCTCTTGGCTTCAACCAGGATCAACCCTGGGCATTGTGGTCACTTGGGAGGGAACTAGTGGATTGAAGATCTCTCTATGTCTCTGTCTGTTTCTGTAACTGTGACTTTCAAATAAATAAATAAATATTAAAAACAAAGATCCCTTACCTACAAACTATAAGACAGTATACAGAGGGAAAAATAAAATAAATAAAAGGATAGTATAATATGTATTGTTTAATCTGCTAAATGAATGGTAAATTGTAATGGCAACAGTAGAATACTAATATATACATCATACCAACAGTAAATTTATAATGAATCAAAGGATACAGACAACATATAGGCAGAAATTTTTCTCCATGAAGTACACAGACTATGTAAGATTCATTTTGTAAATATTGCCTATTTCTTGTGTTTTAATATATACGTATATTACAGCAACAGTTTTTTGAATATTGCATTTTAAACAAGACATCAAGAGAAATTTTCTCTGGGAGCACCTCAATTATCCACATAGTTAAATTAAAAAGTTGGTTTTTATTTCAAAGAAAAGGGAAACATAGGGCAGAACCAATACTGTGGCTGAGTAAGGGGCTGGGGCATCTTCCTCAGTCAGACTGAGTCCCCCAGTCCCAGACCTATGGAGTAAGTATATAGAGCCTCAACAGACAAGCAGAGTCTGCCACAACTCCCTCAACTGACAGCAGAAAGCAAAACTCCAGCTGTGCACAGTGGCCAGAAGAGGGCGGTCAGAACTGTGGCTTGGATCTTAAAACCTGGTCTATTGTGCAAGTCCCAGCAACAGATAAGGTGGAAGGCCACTACCCACCCCCAATCCTCACCTCGCATCAGTGCTCACAGACTGAATCTGTAGACTGGCCTGCCCATCCCTAGGTGAGTGCCCATAGACAGTCTTTGAAGGTACTGCAGTATCTGGCAGAGACTGAGCCCTGGTGAGACAGACTAGTTTTGGCCAGCATCGCCACCAATGTCCTGTGGGCCTGATAAGAATCCCCAAGATTGCACAGGCCTGGTGACTGTAAAATCCAGGTGTGACTCATCTAGTCTCTGCCTGTGGGGCTGCCTCTTTCACTTCTCCTACAACCTTGGGTCGATAGCAAAGAAAGACAGGACTGTTTTGAGACTCAGCCTCAAGCAAATATAAGTCAGCATTGAACAGATGCTAATTGTCCTTGTTCCCAGGCCAATGCCTGCTGACAGAGCCTCTGAATATACTTCATTGACACACAGAGCTTGATGATCTTGGCTAAGCTATCATATCCAGCTTAACCAGTAGCTGCTACAGCACTGGGAAGTGAGCTCATCTCAGCAGCATACATAACATAGCAGAGAGAATTGGGTCCTAGCACCAGGCAACACTGGTTGTGTGTGCTGTGGGACCCATATCTGATCCAGCATTGTAGCTGGACACAGGACAAAGAGTCTGAGACTACTGCAGGCCCAGGTAGGGACTTCTAGGGATGGATCACCCTTTAAAGGCATTTAATCAGTTCATAACAGATAACACATCAACTACTGATTTAGGGAAATTTACTTTGGGAAGTATTATAGGACTGAATCAGTAAAAACTAAACAACAGAAGAGGTGGGGCAACCCTCAACAAAGGGTACTCTCTAGTTCTGACAAAGCAAAAGTATCAATAGTCTCAAAGGAAATAAACAGACTGCTTCAAATTCCTGGAAGGAGAGCCACAGATGAAGTCAGTTTATTAACAGTTGTCCTTCAATGCACAGAAGATAACTTATAGAAACAAGCTTCAAGAATTTCAAAGGAACCGAGACTCAACAAAAAAACAAAATATGTTGTGAAAAACCAACTACATTTCCAATTGCTTTGATGAAGATTTCAGATTAGCCATTTTTAGGAAACTCAATAAAATTCAAGATAATGTAGGGAAACAATGCAATATTCTAGTAGATTTTATAGAGATGGAAGTAGTTACTTAAAATCAAGGAGAATTGCTTTATCTGGGAAGTACACTAAGTGAAACTTCAAGTGCATCAGAAGGTATCAGTGGCAGAACAGGTCAAACAGAAGAAAGACTCAGAGAGCTCAAAGGTAGGCTCTTTGAAAATACACAGCTGTGGGGAGAAAAGCAAAGTAATCAAGAGGAATGAATAAAGCTTGTGGGAAATACGGGAAACCAGGAAAAGAACAAATATTTGAGTCATGGATTCAAGATGGATTTGTGAGTGCCAAGGGGATAGAAAGTATATTAAAAAACATCATTACGGAAAACTTCCCAAACCTAGAGAAAGATATAATTATCCAAGTACAGGGAGGTCAGTGGTCACCACTCAGATTCAATCCAACAAAATCTACACCATGACATTATAGTAAAAATCTCAAGTTATAGAGAATTCTCAAAGCTTCCAAAGAAAAGAGGGAAGTTAACGCCTAAAGGGATCCAAATTCACCTGAAGGCAGACGTCTTAACACAAACCTTACAAGCCAGTAGGGAGTAGAATTAGACTTCTGTAACACTAAAAGCAAAAAATTCTCTAACTCAAATACTTCACCCAGAAAAACTTTCCTTCAGATTTGAGGGATAGATAAAGACATTCCCAGACAAGTAAAAGTTGACAGAATTCACTGTGAAGATTAAAATAATTATAATGGATACATTGAATATTAAGAATATTGAGACACTCGATATAGAAAGAAGTCAAATGTAACATCAGCAGCCCAAAATGTGGAAAAGAATGGAGAATGAATGCAGAGATCTTTATTGGCATTTTTTCTGTCTTTGAGGCTTATTTGTTCCTTTGCTTTATTTTATAATCAATGATGATAGAATTTCAATATAGTTTGTTATATAGCCAAAAGAAGTGGGAAGTTTTTGTAAGTCTCATGGAAACCACAAAGCAAAATCTTATAAAAAGCATATCAAAAATGATAAGTAAATATTCAAATTACACCACTAGAGGAAATCACTTAACCACACATGATTATAAGAGAGGGAGAAAGAAAAGAACCATAATATAAATGCAAAGCAAGTATCAAAACTGCAGTAGTGAGACCCTATCTATCAATAATTATCTTAAATGTCACTGGATTACATTTTGTATTCAAAAGATATTTGGTGATTAAATATATTTTTTAAATGTAGCATGGGGCTGGCATTGTGGCATAGTGGGTAAAGCTGCTGCCTGCAGTGCTGGCAACCCATATGCATGCCAGTTCAAATCCCGGTTGCTCTACTTCTGATCCAGCTCTATGCTATGGCCTGGGAAAGCAGTGGAAGATGGTCCAAGTCCTAGGGCCCCTGCACTTGCATGGGAGACCTGGAAGAAGCTCCTGGCTCTTGGCTTTGGATTGGCGCAGCTCCAGCCTTTGCAGCCAATTTGGGAGTAAACGAGTGGATGGAAGACCTCTCTCTCTGCCTTTCCTTCTCTCTGTGTGTAACTCTGACTTTTAAATAAATAAATCTTTTAAAAAAATTTTAAAAATACAAAAATGCATCCGATATATTCTGCTTACAAAAGACTCATTTCATCTCTAAGGCACACATACACTCAAATTGAAAGAATGGAACAAGATTGTCCATGAAATGCAACACAGATTAAAGCCAGTGTAGCCATATTTGTATCGATAAATTACATTTTAAATCAAAAGTCATAGAAAGAGACAGGAGATTCATTATATAATGATAAACGGTACAATTCATAAAGAGAAAATAAAGAACAGTTGTAAATGCATATGCACCCAATATTGAAGCACCAGAATACATAAAAAATTAATAGACTTGAAGAGAAAAATAAATTCTGATATAATAGCAATAGGGTACCTTAACATCTTACTTTTAAAATATAGTCAGGTCAACTAGACAGAAAATCAACAAAAAAAGCAACCAAATAAAGGTGTATCCTAGATGAAGGGACTTGTGAGATATCCACAGAGCTTTCCATTCCAAAGCTGCAGTGTACAAATTCTAATCAACTGTTCATGGACAATATCCCAGGATAGCTCATATGGTAAGGCATTTAGATACACATGGAATTTAAATAACTTATATAAGAAAAAAGCACAATGTGGTTACCAGAATCTTGGGGTGGGGGTTGATGGATAAGGGAAGACATTGGTCATAGGATATAAAGTTTAGTTCCACACGAGTAATAGATCCTGGTGATCAGTTCCAAAGCAGGGAGACCATAGTTAATAATTACATATGATTATCTTTCCATGCATATATAGTACTTCAATGAATTAGTTTATGTTTGTCTACCTTATTTCACATTTTTGTCTTTATATGCTTTTTTGTTCTTCATCTAAACCTTGAATTAAATATTTCAACTTTATTTTCAGAAGTTTTATTAAGCTTAATTTACTTTTCAGACAGTGTATTAATTGTGAAAAAGACATACATTCCACGAATTACTAATCAATCAAGATGTAGAAGATTGACACTAAAAGTCAATTTCCCTATTGACTTTTAGTGTCAACTCCTTCCCAAATGCCCAGCATCTTATAATCAATTATTTCTTTTCTTTCCCTATAGTTTTGTCTTTTCCAGGATGTCAAAGAAATGGAATTACACAAAATGTAACTCTGTAAAATTGGCCTCCAGTACTTAATCAATGTGATAATTTTACTACATACTTACATGAATCAACAAATTTTCCTTTACATTTTAAAATAAGAGTCATTATCTATGCCTGCTATATATTTTTTCTATTTATTTTTGAAAGAAGGAAAACATCCTCATACTATCTGTGTTGTTTCACCTTTTAGATGGCCATGAACTCTAGTAGTGTAGTAATTCTTCAGTACCTAAAGACCTGGATTCTAGATTAATCATTCTTTCATTTTAACATCCACCCAGAGATGTCCAAGTCCTTTTATGGAATGGTATCTTATTTACATATAACTTACACACATTTGTTTACTAGTTTAAATTACTGTTAAATTACTCATAAGACAATGCATTGAAAGTGATTCATAAGCCATTTTTTTACTGATTTTAGGGAGAAAAATGACAAGAAAAATTCTCTGCTCAGTACCTAAGTTTTCTTCTTTTAGTTTTATTTATTTATTTGGAGGCAGAGTTACAGAGAAGCAAAGACAAAGAGAGAGAGAGAGAGAGAGAGAGAGAGAGAGAGAGAGAGAGAGAGAGATCTTCCAACTGCTGGTTTACTCCCCAAATGGCTGCAAGTGCTGAGAGAAGTAGCATCTTATTTGCAAGAATAAAAATTATTTACTGTGCTATTGCTGGACAAAATGATCAGTAATTCATCAACCACTGTTAATTATAAAACAACAGAAATAACATCTTCAAGGAAAAAAAGAATAACATAACCTAGATATTGGAACTATCAAACAGAAAATATAAAACTAGCATGCATACTGTGTTAAAGCTGCCAGTGGCTAAGATTAAAAATTTAGAGGAACAGATGAGAAATGTCAGTAGAAGAAAATGGAACTACAAAAATATAAATATTTTCCTCTAGTAGTATCCAAAGGATATGAAGTTAGTTTATGAAAAACATATCTGCAATCTGATGTTTATTGCAGCACTATTCGTTCATAATAGCAAAGAGATGCAGGAAACCCAGGTGTCCATCTATGAATCAATAAATAAAGAAATAACATTCAGCCATAAAAAAACCATGCAACAAAATAGTTTGGGTTGGAGATCATTATGTTAAATGAAATAACCCAGATAAAATAAGACAAATACCACAAATTTTATTATCTGATATGTGCAAATATGTGCACAAATATAGACTAAAAAGAAGGTAGATGCCATATTATTTGGTTTATAGATATTTACAGGTAATGTTTTTACTGAATTGCACCCCTTACAAAAGTATATACTTTGCTTTCATTTCATGATCTTTGTCATGCGTTTCACATGTGATATTAATTTATCATTCCTGCTTTTGAAAATAATACTATGTATATGCATTGAACTATTTTTGTATTTTTCTGTATTATTAACTATTTTATAATGAAAAGGCAAATATAAAATGGAAATGCTCAGAAAAAAAAGGAAAACTGTCACTATTTTATTTTTCAACTTTTATGTAACAAACTACAACAAATTTGATTAAAAGCAATAATCATTTGTTATTTTCCAAGTTCCATGAGTCAAGGATTAGCACGTATGCTTGTCTTCTGTTCAGTATCTCAGAGGGCTGCAATCAAAGTGTCAGCTGGACTGCAGGTTTTAGCAGAGATTCAACTGAGTCAATATATGTTTCCAAGCTCCTGGTGACTACTGGCAAAATGCATTTATTTTAATCTGTAGAACTTGAGGTGACTTGGTTCTTTAGCATCACAAGAAAAGAGAAGGAGTTTTTCAAGCCTTGTCTATGTTTAAAGGCCTTGTTTTGAATAATTCAGGGCCACCTAGAAAAATTTTTCTTTTGCTTAAATCCAGAACAACTGATGTCAGTTCATACATATTTCTGCAGAATCTATCACCTTTTCCTAAAATCTATTATCTGAAGTTTGCTTATTTCGTGTGCACCAAGTTGAAGAATTATAGAAAGGCAAAACCCAAGAGTGTTCACCTTATATTGTGTCTTTTTTTTTTTTTGAATAAATTTGGGGGATCTAACAAACAGCATGGTGACTACAGCTAATGTATATTGTGTCTTCTATAGGAAGCTCCATGTATCTCCATAATTTCTTATGACTTTCCTACAGGCCACATTTAGCTGTCCTAGTCTTGCTAACTACACCAGCTGAGAGTCTAAAATGACAAAATGCTTGCTTCTGCTATGTTCTCAGAGGCCTCATCTATCTTTAATTTGCTGAACCATAGATTTTATCACTTTAAATGTTTAACACTACCCCCCTAGTTCTTAAATATTTGTAATTATTTTACTATCTCTTTCTTTTTCTTTTAGATAAGTCCAAATATGTGGTCTTCCTGAAATTCCTTGGTGATGTGTCTAAACATGTAGTTTTTTGTTTATTCTGTGTATCATCAACATCTTGGCAATTTTACTTCAACATTGTTAGCTTTGTCTCTTTAATCTTGTCTGCAACTTAATATTTTGTAAATGTATTCCCATGTCTAACTGCAAGTGAGTATATAGTCCTTCATGAAAGTGCTTTGCTGATGATAATCCTTTCTTTTGTATATTCTATAACCATATATGTATTTATTCTATAATCATACGTATGTGTATATAGTCTATAACCATATATGCATAAGTAAATTCTATAACTATAACTATAACTATAACTATATATATATATTCTATCCTGAAATGGAAGAGAGAGAGAGATCATCTGTCTGGCCGTTCACTTTCCAAATGCCAGCAACAGCTGGGACTGGAACAGACTGATGCTGTGAGCTAGGAGCTCCATTTGGATTTCTTACATGAGTGGCAGGAGCCCAGGTACTTGAGCTGTCATCTGCTTTCTCCCAAGGTGCTCATTAGCAGGAAACTGCATCAAACATGGCTTCAGGACTTGATCTTGGGGGCGCACTCAAATATGAGACGCAGGCTCCTCAAGGGGCAGCTTAACAAGTTGTGCCACAGTTTGCACACCAGATATTTGCATTGAATGTTTTCTATTTGTTTCACTTGCTAATAACATCTCAAATCCTAATGTTCATAAGAACTGCCTTGGCATCATCCTCTACATTATGCTTTGCAGGATATTTTCTAAATAAAGTATTCTTTAACTTAAACTTCATACGTTAACTTCAGAATTTAACGAACATACAAATTGCATACAAATACACACAAATATAAAACATAGTAACTTTTAGAAACCTAGCTATCTACTTTTCAACAACATGTTGATTAATGTGAATATGGAAGTTTATGATGGGATATCACATTGGCAGCCATGAAAAATAACTGCTGACAGACTGATAGCAGAGAGAGACTAAAACATAACACCTTCAAAACACAAAGCTGAGAAGCTGAGAAAACATAGCAAAGGAGTTTATTCACAAGGCTGCATAGACCCTGACAATGTATCATGTCACAGGATGATATAAAAATGACAATCTCAGTGGTGTCCTGAAATCACTAAAATAACTTTCATCAGGGCCGGCACTGTGGCTCACTTGACTAATCCTTCGCCTGTGGCACTGACACCCTGGGTTCTAGTCCTGCTCGGGGCGCCGGATTCTGTCCCGGTTGCTCCTCTTCCGGTCCAGCTCTGCTGTGGCCCGGGAAGGCAGTGGAGGATGGCCCAAGTGCTTAGGTTCTCTGCACCTGCATGGGATACCGGGAAGAAGCACCCGGCTCCTGGCTCCGGGGCTCCTAGCTCTTAATCGGCGCTGTGCCGGCCATAGCGGCCATTAGGGGAGTGAACCAATGGAAGGAAGACCTTTCTCTCTGTCTCTCTCTCTCTCACTGTCTAACTCTGCCTGGCAAAAAATAAATAAATAAATAATAACAATCAGTTTAGGATATTAGGCTCAAAATTGTGAGTTTTATCTTTGTCTATTTTTTCCTCCTCATGTCAGTTATTATAAACATGTACTTATCATTTTTTGAAACACAAGGTATCACTGTATCAAGATATTATTCACTGAAAGTAAATATTCAATTAAATAACAATAGGAGCATTTACATTCCATGGGGTACAGTTTTCTCTTGTCTTAATTCTTATGAAATGCTTCATTGATTCATTTGAGCTGTTTAAATAAGTTCTCTTCTAGTCTAGGGGTCAAGAAAACCAACAGCGCACTATTCTCATATTTATTATTTTTGCAATTGAATGAGTGGGTGAGGATCAGTAGATTTACAAATGTTCTGAGTAGTAACATAATGAATATATATATCATATTAAATCAGAAAATCTATTATTTTCACAATTTTTACTTTTCAGTTCCTTTTTTTTAATTCAAAATTAATACAGATGTCATAAGCTAAAGTGATGGACAAGTACACGGATCCGGTAATTTCTCCTCTTTTCTTCTATCTCCAGAGGCTGACCCTTGATTTGTATTCATTTGCTATGCTTCAGTAAACCACAGCTGTTGATGTCCAGACTCAATTAAAGAATAGCCTTTGCTTACAGTTCAGGATAATTGAAAAGAAAACCATGAAGTCATATTTTAAAAGCAATAATTGTATAGTTCAGAAAATTAAAAACTAAAGTTTATAGTCTCAATATATGCTAGTGGTACCTATATTGAGACTACCAGGGCAACATACAAATGAAGAGCCATTTCTGACTGTTACATCTCAAGCTCCATCAGCAGTGAGTAAGCTCATGTGCATATGCGTAGATATTCCAGTGTAAACATCAAAGTATAGCTCAGCACAAATCAAAATGACTGACTTTTGGCTGTGTTTTGAATTGACAGGTGTAAATCACAAGCAGTAAGTTCTGAATTTGGGAAAAAAGAGTAGAAAATAGTCATCAGGAGGTCTTTGAAGCAAGTTCATCAACATTTAGGCAATGCATTCTACAATCCTGGGTCCCCAGCTTGTGGTAAAGAGCAGGAAGAAAATGGCCACTCCTGCTTTAATCTCCTTGAGTAGCAGGAAAGGATACAGCCAAATGGAAATCAAAGTTAGGGATAATGTCCAATGCAATGAGTCCTTTTGAACAGGATAACCTGCATAGAATGACTATAAATTGTTCCCCTTAGTTACCATCAACAGTGCCACATTCCAGGCCAAAGTCTTAGACTACGAATCTGCAATTCTCCAGGACAATAGCTGTAGACACGAGAATATTCCTTTGACACAGAGCAATGAAACCAGAAGAATCAGTGTGCTCATCCTCACTTGGAGTCTTGATAATAAGAACCTTAAGCACAAAGACTTTCATTCACTAAGTTTTCTATGCATAATGTTAGTCCCCAGGTGATTAATTTGTGTGATGATTCCTATGAAATAAGAAAAGATACATAATTCACACTGCCATCCTATTCTGAAGAATCAGTAGGAGGCCATTTTCCAAAATGTAAGTGTCTTTCAGAGCAGTATTTGCCATTACACAAAAAGCCAATTATAAATATCACTGAATATTGAGAAGGGATTCTTCTATTCATATAATGCACTTTTTATTACAATCACTTTCATTTTACAGAGTTTTATTCATTAGGATTATGAAAGTTTATTTCTTTTTCCATATGAATCTTCTAGGATATATTCAATTTAGAGAAAGCACTGGATGCAATGTGTTCAGTTATAAAAAGAAGACATATGTTTGATGAAGTACACCCACAGAAATGACTGGAATCAAGACCTAAATATTAATTGAAATGCTTCTATTTCTTTATATATATATATATATATATAATTTATATATATATATATATATATATATATATATATATATAAAGCTTTTATTTAAAGAATATAAATTTCCAAAGTACAGCTTATGGATTACAATGGCTCCCCCCCACACAACTTCCCTCCCTCCCACTACCCTCCGCTTTCCCGCTCCCTCTCCCCTTGCATTCACATCAAGATTCATTTTCAATTCTCTTTATACACAGAAGATCAGTTTAGTACATATTACGTAAAGGTTTCAACAGTTTGCCCTCACATAGAGACACAAAGTGAACATACTGTTGGAGTACTAGTTATAGTATTAATTCACAATGTATAGCACATTAAGGACAGATATCCTACATGACTTTTTTAAAGAATTGATTAATTATCTATGTAAAGAATATAAATAAAAGTTATAACAGTGATTATTCTTATTACTCTGAAAATATTCATTTTTATGCTGCTGCCATTGTGTGTCTATTTCATACCTAATGGGTATAGTTTTAAAATAAATGTTCAAAATGTTAAATATGCATTATTTTGATGCCATATTTTGATAAAAACCAAATGGATTTTTCTAACAGTATGATCTCTCTCTCTCTTACTTTTTCTCTCTCCTTCTGCCATTGCCTTTCAAATAAAATTATAAAAATCAAGTAGTGATTTAACAATAGTAACAAATCATATATACACTCACAACAACCACTTTCACTATAAAAGTGATACATAATGTCTGGATTATAAAAATATAGGAGCCTATGGCTTGGGTTAACAAAATGAGCCAAAACATAATAATTATTTAGTTTAATATTCCCTACTGTTGTGAAATGTTAAACAAAATTATCCTATGAAAGTTCACAAGGTAGGATTAAAATTGCATTCTGAAAATTTTAGAACGCACTTAAAATCAATCTACATGACATGAGATAGTATAAATATATTTTCAGATATTATTTATCTTTTAATACTTCGTGTCTCTATCAACTTGAACCTCCCCAAACTGTGCATTTGGTTTAATACTCTCTAGATTCCAGTAGTAATCTGTTGGCATGGCTACACTTCCATATAATATGCATTTGAATAGATAGAATTCATTATGAAACATTTGTTTTATGCATGTGTTGAAGAAATAAAATTGAGGATAATGTTTTTTATGTTACTTTATGACTTTTATAAAATGATCCATGTGCTACATTTTTATAATAATTCAATGCCAAGAAGATTTTGTCTGTACAGAAAAATGAAACATATCACACAAAAATACAAAGAAGACACCAACACATTTTTATTTATAAAACAATGAGAATGAGACATTTTATCACATTTTCTTCTTAGTTCTTGTCTTCAGAGAAACCAAATAAAATTTAAATTCTGATCTGGTGAATTTTACACTTTTAGCAATATCATGTTTGATTTTAACTTTTACTAATATAAGAACAAATTCATATAATGCATTGATACAATTCTAAGATGATGTCCATGCTTTTCCTCCTTTCTGCTTTTTGCCTGATGAACATTACGGTAAATATGCATTAAGAGTGAAAGTTTGAGAAAGTTTGCCTTCTTTAAACAAACGTCTTCTAGAACTAAATGAAGAAAGCCAAAACAGTCTATTTAAACATGTAAAATTATTTATTTATTCAAAACCTGTGGGATGTTGGAAATTTCATTTGACTCATCTAATAGAAAAGCCCTGAACAAATATATTTTGTCAGTTCTGCTGTTGCCATCCTTGCTGATAAAGGTTACATACCTGGGAGATTAAACACAAGCTTGTAGTTAGTTGGAAAAAATTAAACAGATAAACTGTAATTAAGAAAGGGAGCATTTATGTATTTAATCTTAAATGAAGATTTATCCCACAGGGGGGATCACTTAGTTCATACATATATTATGGCCATTTGAATGTAAATAACCCCTAACATTTTGTGCTTTTTGTAATCAAAGGTGGCAGATTATCTTTCTAGGCATTATTGAAATATGATTGCAATAAACTAAAGTTTAGCCAAATAACGCCTTTAACTCTTAGTTTCTTGTAAATGTTTATATTTGTCAGGAAATTCTTGTATACCATGGAACAAGCTTCCTGAAAGTACGTTGCTCCTCTTCAACATATGCTGCTCTGTATATTGATGGAGCCAATGAAGATAAAGCTGGAATCTGCAGTTTCACAGATACTGTCATCAAGACTGAAGAGCCAAAGTGACTCCTTTAAAAAAAGAAAAAGAAAAAGCAGCCTCCACTTCCCGTAGCAGACCCGAGTCCTTGTAAAAGCAGGCATTCACGCATCCCAGCGATATCAAAGCTTACCAAGGACAGCACAGCAGACCAAGGGCAGCTCAGTAGAGATTACCAAATGAGGTACCTTCCTGAACCCAAGGCAAATGAAGACCCCTCCCCGCTTTGACTAAGAGCAACCCGGGGCAGCCCCTTCTCCTACATGGATGACAGGGCCTACCTACTTGGACTATCTTCTGTTGCATTTCCAGGTACATTAGTAGGGGGCTGGATTGCAGTATAGCAGCCAGGACTTAGAACTCGTGGCAGGATTGTAGGTTGTGATTCAATCCACAGCCACACAACAAGCAGCTTTCAGCAACAGATGTATTTCTTAGTTTTGGAGGTGGAGAAGGTCCAGTAATGTTATAATTGGTGTTGAAAATAGATCATGGATATAATTATATTTTATTAAGTCAGCATATCCATGTAGCATCTGTCCTGCATTTATATCTTTCTGAAGTTACTGTACCAAGCAATGCTTTTTTCCAAGTGATTTTTGGAAAATTCTGATTTAATTTGGTTACATGCAGAACTTCTGCTCACTAATGTGTGTGTGTGTGTGTGTGTGTGTGTGTGTGTGTGTGTGTGTGCTTCTCTCCATTCAGGGAAGTGATTAAAAACAAAGAAAGCACCTTATTCAAAAAGAATTTTAGTACACTCACCCAAGGAACTGCATGAGTTCTACCTCTGGATATGTTCATGGGATTCACCTGAGGCTGCTGTTATTTCCATGTTGGGGAAGGAGCGAAGGTGGCACTTTTATGCACAGCATTGTTTTCTGCTTTTAAGTCAGTCCTCAGTATATAATATAACAAAAATATGTTTTATTCTAAACATAATAAGGTGATATTAATTATTTCGCATTTGTGGACAGGGGAATTCAGCCTCAGTGAGCCCAACACTAGGCTAGATTGTGATGGGTCTGACCTCACATCCAAGCCGACAAGACTTGGATGCAGAAGTGTTTCACTGCAGTTCTCTAAACAAGGGATATTATCTCCATTTTAATACCTTTTTGACAAGCAATAGTGGAATTTTGTACAAACTGAGACAACAGTACGTTCTTAAGATGAGATTCTTCCAATGCATTCTACCTGGGGCAATTGATGTTACTGGGCAAACTACAACTATCAGCCGAGTAGAAGGCCGGCGCTGGGCAAATGAAAACAGCAGCACACAGGTCTTTTCTGAAAGATCCGCTGCTGAAGTGGACAGCAACTCTAGCGATCCATCTCCGTTTTTGCCTCCAGGAGGTCCTCCTACCCACCTTCCATCACCTCCTTTTCTTTCTCCTCCTCCAGCTGACAGCACCACTTCACCTCTGACTCCACCACCAGGTTTTCCTCCACCACCAGGCGCTCCTGCGCCATCTCTTATTCCAACGATAGAAAGTGGGCATTCCTCTGGTTATGACAGTCGTTGTGCACGGGCATTCTCACATGGCAACGTTGCTTTTCCCCATCTTTCTGCTTTGCTCCTTCGTGGCCTAATCTTGTGGACACCAGCAAGCAGTGGGATTATTATGTGAGAAGAGAGAAAGACCGAGATAGAGACAGACAGAGAGCATGACGGGACGGGATAGAGAGAGAGAGAGAGAGAGAGAGAGAGAGAGAGAGAGAGAGAGAGAGTGCACCCGCGAGAGAGAGCGGGAGCATGACCACAGTCCCACACCGAGTGTCTGCAGCAGTGACGAGGAGCGATACAGATACAGAGAATATGCAGAGAGAGGGTGTGAGCGTCACAGAGCCAGTCGGGAGAAGGAAGGACGGCACAGGGAGGAGGAGGAGACCAGACACGAGTCATGGCGAAGTAGTAGTAGACGTCACCAGGAAAGTGAGGAAGGAGGCAGTTACAGGAGGCACAAGCCCAAAAGATCTAAAGGAAGCCAAGAAGGAAAGGAGTCTAGCAGTGGACCTTCCCCTGAGCAGGAGAGCTGACGCGGCACCTGCAGATAGGCACGGGTGGGGCCTTTTGTGTAGAGCAGTACCAGAACTGGATACTGTCAATCTTGTGATTTCTTTGGATAATGTTTAAGAAATTCACCTTTAATCTTGTTCTGTTAATATAAGAAGTTAACTTTTTTTTCCCAAAAAACAGTCAATTTTTCATGTTAAAATAAAAAAAAAGAAATCTAGGTCTTGGTTGTCCCTGTTACAATTTCTAATCCTTACAACAGTCTTTTGATTACCCTTACTTCTATTTACGTGGAATTCTTGGAGTTAACACCCAAAAAGCACCATTCCCTTCTCGACTGATTCCTGAGGTAAAGGTTCTTATAACGCTTCATTTGGGTATAAGATTAACGCTGAAAGAGTTGAAAAGTCAAAGCTACTATGAAGAACGAGGAATTTCTTCAACTATTCCTTTGTAAAGTTCAGAAGACAGCAACTACAGTTTATGGCAAATATTCTGAATTTTAAATAGGGTAGGAACCTAAAGTGATGAAACTGACATAAGCAAGGTGAAGCTAAATTAATGGACCAAACTCTAAATGTGTGTGGTACACATCTAACTCCCAGAGGTTGATCACTGTCCTCTAATACTTTTATAATTTGGAATGTGAAAAATCAGGACGGATTTCCCTTTTCATATATGTGACTGATGCCTTGGGATGTGCTATGCAAGGTTTTGCTTTGCTTGAAGGCATTTGGAGGATTTTGAATAGCTATCATAATTTAAGAAAATTTAAATTACTTCAGTGCTACAACAAATATCTGTCACATATAAATGCCTAAGGTAATAGCTGGGGTTTAAGTGCATAGTTGTGTGTGCTATTTTAGGAAAATGTAAAGTAAAAGTTTCCTAAAAATGTAAATCATCAGGCATAATAGCATGATCCCCAGTGTATGGTGAAAGACAGGAGAAAGGTGAATTTACAATTCTGTGGAAACACTGAACATGGTTTAGCATCAGCAAGTCATCTTTTTATTATAGTTATTTGAAAGGCAGAGTTAGAGAGAGAAAGAGGGAGAGACAGAGACAGAAGTCTTCCCTCTGCTGGGGGAAGTGATCCCCCATCTGGAGAGTGATCCCCAGATGGCTGCAACAGCCAGGGCTGGGCCAGGCTGAAGCCAGGAGACAGAAGCTTCTTCTGAGTCCCTCGCATGGGTGGCAGAGGCCCAAGCACTTGGGACATCCTCCTGTGCTTTCCCAAGTATGGAGCTGGTATGAAAGTGGAGCAGTTGGGATTAAAAGAGCATGTATATGGGTTGCCAGTACCACAATCAGCAGCTTTTCCTGCTATACCACAATGCTAGCTTTCGTAAGTCATCTTTAATTCCAAATAATGACTTATCTAATATTTCCTATTGCACTTATATTCTATATTAACTTATTCACAAAATGTATCATTCACATAATTGAAATTTAAAATTTAATCCAATGCTTGACTTCTAATGTTGATCATTTGCTGTAATTTTAGTGTGTTACTATGACTTTTGAAAATGCAAAGTAATTGTATGTATGCTACTGAATTAATGATTGTTATGGTATAGCATTGCTTTAACTGTATTAACTGTATTTTTTCAAGTTTACATAAGTAAAATATACTTTATTTTCATGAAAATAACCTACTGCTACTTAAAAACTGTAAGTTATGTGAGTAATGCATTTTTCAAAACACAGACACTACACCAGTAATTTTTTAAAATTCCAAATCTAAATATCACATTATATATTTAGAAGGCCTTCAACATCATTAACAATGGGTTTACCTTGATTTTTTAGTTTATTACATTTATGATATACATACAAGTTTTTAAGCAGGATACACAGCAGACTCATAGAATGGCAGATGTCCTAAATAGCACTCTGGCCTCAGAATACCCATGAAAGTATTTTAGGCATGGAAAGGCAAGACACTCTGGAAAAAAAAAAAGAATAAGACCTAAATGAAAGATCTCTGCGAGTGAGATCCCAGTGGAAAGAACGGGGCCATCAAAGAAGGAGGTACCTTTCTCTGAAGGGAGGAGAGAACATCCACTTTGACTATGACCCTGTCGGAATAAGATCGAAGTCAGCAAACTCAAAAGGCAACTCATGACTAGAGGCTAGGGAGATTACTGATGCCATAAACAAGAGTGCCAAATTGTTAAGCCAACAACAGGAGTCACTGTGTACTTACTTCTCATGTGGGATCTGTCACTAATGTGTTATCCAATGTGAAGTAATGCTATAACTAGTACTCAAACAGTATTTTATACTTTGTGTTTCTATGTGGGTGCAAACTGATGAAATCTTTACTTAATATATACTAAATTGATCTTCTGTATATAAAGATAATTGAAAATGAATCTTGATATGAATGGAATGGGAGAGGGAGTGGGAGATGGGAGGGGTGTGAGTGGGAGGGAAATTATGGGGGGGGGAGCCATTGTAATCCATAAACTGTACTTTGGAAATTTATATTTACTAAATAAAAAAAAAAGATTTCTTTCTTTGTTAAGTGAAGTGACAGAGAGAAGGAGAGATAAGGAGAAGAAGAAGGAGAGGGAGACGGAGAGGGAGAGGGAGAGGGAGAGGGAGAGGGAGAGGGAGAGGGAGAGGGAGAGGGAATCTTTCACCCACTAGTTCACTTCCTAGATGACTACAAGAAACCAGGGCTGGGTTTAATCAAATACAGGATCCAGAAACTATCTGGACTCCTAAGTAAGCAGCAAGGACCCAAGTAATGGGGCCATCATCTTCTGCCTTCCCTGATTGTTGGGAAGATTAAGTTATTCAGTTTCCTTTGCTGTTGTCACTACCGCCAATCCCAGAAGCTGATACAATTCTGCTGTGTAGCGATATGCTTGGCACAATTGTCTGCAAGCATATAGAAGACTCTGGGGACATAGCTTTGCATGGATCCTCTGTGTGTTCTCACCTGTCATCCCAACAATAACTGTGGTTCCTACATGTGTAGTTTCTTGCTGTCATGGGACTTAAGTGCAGACTTTCTCTGTGTACTCACAAGAATAAAGTGATATGAATCTGCAATCACTCCTGAAGTTGTTGTTTGGTCTATATGAATCTGGCCTGGTACTTCCTGGAGCTGAGCTCCTGCATTACACTTGGTATAGCCAGCAGGACTTCCTTCAGGGCAGTAGAGCCAGCATTCTGATTCACCAAGGGGAAAGGTAAAGGGATAGGCAGTCTTAAGTATGTGGTACCGAGTAGCTATGGCTTTGTCTATCTATATGCCAGAGTGAATGACTTACCCATTAGTATAGAGAAATCAATGATGTACTCAAAGAGATGCTAGAGATCAAGGGCTCCCAGACAGCGGCATGAGCCATGGGCTGGGCATTTCTAACTGCCTTTTGGGAAGAAATCAATGCTAGGTTGCAGGCTGAGACCCAAGAATTGGCCCTCAATGTGCCATAAAGGAGACAGTATTGGAAATTGAAGGAAGACACTATTCCTGCCTTGGGAGTCTACCACTCTTTGGACCACCCTTGATGATTGCACCACCTGGTGATTGCTGTCCTGGTGGTAGAGCCCTCTGATGATGAAGATGATACTGAGCCTCTGGTGCTTTTCAAGTTTTGTCCAGTAGTCAACCAAAAGATTATGACTCAGCTACAGAGGGTTTTTCATGGGTAGCTGAAGCCCCCACCCACCATGCTAGAGCATTCAGTGTTCTATCTGTATACTAATGCAGAACAGTAGACTTGGGGTCTGAATTCAAGCAAAAGGCCTGCGAATCTGTTGAAGCTTGGCGGCTCAAGTTATAGGATGTAGAAGTGGATAGGCTCTTTGTCTTTGGACTGGAAATTAAAATGAAAAAAAAATTGGCATCCCTGAATATGTACCCAGCTTTGAAGCACTGGCTTCAGACCACTCATTCCCTTCTAGAATGGATTAGACAGGAGCTCATATGTTATAGCCTAATGTCTGAGATGTGCCCAGGGCCATCAACAGATGGTATATGTATGCTGACCTACAGCAAGTGCTGTGAAAGTTGGGCATATGAAATGCTATATATAGTGCTGGGACCTGATGGCTGGAAGAGGTAATTTTTACACAGGGAGGCCAGATTTTGTGCTGTAGACTACTCCCACTGCCCTATTTCACCATTGGGTGGTGATACCACCCCTGTATGTGGGACAACGTATCACTCTGGTTACCTATACTATTGCTGATTTGAGAGAGGCCAAACAGTGTATACTCAGGAGTGTGGTTCATGACTTGGGAAAAGAAGGAAAACAAAGGACCACTTAAGGACCAAGAAACCAAGTTGTTGGTTGGCCTCCTGGCAGCAAGGGCAGATAGGGAAAGCTACTTGGGCAGATTAAGATATTTCTAGAATTATGGCAACCATGAAAACTGTAACAATGGTTCCAGCCATTGGAAAGGTCCAAGATAAGCACCTAAGTGGGAAACAAGGGTCCAAGCAACACAGTTATAGGATTCTTTAAGTGACCCTGAGCCAGCTGAAGCAATCACCTATAATGAAACATTTAAAATGGATTATGTGAGTGGCCAAGGTACCTGCTTGGCAGTTATGCATTGGGATCAGTGGCTTTACATATAAAATGCTATCCATTAGTTCCCTTCTAATATTCAGTGAGTGCTAGTGTTAGTTTACACAGGAACCAAATGAACATTACCTTCTGCAACCCTGAGAGGTTTCCCATATTGTTGGGGCACACAGATGGCTCTGGGGGATGTTTTATCAAAGTAAAAGCAATAAACTTGTTGGGAATAAGGCATCTACCACTTTAGGACATACTTTATGTATCCCCTAAACTGGGGTACATTTTGGTATTGATGTTCAATAGAGCTTATGACTGCAATCTACAGTAGGAGAATTCCACTGAGAGTACATATAGTTAAAGCTGTACTAAGGGGGCATGCTATCCACCCACTATCACAGCTATACACATCTAGATGGGTGACAAACATGAAGCAGAACAGATTACTGGCAAATAATGTAGAAATTATAATGATCCAGGAATTCAAGAAGGTAGACATCATCAGGCATGCACATAGCCTGTTTAATTAACCAGTATGACTTATAAGAAAGTCAAATGGGACATATTTGAAGAAAGCAGATTACTGAGAGCTTAACAAAGTTACCCCTCCCTTGCATGTGGCAGTTCTTTTGGGGAACAACATTATGGACCCCTTAAGTCATGAACTCTAGATCTTTCATTATGTTTTAGATTTTTCCAATACTTTCCTCTCTATTGATATACCTCCCGAAAGTCAAGGCCAATTTGCCTTCACTTGGGACAGCTGGCAGTGGATCCTTAAAATTCTTCTTCAGGGTTGTTTACATAGCCCCACATTCTGTCATGGTTTAGTAGTGGTACATTTGGTGTGCTGGCCAATATTTGTAACCTTGCATACATTCCATCCTATAGATGATGGGATTTTAATCTGTGACTCTCTTTCAGATTTGGAAGTAGATATACCTACATTACTGTGTCATTTAAAATCATGTCACTGGACAGTCAATGAACCCAAAATGCAGGGACAAGGACACTGTCAAATTTTGGGGAGCTGTCTGGTTGGGTAAGATGAAAATCACCATATACCATGTGACAGGTCACATGCCCCTTGCCTATCAGGAAAATAGCAAGACTGATATCCTAGCTCTAGTAGATTGTTTGGAAAAGGCTGTAGAAATTGATATTGTTTACATTGGTGGTTGCTACGTGCAAATAAATGATGATGTAGACTACAGTAAAAGCCTGGAACTTACCTATATATATATCTACCAGGAGATTCTACATGACTGCAAATATTGCCCATGAGTATCCCTTCAAGTGTCATTGGCCACTGGAATGGTGTTGCTGGATCAAGTGCCCTCTGAAAGGTTACAAATAGATTTTATTGGATCTTCACAACAGTCAAATGGGTGAACATATGAGTTACCTGTGTAGACACTGATACAAGACTGTGTTTTGCAATTCCTGTTAGGCAGCCTGACCAATAGGTCGTCCTGCATGCCTTGGAAAGATTATGTGCTATGTATGGAAGACCACAGGTTCTTGAGAGTGACCATGGGGCCCTTTTTACAGGCTTGGGGGTAAAAAACTGGAATAAATTTCTAGGCATCGATTGAAACTACATGCACCATAGTATTCTCAAGGAGAGGAAACCTTGAACCTATCACAACAAAGCTTCAGTGAGAGGCTGACTCTGGTTCCCTGGTGGGATGGACCAAGTGACTGTGGACTGTGTTATAGTTGTTGAATGAATTTTCCCAGCAGGAGTACTAGCTGCCCTAGAGGTTTTTCTGTGTTATTTAGCCATGCCCATCCAATAATGTGAAACCATTAACATCCTGTTGAGATCAGATTCTGGAAGACAAGAAAATGTGCTGTTACCTGTTCCCATGACCCCTGAGCTGGAGAAACCTGCCACCTTGAAGTGGCCATGGGAAATATGAAAAGCTGGGAATACATGGCTCTTCTTGCTGTCACTGTGGGCAGCAGGAATAGAACATGACCTGGAGATGTCACCATGAGTAAAGGCTACTTGGCCCCCTGAAGTCAAGGTACAAGGAAGGAGCCATTAGCTTGTTCAAAGGTGTGTTTCTCTTAGCTTTATAGCTAATGATAGACTCTCCATTAATCCTACCTGTAGAAGAGTACTGATAAAGCTATGCCATACAAAGTCTTATATAACAGGTTGGGGCAACCCCTTTTGCTAGCTGTAGGATTTACCATTGTTAGTGCGCTGCTTTGTCTTATCACAGTTAGTTTGGAGGCTGTGATATAATGGTGAAGAGGGTACACACCTTTGAATGGCAACCAATCAATTAACTTGATAGCTGTGCACCAAATAACCCAACAATCAGCTCTGTAACTGTACAACCATGGAAAATTACTGCAACCACTCACAAACATTGGACTAGGTTGAAAGGATAGAATTTTTTCTGACCCATTATGGAACCACACCTTGACCCATGTGAACACCCTAGTCCAGGAACAATATAATAGGATCCCAGGTGGGATATTTTGTGTAGGACAGTCCATAGAGTTGTGGCTACATGTGCCAAAATATGTAGAACAGCAGGGAATGGGTCTGAGGTCCAATGGGCCCTTGTGTCATTATGTATGACTACATAAAACATGAATAATAATGCCAGGGGATGGGGGAGGTGGGGAAAGAATCACTACTTTACAGTGGGTGCCCAGCCCATACATCTGGGTGCGTTATAGAGCATTGGAGATTTATTTATCCTATGGCTGAGTGGGATGTTGTCTATGAGGATGGCCCTAACTACCCAGGTGATGCACCTCCATGCTTTCACAGTTGTCTTCCAATTGGGAAGCCTTTGAGTCTCCTAAAGTCTTAGTACCATGTTAAACACACAGCAAGGTTACATTATCCACTCACCTTGTCCTCTCCAAATGAGGCTACCGTAGTCACTCAAACTAAAGTTTGTGACAGCTTTGCATACAGCCTGGGCCATCAACAGAAGTAATAAGGCATTAGATATCCATATAGAAGCCCAAGGTGCTAGACTGGCGGCAAGATGGCGGAATAGGAAGGGAGCACACCGATAGTCTGGGGAGAGACAGTTTAATAAAAGTGGAGATACTGAAGCTTCAAGGAAGAGTAGGGGAAGAAACAGCAGAGGAAACCCTTCTGGAACTGGAGAGTCACAGTGGACCTGCGTGGAGAGCGTGGGAGCCCGCAGTTTGGGACACAAGCAGCAGATTCAACACACCAGCGCTGGAACGCGAGGTGAGCCGAACCTCAAAAGCCCGAGACACCAACAGGGAAGCGGAGAGAGGAGACTAGAGCGAACAAGGCTTGAAACCCTGCGGGGAAAAGTTCACCAGGCTAACTAGAACAGAGAGAGAGAGAGAGAGAGGGAAAAAAAAAGTGACCCATACGGACACGAGTTTCTCTCTCTCCGCTCACCTCTCAAAGGTGAGCAAGACAAAGAGCAGGCGCCATTTTGGAATACGTCATAAGCAGGGCGACCTCGGGTCGGCACTGGCCCCGAGCCTAGCAGAAAAACTTGACTCTGGGTGGGAGGGGTGAAATAACAGGAGATTAGAACCTAATGAATGTGTGGTGCTAATGAACTGAGATGTGAAAAAAGAGACGGTGGGGGAGAGAACTCATGGAAATCACGAATTCATGTGAGTACTCTCCAGAGACGCTACAGTTCAGTAGCCTTGGCAGCCCAGTGGGAGACTACAGGAGAATCTGAGCCCGCACTAAGGGCCACAAAGATTCCCTCTCTGGTCCTTGGGAAAGAGCTTCCGATCTCTGGCTCCTGTGGGTATATCATCCGCCTGCTAACCACCCCGAATTCCATTCAGCTGTGTGGAATTACTTCCCTTTTGAACCAAAAAAAAAAAAAAAGTAACAGAGAGAGATTTACCACGCCTAAACTGGGAGTGTCTCCTTTGACACACCCTCAACCCTGAGGAACCAAACAGAGCTCTCAGGCCACACCCATCTCAAGCCTCTAAGGCTCCATCAAAAGCAGACAGACCACTTAATCTAGAGTCATAGTATAACTAGAAAAAAACACCACAGTGAAGAAACCAATATGCCAAACAACAAACGCAAAAACCGAGGTAATAAGAACAAGGAAGACACTATGGCGTCCCCAAATGAAAAAGACACCCCAATTCAAGATTACGAAGATGATGAGATAGAAGAAATGCAAGAAGTGCATCTCAAAAAATTGATAAGAACACTAAGAAGTACTCAAAGACAAATTCTTGAACTACAGAAATCCTTAATGGACAAGGTACAAAATCTCTGTCGTGAAAATGAAATACTAAGGAGAAATCAAGCTGAAATGAAACAACTAGTAGAACATGAAACTGTGATAGTGACGAGAAATCATGAAGTGAAGAATTCAATAGATCAAATGAAAAACACATTAGAGAGCCTTACAAACAGAATGGGTGAGGCAGAAGAGAGAATATCGGACTTAGAAGACAGAGCGCAGGAAGATATACAGTCAAACCAAAGAAAAGAAGAGGAAATTAGAAATCTAAAAAATATTGTTGGGAATCTACAGGATACTATTAAAAAACCCAACATTCGAGTTCTAGGAGTTCCTGAAGGCATGGAGAGGGAGAAAGGATTAGAATGCCTTGTTAGTGAGATAATAGCAGAAAATTTCCCAGTTTTGGAGAAGGACAGAGACATCCTAGTACAGGAAGCTCATAGAACCCCTAGTAAACATGACCAAAAGAGATCCTCACCACGACACGTTGTAATTAAACTCACCACAGTGAAACAGAAAGAAAAGATCCTAAAATGCGCAAGAGAGAAACATCAAATTACTCTCAGAGGATCTCCAATTAGACTCACGGCAGACTTCTCATCAGAAACCCTACAAGCTAGAAGGGAATGGCGAGACATAGCCCAGGTACTTAGAGAGAAAAACTGCCAGCCCAGAATATTATATCCTGCAAAGCTCTCATTTGTGAATGAAGGTGAAATAATGACCTTTCATTGCAAACAGAAATTGAAAGAATTTGTTGCCACTCGTCCAGCCCTGCAAAAGATACTTAAAGATGTGTTACACACAGAAACACAGAAACACGGCCATCAACATGAAAGAAGGTAAACGAAGGGAACCTCATGGCAAAAGATCAGAGGGAATTCAAAGCATACATTAGAAAATATCTTTGGCAAATGGCAGGGCAAACTTACCACTTATCAATAGTCACATTGAACGTTAAAGGTCTAAACTGTCCTGTTAAAAGACAGAGATTGGCTGATTGGGTTAAGGAACAAAAACCATCTATTTGCTGCTTACAAGAAACACATCTTTCCAACTAAGATCCATACAGACTGAAAATAAAAGGATGGAACAAGATATACCATGCCAACAGAAATGAAAAAAGAGCGGGTGTAACCATCTTAATATCGGACTACATAAACTTTAACACAAAAACTGTTAAGAGAGACAAAGAGGGGCACTATATAATGATTAAGGGATCAATACTACAGGAAGATATAACAATTCTCAATGTATATGCACCTAATTACAGGCCACAGGTTTATTTAAAAAATTTGTTAAGAAACTTAAAGGGAGACTTAGACCCCAACACAATAGTACTGGGGGACTTCAATACTCCACTCACAGATATTGACAGATCGACAGGACAGAAGATCAACAAGGAGACAGTAGATTTAAACAACACTATAGCCCAAATGGATCTAACAGATATCTACAGAACTTTTCATCCTACACATAAAGCATTTACATTCTTCTCAGCAGTACATGGAACCTACTCTAGGATTGACCACATATTAGGCCATAAAGCAAGTCTCAGCAAATTCAAAAGAATTAGAATCATACCATGCAGCTTCTCAGACCATAACGGAATGAAGTTGGAAATTAGCAACTCAGGAATCCCTAGAGCATATGCAAACACATGGAGATTGAACAACATGCTCCTCAATGAACAATGAGTCACTAACCCCAATTCTTCCCAAACTATTCAGAACAATCGAAAAAGAGGGAATCCTCCCAAATTCTTTCTATGAAGCCAGCATCACCTTAATTCCTAAGCCAGAAAAAGATGCAGCATTGAAAGAGAATTACAGACCAATATCCCTCATTACGTAGATGCAAAAATCCTCAATAAAATTCTGGCCAATAGACTGCAACAACACATCAGAATGATCATCCACCCAGACCAAGTGGGATTCATCCCTGGTATGCAGAAATGGTTCAATATTCGCAAAACAATCAACGTGATACACCACATTAACAGACTGCAGAAGAAAAACCGTATGATTATCTCACTAGACGCAGAGAAAGCATTAGATAAAATTCAACACCCTTTCATGATGAAAACCCTAAGCAAACTGGGTATAAAAGGCACATTCCTCAATACAATCAAAGCAATTTATGAAAAAACCACGGCCAATATCCTATTGAATGGGGAAAAGTTGGAAGCATTTCCACTGAGATCTGGTACCAGACAGGGATGCCCACTCTCACCAATACTATTCAATATAGTGCTGGAAGACTTAGCCAGAGTTATTAGGAAAGAAAAAGAAATTAAAGGGATACAAATTGGGAAGGAAGAACTCAAAATATCCCTCTTTGCAGACGACATGATTCTTTATTTAGGGGACCCAAAGAACTCTACTAAGAGACTATTAGAACTCATAGAAGAGTTTGGCAAAGTAGCAGGATATAAAATCAATGCACAAAAATCAACAGCCTTTGTATACACAGGCAATGCCACAGCTGAGGAAGAACTGCTAAGATCAATCCCATTCACAATAGCTACAAAAACAATCAAAGACTTTGGAATAAACTTAACGAAGGACATTAAAGATCTCTACAATGAAAATTACAAAACATTAAAGAAAGAAATAGAAGAGGATACCAAAAAATGGAGAAATCTTCCATGCTCATGGATTGGAAGAATCAATATCATCAAAATGTCCATTCTGCCAAAAGCAATTTACGGATTCAATGCAATACCAATCAAGATACCGAGGACATTCTTCTCAGACATGGAAAAAATGATGCTGAAATTCATACGGAGACACAGGAGACCTCGAATAGCTAAAGCAATCTTGTACAACAAAAACAAAGCCGGAGGCATCACAATACCAGATTTCAGGACATGCTACAGGGCAGTTGTTATCAAAACCGCATAGTACTGGTACAGAAACAGATGGATAGACCAATGGAACAGAATAGAAACACCAGAAATCAATCCAAACATCTACAGCCAATTTATATTTGATCAACGATCCAAAACCAATCCCTGGAGTAGAACCTTACACAAAAATTCATTCAACATGGGTGAAAAATTTAAACCTACGACCCGACACCATCAAATTATTAAAGAGCATAGGAGAAACCCTGCAAGACATAGGTACTGGCAAAGACTTCTTGGAAAAGACCCCAGAAGCACAGGCACTGAAAACCAAAATTAACTGCTGGGATTGCATCAAATTGAAAAGTTTCTGTACTGGGCCGGCGCCGTGGCTCAACAGGCTAATCCTCCGCCTTGCGGCGCCGGCACACCGGGTTCTAGTCCCGGTCGGGGCGCCGGATTCTGTCCCGGTTGCCCCTCTTCCAGGCCAGCCCTCTGCTGTGGCCCGGGAGTGCAGTGGAGGATGGCCCAAGTGCTTGGGCCCTGCACCCCATGGGAGACTAGGAAAAAGCACCTAGCACCTGGCTCTTGCCATCGGATGAGCGCGGTGCGCTGGCCGCAGCACGCCGTCCGTGGCAGCAATTGGAGGGTGAACCAACGGCAAAAGGAAGACCTTTCTCTCTGTCTCTCTCTCACTGTCCACTCTGCCTGTCACAAAAAAAAAAAAAAAAAAAAAAAAAAAAAAAGAAAAGTTTCTGTACTGCAAAAGAAACAGTCAGGAAAGTGAATAGGAAACCGACAGAATGGGAAACAATATTTGCACACTATGCAACAGATAAAGGGTTGATAACCAGAATCTACAAAGAAATTAAGAAACTCCACAACATCAAAACAAACAACCCACTTAAGAGATGGGCCAAGGACCTCAATAGACATTTTTTCAAAGAGGAAATCAAAATGGCCAACAGACACATGAAAAAATGTTCAAGATCACTAGCAATCAGGGAAATGCAAATCAAAACCACAATGAGGTTTCACCTCACCCAGGTCAGAATGGCTCACATTCAGAAATCCACCAACAATAGATGCTGGAGAGGATGTGGGGAAAAAGGGACACTAATCCACTGTTGATGGGAATCAAACTGGTGAAGCCACTATGGAAGTCAGTCTGGAGATTCCTCAGAAACCTGAATATAACCCTACCATTCAACCCAGCCCTCCCACTCCTTGGAATTTACCCAAAGGAAATTAAATGGGCAAACAAAAAAGCAGTCTGCACAGTAATGTTTATTGCGGCTCAATTCACAATAGCTAAGACTTGGAACCAACCCAAATGCCCATCAACAGTAGACTGGATTAGGAAATTATGGGACATGTACTCTACAGAATACTATACAGCAGTCAAAAACAATGAAATCCGGTCATTTGCAACAAGATGGAGGAATCTGGAAAACATCATGCTGAGTGAATTAAGCCAGTCCCAAAGAGACAAATATCATTTGTTTCCCTTGATTGGCGACGACTAACTGAGCACCAAAGGGGAAACTTGTTGAAGTGAAATGGACACTATGAGAAACAGTGACTTGATCAGCTCTTGTGCTGACTGTTGTTGTGCAATGTAATACTTTATCCATGGTAGTATTTTTTTTTATTCTAGTACTAGTGGTTGAACTCTGTAATTAACACATAATTATTCTTAGATGTTTAAATCTTAACTGAAAAGTGATCCCTGTGAAATATAAGAGTGGGAATAAAAGAGGGAGGAGATGTACAATTTGGGACATGCTCAATCAGATTTGCCCCAAATGATGGAGTTAGAATCGTGCCAGGGGATTCCAATACAATCCCATCAAGGTGGCATGTACCAAGGCCATCTCATTAGTCCAAGTGATCAATTTCAGTTCACAATTGATCACACTGACAGGTCTAAGAGTCAAAGGGATCACACAAACAAGACTAGTGTCTGCTAATATTAACTATAGAATGAAAAAGGGAGAAAAAGATCCAGCCTGGGAAGCGGGATACACAGCAGACTCATAGAATGGCAGATGTCCTAAATAGTACTCTGGCCTCAGAATCAGCCCTTAAAGGCATTCGGATCTGGCTCAAGAGCCCATGAGAATATTTTAGGCATGGAAAGCCAAGACACTCTGAAAAACAAAAAAAAAAGAAGACCTAAATGAAAGATCTCTGTGAGTGAGATCCCACTGGAAAGAACAGGGCCATCAAAGGAGGTACCTTTCTCTGAAGGGAGGAGAGAACTTCCACTTTGACTATGACCCTGTCGGAATAAGATCGAAGTCCACGAACCCTAAAGGCTTCCATAGCCTCGGCAACTCATGACTAGAGCCTAGGGAGATTACTGATGCCATAAACAAGAGTGTCAAATTGTTAAATAAACAAAAGGAGTCACTGTGTACTTACGTCTCATAAGGGATCTGTCCTTAATGTGTTATCCAATGTGAAATAATGATATTACTAGTACTGAAACAGTATTTTTACACTTTGTGTTTCTTTGTGGGTGTAAACTGATGAAATCTTTACATAGTATATATTGAATCCATCTTCTATATATAAAGATAATTAAAAATAAAAAAAATCTTGGTGTTAAATTGGAAATTGCCTAGAAAATTAATCAATTTTTTAAAAAAGTATATCATGTAGGATCTCTGTCCTTAATGTGCTATACATTGTGAATTAATACTATAACTAGTACTCCAACAGTATTTTCATTTTGTGTCTCTATGTGAGGGCAAACTGTTGAAATCTTTATGTAATATGTACTAAACTGATCTTCTGTGTATAAAGAGAATTGAAAATGAATCTTGATGTGAATGCAAGGGGAGAGGGAGAGGGAAAGGGGAGGGTAGCGGGAGGGAGGGAAGTTGTGTGTGGGGGATCCATTGTAATCCATAAGCTGTACTTTGGAAATTTATATTCTTTAAATAAAAGCTTTATAAAAAAAGAAGAAGCCCAAGGTGCTGTATATTCATTAAAGACTAAATGTTGTGTATATACACCAAATGCCCATCACAGTACAAGCTAAGCATTTGCTGCTTTAAAACAAGAAATGCTGCACATCAGACAGCTAGGTAGGGATCCTCTCCTAGGCTGGAGGGTATCCCTGATAGATAAAGAACAGAGAGCTTTTCTCATTACATTTGGTACTGCATGTTCACTCATAGTTGCTTTGCTCTATCTTATATTGTTGTGGAATTTGTATGCATTGTCCCACTCTCCTCACATAAGGATATTCCCAGAAGATAATTGATACGTAGATTGTGAGACTAGGAACCCTGAAATGGTTGGAGTGTTAGGAAAAAGAAGTCAGTCAGGCTCCCTCACTATCATCACTTCTGCAAAGCCCAGAAGCTAATGCAATTCCGCTGTGCAAATACTTGGCCTTTTGCCACTATTGTCTGTAAGAATGTATAAGGCACCATGGGAGCCATAGTTGAGCATAGATCCTCTATGTGTTGTTGCTGACAGCTGTGAGACTAAAGACGTATGAATCTATGATTGGCTACGCAGTTATTATTGAGCCTGTCTGAATCTGACCTGTCCAACCTGAAGCTCTGCTGCTGCATGACACAGGTACATTAGCTAGAAGCTGGATCAGACAGAGGGACCAAGACTTGAACCTGTTCTCTGATATGAGATGCACACATTGCAAGCAACAGCTCAACTTACTCTCACAACAAAGCCCACACCTACGATTTTGAATAAGTAAGTAAATAAATAAGACAAAGATCCCAATGTCATCTCATTACTGGTAGTTTTGCAATTATTTGAGCACTAGCAAGTTTAGTGAATACATATTTTTCTTTTCATAAGACAAATGTGAAGAACTTTCAGCTGTTTAATTGCAGTATATTTTATTCAAAAATAGCTTGCACTTTATAACTATCATTTCCAGAACATTGGGGGAAAAGGAAAGAGCAATGTTTCATTTCAAATCTAGAGCATGTAATAGTCTTAATTTTTAAAATATGTTCTCAAAAATATCACTGGAAACGTTTACAAATGGGAAGCATATCTTTTTTTTTTAATTGACTAAACCACTTTTAGCAACTTCCCATCATTAATAACTGAGAGCATAACTTTTGGCTGTATGAACCAACTATTATTATTATTTTTATCTCTAAATAAAACATAAAGAATGTTTATATCTGCATAAATATAGACTCTATTCCAAACTTTACTTGTTTACAAATAATGGATCGATTTCTGATTTTGCGATTGCATTTTGTCATTTTTTCCTACTCTGACATTTTAAATATTATGTAGGCAGAAAATAATATGCTGATACTTAGGAATGTGAATTAGCATTGATACAATAAAGTGCTTTGTAATTTATTTACTTCTTTTAGCTTATTACATACTTTTCTTCTACCCACTGAATTTCATATTAATTTAAAAGAAAATCATCTGATGTAAGATTAGAATAGTCAAAACAGACATCCAAATAGTTTGCACCTTAATTTTGTGCTTCCTAATTATAGCACTATAATTTTGATATGTGAGAAAAAGTTTCCTTATTTTAGTACTGTCTTCATATATATATATATATATGTGTGTGTGTGTGTGTGTGTGTGTGTGTATGTGTATATATATATATATATATATACATATATAAATATCTTCTCAATTCTGTGGTCTTAAAATTGAACCTTATATATCCAAAAATATGTTAATTTAAAATATTAGATATATTACAAGTTTAAAAATTTGTTGGGACAGGAAATAACATTGTGACATAGTGGGTTGGGTCACTGCCTATGAAACTGGCATCCCTTGTGGGAGTGGGGATTTGAGTTCCAGCTGCTCTGCTTATCTTTCTTTTTTTTAATTTTATTTATTTATTTGAGAGGTAGAGTTAAAAACAGTGAGAGGGAGAGACAGAGAGAAGGGTCTTCCTTCCATTGATTCACTAGCCAGATATCCACAACAGCCAGAACTGTGCTGATCTGAAGCCAGGGGCCAGGTGCTTCTTCCTCGTCTCCCACGCGGGTGCAGGGGCCCAAGGACTTGGGCTATTCTCTACTGCTTTCCCAGGTCATAGCAGAGAGCTGGATTGGAAGAGGAGCGGCCGGGACTAGAACTGGCGCCCATTAGGGATGCACTGCACTGACCCCCGCTCTGCTTCTGATCTAGCTGTTTACTAGTGTGCCTGGGAAGGCAGTAGAAGATGGTCAAATTGCTTGGAACCCTTCCACCCATGAGAGAGAACCAGATGGAGTTCCAGGCTCCTGATTTTGGCTTGGCACAGCATTAGTTATGGTCATTTGGGGAGTGAATCAGTGGATGAAAGATCTCTTTCTGACTCTCCCTCTCTCCGTCACTCTGATTTTCAAATAATTAAATAAATCTTTTAAAATTAGGAAAATTTCAGGTATGAATTAATATGTTAAACTAAGCATATCCAGTTATATATTCAACAAATAAATGACTTTCAGGTTAATAACTTACTAAAATGTTCATTCCTCAATTAACATCAATACAAGACTTGAAAAAGTCACTCATACTAATACATAAAATGAAGAGCACAATGCATAGGCACTGTCAGTATTTTGAACGGGTTTTACACCCAAAGGATTAAATATTTGTAAATATTGATATTTCTTTCTACATTCTAGGTTTTTCTAACAGATTTTGGAAGTTTAAACAAAACAATTTAGGAACAGCTTTGCAATCCGGTACCCCATTAGTGGTTAGAATAAATTTTCAGTCTTTAACTAGCCAAAGTCAGGAGTGTTGCTGCAGGTAGATAAAGAAGCTATTACCCTCTAAAGACAGCTTTTGGGTTGAATGGCTCAGTGCTTCGTTTATCATAACAATGGGTGGGTGATAAAGCTAATAAGAAGTTGCACACTGCTAATGGTGGTGATAAGAAAAGACAGAACATTACTCTTGAGCAATATAGATATGATCAAATGTTGGATAGGCTGAATGTTTCTATAGCCGTACATTTTAAGCACAAAAACACAAGAAAAACAACTTTAAGTAGAAAAAAATTTGGAAGTCTTAACATCTCTAATTTTTAATTTATATTAATACATTGAAACACTATTTTCATAGTATGTTTTTGATAGTTTATTGTGTACATCATAGCCTACATTTCACGTTGGAGTATGCCTGGCTTTAACACCTTAGGCCTGGCTCTTGAATCAGGCTTCCTGCTAAGATAAATCATGGGATGCGGTGGCGATGACTCAAGAAATTGGGTTTCTGCCAATTCTCAGGGAACCTGACTTTAGATCCTGGCTCCAAGTGTCAGCATCTGCCCCGCCTTGGCCATTGCCAGCATCTGGGGAGTAAACTAGCAGATGAGAGCTTTCTCTCTTTCCCTTTTTATTTTCCCTCTCCCTCTCAAATAAATAATTCTAAGTAAAAAGCAAATGTGTTTGTACTGCTAACACATGTATATCAGTTAACATATCTTACTATTAGCCAGAACATAATTTGGAATGCCACATCTTCCATTCTAAAAAAGTAACATTAATCGAGGAGATTGCCTGCATGGGAAAGAGGTGGAACAGGAAAATTCTAAAGCACTAGGATTATCTTGAACAAGAATTTTAATATCCTCCATTGCCTTTAACATGTACTTTCAAGCATTTTATAAAAGGAACTGTCATCAAGAATTTTGATCTCAAACCCATAGAATCTTTTTTTATTTTACTGCCTATACTGCTCTGTTCTAAACTGTTCTTCCATGCTATTTCAAAAATATTTCGTAAACATAATTATAATGAAGACATAATAAAATCATCATTGAAAAACTATATATGCTTAGTACCAATTCCTCAAGTTTGTGTTAGCAATTAAGTATCCCTTGCATAAGGGAAATCTTCACAAAGAAGACCATATGTTAAGCACTTAATAAGGATAATTCATAATCTAATTGATGCTACTTGTGTTGAAATTCCTATTGGTTGAAATTTTCCCCTTTTGTGGTACTTAGCCCAGAAAATTTCCTTTGCACTCTTAGCATTTCTTTCACCAGGGCTTCTGATTTTGTGAACAAGTAATGCTACTACGAAATAATATCATGCTTTCAACAGTATATTATTGCGGAAAACAGTAACGCTCTAAATTTGTTTGATCTACGTGAATGCCACAAGTGAACAGGTACATGATTAATTTAGAAATTCTGGGTTTATTTTGTTGTGACATACTTTGTTCAGAATGCAGTTTCCCAGACCTTAGCATTTTGTTTTAAAATATAAAAGAAAGTCTGATTCTGTCAAGTTCAATAGACATGAATTCAAGGTTTATAGCCACAAGGTAGTTTAAGCTGTACTTGTCATTTTCCTTGTAGTTAAGGAAAGAAAGTTTTGTTGTATTTTTCTTTTTTCCCAGAGGCTACATTTATTGTCAGTGCTATTCAAAAAGTCTTTCTTTCAAAAATACTGAAATATTTTCTTGTTATTTGATGGCACCAAATATAGTTCTGATTATATATTGAAGAAATACAAGGAAAGAAACATGCTTTTTGCAATAAAAATGTGCATAAATAGACATTTTTACTTAATATATTGGGTAGTATAGAGTATAATCAGTGAATATATTTTGAATGTAGTTTGTAAATTAATGAATGTATATTTTCTGTGAACATAATAACTGCCATATTGCTGTTGTTTATAATTTATTTTGATATGAATGCACATACTCTGTGGCTGGTGCTGTGGAACAGTAGATTAAAGACATGGCCTGTGGCACAAGCACTCCATATGGGCAACAGTTGGAGTCCCAGCTGCTCCACTTCAGATCCAACTCCCCGACAATGTGCTTGGGAAAGCAGCAGAAGATGGCCCACATCCTTGGGCCGCTGCACCCAGGTGGGAGACCACAAAGAAGCTCCTGGCTCCTGCCTTTGATCTGGTCCAGCCCCCGCCATTCAGGCCATTGAAGAGTGAACAAGTGGATGGAAGGCTTCCCTCCCTTCCTCTCTCTCTCTCTGTAACTCTGCCTTTCAAATAAATGAATAAATAAATCTTAAAAACAAAGAAAGCACATACTTCTTTAATCCATATCTCCAATTTTATATCACACAAAATTTTTATGTTACTATTTATTTTGAACTCTCATAATATTTTAAAAATTTTATTAATATAAAGGGAACAAATTTCATAGGTACAGTTACAAGAAGACAAACCATACTTCCTTATTCTCCCTTCTCCCAGTTTCCTCTCTCCCTACTTTTCAGTTTTTGCAAAGACATAATTTTACAAAATTAAATAAAAATAAGGATAAAAATAAAATTTTGACAAATTATCTAATAACAAGTTAGTGATTGATCAAATTATAACATATTCATGTCAATGAACAATTTCATCTGACAGGGTTAAATAGGCAAAGAAATCTCTCTTTAAGGCTATTTGTGGGGCCAGCACTGTGACATAGCAGGTATAGCCGTCGCCTAAGTGCCGTAGTCTCATATGGGCACAGGTTTGAGTTTTGGCTGCTCCACTTCCCATCAGCTCTCTGTTATGGCCTGGGAAAGCAGCAGTAGATGGTCCATGTCCTTCGGCCCCTGCACCCACGTGGGAGACCCGGAAAAAGTTCTTGGTTCCTGGTTTCAGATCAGTGCAGCTCTGGCCACTGCAGCCAACTGGGGAGTGAAACAGTGGATGGCACCCCCCCTCCCGCTTCTCCCTCTCTCTATGTATAACTCTGACTTTCAAATAAATAAATACCTATATTTTTTAAAAAAGACTATTGCAAAATGGTCCCATCTTTTGCAACAGCAGTGAGACTGAACTAAACTCCACCATATTTATGTACTGGCAAATATTTAGGTCTGGAGTGAACTTGTGGGGAAATACTGCAGGATATTAGAATGGTTATATTTATAATATATATTAACTATATTCACTATAATTAAGCCGAATCTGTTTGCTAACAGGTGTTACAGAGACTGGGTGAGAGGATCTTCCTTGGTGATTACATTTCAAGCAGGTCACTCTCAGAAATGTGAAAGACATGTTTTTTTGTTTTTGTTTTTGTTTTGTTGTTGTTGACAGGCAGAGTGGATAGTGAGAGAGAGAGAGACAGACAGAGAGAAAGGTCTTCCTTTGACATTGGTTCACCCTCCAATGGCCGCCGTGGCTGGTGCACTGCAGCCGGCCCACCGTGCTGATCCGATGGCAGGAGCCAGGTGCTTCTCCTGGTCACCCATGGGGTGCAGGGCCCAAGCACCTGGGCCATCCTCCACTGTGCACCCTGGCCACAGCCAAGAGCTGGCCTGGAAGAGGGGCAATCCAGACAGAATCTGGCACCCCGACCGGGACTAGAACCCCATGTGCCAGCGCCGCAATGTGGAGAATTAGCCTAGTGAGCCGCGGCACCGGCTGAAAGACATGGTCTTGAGCATACTACTGACAAGGAGCTGGACAAGGTTTACATTTTAGAGGGTTAGGTGGAGAATTTGCAATCCCAAATTGTCTAAAGTAAGTGCTCTAAAAATAGGGAGTTCAGGGTCTAGAATCTGGAATAGTCTTTATAAAACTGAGGTAGCTGAGGGGAATGTTAAGACCATCTTGATCAATCAAACAAATATGGACATTATTTAAATGAGTGTGGCAGCAGCAAGGAATCTTTATCTTGATCTTTTCAAAAACTTTTTTTTTTTATCTATGTATTTGAGAGAGAGAAACAGTGAGCATTCTCACCAGCTGGTTCTGTCCCCACATAACTTAGATGACTAGGATGTTGCCAAAACCTATTCCAAGTCTCCCACAGGGGTGGCAGAAGCCTATTCACTTGAGTCACCACCAGCTGCCTCCTAGGTTGTACATTAAACAGATGCTGGAATCCACAGCTGAGACCAGAATTGTAACTCAGGCCCTCTAATACAGGATGTAGGAATCTTAAGTGGTGTCAACTGCTGGGCCAAACGCAATCTGATGTGGAATAAATAGGCAGGCAGGTACTTGGGACTGCAGAGCTAGAAGTCACATCCTACCTGCATCCTCCCCACCCCCTGCAGCCTCATCTACTCACTTGTCAATCAAAGCACTCTCCTTCCCATGATGCATCTGTTGCTTCTGGGACCTGAGCACAAAGGAGATGTAGGGAGGTGGAAGGTGTGAGAGCATACTTTTCTGCCTAGGACCTAGCTTGGATGCATTGCACCAGTCTTTTTAATGGAGATTTTCTCTTCTCCTACTCTCCTATTCTTGGACAGACAGGTACATTTTTTGGCTTTTCTTTTCTCCCTAGTTTATGAGCTACTCTTTGGCCCATTCATGTTGTATATTTTCTCTGTGAAGTGCAATACACACTTGTGTGTGATTGTGTGTTTATTCTCCCACTGCCAAATAAACTGTGTTTTCATTTGCATACAATACCAGTCTCCTCTTAATATTTTTTATTTATGCAATAGGGAAAAAGAATCAGGATTAAAAATTAACAAATTCATGGCCCACAGCACAACTCCCCACACCAATTGTCTTGACATATAGGTATGTAGAAACATATATTCACATATATAGTTTCCATATCCTTCACTTACAGAGTAGCACTTGATAAATGAAAAATAAATAAAACATTTTTTCACAATTTCATACTCCAGAGATAAGTCTGATTTATAATTTTTAATTTACATTTGGATTTTGTTACAAACTAGTGCACACAGTGATATTTTATATAAATTTTATGTAAAATATTTTGTTTTAAAATTAAGTTGGGTTTGTGACTTCATGTTATTAAAATTCTTTATTAACAACAATTTCACAGGATTACAATATTCTATTACATATGCATCTTGCTTAGAACAAACGCTACAGGGTAATTCATTGCTGTTCTCCTCTTCCTACCTCATGTTTAATCCATAGGCAAATTCTACACACAATCTTTGAAAATACGCAGGTAACCAGTACATCTCAATGCTGTTAATTCAAATTAAATAAAATCCTAAGTTTGATTTCATTTCCTCTCTCAAAAGCCACTGGTTTCACATTGCTCAAAGAGCAATCGAGATATTCATTATTAATTTGTCATATTAAAATTATATTAAAAGTTTATTTAACAATGAAAAGTTATACCTAATTATCTAATTATTAAAGTGTGAAAATGTATTCAAGAAATGTTAATTATATGTATAATTCAAGAAGTTCACATAGCAGGTTAAGCCATTGCCTATTACACAGGCATCCCATATGGGTGCTGGTTCATGTCCCATCTATTCCACCTCAAATCCAACTCCTTGCTGGGAAAAACAGTGTAAGACAGCCCAAGAGTTTGGACCCCTGCCACCTACTTGGAAGACCTCAATGAAGTTTCTGACTCCCTGGATTCTCCTTGGCACAGCCCCAATCTTTGTAGTCATCTGGGGAGCAAACCAACAGCTAGAATTCTGTCTCTCTCTCTCTTTCTCTCTTTCTGTGGCTCTTTCAAAAATGTAAATAAATCTTAAAAAAAATAAGCTCATGGATAAATGCAATTGAAGGATTAGTTGATTTTGGTATAACATTTTAAGACAACAAAATCAGCATAATGTATAACTCATAGAGACACAAAAAACATTTTTGAGGCAATGATTCCAAGGAACACGGGAAGAATAGAAGTAAAAAGCTGACCAGAAAAAAAAAGTGATAATCAGAGGGTGTAGGATACACCAGTTAAGACAAATTTGTGTGGGATTACTACTAAACCTGAGGGATTTATTTTTTAATGTTTATTTATTTATATCAGGGGCAGAGTTACAGAGAGAAGGAGACACACGCACAAACACACACACACACACACACACACACACACACACAGAGAGAGAGAGGTTTTCCATCATCTAGTTTATTCTCCAAATAGCTGCAATGGCCAGAGCTGAGCCTATCCGATGCCAAGAGCCAGGAGCTTCTTCTAGGTCTCTGACATGGGTGCAGGGGTCCAAGCAGTTGGACCATCTTCCACTGCTTTCCCAGGCCAGAAGCAGAGAGCTGGATTGGAAGAGGAGCAGTAAGAGAGAACTAGAATGCAAATAGGATTACAAATAAGATTGATCTAAACCTTGTGTGTCACAAAGAATTTGTAAGACAAATTTTGTTCCATTATCCAAAGTTTTGTTGAGATAATTTAAAAAGTAGAGAAAGTATTCTCTGGGAGAGTTTATTTGACATTATTTGTGTTTCTAATCATCTAGTTTGTCTGATTATCCCATTATATGAGTCATGTCTGGATCCATGTATATCTGGTAATTGCTAATTGGAAAAATATACTATTTATGCAGAAATATAAATTTTTGGCATTTTTGACCTCTAACAAAATTTTGATTTTTTTTCATGGCTGGAAATTAGAAGATATCTAAACATCAATGATTCTGTAACACTATCATTTTAATTTTTGCTTTTTTAAGGCTAGAATTCAAGCTTCCTGAAGATAAATCAGTTTAGTTTGCCTTTGCTCCAGTTGTGCTGTGCTTTTATATTTTCAACTCAAAGCTTCAGGGGATTGCCTGAACCTCCCACCCCCTGTTGGTTGGTATTGCATAACTCTTTTTTTGTTGTTGTTGGTTTGGTCAAACTATGAAGTTTCTGCAATTTTTTAAAAAATACATTGTTATTTATTTAAAAAATTAGAATTACAAAATGAGGGGGAAAGAGAGAGCGAGATAGAGAGATAGAGAGAATCTTCTATCTGTTGTTACACTCCCCAAATGGCCTCAACAACCAGGGCTAGACCAGCTGGAACCCAGGGGCCAGGAGCTTCTTTTGGGTTTCACATGTAGGTGGCAGGGGCCCAAGGACTTGGGCTGTCTCCATTGCTTTTCCCAGGTCATCAGCTGGGGGCTGGAAAGTAGAGCAGCAAGGGCAGGAATCAGCACAAATATGGATGCCAATATCACAGGCAGCTACTGCTACATCACAATGCCCGCCCCTCTGAAAATTTCTACTTCACCTTTTATCATTTTAGCTGCTGCTTTTATTCATTATTTATTTATTCATTTGTTTGTTTTTTTGTTGTTGTTGTTTTTGTTTTACACTTCTATACCTCTTACTTTGTTCATCTCAGTTCAAGAACTGGCAACATTCCCAAGGAAAAGTGGCACGTGAAATTTCACACACATAACTTTGCTTCTTTTGCTTTTGACTCTCGGCTTCTCAAGTCTTGCGTGTTAGGCCATCCGGAATAGCTGTTGTGATGGCTACCATTTCTGAGGTCCTGCTTTTTGTTTGCTCTGTTTGCCTAATGCTGAGGATACGTGTCTGAGTCAAAGTGAAAACATCAAAAGCACAACTGCCTCAATGACTTTCTCTTTCTTTTCTCTTCTCTCTGGAAGACTGTCCCCACCAAGCCATGGTTGACTTAATTGAGCTTTGATGATTTCAAACAGCTGTTGTATCCACTTTGAAGACTTAATTACTACATTCTAGATACAAAATGAGTTGTATATTGCTTTATTTATTTATTTATTTGTTAAGCAAATTGGAGGAGAGGGAGAGGGAGAGGAAGAGGGAGACGGAGAGGGAGACGGAGAGGGAGACGGAGAGGGAGACGGAGAGGGAGAGATAACTGGTTCACTCACCAAATGCTCATAGCAGTCAAGGCTGGAGGCCAAGCTGAAGCCAGGAAGCTGGAATGCCATCTGAGTTTCCCGAATGATAATACCTCAACAGGGGGTGCATGATTAGAAACTTGGGTCAGAAGCAGAGTGGGAATTCAAACTCAATTTGATGTGAGACAGGGGAGTCCAAATGGAATCTTACAGATTGCATGCACCGGCACAATTATATATTAAAAATAAAAATTGATTGGGGCCAGCTTTGAACTATAGCAGATAAAACTGCCTCCTTTAACATTGGCATTCTATATAGGTGCTGGTTCTGTGAGACCTGAGCCTGGATCAAGGTGTAACTATTTTAAATTAGGCTCCATCTTGTAACTTGGGCCTGACCAGGCCCTGAACCCTAAGCCAGAAGCTCCTAAAAGTAAATAAATGAACTCCCCTTGCGATAAACTCTCCTAGCAACAGCCGATTAACAGATAACAGAGAAATACCTAGAGTCCCTGGTGTCTTCTCAGGGCAGATGAGGTGATTGATAGCTACCTGAGACCCTGCAGTTTGGCTCCTAAACCCCAGCAGCTTGGACTCTATGCTTCGGCCAATCAATTCAAAATGCATCAACCCCAAAGCCATCCAACCACCTTTAGTAGGTCTGTTCCCGCCACTGGATGCACTAATCAATTCTAGCAGATGGCCTTTGAATTTCCCACAGGATGAGATGATTTGCTAAATGGTACCATGATGTATAGAATGTCTCTGAAAACCCTATAAAAATCCCGTTAACTGAAGGGTCGGGGCTCTCAATTCAGACCCGCTGCGTCGGTGTTGAGGAGAGACCAGGCCCGGACCTGCGGTATCGGCTCCTTGGTGGTCTTTGTGGACGACTGAACTGGGCATAACATTTCATGCTTTGGCTTCTCCTGTTCTAATCCAGCAGCCTGCTTAAGGTCTGGAAAAAACAAATTGACCAAGTGCTTGGACCCGGGCCACCCATGTGAGAGACCTGATCGGTCTCCTAGTTCCTGACTTCAGCCTGACTTAGTCCTTGCTATTGTTTCCACTTGGGGAGTGAAGCAACTCATAAAAGACCTCTTTCTGTATTTCCCAGTCTCTCTATAACTCTGACTTTCAAATAAATAAGTACAATATTTTTAAAAAAATTAATAAAATTATCAACATTTATAGTTTATTTTGTGTCATTTTCTATGGAAACTCCAATATAAACTAATAGATTTTTTTTCCCTAAGCATTCAACTTTGATAATTGCATACCTAGCAACGATATCTGTCTTGTAAATCCCATTCTCCACCATTATGAACTATTGCTCTGTAGAGAGAAGATTGATTCCTGGGCTTAGGCAGTAAATGTAGAAGTGTACCTGTACCAACTTGGGCCAAGAAGAAATGTAGTGTCCAAATTATGATTTGGTTCTACTGACAGATCAGCTCTATAAAGGTGATTATTCCTGTTAATGAAATGAAGGCTTAAGTGTCTATTTTAATGACTTATTTAATCCTTTTTCTGGTGAAAATTTACCTTATCTTCCTCTATCCGTTTACTCAAACACTTATTCAATGAAATTTATTGAGTAATTTCTGTGTGCCAAAAATATCCTTTGAAAATATAGATGGGTAGTCTTCTGTAGGGGTATTCAGACAATTTATTCATTGTGAAATATCTTATAGTATATCACTCTAAATATTCTGGTGAGAGACAAGACATAAGCCATTTAAAACATCAGGATGCCAAAATGTAGTTTGATATTTAATAGAACATTACAGGGCTGTTTTATCTTGGTTTTTTAATGTGAAGGAGGATATTCTATTAGAGAATATATATCATGAAAACCTCATATTTTTATATGAATTTAAATAAATCATCCAGAGCTTACATTATTGTTTCAAGTTTAACTGAAATTCTAAGGGCATTGGATCTATCTATGAATCTCTCTGTAATTTATCTATCTATGGATCTATATTTTAGAAATATAGCTTAGAATTGTCTTCGTAGCATGTGGAAACTGTTCAAAAGCTGTTTAACTAAAGATGACTTTAAAATATATTGTCCTTAAAGTGTTATGATCTGGCTGAAAAGCCCAGGCAAGAGTTTCAGGCATGGAAAGCCAAGACATTGTGGAAAAAAATATTCTATATGAAGTAACTCTGTGGATGAGAACCCAGTGGAAAGAAGCAGCCACAAAAGTAGGAAGTACTCTCCTCTGAAGGGAGGAGAGAGCTGCCACTTTGCCTAGGGTCTGGTTGAAATACTAAAGGAGATTGTGGATCCAAAAGGCTTCCATAGCCTGGGCAACTCATGTCAAGAGCCTCAGGTGATCACTGAGGTCATGCATAAGAGTGTTAATTGTTCAGCAAACAACAGGAGTCACTGTATGCTAACTTCCCATGTGAGACCTCTGTCCTCAAAGAGTTGTATTATGAGAGTTAATAGTAAAACTTGTTCTCAAAGAATTATTTTGTTTTAATGTATTAAGTGGAATATATTCATACATCTCATAAGTTACAGTTATGTCCAAGTGCTTGCAAAAGATATATCGTTCTTGGGTTCTTCTTTAAAGATAGCTGAGTTTCTAAAAATAAATAAATAAATAAAAGCAAAATTGCCTTCAAGATGCAATGATTTGGAACAGCCCTTACCTGGACTTTTGGAAGAGTTTTTTTGTGCGTGTGTGTGGTTTTCTGTATTTTTTTTCTCTGTTTTTCTTTTTATTTCTCTTCCAAAGTGTTGAACTTACTACCTAGACTAGAGTTAATCTTCTGTGTATAAACTTAAATGAAAATAGGTCATAGTAAAAACAAGACTGGGAACAGGAGAGGGAAAAGGGAGAGGGATAAGAGTGTGGGTGAAAAGGTGGGTTTGGTGGAATGAATTACTATGTTTCTAAAGTTTTTTATGAAATGTATGCAAATAAATGAAAAATAAAAATAAAATGAAGTATATTGTCAATGGGCAAAAGGTTTAATAATCATTTATTCTATTGGATGTCACAAAGTGATAATTATATGTATTTAGAAATAAGATATAAATTGGTAACTCTTTTAAGAATTAACATACACTCCATCTATTATGAGAATACACTTGTAGTATTTATTTTAGGCTACATCTAAGACAATTCTAGCCTCCATTTAAAGAAATCCAATATTGAATTGTTAATATGTAATTGATATTTTAATTCAGTATATCACCAAAATTATTTGTTCTTTATACTCTTTAAATCAATAATGCTAATGAAACATTGACAAATAAATAATTTGTTATTATAAACATAAGTATATTATTAGCATTTTGACTTATAAAAGATAGTTAATGCGTCATCTGTGTGTTTTACACCATCTAAGGAATGTTTCCTTATGTGATTCCAGCCTTATTGATTTTTTTTAACATCCTTTTTTCTGTTGCAGAACTCGGCATTGACTCATGCATTTATATAATGTGATCCAAACCCACACTGTGACTGAGAGTGAATACTGACATAGGCTTAGGCAAAAGATTCTTTTTTGCAAGAATTTTCAATTAGGAAAATAATTCATGTTTGCAATTTTCTGTTACTTGAATCAAGGGCTGGAAATCTGAAATGGTAAAGTGGACATGATTTCAACAGAAATATTGAAAAAAGTAAAAATTAGTTCACAGAAATATGGGAATAGAGTAGACCCATATAGAGAAGCAGACATGTTAATCTACTTAAGGTATAACCAAATCAAGTCAGATAGAGAAGGTCTCCAACTTTTTTATATGTTCTCTGTTCACAATGAAACGAGTCCTATGGAAGTTTCTGATCTTCAGTTCTGTAAGATACTCTAGGCTCAATTTATTTTTCTGTTCCAGTTCTTTGATTTGCAGTTTCAAAGAACAAAGCATTTTGTCCTGACACCTAGGAAATAGTAAGGAATTTGAAATTATTATCCAGTAAGGAATCTTATGAATAATGAGTATGTGTTAACATGGATAACAATGGAATAGAAACATCTGGGGACAGGTTTTCTTTAAGTAGAATTATATGTTTTGATGCCCAATATTATACTAGTACTATCATTTTCAAAATCATTGCTTAAATAATAATAATAACATTTTAAAAATGAGAATATTTTCTAAATAATTTTTCAGATAAAATCTTATAGCATTGATGTGTTTATAATGAAAATATATATTCAAATAAGTAGAATTATGATATATATGTTCCAGAGATACTAATGAATTTGGCCAATGTGTTAGAAATGCAGCTTCATTTCTCTTTAAAATTAATACAATTATACAACAGAATGAATTAGGTTACATTCAAGGTTTTAAAATAAAACACAATATATATTTAGAAGAGAACAGTACATTCTAATATGCATGCAAAAGATGGTATTGATGGAATAAAATATATAATTTGTACTTTTCAGTGTTTTGAATAAAGCTCCCTTTCTCTTTTAAAAATCAAATCATGAATAATTTCTTCACACTTTGGCTGCTTCTCAAACCCTCCATTTTAATTAGTGCTCTATACCCATTCATATGATATCCTATTAAGAAATCCATTAAGTCTCTATAATAGTTGCTTTACAGATAAAATTAAATTTACTGGAGTTTTAAATAATAAATTTATTTGATAGGATTTTAATGCTCAATTTAAGAAGTTATTAATGTTTGAAAGAAGCAGGCATTGCTTCTGTGTTCAATCAATACGAAGTACAAAGTTTCTGCTCTACACTTAGTTATTAGCTCTTACATTACTAGTACTCAGGAATATACTCTTTTTTTTTATAACGCTTTTATTTAAAGAATATAAATTTCCAAAATACAGCTTATAGATTACAATGGCTTCCCCCCCATAACTTCCCCCCCACCCGCAACCCTCCCCTTTCCCACTCCCTCTCCCCTTGCTTCACATCAAGATTCATTTTCAATTCTCTTTATATACAGAAGATCAGTTTACTATATATTAAGTAAAGATTTCAACAGTTTGCCCTCACATAGCAACACAAAGTGAAAAATACTGTTGGAGTACTAGTTATAGTATTAATTCACAATGTATAGCACATTAAGGACAGAGATCCTACATGACATATTTTTTTTAAATTAATTTCCTATGCAATTTCCAATTTAACACCAAGATTTTTACCTCCTTTTTAATTTTCTATATACAGAAGATTGATTCAGTATATACTAAGTAAAGATTTCATCAGTTTGCACCCACACAGAAACACAAAGTGTAAAATACTGTTTCAGTGCTAGTTATAGCATTACTTCACATTGGACAACACATTAAGGACAGATCCCACATGAGACGTAAGTACACAGTGACTCCTGAAGTTGATTTAACAATTTGACACTCTTGTTTATGGCGTCAGGAATTTCCCTAGGCTCTAGTCATGAGTTGCCAAGGCTATGGAAGCCTTTAGGGTTCGCTGACTTCAATCTTATTCCAACAGGGTCATAGTCAAAGTGGAGGTTCTCTCCTCCCTTCAGAGAAAGGTACCTCCTTCTTTGATGGCCCCATTCGTTCCACTGGGATCTCACCCACAGAGATCTTTCATTTAGGTCTTCTTTTTTTTCCAGAATGTCTTGGCTTTCCATGCCTAGAATATTCTCATGGGCTCTTGAGCCAGATCTGAATGCCTTAAGGGCTGATTCTGAGGCCAGAGTGCTATTTAGGACATCTGCTATTCTATGAGTCTGCTGTGTATCTCGCTTCCCATGTTGGATCATTCTCTCCCTTTTGGATTCTATCAGTTAGTATTAGCAGACACTATTCTTGTTTGTGTGATCCCTTTGACTCTTAGACCTATCAGTGTGATCAATTGTGAACTGAAATTGATCACTTGGACTAGTGAGATGGCCTTGGTACATGCCACCTTGATGGGATTGTATTGGAATTCCCTGGCACAATTCTAACTCCATCATTTGGGGCACGACTGATTGAGCATGTCCCAAATTGTACATCTCCTCCCTCTCTTATTCCCACTCTTATATTTCACAGGGATCACTTTTCAGTTAAAATTTAAACACCTAAGAATAATTGTTTGTTAATTACAGAGTTCTCTTACATATTCTTCATGGAAGGACATTTTATTTTAGTAAAAATTCTCTATTTAAGAAGTGAAGTATTTATACCAATTTATCTCAATAAAGTTGTGGCTAGCATAAGTTAGTTCTTATAATTTAAGTATGCTTTGACTTTTTCTTTCTGATCAGTTCCCTAGCCTCAAAACATGGAATGTGCATATCAAATGTTTTCTTTGTAAGGTAAACACTATTTCTATGACATTGAGAGAATATGAAAAGCAAAGTAACCTGTCACTTGAAGAAGCTAAATATAAGCCCTGGGATTCCACAAGTTGCTTGTGTTATACATACTTGCAACAAACTCTCTCTTAGCCTCTGTTCATCTACAAAAATGAAGCCATGATAGATTGAGCCAACTTTCATCCATAAAACATATATATTTAAATTATCTAGATAAATATTATTAAGAGATATTAAGCCACATACATATAGGGTGTTTTGAACTATTTTGTTTTGTTATATAGCTCTAAGCTATTTTTAACATTATGTGTATTTTAACATTAACAACGATTTGACATAGCATTTTCATTCCTGTTGTTTTTGTTCACCAGGGTTAAAAAGCCATATTCATTCAGTAGAAACCATACTTCAAACTGAATTTTGCCATTTTCCCAGGGTAACGTTACAGTGTGTTTCCCTTAATGCCTAGCAGTAGCAGCATGAAGCAGCTCCCAGCCAGCCAAGTGATCAGGAACATGAACAACAAATAATCTGAAGTTATGATGTTTGGTGACATAGCTGCATGAAATACATTTTTGATTTATGATATTTTCAACTTACAATGGTTTTCTCAAAATAAGTTGAAGCATACCTGTAAACTGAAAAGAATATTTTATTAAATTGATAATATCCTAAATGTTATTGTACAAATGGAGTTAGAAAAGATAATATCAACATAATGAAGGATGCAAATGATTTTGAAAATTCAGCTGATTTATTTTGTAATTTTATCATTTAAAAATAGTTGAAATGGCTGCAGTATATAGAAGGAATATTTAGATATTATCAGAAGGCAAGGTGTTCAGCAGATAATTTCTGCTCCAAGAACAAGAATTTTAGAAACTTTCAGTCAGGATCAAAGAGCAAGAAGGTTCTTGCAAGTGCTTTTGGGTAAGGAAGACAGAAAGCAAGAGATAGTTCTGCCACCGAAAGATTAAGTTTGAAAATCATTGTGAGTGTTATTTGGAATTATGGTAGGATTTGTGCAGGAGACATTGTAATGATAATGAAAATTGTTTTCATTACTATCATTATTTTGTTTATTTATACTAAATGATGTATTGATAAGTTGTAGATGACTCAGAGTTTTCATGTATACTTCATCCAGTTTATTCTAATAAAACCTCACTTTCATAGCCATATAAAATTCAACAAAACTGAGAAATGCACATTATTACAGTAGTATTAATTTATTATCAGAATTCCCCACTTTCCCCCTTTATTATTGTTTGGTCAGGTGTCTAATTCAGGACATTATTTCACTGTTTCTCTCAGAATCCTCCAGTGTGTGACAATTTATTTTTTAGTCTTTGTTTGATATTCATGGCTGTTGAGACATCTTCTAAAACTGTTCTTTTATTTGGGTTGGTCTGATAATTTGTCACGGTTACGTTTGGATTATGGATTTTGGGGTAGAATATCAGAGAGATGATATCTGATTGAATCTGATTGATAATCTGACTGAATCATCTGAGAAATAAGTCCTAGTATTAGATGGGCATTGCTTGTGATAGTTGATTATATGGATAAGCACAGGGCTGTCTCTTGATCCCAACTTTATCCTCCTCCCACTCACTTTTTCTGCACATATTGTCATAAGACTAAACCTTATCCATGTTCAAAGGAGATGAAATTCAGTTCCACATACTACATGGAGAATGTTCAAAAATTTCTGAACATTTTAAAATCATTATAGTATTTAATAATTATTTGGGGAGGAATAATTTGAGGCTATGAAAAATCTCACTTAAAGTTTTAATCACTAACTTTAGCATGCACCTACAGATGTCATAGGTAAGAATTAGTCCTAGTTGGTTCTAATGGTGATTTTTCTTTGTCCTCCTGTTTTCTAAATTTATTACTTGGAATTCTTCTCTAAGGAAGACTTGCCCCTTTCTCAAAGGTTTATATAATAGACTACTTGTTTTCTAATAAATTTTTTATATCAGATAGGTATTTAATATTTGGGTTATAATCTAATATTTTTGTTGTTTTTATGATTGCTTAAATTTTTCCAGATTTAGCGATTTGGAGCTTTCAGGTAGGTTCCTGTGCCCCTTTGATATGGCCATATCCTCTAAATTGGTGAATGTATTATTATTTTTCTGGCATTACAACGTGCTACTGATTCTTAGTTTCTGAGTCACACCTTCATTACTTGACATTTCTTCACTGAATCTCAAATTAATTGGAGAACTGTTTCAGAAATTAACATAAGAGTTCTAGCTTTGCTTATTGCTATGGACTGTCACTGTCCATCTCAGGAGATATATGTGTATTTTATCCTGTGTATACACATGCATCTGTAATTATATCTTCTTTTTTCTATTTGGGTCTCTCTTAAAGTAAACATAAGGTCACATTGATATCACTGACTCTTAATCCCAGAGGATGATTGTAGCTTTTTTTCTCTTAAAATGAAAATCCTGGATCTCTACAGTTTATTAATGCATTCAACTCTAGTTTACATGTAAAATAGATTAAGAATTGATAAGGATCTATCTTTACAAGTAATAAACTAACAAATTAAAAGACAGGTCTTATATATTGATGTTTTCTTTTTTACCTTTTAGGTAAAACATTCCTTTTCAAGGTCAATTAACTTAGGTCCCTTAACTTTAGCCCCTTTCAAAGATAATGCCACAATATCTTGTTTGATTTATAAAATTTACATAATGTAATATCCCCCTTTATTATATCAGGGTCTATGTTTTAAAAATGCTCAGAGATCTTTTTCTTTTTCTAAAAGATTTGTTTATTTATTTGAATGGCAGAGTGAGAGAGAGAGAGACAGAAACAGAGACAGAGACAGAGACAGATCTTCCATCCCCTGGTTCACTCCCCAGATGGTCTTAACAGCTGGAATGGGGCAAAGCTGAAACCAGGAGCCAAGAGCTTTTTCCAGGCCTCCCACATGAATGCAGGGCCCCAAACTCTTGGGTCATGTACCATCATTTTTATTATTTTCTATATGAAAAATTTCCATTAACAGTCAAGGGAGTGCTCTCTTGTATATGCTTTTGCAAAACTTGATACTTTAAATCATGAAAAATGAAAACAATAACATTAATTCTTTCCCTTTATAAGACATTATGAAAGGTATTAGTGTGGTACTTTGAAAATAAACATGATTTTCTTAATAAGATTCCTTTCTGCAGAGACTAAGCAAATATTATTGTGATCTTTTTGTTTTCATTTTAACCAAGTCTGAATCAGAGATGTTTGGGGTAACAACTTCTCCTTCCATAAAAATAAGATGCCTCAGACATGAATGGAATATTGGAGTTGCTTTTGTAACTTTTAGTATGCTACTGCATATTTTTGCTTTCACTGTCACTTATAATATTTAGCTTACAAACCTGGTAACAAAAGTCATAATCTCTTTTATTTCTTAGATTTCTTTTAATTTTGCAATGACATACTTTCCATTTATTTTATAATTACAAATATCATGTTTTCTGATTTGTGGTAACTAATATAGAGAGTACAAAAGTTGTAATGCATATGATCAAATTGACATCTTGAGTTTTGATTGTTGATTCTATCCATTTTACTCCTGAAACAGTGATCTTTCTATTTACTACTTGTTAAGTTCTTTATTTAGTGGAAAAAAAAAAACTTTTCTTCAAAAACAAAATTAGTTCTATGAACCAATAAAGTATAAGCAGGAAGAAAAAATATTTAAAATTTACATAATCATATTTCTTACCATATTTTCTCTGATAAAAAGTTTTGACATTAGGAAGTTTAAGTCAATATCTAAATATTAGCATTCTGTTATGTAACTAAAGTTAATACATAGTACTATTGGTTGAACTCTGTAATTTACAAACAATTATTCTTAGGTGTTTAAATTTTAACTGAAAAGTGATCCCTGTGAAATATAAGAGTGGGAATAAGAGAGGGAGGAGATGTACAATTTGGGACATGCTCAATCAGTCGTGCCCCAAATGATGGAGTTAGAATTATGCCAGGGAATTCCAATACAATCCCATCCAGGTGGCATGTAACAAGGCCATCTCACTAGTCCAAGTGATCAATTTCAGTTCACAATTGATCACACTGATAGGTCTAAGAGTCAAAGGGATCACACAAACAAGACTAGTGTCTGCTAATACTAACTGATAGAATGAAAAAGGGAGAGAATGATCCAACATGGGAAGTGAGATACACAGCAGACTCAGAATGGCAGATGTCCTAAATAGCACTTTGGCCTCAGAATCAGCCCTTAAGGCATTCAGATCTGGCTCAAGAGCCCATGAGAATATTCTAGGCATGGAAAGCCAAGACACTCTGGAAAAAAAAGAAGACCTAAATGAAAGATCTCTGTGGGTGAGATCCCAGTGGAACGAATGGGGCCATCAAAGAAGGAGGTACCTTTCTCTGAAGGGAGGAGAGAACCTCCACTTTGACTATGACCCTGTTGGAATAAGATTGAAGTCAGCGAACCCTAAAGGCTTCCATAGCCTTGGCAACTCATGACTAGAGCCTAGGGAGATTACTGATGCCATAAACAAGAGTGTCAAATTGTTAAATCAACTTCAGGAGTCACTGTGTACTTACGTCTCATGTGGGATCTGTCCTTAATGTGTTGTCCAATGTGAAGTAATGCTATAACTAGCACTGAAACAGTATTTTACACTTTGTGTTTCTGTGTGGGTGCAAACTGATGAAATCTTTACTTAGTATATACTGAATCAATCTTCTGTATATAGATAATTAAAAATGAAAAAAAAATCTTGGTGTTAAATTGGAAATTGCATAGAAAATTAATCAATTTTTTAAAAAAATATATCATGTAAGATCTCTGTCCTTAATGTGCTATACATTGTGAATTTATACTATAACTAGTACTCCAACAGTATTTTTCACTTTGTGTTGCTATGTGAGGGCAAACTGTTGAAATCTTTACTTAATATATAGTAAACTGATCTTCTGTATATAAAGAGAATTGAAAATGAATCTTGATGTGAAGCAAGGGGAGAGGGAGTGGGAAAGGGGAGGGTTGCGGGTGGGGGGGAAGTTATGGGGGGGAAGCCATTGTAATCTATAAGCTGTATTTTGGAAATTTATATTCTTTAAATAAAAGCGTTATAAAAAAAAAAGAATCTTTTTGAAATGAAAACTATATAGAAATTTCATTGATGATAAAGTTACTTAGTAGACCAGTGTGGAGGCCATTTTTATCATGATAATATGAGAATAAACTATTTTAAATGGGAAAAATAATAAATTATTCCAAAAAAGAGAATCATACCATACATAGCAAATGTTGTGAGAACTAGTCAAGATAGGAATCCTAGAGGATTACTTTGATATTTTATATATCCTATGATATAAACAATCAAAATGCTTTGTTTATTCTTTCAAAAGGAAGAAATCTTCCCCTTAATTCGGATATGTTCCCGACAAATAACTAGTGCCATTTGCCAGTCATCCCATTAATATGCAGCACAGGTAGTGGAAGATGAAAAGCACAAAGAGTTGCTAGCATATTACTCTTCGGATTATTTATATTTAAATGTCAAAATTAAGCCCCTGCTTTATAATCATTTTAAAATTCTTTTACAATATTAAATACTTTATAGTTTTCTGAGTGTATAATGTTAATCATATTGGATGTAAAACTCACCTAGAGTAAGTCTGAAATAAATTATTAGATTATGATAGAATCCCTCCAAGAATACTTTTTAAAAGCAGAGAAGTTGTCTTTTTAAAAACATTTTATTGGGGCTAGCACTGTGGCTTAGTATGCCCGTTTGTTGTGTTATTCTTCTTGAGATAACAGCCATATTAAAAATCATGAGACAGGAAATATTAAAAACGACCAGGTCTTTTTAAAACTGATTTGGATTTGAAGTTAAGGAAATATTGTTGTGTATTTGGGGAATCCCACCTTCTTAATTTCCACTGTGTAGCTGTACTAACTCATCTGTCAGCATGAAAGCTAATTTTCAGTTCAAGCCATTTCTATATTTTGAGACTGAAACCTGCTCTGCAAAACACAGTTTTCTAGGTATTACACACAGATAAGAAAAAAATTGTTTTTTCTTTTCAAAAAGCTCAAAGTATTGCAAGGAAGATAAATATAAAAATAAGAAAGTACTAGGATGATAGGAAGGGAGTAGAATTCAAAATGCAATTGAGAGATCAGGAGAAGGAATACCCAACTCACTAGAGGACTTACAGGAAGTTTGTACAAAGTAGGTTAAACATGTGCTGAATCTTCAATCATGAGGGGAAAGCTGCGAATCGACACAATGGAGGAGAATGGTTGAGATGAAACGTGTCTTTATGAGGAAAACAAAAGAGAAAATGTAACAGTATAAGGTGTATTGGTAATAATAAATTCAAATATTATAAAATGGTCAATTCTATCATAATTGCATGTGTGTTACTCAATGTCAATTTACTAGAGAGTATTAAGTTGTGGAATAATGAAATCAGGCTTATGTTTAGTGACTGCATGTAATAAATTCACTGTTTGTTGCTAATATTCTTCAATTGACAAGTAATATTCAAAGCACTATGAAGCTATATGTTCATCTAAGGCGAAAGCACAAGAAAGAATGTGCTTAAGACTTACTTAATAGTAATAAATCTTCTAGGGACCTTTGTAATTTAATTCATTTCTAACCTCTTCACAAATATGCTAGTAAAAGAGTTTTATTAAAGCTTATGATATTGCAAAGATACATTATCATTTTCCACCAGTGCTAGCACATATTTGCCAATAGAATAGATTTATTGCAACCAAATAGGAAAAGAGAAATGTGTTTATTTGCTCTTTAGCTTTGTCTAATTTTGTTTCTCTACCTCTGGAGCTTTGTCCCAGATCCACAATATTTTAAAATTGCTTTCTAATGTTTAAAATTGTTTTCCTAATGACTCTTTTATATACAAAAAGACATATATTTCATAACATAAATACAGTGTAAAGTTCAAGAAAATATTTAACATCCCTTTATTCCTCACTTATTTCTCCAAAATTGTGTATATGCTAGACTCACCACTCAATATTTTTAATAATGAAATGAGACAAACAAGATATCTACCATAGTGGAATTGTAATTTGCTATAAAAACATGGAAAATAAAATAAGTTACCAAATAAATATAGATTAATTGAGTGATATGTGGAAAATTCTCTGGTTCTGTGGCAGAGAATAACAAAAATTGCCTCTCTGTGGCCAGGGTTGTGTCATACTAGTTTAAGCCTTCAGCTGCAATGTAAACTTCACATATGGACACCAGGGTGAGACCCAGCTGCTCCACTTCTGACCCAGCTCCCTACTAATGCACCTGGGGAAACAAGTGGAAGTTGTCCCAACTGCTTGGTTCCCTGCACTCACATGAGAGACCTGGAAGAAACTCTTGGCTTCTGACTTTGGCCTAGCTCAGCCTCAGGTGTTGAAGCCATTTGGGGGTAGAACCAGCAGATGGAAAAATCTCTCTTGCTGTATGATCCACTCTGTGTAACTTCCCCTTTCAAATAAATAAACTAAATCTTTGTAATTAAAAAAAGTAATAAGAATGGCCTCCCACTGAGAGTTTAGGATGCTAGGGGCAACCAAGGTCAGAGGGCAGTGGAGAAGGTTTGGCCAAAAGTGAATAAATTCAAATCTTGTGAAATTAGTCAAGAGTATGGCATATTTACTCAGGAATCATCAAAGACCATTGTTATTACAAAACAGTAAATGAATTACAGTGTCCTAAACAATGAAATCACTGAATTGGGATAAGATCATGCAATGATTTATGGTTCATGATAAAATGTATTAAGTTTCTCCAGAGAAACAGAACAGATAGTGTACCTTCCTATCTATCTTCTGTCTATCTGTGAAAGGAGACTTATAATAGAATCTGCTTAGAGTGATTACAGATTTCTACAAGTCTCACAATGATAATCTTCCACCTATAAATCAGAATATCAGGAAAACCTATGGTAAAATTAATTCTGAGGCCTATGGGAAGATGCATGTATAATTGGGAGATTCAATGGTTGTTTATAGCCCTTGTCTCTACTGCTGAGGAACAGTGTTTTTTTTTTTTTTTTCTTCTTCTTACTATTTATTGAATCCTCCTTTGCATAGGGTTAATCTTATGAGTATAAAGTAAATTGAAAAAGCTGATCATTGTAAAAATTAAGAGGAGGAGTAAGAAAGGAAGAAGGAGAAGGAGAGTTGGGCGTGTGTGCAGGAGGGAGAGTAGGATGGGAAGTATCACTGTGTTCCTGATCTGTATGCATGAAACACATGAAATTTGTTTACGATAAATTTAAAAAATCTCAGTCTCTCCTTCACCTCCACATCCTCAACAGATCACTTAGTGTCTGTCCACATTGGTGAGAACAATCTTTATTCAATGTACAATCCAATCACTAGTCTCTGGAAACACCCATCATGGACACACATAGAAATAATGTTTCACTAGCCAAGGGCATCCAGATTTAGCCTTGGTAAGTTGACACATAAAATAATCATTTAAAAGTTTAAAATTTCATTCTAAGGGTAATGAGAAACCATGGATTTTAACCTGAAAAATGATGTAATTTCATCTTTCGGTGTCACTCTCGCTCAGTGGAGAGGCTGGTGAAGGAAAGACACCAGGAAGCCAAAGCATGCACTGGAGTAGGAAGTGGCAGTGACGTTGCTAAAACTGGAGAATTGAAGTGTGGGTTTGCTCTCTGAGGAATAATTAGAAGGTGATGTGGAAAATATGGGGAGGTTGGTTGAACATGACTGCATACAATTTTTAGGAAGAGTTCCATGTCTAGTTACTGACTTTGGATAGAATCCTCCTTTTCCTAAATTATATAATGAAGTCTACACAGTTTTCCTGGTAAAGGCAGCAGCAAAAGCATAAAGGAAATATTTCACTAACCACTAACCAACACTAATACTAACCAACAAAATGGACTACGATAACCCCAAATATGCTAGAAGTATGAATTAGTGTAAAATATAGTCTAAAATTCATACAAATGTCTGTACTATCTCTCTGTACTAGCTAATGTCTATACTAGTTATAATTTATTATCAAATCATGAATCATTAAAAAAGTTAAATAGTTAAAAGGAGTTAAAAATAAAATAAATCAAATAAAAAGCAATTAAAATAATGTCTGTACTAGCTATAATTAATTGTCAAATCATGAATAGTTAAAAGAAGTTAAAATAATTTTCTTTGCAGGAATGACAATAACCAAGTTCAGGAAGCAAACGGAGGGAATTCTGGCAAACTCCACTGACGTTTCATAAAAATTTTTAATTAAATGTGTAGATCAAATGTGGATAACAGAAATTTCATCTCTGGAAGACTTGTCCCATGTTTCAGACCAATAGAGTGTCACAAGGTAGGGAAAGCTTTGAATTTTACACCAAACAGTTCTTAATACTCCTTGAATTCCTTCCAATTAAAAGAGAAGTTTCAAGGAATGGGTGTTCCAACTAATGGTTTAGATGGCCATATCCTGCACTGGAGTTCCTGGGTCCTTTACTGGTTCCAGTCCATGACAAGTTATGCACCAATGCCTATTCTGGGAAGCAGAAGTGATGGCTCATGCACTTGGATTCTTGCCCACCTCAAAGGAGACATGTCTGCATTTCTGGCTTTTGGATCAGGTTCCAGCCCCGTTCTGACCATTCTGGGCATGTGAAGAGTGAATCTGTTGAAGAGAGCTGCTACTTTCTGTCTGTCTGTCTGCCTCTCTCTCTCTCTCCCTATTCTGTAAGAATCCCATTGTTTAAATTTATTCATTTCTGATATTCTACTTTTCTCCTAATGTTAATTCGCATTAATATTTTTTCTTTACCTAGGTTTGCTTCATTACATATTGTAGTGTTTAGCTTTCTCAGGTACATAATTAGTGCATTTATTATTATTTATCTTAGATAATGAGATTATGAGGCAGAGTACTATCCTCTAGGTACAGATTGACCATATTTTATGTACAAGAAGACTTCAATAAGCTCATTTAAAAATGAGAATAAAAAAGAAAAATAAGGGCAAGAGCACTTGTGAAGATAAACTACCTGGTGGGATGCCTGCAGCCCATATTTAAGTGCATAGTTTTGGTTCCTGCTAGTGTGCACCTTGGGAGATAGCAGATGATGGCTCAAGTACCTGGGTTAATCATGTGCAATACTCAGATGGAGTTTCCAGCTCCTTTTCTTAGGACTGGCCCAGTTCCAGGTGTTGTAGGCATTTGGGGAGAGAAAGCACAAAGAAGTTTTCTCTATTTTCCTCTCTCTGTCACTCTGTCTTTTAAATAATACTTAAATAAATAAATAGATTTGAAAGTTAAACAACAAAATCTATACATTTAAATTTTATTTTTCATCATAAGCTCTATATAGTACAAGACATTTTATAAACAGATAAACAGCCATCTAGTTCATCCTTGTAGAACTGAGGATTATAGGGGTTTTATAGTCTAACATTATTAGCTAGAAAAAATAAAAACATTTTAAAGATTTTTTTTCAAGATTAGAAAACAAAAATATGTCAGTGGAGACAATAAAAAATAGTGTAAAATGCTTAATGACCAAATCAAGGAAAGTTTTCCTTAAACATTATATTACAATTCTGGAAAAGATAAATGAAATAATAAAATATAATACATTGCCCAAGCCTGTGTTTTAATAACTAAAATGAATGCTAATTATTTAATTATTTTATAGAACGTTTTCCAAGTTATTACAATTTAATCTCAGATTAAGTATTTCTGCATGCAGGATTTTTTTTTTTAGTATTACATTTAATATAAAAAAGTAAAATAATTTCAGCATTTTTCTGATAGCCTTCTCAGAATTTTTAACTGCTGTCTTCTTCTCATAAATTTGTTACAGATGCCAAGGGATATTATACTCTTACCAAATCCTCCATGAAATACAGTATTAAGTGATTTCCCACAAATACTGTATGTATTACCTACACATTCTGTTTTAGTTTTTTTTTTTTTTCAAATTCCACAGCCAAAGGAAAAGAAATAACATAAATAGAATGAAGACAAAAAATGTTTCATGGTACTGAAAAAATCTTCATTCTCAATAGTGCTCAAAGAAATAAATCCCCTGTTCCTCCTCAGTAGGAAAACCACATCTCTTGATAGATGAGCTCTAACATGCAATCATTCTATTCCACAAAAAGAAAGGAGCAAGTTTGTTTTACGTGTCAATAATTTTAAAATCCATCTTAATTATTTCAGTATTAACTACTTAATATTTATTTATTTTTATTTTTAATTTATTTTATTTTTTTAAATTTATTTGACAGGTAGAGTTACAGACAATGAGAGAGAGAGACAGGGACAAAGGTCTTCTTTCCGTTGGTTCACTCCCCAAAGGCCTGCCACGTCTGGTGCTGCACTGATTCGAAGCCAGGAGCCAGGTGACTCTTCCTGGTCTCCCAGGCAGGTGCAGGGGCCCAAGCACCCAGGCCATCCTCCACTGCTTTCCCGGGCTACAGCGAAGAGCTGCATAGGAAGAGGTGCAGCCGGGACTAGAACCCAGCGCCCATATGGGATGCCAGCGCTGTAGGCGGAGGATTAACCAAGTGAGCCATGGCGCTGGCCCCAACAAGCTTAATATTTAAAACATATTTAATAATATTTAATATTGTGCATACTTAAGTGTTGGGAGGTTCTACTTTTCACACAACGACAACCCAAGATATATTTTAAATAATTAATTATTTAATTAATTGTGAAAGATCTACAGAGAGGGAGAGACAAAGAGAGACATCCAAGATCTATTGGTTCACAACCAGATGGTTGCAATGGCCAGGCTGAGCCAGGTCCAACCTAAGAGCTAGGAGCTTCATCTGAGTCTCCCACGTGGGTGGCAGGGACCAAAGTACTTAGTTATCTTCTCTGCTATTCCTGGACCATTATCAGGGAGCTGGATCTAAAGTGGAGCAACTGGAGCACAAACTGGCACCCATATGGGATGTACACATTGCAGGTGGGGGATTTACCCACTAAACACACCTCTGGCCCCCTCAAAAGACATTTTTTTAACATAAGTATCATTCTTAGTTCTATACTTAACTAATAAACATGATTGGTAAGTCTGGTTCCATTTTTTTTAGATTTATTTATTTATTTATTTATTTGACAGGTAGAATTACAGAGAGAGAGAGAGAGAAAGAGAGAGAGAGAGAGAGAAAGGTCTTCCTTCCGTTGGTTCACTCCCCAAATGGCCGCAATGGCCGGAGCTGTGCCATTCTGAAGTCAGGAGCCAGGTGCTTCTTTCTGGTCTCCCATATAGGTACAGGGGCCCAAGCACCTGGGCCATCCTCCACTGCTTTCCCAGAACACAGCAGAGACCTGTACTAGAAGAGGAGCAACCTAGACTAGAACCCAGTGCCCATATGGGATGCTAGTGCCACAGGAGGAGGATTAGCCTAGTGTGCCACGGTGCCTCCATATTTTTAAAAAGATTTATTTATTTATCTGAAAGTCAGAGTTACACAGAGAGAAAAGGAGAGGCAGAGAGAGAGAGAGGTCTTCCATCTGCTGGTTCACTCCCCAGATGGCCGCAATGGCAGGAGCTGCGCAATCTGAAGCCAGGAGCCAGGTGCTTCTTCTGGGTATCCCACATGGGTGCAGGGGCCCAATGACTTGGGCCATCTTCTACTGTTTTCCCAGGCCATAGCAGAGAGCTAGATCAGAAGTGGAGCAGGTGGGACGCAAACCGGCACTCATTTGGGATACCAGAACTGCAGGCAGCAGCTTCACTGGCTATTCCACAGTGCTGGCCCCTCTATATTCTTAATAGAGAAAAGTAAGGAACCCTCAAGATAGCTCGTTAAGTGAAAAAAACAGGTTTAGTTAATGGAATGAAAGTGACTTGTCAAATGCTTTGAAGCAATCTAGCTTTGCAAAGCTTTGTAAATGATCAAAGTAATTAAAACAATTTTGCTAATAAACAATGCCTGAATTCTAGAAAGGTAAACTAAACTCATTTATTGACCTAAAAGGGAAACATGCTAAACATCTCACAACTACACAATAACGTTATGCATAGCAAACTACAAAATTACAGTAATTGAAATACATCTACTCATTAAAGCAAGTTCTCAACAAGTTTTAAACATTCAGAATTGATGTCTTCAGTATTTGAAACTTCATGTGCTTATTTAATTTTACAAAGCAAAAACTAATAATTGGTTATAAGATTATTTTTTTGACTATGATACCCATAGAAATTCCACTGGAAAACTAATGGAAGAAATTGAGGAAAATATGAATGAATAATTTATTCTGGTGAATCAGTTTAATTAGAGATGTTTCACATTAAGAATATTTGAGAAGAATGTACTTCGATGTACTATAATTGTAATTATAGATTACAATAGATGTACTATAATTGTCAACTTTTATTCAATAATTTTATGATCTAAATAAATTCCATTATATTTAATAGGAGCTTAAATTTCATTATATTTAATATGAGCTTATTTCATGTTGACATATGGAATAGATTTAACTTTCTTTTAAGGACTATTTCATATTTTAATTGTGACATTATACACTGAATAATGGATCTTTTATCCAAAATATACCTGTAACTTAATCTCCAGATCCTGTGACTATGTTATATTATATGAAAAAGGAACTTTGCAGATGTGATTAAGGATCTTGAGGATGAGAGATGAGCCATGTTGTCCAGGTGAGCTCAATGAAGTCACATGTGTCCTTGTAAGGAGTTATTATAGTCAGGGGTGAATAGAGAAGACATCATAAAGAAAGACAAAGAGAATATGTGTTCTCTTGTCCACAAGCATAAATTGAGGACACTAAAAGTAGGGAAGACAAGGAAATATATGGTGCCTTAGGGTCTCTAGAATGAACTGTCTTTACTAATATAAAAGCTGTAGCTTAATTAGACTGCTATTAGACTCCTGACCTCAAAAACAGCGAAGTAAAAAATTCACTCCTATGGAACATTTGTTTACATTATTTTTTCATAGCAGCAGTAGTCAACTAGTTCACATTTTGACACCAAAGTGGGATTATGGTTTTTTTACTTATTTATTTGACAGATAGAGTTAGACAGTGAGAGAGATAGAGAGAAAGGTCTTCCCAATTGGCCACTATGGCCGGCACCACGCTGATCCGAAGCCAAAAGCCAGGTGCTTCCTCCTGGTGTCCCATGCGGGTGCAGGAGCCCAAGCACTTGGGCCATCCTCCATTGTGTTCTTGGACCACAGCAGAGAGCTGGACTGGAAGAGGAGCAACATGATTAAAATTCCTTGCCAATGTACACAAGAGAAACTAGAACACAACATATTTGTTCCCAAAATGGCATTTTGTGATTGGCACAGGATATGAATTATATAATTGATTTTTCAAAAGAAATAATATGTAAAGAAAAAATATTTCACTAGATCCAATAAAATTCAAACCCCACTGGCTTGTTGTTTGGTTTTAAGTCCTGGGAATAGTCATGGCATGAACTGCCAAGGTTAAAGAAGGCTTTTGAGTCCACAAACTCCACCAGTATATAAACAGGACCATAAGTAGAAGTTCTCTCCTCCCTTCAGAAAAAAAGTACCTCCTTCTTTGATAGTCCATTTTTTCCAATGGGGTCTCACTCACAGAGATCCTTCATGTAGAAAAAATTTTTGCCATGGTGTCTTGGCTTTCATGCCTGAAATGCTCTCATGGACTTTTCAGCCAGATCTGAATGCCTTAAGGGCTGATTCTGAGATCAGAGTGCTGTTTAGGGCATTTATCTATGAGTCTGATGGGTGGACTGCTTTCCATGTTGGAACATTCTCTCTTTTTTAATTCTATCTATTGTTATTACCAGATCCCTGGTCTTATTTATGTGTTCCCTTAGACACTTATTCGTATCTATGTTATCAGTTATATACTTAATATGATCACTTTAATATATAAGATGGCATTAGTACCACTCAGCTTAATGGAATTTGGAGTCCCATAGGAAGCTTTTAGCTTTACCCTTAGGGGTAAGTCCATAGGAATGTGTGCAGAACTGTACAACTCCTCTCTCTGTTATTCCCACTTTTATATTTTACTGGGATATATCTTCAATTGAATTTATAAACCTATGATTAATTCTATGTTAAATAAAGAGTTCAACCAATGGTATTAAGTAGAAAAATAATAAAAATAATAAGATAATAAACTGTTCCTGTACAGTCAAGACAAGGGCTGTTTAAGTCATTGCTTCAGATAGTGTCAAATTCAGGTTTCCTTTTAGGTGTTGCATTAGCTGGCACAAATCAGGGAGAAAATATGGTATTTATCTCTTTGCTACTGGCTTATTTCACCAAGTATGATTTTTTCCAGATTCACCCATTTTTTTTTTTTGCAAATGACTGGATTTCAATTTTTTTACCACTGTATAGTATTCAATAGAGTACATATCCATAATTTCTTTTTTTTTTTTTTGACAGGCAGAGTGGACAGTGAGAGGGAGAGACAGAAAGAAAGGTCTTCCTTTTGCCGTTGGTTCACCCTCCAATGGCTGCCACGGACAGCGCGCTGCGGCCAGCGCACCGCGCTGATCCGATGGCAGGAGCCAGGTGCTAGGTGCTTTTTCCTGGTCTCCCATGGGGTGCATAATTTCTTTATCCAATCTTCCAGTGATAGGCATTTAGGATGATTCCATGTCTTAGCTATTGTGAATTGAGCTTCAATAAACATAAAGGTGCAGATAACACTTTTATTTGTTGATTTCATTTCCGTGGGTAAATTCCGAGGAGTGGGATGGCTGGCTCATATGGTAGGACTATATTCAGATTTCTGAGGTATCTCCAAACTGTCTCCCATAGTGGTTTCATCAGTTTGTATTCCCACCAACAGCAGACAAGGGTATCCTTTCCCCTACATCTTCAACAGCATTTGTTGTTTATTGAATTCTGTATGAAAGTCATTATAATTGAGGTGAGGTGAAACCTCATTGTGGTTTTGATTCACATTTCCCTGATGGCTAGTGATCCTGGACATTTTTTCATGTGTCTATTGGACATTTGGATTTCCTTTTTTGAAAAAAATTTAAGTCCTTTTCCCATCATTTAACTGGGTTGTTTTGCTGTTGTGGAGTTTCTTCGTCTCTTTATAGATTCTGGTTATTAATCCTTTATCAGTTGCATAGTTTGCAAATAATTTCTCCCATTCTGTCAGTTGCCACTTCACTTCCCTGACTGTTAAAATGTCATTCAAAAGCTTCTCAATTTGAAGTAATCTCATTTGTTAATTTTGACATTGACTGCCTGTGCCTCTGGGTTCTTTTCCAAGGACTCTTTATCTATGGCAATGCCTTCAGGGTTTCCCCAATATTCTCTAATAATTTGATGATGTAGAGTCAGATTTAGAGGCTGTCCTTGCTCAAGGGATTTGTTTTAGCTAACTGATCAAATATAAGTTCGTGGCAAGTGATTGGATTAATTTCTAGTGATTCTATTCTGTTCCATTGGTCTATCCATCTATTTTTGTATCAGTACCAGGCTGTTTTGATTAAAACTGAATTGTAGTATATCTTGAAATATGGTATTGTGATTCATCCAGCTTTGTTTTTTGGTGTAACATTGCTTTAGCTATTCAAGTTCTCCTGTGTCTGCATATGAATTTTAGCATCATTCTTTGCTAGATTTGAGAAGAATGTCTTTGGTATTGCATTGAATCTGTAAAATGCTTTTGGAAGAACTGAAATTTTGATGATACTGATTCTTCCAATCCAAGAATATGGAAGGGTTTTCCAATTTTGTATCTTATTTTATTTCATTCTTTAATGTTTTGTAATTCCCATTGTAGAGATCTTTGATATTTTTGCTTAAATATATTCCAAGGTATTTGATTTTTTTGGAGCTATTGTGAATGGTATTGATGAGGACTTCAATACTCCACTTTCAACAATGGACAGATCAACAAACTGAAATCAGCAAGGAAACAGCAGATGTAATCGACACTATAGACTAAGCATACCTAATCCTACAGTTGCAGAATATACATTCTTATCAGAAGTGCATGGGACTTTCTCTAGGTTTGACCACATTCTAGGCCATTAAGGAAGTCTCAGCAAATTAAAAAAAAAAAATCATCCTATGTCTCCCCTCAGACCACAATGGAATGAAGCTGGAAATCAGCAACTCAGGAATCTCTAGAACGTATGCAAAAACATGGAGACTGAACGACATGCTCCTGAATGAAGAGTGGGTCATAGAAGAAATCAAAAGGGAAATCAAAAAAATTCTGGAAACAAATGAAAACAACACAACATATAAAAACTTATGGGACACAACAAAAGCAGTATTAAGAGGAAATTTTATAGTACTGCGTGCCTACATCAAAAAATTGGAAAAGCGCCAAATAAATGAACTATCAATGCATTTCAAGGATTTAGAAAAACAACAGCAAGCCAAAACCAAAACTAGTAGGGAAAAAGAAATAATTAAAATGAGTGAAGACATCAACAAAATTGAAATCTAAAAAACTATACAAAATATCAGCAAAATGAAGAGCTGGTTTTTTTAAAAACTGAACAAAATTGACACACCATTGGCCCAACTAACCAAAAAAGGAGAGAGAAGGTAAAAATCAATAAAATTAGAGATGAAAAAGGAAATGTAACAAGAGTCATTACGGAAATAAAAGCAATCATCGAAATTACTGCAAAGGACTGTATGCCAACAAACTGTGAAACCCAGAAGAAATGGATAGAATCCTGGACACATGCAACCTACTTAAATTGAGCCATGAAGACACAGAAAAGCTAAACAGACCCATAACCAAAATTGAAATTGAATCACTAATAAAGGCCTTCCCAACAAAAAAAAAGCCCAGGATCAGATGGTTTCACTTCTGAATTCTACCGGACATTTTTTAAAAAAAAACTAACTCCAATTCTTCTCAAACTATTCAAAATAATTGAAAGGAGGAAATCCTCTCAAATTATTTCTATGAAGCCAGCATCACCTTAATTCCTAAACCTGAAAAAAATGTAACAGAAAAAGAGAATTACAGATCAATTTCCCAGATGAACTTAGATGCAAAAATCTTTAACTAAATTCTAGCCAATTGAATCCAAAACACATCAGAAAGATTATCCACCCAGACCAAGTGGGATTATCCATATGCAGCATCATATCGAATGGGGGAAAGTTGGAAGCATTCCCATTGAGGTCCAGTACCAGACAGGGATTCTGCTCTCACCATTGCTGTTCAATATATCCCTGGAAGTTTTAGCTAGAGCATTTCGGGAAGAAAAAGAAATCAAATGGATACAAATTGAGAAGGAAGAAATCAAACTATCCCTAATTCCAGATGACACATCCTTTATTTAGGGGATCCAAAAGACTCCACAACGAGACTATTGGCACTCATCTATGAGTTTGGTAAAGTAGCAGGATATAAATTCAATATGAAGTATCAACAGCTTTTGTATACACAGACAATGCAATCCTGAGAAAAAATGTCTAAGATCAGAAACTTCCTTTTTTTAAAAAAAAATGCATATGAAAATGAAGATTACAGAGAGGGAGAAATAGAGAGAGATCTTCTATCTGCTGGTTCATTCCCAGATGGCTATAATGGCTGAGGTTGGGCCAGGCCCAAGACAAAGGCCAGGAGTTTCTTCCAGGTCTGCCACATGGACGCAAGAACCCTAGTACTTGGACTATCTTCTGCTGTTTTTCTCAGGCCATTAACATGGAGCTGGATTGCAATTGGGGCAGTTGGGACAGGCACCGACTCCTGGATGAGATGCCATCATTGTAGGCAGAAGTTTTATCACATTGTACCCAGAAACTTTCTTAATGTTTTCTTATATTTTATTAAATTATTAACATTACCTTATGTAACATTCAGTTTATGATGTATATAATCACTCTCATTTACAATGAGGAAGACAAAAACTCTTAATTCCACATAAATATCTACAACAGGTCAAGTTTAAAGATGTCATATTTACATTTATTAAATGAGTAAATATCCCAGGAGTAAAGAGTGGAAAATAAGAATAAAAAGAGAACAGATGAATTTCAGAGAATATGAAAAATTAAGAAGTGAAGAATAAGAATGAGTCAATCAAAGTGAATAAACTACAGGAGTAGTCATTATGAATTAAAAATAGTGTTGCTTCAAAGAATATGGGAAGGAGAAAATTTAAAGATGAGGCAATGTAATGCAACATAGAAACGGCTTTAATTTGTTTGTATATATAAAAATTAAGGGAAAACATCTGCTCTGTCTGCTAAGTTATGCATATTTCAAAATATTATCCTTACACAACAAAGTCTGGAGGAAAAGGTAGTTAATCTTAAAAATGAACAAAATGTAAAATAATACATCATGTAATGGCCTCTGCCTCTGGTTTGTTCCTTTGGGTTCTGACTGATACATGATTGACTGTTAGTACATTGTTAGGAGAAATAAGAAAGAAGGAAAGTCTAATACTGCAGTTACGTTACATTTTACAATTCTTGCATATAATATCTCCAGTCACACAGATGATTTATTGACAATATTCATTCAGTCAGTGCTGCAAAGCACAAACAGCAGGCTATTTTCTTTAATAGAAACTCAATGAACATTGGAGCCAGTGCTGTGGCACAGTGAGTAAAACTTCCACCTGTGATGTTCGTCCCACCAGTTTGAGACTCAGCTGCTGCAGTTCTTATCCAGCTCCCTTCTAACCTTCCTGGGAAAACACCAGAATATGAAGTGACTGCTTGGGCCCCTGCACCAAAGTGGGAGACCCAGAAGAAGCTCTGGTCTTGGTCTTCTGGCTTTGGCCTGCCCCAGCACTTGCCATTAAAGCTATCTGTGGAGAACCAGTGCACAGAAATCTCTCTCTCTCTCTCTCTCTCTCTCTCTCTCTCTCTCTCTCCCCCCCTCCTCCCACCCTCTCCCTCTCCCTCTTCTTTTCCTTCTCCCTCTCCTTCTCCCTCTCTAACTCTGCCTTTCACATAAATAAATAAATATTAAAAAATAAAGCCAATGAACAAAACAGGAAACAAATTCATAATGTTCACATATAAATTGCACTTGAAATAGTAAGATTAATTGCTATTTGTTTGTGTTCATTTTGATGATGACAGTGGATTGCTCAGTAAGACATTAAAGATTAATGGTAGGCCCTCGGCCCGCCGCTGGCTGCACCCCACTCCTCCACCCCCAGCCTCCACCACCCACCACTGCTCCCGCTGCCACCGCCGCTGAGTAGAAGATGGTTGTACCTCCCAACTATGCCGATCTTGGCAAATCTGCCAGGGATGTCTTCACCAAGGGCTACGGATTTGGCTTAATACGGCTTGATTTGAACACGAAGTCCGAGAATGGATTGGAATTTACAAGCTCAGGCTCAGCCAACCTGAGACCCCCGAAGTGACGGGCAGTCTGGAAACCAAGCACAGGTGGACCAAGTATGGGCTGACGTTTGCGGAAAAATGGAACACAGACAGCACGCTGGGCACTGGGATCACCGTGGAAGACCAGCTTGCACGTGGACTGAAGCTGAAATTTGATTTCCCCTTCTCACCTAACACTGGGAAAAAAATGCTAAAGTCGACAGGGTACAAGCGGGAGCACATCAGCCTGGGTTGTGACGTGGATTTCGACATCACTGGGACCTCCATCCGGGGTGCTCTGGTGCTGGGTTAGGAGAGCTGGCTGGCTGGCTACCAGATGAACTTTGAGACTGCCAAGTCCCGAGTCACTCAGAGCAACTTTGCCATGGGCTACGAGACCGACCAATTCCAGCTCCCCACTCATGTGAAGGATGGAACGGAGTTTGGCGGCTCCATTTACCAGAAGGTGAACAGGAGGCTGGAGACGTCCGTCAATCTTGCCTAGACAGCAGGAAACAGTAACACTCGCTTCGGAATAGCACCCAAGTATCAAATTGACCCTGACATCTGCTTCTCGCGAAAGTGAACTGCTCAGACTGACAGGATTATTTTACACTCAGACCCTAGAGCCAGTATCAACCTGAGGCTCCCAGCTCTGCTGAGTGGCAAGAAGGTCACTTAGAGCTCAGGTTACAGGAGTTACCCTGCGGAGGTGCAGAAGTAACGCCAGTCCAAGGAGAGGTCCTTGCAGCTGCAGACGTGGGGGACTTAGTGACTCCCAGAGATGCCAGGTTTCTTTTCTATCTACAAATGGATGCAATGGAAGCTGATACTGTGTAGGCACTTTGTAAATCCGCATTGAGTGAATAGAACCGTGTCCTCCTAACCCTGCGGATGAGAGGCTTGTTGCTTGATGGGATGTACAGACTCAACGGAAAGGGACTTTTTAGACAAATCTTCATGACCTTGCCCCACCCCAGTCCATCATCTCCTCTTTTACACCAAGAGCAGTTTGCTGGGTGTGGCAGCTGTGTCCGTACCATTCTGGGGTGGAGAGGATGGATGTGACGAAGCCAGCAATTCAGACTCAGCTCCTTCCCGTGTTGTTCAGAGCATGAAATCACTTCTGTAGCTCAGGCGAAGTGTGGGACAGAGCCAGTGTGATTGTGGTCCTGGGGTGACAATACCCGGAATCTAAATTGGATTTCTGTTGTATTCTCACCACTCAGTTTATTTTTTAGCAGTTTAATGGGTACATTTCAGAGTCTTTCATTTTGTGTGGAATCAGATTCCTCCCCTTCAAATGCTGTGACTAATATCACTTAAAATAAAACCTAAATAAAATATTGAAACCTCAAAAAACAAAAGACTAATGGTAGAAACCAAAATCTGGTTGCCTAGTATGCTTTTTTAAATGAACCTGAGATGCCCTTGTTTGTAGGTCTTCTTAAGCTGATAGAACAAGTAGTGTGAAGGTATCTGAGTGTACACTAACCTTAGACTATGCACATGTATACAGATATTTCTATGTGTAGTCATGTGCGTATATTTAGCTAAACATGAGTTCCTGTTAATCTTGTTGACAATCCATTATTATATAAATTCTCTTAACCTTTTCCCTTTTCTGTTATCTCTCACTCTAAAAGTTTAGAAGCTTGGTTTGCACAATCTGTAATTCATCCCTTGTTTAATTCTAGTATACATGAATAATGGTTTCATAATTGCCCCATGGGAAATATGCTCCTGGGGAGTATTCTATAAAATAAAATATAGGCATTTAATTCTGAGTTTCAGTTATTTTAGTTTGTTCTGTGATAAGTTTGTCCTTACAAATTAATGAACATAAATATTTTGTTATAACAGAAACATGCATGGAAATTATCAGAGAAAAGTCAATGTATATAAAATTCATGTATAATAAAAACATTAAAGCATATTAATATCCTATTTACAATCCTGTTTACAAATTTAAATATTTGAACAGTGTCTAACTCGTAACTGTGTTAATTCTTCTTGTTCATCTATTAAAATGACTCAGTACTTATATATTAATCCTATGAAAGAAAGAATTTGAGTCAGATTGATGATACAAATATCCCCTAAAATTTATGTGCTGAGACTTAACCACTATTACAATGTTAAGAATTGCAGCCTCTTAGGAAGTGATTTAGTCATGAAGACTCTACCTTCTTAAGGGAATAATGTCTAGTAAAATGACAAGAAGGAACTGGCCTAAGCCCTTTTCATCCTCTAACTCCCATCATGGAAGACTCAGTGTTTCCCCTCTCCAGAGGATGCACCAATATTGTCTATTTTGGAAGCAAAGACAGTAGCTTTCATCATGGTGCTGCCTTGATCTTGGAATTCCAGGTCCAGAACTGTGAGAAATAAATATTTATCATCTATAAAGTTTGCAATGCGTGTTTGTTACAGCAACAAACATGGAACAAACCAGAAATTGGCATCCAAGAATTGTGCTATTTCTGTAATAAATACCAAGAAATGTGGAAGTGGCTTTGAAACTGGATAAGAGGTAGAGGCTGGAAGGGTTTTCAGATGCATATAGAAGACTAGGTCACCATGAACAGAGTGTTAAAGGAGGTTCCAGTAAGGGCTCAGAAGATAAGAAGAGCTACAGAGAGAGCCTCAGTCTCCTTAGAGATTGTTAAGCATCTTGATTAGAATGCTATGGAAATATAACAGTAAGGACAATGCAGATGATATTTGGACAGAAATGAGGAATCACGTATTGGAGACTGGAGAAAGGCCATCTTTCTCATACTGTGACAATGAACTTGGCTGCAGTATGTCTGTATACTAGTACTTTGAGAGAGAATTTGAGAGTGATGAACTAGAATATTTGGCAGAAGAGTTCTCTAAGCAAAGTGTTGAGTGCTTTTCTTGGCTTCTCTTGCCAATAAATAGCAGCAAAAAAGAGATAAATGAATTAAATACAGAATTTATAATAAAAGGGAAGCGAACTTTGGAACATAGCAAATTTCCAGTCTGGCAATGTGAAGAAAGAAAATGTTTGTCAGGGACAGAACACCGAGAGTGTGGTCAAGCTCGTATGTGGGAAGGAGGCTAGCACACATAGAAGAAGTCAGATATTTTATAATACAATGGAAGAATGATCCAAAAGATATTTTGGAAACTAAGGGCACTGCTATTTTTTGTCACAGGCTTGGAAACCAGGACCTTGTGAGCAGAATGGGATCAAGGAAGAGGCCTAGAGTCACCGTGCAATTCGATTCCCCACATTCTGGCACAGCATTCCCCTGGCTATCTCAGTTGTTGCTCAAGTGGAGCCAGGTACAGTTCATCTTTCTGCTTTGGAAGACAGCAGGCCATAAACCTTGACAACATTCATTTGGTACAAACTCTATAGGCTTGTAGAGTCCACAAGCTATAGGAAACACGATTAACTGTACCAAATGTCCACAAGAGGGGGGGGGGGCATCATGTAGTGGAGCTCCCATTAGAACAGTGGTTGATGAAGCCACATGGTCAGGGCCATGCCTGTGACTCCAGAACTGGAGTGTAGAAATGTAAGATAATGAGTAGATGGAGTCATCCTAGAAGAGTCACAGGAACAAGACATTAAACCTTAAGAGATAGCACACGGACTATGCTCAGCAAAGCCATAAGGATTTGGTCTCCAGAAAACTTAGGGAACTAAATCTTGCCCTAATATGCAAAGAAATTGAAAATTAAATCAAAATGGATATTAAACCCAAATTTTTGACACCAAGCTTTAAAGGAGAAGGCTTTATTTAGCCATTGTTGAAGCTAAGCAGAGATTAAAGAGGTCTTGGGTTTTATTACTAACAGCAGGAAGGAAGATATGGAAATTGGAAATACAATTGTCGGGCCAAAAAAAAGACAAAAAACAAAAATTTGGGGAAGTAAGGAATATACTGTTTAGTTGAACTTACTGTGGCTATAGATAAGATAGTCGGGATAACGTGAAACAGAAAAAGTCTGGGGATAGGAGAGCAACTCATAAGGAGTACTTACTTTTTCATATTGGAAGGGACAATAGCTCAGAATGTTTATCTATAATCAGGAAATGCTGGCTATAGTGCATTGGCTGCCAAGGAGTTTAAGTCAAGGTTTTGGCATACAGTCAGGAATGTGGAACAGTTTGTTTTGTTGATGTCAGCACGTAGATGTTAACTGAATAACATTCCTCACATTTTTCATTTTCTATCCTCTAGCCTTTGCAACTAAATTTGAAACAATTCAGAATTTTCCTGGCTTAAAAAGTTATTATCAGGGGCTGGCACTATGATGCAGTGGGGTAAAGCCCTGGCCTGAAGTGCTGGCATCCCATATGGATGCTGGTTCTGGTCCTGGCTGCTCCACTCCCGACACAGCTTTCTGCTGTGGCCTGGGAAAGCAGTGTGAGATGGCCTAAGTCCTTGGACCCATGCACTCACGTGGGAGACCTGGAAGACGCTCCTGGCTCCTGGCTTCGTGTCAACACAACTCCTGCCATTGCAACCATCTGGAGAATGAACCAGCGGATGGAAGAGCTCTCTCTGTCTACCTCTCTCTGTAATTCTGTCTTTCAAATAAATAAAATAAATTTTAAAAGTTATTGTCAAACCATGTGATGCTATTGTTTGCATTGTTGATTTTTACATTGTTGATTTTTACACATTCTTGGGACCAATTACCCATTTTTTTTTTTCAATTCTATTTCTCCATTTTGGCATGGGCGTATCTATCCACTGCCTTTCCACCATTGAGTTTTATTTATTTAAATTTCTTTTAATTCTATTTGAGAGACAGAAATGAAAATAGAGACTGACAGGGCTCCAATCCTCTGGTTCATTTGCCAAATATTCCCGAACAGTGGGACTGGACAAGGGTCAGAACTAAAAGCCAGAAACTCAATCCAGGTCTCTCAAGTGCATGGTAAGAATCCAATTACTCAAGTCATTACTTGCTGCCTTTCACGGTGAACAACAGCAGGAGGCTGGAATGGGGACCCTAGCCAGGATGTGAATCTAGGTACTCCAATATAGGATGCGGCATCTTAACCAGTGACTTAACTGCTATGCTAAAAGCCTGTGCCATACCACCATTGTATTTCAGAAGTTCATAACTTGTTTCATGGCACAGGCTCAGTGCTGGAGAAAGAAATTGTGACAGGGTGAACTATGATTTGCGTCTCATCTGTACTTGATTTATATCAGACTCTGGATTTTTACACTTTGGAGTTGACTTTTGTAAAGAGTTAAGATTATATGTGTTATTTTGGTGGAATATATGTATTTTGCATGTGAGAAGAATATAAATTTTCAGGACTAGCTGAGAAGTACTATGGTCTGGTTTTGTCCAAAAAGTTCAAGTGTTGAAATTCAATCAGTGGTGCAATGATATTCAGAGGAAGAGTCTGTAGGTGGTGTATAAGTTACAAGGGCAGAGCTCTTATGAATGGCTTTGTACCCTTTATAATAGTGCCCACACAGATTGCAACAGTTTTTGCTCATCTTTCCATTACAGCATGTGAGGACATAGTGTGTGTTCCCTCCAAACTTTACAGTAAAAAGTTGCCATCTTTTTTTTTTTTTTTAATTTATTTGACAGAGTTAGACAGTGAGAGAGAAAGACAGAGAGAAAGGTCTTTCCTTCTGTTGATTCACCCTCCCAAATGGCTGCAAGGAGCCAGGTGCTTCCTCCTGGTCTCCCATGCCGGTGCAGGAGCCCAAGCACTTGGCCATCCTCCACTGCCTTCCCAGGCCACAGCAGAGAGCTGGACTGGAAGAGGAGCAACCGGGACTAGAACCAGAGCCCATATGAGATGCTGGCGCTGCAGGAGGAGGATTAACCAAGTGAGCCATGGCGCTGGCCCCCAAGTTCTTGAAAGAAGACAGACCAGGCCCTCATGGACACCAAACTTGTTGAAATATTATTCTTGGACTTGTCACTCTACAGAACTATGAGAATATAAACTTCTGTTCTCCATAAATCATCCAATCTGGTATTTTTCAATAGCAGCACAAATGGATAAAGCCAACTTATTAACTCTCACAAAAGACTGAAACAGTTTATAGTAATATAAATGTAATACATAACTATTTTAGAGGAGACAAAAGTCTAACTTAAACTATTAGTAATTATGATACCACAAATTTCATAACTGCTCAATCTCATTGAAGATTTTTGTAAGTTGATTGATGATCTAATGCTTAATATAGAATTATGTTGAATTTAACATCTCCCATTCACAAAACTGCTTATATTTATTATTTTCATGTTAAGCAGAATATAATTCCTGTGTAACCAAAAATGTATGATATTTCCCTAGCCAAAAGAGATTATATTTATGGGAATCTGTCTGGAGTCCTGTCATAAAACAAAAAAGAAATCAAAAGAAATAAGTAAGCTAGATATAGTCAATGAAAACTTAAAATTCATTCATCTGAACAAAAATATCAAACCTCTAGTTATTGGCTAAAAAATCTGAAACTTAAGTGCTGGCGAATTTTACTTTTCAGTATTTGCAAACTGCTGACATTTCAGACACTTTCCTACAAATAAAGCTAAGAGTTTGTTTTCCATTACGGTAACATTTCTAGTCACTAAAACCCATCTCATAATATGTAGTCAATTCCTATTGACATTCCTTGCTTTTTTTCCTTGATAAACTACTTGCACCTAAAAGGTAAAACTTACACATAGAGAAAACAGATGAGCATGCTACTTTTTACTGTGACATTGGGAGAAGGGGTGAAGAATACTTTTTGATGCAAGTGAAGTATTACACAGCAAGCATAAATTATTTTTTGTGTCAGAATCAATGAAGAATGTGCAGCCCCCTGCCCCCAAATAAAAAGTAGCTTGGTGATAATGCATGTATTTCACTCTCTGACATGTTTAGGAAAAAGAGCAAGGTGTAATGTAAAGATGTTTTGCATTTTCTTTTTTTATTATTTTCTTTTGTTCTTAACACTCATGGTACCTAAAATTACTGTTTTCTTTTCACTGAGAGCAGAATCAATCTCTCAAGGGGAAATTTGTGGAGGTTTGCCAGTGTTGTATATTTTATAAGACCTAAAGAATAGCATTTAACAGTGCTAATTTCTAAGGATATTAGGCAAATATTATTTGGTTGGTTGTTTCATATTTATTCTGTTTTAATGGAGATAGAATGAGAAATTAATAGTACCACCATGTGAAGTGAATGAAGATATACTTTTAGGAAAAGAGGAAGGTTACAAAGGAAATAAACTTATAAGAATTTAAGGTATAAAAAATTTAAAGAAATGAAGTTATTTAGAAAGTTAGGTGGGTAATTCCCCGCTAAGTGGAGTAAAAAGAACCCCATAATCAACATATAAGACCACTTTGTGGAACTCTTATAGAAAATGAATACATTGTGCTAATGTTCCTTTATATAATCTTACAGGACCAGAAATAAGTATATCAAAAATAGATGTCTATCTAGTTCCAAGGTGGGTTATAATGAACATGGAATTCCATAGAATGATTTAGGAGATGAGAAATTTTGTAAACATTATACTATTATATGGCTCAACCCTACCAGTCTCCTAAAGATAGCCACATTTAATGGGCATACCTCATCTTATTTAAAGTTTTGGTCCATTATTATGAGGTATAACCCAGATATTGTTCAAATAGAGCTACACATTTAGTGAAATCTGTCAAATGAAGAAATAGAGGCATTAGGCAAGATGAAGCAGCTTCTCTCTTAACACCAGCTGATTATACTTTACAGGTAAAAGATAGAAATTTATATTTGAACAGCTATAACAATCATGATTCTTCGATGTCTATAGAAGTTTAGCTGAGGGCTATTTTTATCCTTCATTACTAGGGTTTGATACAAATTATGTTAGAATGATAGTTACACCTAATATTTGCAATATCCTAGAAACCTGGGCAGTGTTCTACAGTAATTACTTTTGTCAAGGGAAGTCAATTATTTGAAGAACCTCATTAAAGAATTGCTACTTAATAATATTATGTCAAAGTACCAAGCCCGTGTTAATTGTGTATTGTCATAGTTTAGAAGAAAAATCATGGAAAATTAATATGTGAAGATTATCATAAAAGATTGGTGATTTACATTCTTTTTTTTTATATCTTATTTTTTTATTTTTTAATTTTTTTAATAACGCTTTTATTTAAAGAATATAAATTTACAAAATACAGCTTATAGATTACAATGGCTTCCCCCCCATAACTTCCCTCCCACCCACAACCCTCCCAAATCCCACTCCCTCTCCCCTTGCTTCACATCAAGATTCATTTTCAATTCTCTATATATACAGAAGATCAGTTTAGTATATATTAAGTAAAGATTTCAACAGTTTGCCCTCACTAGCAACACAAAGTGAAAAATACTGTTGGAGTACTAGTTATAGTATTAATTCACAATGTATAGCACATTAAGGACAGAGATCCTACATGATATATTTTTTTAAAGTGATAAATTTTCTATGCAATTTCCAATTTAACACCAAGATTTTTTTTTTCATTTTTAATTATCTTTATATACAGAAGATTGATTCAGTATGTACTAAGTAAAGATTTCATCAGTTTGCACCCACACAGAAACACAAAGTGTAAAATACTGTTTCAGTGCTAGTTATAGCATTACTTCACATTGGACAACACATTAAGGACAGATCCCACATGAGACGTAAGTACACAGTGACTCCTAAAGTTGATTTAACAATTTGACACTCTTGTTTATGGCGCCAGTAATCTCCCTAGGCTCTAGTCATGAATTGCCGAGGCTATGGAAGCCTTTAGGGTTTGCCGACTTCAATCTTATTCCAACAGGGTCATAGTCAAAGTGGAGGTTCTCTCCTCCCTTCAGAGAAAGGTACCTCCTTCTTTGATGGCCCCATTCTTTCCACTGGGATCTCACTCACAGAGATCTTTCATTTAGGTCTTTTTTTTCCAGAGTGTCTTGGCTTTCCATGCCTAGAATATTCTCATGGGCTCTTGAGCCAGATCTGAATGCCTTAAGGGCTGATTCTGAGGCCAGAGTGCTATTTAGGACATCTGCCATTCTATGAGTCTGCTGTGTATCTCGCTTCCCATGTTGGATCATTCTCTCCCCTTTTGATTCTATCAGTTAGTATTAGCAGACACTAGTCTTGTTTGTGTGATCCCTTTGACTCTTAGACCTATCAGTGTGATCAATTGTGAACTGAAATTGATCACTTGGAGTAGTGAGATGGCATGGGTACATGCTACCTTGATGGGATTGTATTGGAATTCCCTGGCACATTTCTAACTCCATCATTTGGGGCACGACTGATTGAGCATGTCCCAAATTGTACATCTCCTCCCTCTCTTATTCACCCTCTTATATTTCACAGGGATCACTTTTCAGTTAAAATTTAAACACCTAAGGATAATTGTTTGTTAATTACAGAGTTCAAAGGATTGGTGATTTACATTCTATTTACAAAATGCTCTAAAGTTTTAATAAAAAGATAGTTTGTCTTCAATTTAACAGCATAACTTAGATTAGAAAATTTGTAAACACATTTTCTGTTAAACAATATTACTTTATTTATTTTTTATTTACTTGAAAGGCAGAGTTAATGAAAGAGGAGGAGAGACAGGGAGAGTGAGAGAGATCTTCCATCTGCTGGGTCACTCCTCAAATGGCTGCAACATCTGGGGCTGGGCCGATCTGAAGCCAGGAATTAATTCCGGGTCTCTGATGTGGGTGCAGGGTCCTAAGCACTTGGACCACTTTTCCAGGTTCGTTACTAGGGAGCTCGATCAGAAGTGAAGCAGCCAGGTCTTGAACTGTTGCTCATAAAAGATGCTGACATCACAGGGAGAGACTTAATCTACTATGCCACAATACCAGTCCCTCAAGAGACAGAGAGAGACCAACCATTCACTCAATGGTTCATTCTTCAAATGCTTGCAAGCAAGCCTCTAGGAACTTGATCTGAGTTGCAACCATCTCCTTGAGCTATGACACAATGCTTTGCAGAGTGTGTATTAACAGAAAGCTGAATCGGAGGTAAGATTCAAATCCAGGCACTCCAATATGAGATATGGATATCCCAAGCAAGAAGGATGCCCACCCCTCAATGAGTTGTCTCTTTTGATTTTTTAAGTCAAAGTTACCTTGGGAAATCTCTAGAACCCAAACCTCCTTGCAAACATTGCTATTGAAGGAAAATAGTAAGGAATATGAACTATCTGGAGATAGTACAGATTTTCTGAAAATTTATTTACCTTTGCAGATTCAGTTCATCGTGAATTGTGACAGAAAATATAACGTAATGAATGTGGGAGAAAAGCATGATCAAAGAATTTAGGAAAAACATATTCTACATAATTGGCACATGGCAATTTCCAATTTTGTGATATTATAATGAAATATTTGAATGCACAAAGTAGACCAGACAAATATGACTCCTCATATTTACTAATCTTGCCAATAAATGTGAGGTAACAAAAATGTTCAGGGACTAGTGCTTACTTGAGATACTGTATCAACAAATTTCCCACACCGGAATGGCATACTGGAGTGTATGGAGAGCAACAAATAGTCCCCAGCACATTGTGTGGCAGCCTGCCACACCCCACTGTAGAAGAGCTAAGGAGACATGCTCAAAGAGCATCACTGTATTCACACTTCTTGATTCTGTTATCAGTTTATATGAAATAATGACCTTATATCTGCCTAGGGGTGTCATGAATCTTTCCAGAAAATTATATCATGTTTTCTCCAAGATACATTGTTGTAAATATCCTCTGTATTTGTTAAGGATTTTTTCTTAATTCCCAGCCATAAAAACAACTGACTAATTCAAACAGAAAATGAGTCTCCATTTCATTCTTCTGAAATATGAAGTAATTTTTGTACAGTCTATATTTAGAATTGAAAGAAAATTATTCTTTTTGTTCAGGGAAATTGTCATCAAATGCAAGGCTATTTTTATCCATTCAGTAGAGGGGAGTGAAAGAATTACAAAGAGTTGGATAAGGGGGGAATGATAGAAGGAAAACAATAAATCCCTTCACAGAGGGGCTCAATATCAGTTCTAGTCCAGATGCTGTAAGAAATGCTGAGCTTAGCAAGATCTCAAGACACATACAAGAAATTGACAGCCCCACTGTTCTCACTGCTGTCACTCCATGCTTGGTTTGCACTAGATGATGAAGGAGCTTCATTTATCAAAATTTTCTACATCAATGTGGATATCTCCAGCAGTAGACTTGATAAATAACCCACTTCAATACTGAGAATGAATATATCAAATATAACATTTTTTGGCACCAAGCTATAAACATTCTGTGGTACTCGATTCATCAGTGATTCCAAGCACATTAAAAGTAGTGATAATTTTAATACCTTTTAGATTTGAACTGAAAATCATTAAAGAAAATTGGTATTTTAAAAATATTTATCTATTTATCTATTTAATATTATTTTATTTGAAAGGCAGAGCAACACACACACAACACATTGAGACAGATCTTCCATCTGCTGTTCACTCCATAAATGCCACAGCAGCCAGGGACTAAGCCAGGCTGATTAGGAGCCAGACACTCCATCTGAGTTTCCCAGCCTCTTGAGTGATGATCCTCTCTGCATTAGCAGCAAGCTGTATTAGAAGCAGAGTGAGAATCCAAACCCAGAAACTCTGATACAAGAACTAAATGTCCCAAGAGATGTCTTAACCATTGTGCCAAGAGCCCACCCAGGAGAGATGGAATGTGATGGCAGCAGCATTTTCCCCAGGGGCACCCATATGGGATGCTGGTGCTGCAGGCAGCAACTTAACCCTAATGCTCCTGGGGAAACAGAAGATGGCCCAAGAACTTGGACACTGCACCTGGTTGGGAGATCTGGATGAAGCTCCTGGACCTGATTTCAGCCTGGCCCAGCCCTGGCCATTGTGAACATTTGGGTAGTGAAGCAGTGGATGGAAGTTCTCTCTCTTTGTCTCTCTGTCTCTCTCTCTCTTTCTCTCTATCTCTCCCACTCGCTTTCTCTAACTCTTTCAAATAAATAAAATAAATCTCAAAAAATTTACCCCAGAGAGGCCTTTGTGCTTTCCTTTATTTTTTCAGAACCATGGCATATCTCTTTTATAAAGAAACACATATCTCCACCCTGTGCTCTTCATGGAGCTTTTCCTATCTCTACCTAAATGTTCCTGTATCGTTCAACACAATGAGCAACCAATGTTCCATGCCTAATTGGACAAGTGCATTGTCAAATCTGCTTCCAATCAGATGGTTAGCATAAAACACTAATTTTGTGAGGTTCACTGCTTTCTGATCCATGTTTTTGTGTCAGAAAATGGCATTCTGTTTTGTTTGTTTGCTTGTTTTTTTGCAATGATGCTGAATTTCTGTTCCCTTTTATTATACTAGATTATAGAGTTTCAGGAACATATAGTTTTACAACAAGGGTAACCTGAGCTCAATTTTGACATATTTATTGAAAAAGTGGATCATTTTCTTTTTGAAGAAATATTTAGATGCCAACTTTGTACAAGATAATTGCGAAAACCAAAAGGAGATAGATACATTCTATGGTACCACTTTCGCTAAGAGTTGTAAATTTTTAAAAATGGAATCTTGAAACTCCCTCCAGAAGTATTTTATGATAATTCAGACTTTAGTAATTCATAATATGGTGCTTAGGCATTTCAAAATATTTGAAATATTCTCTTAATGTGAACTTCAAATGTTAAAATATTAGATGACCAGTATGTGCAAGGCACTGTGCCTAATATTTGAAATGCCGTGTGGATGGTAATCATTTTCTAATATTAAAGATTAAGAAAGGTTAGCTCTGGTAGAATTAATTTGTATTTAGATCTATATGTTGCCAAATATTCTTTTTCTGGCTATAAACTCTTATTGTAATTATATATATCTAGACAGCCTACATAGCGTCTTCATTTATTCATTAAATACCCTGTGTATACTCCTCTAGTGTCCTAGAGGGTGTCTTTTCACAGGATTATGAAACTGTTCAAGCTCATCAGAAAGTGTGTGGTGAAAGTCAGAAGGAAGAAGAAAACAGATCAAGTATCTAAGTCAGGCTATGTGCCTTTAATTTTTTAAATCAAATATAGTTTCAAAACAAAACGAATAAGAATTGTTGTATGTGTAGTTTTATAAGTGCTTAATTTTATCATATTATATCACATACATATTGATTTTTAAGAATCATATCTACATTATCTTATGATACTTGAAATTATCTATCAAGTTTATTTTATTCCTTTTCTTTATGTACCTCTATTCCAAAGAATTCAACTCAAGCTCAATAGTTTACCCATTCTGTGCTAGTGTTCTACAAGCAATAAAAAATGTAGAAAATATTAGGATTTGATATTACATTAGGTATTTTGTATTATATCACATCATATCAAATTATAATATAATTATCTTACAATTATATTACTCTTGAGTGCTTTATGTCACTACTGGCTTGAAATAAATATGGAGGTAGGTGTTACATGCTATCTATTCTTAGATCTCAACACTTTTATACTTTAAGTTTCATAGTAGTTAATGAAGCATGTGAAATTAATGGTGTAGGTGCTTTATTGAGTTATCACCTTTTCATTTAACAAAGATAGGGTATTATGATTTCATTAGAAATAACAGTATTATTTCTTACTTATATGATGACTTTATTTCCTGTTTTGTTCAATTATGTTTCAATTAATCTAGTAATACATGAAGATATATTTGACCCCTAAATTGCATTTGTAAATACAAATTTATAGAAAATATACACAATTTTTAAACCATTGTATCACACAGACAGTCACATTATTCTTATTTGAGTCTTTGTGTACAGCTATAATGACAGACTGTTCCCTTCCCTCCCAAGCAGAAAAGTAAACATCAGCTGCAAATGGCAGAATGTGAACAGTCCTTCTGGCTCTTGAAAACTTCAAATACTCTTTTGAAAGTATCCTCCACAAGAAATGTGACTTCAAGCTTCATGCAAATATGGATTTAACTGGCAACAACATAGTATATTAAATATAAAGTAACCGTTGACCAACACGTCATCCAATTTTACAAGGAGGTGTGCTTCTTGCTATCATCAATGTTTTACAGAATTATTTTCAGATAACAAGAGTTTGCTCTTTTCTTGAAGCAAAGTAAAATGCTATGAATTTTTCTAACACAATAGCATCATACTGTTCAGTTAGTCTGACCCTCATATTCTTATATTCATGAATTAGTTTGTTCTTCATTCTACCAAATACTCTTCACATCTGCCTTTGGTGTAATCCAATCTGTAGTGATTGAGACTACTTGTAGACAAAGAGAAATCAGGCTGCCACTAGGCACTGTTGGGATTCTTGTTCCTTTTTTCTATTTGTTATGAACAGATACCAGGCATTTGGCTCTGTAAAAACATGTTGTAGATAAACTCTTACTCCTGCTCAGACATTATCAGCTTTTAACAGAAAGGAGTTCTTGACATAGTGTTTTGTAAGTAATTAGCCAATTCAGTAATTTGCAGAAGCAGAAAATAAATTAGTACCTAAGGGTGAATGGTCAATATTTGAGATACTAAGCACTTGCTTTTTGAAATGCATAGTCTGTATTTAATATGGGAAATAAAATTAGTCACTGCCAATAAAACTAGTAAGAAAGACAAGAACTCATTAAAAATCAGAGAACTGTAATCCTTTTATAAAACTTCATAGTTAGTATTTCATATACATATAACCTTAAAGTCAAGCAAATGGGAGCAATCTTTGTATTAAACATTGCACATAATAAATAATGACATAAAGTCACTGTATTATTTTTAAACCCGATTATTCTGACTCTATATGGTATGCAAAGAGAGAATACGGGATGTCTCAGTTCATTTTCTCTTGTTGCAACTCAATACTGCAGATTGGGTAATTTACAGAGTCAATGTTTATTCACCTCACAGTTCTGAAGGCTAGCAAGCTCAAGACTGATTGCACAGCTGTGTCTGATGATGTCCAAAGTGTTGGTCAGGGCCGGCACCGTGGCTCAACAGGCTAATCCTCCGCCTTGCGGCGCTGGCACACCGGGTTCTAGTCCCTGTTGGGGCGCCGGATTTTGTCCCGGTTGCCCCTCTTCCAGACCAGCTCTCTGCTGTGGCCCAGGAGTGCAGTGGAGGATGGCCCAAGTGCTTGGGCCCTGCACCCCATGGGAGACCAGGAAAAGCACCTGGCACCTGGCTCCTGCCATCGGATCAACGCGGTGCACTTGCCGCAGCGCGCCAGTCGCGGCAGCCATTAGAGGGTGAACCAACGGCAAAGGAAGACCTTTCTCTCTGTCTCTCTCTCACTGTGCACTCTGCCTGTCAAAAAATAAATAAATAAATAAATAAAATTAAAAAAAAAACATTCAAAGTGTTGGTCAGGAACTCTTCTGAGTCCCAGGGAGGTATGAGGTACCTACGTTGGGACACAGTAAGCTCACTGATTTAGGACTTACAAACCCACTAATGCACAGAGACCACACTCTCTTGATTTTATGTAAGTTTAATTACCTCTCAAAATCCCCGCCTCTGAATATAATTAATAGGTTATGGAGGATTAAGTGTCCAAAACATGAATTCTGGGGGGACACACCCAAACCATAGCATAAAATTTTCTCTGTGTTCCTGATTAAAAACTCTTTCTTTGCAGTGCACAGAAGAGAAAAGAGTATGGAGGGAAAGTATCTAAGAAAGAATCTAGTGCAGAGATGGCTTAAGGGTTAATAAAGAGAAATTAGTCTGTTGGAGGGCAGATAGTGAAGTCACATTTTACCTCAAATAAAGATGACTCAGAGACCTGGTCTCTTGTTAACCAAGAAACAAGAGTATTCAAAAACAGGGGGATTTTGCTATAACAACCCCAAATGACCAAACCATAGAAGTAGTGAAAAGATTTGTGGATATAAATAATACAGAGTTAGGTGGATATGAGGACAAAATGGAATTGGAATTTGATAGTTAATTTTTCAGTAAGTATGTCTGTCATGAAAAAATGTTACCTATGGTGAAATAGCAGAAGTGATGCTTGGTTTTATTATTCAAGATGAAAGACAGTTTAACATAGGGCTTTACAATTAATTTCCATAAACTTTATGTGCTAATATTTAGATCTTGATAGCTGGCTAGAGAAGAAAGAGAATTTGAAGCATTTCAACAAAGGAAGGACAAATGTTATAAGAATTTATCAGATGAGTAGGAGAGGCATATATTGAGATGATATTAGAAGCTGAAAGAAAGTAGATGAATTTAAGAGTGGAAGTGTTATAAATTTTTTGTGAGGATTATATAAAGTTACAGAATTCCAAATATAATAACACGTAAAAATGAAATAGTGACATCTGCCATAAAAATTATCTATTTTGAATTGGAGGAGGGTTTGCAGACAGAAATGAGGCAAAGTCCAGGGAAAAATTGTTTTCCAAATTTGTTTGATAGAAATGAATTAAACTCCTTCTTTCTATATGTGAAAGTAGCCAAGAGCAAAGGAAGTTTAAAAAAATTATTGTAGGTAAGATCCCAGTTCCCAATAAGTCAAGCTCTTATATCATCCCCAGGGATTCCTCTAAAAAATTCAAATATTTGAAGATTTTTATAGATTACATTTGGGCTGATAATGAGAAATAAACCCTTGACTATATTTTGAAATCTGCAAGCACTTCATTTTGAGCTCAAGTATTTAGAGAGGCTTATAGTCAAGGTCATACTACTTCTATGTATTCTAAAGACATTTAGTGAATGAGATATGTGGAGACAATATTGTTGTCTCAGGTATGGTGTGTTGCCAACTAAAGAATAATGGGGATATAAATTTTTCTAAATATTAAATTATTTTATTTAAATTTTATTTAATAAATATAAATTTCCAAAGTGCAACTTTTGGGTTATGGTGGGTTTTTTTCCCCTATAACCTCCCTCCTACCTGCAACATCCATCTCTCACTCCCTCTCCCATCCCATTTACATCAAGATTCATTTTTTTTTTTTAATTTTTGACAGGCAGAGTGGACAGTGAGAGAGAGAGAGAGAGACAAAGAGAAAGGTCTTCCTTTGCCGTTGGTTCACCCTCCAATGGCCGCCGCGGCCGGTGCAGTGCAGCCGGCGCACCGCGCTCAGCCGATGGCAGAAGCCAGGTGCCAGGTGCTTTTCCTGGTCTCCCTTGGGGTGCAGGGCTCAAGCACTTGGGCCATCCTCCACTGCACTCCCGGGCCACAGCAGAGAGCTGGCCTGGAAGAGGGGCAACCAGGACAGAATCAGGAGCCCCAACAGGGACTAGAACCCGGTGTGCTGGCGCCGCAAGAAGATTCATTTTCAATTATCATTTTATACAGAAGATCCATTTAGTATATACTAAATAAAGATCTTAACAGTTTGCACCCACACAGAAAGACAAGACAAAGTATAAAGTACTGTATGAGTAATAGTTATACTGTTAATTCATATAGAACAAACATTAAGCACAGAGATCCTACATGGGGAGTAAGTGCACAGTGACTCCTATTGTTAATATAACAATTGACACTCTTATTTATGATGTGAGTAATCACCCGATGCTCTTGTCATGAGTTGCCAAGACTATGGATGCCTCTTGAGTTCGCCAACTCTGATCTTATTTAGACAAGGTCATAGTCAAAATGGAAGTTTTCTCCTCCTTTCAGAGAAAGGTACCTCCTTCTTTGATAGCTCGTTCTTTCCGCTGCTATCTGCTATCTCACTCACAGAGATCTTTCATTTAGGTTTTTTTTTTTTTTTTTTTTGCCAAAGTGTCTTGGCTTTCCATGCCTGAAATACTCTCATGGGCTTTTTATCCAGATCTGAATGCCTTAAGGGCTGATTCTGAGGCCAGAGTGCTGTTTAGGACATCTGCCATTCTATGAGTCTGCCGTGTATTTCGCTTCCCATGTTGGATTGTTCTCTCCATTTTAATTCTATCAGTTAGTATTAGCAGACACTAACTTGTTTATGTGATCCCTTTGACACTTAATCCTATCATGATGTTCAATTGTGAACTGAAATTGATCACTTGGACTAATGAGATTGCCTTGGTACATGCCACCTTGATGGGATTGAATTGGAATCCCCTGGCACGTTTCTAACTCTACCATTTGGATCAAGTCAGATTGAGCATGTGACAAATTGTACATCTCTTCCCTATGTTGTTCCCACTCTTATATTTAACAGGGATCACTTTTCAGTTAAACACCTAAGAATGATTGTGTGTTAATTAAAGAGTTCAACCAATGGTATTAAGTAGAACAGAAAAATAACAGAAAGAATAAAATAGTAAGTTGTTCCTCAACAGTCAGAACAAGGACTGATCAAGCCATTGTTTCTCACAGTGTCCATTTCACTTTAACAGGTTTCCTTTTAGGTGCTCAGTTACTTGTCACCAATCAGGGAGAACATGATATTTGTCCCTTTGGGACTGGCTTTTTTTACTCAGCATAATGTTTTCCAGATTCTTCCATTTTGTTGCAAATGACCAGATTTCATTTTTTTTACTGCTGTATAATATTCTATAGAGTACATGTCCCATAATTACTTTATCCAGTCTACTGTTGATGGGCATATGGGTTGGTTCCAGGTCTTAGCTATTGTGAATTGAGCTGCAATAAGCATTAAAGTGCAGATCACTTTTTTGTTTGCCAATTTAATTTCCTTTGGGTAAATTCCAAGGAATGGGAGGGTTGAGTTGAATGGTAGGGTTATATTCAGGTTTCTGAGGAATCTCCAGACTGACTTCCATAGTGGCTTTACCAGTTTAGATTCCCACCAAGAGTGGGTTAATGTCCCTTTTTCCCCACATCCTTGCTAGCATCAGTTGTTAGTAGATTTCTGTATGAGAGCCATTCTAACCAGTGTAAGGTGAAACCTCATTATGGTTTTGATTTGCATTTCCCTGATTCTGGCTTTGTTTTTGTTGTACAAAATTGCTTTAGCTATTCGATTTCTCCTATGCTTCCATATGAATTTCAACATCATTTTTTCCAGATCTGAGAAGAATGTCTTTGGTATTTTGATTGACATCACATGGATTCTATAAACTGCTTTTGGGAGAATGGACATTTTGATGATATTGATTCTTCCAATCCATGAGATTGGAAGATTTTTCCACTTTTTGGTATCCCTTTCTATTTCTTTCTGTAAGATTTTGTAATTCTCATCATAGAGATCTTTAACATCCTTGGTTAAGTTTATTCCAAGGTATTTGATTGTTTTTGTGGCTGTTGTGAATGGGATTGATCTTAGAAGTTCTTTCTCAGCCATGACATTGCCTGTGTATACAAAGGCTGTTGATTTTTGTGCATTGATTTTATATCCTGCTACTTTGCCAAACTCTTCTAGCAGTTCCAATAGTCTCTTAGTATAGTTCTTTGGGTCCCCTAAATAAAGAATCATATCATCTGCAAAGAGGGATAGTTTGAGTTCTTCCTTCCCAATTTGTATCCCTTTAATCTTTTTCTTGCCTAATGGCTCTGGCTAAAACTTCCAGTACTATATTGAATAGCAATGGTGAGAGTGAACATCCCTGTCTGGTACCAGATCTCAGTGGAAATGCTTCCACCTTTTCCCCATTCAATAGGATGCTGGCCATGGGTTTTCATAAATTGCTTTGATTGTATTGAGGAATGTTCCTTCTATACCGAGTTTGCTTAGGGTTTTCACCATGAAAGGGGGTTGTATTTTATCAAATGCTTTATCTGCGTCTATTGAGATAATCATATCATTTTTCAGCGCAGTTTGTGAATGTGGTGTATCACATTGATTGCTTTGAGAATGTTGATACATCCCTGCATACCAGAGATAAATCACACTTGGTCTGGGCAGATGATCTTTCTGATGTGCTGTTGCATTCTATTGGACAGAAATTTATTGAGGATTTTTGCATCTATGTTCATCTGGGAAATTTGTCTGTAATTCTCTTTCACTGCTGCATCTTTTTCTGGTTTAGGAATTAAGGTGATGCTGATCTCATAGAAAGAATTTAGGAGGATTTCCTCTTTTTCAATTGTTCTGAATATTTTGAGAAGAAATGGAGTTATTTCTTCTTTAAATGGCTGGTAGAATTCAGCAGTGAATCCATCTGGTCCTGGGCTTTTCTTTGTTGGAAGGGCCTTTATTACTGTTTCAATTTCTGTCTCAGTTATGGATCTGTTTAGGTTTTCTATGTCTTCATGGTTCAGTTTAGGTAGGTTGCATGTGTGCAGGAATCTATCCATTTCTGATAGATTTCCCTGTTTGATGGCCTACAACTCTTTGTTGTAATTTCTGATGATTCTTTTTATTTCTGTGGTGTCTGTTGTTACATTCCCTTTTTCATCTCTGATTTTATTGATTTGGATATTTTCTTTTTTTTAGTAGTTGGGCCAATGGTGTTTCAATTTTATTTATTTTTTCCAAAAAACCTAACTCTTCATGTGGCTGATATTTTTGTAATATTGTTTGGATTCAATTCTGTTGATTTTAATTATTTCTCTTCTCCTACTAGATTTGGGTCTGGTTTGCTGCAGTTTTTCTAGATCCTTGAGATGGGTTGAAAGCTCATTTATTTGGTACCTTTCCAATTTCTTGATGTTGGCACCTAATGCTATAAACTTTCCTCTTAATACTGGTTTTGCTACATCTCATAAGTTTTGATTTGTTGTGTTGTTATCCTCATTTACTTCCAGAAGTTTTTGATTTCTCTTTTTATTTCTTCTATGACCCAGTGTTCATTCAGGAGCATGTTGTTCAATCTCCATGTGTTTGCATATGCTCTACGGATTCCTGAGTTGCTAATTTCCAACTTCATTCCCCTATGGTCTGAGAAGCTGCATCATATAATTCCAATTCTTTTGAATTTGCTGAGACTTGCTTTATGACCTACTATGTGGTTGATCGTAGAGTAGGCTCCATGTACTGCTGAGAAGAATGTAAATTCTTTAAGTGTAGGATTAAAAGTTCTGTAGATATCTGTTAGATACATTTGGGCTATAGTGTCTATTAAATCTGCTGTTTCCTTATTGAACTTCTGTCTTGTTGGTCTGTCTATTTCTGAGAGTGGAGTATTGAAGTCCCCCAGTACTATTGTATTAGAATTTAAGTCTCCCTTTAAGTCTCTTAACATATCTTTCAAATAAACCAGTGCCCTGTACTTAGGTGCATATAGATTTATAATAGTTACATCTCACTGTTGAATTGATCCCTTAGTCATTATATAGTGCCCCTCTTTGTCTTTCTTAACAGTTTTTGTGTTAAAGTTTATTTTGTCTAATATTAAGATGGCTATGCCAGCTCTTTTTTGGTTTCTGTTGGCATGGAATATCTTTTTCCAACCTTTTACTTTCAGTCTGCATGCATCTTTCTTGCAAAGATGTATTTCTTTGTAAACAGCAAATAAATGGGTTTTGTTCCTTAATCCATCCAGCCAGTATATGACTTTTAACTGGATATTTAAGGCCATTTACATTCAATGTCACTATAGATAAATAGTGACTTTGTCCTGCCATTTTCCCAAAAATATTTCTAATATATGCTTGGAACTTCCTGTGATATTATACTGGGAGATTTTCTTCCTTTACCTTCTTTCATATTGATGGCCATGTTTCTGTGTTTCTGTGTATAACACATCTTTAAGCATCTTTTGCAGGGCTTGACGAGTGGGGACAAATTTCTTAAATTACTGTTTGCTATGAAAGGTCTTTATTTCACCTTCATTTACAAATGAGAGCTTTGCAGGATATAATAATCTGGGCTGGCAGTTTTTTTCTGTTAGCGCCTGGGCTATATCTCGCCATTCCCACCTAGTCTGTAGAGTTTCTGATGAGAAGACTGCTGTAAGTCTAATTGGAGATCTGAGAGTAATCTGACGTTTTCTTTTGCACATTTTAGAATCTTTTCTTTCTGTTTCACTGTGGTGAGTTTGATTACAATGTATGGTGGTTAGGATCTCTTTTGGTCATGTTTATTGGTGGTTCTATGAGCTTCCTGTACTTGGATGTCTCTTTCTTTTTCCCAACCTGGGGAGTTTTCTGCTAGTACCTCAATAAAAGCCCTTCTAATACTTTCTCTCTCTCCATGCCTTCAGGAACTCCTAGAACCTGAACACTGGGTTTTTTAATGGCATCCCGTAGATTCCCAACAATATTTTTTAGTTTTCTAATTTCCTCATCTTTTCTTTGCTTTGACTGTATACTTTTCTGTTCTCTGTCTTCTAAGTCTGATATTCTCTCTTCTACTTCACTGATTCTGTTTTTAAGGCTATCAAATGTCTTTTTCCTTTGTTCTATTTAATTCTTCATTTCATTTTTTTTAATATCTTTTATATATCTTTTAATATCTTTATATATCTTTTAATATCTTTTATATCTTTAATATCTCAATTTCATATTCTACTTAATTCCTCATTTCATTTTGATTCCTCCTTAAGATTTCATTTTCACCTGAGAGATTTTCTGTCCTGTTCTGTATGATATCTGTAGTTCATGCATTTCTTTTTGATAACTTCTAAATGTTCTTATCATAATTTTTTTTGGAAATCTGTATCTTGCATTTCTTCTGTCTCATCATATTCACAATCTTATATTAGAGTGTCATGTTTATTTGGGAGCATCATGATGTCTTCCTTGTTCTTGTTTCCTCAGTTTCTGCATTTGTTGTTTGGTATCTTCTTCTTCTTCTTTTTTATGCTGTGGTGGCTTTTCTCTTTATACTATGACTCTAGATTAAGTGGACTGTTGGTTTTTGGGGAACCTCTAGAGGCTTGTGGTGAGTGTGGCCAGAGAATTCTTTTCAGTTCTTCAGGTTTAAGGGTGTGCCAATGGTGACACACCTAGGTTTGGCTTGCTAAATCTCTCTCTCTCTCTTTTTTTTCAGAAGGAAAGTAATTCTGCTCAGCTGAGCTCTTCTCCTTGATGGCAATCAGTGCCTGCGTGTTAGCCCCAGTGGGTGTAATATTTGTCTGCTCTGTTCCAAGGATCACACAAAGGATCTGCACAGTCCTCAGTGTAAGCTCAAATTCCCCTGCAATGTCTCTCATTGGGAAGCCAAAGCCTCCTGAATTTGTGACATCTCCCGCTTAGACTTCTCACGTCTCAGCCACACAGTGAGTTCTCCCAAACACCCTGAGTTTTTTTTTTTTTCATAGTTTTGTTTCATAAGCTCCACAAATTCAATAGGTCTTAATCTCCTTTTATTTCTCCCCACCAGAGTCAGGTTTTTCTACTTGGCTGAGAGCAAGCACAGCCCCAAACTGGCACAGCTGTTACATATGTCCAAAATCACACCTGCTCTATTGCCTCGCTTGCCTTTGTAAGGTGAGTAGAGAGAGAGAATTGTGTCTGCACCAGTCCCTTTTTTTTTCTCTCCTCTAGTTAGGGTGGTATACTTTCCCCCATGGGGCTTCAAGCCTCATTCCCTCTAGGCTCTTCCTGCCACTTTTCCGCCAGTGTCTCAGGCTACTACAGTTTTTCCTCACCTCCCTTTCCAGTGCTGGGGTGTAGACACAGCAGCTGGGGTCCTGAGCTGTGGGCTCCCTTGCCCTCCACATAGGTCCACTGTGTCCCTCTAATTCCAGAAGTTTCCTCTGCAGTTTTTCTCCTAACTCTTCCTTGAGACTACAGTATCTCCACTTTTATTAAACTATCTTTTCCTGGAGTCATTGAGCTCCCTCCCTATTCTGCCATCTTGAGCCCTCCTCCTAAATTATTTATTTTTACCTATTTATTTAGAAATCTCCTATGCTGATTTATTCCAAAAATGTTCACAGAAGCCAGGAGTCAAGAGAGGTATCCAGATGTCCCAAGTGGCTATCAGGGACCCACATATTCGAACCAGCACTTGCTGCCTGCCAGGGTGTACATTACCAAGAAACTGATTTGTAAGTGAAACTGGGGCATGGACCCCATAAGGGATGTAAACATCCCAACTATCTGCTTAACTGCTAGGTCAGACACCTGCTCTGGTGGAGATTTTGTCCTGATAAGCATGTATTTTGTAGTTTAAGTATTTCAAAATACTATTTTTAGCTCTCACTTTCCACTTACATTCCCAGGTAGATGGAAAATGTGGAGTCTGAGGGATGAATTGTTGTGAACAGTTGTCTCAACAGGATTGTTGTTCATCAAATCCTGTATTCCATTTTTGTACTATACAGAGATTCCTGACCCAGAGAAATGCAATGAAAGAGGTGAAATCTAGCTTGTGCTCTGCCCTACAAGTCATGCTTCCCATACTGTTATGCTGTGCACATAGTATGATCTATTTATCAAACTATCCAGTTGCAGAGCTGCACCCAGCCAGAAAGAGAACTATTTTTCTTCTAATTTACAGAAAAATGCCTTATGGGTTGAAAACAGATCTGGAGCATGAGCAACCTTTGCCTAGAATATGAAAAAATTGTTTTCTTAATTCATAACATCTTTTCCTAAATTTGATATGATAGTGATTATGAATCTAAGTGATTTTGCTATTTTATGAACTTATATATAAAGTAGATGCTTAAATTACATATGTTATATGTAAAAAAATAAATTACATGAAAATATAAAGTATTAATAGAAGACAAGATAAAAACATTATTAGGAAATATGTTATATGAAGAGAATAATGTTTAATATACTACTTACAGTGATCCTTACACAGTTAAAAATTCAGATAACTGCAAAATACACATAGAAAATTTTTATTTAAAAAATAAAATTAAAAAATAAGACCAGTTAAAGACAACTCTAAAATGATTGAAATGATACATAAAAATGATGTAAAGTCTATGACACTTCCCAGCAATGCTGAGCAAGAGCTGTTCCCAGATGAAACACAGTCACTCCTATCTATTTATTTTTCTAAATTATCAAGGAAAGGACTTTTACATGCAAGACCTTTATGTTGGAGATGCTCACAAAGTACATGTTTATTTTCCATCCCTTCTATACATGTCTATATTATATCTGTAAATTTAGAATATTAAAAATTATTTTCAGGGTTATGGTGGAAAGAAGTTAATTAATTAGGTTCTTATTTGTGTAATGATTTTGAAAATGCTAAAATAGAAATAGATCATGTGACAGTATTGCTGCTTTCAGAGACTAGCCATATGGTGTAGCGCGTAAAGGAACCATCTCCACTGCAGGAATCTCAAATGGACACCATTTTGTGACCTAGCTGCTCCACTTGCAACCCAGCTCCCTGATAATGGCGTGGGAAAAATTAGTGGATGATAGCCCAAGTGAGAGACATGAATGAAATGCCTGGCAGCTGGATTTCTACTGGTTCAGCCCTGACCATTGTGACCATCTGGAGAGTGACTCAGCAGATGGAAGGTCTCTCTATCTCTCCTCTGTAACTCTGACTTTCAAATAAATAAATAAATCTTTTTAAAAAACAATTAAAATATCCATGGCTCATCATTTCATCAGCAACAAATTTTCATCCTAACCTCTATACAACTTTTGTATGACAATTCAAGTTATTCTTTTCATTATAATGTTCATATACAATATTCTATGGCTATTTTACTTCTAATTACTTAAAAGCTAAGTGCATATAGTAAGTAATGTACTTAAAATCTAAGTACATTCTTCTGATTTTCTTTCATTTATTGTATAATCACAACAGATTCTCAATGAAGCAACAGACTTCAAAATCATATCATAAAGCATAGAGCTTAGACTTTGGAAGTATATTTATGTTGCAGTGTGTTGCTAGAATCATGTATTACTTTGTTATTTTTTACACTTCAAAAGTAATTTATGCATATTTTTCTCATGCTGTACAAAGTATGACATTCATGTTAACCATGCATTTATATTCCATTTGATTTCTTGTTGGATTCATTTTGTTGTGTAGGGAGAAGAAAGCAAAGGAATATTTCTATTGCTATACAAGATAATAAGAAAGGCACCAATCATTATCATAATCTCCATCAACAACACATTAAGTTTTTAATAATATGTTCTGCTCTTGGCATTGCACAAGCCAAATGAAACAGCCTAGTATCTATAACTCTATGAACTATGAAGACTGACAAAACCAAGGCCTTATCATCCTACCAATAAACAAAAAGGAACTAGTTTTTAGAACAAACATGAATACCAATAATGATCATCAATTAAAAATAAAAGTTCAGTCCATTGGAATTATTCATGACTCCCAAATTTAAAAGAAGCAAAATCAAAAGCTAATGACATTCCTTCTTTATGAATTCTTAAATTAACTTTATGGATTTTTTAATCAACTTTACAGGTCATTTTGAAATGAGTAAGGCAAAAAAATTCTGTTCATGTAAATAATATAAAGGACTGTACATCTTCTTTCTATTCGGCTAAAATCCTGTCTGGTTATCAAATGAAGTGTGCACCTCAAAAGAGCTTTCAAGAATTCTTTTTTTTTTTTCTCCATTTATCTCCCGCAATTGAAAGAACAAAAGCCATGCTCACACACGCTCTCCTGCATGAATAATAGCTGACTTATTTAGCTTGTCAGGGCCTTTGAAAGACTCTGAGTACTTAGAGAGGTAAATAATGAATACAGCTTGTAAACTAAGGTTCCTTGATCAGTGGATGGTTTTGTTAACTAATGCAGTGCTAAGTGTGAAGATGAGTGTTCCAAACACATGAAAACATCCAGCAATGTTAAGAAGGTAAGCAACATATTCCATGTTTATTAGTTAACTATATTGATTAAAATTCAGTGAGCTAAATGTGATGGTAAAAAGAATAAGAGGGGAGGGGCTGGTGCTGTGGTGTAGTGGTCTAAACCCCTATCTGCAGTGTCAGCATCCCATATGGGAACCAGTTTGTGTCCTGGGAGCTCCTCTTCTGATCTAGCTCTCTGCTATGGCCTGGGAAAGCAGTGGAACATGGCTGAAGTGCAAGGGCCACTTTCAACTTCATCAGAGTGCTGGAGGAGGCTTCTGGCTCCTGGCTTCAGATGGGCTCAGTCCCAGTTGCTGAGGTCATTTGGCAAGTGAACCAGTGGGTGGAAGACCTTTCTCTCTGTCGCTTCCTCGCTCTCTCTGTGAGTCTACCTCTCAAGTGAATGAGGCCATCTGGTGGGTCTTGGGGTCTTTGGGCCCCTGAGATGTAGGTAGAATGTCCTTCACAAGCAGGCTGCCAGCTGTGGCTGCAAAGCTTGTTTCCATACCAGTAATAGCTTCTTATGCTGCACATGTGACCTTGCTGTTTTAAGTCACATCTTCAAATTAGTTGCAATCTTCCACCCAGAACTAGCAGATGAGGGGACTTAGCCCTTAAGGAGAATTGGGTTGTCTCCAAGACACCCCAGCTGTTTCCATGAGCCCCAAGTCAATCAACATACAGTATATAAATTCCCCTGTCCAGTGGGCACCCCTACAGAATGCCTTAAAAACCCTGGGCACTTCTTGAAAGCCAGCATCTCGTTAGGGCACTCTGCCTGGTCTGCTCTCAGAACATACACTTTTCTGTCAAATAGAAGTTTCTACCTCTCTGCAAATTGTTTCTTAGCTTTTTATTTCTATACTGAGCTAAGGAAAAGAACCCGCACCTGCCACCACCCTCCCCTCCATGACCAGTAGCAGTAAATAAATAAAATCTTAAAAAAAGAACACATACATTTATAATTACACCATTTGTTTCAATTTTTTTTTTTTTAACATTTTTTTATTTGACAGGTAGAGTTATAGACTGTGAGAGAGAGAGACAGAGAGAAAGGTTTTCCTTCCATTGGTTCACTTCCCAAATGGCCCCTACAGCTGGCGCTGTGCCAATCCGAAACCAGGAACCAGGTGCTTCTTCCTTGGCTCCCATGCAGGTGCAGGTGCCCAAGCACTTGGGCCATCCTCCACTGCCCTTCCAGGCCACAGCAGAGAGCTGGATTGGAAGAGGAGCAACCGGGACTAGAATCCGGCAACCATATGGGATGCCAATACTGCAGGCGGAGGATTAGCCAAGTGAGCCATAGCACCAGCCCCCCATTTGGTTCAATTTCAAAAACTAGGTAACATGTAGATAAGAATATGTTTTTAGCTGACACATACTTAAAATGACAAAGAACTAAGAGGATTTATGATCTCTGGTTTGATCTTATCTTTGATATAGGCTTTTGTTTGGAGAGTGAGATTCTGTAACATAACATTTCTCATAAAATAGATATTTACAGTGTCAACAAATTTGGAGTGGATATGCAGACTCTTATTAAAGTACCCACGTTCCATAGTTCTGTTCGGGTTTGATTCTCGCTCTGGCTCCTGACTCCAGAATTCTACAAAGTTAGTCCCCGGAGTTGGTGTTGGTTCAAATAATTATGATGTTCCTGCAACCCATGTCAGAGAGCTGAGTAGTATTCCCTGATCCCAGCTTCAGCTGCAGCTCAGTCTCAGCTCTTCTGGACATATGGGGAAGTGAACAAGCAGATAAGTGTTAAGTCTCTGTGCCTTTCCCTTCCTACTTCTCTTTGCTTCTCAAATAAATCAATTAAAATGATTTTTAAATATGCAAAATCTATATATTGAGGAATCTGCTCATAAATTGAATAAGTAGATGTAATAGTGTATCTAGTATGTAATATACTATAAAAATTAATAATAATACTTTCTTATACTCTTTTCTCAGACTAAACAGTTACTAATCACCCTAGTAATCATTGAAATATTTAAAATTCAAAAAGAAAGAATAATGTTATATTTTTTAATTATTGCACAAAGGTCATATACATTAAAAAACATAATTCCTAACAAGTTTTTGTTTTTACCATTTTCTATAATATAAAAACACTGTAACTCTATCTAAATAAATTTCATATTAATTATAATAGCAACTAAATGGTATATACTTTTATCTCACTTGAGAAATATTTTCTAACTGGCACTCTAACTGTAATATCTTCTGTTTAACGACAATAATAAAGTCCTTTTACATTTTCATTCAGACACAAAAAAGTAATAAGCAAAATAGAGGGATTATAGTAGGTAGCAAACAAAAACCAGTGCTATCGACAATGTAGAGGTAGAAGATGTTGATAAGTCATACAGAGGTTGAGTATAATACTGTAGGAAAATAAACTCCTTGAGGAACTTCATCAATGAAGACCTTGTACAGAAAATGAAACTTGACTTGGTGCTGTATATAGATAAAGAATTTTCTTGTTTTTAACAAGCATCTGTCTAAGAAAGTGACACAAATGACAATGGTTTGGGATAAGTGCAGCACTTGGTTTATTGAAGAGTATCAGTGGAATAAGAATGAGTAATCAGAAGCCAGTCAAGAATATCAAAGACACTTTTGGCTTAGAGTTCTTAGAAAGCTAAAATTAAGAAACTCAGAAATTTATGTAAAATTTTATTTCTATTTTCTCAACTTCTTATATTAACCAAATAGATTCATAATTTTATTACATTATAGCATTTTCATTTAATTATTTTTAATTTTTATATTTTATGCAATTGTTATATGTTGTTAAATATTGGGCATAATAATTACATATACTGATGCGGGACAAGGCAAAACTATACCATTGTGGAATAACTGAATCAAATATTTGAATATATCTTTTACTTCAAATACTTAATCATTGATTATTTGAATCTAACTGACACAAAATATTTATGATTAGAAATTCTAGATATCATTAAATAAAAATTGTATCACAGATATTGTTTTACAGTTCAAAGGTATATAATTGCAGTGAAAGGAATCTTTATATAGGTACCTAAAGATCTAAAAGCCATAGGAGATATAATTATGAATTCTACATAAATATCCCATAGGTCAGAGTCCATTAAGACAAATAAAATATATGTTTTAGGGGCTGGCATTGTGGCGAAGAAGGTAAAGCCACCCTGTGGTGACGGCAACCCACATGGCGCCAGTTCAGTCCTTGCTGCTCCACTTCCAAACCAGCTCTCTGCTATGGCCTAGGAAGATGGCCCAAGTGCTTGGTCTCCTGCACCACTGTTGGAGAACTGGAAGAAACTCCCGGCTCCTTTTTTCGGATCAGCACAGCTCGTGTTGTTGTGGCCATGTAGAGAGTGCAGTAGAAGACAGAAGTCCTCTCTCTCTCTCCCTGCCTCTCTATAACTCTGCTTTTCTAATAAATAAATAAATCTTAAAAAGAAAAGAAATATATGCTTAATAAATATGGTACACATTTGAAATTATTGTAATATAAATATGCACTACTTCAGTTCAGGTATGATACTTGTTGAGAAAAAGTCTTGTTTTGTGGTGGAATGAGAAGGCCATGCCAAGGTGGCCACTGTCAGGTGAGCGTCAGTTACTCAGGAATGGCTTTGAAACCCACCTGGCAATGGAGCCTGCCTGGCAACAGGCTGTGATTGGATGGCTTTGGAAACTGCCTGGCAAAAGGCTGTGATTGGTTGGGGCCCCTTGTCCGGATTGGCTGATCTTGACTATATCAGCTGTTGTACTAACTGAAATAAACGAGTCTGCGGGCTGCTCACCTCAAGCCCGCTTTCACCCGACTTCTGGGGTCTGTGTGGTGACTCCGCGCCTCTTGCCCCCACCACGCTCCTCCTTTCAGAAAGGAATCCACTGCAACATTGGTGAGAAATCAACTGCAACATTGTTCCAACAAGATATTATATAATAATTTGATCACATTTTGAATTTTTGGTTTCTTTATGGATGACTTATATATGACAAACACCAGGTGAAAGCAGAATTCTATATCTCATCGATAAAAGTGTATAATACACAAAATAAATATGCAAATACAATTCAAGCATCTACAAACTACTCCTATTTCTCCGAATTGCCTCTCCACCAATTCACAATAACTAACAAGTTGTAACTGTCAAATGCCCAATTCACAAGCAAAACTTCCCATTATTTTTTTTCTTTTCAAGTAAGGTGCCATTCTACTATTTACCTAGTGCCCACTCATCAACTATTTGGAAAACTGGGCTAACATTTTTGAAAATTTTATTTATTTGTTTGTTTTATATTTTGAGCAACAGAGAGATATGGACAGATATAGAGATCTCTTCCTTCTTAGGGTTCACTTCCCAAAAGGCATATCAGCCAGAATTGAGCCAGGTCAAAGCCAGGTGACATGAATTCCAACTGGGTTTCCCACTATGTTTGTAGGGGTCATATTTATGATTCTCATATTTTACTGTGCTTGAATAACTGAAGAGATTTTCAGTGTTTTGTCCCCTGTCGCTTTTACTATAAGTTCTCTGGATCTATCATACAATTTTGTACAGAGCATATTTACATAGGAATGTATATGTTGCTAAAAAGGTGTAACATTCTATTTTTTTGAAATTTGAATGTAACGATTTTGAGAATAATAATTTTTAAAATTTATTTGACAGGTAGATTTATAGACAGTGAGAGAGAGAGACAGAGAGAAAGGTCTTTCCATTGGTTCACCCCCCAAATGGCCGCCACGGCCAGAGCTGCGTCGATCCAAAGCCAGGAGCCAGATGCCTCCTCCCAGTCTCCCATGCGGATGCAGGGGCCCAAGCACTTGGGCCATCCTCCTGCCTTCCCAGAACACAGCAGAGAGCTGGACTGGAAGAGGAGCAACTGGGACTAGAACCGGCGCCCATGTGGGATGCTGGCACCACAGGCAGAGGATTAACCAAGTAATCCAGGGCGCCAGCCCAGAGAATAATAATTTTTTAAAAAAAGTAACAGAGGAAACATTCACATATTCCAGTGATAGAAAATTGGAATTAAAACAAAGCAAAAGTATAGAATAGATTAGCTAAAAATTGGGCTGGTTTGTTCTAAAGTTTATGTCAATTAAAGAAATAAACACAGAGACAGTGTATCTGTGTATCTTTTACTACAGTAAAAGACATTTCATTATTTCTTCAAAACATGTACATAAAGTAAGAAAATTGAAAACATATCTTTTCAATTTTGTAGTAAGTTCTTTAATAGGCTAACCCAAGGATTTCAATATCTTGGACTATATAAATTTATAAAATGCTTTCACTATAAATTTAAATATTTGGTGAAAAAGATAATCCACAACTTCATTACCTTGAGTGACATTATCAGTTTTAGTTCAAATGTAACAATATTGATCTTATTTTTTGCTATGTACAAAAACCAAGTAACAGAAATATAGATATCAGCTTTCCCTGATTTAATCTTTTAAAAATGTATTTCAAAAGCAGAGGGGCATTCAGAAGGGGATGCATGCACTCACACACACACACACACACACACAAACACACACAGGAAGAGAAAGCGAATCATCTGCTGCCTGCTAAGATGTGCATGAGCAGCAAACTGGGTGACAAGCAGTGGATCAATTACTTGAACTACCCTCTGATAAGGGACACCAGCATCCCAAGCAATGACGTGGCCCATTGCACCCCATGTGCGTCCCCCTCATTTGTAAATGGGATGAATATCTGTCAGATGCTCTTTTTTTTTTTATATTTCTTGTGTTTATCAGAGTCATGTGTTCATGTTTAAAATTTTTATCTGATGCACAAAGATTATACCCATTTTGGAGTGCCGTGTGACCTTTGATGCATATACATGCTATATGATGTCCAATCTGGGTAAACATACTTCTCCTCAAATATTTCTCATCCCTTTATAGTGAAAACATCCACGATCCTATTATCTATGTTACTGTTTTTAAATAAATACTGTACTTATTTGAAAGGCAGAGGGACAGAGATTGACAGAAAGAAATAGAAATCTTATATTAATTTGACACCATAACCAGTTTTGGATAAGACACATTAATGATTAAATCATGGATTTTTTGGACGACAGCCAGAAAATAGGAACGCGGGAAGAGCATACACTGATGATGGTTTGCTTAGATATTTGACACCAGAAATGCCACTTGCTTCCAGTTTAGGAGGATATGGCCTGACCGTGTTGGAAGTAGAAGAATGTAATACATTCAGGGGCATGTCCTTCAACTATGTAGGCTCAGAACACGGCTTTGTTAGTTAAAAAGATCAGATTGTTCCAGGACCAGATTAGTCTAAGCAGAAAGTCTAGTACATAAGAACAGCATGTGCAGTCTTAGTACATTCACACTCTATCCACTATTGTACTTTGGATCCTAAGTCTTATTAAGTTTAACATGGAGTTACTGTGACAAAACCTTTTCTGAACAAGGTTACCCTTTCATTTCCAGATGGGTAGTATTCTTTTCCTGCTCATGCCCTCTTGAACAGTAACACTGATATTTGCAATGTTACAATAAAACCTGGCAGGTACTCAACACATTTTCTATTTTCTCATTCACTTGCAGTTAATGGTATCTTTTTTGATTGTAAGCTATGATGTGCTTATTTACTCCTTTTTTTCTTCACTCCTTAGAAAGGGTAGCATTTCATATATCAAAATTAGTTCACTGTGCTGAGAATCAAGAAAGAGTTCAGACTACATACCATCTGAGTCCATAACAAAATAAACATGGTTAATTTCTTATGAATCATTTTAGTGAATATATATGTATTAAGTAATCAAAATGTGATATTAAACGCAGTAAGATACATAGTTGTAATGGTGAGTGTGATAGACCCTCTATCCTCAAGAAGGATATCTGTAAAATAATATTTCTTATTTCCTTAAAATTTTCCTGCTTATCCAATGTCTCACTCATGTGCCTGCAATTTTGCCTCATGGATCACTTATTATTAGATTTAATAATGGTAATGAATTCAGTTTCATTTTCTGATAAATTATAGGAATTGAAGCAGATTATGCAGAGGTTATTTTGATTTCTGAAATGTTAAAAATAGTACATTCTTAAGTTATATAACATTTGACTAAACAAATTTATTTTAATTCAGAGATAAATATGATTTAATTACAATGAAATTATAAATTTAATTACAATATTATTCTACTTTTCAGGATGAAAAGCCAACTACTATACATAAAGATTCTTCTTGAACTTGTGACTATGTTGGTGAACTAACAACCAGGTCTGGGGATAGGCATTGTTATACCACAATTCATGCATCTCTTGGGACACCAGCAGCATCCCAAAACAGAGTGCAAGGACTTCAAACCCTGCTCAGCTTCCAATTCAATTTCCTGCTTGTGTTTTCACTTGTTTTATGTGTAACAAAGGGTATAGAATGATTTAATATTTCACTATCATCTGTGTCAGCTCATAAAATAAATAGATTTTCCTGTGTGTGTGTGTGTGTGTTTGTGTCTGTGTCCGTGCCTATATTTGCCCACCAATAGGAAAAATTTCGGTAAATTTCAACTTGAGTGGCAATTTATTTGGAATGATTATATTTAAATATATGCTTTCTTTCTCTCTTTCTTTCTTTCTTTCTTCCTTTCTTTCTTTTTTTTTTTTTACAGGCAGAGTGGACAGTGAGAGAGAGAGAGACAAAGAGAAAGGTCTTCCTTTGCCCTTTGCCATTGGTTCACCCTCCAATGGCCAGCGCGGCCTGCGCAGCTGGTGCGCTGTGGGCGGCGCACCATGCTGATCTGAAAGTGGGAGCCAGGTGCTTATCCTGGTCTCCCATCGGGTGCAGGCCCCAAGGACTTGGGCCATCCTGCACTGCACTCCCTGGCCATAGCAGAGAGCTGGCCTGGAAGAGGGGCAACCGGGACAGAATCAGGCTTCTGGACCAGGACTAGAACCGAGTGTGCGGCGCCGCTAGGTGGAGGATTAGCCTAGTGAGCCGCGGCGCCGGCCTATTTGCTTTGTTTCACACTAAAATTACTTTGAGTGCTCCTCAGGGCAGCACAAATGTAGAAGGATTCATGCTACTCAACTTTAAAAATAAATATTTATAATGACAGATTAGGAGATTCGATGTGTATTACAGCAGACAGAGAAAACAAATATTAGATTTGTAATATAAGCCCTATATCAAAAGCAACAAAGAGCAAATTCCTCTAGAGTGTTGGTATTGGTTTATTTTTACAAGTTACCTCTAATATAGGCAATTCAGTCTCAGTATTTTTCAAGTTTCATAGCATCAAAGAAAAGGAAGCAATAATAGTAAGTTTTTTTTAATGGAATTGGTTGATTTTGAAGGACTGCTTTTGCACCTGCTAGAGGCCATACCACAAAGTATTTCAATAGAATAGGAAAAAACAAGAGAAGTCAGTATTAGCCAGCCATCAGCATCTCTCAGCTATAATAAACTTAATTAACTAACCCACAGGATGAGGGTTATGAACTGCCTCCAAAAAAAGACTTTAAGGAAAATCTGTTATAAAAAAGCAAAACAAAACTCCCCTTTAAATGTTTTATTGGACCTCATTCACTTGCCAGAGATTGCTCTGACTAGGTATACTCAAGTTGCAAGACTTTAACTGGCATGTCAATCTTCCTTTTCCGTTTTTTAATTAGCACAATAGTGACAGGGATTTATGTACTTATGTGTGAATCATAATTTCCTATTGGCAATCCTAGAGGAAATCTCCTACTCATTTTGTTGAAATGAGAAGGGTGTTAAAATTATTGACTCTCATGAGAAACATGCCTCTCATCTCAGGTCACATGTGAAGGGAGATATATCCTGGGAAGCGAGATATATGCCTGACATGTAGGAGGGTAGGATTGCATAGAGTATGGAGTGTGTGGCTTCCAATTTGTGGCCTTAATCTAGCTACCTACCTTATCCCGTATCATCCCTCCCTCAAATATTTCATACCCTTATTCTTACAGCGATGCTGACAAATGTTGATCTACCACATCTTCTTCATCTAGTTCCTGCTGGTCATAGGAATAGTTCCTGTTGCTCTTAGATTTGGAACCATCTTCTTATCTCATCTAATGGATCTATCTCATGAACTGGAATTTTTTTCATCAGTTTTTGCCAATGACGGGTCACACACGGTCGTCATTACATTGAGAAGCTTTTGAATTTTGAAACAGACAACAGTATCAGTATGAGTGTAGTTGGAAAAAAATTGCAATTGATATGCCCATTAGGAAAGGAAAAACATATCATATTGTTTCCCAAATAGTGGTTACTGACAGATTTTCCCTATACAGATTATAAAAACATCTAGTCTAGGGCCAGTGCTATGGCGTAGTGGGTAAAGCCACTGCCTACAGTCCTGGCATCCCATGTGGGCACCAATTTGAGACCCAGCTGCTCCACTTATAATCCAGTTATATCCTAAGAAAGCAGTAGAATATGGCTCAAGTCCTTGGGCCCCTGCACCCATATGGGAGACCTGGAGGAATCTCCTAGCTCCTGGCGTTGGATCAGCTCAGCTCCAGCCATTGCTGCCATCTAAGGAGTGAACCAGCAATGGAAGAACTGTCTCTCTTTCTCTCTCTCTCTCTCTCTCTTTTCTCTCTCTCTCTTACCCCCTCCCCTCTCCCTCTCTCTGTCTCTCTCTCCCTCTGCCCCTTTGTAACTCTGCCTTTCATATAAAATAAATAAATCTTAAACAAATCTTAAACAAATAAAACCATCTATTCTGAGCATAATGATTTTAATGTAATTTTTTCAGTGAGCATACTGCTGTTACAATAGAGGTGACGGATTCCATTTGTCACTACACATGCTCCTCTTTATCAGTACATGTTCTAAGACTTGTTAGTTGGCCATGATTACCTTAGAGGAAACAACCTCAGATTTGTGTAATTGTTGTAAAAGTTTGTCTGAATTGTAGGTTAGATTTCACAAAGCTAGACAGCTGGCCATTGTGGTCATCTGGGGAATAAACCAGTGGATGGAAGACTTCTCTCTGCATCTGCCTTTCTGTAATTCTGACTTTCAAGTAAAATAAATAAACCCTTAGAAAAAGTCTGTTGAAGTTGCAGTTGTTTGGCACAGTGGTTAAGATGCAGTGTGAGATATTAGGATACCTATGTTCAGGTCCTGGTTCCATATTCATCCCAGCCCTCTGCTAATCCATACACAAAGTGATTGCAAGTGATGGATCAAGTAGTTGGGTCCTGTTTCCATATGAGAGACCTAGCTCTGGTTATGTTCTGTCCAGCTCCGGCTATAACAGGCATTTAGGGAATGAATCTATAAGAAAACAAAAGGCTTCTCCATCTCTCCCAGTCTCTCTCCCTCCCCAACCCGATAATCTTAATTTTTATTTATTTGTCTCTGATTTCATATAAAAGCAGTATTTTTCACATTATGTGATATCCATGTTCTGTTTTCAAAAAATGGTATGTAAATTGTCTCAATGAAATTAATATTTGCTATGGGTTATTTAATAAAAAAAGACCACAGTTTCAAACTTACAGAATAAACACTACAATTTATTTCATGAAGAAAAGTCACTCAAAATGATCATTATTACTTATGTGGTGTTTATAACTCTTCCTGTTTAAAAATCTGTATGTCTTCCCAGGCTTTGATTTGATTTTTGTGAACAAAACACAGCTTTTTTACAAAATACATTTTCAAATCTGAAAGTCTGCTTTATTATTTTTTTCTTACCAGTAGTCCAGGATATTTTGTGTAATTTTTAACCTCTAATGGTTAAAAAGTTAGCATAGGGGCGGGTGCCATGGCTCACTTGGCTAATCCTCTGCCTGTAGCGCCAGCATCCCATATGGGGACTGGGTTCTAGTCCCGGCTGCTCCTCTTCCAGTCCAGCTCTCTGCTTTGGCCCGGGAGTGCAGTGGAGGAGGGCCCAAGTGCTTGGGCCCCTGCACTCGCATGGGAGACCAGGAGAAGCACCTGGCTCATGCTTTCGGATCAGCGCTGCATGCCGGCCATAGCGGCCATTTGCGGGGTAAACCAACGGAAGGAAGACCTTTCTCTCTGTCTCTCTCTCACTGTCTATAACTTTACCTGCCCAATAAAAAAAAGTTAGAAGTAATCTATATTATAACTTAAAAATCTCAGCAATTTGCATTCTATACAAATTTAATTTAAAAATTAATATTAACATTAAAAGAGAGTTAGAAACACTTTAAAAGTTAATTTTAAAGATCATTTCACAAGTCATGCATTTATACCACTTTATAATTTAACCAAAATGCACATTAAAAAAAAAAAGCCAATTGATATTTTTGTGTCTGTAAGAGTTTGTGTTCCCACCATTTCAGGCATTCATGTGTAAATGATTTGCTTAGAATACTTAAAATAATTGAAAACAGATGAATATTTTAGGCCTAATTAGAATTCCTTATTCAAGTTTTGTCCACCATTAGAAAACCCTAATTTTGTAGGGAAGTTGTAGGACTATAATATATTCTTCTTTCCGGCTTGAATATCATGCATTCAAAATTAGCACATCTGAATTAATGAGGTCATGAGGTCTAAATGATAAAAAAACTTTCTCTGTGGATTTAAAACAGTGAAAAACTGTTTCTGGGGCAATTTTTCATTCTTGGCATATTATATCTGTCATAAGAGCTTAAAAGAGTTTCTAATCCCATCATTTTAAAATTATATTTTGTTTTTACAGCATTATTAAATTTAAAGCAACATTGAGTAGGATGTATAGGCAGTTCCATGCATTCCTTTCTTATACAACCTTCTATATTATCAATATTCTGCATCAAATTTCTTGTGATTGATTAAATTAAGATTCATTATTACTTGAAGTCCTTAGTTTAAATTAGGCTTCATTTGTATAGGCTTTTCTTTTAAAGATTTATTTATTTATTTATTTATTTATTTGAAAAAGAGTTAGAGAGAGAGAGAGAGACAGGTATTACTCCTGATGGTTCACTACCCAGAATAGCTGGAGCTGTGCCAATCTGAAGCCAGGAGCCAGGAGCTTCTTCCAGGTCTCCCATATGGGTGCAGAGCCCAAGGACTTGAGACATCTTCTACTGCTTTCCCAGGTTATAGCAGAGAGCTGGATGAAAAGTGGAGCAGCCAGGACTTAAACAGGCGTGCATATGGGATCCTGGCACTGCAGGAGGAAACTTTACCTGCTACTCCACTGTGCCAGCCCCTGTGTAGGTTTTGAGAAACATATAAGGACACATATGTATAACTTCACATAAAGTTGTTTCAATACTCTAAAAATGATTTCTGGGCATCAATTCATCTATCTTTCTGTCCCTTCTCATGGTTATCCCTAGCCATTTATAGTTTTGACTTTTATTGAGTGTTATGTAATTGTAATGATATAGTGCATAGATTTTTCCAAATTGGCTTGTTTCAATTAATATCATGGAATTAAGGATAATCTTTTTATTATTACTTAAAGTTTTATTTCTTTATGGTGGTACATGCTACTCTATTGTCTATATGTACCATGATTTATCCATTCATTTATCAATCAAATTTTTAAATTTCTTCTAAGTTTTGAAAATTATGAAAAATTTTATTATAACCCCCCCACGTAGTATCTTGTATGTATTTTTATGTCACTTGAAGCAAGACTCTGGGGTCATATGTTAATAGTACATTTAGTCTGCAAAATTTGCCAAACTCTCTTCCAGGGTGTCTGTGACATTTTGCATTTACCCACATAATGAATGAAATTTTCATTTGCTCCACATTCTTGTCAGTATTATATGATCACAAAATTTTGGATTTAGGCCCGTTTAAAAGATGTGTGTTAGTATATTAATGTTGGTTTACTTTATATTTCCTTAATGACATGTGTCAAGAGCCTTGGATGATCACTGACATCACAGGTAAGAGTGTTATTTGATAACAGCAGGAAACACTGTGTATTAACATCCCGTTATCCCATGCAGGACCTCTGTCCTCAAAAAGTTGTATTACTGGAGTTGGTTACAAGACTTTCTTTCAAATGTATTTATTTTGCTTTAGTGTTTCAGATAGAGGATGTTCTCATATCTCATCAGTTTTTGGTTATGTATAAATGCCCAATTCTTTTTCTTGAAATGTAATTGCTCTCATCCTTCAAGCTAATTTCTCCTAAGTCTATATCATTTGTTATGATGTTAGCAAGTGTTGAGTCAGACTCCAGTTGGGTGATCATCCTGTTGAAATAAAAGGTAGAGTTGATCTACAAGTTTAGGATAAGTGACTACCTGGAGGGGCTGTATGTGGTGTGCCTGTCAGAGTTTTCTTTAAAGATAAGATTGCATTTCCTTTTCAGTGTCAGCATCCCACAAAACCTGAAGTTAAATTGGGATTTCAACCCTTGATTGATAGATTTTTCAAATATGGAATTTTAGTCCCATTTCAGTCTCCCTCTAATACTCTTCTTCTTCCTGTTTTGAAACCAAATGGGAAATACAAGGTTGTTCAGGACTTCAGAGCTATTAATGAGGCAATTATTCCAACTCACCCTCTGTCCAAAGCCCATACACTATATTGACATATATACCTGAAAGCACTCTATGGTATACAGCCTTAGACCTAAAGGGTATTTTCTTCTCATCTTGGTAAAATCAAAAACTCAGTTTATGGTTGCCTTTGAATGGACTGACCTATCCTCAGATATAACTCAGCAACATACATGCACAGTTCTCCCTCCAGGTTTTAGGGATAGTCTGCATTTGTTTGGGAATTTCTTCCAAAGGAGATTCAATTACAGAATGGAGCTATCCTACAATATGTAGATGAAACTGACAATTGCAGCCCTTCCAAGAAGGACTGAAATGAAAATACCCTCATGTTCCTAAACTTCTTAGCAAAATGACAATACAGTTTCCCAAATAAAAGCTCAGACTTCTACACAATCTAGGGTATATTTTGACCCCAGGAAATGTGGCTTTAACACCTCAGCCTGTATAGATACCTAAAATTCTTTAATATTCTGAGTCTGAGATAGAATGGGTACAACAATGAGGTTACACTAGACATGAGGTTACACTAGAATGGTGGACTTTACATCATAATGCTTTGCTCCCAATGGCTCCTTAAGGGACGATTATTAAGAAAACAAATGACTCTACCTATTTGGGAATAGGAATTTATATATTTGGAGGGAAAAGACTTTTCATAAGGACAATAACTCAACAGGTAGCTAATGCTCTAGCGATTTCTTATCATCTCTAACTGTCTTGGAGGCATCCGTCATCAGGTACAGTCAGAAGGATAACCATAAACTTAACACACTGACTAAACTTTGCTAAGGGGCTTCAGAATCTATTGCTTGTTCCCATCCTCAAAGTGAGAGTGGCAAGCAAGGATGTTCTGAAGCTTGGTCCATTTGAGATGCTAAAAGGGAGGCACTTCCTCAACACAATCAGCCTCTTTGATTTAGAGACTCAAGATCCGATAAAATATATTTTTACTTTAGGTCAGGTACAAAATGAACTCATGAAGTATGGTATAAAATTCTTCTAAGGCAAGATCCCACAAAACGATAAACCACCTGTCTCCCCGGGAGACCCAATTTTATGAAAGTCTGGGAAGGAAGGCTCCCTCTCAGAATCAGTACAGCCTAAGTGGCAGGAATTATAACTGGCATTGCTGATTATTCTTACCTCAGGAAAATTACAGGGCATCCCACATTGGGTGCATTTCTCAAGGATTAAACTTCAAACTTGAGTCTTGAGTGGTGCATGCATAAGATGACTGTTCCTAACCCTGTTAACCAATTGAAGATCTCAAATACTTCTTCAAAAGACACAAATTTAAGTAAAACCTTTGCCTTTTTCATATCAAGTTGTTGCATGTTTAAGCAGACCTGTTTTAACTTCCACTGTCTTTGATTCTCTCAGGAAGCTGGTATTGGCAAGAAAAATCCTTAGTGAGTTGTTTTAATGTAAGAGTCAAATATGCTGCTATGACTTATGACTGCTATGACTGCTATGACTTACGAAGACATTTTTAAAATCTGTCTAGCTGTGGGCAACCTATCCTATAATTCAGACAAACTTTTACAACAATTACACAACTCAGTGGTTGCTTTCTCTAAGGTAATCATGGTCAATTAACAAGACTTAGAACTTATACTGACAAAGAAGAGCATGTGCAGTGAAAAATGGAATGTGTCACCTCTACTATAAGAGCAGTATGCTCACTGAAAAAAATACTTTAAAGTCATTATGCTCAGACTGGATGGTTTTATCTTTTTAAGGATTATTTATTTTATTTGAAAGGCAGAGGCAGAAACAGAGGGAGGGAGGGAGGGAGAGAGAGAGAGAGGTCTCCCATCAACTGGTTCATTCCCCAGATGGCTGTGATGGCTGGAACTGAGCCGATCCAAAGCCAGGAGCCAGGAGTTTCTGCCAGGTCTCCCACACAGGTGCAGGGTCCCAAGGACTTGGGTCATCTTCTACTGATTTCCCCGGTCATAGCAGAGAGCAGAAACAGAAGTGGAGCACCCAGGGCTTGAACTGGTGCCCATATGGGATGCCAGTACTGCAGGCAGTGGCTTTACCTACTATGCCACAGTGCTGGTCCCTTCAACGGATTTTTAATCTTTATCTCTTCATCTCATAAAACAAATATCCATCACAAACACGCTTTCTCAACTTCTCAATTCATTCTTCTTGAAAGATATCCAAAGTTTTTATTTCATAATCAGTATTTAATCTAAAGTAACTTGTTTTACAAACCTATATTTATTTCACACTATAAAATGTTTTTGTTTTTCTTCTTTTTTCAATTGTATTTTGCCTCCTTTTGTGTTTCTATACATTCTCTGTAATGTATAAAGTTGTGTATAGTTTTGCTTATCTATTTCACCATATATTTAGCTAACAGTATTTGTATTTGTAATCAGCATTAACATAACTAGTCTGTTTCAATTGGATTCTATGTAGGTGTGAACTATAATTAGAAGGTCACAAATATTTGTTTTTTATATAGTTACAGTGATAAAAAAGAAGTTATTTGTAAATAGGAGCTGAAGTTTGAACTTTTTTGGGTAACACACAAGTTATTTGTTATTGCAGTTGTTATCATTTATTATATATACAATTTATAAACACAAAGATCATGTAGGATGGCTCTGGGTGAAACATGTTTAAATGTACAGTCAGCAAGAAATCAAATCCCAAATTATCTCATTGTACTCTCATAATGGATACCTGCCCTGCAAGTTGCAGTTGAACTCACTGCACCATGCCAGACTAAATGTGTTCTGTTTCATGATACATATTTAAATGAGTATAATGAATTGGACAAACAGGAATATTTTCATCAAATTTTTCAGTTATATTCAACCATCTAATACATAACTTGAGGAAGGCACCTATGACTTTAAATAGATCGTTACTTTTCTTGAACTCATTATATGAATATATTAAATTCTAACTACATTTAAAACTACCCATAAGCAAAAATATTACTTATTTTTGAAATATATTTGATAATAGCCAAGCTTATACTTTAAGGTTTTATTCATTATAAAATATTTTAATCTTTAAATATTCCTCATGTTTACATGTTAAGGCCATAGAAAGAAAATGTTAAATGAATGTTTCCGTGCATGGTGTCATAGGAAATGGTAACAAGATAAGATAAAGAAGGGATATTAAACTAAACACAGAAATAAACCAAAAAAAGTGGGTACATTCATTTATGAAAAACAAAGAACATTGTGTAATCAAGATACTTACAGAATTTTTAATGCAAGCTTCATAAAGCCTGTGTAGAAGAACTGAAGATCAAGATATCCCAAATATTTGAATAGCACCTCAAGTCACTAAAATGGGGAAAGTGGCTAATTTACTTAGAGACATTCAAAGCTTGTGCAATTGGTCACACAAAGTTTTGAGAGAGAGAGAAATAGGAAGAGAGAGAGTATATAAGTGTATTATCAGAAAGAGAACTTTTACCAATAAATTTTATTATGCAGAAAATCTCAATTCTTTGAGAGTACCACATATATAACATTTTAATATTCTTAGGTTTTACAAATGTTTGATTTTGAAATTTTGGTTCTGGGTTGCTATAATGTTTAAAGCTCACCATACTGTGTGAAAAAATTAAACCTTACTCACTCATTTACAGTCCAAAATGAGGACATGATCATTAGAATACAATCCTCATTGTGCCTGTGGGCAAGAGAAATTCAAAACAATAGACTTGTAAATATAGTACAACTTTAGACAAACACAGAAAGTATCATATGTACTCTGTTTTGTCAGCAGCTTCCAATAGACATCTTTACAAAATGCATATTGCTCAGCAGAATACACAGGAATATCAGACTTGTATATGTGTGTGTATGCTAGTGCAAATATTGAATTTTTTAGGTAAACCATTCTTAAGATAATATAGCATATTTTATGGAAAAGTATTTATATATATGTGTATATATATGCATATACGTATTATAATATGCATATATAATGTATATACATAATATATTATATAATATATCATATTATGCATAATATATATGATATAATATATTACATTATATATTATATATTATAATATGTAATATATTATAATATGTAATATAATATATACATTATATACAATATATATTATATATACGTATATATGTATATATATTTATATATGCATACATATACATATATATGCATATATATACATATATACAGATGTATATAATATATGTGTGTATATATGTATATATATTTATATATATGTGTATATATATATGGGGGAAGGAGACAGAGAGACACAGACACAGATATAGAGAGAGAGAGAATGAGAGAGAGATTGGTAACCTATCAACTAGATTTTTTTAAAGCTAATTTAAAGGTTTTTACAAGTTCCTTTGTTCCTTAAACATATAAGGGAGTTTTACTTTTTATCCTAAGCATGTATGAATTTAAGGATCAAGTAAAGACATCAATGAGATCATGCTAATTATTTTAAAAGTTATTATACTAAGGTGAAATTTCCATGGTGATGCCTTTCTTGATTCTCATAGGCAGAATAATTAATAATCTATGCAGTCACAGCCTTCCTTTAAATTCTCTCATTGTGGTACTTTGAGTTGCTTTGCAGGTATTGACTTGCCTGTGCTTCTCCTCATTGCTTTGTCCTTGAGAAAAATAACTGTCTCTCTGTGTGCACAGTCCTAGAGCTTAAAATAACAAAAGTAGTGGTTAACAACTATTGAATGCTTATAATGAACCTACAGATTTGTCCATTTATCTAAATATAAACAGCAATCTCTTCTTCTAATTACTACTGGATTTCCTAATTTCTGTCTATCTTCCCTGAAATACAGAACTAACACATGACTTTTATAAATTGGAACTTTCCAAAATAAATGCTAAAAAATAGAAAAAAATCCTAGTTCTTTTTCTTCCAAATTTCTTATTTAAAAAGAAACATTTATTTGAAAATCAGAGTTACACAGAGAGAGGAAAAGATAGAGAAAGAGAGATCTTCCATCCACAGGTTCACTCCCCAAATGGCCACAATGGCTAGGGCTGAGCCAGGCTGTGGCCAAAAGTCAGAAGCTTCTTCCGGATTTCCCAAGTGGGTGCCGGGACTCAAACACTTGGGCCATCCTCTGCTGCTTTCCCAGGTACATTAGCAAGGAGCTGGATTGGGAGTGGAGCAGCCGGGTTTCGAACCAGAGCCCATGTGTGATAGTGGCATCACAAGCAGTAGTTTAACCTGCTACACCACAACATCATCTTCTTTCAAATTTCTTCCAGATAATCTATAATTTTTAAAATACAAGTAAACATCCCAAGATGCTTTTCTTTCCTTTTCAGAAATAACTTGTGTTTTGGTCCTGAATAATTTTTTAAATCTTTCTTGCAAAGATTGTGTAAATAGACATAGATTTAGGAAAACAAACCAAGACTAAAACCTTGGAGCTGAGGACAATTAAATTTACTAATATGCTAATAACTGAAATATTTAATGCAGAGGTTGATAATAAGAATTGAAAACCCAATATTTCTTTTGACAATTTTTCAGAAGGATAAAAGGTTATTAAGGGGCCAGCGCTGTGGTGCAGTGAGTTAAAGCTCTGGCCTGAAGCATCGGCACTGGGATCCCATGTGGGCACCAGTTCCAGTCCAGGCTGCTCCTCTTCTGATCAGCTCTCTGCTATGGCCTTGGATAGCAGTAGAAGACGACCCATGTCCTTGGGCCCTTGCACTCACTTGGGGGACTTGGAAAAAGCTCCTGGCTCCTGGCTTCAGATTGGCGCAGCTCAGGCTGCTGAGGTCATCTGGGGAGTGAACCAACGGATAGAAGACCTCTCTCTCTGTCTCTACCTCTCTCTGTAACTCTTTCAAATAAATAAAATAAATCTTTTAAAAACATAAATGTTATTGAAGGTCAGATTAGTGTCTCCTAACACTGAGACAGCTGAGGTGGCTGGGAGATATCATGATGGCAGATATTTATTTTAAATGAGTTGTTGTGTTCAAATAAAGATTCTGGTTTAATTTTGCTCTCCCTTTCTATTTAAACTATAAGAAGACAATGCTTGTGCTGATTGCCTCCTTTTAATAGTAATTACAAGACAATTTCCTTTGAACAATGTCTGTCTCTTAATCACAAGTAGCAGCAGGTACTTGGCAATTGATATGCCACACATCTTACTCAGAACAACACTTCCAAAAAGAACTTCGCTAAGTAAAATACTAGAGTTCTAAATTAAATGATGCTTTTTTTTCTTCTACTTGATTTAACAAATATAACAAGCTAACTGGAAATTAATTCGAGAGTGATACATTCTCATGAAAGTAGTATGGTTTCCATGTGGGTTGGCTTTTGCTAATTAACATTACTGAAATTCATATTTCCAGAAGTGTATAGGGCAAAAGAAAAAAGTGCTTTTTCATAATAAGAGAATATTACTGCTTCCTTAGGCTATTTAATACCCAAAGTTTGAGTTTCTGTTAATCCCAAAGCTGTGCTTAAAAATGTGATTTTTTTATATCTTCGAAAATGAAACAAAGAAAATAAACAACTATAGCACGTGGCATACAGAATGTTTTGTCAGCTAAATAGCAGGTTATTCTGTTTACTAAAATAGCAGAGTTTTGTTTTGTTTTGTTTCGTAGATTTATTTATTTAATTGAAAGCCAGGGTTACACAAAGAGAGAAGGAAAGGCAGGGAGAAGTCTTCCATCTGCTGGTTCACTACCCAGTTGGCCACAATGGCTGGAGCTGCGCCAATCTGAAGCCAGGAGCCAGGAGATTCTTCTGGGTTTCCCACGTGGATGCGGAGGCCCAGGGATTTAGGGCACCTTCTACTGCAATCTCAGGCCAAAGCGGAGAGTTGGATTAAAAGTGGAGCAGCTGGGACTCAAACTGGTGCCCATATGGGATGCTGGCACTGCAGGCAGCTGCTTTACCTGCTACATCACAGTGCTGGACCTCAGAAGAGATTTTAAAGTATGATCCTAATGTATGAAAAATTGTGCTTTATCCTCATTTATCATTAGGAAAATTTTAATGTAAGTTTATATATTAGACAACATTTTTATTCATTTTAGAAGAAAATATAGAAAATGCTAATAGATTATTTTGCAACTGATCAGAATTAAGTACTCTAAACTAGACTTAAAAACTTTAGAATATTGATTTTTTTATACCAATTGTAACTTTGAAAGCACCTATTCCTTTAATCAGCATTCTCAATTTGATCTCATGGACAATAATTTTCTATCAATATATTTTAATATGTCTTATAATATACACAGGAAAACTGTTGGGAAAGAAGGGCTGGGAAAAGAGGAGGCAAGACACAAATTCACAAGCAGCATAAGTTTATTCAAGGAAGTAAACCAGAGAAGGGACCAATACCAATGTGCACACCAGACAAACATGGCAAAGAGCAAAAATTCTTTTGCAGGCTAGGTTTCTGTAGATAAGGCAGCTGACAGTTGTAAGGGAGAGGGCCTAATTTGTAAGAGACTAAGCTAGCTAAAGGAGAGTGAAGTTGGGGTAGGGAGGAAGTATGTAAATGTACTTTCCTGGTGCATTAGCCGGAAAATGAATCGGAAGCAGAGGAGCCAATATTATAGCTTTGTAGTATGCCTCAATGTCAAGTGTTGCAATGCTTCCAACTTGATTGTTTTTGTTCAAGATCACCTTGGCTATACTGGGTCTTTTGTTATTCCATATGAATTTTAAGATTGCTTTTCCTAATTCTATATAAAGTGTCATTGCTATTTTGATGGGGGTTGAATTGAATCCATAGAGTGTGTTGGGTAGTACAGACATTGAAATGATATTTATTCTTCCAATCCATGAGCAAAGAATAACTTTCCTTTTGTGTGTGTGTCCTTGATGTTTCCTTTCACCAATTTATGATAATTTTCATGTTGGAGATCTTTCATTCTTTGGTTAAATTTATTTGTAAGTATGTTTATTTTTTATGTTGTGAATGGCATTTGTCTTTCAGTGAGTTCATCATCAGCACATGAAACTACTATTTTTGGTAGTTTATTTTGTATCATACAACTTTATTGAATTAGTTTACTAATTCTAATAACTTTTTAATAGAGTGTTTAAGTTTCTCCATGTGCAACTTCAGATCTGGAACAAGACAAGGATGTCCACTTTTACCACTTTTATTCGATATACTATGGGGAGTTTGAGTGAGTGCAACTATGGAGGAAAAAGAAATAGAGTATATCAAAATTGGAAAGGGAAAGTCAACATGGAACTTTTATATACGCATGCTTTTTAAAAGGTTTACCTTTTTTTAAATGCAGAACAATAGAGAGAGATGGAGGCACAGGGAGAGAGAGATCCAAAAGGCCATCATAGCCAGTGCTGTGTGTGCTAAAACCAGAACAAGCCAGGTCTCCCACATAAGTGACAGAGTACCACGTACCTGGTTAATCCCTTTCCACCTTCTTAGCTGATTAGTAGGAAGCTGGATTGGCAGTCAAAGAATCAGGATTTGAACTAGCAATCCATTATGGGACACTGGTGCTTCAAGTGACCGCTTAACATGGTGTGCCACAATGCTGGCACCTATGTAAGTATAGCATTAATAATTCAATAAAGAGAAGTTAAATGATTCATTTTGTCCCAATTAAATTTGCTTTTAGCAAAACGAGTCATTTATCACATGAATTGGGTAAAATGGCACATTAATCAATGATCAGTTCTGAATAATCACAGTCAAAGCAATCAAAATTATAAGTTAAAAATAGTACAACTGAAAAATGGAAGTTTATCAGTATTTCTGAACCACATTTTTTTGTTTTTAAAAAAATATAGTAACAGAGAGAGGACAGAAGGGGAGAGAAAAGAGAGTTACAGAGACATTGTTCATCCCCCAAATTGCAGCAATGGCCAGGGTCATGCCAGACGGATGTCAGGAGCCAGGAGCTTCCTTGGGTCTCCCACATGGGCACAGCTGCCCAGGGACTCAGGGCATCTTCTGCTGCCCTCCCAGGCACATCACAGAGGGCTAGATTGGAAATGGAGCAGCTAGTGCTCCAACCAGTGCCCACATGGGATGCCGGCACTGCAGGCCCTGTCTTAACCCACTATGCCACAGTGGCAGCCCCCAACCACACTTTTTAAATGGAGAATATAGAAGTTGACATCATGGCACAGCTGGTTATGCCACCAATGTTGACTCTGGCATGCCGTATTGGAGTGATGGTTTCAGCCCTGGCTCTGCCACTTCAAAACATCTTCCTGCTAGTGAACCTAAGAAAGTAGCAGATGAGTGTCCAAGTATATAGATTTCTGCCAATCACTTGGGAAACTCAGGTGGAGTTCCTGGGTCCTGACTTCTGCTTGGCTCAGCCCTGGCTGATGCAGGCATTTGGAGAGTGAATCAGTGAACAGAAGATGTTTATTTCTCTCTGTCTCTCAGTCTCTCTCTCTATCTCTGCCTCTCTCTTTCTCTGTTTCTCTCATTCTCTGTCATTCCACTTTTTCAATAATAAATACATCTTTATAAATAAATAAATGGGGCTGGTGTTGTAGAGTATTAGGCTGGGTCTTTGCCTGTGGCTCCAGCAACCCATATGGACACTGGTTCAAGTCCCAGCTGCTCCTCTTCTGATCCAGCTCTCTGCTATGGTGTGGTAAAGCAATAGAAGAAGGCCCAAGTTCTCATGTCCCTACACCCTTTTGGGAGACGCAGGAGAAGCTCCTGGCTCCTGGCTTTGGATGGCCCAGCTCTGTCCATTGTTGCCATTTGGATAATGAATCAATGGATGGAAGACCTTTCTGTCACTTTCTCTCCCTTTAGGTAACTCTACCTCTCAAGTAAATAAATAAAGTCTTTAAAAATAAATATGGAGAATATTATTAAATGAATTCTCAATCATTTCTTTATATAGAGACAATACAAGAGTATTTTAAAATTTGTTCATGTATTTATTTTAGGTATATTTTAATAGCATTCTAGTCGTTAGTTACACAACAATATTATTGAAAGAATATCAAGTATAATGCATCACAAAAACGTGACACTCTTCAGTATAAATGTTACATCAGAGGAAAAACATACACATGGAAACATATTAGGGTATTGCTAATGAAATAATCTAAGCCTTAGATTCATTACCTATAAAATGGGGATTATTATAATCTTACCTACCTTGCAGGTTGGCTTTGTGGATTAACCATGATATTGTATCCAATGTGTCATCTGGCACAGAAAATGTTCTCAATATATTATGATTAGCATTATAATTAATAATCCTCAGAGCAAACATTGGCATCCCCTGGCATTTAAATACATTAAATACATCTTGGCTTGGATGCTAGTCTAATTCCAAGCTTATCTTCTCTGGGAATTACCCTTAATATGATAGAGAGTGCCTCAAGCAGCTGTTTTCATGTTGCATTCATACTAATAAAAGAGGTAGGGTCTATTTAAAGTAAAAACATAAGCTGCACTATGAATATCATATTTTTCTATTAATGTGGTATATTAATACAGGACACTCTGATCCTGGGCTAGAATCACCTAAGGGAAAGACATAAAAGGGAACTTTTATGAAGTGTTTGGCCCATTAAACAGGTCTGTTTCCTGGTCTCCTAAAATTTGATTTTCCAGTAAAACCTTAAAATCTTCTAACTAATCCAGAATATTCACACTATAATTGTTGGTGCCTTACTATTATTTTGATTTTATTCATTCACTTGTTTTAATTCTATAGGCACTATAGATTTATTTATTTTTAAAATTAAAGGAAATTAAAATGAATTTGTTAGATTTCTATATAAACATGCCACTTTTTACCCTTAAGTAACAGTTTTTAAATTGGTAAAGGAAGAAATGTCATCAACAAGTAACCTTAATACAATAAATATTTTGTTAACATAGATTTCAGCTCAGGTTGCTTTTTGTAAAAAAGTATTTATTTGAAAGACAGTGTTAACAGAGCCAGGAGAGAGAGAGATCTAGAGAGAATTTCTATCTGTGGATTCACTTTTCAAATGACCACAATGGTTGGGACTGGGCCCCTGCCAAACATATGGAGACCTGGATAGAAATTCTAGCTCCTGGCTTCAGCCTAACCCAGCCCTGTTTGTTGTGGCCATTTGGGGAGTGTGTGTGTGTGTGTGTGTGTGTGTGTGTGTTTCAAGAACATAAATAAAATCTTGAAAAATACTTTAGCTTACCAGTATAAAAATCACACATGGAAAGGTAACCCTCCAGAAAGTCCTTCTTGAAGGTAATATTAATTTTTACATTATTCTATTTTTTAATTTTTTAACTTTTAATTTTTTAAAATGTATTTTATTTATTTGAAAGACAGAGTTACAGAGAGATAGAGACAGAGAGAGAGGTCTTCCATCCGCTGGTTCACTCCCCAGATGGCTGCAATGGCTTGAGCTGCACAGATCCAAAGCCAGGAGCCAGGAGCCAGGAGCTTCTTCCGGGTCTCTCACGTGGGTGCAGGGACCCAAGTACTTGGGCAGTCTTCTACTGCCTTCCCAGGCCACAGCAGAGAGCTGGATTTGAAGTGGAGCAGCCAGGTCTAGAACCGGTGTCCATATGGGATGCCGACACTTCAGGTCAGGGCTTTAACTCGCTGCACCACAGTGCCGGCCCCCATTATATTCTTTTTGATCACCTGCCATAATAATCAAAGTAAATCTTTTAGAATTTTGGTTAAAAATTAATGTCCTCTTGAAGACTCATGTCTTAAAAAGCAAAATTAAGTCCTCATTAAAAATTGTGTGACTTTAGATGTGAATAAAATAGGGGATTCTGAAATTGTTACATGTGATGATTAATTTTATGCGTCAGCTTGACTGATCTAGGGGATGCCCAGATAGTATGTAAAGCATTACTCTTTAGTATATCTAAGAATGTTTCTGGTAGAGATTACCATTTGGATTAGTGGAATGACTATAGAAGATTGTCCTTGCCAAAGCAGTAAGAATTAATGGAATGAACAGACAAAGGGCAGATAACTATGTGCTGTGTTTCTGCTGGAATGTGCATCCTGTCCTGCTCTGGCACATCAGCACTCCTTGTTCTTCAGACTGGAACTTGTACCATTGACTCCCCTCATTCTCAGGTCTTTGGTTTTCACATGGAACTAGATGACCAGCTTCTACAGTGAATCCTGACTTCTCATTTCTTTATTCATAGATTCCAATCCCTCATAATAAGTCTCTCTGTATACATCTATATATATTATGTGGATTCTAGACTTCTAGAGCTTTTCATCTGTAGGTTTACAGTTCCTTGCTCAACATGCTATATTACTGTGGATTGTGAGTTCATGCACAGTCTGCTTTTTCAAGTGGAAAACTGATAGGACTGGGTTGAGGGTTTGTCCGTACAGAACTAGGCCATCTTTCACAAGTATCTTAGAAGTCTTCTTGTTCTGGAACAAATTTGGTTAAGAGTGATGGGTAAGAATGTATTCTGCTGTTGTTGTTTGGAAATTTCTGGATAATGGTATTTAGTAAAAATTCCAATTGAAAAATTTCATGATGTTCAACATAGTAGTTATTAGTTATAGCAATAAATTACTTTGCATTTTGCAGAATGATTTAATGTTTCCCGTGTTGATAGGTAAATGTATATTTCCTAAATCTAATCTTAGGTGCAGGTTTTCTGTGATTTTAGTCTCAAATCTTCTTAAATGTTTCACTTTTTTCCCTTAAAGGTCTACATAGGGTAAATTGTGTTTCTTCTAATAGACTTTGTAGCTTAATATTTTTAAAGCACAGCATGAATGAGATAGCATCTATAATTTTTTTCTATGAATATTACATTTCCTATTATAAAGCAGTATGCAGATATTAATAATGCATGCATGCATATATATATATATATTTAGAGAGAGAGAGAAATAATTAAACTCACCATAACCCAGTGCTTTTGAGAGATCAGAGATTTTTAAGTGATTTCTATGAGTTCCATGACTTATCTCATGTATTTTCTGCTTCTATTCTCCACACCAAATGTTAGTCCCAACGCACATGTAGCACCAGCATCGTCATAATTTCCTAGAGAATACACTGAAACTGAGTGTATTCAAACACAATTTCTTGGGGAGGACTCTATGGCAAATGCTCCTGGGAAAGTATATCCCATCTTGCTGCAAATGTCTGTACAACTATTCTTTTTTTTTTTTTTTTCTGCTCTGCCTTTTTGTTCTTCCTAAGACAAAAGAAAGGGAAAAGCAGTTAGATTAAGGTCACTGTAGGTGGCAAATTTCAATTTAAATCAATACTGTATTTCATCAGGTGGTGTTCTCAGGCTGATGTAACCCCTTCTTTTCTATGAGGCCTGATTCATCTCCTGTCATTCTGCTGGTGACAGTAGAAATTGGATAGTAAAAATATTTTTATTAGCAGCATATTCTTCTGAGACAGAGCAGTAGACAAATGAAGGAGGCCTTTCCTCATTAGCATGTGGATTGTAACCATAAAACATGTGGCACATAGCTAAATAATCTGGTTAGTAAGTCTCTACATCTGAATTTGGGCTCATGCTACAAGATGAGATTAAAATTTGCTCCAATTAAGTCAATCTAAATTTCCCAGGGTTATTTTGCACATGAAGGAGAGGTATGAGTAACCAATTTCTGTCCATCCAATTGAAGATATCATTTTAATTTTGGTTGGAACATATGAGTTCCTAAATCTCTTTAATTTAGATTAAAAAATACAGAAATGTCCTTCACCCTGGGGCAATTTCTTAAAGTAGATGTTTTAAAAAATACAAAACCTCCTTTGCCCATTGTCACATGGACATGGCTTTCTGAGAATGAAATTGCTTTTCTAGAGGTCAGTTTAACTAAATGTTTTACGTCTGAGACAAGAAGAAGAAAAGAAATTGAAAACTGTAGTTTCTTTATCAACAGTGTCACATATACCACCAAATATAATGGAGAAAGAAATATTCCCTACATGAGCCTGTGTTTTTGCAAAGAATAAGAAATGATTCTATCATATTTGCATTTATATTCTGAGCAAAATGTTATGGTTTGTGGTCAGCAAGTGTCCTTTTAAAGGTGTCATTGTCAGAGCAAATTAATTCATGGCTTACACTATGCACTGTCAGCATCTATTGTTATCCGTTTTTCTTCTTTGCTGTCATTCAGATTAATAACGTAAGTGGTGCTATATGCTTACAGCTTTCTTCCCTTGTCATTTGACTCAGAATCTCCTTCGCACAAGTAATTTTTCTTCAACACATTTAAATATACTGCAATATATCTCTGTTTAGTTGAAAGTGCTTTACAATCATTTCTTTTCTGACTACTCATATTAAAACTAATTTAATAGTCCTCTTCATGTTGTAGGTTTTTATTCCCTAAACACTTAATTGAAGAATAAATCTGAGATCTTACATTCATTTCTGGTCATTGTTTGAGAGTAAAATTATTATAACATTGTTTATGGCATCTTTTAATGTGAACACTTTATTAAGAATATTGAATCACTGACACAAAATCAATTTACTTTTTTTAAGTCTTGTGTTTATGAAATTTTTGCCAGCTGTTTATGAAAATAATCCATGCAATATGAATCTATGTGCAAAAGAGAGAAAACAGCCAGACCGGCAAATTATTTTATATTCACTCATACATGCATCAGATGATTTTTGTTTAAAGCTAAAATGTGTAGGTGTTAGGTACAAAAGACATTCAGTGCTTGTTCCACTCAACAAAGAAATACTAGAAATGTTGGTCATTTACACTCATAAGCCAGGCTGCTGGCAAAGCAAGACGTAATTTCTGGAAGATGTTCAGACTACACTTGAATTTTGAAGATGCTGATAAATATTTAAAAGCAGAAATCAAAAACCACTTTAGCTTTCCAAGCAAATTATAATTTTTCCTTAAAGACCTAGGTTGAAAGTGTTCTGCCACTAGGCTTCAAGTTCATGCCAGTGTGGCTATTGCTGTAATCCAGATGCTATTAAACAGCTGCTGCAATCACTCAGAATCCAACATGCTGTGAACAACCACAGCTCATTTCATACTTTCCCTACACCAATGAAGCCTGCAACATACAGCCTTTCTGTGTACAAACTAACTTCCAGCGCAGCTCTTCACATTAGTAGAAAGAGTCTCGGAATATAGATGTTAGTCTGCTGTCCCTTGTGATGTGGTAAAAATAGGAAGGAAGTAGTGAATGGATGTTGAGAGTCAGTAGACAATCATGACAGCCAGCATCACTGATAAGAAGGAACTTATGTGTTTCTTATTTCATGTTACTTGAGGTGTTGCGGTATTTCAGGCTCAGGACCTGGAAGTGCATTACATTTTCTTAACCTCCTTTCATTCCTTTCGTCAACTTTGTGTAAAGTCTCTTTCTTCAGGGAGGGAAGTGAAAATGAACATCAAGCTATTGGAGGGAGATGGGTAAGATATTTAATCTTTACAGATCAGTTTATGCCCCAAGGAGCCTAAGAGTTCTAGCTTTCCCAAAGTGAGAAAATTCTAAGGGGCTCATGGACCACTTTTAAATCCTCCTCTCTGACAACTGGATTTTGCAGCTGGGCCTCCAAGTGTTGTCTCTTACTTTTATACTATAAAAAGTATAAAAGCATATATATAAATATATATATATTTAAAATTTGGCTTAATGTGCAGATAGTGTGACTTGCTGCTATGAGAGGTGATGGGATTCACTTGAGTGACTACACAGCACTACCAGAGTCTCTTTCCCCCTCCCCCCCATTATCTATCTCTCACTCCTTCATTCCCTACCTCCTTCTCTTCTCTTCTCTTCTCTTCTCTTCTCTTCTCTTCTCTTCTCTTCTCTTCTCTTCTCTTCTCTTCTCTTCTCTTCTCTTCTCTTCTCTCCTCTCCTCTCCTCTCCTCTCCTCTCCTCTCCTCTCCTCTCCTCTCCTCTCCTCTCCTCTCCTCTCCTCTCCTCTCCTCTTCTCTTCTCTCTCCTCTTCTCTGCTTGACTACCTCCATTACTGACTTTGAAGAATAATTGGCATTGAAAGTTTCAACTGTAAAAAGCCTGATTAAATTTTGGCTGGGAACACCCCTACTCAAGTCTTTGGATGATAATGCAATCCTAACTGACATCACTGCTGCCTTGTCGAGGACCCCGCCCAAGCCACACCCAAATTGATGACCAACAGGCACTGCGAGACATCAAATGTGCAATGTTTTAAGAGGCTAAGTTTGCAGTGATTTGTTTGTTCAGAAATATAAAATGAATATGTGGAGGTGTGGAGAATTGCAAATACAACAGGAAACGGGACAATTCCAGAAGAGAAAATCTGCAGGAGAGCCTGCTGTCTTAGCAGACTAAGTAAATAAGTTGCAGTAAGTAAATATTATATAATACTCCAGTTTAGTACATTGCAGATTGCACACCACTAACCTTGTCCCAATTTTCTATTCTCAGGGTAAGATAAATGTTATATATTTTGTAACAGCAGTGAAAAGAGTGATGGCTTGTTCTTTGTCTTTAAACAACATAGAATCATTTAGTGCAATAGAGATCTAAGTTTGAATTCTACAGAAAATATTAATGCACTAATATTGACCCTATAATGATTTTTCTTTTTGTAATTTAAGTTAATTTAATAAACAGTCTAATGAAAGATTTAATCTGTAGTGTTAGAAATGAGGGAGAATTAAATTTAAAACATGAAAATACATACTATAAAAGATACAACTGCATTAGAAAATATTTGTGAATATTAAATATAATAACTAGAATATTTTGAAAGTATAATTCACCCATATTCATAGTTCAAATCTGAAGAAAAATTAAAAAATGTTTGAATCATTCCTACTTAATAGATGAAGAAAGTGAGATTAAGAAAAGTTATTAAGTGACTTGCCTGAGATCAAACAACTTATAATTGGAAATGCATTATTAAACTCTGAAGCTGATTATCTACACTACAGAAGGCTGCCTCTCTGTTTAGATAACATGCACCCAATTACTCTTCCTGAGCATTCTGTATTTCTGAATAGTCTGAAAAAATTGCACACAAGGAAAATTACTTGATGATGTAATTCATAGTTTAAAGAATTTAAAGAATTAAAACACAAACACCCTATGTTCCAGGAAATACGTTTTTAAATGTAATGTATAATGCATTTAGTGTTACATAATTATAATACAGCATTTTATAGTAAAATATGTTAAAATATCATATTTAGAATATATAAAAAAGTTTCAAATCTGCAATAAGTATTAAATTACTTTAAAGAAGTAAAAGCTGTATAAAATACTACCTATTTAGTACATTGTACTGAATCTATGGATTTAAAATGAATTTAAAATGGTCAACACTAAGTAAAAGTGTGGGCAGCATGTCCAGTTTTTTGATGATGATACTGTTGTTAGTTATGCATTTTATAATTTTGCATTCATGATTCTGTCCTCATGGAGTACAACCTGTTGTGATAACCAGTTTCTCAACCTTATTTGAGCAGTGCAGGCCTGGATCACAGAGCACTTGCTATTAAAGGAGCCGGAGTTCACCAAAAACACTGCTGATTTTTTTTGTCTACATAAATGTGTAACAATTAATTGTTTCCAAAATTTGTAGAAAATGTTAAAGATATTTTAAAGATTGTTTTATATTCCACAGGGGTAATTCAATACATAAACAGGTGAGGGAAATGGTTTCATTATCAGACACATTGAAATCGCATAAAAATTGTTCACGTTTTTATTAAGTGGCATTGGATGAAGCCCATTTGTGTAATTAAGGTAGTGGATAAAATGCACATGCATGAAAATTTGAGAATATTGTTGATAAAAAGCAGCTACATATACATATAGAGAATATTAATCTAAATGTTCTCACAAGAATATTTATATAGTGTAGCAAAATATTATAGCAGAATTACAATTGAAAAATACAATTATTCACTTTTGAAATATGCTATTTCACTGTTTCTCTAAAGTTTGTCTAAATGGAATAATTAGAATTAGATTCCACACAAATGTTTTAAATAAAAAATTGAACTTTATTGCTTCATTAGATCTTTTATGAGATCTGATATATTTGATATTTTCCCCATCAACATATTTAACATTTAAGAAAATAAGATAAAATATTGGGGCGGATGGGCACTGTGCTGTAACAGATGAAGCCACGCCTGCTGTGCTGGCATCACATATGGTTGCCAGTTCTAATCTCGGCTGCTCCATTATTTATAGTAGTCTAAATTATCATTGGATTAAAAGATATCAAATTTCTTCCCTTATTGAATTTTTGAAATATTTAATTTAAAAGACTTATTTATGTCACACATTTATCTAAACAAATCTTTAAAAAGATAAAATACTATGGCCACTTGGAATTGAACGTTAGACCATTGTTTATTGTGTGAAGAGAGATTAAATTTTAAGGAAAATCAACATAAACAAGAATATCAAACAGAACTGTAAAAATTCCACATAGTCATGGGAAAATCAGATTAACTTGTTTTAAAAGATTTGTTTATTTATTTGAAAGGCATAGTTAGAGAGAGAGAAAGAGAGAGAGAGGTCTTCCATCCACTGGTTCACTCTCCATATGGCTGCAATGGCGGAGCTGCACCGATCTGAAGCCTGGGGTTTCTTCCAGGTATCCCATGCAGTGCAGGGGCCCAAGGACCTGGGCCATCTTCCACTGCTTTCCCAGGCCATAGCAGAGAGCAGGATCGGAAGTGGAGCAGCCAGGACTAGAACTGATGCCCATATGGGATTCTGGCACTGCGGGCAGCAGCTCTTAACCATTACGTCACAGCACCAGCCCCATCAGACTAACTTTAAAACTCTATACCAACTTGATGATAAAATTGAGTAACATAAAAGTTTTAAAACTTAATATATTTCCCTTAAGTTTAATTATATTTTGATCAGTCTGAGTTACTTTCAACTGTACCTACAAGTTTTCCTTTAAACAGGTAATTGATTTTAATTTAATGATTTTTATTTCATTATCTTTAATTTGAAGTCATTTACCAGCAACAGAATTGTTTCTGTGAAGCTAAGGTACTGAAAGGAAGCTTTGTGTTGTTTTGTTGTAATAATCATTTCCATAAAATCTCGTGTTCCAAATTGACGTTATAAAGACAGAATGCTGTAGTTGTGAAATTTTTTGTTACGCTTTATTTATTTATTTTTCTTTTGGAAGGCAGAACAACAGATGGAAAGAGAGAGTGAGGGATAGAGAGAAAGAAATATTTCATTGCTGGTTCACTCACCAAATGGCTGCAACAGCCAGGTGTGGGCCAGGCAGAAGCCATCCTGGTCCCCTACATGGGTAGGAGGGGTCCAAGCACATGTAACACATCTGGTTGCTTTCCCAGGAGCATTAATAAGGCAGTTGATGCAATTGGAGCAACCAGCTTGAACCTGCACTCAGATATGGGATGGCAGCTCACAAACAGTGGCCTAACCAGGTGCAGCAAAGCAGCACTCCTAAGTTGTGCAATCCTAATGTAAAACTATATACGAGATGTAGGTTATAACATCTGCTAGAAATAACTAAAAAATATTTTCAAAACACAAATATATTAGTAAGTAAGTGTATTGAGGGTCCTGAAATAGGTAGAAGATGTAGTGTTTGTTAGGAGGACCTACTGATTACCTTTGTGGTTGACTGTTCCATGCTAGCTAAAATAATGGTTCAATTGACTGTGCATTGATATCCTTCTGAACTTGGTAACTGTCTTCAGATTTGGTACTACTATTTTATTAAATGGAAGAAAACAGTCAAAAATACAGTAAGCAGCTTAATGTTTCTCTTTTTTAGGGATCTATAGACCATTGTAATTATAATGATTATAATACTAATTATTTTATTAATATATATAAATATATATTTGATATATAATGTAAGACTATATTCTGTTAGTATTGAATAAATGAATTAGTCTTATGGCATGAATTTTCTTTTGATAAAATTATTAATTTGTTAATACTAATTGTAAGACTAATTTTGATCTAAATGAACTGTAGAACTGTCAATTTAAGTCTTATGCCAGTTATTTTTACAACAGATATAATTTCTGTAATATTTTTCATCCTTTTTATAATAAATTTGACTTTCCATTGTTAATATATCAACCTTAAAATTGTGTCCCACATATTTTATACTAGTGCTAATGACAATTTTGCTAGAATGAATGTTTATATGGCTACAGAAATGCTCTGTCTTGGGAATTTTTAATACACAATGAGAGATACGGTTAAACAACAATGGGATATTAGACAAGAGTAGCTGAACCACATTTTGGTGATGCACCAAAATTGCAATCCACAAATTCCCTGTAAGTTGTCCTCATTTTCAACCTCAGTCTCCAGGATGCCAAGTGAAAAACCACAACCATCATCTTCAAGTTCACATGAGGGACTTGTATACCTTTGGCAACAATTACCTGTTTTCTACAGCTGGAAATCAGTGAGATCAAACCCAAGATGAAAGAATATTTTTCACCATATACAATTAGTTTGTGAATCTTGTCAGCAATATATGCTACGAAGTTAATGTGGAGTTTCTCTCATGCACATTTTAGAATCTTTTCTTTATGTTTCACTGTTGAAAGTTTGACTACGACGTGTTGTGATGAAGATGTTTTCTGGTCATGTCTATAAGAAGTTCTATGTGCCTTATGTAATTAGACATTCCTTTCTCCAAATCAGACAAGTTTTCTGCAATTATTTCGGTGAATATGCCTTCTAATCCATTTTCTCTTTCACACCTTCAGGAACTCCTAATACCATATGTTGTGTTGTTTGATAGCATCCCATAAATCTCTAACACTGTTTTCAATTTTTTTAATTTATTCTTTTTTTTTGGTTTGGTCTGACTGAGAAACTCCAAAAAAAGATTTGTCTTCTAGCTTGGATATACTTTCTTCTCTCTCCCCATCATTAAGGCTTTCCAATGTATTTTTTTTTATTTGAAACATTGAATTCATAATTTCTAAAATTTCAGTTTGATTTTTCTTTAAAATCTTAATTTTATTGGAAAAATTACCATTTATATCATGTATGGATTTCTTTGATTCATTAATTTGCCTCTCATTGCTTCTGAATAATTAGTCTTTTGAACTCCATTTCAGACATTTCATTAGTCTCTTCATCTTCATATTCTAGGATTTGTTGTTGTGTTCCTTTGAGGGCTCATGTTGTCTTCCTTATTCTTGTTTATTGAATTTCTGCATTTATTTTTAGGCATTTGTGGACATACTTGAAGCTATTTTTCCTCTGATGACTTTTATATTTGAAATGTACCTCTATGTGTTGGTGGAGTGTCTGTTTTTTCAGTGAATTAGGGTGGAGTGAGTACTGAGGGTGACATCCAAGTTGGTCATGGTAGATCTCTTTTTATGAGAAAGGAAGGTATGATCATCTCTGCTGGTGTAGTCACACCCTCACCTCCTTTCTTCCAATGTCATCAATTACCAGGTGTTAGCCCACAGTGGGTGCAATATTCATCCACGCTGCCATACGAATGTCACAAAGATCTGTGCAGTCCCCAGTGTGAGGACTCACTGTTGTAGTGACCCCCCCCCCAGTCAATCTGGGAACTTTGAGTGTGTGGAGCTGCTCACATTGAATGCCCAGAGACCCAGGTACACCCTGCACTCTCTAGTGCAGTCATAGAGTTCCTACTGTCTCATCACACAAGATTCCCACAGTCACAGGGCACAGAGGATTCGCTCTATCCCTCTAGCCTGTCCCATCCACAGAGAAACAGACATCCCCAGAACCAGCTGTCTGTGGGTGCTCCACTAAGCGGTTTGAGTGCTGGAGCCTGTGATACGTTGAGAGGCTGAGAGCACCTCACAGTCTTTTGTGGGTGCCCAGCCCCCTGCCAACCCTCCTAGCCAGACTCAAAGTCAATGTGGAACATGGATTTTCCCCTCTGGTAGAATCTCCAGATCACACACATGCACAGGTACTCATTTCCCAATGTTGCCTTCTCCCTGCCAGTAGCCAGGTGTGCACACCTGCATTGCTGCCACCACTACCACTGTGAAGACGCAGTCTCGACCCAGCCATTTGCTGGGCACACACACAAGAGCTTCTGCAGCTGCTGCTAATGTCCACAAAGGCTCCTGTCCTCTCTCAGACAGCTGCTGGGCTACACTGTTGGAGGAATGGGAGAGAGAAAAGTGTCCCCTTTATTTTTTCAATAAGTTAGCGGGCACCCTCTCCACCTTAGGGCTCCAGGCTGGATTCATGCCAGGCTCTCCCTCCAGCTATATGACCAGCAGCACAGGCTGCTGCAGTCTGATCTCATCTCTCCAAAACTGGCACTTTCTCTTACTCTCAGCTACTGGGGTCATGTGTTGTGTTGGTGTTTGTGCTGTACATCCTCAGGTTCCGCATCGATATTGATGTCCTCTTCCGGCCATAGAATTGAAACAGGATTTCTCTCATTAACTCTCCCCTGATAATGTACTTCCTCCACTAATTTTTTTTTTCTTTTTTACTATTTACCCCTAGCCTAGAGCAGTATTCCCTTCCCTATGATGTCTTACCTGGTACCAATGTGAACGTGATACTAATTTTTAAGTTTCTTATCTATGTTTGCTGAAAAAAATAAAATACATTGCAAATACATTCTTAAAACAAATTTATGATGGAAGATTAAACATAGAGTTCCGTAAGGACTATACATGAGATCAAATTAGTGAATGTCTGGTACAGTCTACTTTGAAGTGACTGCTTTGTCAGGCATGCTTATCTGTTATCTCTTAACACAGCATTTGTCAAGCAGTGGGTATTTTGGCCACTGTATTTCTGTGAAAGGGAACACATCCAATTAACATTTCAAGAAATGTTTTATTGCAACCAAGAGATAAGACAAATGCATAAAAGTAAAAATACCTTTTCAAGATAATTATAAGTCTGTTTAAAGAGGAAAAAATCACTGTATTGTATATTAATTCGCTAATTTCAGTTTATTCTTGTACTCATAGCTGATGTAATTCACTATTCTAGTGAAGCTATTAGGCAAGGTGGTGGCTCAAAGCCAGCATGCTTTATGAGTTCCAATTTCTTCTAATCTCAATTAGATTTCTTGGAAGTTAAACACTGAGCTGATGTGTTTAATCCTTAATAGTGCATTAAGAAAATGTTACTTACAGAAATTCAACCTATATACCATATTGTATTTTGAAATTTAATGTTTTATGTAATAAATAAATATATAAAATTCATAAAATGGAATACTTTACAATAAGTACAGTGACTTTTCAGAAACCTAACAATAATGTTTCTTGATACTGCTTTTCAAAATCTACATATTTTGTAATTAAGGAATGTAACAATATGTGAACAGATAAAAGATGTCCAAAAGAATATATTTCTTCCTAATACCATATTAGAAAATATATATCATAAAATATATGTAAAGGAAAGTGTTTATTTAGTACACGTAGAATAAAATTTAACTCATTTCTTTACCCATACATATCTATGTTATGACACTTTAGCCAAACTCAAAAAAGAATGATGTTTTATAAAATTAAAAAGATATATTTTCAATGAATGTTTTCCGATGCCCCAACCAAATACATATCCCAAAATAAGCTATCTCTTTTGTTTCAATAAATATTGTACAGATAATAGTCTAATCTTACATGCAGTTTTTAAATCAGGAAGGCATGCATTTTTAATAATACTTGAAAATATGACTTTGCATTTTGAGAAGCTAATATCCAAAATCACTAGATGTCTTAATCTCTAGCATTTATGCAAAACATGCTTTCTCTAGCCCATCTCATTAGGAGACAAGGCTTTGTTTTCCACATTTGTCTTTTTCTTTTAAAAAAAATTATTAGTTTTTGACAGATTCTGTATAGTTCCTAGATACAATTCTAATATGATAGTCTATTCATCTCTCCCTCCCACACTCATTCCCTCTTCCTTTCTTTTAAAAAAAATTTAAAAAATTTATGAAAGAGGAAGATATGTATTTTATACATACAGTTTTAAAATCGTAATGATACTTCCTACTTACCCTCCTTTCCAACCTCTTTCCCACCTTCCTTCCTCCAAGTGTGCTGCCATTACCCTCTGTTCTGGTGCATATAAACTGCATGATTTTGAACCAGTCATGTCTTTCACTAAGCCCCAGTTACATCCAATGTAATCTCATAAAAATAGTGTCTACTGTTAGGATAATTCTGAAGTTTAGTAAAAGGGGAAAGTATTCTAGTTCTTGCTATAAAGTTTCCATAAGAACCATCTTCCCCTAGAGACATACTTGACTTGCTCTCCCAGCTCACCAAGCATACTTCATGTCCCTTCTTTGCTGATTTTGCTCCAGGGTTCTAGCACTTTCTAACAGGCAATACAGTTGATTTTAAATGGGTTTAATGTCTGTCTCCTCATAAATAATGTGTAACATCTATAGGGTCAAAAGTTGTGAGTTATGATTCTGCCAACTATGTCTGAAACAAGACAGATATTGAATACACTGTCCTTGAGTTAATGGTTAGTATTCCTTTTTCCTTTTGTTTATCAAAGGATTGTTAATTTAATTTTATTTCCTCACATGTTTGCTGTTAGTAAAGTTATTCAAATTTACCAAATGTACAATTAAAATATTAAATTTTTTTAAAATTAAAACTTAATTACAAATTTTCTAACAAAGGAGTTGATATCATGCATAACCTGTTAATTTTGAATATTTATGTAAATAATAATTGCCCAAATTTTTTTTCTTACTTTATAGAACTTTTGGGTATAATGTATAATAGAAAATATTCATTCATACCAGGTATAGTTCAGACTTTCATGGTAATTGAAGTTATAGTCAGGAAAAAACATCCCTTCCCTTGCAAAGTTCATTACTGATTGAGGAAGATGAATTAAGATATAATAAAAGGAAGTTAAAAGTGATAGTACATGAAGCATACGAAGGTACATAAATAATAAGGATCAAATGGGTTAACAATTTTCTTTTATAAATGATTGTATGCATTTCAGTATATGCATACAAAATATATGGATCAAATCAGGTGAAAACAAATTACACTTTCTTTGTCATTGTTTTATGATTGGAGCCTTGTGTCTCTTCTCTTTTATTTTCTTAGAGAACATGTAGTACAATGTTGTTAACTATCGTCACCCCCAGTATGATTTGTAACACTAGAAACATTCTTCTTAACTATAATTTGATATCTATCCTCAATCTATCTTGCTCACCTCTCGTTCAATAGTAATTAATATTCAATGTTCAGATTTATCTTACACATGTTAAGGTCAATGTGCACTAATTGTCTTTTTTGTGTTTATTCTAATTCATTCATTATAATGTCTTCTAGTTCCATTTATTTAGCTGCAAAGGATAGGATGTCATTCTAGTTTGCGGCTGAGTAGTAAACTCACATACATATTATAGTTTACGGCTGAGTAGTCCATCACATATATGCACCACAATTTCTTTATCCATTTATCTCATTATGAACATGAGTTGACTACATATCTTGGTTATTGTGAATAGCACTGCAGTAAACATTGGTATATCTCTTGTTTAATAATTTTGCCTCATTTGGATATAGGCCCAGAAGTGCAATTCCTTGCTCACATGGTAGTTATATTTTTAGTTAATTTTTTTGTCTATGGATTATTTCTATAGGTGTGCAGAAAATCTTCAGTTTGATGAAATCCCATTTATCTATTTTTTTAACTTTTATTTAATAAATATAAATTTCCAAAGTACAACTTTTGGATTATAGCGGTTTTTCCCCCCATAACCACCCTCCAACCCGCAACCGTCCCATTTCCCACTCTCATTTGACTATTTTTGCTTTTTTTCCTGTGCTTTTGGGGTCCAATCCAGAAAACCCTTGCCCATTCCAATGTCTTGAAATGTTTCCCCATATTTTCTTCTAGTAGTCTCAAAGTTCAGGTCTCATATTAGGGTGTTTTATCCATTTTTTTCTGATTGTTATAAATCATGCTAGTAAGGTTCTGGTTTCATTCTTCTGCATATGGACAGCCATTTTTTTCAGAACCATTTATTAACAACACTATCTATTTTCTAATGCATATCCTTGGAAATTTTGTTAAAGATTAGTTGGCTGTAGGTGTGGGGGTATGATTCTTCAGTCACTATATTTTTTCCCATTGGCCTATGGATCTATTTTTATGCCAACACAAGGATTTCTTGCTTATTGTAGCTGTGAAAATACTTTAAAGTCAGATATGTGATGAATTCTTTTGTGGTTTTCTTTTGTCAGATCATTTTGACTTTTTGAGATCTTGGTTCTTACAAGTTTTAGTAGGGGTTTTCTTTTTTATATTTCTACCATCTGATGCTTTACTTATTATAGTAGCATAATACTAATACAAAGATAACAGACTAACTAGGGTTCATATATACAATTTTTGAATATAATTTTACCTTATTCTCTATCTCATCCTTTTCTGCTCCCTCCCACTTTCTTCTTTTCTCTCTCTCTCTCTCTTTATTAACTTCAAGACATTGATGTTGACAATGAATTTTGCATAATTCCTCAAAACTGTAGACAACAAAAGTAAAATTATACAAAGGAAATTTCACTAAATTCAGAAGTTTTGGAAGCAAAGGAAATTATCAATGGAGTGAGGAGACATCCAGTAGAATGAGAAAACACTTGCAAAATACCTATCTGACAAAAGATTAATATCCAGAATATATTAAAATATATCAAAAGCCTCAACACCAAAATCAACCAGTTCAATCAAGAAATAGACAAAGGAACTGACTGTATAGTTCTCAGAAGAAGACATACATACCATTATATAAAAAAATTATTAGTAGCCCTAGGGAAAATGAAACCAAACCACAATGACATTTCACCTCACTGTTAGAATAGCTATTATGCAAGTTACAGAAAGAAACAAATGCTGGTAGGAATGCAGAGAAAGAGGAATTCCTGTACTTCTGATAGGAACGTAAATTAGTTCAGTCACTGGAAAACACTATGGATAGGCATGTCACTTGCAAGTGCTGAACTTTGCATTAAAAAAGACATTATTTATAATGTCTTTGTTTCAAAGAAACTAAGTGTTTTCATTTCATTGATGCTAATTTCATTCTTTGGAATGCCATGCAATAAATATAAATTCCATTTCTTTGGGTAGCATTTTAATTATTTGAAGATATAGCATATCTCTGTGTGCACAGGTTTTCTGTTCTTCCTATTTTATATCATCAGTGCTTTCAATTCTTCTTCATCAACTGCATTTCACAGATGTCTCATTGTTATGATTTCTAAGAAACCAAGTTCTAAAATTAGTTGTTTTTATGTATCAAAGTGAACATGAAATGGTAAAACAAATGAAAAATTATGAAACAATACTTAAATTCTGTGATAATTTTGGTTGATCAACACCTGTGACACTTATTTTGGGGAATAGGAGATATAACATTTATAGCTACATCCATTACCTGTAAATTCATTAGGAAAGAAAAATTTCACTCAAATTGGAGAATTATGTGATAAACAGTGAGATATAAAAGTGAAAAATATGCCTATCAAGTGCAAAAAATGTTTTTCTGGCTGCTTTTTTTTTTTAAGATTTATTTATTTATTTGAAAGAATTACAGAGAGGGAGGGGGAGAGAGAGAGAGAGAGAGAGAGAGATCTTCCATCTACTGGCTCACTCTCCAAATGGCCACTATAGCTAGGGCTTGTTGGGCTGAAATTAGGAGCCAAGAGCTTGTTCCCTGAATCTCACATGGGTGAAATTTTAGTTTTCAAAAATTGGATTTGAGTTAATTTTTGTTTACAGGGTGAGATTACATTCCAACTTCCAGAATTTTGCATAATGGAATACTGTTGTTCAAGCACTATTTGTTGAAGACACAATTCTTCCCGCATTCAATGGAATTGGCACACTTGTCAAAGAAAAACATTGGAGGAATGGGTTTATTTTAGGATCATCAATTTTATTGCATTGATCTATAATCCTTAGGTTAGTACCATCTTTTGATCACTTACTTTGGTTGTTAATTTGGAAATTAGAGAATATGAATAATTGAATTTTATTCTTATTTTTCAAAATTATTTTTGATATTCAAGGCCCTTGCAATTCCATTTAAATACTAAGATAGTGTTTTCTAATTTTTCAAAAATATATTAAAAAGCTGCTGTAATTTTGATAGAGTCTGTTGAATCTGTAAGTCTCTTTGAATAATATTTTAATATTATTAAGACTTCCAGTCCATGAATATGGGATTTCCTTTATGTATTTAGGTTTCATTTTTGTCATAAGTCTTTTGTAGTTTTCTGTATAATGACTTTAGCGTCCATCTTTATATTTATTTCTAAGCATTTTATTCACTGGATGTCACTTTAAATGATGTTGCTTTCTTAGTTTACTTTCCAGATTGTATAGAAACACAGTTCATCACCATGTGTTGATCTTGTACACTGAATTCACTTATTCGTTCTAGTAGTTTTTTCTAGACTTTCTATGTGTATATATGGAATCATGCCATCTGTGAACAGATTTTTCTTTTAAAAATTCCCCTTTGCTGTTTGGATGCTTTTTATTTATATTTGATTGTTGAATGTGGGCATCATTGTCATGCCCCTGATCTCAGAGGGGAGTCTTTCATCATTGAGTTTGATGTTAGATACATGATTTTTATAATTTTGCTCTGTCATAATGAGAAAATCCTTATCTTTAATTTTTGAGTGAGTGAAAAAACCCAGATTGCTGTTGGACTTTAAAATATATATATATTTTTATTTAACTTGAAGACAGAGAGGGAGAGAAAGGGGGAGAGAGAGAGAGAAGAGAGTGATATCTTTCATTTGTTATTTCATTCCTCAGATGTCAAAATATAGCTGAGACTAGACCATGTTGAAGCCAGAAACTTGGCACTCAATTCAGATGTCCCACATAGTGGCAGGCACTCAAGTACTTGAACCCTATTTCATTATCTCCCAGAGTCCATATTAACAGGAAGATAGAATCAAAAGCAGAGCAAGACTCAGAACTGGCAGTCGGATACAGAATGTGGGTATCCGAAGCATCATAACAGCTAAAGCAGAAACCCATCCTATTCTATTAGATTTTGTCAAATGACTTTTCTACATCAATTGATATGACCATGCACCTTTTTTTCTGCTCATTCTATTAACTTGATATATTAAACTGTATTGATTAATTTATGTTGGATCACTCTTATGTGTGATAAATACTACTTATTTGTGGTGTTTAATCATTTTTACATACAGTTGCATTTGGTTTGCTCATATTTTGCTGAGGATTTTGACCTCTATATTTAAAAGGGGCAACAGCTTACAATTCTCTTTTCTCGTATTTTCTGTAAGTCTCTGAGTAAATCTTGCATTATAGATCCATTTAAGTGTTCTCTCATCTTTTGGTATTTTTGGAAAAGTTTGGGAAAGATTGTTGTTAAGTGTTCTTTAAATATTTGATAGAATTCGCATGTTTTATCAGATTTGAAATGTCTTGATAACAGAACTGTTAGATAACTACCACTGCCTAGTTCTCCAACCACAAATGCAAGCAAGCACCCAGCAAATCCTCAAGGGTAAAAATATCACAGAGGAAACACAATCATATGTTATAATCTGGTCACGCAGCCTTTAAGAACTTCCTTGATTTTACTTTTCTCAACAAAATCCTTTTATCTTGGAAAGCCTGGAGTTTTTCAGGACAGATATCTACTATCAAAGTCTTGGCAAGGTTTGTTTCCTCTTGGCTCCTTAAAGGGAAACTGTGTTCTGTGCCTCTCTTCTGGCTTCCGGTACTTGTCAGCAGTTCTTCAGCATTCTTTGGCTTGTGACAGTATTATTGCAGTGTCTTCGTCTCACTTGTCATTCTGCCTGTGTCTTTTCTTCTTATAATTATGACAATCAAAACCATATTGGATTAATAGTCCTCCTAATCCAGTATGACCTCATCTTAACTATATCTGTAATGATCCTTTGGGCAACTAAGGTCATATTCTAAAATTCCTCCCAGGAAATAGATTTTTGGGTCTCTATGCAAATTAGCATAATGCTACAATGCAAGAAATAATAGGCAAAATATGTGAAATATATGATGTGTTAGATACTGCATGCTGTTAAGAAAATAAAACACATAAGGGAAAAAGAATCGTGTCTTACTGAGTGGAACTGAATTACAAGTTACACTTAAGGTGGATCCTGCAGGATGTTGTAGATAGTTGGTACCTGAATACATATACAATCACATCATATATCAAAAACAAAATTGCAATTATTTATTAATAATTGAACTACAACTTTCATCTTTTTAAGCTTTCATATGAATAATTGGCTATCCATAAAGCTACTAAATCAAAACTATCGTTGTTAAAGCCACAGGTTTATATATTTATATATTTTATATTGATCCCGTGAAAATACTGAAACAACATAAAGAGGAGGAACAGTCCTTATTTCCTGCATAATATAAGAAGGGAGGAGGAGAGGAAGGGGAGGACAGAGAGCAAGCTCAGAACCAGGATGGAAGGTGGAGTGACAAAGTTAGCAGCAGCCCAGCTGGACTGTGTTGGAGGCTAAACTGCCCCACTTCCTGTGCTTCAGCAAAGTAGGTAGGTATTTTTATTGAGAACTTCCAACTAGAGTTGAAAAGGCAAACATGGCTTCAGCTACTGTATAGCTAACATATGAACAGACCATGAGCTCCATTTCATATTAATCTGTAGAAATTCCACAGTCTAGGGACTGGCCCTGTGTGTAGGTAGTAAAGCTACTGCCTCCAACACAGGCATCTCATATGGTCACCAGTTCAAGTCCCACCTGTTCCACTTCGGATCCAGCTTTTGTTAATGTCCCTGAGAAAGCAGCAGATAATGGCCCAAGTACTTGGGACCCTGCACCGTGTAAGAGACCTAGAAGTAGTCCCAGGCTTTTGGCTTTGGCCTGGCCTGGCCCTGGTCATTGTGGCCATTGGGAGTGAACCAGCGGATGGAAAATCTCTCTACCTGTTTCTCCTCACCTTTCTCTGTAACTCTTCCTTCCAAATAAGTAAATAGATATTTAAAAATACCACAGTCTATTTAAAAATATAAACATTGGAAATTAATTGCAAGGAGACTTCTATACATTCTTTCTTGTCAAGAACATACCTGCCAAAATACATCATTACATGAAAAGCAACTGGAATAAGACTTCATGCAACAAAGATGAAAAAGCTATTGTAGATATTGTCCATCAAAACAACTTCAGTGGTGTTGTCTACTGATTTATGGCATGAAACATGCAAAATTAAACAACAACAACAAACAAAACACCAGCTCAGTCAGATAAATCTGAGACCAAACAAAAACACATGTGCTTTTCACATGTTTACAAAATCACGGTGCAAAATAAAATTAATGAACATGATTAGAGTATTATATGAGGAAATGGCTTTTGCCATGGAAATAATTTAACACTTTCTGTTGAATTGGGCTCACCATGCGTGTTTTTAAAACAGATACTGAATTCCTCCTAACTTGGGGGAAACGCCAAACTACATGATGTCATTGCTAACACTGGATAAAATGAAACCAATTTCTGAACTTTGGAATAATTTTCTGTAGTATCCGCAGCATTCTTTGATAGTAGTATTTTTTGTAAAATCAAAAGAGTAAAGAAGTAAATTATTTGTTTTTATTAAAAGGTTAAATACATTTAAAAATAATTTGAAACTATTAAAAGCACCTGTTCAAAGAGTGGGGAGGTTGGCACCACGGCTCAATAGGCTAATCCTCCAACTGTGGCACCGTTACACCGGGTTCTAGTCCCGGTCGGAGCACCGGATTCTGTCCCGGTTGCCCCTCTTCCAGGCCAGCTCTCTGCTGTGGACGGGAGTGCAGTGGAGGATGGCCCAAGTCCTTAGGCCCTGCACCTGCATGGGAGCCCAGGAGAAGCAACTGGCTCCTGGCTTCGGAGCAGCGCGGTGCGCCGGCCGCAGCGTGCAGGCCGCAGTGGCCATTGCGGGGTGAACCAAGGGCAAAGGAAGACCTTTCTCTCTGTCTCTCTCTTTCACTGTCCACTCTGCCTGTCAAAACAAAACAAAACAAAACAAAAACAAAAACAAAAAAAAAATTGGGGGGAAAGTCTATTTGAGTAACTAGGAAAGCCACAAAAGTATCTACTATCCTGCTGATTTCGTAATTTTTTGTATTCATCTAGCAGGTCATAAGTCAAACATTACAATCACATGCAACTAAGATAAAATGAGGTAAACTGCTCTGCAGTGAGTTCCTCTATTCAGAAGGCAGCAGGCGATCATGCTGGAAGTCACATGATCAAGGCTGCGTATTATAACTTTCATTCTAACAGTGTCAAAATCCAAGCTTCATTATGCAAAGTCTTCAAGCTTTTGTGATTTGCAAGTTAATTCAAAATGCTTGAAGGAAAAAATGAAGATTGAATGTCAAGCTTAGTTCTCTGTATTCCCTTAACTCCAATATCTTGATTACTCAATACCTAGCTGCTGTGGCGATCCTAAAATATAGCTTTTTTTTTTTTTTCCCCTATGGATTGCCTGAAAAACTCTCACTTTCCCTGTCTTCCAGAAAGCACTTCTCTACCCAACTTCTCATCAGACATGCCTGCAGGGAGGAAAAAAAGCTGCCTTTTGCACTATAAGCAATACCTTGTGTCCTAATAACCTTATTTCTCAAAACAGAAGCAGAATTCCTCTTCCCTTTTCCAATGTTCACCTATGCTTATACATTAGAATCTCTGAAAATGTGATGTATCTTGAATTCGTGGTTTTTCCCAATTGCCAGTCACAGCATAATTGTCATTATCTGTGTATTTGTGTGATGTATGAACTTGGCATTAGCCTTTCGTATTTTTGAGATTTAAATTGAACTGCATTACTGTTGTTAAATATTCTGATGTATTTAATTGCTTTTCAAATCTCTTTTTAGAATTCATTGCAGAAGAACAGATCCCCAGATGACCTGGAAAGATCCAGCTTAGGCAGAATGTACCAAGAATGCAGAATATGCCAAGAGTGCAACATCCTGAATTAACAAAGAAATTTCCAGAATAGCTCATCTTTGCTCTCTTTCCCTCCAGAGCAGCCTATTCTGCAACACATATACTCAATGAACTGGTTACCCTCAGGATATAAAACCTAGAGTGGAGTGCTTTGGGGGCCCTAAGTTGAGCTGTGAAGTAGGGCACATGCATATCAGAATCCATCTACCCAGGGTAGCTTTGCTTGCCTGGGGCGACCAACTCACCATGTATCCTAGGATTCTATTAACTCTTGCTGTCTATCTTTCAGTAATAAAGTTGTTTTGCTTGACTTATGTGAGTGTTGCTATTAACTGGACTAGACCTAGGAATCCAAGTGGTAGAAGCATCTCCGCTGTGGCAATGAAGTCTGTATTGAGCTGACAAGTTCAAGAGTCATTGCAGAACTCTTGTAGGTCACTCTGCAAAACCTCTGGATAGCCTTAGGAAACTTAGCAGAATTTAGTGATGTGCTTAGGTTCTTTCTCTCAGACTGCTAATCAATGTAGTATTCCCCTTCCAGAGATCAATATTTGTACACAGAATTACTATTTAACAATGACTTTATAGATTGTACAGGAATAGTGAGTCATTTTACACACATAGGTATCAGAATAATGAAAATGACAATTTAAAGTAATGAGAGTCTGCTCACGTTATTAAAGATTATCATTAAGATGTGAATATCAATTCATCTGAAATTTCATGTACCTTTAGCATAAGGTGCATAGCTTAGAGATATGCATGAATATGTTGAGAAAAAGATAAAAAGATAATTTCAGAGATACCAGGCTGCCATCACATAATTTATAGAAATCAATGTTTGGGGGAAAATAGGCTGAGCAATATTTACAGCAAAGCTATATCACCAGCAATTTTGAGGGCAAAGAGCATTGTATTGGGGAGAGGGGTGTGTTATGTATGGCAATAAGTAGAAATTAATGTAGAAAAGTAAAGATGAGAACAGACAAAATCAGAATTCTTTTCTTTCTATCTGTACATGCACATAAATTATGTGTTGAAAACCTGTCTTAATATGAAGGTGCATTGCATTACCTTTTAATTCCATTATTCATGAACTTTTGGAAGTTTACTTGTATATCCAAACAACTTTATAATTGTTTTTAAAAAAACTTCTTCTTTTAAGCCATCTCATTTGTGGAACTTGGTTATAACAGTACTAAGAAGCTATTACAGTAGTCCCTTCTTGTTTGTGGACCCACTGTAGTTTCAGTTACCCACAGTCAATCGTGGCACAAAAACATATAACATTCTGGAAATAAATAAGTAATATGTTTTAAATTGTCATTCTGAGCAGTATGATAAAATCTCATGATGTCCTGTCCCACCTCAATAGACACTTGAATCATATCTTTGTCCAGAGTATCCATAATGTATTTTCTATCCCTGTATGCATTAGTAATTAAGAGAGGGACCAAGGGGCCGGAGCTGTGGCACAGTGGGTTAATGCCCTGACCTGAAGCGCTGGCATCCCTATGGGTGCCAGTTCAAGACTTGACTGCTTCACTTCCTGTCCAGCTCTCTGCAATGGCCTGGGAAAGGAGAGGAAGATGGCCCAAGTCCTTGGGCCCCTGCACCCACGTGGGAGACTGGGAAGTAGCTCCTGGCTCCTGGCTTTGGATCAGCACAGCTCTGGCCGTTGCGGCCATCTGGGGAGTGAACTATTGAGTGGAAGACCTCTCTCTCTCTCTCTCTCTTCCTCTCCTCTCTCTGTGTAACTCTGACTTTCAAATAAATAAAATAAAATCTTAAAAAAAAGAGGGACCACATTCACTAAAGATTAATTATAGCATGTTATAATTGTTTAATTTTACTATTATTACTGCTATTAATCTGTTTAATTTGTAAATTAAACTTTTTCATAGGTTTGTATAAGTAGGAAAAAATAATATACATAGGATTCAGTATAACCCATTATTTCAGGCTTTAGTAAGATCCTTGAAATATAACCTCCATGGATAAAGCCAACTACTGTAATATCTATAAGTTTCTTGAGGGCAAGAAAATTATGTTTATTTTGCAATGTTGAAATATCTTTATGTTATAATTTCCTATTCTAATTACACCATTCTGTGTGCTACTGACATATTCCTCTTAAAGTCTCACAAACACCTAAGCATTTTCTTTTAGGTGAAGATAATATATTTTATTTGTTTCTTCACTGGATCACATAGTTTCATGTTTTCTAGAATTAAAATAAAATTTTTTACTTTCAGTTTTTGTTTCTAAATAAAACTATAAGTGTTAAAATTTATTTTCTCTTTCTTCTCATTCCTTCCTTCCTCCCTCCCTCTCTTCATTCCCTGCTTCACTCATCATTTTTTCCATCCTTTCTCTTTCTTTTTTATTCTCTAGTTTTGTCTCCTTTCCATTTTACCAAGATGAATAAAGACAGACTACACTTATGATTAACTATAATCTCTTTGGAATTTTGATAAGTTACATTAGTAATACTGAAACTTTCCTCAATTTTTGCATTTTATATCAAAATTTATGTTAAATTCCCCACATTTAACCATATTTATCTGTTTTACTTGAGTGGCAGAAATTCACTTGGTGGAGAGAGAGAGACAGAGATAGAGAGCAAGCTAGAGGGATATCCCATCAAATGGATACTTCTCCAAATGCCCACAATGGCACAATGGCCAGAGGTGGATCAGGACAAAGCTTATCTTTGGGAAGTCAATCTGGTTCTTCCACATGAGTGGCAGAGACCAAAGAACTTGGGCCAATATCTGCTGCCCCCAAGAATGTAGATCAGAAGAAAGTCAACACAGAACAAAGGAGGGTCTCAAACTTAAGCTCTCCTATATGGAATGTGAGTATCTCAAGCCAGTTTTTAATCTGTGAGTATCTCATGCCACTTCTTAACCATTTTTTAATAAAATGACATTTACCAAAAACCTTCTGATTTTCAATGAAATATTCAGAAATTTAAATTGAATAATTTATTTGATCACCATCTAATGATTTTTTAAATATTATATTTTCAGTCTTTACAAATTCTAGTAGCAGTAAATGTTAAGGTTTGTTATACATTATGTGACTATGCTATAGGCAATATTTTGAAATTCCTGTATATCTTTTCTAGGGTCCAAGTAAAAACTGTTATTAATTTAATTCACAGTTTTTCCCCTTAAAATAAATGTCTTATTAAAAAAATGAATATTTTAAAGAACTATTAACAAAAAATATCATCTGTTTTAAGTAGGTTACACTTAATTTTTACTTAACATGATTCAGTATAATTTAAAAATTTTCTATTTTGTCACGGTCAACACATATTTAACTTAAATTACCAAGGTCATCTTCAAATATGCTGTAAAATTTCAATAGAGAGAATCTACCAATATTTAAATTGGCCAAGTAGGCATATTTAAATATTTCAATTTTATCTTTCAAAACTTGCCATCACACATTATTAGAAGCCAGTAAATAGATATTATGTATGCTTAATTCATTTTTTGGTATTATTTTACTTGTACAGAATCTGTTCTGTGAAGATAAACTTTGGACATCCAGAATTATAATACGTTCTACCTGATTTTTGTATTACCATTTATGCTTACAGAGATTTGCATGCATTACTCTTGTTGGATACCTACGGATTACCTTTTAATCTAACAATGACGTGCTTTTGATACATTATGTGTAGGAGATTTAATAGTCTTGACGCTTAAATTATATTAAACTTTTATTAACAAGGATTTTCTCTATATAATTGAATAACTGAAAGCTCTGACAGCTAACATGACTTACCACAGATTAAATCTTTACATTAATTTAAAAATAACTCACATTTTGAGCTAAGAAAGTGAGTGAACTAAACTTTCTGCAAACCTCACTTAATAATTTTGGATATATATTTACTTATTGTACTCATACCCTTAATGATTCTTGCTTAATATTATTTCTAAGTATTTTTCTTTTCTGAAAGCATTTTTGGATTATAAATTCTGTTGAGCTATAAAGTAAACAAATTCACCTTTATTTTGTTTGAAAACATTTTTTTACTTTTTCTTATTCATGAAAGATTGATAGTTTTAATGGCACTCAAGTTACCATATTTTCAAGGCTTTTATTTATTTTCATTTATCATTTACATGAATAAAGTTAAAGTCTTCCTTATTGTATTCATTGCTTTTCAATACATTATGTTTTTCAATACATTCCAATTTTAAACTGTACGTGTAACCATTGCATATACTTGATGTGGTTAACTGGCTAATGAATTTCTGAAATTTCATATTAGGATGAAATTTTACCACAAGGTTACATACTTTCTCCCAATCACCCACGCGGGTGCAGGGACTCAAGCACTTGGGCCATTCTCTGCTGCCCTCCTAGGCCATAGCAGAGAGCTGGACTGGAAGAAGAGCAACCAGGACTAGAACCCGGGGTGCCAGCACTGCAGGTGGAGGATTAGCCTAATGAGCCACAGAGGCCGGCCCTCCTGTAAGTTTTAATATGTTGTGTTTTTCATCTTTATTAGTTTCATGAAATTTTTAAAATTTCTCTTTTAATTTTTCTTTTTCTTTTTTTTATATATAAAAGCTTTTATATAAAGAATATAAATTTCCAAAGTACAGCTTATGGATTACAATGGATCCTCCCCCACATAACTTCCCTCCCACCTGCTACCCTCCCCTTTCCTGCTCCCTCTCCCCTTGCATTCACATCAAGATTCATTTTCAATTTTTATACACAGAAGATCAGTTTAGTACATATTACGTAAAGATTTCAACAGTTTGCCCTCACATAGAGACACAAGTGAAAAATACTGTTGGAGTACTAGTTATAGTATTAATTCACACTGTACAGCACATTAAGGACAGAGATCCTACATGATATTTTTCTAAAAAATTGATTAATTATCTATGCGATTTCCAATTTAACACCAAGATTTTTTAATCATTTGCAATTATCTTTAAATACAGAAGATCAATTCAGTGTATACTATGTAAAGATTTCATCAGTTTGCATCCACACAGAAACACAAAGTCTAAAAATCCTGTTTCAGTACTAGCTATAGCATTATTTCACATTGGACAACACATTAAGGACAGATCCCACATGAGACGTAAGCACACAGTGACTCCTGATGTTGATTTAACAATTTGACACTCTTGTTTATGGCGTCAGTAATCTCCCTAGGCTCTAGTCATGAGTTGCCGAGGCTATGGAAGCCTTTAGGGTTCACCGACTTTGATCTTATACCGACAGGGTCATAGTCAAAGTGGAAGTTCTCTCCTCCCTTCAGAGAAAGGTACCTCCTTCTTTGATGGCCCCGTTCTTTCCACTGGGATCTCACTCACAGAGATCTTTCATTTAGGTCTTCTTTTTTTTTCCCAAGACTGTCTTAGCTTTCCATGTCTAAAATATTCTCATGGGCTCTTGAGCCAGATACAAATGTCTTAAGGGCTGATTCTGAGGCCAGAGTGCTGTTTAGGACATCTGCCATTCTATGAGTCTGCTGTGTATCTCGCTTCCCATGTTGGATCATTCTCTCGCTTTTTGATTCTATCAGTTAGTGTTAGCAGACACTAGTCTTGTTTATGTGATCCCTTTGACTCTTAGACCTATCATTGTGATCAATTGTGAGCTGAAATTGATCACTTGGACTAGTGAGATGGCCTTGGTACATGCCAACTTGATGGGATTGTATTGGAATTCCCTGGCACGATTCTAACTCCATCATTTGGGGCAGGTCTGATTGAGCATGTCCCAAATTGTACATCTCCTCCCTCTCTTATTCCCACTCCTATATTTCACAGGGATCACTTTTCAATTGAAATTTAAACACCTAAGAATAATTGTGTGTTAATTACAGAGTCCAACCACTAGTACTAGGATAAAAAAATACTACAATGGATAAAGTATTACATTGTACCACAACAGTCAGGACAAGAGCTGATCAAGTCACTGTTTCTCATAGTGTCCATTTCACTTCAACAGGTTTTTCCTTTGGATCTCAGTTAGTTGTCACTGATCAGGGAGAACATATGATATTTGTCCCTTTGGGACTGGCTTAATTCACTCAGCATGATGTTTTCCCGATTCCTCCATCTTATTGCAAATGACGGGATTTCATTGTTTTTGACTGCTGTATAGAATTCTTTTTTTTTATAATGCTTTTATTTAAAGAATATAAATTTCCAAAATACAGCTTATAGATTACAATGGCTTCTCCCCCCATAACTTCCCTCCCACCCGCAACCCTCCCCTTTCCCACTCCCTCTCCCGTTGCTTCACATCAAGATTCATTTTCAATTCTCTTTATATACAGAAGATCTGTTTACTATATATTAAGTAAAGATTTCAACAGTTTGCCCTCACATAGCAACACAAAGTGAAAAATACTGTTGGAGTACTAGTTATAGTATTAATTCACAATGTATACCACATTAAGGACAGAGATCCTACATGACATATATTTTTTATAAATTCATTAATTTTCTATGCAATTTCCAATTTAACACCAAGATTTTTTTTCATTTTTAATTATTTATATACAGAAGTTTGATTCAGTATATACTAAGTAAAAATTTCATCAGTTTGCACCCACACGGAAACACAAAGTATAAAATACTGTTTCAGTGCTAGTTATAGCATTACTTCACATTGGACAACACGTTAAGGACAGATCCCACATGAGACGTAAGTACACAGTGACTCCTGAAGTTGATTTAACAATTTGACACTCTTGTTTATGGCGCCAGTAATCTCCCTAGGCTCTAGTCATGAGTTGCCGAGGCTATGGAAGCCTTTAGGGTTCGCCGACTTTGATCTTATACCGACAGGGTCATAGTCAAAGTGGAAGTTCTCTCCTCCCTTCAGAGAAAGGTACCTCCTTCTTTGATGGCCCCGTTCTTTCCACTGGGATCTCACTCACAGAGATCTTTCATTTAGGTCTTTTTTTTTTTTTTTCCCTGAGTGTCTTGGCTTTCCATGTCTAAAATATTCTCATGGGCTCTTGAGCCAGATACAAATGTCTTAAGGGCTGATTCTGAGGCCAGAGTGCTGTTTAGGACATCTGCCATTCTATGAGTCTGCTGTGTATCCTGCTTCCCATCTTGGTTCATTCTCTCCCTTTTTGATTCCATCAGTTAGTATTAGCAGACACTAGTCTTGTTTGTGTGATCCCTTTGACTCTTAGACCTATCAGTGTTTTCAATTGTGAACTGAAATTGATCACTTGGACTAGTGAGATGGCCTTGGTACATGCTACCTTGATTGGATTGTATTGGAATCCCCTGGCACGATTCTAACTCCATCATTTGTGGCACGACTGATTGAGCATGTCCCAAATTGTACATCTCCTCCCTCTCTTATTCCCACTCCTATATTTCACAGGGGTCACTTTTCAATTGAAATTTAAACACCTAAGAATAATTGTATGTTAATTGCAGAGTCCAACCACTAGTACTAGGATAAAAAAATACTACAATGGATAAAGTATTACATTGTACCACAACAGTCAGTACAGGAGTTGATCAAGTTACTGTTTCTCATAGTGTCCAATTCACTTCAATAGGTTTCACCTTTGGTGCTCAGTTAGTTGTCATCGATCAGGGAGAACATATGATATTTGTCCCTTTGGGACTGGCTTAATTCACTCAGCATGATGTTTTCCAGATTCCTCCATCTTGTTGCAAATGACCGGATTTCATTGTTGTTGACTGCTGTATAGTATTCTATAGAGTACATGTCCCATAATTTCTTTATCCAAATGTATGCTTTGAATTCCCTGTGATCTTTTGCTGTGAGGTTCCCTTCGTTTACCTTCTTTCTTGTTGATGGCCGTGTTTCTGTGTTTCTGTGTGTAACACATCTTTAAGCATCTTTTGCAGGGCTGGACGAGTGGCAACACATACTTTCATTTTCTGTTTGCAATGAAAGGTCTCTATTTTACCTTCATTCACAAATGAGAGCTTTGCAGGATATAATATTCTGGGCTGGCAGTTTTTCTCTTTTAGTACCTGGGCTATGTCTCGCCGTTCCCTTCTAGCTTGTAGGGTTTCTGATGAGAAGTCTGCTGTGAGTCTAATTGGAGATCCTCTGAGAGTAATCTGACGTTTATCTCTTTCACATTTTAGGATCTTTTCTTTCTGTTTCACTGTGGTGAGTTTAATTACAATGTGTCATGATGAGGATCTCTTTTGGTCATGTTTACTAGGGGTTCTATGAGCTTCCTGTACTAGGATGTCTCTGTCCTTCTCCAAAACTGGGAAATTTTCTGCTATTATCTCACTAACAAGGCCTTCTAATCTTTCTCCCTCTCCATGCCTTCAGGAACTCCTAGAACTCGAATGTTGGGTTTTTTAATAGTATCCTGTAGATTCCCAACAATATTTTTTAGATTTCTAATTTCCTCTTCTTTTCTTTGGTTTGGCTGTATATTTTCCTGTGCTCTGTCTTCTAAGTCTGATATTCTCTCTTCTGCCTCACCCATTCTGTTTGTAAGGCTCTCTAATGTGTTTTTCATTTGATCTATTGAATTCTTCACTTCATTATGATTTCTCGTCACTATCCCAGTTTCATGTTCTACTAGTTGTTTCATTTCAGCTTGATTTCTCCTTAATATTTCATTTTCACGAGAGAGATTTTCTACCTTGTCCATTAAGGATTTCTGTAGTTCAAGAATTTGTCTTTGAGTACTTCTTAGTGTTCTTATCCATTTTTTGATATCCACTTCTTGCATTTCTTCTATCTCATCATCTTCGTAATCTTGAATTGGGGTGTCTTTTTCATTTGGGGACGCCATAGTGTCTTCCTTGTTCGTATTATCTCGGTTTTTGCGTTTGTTGTTTGGCATATTGGTTTCTTCACTGTGGTGTTTTTTCTTGTTATACTATGACTCTAGATAAGTGGGCTGTCTGCTTTTGATGGAGCCTTAGAGGCTTGAGATGGGTGTGGCCTGAGAGCTCTGTTTGGTTCCTCAGGGTTAAGGGTGTGTCAAAGGAGACACTCCCAGGTTAGGAGTGGTAAATCTCTCTCTGTTTCTTTCTTTATTTTTGGTTCAAAAATGGAAGTAATTCCACACAGCTGAATGGAATTGGGAGTGGTTAGCAGGCGAATGATATACCCACAGGAGCCAGAGATCGGAAGCTCTTTCCCAAGGACCAGAGAGGGAATCTTTGCGGCCCTTAGTGTGGGCTGAGATTCTCCTGTAGTCTCCCACTGGGCTGCCAAGGCTACTGAACTGTAGCGACTCTGGAGAGTACTCACATGAATTCGTGATTTCTGTGAGTTCTCTCCCCCACTGTCTCTTTTTTCACAGTCTCAGTTCATTAGCACCACACATTCATTGGGTTCTAATCTCCTGTTATTTCACCCCTCCCACCCAGAGTCAAGTTTTTCTGCTAGGCTCGGAGCCGGTGCCAACCCGAGGTCACCCTTCTTATGACGTATTCCAAAATGGCGCCTGCTCTTTGTCTTGCTCACCTTTGAGAGGTGAGCGGAGAGAGAGAAACTCGTGTCCGTATGGGTCCCTCCCCCCCCCCTTCCAGTTAGCCTGGTGAACTTTTCCCCGCAGAGTTTCAAGCCTTGTTCACTCTAGTCTCCTCTTTCCACTTCCCTTCTGGTAGCTCGGGCTATTGAGGTTCGGCTCACCTCACGTTCCAGCGCTGGTGTGTTGAATCTGCTGCTGGTGTCCCAAAGTGCAGGCTCCCACTCTCTCCACACAGGTCCACTGTGGATCACCAGTTCTGGAAGGGTTTCCTCTGCTGTTTCTTCCCCTACTCTTCCTTGAACCTGCAGTATCTCCACTTTTATTAAATTGTCTCTCCCCAGACTATCGGTGTGCTCCCTTCCTATTCCGCCATCTTGCTCAACACCAAGATTTTTAATCATTTGCAATTATCTTTATATACAGAAGATCAATTCAGTGTATACTATGTAAAGATTTCATCAGTTTGCACCCACACAGAAACACCAAGTGTAAAAATACTGTTTCAGTACTAGTAATAGCATTATTTCACATTGGATAACACATTAAGGACAGATCCCTCATGAGACGTAAGTACACAGTGACTCCTGATGTTGATTTAACAATTTGACACTCTTGTTTATGGCGTCAGTAATCTCCCTAGGCTCTAGTCATGAGTTGCCGAGGCTATGGAAGCCTTTAGGGTTCGCCGACTTTGATCTTATACCGACAGGGTCGTAGTCAAAGTGGAAGTTCTCTCCTCCCTTCAGAGAAAGGTACCTCCTTCTTTGATGGCCCCGTTCTTTCCACTGGGATCTCACTCACAGAGATCTTTCATTTAGGTCTTCTTTTTTTTTTCAGAGTGTCTTGGCTTTCCATGCCTAAAATACTTCATGGGCTCTTGAGCCAGATACAAATGTCTTAAGGGCTGATTCTGAGGCCAGAGTGCTGTTTAGGACATCTGCCATTCTATGAGTCTGCTGTGTATCTCGCTTCCCATGTTGGATCATTCTCTCGCTTTTTGATTCCATCAGTTAGTATTAGCAGACACCAGTCTTGTTTATGTGACCCTTTTTGACTCTTAGACCTATCATTGTGATCAATTGTGAGCTGAAATTGATCACTTGGACTAATGAGATGGCCTTGGTACATGCTACCTTGATTGGATTGTATTGGAATTCCCTGGCATGATTCTAACTCCATCATTTGGGGCAGGTCTGATTGAGCATGTCCAGAATTGTACATCTCCTCCCTCTCTTATTCCCACTGTTATATTTCACAGGGATCACTTTTCAGTTAAAATTTAAACACCTAAGAATAATTGTGTGTTAATTGCAGAGTTCAACCACTAGTACTAGAACAAAAAAAATACTAAAATGGATAAAGTATTGTTAATTTTTCAAAAATCCATTCTTCATAAAGGAGCTGGTTGGTAATTATCCATGAATTAGTATAATTTCTAAAGTTTGTTTTTTGTTACTTTCTATTTAATTGTGGTCAGATATAAATTGAAAGGACTAGAAATATAAGCTTTGAAAAGATTTAAAATTGACAGAAAATGTGCTCGCTTGGGAGTTCTAAACTCGATATCATACTGATAATGATAAAAAGAGGGGGTTGGCAAAATATGAGGTTGAAACATTTCCAGGAATCCAAGAATGTTTTATTTAGCAAACTAGTTACTTTTCAATGTATCTATGTAGAAGATGTGTTACATAGATACAGGGTTTAGAAAAATTGTGTGACTGTGCTGTGAAAGACACATGGAGAAAGGGCAAGATTAGAGACGGGATAAAAAGGGGCATGCAGTTCTGCTCTAAATGGAATTTACAGTAGATTATTGTTAGATATATGTTTGATAGAATTATTAGAGATAGGTAAGGTCTGTAGAAAGCCTCATCTCTCTGTGAGTCTTAAAAGGAGCCCTATTTTCACTCAGAAATAACTTATAAGTATCTGACCCAAAGACAACCTGCTTATCAAAAATATTTTGCCAGAAGCATTTGGTCCAGCACGCTGTGAGCTTTCAGAGCTTTGGTCTCATATGCATTCAAAAAAAAAAAAAAAAGAAGAAGAAGATTTCACATTATTTTCAGGCTTTTTCAGTTTTCACAATTTGTTTCTTGTCATCCAACAGATCTAACCACAGCATCTCTCTCTCTCTCTCTCTCTCTCTCTCTCTCTCTCATCTCTTTATCATGTTTCTATATCTATCAATAATTATCATCTATCTACCATCTATCAATATATACTCTGTCTCTGTGGTTTCTACTTCCCCATCAGAACCATAGGAGACACTGTTTTTTTCTCTACTCTTCATTATAAGCGTGCACCTTTTCCTAATTCCCCAAAGCATCAAATGATACCTGGATATGATGAGAATAATTTTAATGAGAATATTCTAACAGTTCAATGATAATGAAGAAGAGTGCAATATAGAGTAGTAGTTACCCAAATTTTGCATGCCCAAGAATCACCTGGAGAACTCATTAAAACCAAAATTGCTGAGTATCACTCTTAGCAAATTTGATTCAATAGGGCTAGTGACCACCTATATTTTATATTCTGATAAGCTTACAAGATATGCTATTGGTCCACAGAGTTTCTTCTTTGTGGTATGGATAGAGATAACTGTCCCTGCTGAGCAACAACACATTGTCATTTGATAGAGTATCTTCTCCCCTCACTTTCATCTACAATGGAATTGCACAAGACTTGCTGACTCCATTTCTAACATAACCAATATTCCCTATTCTTGAGAATATTAGGAAGAAGAGATCCCTGAATCTTCAGGTTTTGCCTCAATATTATATTTTCCAAAGATGAATTATAATAGATAATTCAGTTTTCTTCAGGAAAACTCTTCAAAGGGTGTGGTTTATTAACTTAGACAACCACGGATGTTTATATCATTGATATAGTTTTATTACATTTAATTATGTAAATACTTGAATAAGATTTACTATGTACTGTTATGCAATGTGGGAAAGTTGATTATTTTAATTTTGATAAATGTCTTTTGAGTAGAATATGTGATATATTGGTGACAAATACAATCAATCAATGCTAGGAGATAGAACAGATTTCTCAACTTCAAATGATTGATAAGAGATAATGTGATGTGTTTATTGATCCCATTCTGTTACTACTTTATGTTTGCTTTATCTCCATTTTGCATGTAGTCCTCTCAAAAATACTTGAATTAAAATTTTAAGATTTATTTTATTCATTTGAAAGAGTTACAGAGAGACATGGAGCCACAGAGAGAGAGAGAGGCCTTCAATCTGCTGGTTCAAACCCCAACTGACTGCAATGGCCAGAGCTGAGCTGATTTGAAGCCAGGAGCTTCCTCCAGGTTTTCATCGCAGGTGCAAGGACTTGGGACATCTTCTATTGCTTTTTCAGGCCATAGCAGAAAGCTGAATTAGAAGTGGAGCAGCTGGGACTCAAGCAGCACCCACATAGGTTGCCGGCTCTACAGGTGGTGGCTTTAACCCACTGTGCTACAGCCCTGGCCCAGTCAACTAAATTTTTTATAGTTAATTTTTTGTACTAGAAAGTAAATACTAAATTTATGTACAAGTTAGAATGGCAATTTTTACAATGATCAGGGGCAAACTGGCAAAGTATGAGGTTGAGTTGCAAGTGGAAGTTGAGCTCCTTTCTATCTCTGGTATTGTGAATGATGAAATGATGAGTTGTTGTTTTGTTTTGTTTTGTTTTGTTTTTATCTTGAAGGGAGCCATTTTTTTAAGGAGACATAGAGAGAAAGAAATTTCACATTTAAGGAAAATGAATGCATGTAAATTCAGGAAATGAAGAGTAGACCATTTCCGGGGGGGAGGAGGGGGACTGCCCCTTGAGGAATTTTTTCCAGATTACCCACATGGTTGAGATTCCCAATCACTTGGTGCATCTTCTGGATAGGAAGTGGAGCAGCTGGGACTCAAACTGGAATTCAGATGGGATGCCCATGTCACAGGCAATGTCTTAACTTGCTAAGTCACAATCCCAGCATCTATTCTCACTTTTTGATAACACCTTCAGTATATAGTTTTATGAACTGAATGGTTGTCTGAAATCCATACAATAATATCCTCTCAATATAAGAGGAGGTGGGGCCTTGAGCAGGTAGTTGAGTCATAACAATGGCGCTTTCGTGAGCAAGATTAATGCCCTTAGAATAGAGACTCCAAATAAGTGGCTAACCCTCTTTCCATCATGTGAATTTGCAATGAAGGTCCATGCACCATCTGATCTCAGATTTTCCACTTCTAAATAGTAACGAATACTTTCCTGTCCTTTATAAGCTATCCAGTCTATGGCTTGTTGCCACAGCAGGGCAAACTGGCAAATGCATGTGGTAGCGACAATTCTAAAGCAGTATGCGAACTGTGAAACAGAAAGCAACAATTTTAGTCTAAAAGAGGAAAGGAGCTACTCCTTCTTGCACTCCTTGATCCCCTTATTTGTGAGCCCTGGTGATGGCTAAAATGTACAACTTATGATATACAGGTTCTGAGCACACAAAGCTTGACTTCAGCCCTGAAGTAAAACTCTGTGATGTCCCATGGGCCTGTGAGACAGCCACTGTCTCCAGATTATGAGTTACCAGGGAGTTGATATTACCTAGATATAAGGGGCACATTAATTTGTTTCAGTAAGGAGAATACTACATAATGAAATTTATGTCTCATCTATTGTGATTTATGTCATGTAAGAGGGATAAAAAAATGAATCAAAGAGAACAATGTGAATTCCCATGCCTGCACCTTGCTGTAAACTTTTTTTTAATGATTCATGTATTTATTTTAAAAGATTTGTTCATTTGAAAGGCAGAGTTACAGAGAGGCAGAGTCAGAGAGAGAGAGAGAAAGAGAGAGAGAGAGAAAGAAAGAAAGAGAAAGTCTTCCATCTGCTGGTTCACTCTCCAATTGGCTGCAACGTCAGGAGCTGGGCCAACCTGAAGCCAGGAGCCGGGATCTTTTTTCAGGTCATCCACGTGAGTTCAGGGGCCCAAGGACTTGAGCCATCTTCCACTGCTTTCTCAGGCCATAGCAGAGAGCTGCTTCAGAAGTGGAGCAGGTGGGACTCTGACAGATGCCCATGATGCTGGCACTGTGGGCAGAGGCTTTACCCACTATGCCATAGCGCCAGCCCTATGATTCATGTGTTTTGAAAGTCAGAGTTATAGAGCGGGAAACACAGGAAAAGAGATTTTTCCATCCACTGGTTAACTTTTCAGAAGGCCTCAAAGTCCAGTGCTGGGTCAACCAAAGCCAGGAGCCAAGAGTTTCATCCGGGTGTCCTACATAGGTGGCAGTAGCCCAAACATTTGACCATCTTCCTCTTCTTTTTTTAAACTTTTCTCTAATAAATATAAATTTCCAAAGTACAACTTTTGGGTTATAGTGGCTTTTCCCCCAATAACCTCCCTTCCACCTGCAACCATCCCTTCTCTCACTCTCTCTCCCATCCCGTTTTCCTCAAGATTCAATTTCAGCCAGTGCCGCGGCTCAAGAGACTAATCCTCCACCTGTGGCGCCAGCACACCGGGTTCTAGTCCCGGTCGGGGCACCGGATTCTGTCCTGGTTGCTCCTCTTCCAGTCCAGCTCTCAGCTGTGGCCCGGGAGGATGGCCCAAGTGCTTGGGCCCTGCACCAGCATGAGAGACCAGGGGGAAGCACCTGGCCCCTGGCTTCAGATCAGTGCGGTGTGCTGGCCACAGTGCACTGGCCGCAGCGGCCATTAATGGGTGAACCAACGGAAAAGGAAGACCTTTCTCTCTGTCTCTGTCTCTTTCTCTCACTGTCCACTCTGCCTGTCGAAAAGAAAAAAGATTCATTTTCAGTTATCTTTATATACAGAAGATCAATTTAGTATATACTAAGCAGAGACTTCAAACATTTGCACCTACACAGAAACACAAAGTATAAATTACTGTTTATGTAGTAGTTATACCGTTAATTCACGTTGTACAACACATTAAGGACAGAGATCCTACATGGGGAGTAAGTGCACAGTGACTCCTGTTGTTGATTTAACAACTGACACCCTTATTTATGACGTCAGTAATCACCCGAGGCTCTTGTCATGAGCTGCCAAGGCTATGGAAGCCTCTTGACTTAACCAACTCTGATCTTATTTATACAAGGCCAGGGCATTAGCGGAGAGCTGGAACAGAAATGGAGCAGCTGGGACACAAACTGGCACCCATATAGGATGGCAGCCTCGCAGTTGGTGGCTTTACCTGTCACAAGGCAGCCCTGCAGTAAGTACTTTAATGGTGGCATACTCCACAAACACTGTACAGAATATTGCACCCACGTAATCGAGAGGCAGCTCCAGTGGAACACTGGGGGCACAGAGCACCTGGTTTCTCATCGGTGTGCCCCCACCAAAGGATGCCAACATTCTGACTTAATGGACATAATTTCCTTGTTTTTGTTGATTATTTTGCTCCTTGAAGGTATATCTCTAGGAATCACAGTTCATTTTTCTTGTTTTTAATTTAATTTTTTTTGTTCTTAGAAATGGGTTTTCAAGCAATGAGAATAGCTTTTTTTCCAAGCACTGCTGGAGCAGCATCCATCCCTACCCGAATGTGCTAGATACTCAGTTTAGATAAGGAATGGTGAACGTTCCCATGGGAAGAGAAGCACAGCAAACAATTCAAGAGTTTAGCTAAATGTGTTAGAATCCGGAGGTTGTGAGGCTAGACTTTGACTTTCAAAGATTCAGGTGATAATTACATATATTTGGTTTCAACTTAACATTTTAAATATTTCTTCCTGTCTTAATTTTATATTTATTTCTAACTCCCTTTGAATTTTTAATTATTTTTTATAAACTGTTTAGAACTATTTCTGGATTTTTTTCCAATGACCTTGATGGATTTTTCCTTCTACGATTCCTAAGAGGTATTTTGAAAACTTTTCTGTATATGAATATGTGCTGAATTTCATCAAATACTTTGTCTCTCTGAAATAATATATTTTTTTCTTTTTTTATATTCTGAGTGATAAATTGCATTGATTGACTTTCAAAAGTTTAAAAATAATCTTTATATCCAGGGATAAAACTTTCCTGATAAACCTGAATTATATTTTCTATATATAGTTGGAATCAATGTGTCTGTTTTGCTATTTTTGTGCAGTTTGAAGTCAGATTTAAGTGGGTCTAAGAAAGTAAGTTTATGGACGTTCCTTTTCTTCCTATTTTCTGGAAAAGTTCATGCAACATTGCTTCTTTCTTAAAGTTTAATAGAATCCACCTGTATAGTACTGTGAACCTAAGGCTTTTTTTAAGTTTAATGATTAATTCAATTTATTCATACAATATAGGCTACTTAGATTTTCTAATGTTTCACAATTTCAGTTTAGTTAAATAGCTTTTTCTTGCTACTCTCATGATCAATCTACCAAAAAGTTTATAAATTTAATTGTTCTTTTCAAAGTTACTTTTCTTTTCTTAATTATTTCTTTCATTTGTCTGCTTTCTAGTTCATTACTTCCTATTTGTGTCATTATCATTGTCTTCTCTCTACTGAATGTGGTGTAATATACCCTTATGATTTCTTGATACTTAACAATACATGGGTCATTATACTTATTTTCTTCTAATATAACCATTAAAGCTACAAATTTGTTTTTAAATATTTCTTTAGCTACATCCACAAATTTTGATAAGTTTTGCTCTAGTTATTTGTTTCAAATATTTTCTATTTGTCAAAATTTCTTCCTTAATCCATATATCATTTAGAATTTTGCTGTTTAATTTCTAAATTTTGGAATATTTCCCAATTTTAACTAAATCATCTTAAATCTTTATATCTTAAATATTCCGTAAATATTTTAAATGCAATTTATTTTTTTAAAGATTTACTTGAAAAGCTATTACACACACACACACACACACACACATGCACACACACATGGGCTGGAGAGAGAGAGAGAGAGAGAGAGAGAGAGAGAGGGAGAGAAATATGAACAGGGAGGCAGAGATATCTTCTGTGTACTGGTTCATTCCCCAGATAAATGGCCACAATTGGAGGGCTATATAAAGCCAAAGCCAAGAGCCAGGAATTTCTTGCTGGTCCCCCACATTAGTGCAGGTGCCCATGCACTTGGGCAGTCATCTACATCTTTCACTGATGCATTAGCAGGGAGCTGGATCAGAAATGAAGCAGCTGGGAACAAAGAGAAAATGAGCCAGGGCCCATTTGGGATGCCAGCATTGCAGGTGGCAGCTTAACCTGCTGCCTGACAACGCTGGCCCTTATATAAAGATTTCTAGTCATTCCACTGTGATCAAGGCACACACTCTTTATATTTTTTGGGCTTTGGGCATGCATTTGGGTTTTCTTTTATAACCTGTGAAATTTATCCATTGTATTTGCAACATCATAGTATACCTGAAATTTTTTATTTATTTCACCATCATTGAATTTGGTGCTCTTAAAATGTCAAACAGGTCAAGTTGGAGGATATCATTATTTATGTCTTCTATTAATCTCTGATTTTATGTCTACTTGAGCTGTTAGCTGCTGAAATATGAGTGATATCTCCAACCATAACTGTGAATTTTTCTAGAACTCTTAGTTTTACCTGTTTTTGTTTCATGATTTTGAGCTATAACCATGATCATATTCATATAATTTGACTTTTAAAAATGATTTATTAATGTGAAAGGCAAAGTTATAGAGAGAGAGAGAGAGAAGAGAGAGAGAGAAATCCTGCATCTGCTGCTTCATTATCAAAATGGGTCTCCCACATGGGTAGCAGTGGCCTAAGCATTTGTACCATCTTCAGCTGTTTTCCCATGTACACTACCAGGGAGCCAGATCAGAAGTGGAACAGCTGGGACTTGAATCAGCTCTCGTATTCGATGCTGGCATTGCAGACAATGGTTTAACCTGCTGCACCACAATGCGAACCTACATATCATTTGATTTTATAACTAAAATAATTTATATTACACAACCTCAGTATACAAAGAGAATTGCTTCTAGGACTTGGTAGATCCAAAATCTGAAAATGCTCATGCCCCTCATATAAAATGGTGTAATATTTGAATAAAATCCATAAAATACATCCCCCAATATATCTTAAATTACTTCCAGACTACAAGTAAAATTTAATATGATGTAAATTACATATAAATAGTTGTTATATTGCATTGTTTAGGGAATAATGACATGAAAAATAAGTCAATACATGTCCACTACAAACATTTTTTCTGAATATGTTCCCATCCTCATTTGGTTGAATATGTGCATGTAGAACCCAAAGATAAAAAGGACTGGTATTATAGTTTTAATGACTTTTCCTGTGCAATAGACATAATATTTGTCTTTCAAAAATGTCCAGGGGCCAGTGCTGTTTCACAACAGGATAACGCTGTAGCCTGAAGCACCAGCATCCCAAACAGGTGCCAGTTCTAGTCCCAGCTGCTCCTCTTCCAATCCAGCTTCCTGCTGTGGCCTGGGATAGCAGTAGAAGATGGCCCAAGTCCTTGGGCTCCTGAACCCATATGAGAGACCTGGAAGAAGCTCCTGGGGAGTGAACCATTGGATGGAAGACCTCTCTTTCTCTCTGCCTTTCCTCTCTCTGTGTAACTCTGACTTTTGAATCAATAAATAAATCTTTTAAAAAAAATGTCCAAGAATTAATCCCTGGATCCTGTGAGTGTGTCAATTTATATGAAAAGGGGGGATTTCCTATATGTGATAAAGCCAAGAAACTAGAGATGGGATAATTACCTTGAATTATCCAGGTATGCCCAATTTATCCACATGAATTCTTATTGTAGGAGAAACATTTATTGTTGGGTCAAAGGGAAAGCTGTCCCACGGATGAAGAATCAGAGGGATGCAGTGAGAGATGCAGTAAAGATGCAAGAAACAGGTCCATGAACCTGGCTTTGTATCAGCCTCTGAAACTGGGAAAAGTTCTCCAGTGAAACCAGAAAGAAAATGGGACTTTTCATTCTGTAATCCCAAGAACTAAATTCTGACAACAATCAGAATGAGCAGTAAAAAAGTCTCCCACAAATCTTCAAGCAGCCCATGGATTTCTTAAGTTTTAGTTCAGTATACCTGTAGCAGAATTATTTTTTTAAATAAATATTTATTTTATTTACTTGAAAGGCAGAGTTACAGAGAGGGGCAGAGACAGAAAAAAAGAGATCTTCCATCTGATGCTTCATTCCCCAGATGGCTGCAATGGTTAGGGCTGGGCCAGGCCAAAGCCAGGAGCCAGGAATTCTATCTAGATCTCCCACAAGAACTTCGCCTATTTTCCATTGTTTTACCAGGAGCATTAGCAGGGAGCTGGATTGGAAGTGCAGCAGTCAGAACTAGAACAAGCACTCCAATATTGGATCCAGCATTGCATGCAATGACTTGACCCATTCTGCCACCATACTGGCCTATATGTGCTGTTTTAAGACCTTGTATTTGTAATTTGTTAAATGAGCAAGAAAGCAGTAATGCAGGCAGAATTTACAACATGCACTTTTATATTATCACAATTCATTTATAGCTCTTTAAATGTAAAACAAGACCCTTCATTTCTTTTTTTCCCATACCTAATGCCATTGTTGCCAGATACTTTATTTAAATATGTTTTCAACCTGGTACAATTTGAATGCTTAATATTTGTCTTATTCTTTTTCTCAATCATCCCTTTTAATATTTTCTAAAGCCTTTTTTAATTTATTTGTTTACATTTCAGAATTTGCTTAAAGAGTACTGAGGTTCTTTTAGTAAGTATATAATTTTGAGTCTTAATTTTTTTATCATTCTAGAATTCTGACTTGATTATTCTCCAGTATAATTGTCATCTTTATTTGATACTCTTTTTTTCCATTTGTGTCATTATAGTTTTGATTATATTTCATATAGGTGTTAGATTTGTTCAAAATTCTAGCCTGCTAATCTCTTTCTCTCTGTCTTTTTTTAGTTTTTTGTTCACCATCACAAATTCTTGCATCTTTGCATGTGCAATGATTTACTTAATGTCTGCTCAATATTATGCACATCATGCTCTTGAAAGTGTGGCATTTATTCACTTCCGTAATCATAGTTTTTTTTTTTTTCTACCAGGAAGCTAATTCCTGTGAGGATTTCTTTAACCCTGTTGTAGCATATTTTATAACTTTTTCAGGTTTTAAGAATCCTTTCAGCCTAGCTTAGTACCACCTGTACCTTGCTATGTTTTTTTTACTGAATTCTTATATGTGAAGTTTTGAACTTTTTAGCCCTGGTGAATTCTTGTGGTTTTTCTGCTCTCTATTCCCTGGTGTTTTTTTTCCTTCCTTGGTAGTTTTTTCCAGCTACTCTCACAGAATTTTACCCAGAGCATTTTCAGTTTAGTATCTGCTTAAAGAATCAGAGGAACTAATATGCAAATTTCTGAATCTCTTTTAGTAGCTCATTCCCTCCTTCTCTGAAACCATGCCACATCCATTCACCTCAATGTGTCAAACATCAATCTGTATTTCCCTCCCTTTCACCAATGTAGTTAGGAAGGTATTCCCTGTAAAAACTGGGGCAGTGATGAATCTCCCATTGTTGATTTCCCTTTTCTCAGGGGTCATTGCTGCCAAGTGCCTGCATTTAAGATTTCAAAGCAATTACTCTATTTGATTTTGCAGTTTTATCATTGATTCTATTTAATTATTATCTCATTAATATAAATAAAAATATCACATGCACATGCCCACACACCACCTCCTAACCAACTAGAGAAATCATTACTTAGATTTGTACACATTGTTAAATGTTTGGTTGCTCTTTGTTATTTTCTGGGCTCTGATAGTCTACCTTGTATCCTTTTGTTCTTTTGCTTGAAGAATGGCCTTTGATATTCTCTTTGTTGTGATTCTTTTTTTGGAAAATTCACTCAGCTTTAATTCCTGAAAATTCCTTATTTCATATTCATTCTTCATTGATGATGGCTTTCACAGAAGAGGATTAATGAGACTACAAGTGCCTTATTTTGTAGGTAGTTGGCTTTTCCCATTATTTTTATGTTCTTTATTAAAGGTTCATGTTCAAACTTAGAACTTTGATTAGATACAGATTAAGCATCTAGGGAAAGAATACTTCATGCAAGATTAGTACAACATACTGAATGATTTAGTTATGTTGAACTGCTATGGAGGATCACAAAGCATATACATCTTTGATACTCTTCCTATCAATAATCTTTTTTCTATTCACTTGAGTCTGTGATGGTGCTGTGACTACTTCAAATAGTGTGCAAATATTTGGTGTCACTTTCTCTTCCAAGGTCCTTAGGAGAATGATAGGTACAAGTTCTTCTTTTTTAAACTAATGAGATAATAATGAGAGATAAGTTAGATATGCACCATTCCTGAGATAAGAAGGCAATGACAAGTTTAAAAATCATAAACAGAAATTCAAGGATAAAAGTACTATGTGAAGAAAGAAGGAGAGAGAGATTAAATGATAATAGTAGACAAGGAGACATTAAAATGACAAATATGTGAATGCAAAAGTGAGCTTAGAAGAAGATCTTGTAATGTATTGATAAGTACCCCACAAAATTTAGGTTCATCTATAATTATAGCATGCCACTATATTTTGAAATAAGATATTTGCTGATGTAATTAGTTAAGGACTTCAAGATGAAGTCATCCCAAACTGAGCTGAGAACTAAGTTCTAAGACTGGAATAGAGATGGATATTATGTTAAGGCAAAAGCAGAAGCTAGAATTATATAGCTACAGGCAATATGAATAGTAATACTAAGATTACTGACGACAACTTTGCTGTGAAGAATATAATGATCCGTTTTCCTCAGGATCTTCTGAAGAAGCATGGTCCAGATCAGCATTTGATTTCAGATTTTGGTTTTCCAGAAGTGTGTGCCATGTTCGCATTGTTGTAAGTTTGTAATAGGTAATTCATTATGGCAGCCTTAGGAAACTAATCAAATCCTTCAGCTCAATAAGATATGTAAGGCTGATGCTATGTGTATTATAGGCCAGCCACATAACTAAACCTTTCTAAAATTCTAATCAGAAATTTTGAGCAAATAGAACCATTGTTTTGAACCTCTAAGTTTTGGGGGACTTGATTTTACAATACAATACAATACAATACAATACAATACAATAATGCGTTGGACATTAGTTACTGCCATACTGCTAACATGAGCTAACTGGAAATGATTTTCGGAAAAAAAATAAAACAAGAACATGGGAAGGCCTTAATGATGAGGTTAAGACTTGAAGGACAATAAGGAAAATATTAATAAAGGTTGTAGAAAGAAGATCCTCATAACAGTGCAGTGCTTTATTGCATCATAGAAAACATATCAAACTAGTTTGTAGACCATGAGGAATACAGCCAGCATGTTGAAAGTACCTATGGGTTTCCTCTTACCGACTATGACAGAATATAAGAACCGAGAATGACATAATTTGAAAAACAATAAGCAAATGTTTCATTTTTAAGCAGAATTTCCTGAAAATACAGAGAATAAGAATTTCTCAAAGAAAGTAAACTCATCAGGCAAATATAAAATCTGGAAAATAAAGATATACTTTAAAGTTAAAGAACATAAAGTTAGAACACAGCCTCAGATCCAAGAACAGGAGGATTGAAGGTAGTGTTTCATGTTGCCTTAGGTACAAAAACTTTTTAAGGTTTCCAAGAGAGAAAACTCATGAACAGACTCTGTTCCATAATAAAACTTGCAAGAATCTTAAAGTTGTCTTATCATCACAGAATTTCAGGATTCCTGATATAGAATGGATTGTTTGAATTGATTTATACATTAGGTTTTATATTGGATGTCGGTTTTTAACTTAATATAACACTGGAACTTACTAGTATTTTAAAATAAATTATATCAAGCGGATCTAAATTATGAAAAAGATGTTCAAGTAGAACAGAAGCCTTGTAACCACAATGACTGGATACAGATAAGATGGAGACATAAAATAATGTGTAACTTCCCCCCTCAAATAAGTTGGGATTATCATTACTTTCAACATCAACCTAAGAGTTCCACTTCAAAAATCAACACTGAAAGATGACATTCTCTTAGCTTCTCTCATGTTGCAGTTTGTTTTCTATTATAAGAGTGGATATTTGGCCTAGTGATTATGATCCTTTTTATGATATCATGTCTAATATCAGAGTGCCTGGATCCTTATCTACCTCTGCTCTCTTAAGTCCACCTTATGGCTAATGCAGTCCTTGGAAGGCAGAAGCAATGGTTCAAGTCATTGGGATTTTGCCATTCACATGGAAGACCTGAAGTGGGTTTCTGGCACTCAGTTTTTGCCCTGACACAGCTCCAGCCATTGTGGACATTTGGGGAATGAATCATCAGATGAGATTCTCTCTGTGTGTCTCTCTAAAAACATGTAAGTCTTAGTTTCAAAAAGAAAACTTGGCTCTATATATTATAAAATTATAAATATTTTCTTTGGTTCTAGGAATAACTTCTGCAGTTGATTTTGCATAGATGATATGTCATATACTTATATTTATCCCATGTACATATAGATATGATGATCTATAGTTGACAGATAAGAAAAGGTGCATGTTTATATCATGCACATCCATTATGTATACTCAACCACATAGGTGTGTGTGCATAAACTTATTTTTAGATAATCATAGTATGGGAAAGTAAGCTAGAAACTCATTAAAATGGCTCCCTGATTCTGTTGAGTGAGTGGAAACTGTGTAGAAACTTCAATATTTTTTATTAATATAACCTCAATTTTGAACAGTACATTTGACTTACCTAATTTGAAAAAGAAGCATTAATGTCTAATAAAGGCAACTCTAAAATTTCATAGAGATAAAATTTAATTAACTCTAGATCAAATTGCAATATAAACACATAGAAAATGTTCAGACTTGTTTTTTTTTAAATATTTATTTTTGTTTATTTGAAAGATGGAACAGATATTAGTAAGTGAAACTGGTTCTTCATCTTCCACCACCATCATAATGTGAAATATCTACTAATCTAACTTTGAAGGATCATGCTTATCAATGTCAAAATGTAAGCAGTTTTACCTACCTTGATTTCATAACAATAATGTAATAACAAAACAGGGAAAAAGACAAATAATGTCTTATTATTATTCTGAAATATTTTTGACCTTGTGAACTCACTGATAGTGTTTCTAGAAGTTCCATGGTTGTACAATCACATTATGAAACCCACTGATATACTGATTATTTCTGCATCTATTTTGCATACATTTTATATCTTAGCCCTTAAGTTTTTTATTTTATTATTTTGTTATTTCATGCATTTATTTCTCTTTACTATTTTTTAAAATTGCTTTTTTTTTATTGAAAGCCAGAGGCAGATACAGAAAGGGAGGGAGGGAGGGAGGGAGAGAGAGAGAGAGAGAGAGAGAGAGAGAGAGAGAGAGAGAGAAATTGATCTTTATCCACTCTTTCACTCCTAAAATGCCCACAACAGCCAGGGCTGTATCAGGCTGAAGATCGGAGCCAGGAACTCAATCTGGTCTAGTAGTTGAGGCATTGACTGTTTCTTCCCAAAGCACACACTAGCAGTAAGCTGTAATTTCAAGTGTGTCTGAGACACAAAGCTCTGCACTTTGCTTCTGGGTTAGGAGTATGCCAAGTGGCATCTTAACTGCTGCATCAAACATACTTTTGTTAATCTTTTATTTATTTCCATTAACTTCTTAACTTAAGATTTTTTTCCTCAGAAACCTTTTATTTAAGTTATACAAACTTCAAGCATTTCATAAATACAAACTTTGTAACACAGAGATTCTTCCCACCCTACCTCCTCTCACCCGCAATCCACGCTTCTTCTGCCTCCTTCTCCTATTTCCATTCTTATTTTTACTAAGATCTATTTTCAATTAACTTTACATACATAAGATTAACTCTACACTAAATACAGAGCTCAACAAATAGTATAAAAAAATGTTCTTCAACAGTTAACACAAAGGATTTTCAAAGTCACTGCTACTCAAAGTGTCAGTTTCACTTCTATAGATTACTTTTTAGTTTCCCTATTAGTTAACCCAGATCAGGGAGAACATATGGTATTTGTCTTTTTTTTACTGACATATTTCACTAAGTACAATGATTTCCAGTTGCTTTCATTTTTTTTTTTTGACAGGCAGAGTGGACAGTGAGAGAGAGAGACAGAGAGAAAGGTCTTCCTTTGCCATTAGTTCACCCTCCAATTGCCGCTGCTGCCAGCATGCTGCGGCTGGAGCACCACGCTGATCCGAAGGCAGGAGCCAGGTGCTTATCCTGGTCTCCCATGTGGTGCAGGGCCCAAGGACTT